>OU015541.1:7512500-8765000 GCA_907165065.1 Caprimulgus europaeus
ATAATTAAATTTAACAGAAACTAGGGCTTCTAAATGAAGACATAATTTTTGATGAAGCCACAATTTCTATTACTTTTTATTACCTTTACCTATGTTTAAATGGCAAAGGGTCACAGAACAGATGCAACTGATAAACTGGGTGGCTTAGTAAATGAAGTCAGCTTCTGCAGAGAAAAGCAGAAGGAAGTTAGAAGACATGAGTGAATTCACCTTAGAAACCAAGTGAAGTTTTGAGTCACTACTGAGTCAAGTAAAACTACAATTTCATCCAAGACCTCTAAAATATAACCTCTTCTAGATAAGGCAACAACGATCCACTAGCCAAATACACTCAGAAGAGAAAGGGGTAATTCTGAGTAAGAGTACAAAAATGAATCATTATTCTGATAATGTTTTTGTTATTATTTTTGCAGATGAATGTGAAAGCTCTTAGGACTCAATTAAGTTACCACAGCCTATAAAGACAGAAAGCAAAATCAGGGCAGATACTTTCCGCCTAGACACCATGGTGATGGGCACATTAGAAATGAGGTAGATTAGATAGATGAACTAGACAGACACATCTAACTGTCCTCCGGTGCACTCATTTGTTTGATAGCCTGGAAAATGCCAACATTCCTGGGATTAAATGAAAATAGAATATTGCATTTTCACTGTAAAGTATACACTGAACTTTGCTATGTCAGTTTCTCTTTGTTAAAATAAACCAGGGCCCAACCACATCCTCCCAGAGAGACCCAAAGCACAGGAAGATAAATGAAACAGTAACCAAGATGCAACCAAGTGAAAGCTCTTACATGGCTATCCTTTTACCCCAGGATATTAGTGGAGTGATATGACCTGCACACACTTTGATACATTAATTTTTCCTGAGCTCAACACCACCAAAACTGCTAAATTAACTTTCAGCTCCTTTACCTTTATGGACTGGTCAAATATTTTTTGATCTGTGATGCCTTTTCCCCCCACTTTGTGCTTCAAAAAAGTAAAAGTAAACAAATATCTTGGATATAAAAAATAAAGGAGTGATTCTCCCCAGAGGTTTCTAGTCCAGGTAACAGACGTATTGGTGTGGCTTCTGCTTCAGCTCACAGAAAAAGACGTGCATACACAACGATACACAGTTAGCACTCGTGTTCACATTCAACATCTACATATTTTTCCCTAGTGCCAGGGTGTGTGTGCAAGTACAGAGCTGGATTTGGCAGAATGCAATTTGGCAATCTTAGAGCCGGATCCTGCTCCTGCCCACTCCAGCTTTGACAGAAGTGCTGGCTGCAGCCCGGGGAGCTGCGACATCCCGGTGGTGTCGGGGAGAACAGAATCCAGCTCCTTGTGACAGTTTTCCCCACACAACATCACAATCAGCCAAACACATTTGTAATCTACTGCAGCTGGTGTTTCTATAATTGATAGAGATATAAAAGCCCTTTTTGCTAAAGTTGTACTTTTGTATTTTTTTTTTCTTGAGGGAGTTGTGAGAAAGCAGCTACAAAAAAGCAGGCTTTAAATCTCAGATAATGTAGCTCCCTTTAGAACCCCAAGCTTAAAGCAAGTAGTTACGAGTTTTAGTGATGCAAAAAAACGGAGCTAAAAACAAACATTTATTTTACTTGATGTAGCAAAACAGTAGATTAAAAAGTTAAATCAATGCACCGTCTGAATGGTTCCTGCTGTAGCTGCAATTTCAAATGAAATAAGAATGTTATAAAAACTCGTGCATATTAGGCACATTTGGAAATGTCTCCTTGTAACTGTTCTTTAAGTGTTCTGTCTATGAGCACTAACAGGTCACTGCACAGGAAATGCAGAAATATGTTACATTTTAATCAGGGCATATAAAACACTGTCTAGAATGTTACATTGCCCTTGGGAATCTGTAGTAAGTAGGGGAACTTTTACAAAGTCCAGGTCACTCTCTCCATTACATCACTGTAAAAAAAAAAATTATTAGGTTAAATTATATAGATGTCGTGTATCAGAACTTTTGCAGTTGTAGGATGATGGCTAAGAGATGCTTATTTCCTTGGAGAAACTCATAATCACTCCCTTGTTCCCCTATACATACTTTGTATATTGACAATAGTGTGTGTTAACTGAATCAAAATGTTTCCAAACAGTTACAATGAAAGAGGACAAATATAAAATCGAGACTGTTTGTGTACTCATTCTAATAACAAATTTCAGCACTTTACCCTAACACACAAACACAGAAATTGAAAACCTGCCTGGCTATACCTCATAGGTGATAAAAATGAAAGAAAGGATTTTAGCAGAGATGTTTGGGAATGATTAAGATAAAATGTCCCTAATCCAAACAAGTGGAATCCCAGACGCTGATGGTATCATAACATCCATCTGCTCCCCTCAACCCCCCGCAAATATTTCTCCAAATGATTTACCTCTGTTTAACCCAAATCACAAGTTTATAAAATCTCTAAGAAGTTCACAGAAACAGTGAAAGAGTAATGCAAGGGTGACTGTTTTCTAGATTAACATTCTCAGGATTTTAGTTATTTAATGTACAAATTTGGGAGGTGACACAAAACTGTACAGTATCCTGAAAGTGACCTGCTCTGCTCTTGCTGATCTTGGTTCAAGTTGTGTCAGTGGCTTCCAGATAAAGATCCAATTTCTATGAAAAATCTCCCATGGGGCAGCAAATGAAATAAAATAAAATAAAAACCCCTGCCCCATATAAAACAAAAGTGAGAGTTACAAGGGCCCAGCACTGGCTCAAGTCAATGGCAGTTACTCACACAGCGACACGGGGATCAGCCCTTTGCAATTTGCATGTTGCAGCATGAGAAGAGATCTCAGACTCACAGGCTCTTTTTATCTAAACAGATATCTGTGGTTGAAACTCCTGGCATTATTCTTTGTATTTTCTCCGAGCTGCTCACTTTTGTACAACAGCTTCTTAACTGCCAGTAATTTCCACGCTTTGTTCTGGCCTACCTGTTACCGCGCTCCCCCAGACCCCACACCGCCCCAGCCTGTGACCTGGCACCTCACACAGCTCACCACACTGATACCTCCCAACCACCCTACATACCTTATTATTATATATTCTATATGTCTGCCACGAACCTCTCAGTGTGCTGCCTGAACTCTTCAATGCTTCCGTTTAATTCTCGCCAGTCCAGGTGCAGCCCCCAGCCTCACTGCCCACATCTCCTCCAGGCGCCTCGCGGGGAATCGGGATTTCCCTCCTTTTGATGTTGTTGCACACCAGCCTCAGGACTGCTCCTGAACTGCCCACACAATGCCTCTGGGACAGGACATTGCCACCGCCATTTCACAGACAAATGGGGCACAATTCTGGAAAATTTTAAGTGAATTTTTTCAACTTTCTCCACACAGAAGGTCACCTGGGGCTGAGCGCCCACCTCAGCAGCATGAGGCCAGGCCACGGCCCGGAGGCTCCTGATGTTCTACGCTCCCACCACAGACCCAGCAGCAGCCCCGTGGATGGGGCCTTTTTTCCCAGCTGTGGCAGATTGATTTCCTGCACACATCCATCCCTAGCCTGCCATGCAGCCTGGGCTCAGGCAAGCTTTTGAAAAAGCAAGCTGAGGAAAGGTAGGAACTGCACATGTGGAACCACACTTATTTCCACCCAGGTCTTAATCTAGACTGGAACAGTTAGATGCATTCACCACACGAGCTAATGCTTGAATATCACGCTCTACATTGACCGGGCAATGGAGTCAAGCACACATTTTTACCACCATTTTCTCCAGATATTTGATAATATCTCTCTGCTCCTCTCCTGACCCCTGCTTGTCCATGTTCTGCTTCCTAAATTTCCCTGCTTCCCATCCCAGGGCCTGGGCTCCAGCTGAACACACAATACGGGCCATCTCCTCATTGTCCTTTGACTGCTCAGACCCATCGCTGTCCCTGCAGCAGGGAAAGCAATTGTCCTACTTATCCCCAGCTAAAACATATTTTAAGGGAATGTAATTGAAAAAGAGAAACCAAGAGCAGAGCATGCCTGTTGGAGATGGCACATCGGAGAATGCTGTGTCACCTTCTAAAAATTCTTTGGCAACAGCAACTTTTAGACTTTGTAAGTCAGACAAATTTGGGTGGATTTTCTCAGAGAAAGCAGAAGATATCTCTGAAAAATGTGCACGTCACTGCCAGAAAGCACAGTGGTCCCACAGCTTTGAAATAAATCCTGATGTATGTCTTTTAAGTTTTTGCCAAACAACATCCTACCCTAAATTTCGGGAAGAACATTTTAAGAATCACAAATTTTTATAATGGAAATGTGTGCTCTGAGAAGCTCAGAATTCGAAACACTAGAAAGAGTAGAAATCAAGCCTCTCAAAAAGAAAACCCCAAACAACCTGGACTTTGGGAACAGTTGTGTCCATAATATAGATGATATTGTTGCCATGCCCGCAGCTATGCAGTATTCCACCATCCACACAACAGTGCTCTCAAGGCCTTTGTTAGTTTTCTGATCTTTTCAAGATCTTCACTTTTTTTTCTTTTCTCCTTTTCATTATCACATAGCTGAATCTTTACTGCATTAAAGCGCTGCCAGGCAGGTGAAGGCACTGAGCCCTGGACAGCAATGTTGGCTACTTGTTCTGCTCCATCCACAGCATGCTGCCTCTCTGGTTCAAACAATCCATCCGGCTAGAGGGATCATCAGACAAAAGCAACGAAAAAAATCTATAATTCTGAACAAAGAAAAGGTTGATGATTTGGTCTGTGTTATTTGAGCTGTTTTTTCTCATACACAAGTAAAACAATAACTGGTTGAAGCTACAAAACCCAGGTCTGAGTCCCTGATTCAGTCAGAGGGCCTTAAATTTCAGTGCAGACTTAAAAATTGATAGGAACTCCTTTTTAATCATTGAATATTCAGCTTCTCATTATTGATATCTACTTAAATGATGTGCCCTTAAATTTTGATCTGGTCTTTAAAACACAATTTCCTCAAATTCAATACAAAATCCATTTGTGGATCCAAATTGTGAAGTGATGTCCCATAATTTTGTTCAGGTGCTTTTTCAGTTATAAGGTATGTCTGAAATACAAAATCGAAGGAGTCTGCTGTGTCAAGTAATGTTTTGTTAGCTTTTGAAAAGGGAAAATATTTAATACCCTAATTTTTTTCCTGCTCTGAATATTAGTTTAATTGTCACAAGTAATTAAACGCTTATGAGTAAAAGACATCTTCAGACATTTTGACAATACATATTAAGAGATGCTTTAAGGGAAATCTGCACAGATCGGCTTTTATTTGTTATGCTAAACGATGATGCATCCTGATTGCATTTGTTCCTTATTTGCAACAGGAGACGTACTGTGAATGATCTGTAAGGAATAAAATGACAGTATTTGACAGGCTAGAAAATGGCTGGGCAAGGATACAGGATAAGGAACCCGAAAAGGGCATTGTTTGTGGAGGGGCAATGGCATAGAGACACTCCCTTCAATCTAAGGCAATGAAAGCATCAACAACTAAATTACAGTTAATAACAGTAAGAAATAAACATAAATTACATCTACAGGGCTCAAGCTCAAGGACTTTGGACCACTAAAAATATATATTATTATATCAATTATCAAAGAGAGACAAATTCCCATCCTGGGAATTTGCATATGAACTCTAATAACCTACTATTCAGAAATAGAGGCAAGCATTAATTTCCACATGAAAAGGAGCCATGGGAGAGCTTCCCAAGTCCACAGCTCCAGAGAAGAAAGCCCTACCTGGTGATTCGGCACCGAACGATCTGGCCTCTGTTTGAGAGGGTAGCAGGTGGTCTCCCAGGTATGGCAGATTAGCCCTATATTACCTAAGATTTATTCTGAGTTCCTGTCAAGATAATGGCTGAAACAACCATTCCTGAAAGGTAATATGGTATGAAAATAAACATAAAAAATCCTTAATGAATCCATAGGCTATTAGTTGCATCATATTTCTTCTATAGGCAATACATACATATCCACTTTAGAAAAACAACAGTGCCCTTGAATGAAGCTTAACAATTCCTGTTTGCATCAGAGAGGGAACCGAGGAAGGTCCATGGGAACTGCTTGGTGCTAAAAGCTTTTGAACATTTAAGTCTCTCTTTAGATGCCCACGTAAGGATTTAGTCTCTTAACACTGGAAGCTGACTTACAAAATTCAGAGCCTCAAACTTTATTACCTGAGATTTCCAACCAGCTCTGGCAGTCTGGGTGGGGGAAAATGTGTATGTCCTGTTTAGTTACAACTAGACCAGGTTTTTCATATTTCTCAGGGCAATGCATTACGTACTGTCAGAAACACAAAGCTAGATCCCAGGTCTGAAAAAGAAATGTAGAACTGTATATGGGAGGAAAAGTAACCACAACCAAATTCTCTGGGCCTGAAACTTACCACTGACCAAAATTGTATCTGAGGATAATTTAGGGAAGTTAAAGAACTTAAATTTTTGTGCTTAAAACTATTGCCCAGTAAAGCTTCTTTGGCTTGCTAACAGTGCTCTGCCTTCTTTGACTGTGAGTCCTCCCAACCTCCCGAAAGTGCCACAGGGAGTAACATGGAAAGGTAAATTGCCTTTCCAGCTCTCCTCCATGGCTGAGTCCCTGGTGCCCCAGCTGGGCTGCTCCCTCTTCTCAGCCCAGCAGCAGGCACGCGGATGCCTTGAGCCTCCAGCCCGGCTTTCTCCTCTGGAAGTGTGCTGACGATAGAAGTGGGATCCAGTACCTAGAGCAGGGAATTAGGAGCAAATGCTGTTTGACCTTGAGTAAATCAGCTAATACCTCCTGGCTTCAATTTGCATTTCTGTAAAATGGGGAGAAAATATTCTTGCTTCACTGGGGTTATTCTGAGGAGTACATAGCATTAGTAAGAAAATCTTGGAAGAAAGGTCCTAAGTAGGAAGAAATTTTACTCCACTTCCTAACAAAGCACACATATACAGGCAGGAACCATGCAGCTAATCAAAAGCACTAGAAAGCTTTTAATTTTTTTAGCATTTAATTCTACAGATGATCAATATAACTACTTAGCTTCTTTCACCTTTCACATATTAATTTAATGCTACTTGTACTGTGCTTATAAATGTTATGACATGGCTGAAAGAAACATAAAAAAATTAATTTTGGTAGACCATATACCAGCTAGCACAAGGTTGTGTTTCTTCAATACAAAACTGTATATCTTTAAAAGATCCAGCTCTTTTCTGTGAAGTCCACTCACGCTGCAGGAAGTAAATGAATTTTTCCAACATGTACAAAGAAAATTGCAGGCCTTATGAATTGTGGTGCTGATTCCCAGTGTAATTCACACAAAAGTATTAATATATGGAAAATTCAGAGTAAAATCTTTCTACCAAAAAAAAATAAATATCAAACTTCTGTCCAAATAGAGGGTGAGTGATAGAAATAGGTTTGTTGTCTGCACATACGAAACTGCACCAATGTGCAGATTTTCATTCTGATCTCCGCTAAGCAGAGTTTCACTAGAAAAATTCTTTGTTATTAAAGTATTCCAGAGAATTTAATTATTTTCATGAAAAACAAGAACTGCATGCTGCTTGTTTTTCAATAGAAATTCTGCACCAATTCCACATAAACAGACCAAACATCACTTCAGCAAAGTTGCTTTGGGAATATTTAACAACATTTTTTAAGTTATGAAAGCAATATTGAATGAGATTTACTACAATTTAAGATAAGTGGGTCTTAATTTTATATGAACAGAGAGACTTAAAAAGCAACCAGAAAGAGTTCTGATTATATTGTGCTGGAATATTAGGCCTTGTGCAAAATTTTCCTTTTCTCTTTCACATGCATAAAAACAAGCACAACAGGCTTTTCAATTAAATGAGTCTTTTGAGAGACATGCAGGAAGAGCCAGAAAGCTCCTTAAAACTTTGCTGCTTTTCATCTTTGCCAGGTAAGGATGTGTATTAAAAATGACAATTTTTTTCCAGTACACAGTCCTTCCTGCAGGTTTTTTCTTCCTGTTTGACCTATCAATTTTAAAATGTTTCCTAAAATGGGAATAGAACAGTTGGTCTGGATTACTTTTCCCAATATACTTCTCTATAGCCATCTAGAGCTAAGGATACTTCCCATAGTCTCTTTAGCATCGTGAGGAACTTTAATGAGGCTCAGTATCATTAGACGATAGCAGTTTACAGAACACAGGGAGAAAAGGCACAGAAAGCAATAAGATACAGCTATAATAGATACAAGCCACGGAGATGAAAGAAAGAAGTCAGCATCTCATTTGCATTAATACAATAAAAATACAGCATTAATGATACTAGTTGTAAATTTTTTTCAATAAAGTTGAGACTGATTGTATCTGAAAAAAAGGCAGGCTGTGCATTCCTCGTAGGTCTTGCAAGTGTTTAGGCTTTAAAGAACAGTTACTGGCTATTAACTTTCTAGATTTAATTGCCACTAAAAACAATCTCCACTAAACTTCAATCGAAAGCCACTCCTCAAAAACTGGTGGTCTGATCTCTCAAAACTGCTTTGTTTATAGCAATACAAATTCAGAGCTACTATTCATATAACTCTACTCCATCATTATGTAATATATTTTGTTTACTGATATTATGTGTGTGCACATATATAATTATATACGCAGACACTTACACTGGTTCCTCGCCAGAATAAGTCAAAGACAATATTGCCAACCTTGTTTATTCAAAAATCACGATGCCCATCCTCAAAAATCAGAGACTAGCTGAAAATTATGAGATGTTAAAAACAGTCACTTTGAGAATCATGACATTTTTCTTCTGGCATAAGAACTTTTGCCTGCATGTTTTCAAGCTCCTTAGTTCTCCACAGCAAGGAGTTTAAAATAAATTTGCCTTTTAAAATGCATATTGGGCACTCGCATAATCACCAGAGTCCAGGAGCTGGAGGTTTAAAAGAAAATAAACACTAACAAAGGACTTTCAGTGGTCACAAATCCTAACATCACAAGAATTTTAATATTTGGGCAAATATTGGTGGATTGCTCAAAAACTGTTCTAAACAACTGAGTTTTCCAGCTTGCAGCAGTAAGAACGGTGCATGTCTCTCCCAGGCAGGCGCTTGTCTCTCCTTTTTGAAGATATGCACGTCTGAGTGCCTGAAGAGGATCTATTTCCAATACATTTAGGACAGTTTGTTTTATTTAACTGTGGAATTTTACCAATACTTAGGACCATCGGGTGCTGCACATTGGAAACAATGTATTTTTCACAATCTAATCTTGTCATGTTGAAGCTATTGTTGTGATTTTCTTTTCCTAGGGCAAAGGGGGAAAACGTTTATTTTAGGGAAACAAAGATTCTCTTCATTTTTGTAAAGGAAACACTTAATGCAACACTTAGATCATAAGACCAGTTTTTCCACTTCTTTTTTCCTGAAAAACCTCACAAGGTAAGGGACGAACAGCCAGCAACAGTTAAAGAGGGATGTGTAAATCTAATGGGAAACAGTGTGCTTCTATGATAAGTTTCTCCTTGAAACCTTAAAAAATACACCGTTTGCTGTCAAGGTATTTCCAAGTTGCAGAAGCCTTTATTATAACATGGTAAAAATGATTCGGTGCCAAGATCCAACAGCCTCAAATGAGAGGTCACCTTAATGAGAAAGAACTGATTTTAGTCCCTAAAACTACACGGAACTTTTAGCGTTTTGATTTGCAAAACTGTCTTTATGCATTTACTTGAGAGCTGCTGCTCGTGTGCACAAAGTAACACTGCTTGTCAAGAAAGGATTCTTTAAAAGATTGTATCGTCTACCAGCATCAAGAAACAGCATTCAATAATTAACATAGAGAATGGAAACCTGTTTGAGAAGTGAAGTTAGCCGAGCAAGCAAAATATCTCTGCCATACAGACTTGAGAAAAGAATTGCATGCAACCGCTAGTAATACAAGCTACAAGCAGAAGTCTCGCTAGATATAAAGCTTAATGGTAGAATCTAGTCCCTCTTCAGAGGCAAAACATAAGTAAAGAAACATGCATATTTAATTTTGTAGCTAAACACCCCACTCTTACATAGGCAGTCTTTACACAGGCCAGTTACCCATTGAAGCAAAGTGCTGAGTAAGAGCTGCAGAACTGGACCCACTCTCATGTAAATTATTGTAATTAAATAGGTAATGAAAAATCACTGCTCTTGCACAAATGAAATGTAAGACTTCAGTTGAGAGTGTAATGTGTTTCCAATTGACTCCTGTATCAGATTTGAAGGCAGATGAAAATGTCTCTTTGCTTGCATGAGCACGCTTTAGAGGTAAAACTTCACAAATATTTTCATTTTGCAGAGAAGAGGGAAAAACAAAGGATTATTTTAGCAGTAAAATCAGTAAGATCCCTCTTTTTTAAGGCATAATATGGTACACACATGTCTCAACCTGAGAGGCACTAAATAGAATTTGAATCATTTTACTTTGCATTTGCTAATAATACGTCATCCAGTAGAAGAACCAGACCTTATTCTCCCCTCCACTAGCTGACATGATATTTTTTTTACATTTGAGCTCTTAAGATCTGCACAATAGCTTAACACAATAAGTGTTTAGCCTCTGGTTCCAACTGTAATTGACAGAGTACAGTTCCATTCCCTCTGCTGCTGCTAAGTTGGGAATTGCAGCCACAGCAACTGACAGCTTTTTTTTTCCGCGAGTCTGGAGTTGCTCTCTGGGAGTGATGTCCTCATCGGGATGGGAAGTAAAATGACGGCAGAAAGGCTCACCCTGGCCCTGTGCTATGGAGGAACTCCAGGGACCTCTTCTAGGGGAAACAGTTACTTGAGGTGGGTGCTACTAATGAGAGCAGAAATCAGGAGAAAGCGCCGGGAGGAAATATGAAAATTCTGCCGATTTGAAGAAAATGGGCTTTTCAATTAGAGAGCACTGAGGAGGGACAGCATTTATGAGAAAGAATCTCTGACAATGAACATATTTTTTAAAGTGCTATAAAATTGTGTCATTTACTGATGGAAACATCTTTTATATCACAATCACGGGGGCTGAACTCTTGGTGAGTCCCACTCTTTATATAGTGATAATATACTGTGCTTTGATATGTGAGAGTAAAATAAAACAAACATGAATTCAAATTGTCCCATTCAGGCCTGAGTTTTGACATGGGAAAAAATTATATAGCAGCTTCGGGCTTAGTAGCTGATTCCAGAATTTAACACAGATGGCGACTAATTTTGGTGCCTCTTTAGTTGCAAAACTACCTATTTTGGAATATATTTAATTAACCAGGATTTAAAGGCTCCTCTTGTTTGTGAACACCTTGGCTTTTTTGTCATCTGTCAGCACTGTGATGTGCAGAGTAACTGAAAGGTTCTGAGGCAGGAGCTCTTTAGGTGGTTTTGATGTGCACTTGCTTTTCTGGAGGATGTTTAAACAATGCAGTGCTGCCATTTCTACAGTTTCATTCAGTGCTGCTTGCCTGGAACCTGCTTCTATTGCCTTTGTAATAAAGGATACAAATAATACTCAAAAAGCCACACCGCTCTTGGTTATTCATACACACATATATCACTTCCTTTCATCACAGAAATATACCTATCGGACCCAGCCCGTCATTTACTCTCTTCTCTGAAGAAGCAGAATTTCACTTTTTAAATATGTTTCTGCTTCAAATAACCTTGCACTACCAAGGTGCAAACTGCAGCTTTAAAGCACTGACTGCTAGCCCGTCTTCTGTTTGCTGCTCTATCAGGACTCTTCCAAAAACAAAACTGTGTTATTCTACAGCTGCAATAAACAAAATAACTGCGACTGATATCTGTTTCTGCTATACTTTTCCAGAGCTTTGGTTCTTAGGTAGCCTAGTGGAGCTGGGAGAGAAAGAAAAGAAAAGAAGAAATACAAAATTGCAGCCGGAAAAGACGTTAAGTCCAGATTCCTCTTTGCAGGCTTTAAAAAAGCAAACTAGCAATTCATGATCACAAAATAAAATATGCACATTTAAACAAGCTGCAGGGGAAAGGAGAGTTTAATCCAGTGAAATTGTGTTTGAAAGCTATTTCATACCCCTAGGAATAAAATCTGAATAGCAATTCTGCTTTGCTCCCACCCTTCTTCCACCCTTCTGTTAATATATTACCATTTGTTATGGAATCGTTACAAGACTTCTACCCCAGAGGTGGCTGCATTTCGTTGAAGGATAAAGTACTTTCTGGGCCTGGGTCTCTTCTTACTCGCAGGAGCAGACAGTGCTCATTGCAACTGCACTGATGCTGCTAGTGAAACGATTTCTGATTTGCACCTGAGCAAGAGAAGAATTAGACCCACAGCTTGTAAAGCCCTTTTGATTCATCTAGGTGAAAGCTACAACACAAATGGGTTGTTTATTGTAAACACAAGTATGATGCTAAAGCTGGCACTGATATAAAGAGCTGTAACTATCTGCTTCAAGAATTATTGAAATGGAAATGACGATCTCAAAAAGGAATGACGATTCGGCCCTGGAAAGATCAAAATGCATTTGACATAGTTTCGGTGTTGATGTGAAATAAAGTGTCTTTAAAAGTGTAATTTGAGATCAAAAATCCCCATCATCAAACATAAATAGTGCCCCATTTATCCCATTACGCTACCTTGTTTCATTACAATGGTCTGTAATATATTTCTTAGGAATACAAGGCTTAAAATTAATAATAGAAAAGGACAAAATTGCCATGTATATTTCTCTAGATAGATTTTCATCTAGCAGCAGGACTTCACTTCTGATTCACTCTCTGGTTCTCTCTAACCTTTACATTATTCATTAATCAAACTAGAAACCTGCTTTCAAAGTCAGTGCATGGTAGTAATTATTTACAGTTGTGCATAGTATTTAATTTTAAGCAATGACAAAATCAGGCATGTCCAGAATCATAAGGCTTATCATTTTTCTTCCATTGGAGGTGAACTATCTAAAGAAGCTAAAAGTTGCAAACTTCTCTTCAATATCTCTGCTGCCATCAAGACAAAACGCAGTGCAACTGATACCTTTGAACTTGTACAACTAAAAATAAATAAAAGTGAAAATTAAGTAATATATAATGCATTAACTCCTTTAAATTAAAGAGATAGGGAGTTTGCTATCAGCCTTGATGAGCAATTCATTTCTTATTGCACAGTCTGCCTACTGTCACTCTGAGGTATTTTTCACCATACAAAACAGAACCTCAGCACTATCCCTGAAAATGAAAGTCAGTTTTAAGAACTATATACAATAGGCACGTCTGCTCTTTGAAACCCCCCTACCCATCACAAGTACGCAAATACAACTTCAAAGCACAAGAACTATTGCAAATGTATAAACCTACTTCAAATCAGTTATGCTGGATGAAACTGGATTGCATTTGCAGTATTTTGCTCACCTGAAACAACATTGATCTGAGGACAAATATAATCAAAGAAATGCATCACTAAAGAACAATGCACATTTTATAATGAGAGTAAGAAAGCAGAGATGTTATTGTGGTCATTCAAATTTCTACCTCATCAATAAGACTCTCAAAAATACTGTAGAGTTCTGGATAAAAACATATCTTACTGTATTCTCAGCAGGGAAATCCTGGGAAACAACAGCATGGGCTTTGCTGCAAAAATTTACTTACTCTGTAGCCTATGTTTCTAAAATAGAACAGGGTGCCCCTTCTACAAAAAGATACTACACACATTGCAAGTGAAAATCCTACTTTGAAAACAGAATAAAATGAAGCCTCATACTCCTGACAGAGAGAAAAAAGGAGCAATTCTAGCACTGTCACTGTGATGATCAGCATCCATGGAAAAAAAAGCTATTTATCCTGCAACTTGAAAACGTTAATGCCTTATTCAGATATAACCTTTTTGTGAATAAAACAATAATAGCAACTCATCAGAGAGTTCTTCTGAATACATATATATATATATACACATTTCTAGCTTAACTACTATTTATGGTTAAAGGGGATCTTTGCTTGCCAAGCATCATACCAGCAACCTGCATAGGTACATTCATTGGACACGTCCCAAAAGACTCTGCCTGCAGACCATTGTCCTACACCTATATGGATACAGTGAAATATGTAAGTTTATAAAAGTTAGGCATGTCCCACTTTCTGTGAAATAACATTTACCTGTGCATGAATCCCAAGCAATACTTTTCAAAGTTTATTCAAGTATGCCACTAAACTTGCCCGTACATTTTGTCCCACATATAATATGCTACTCCTAGAAAATATTCAGAAGGGCCAGGAAGATCAGGAAACCATTTTTAAACTAAAACCATAAAATATTAGTTTTCTTTAGAGAACTAATCCGATGAAGGACACAAAGAAAAAAACGAAAGGAAAAAACCCGCCTACATTAAAAGCCAAACAAGATAATAATTGTGCATGTCTGGCTAAGAGAATCTAGAGGGCAAGCCTTACGTCATTGGCACTTGGGTTACCATGGTGAGTGATTTATTGATATATATCAAGAATGAATAGATCAAAGGCAGCAAGATGACAGGTGATCAATCAAATGTCAAATCAAAGCTGGCAATCAACTGGAAAGCTGATTTTTCAGTGGGTGGGTCTGGCAGAAGAAAAATGAACTTCCATATTGCGCTTCCCAGAAACAAAACCCCACCACACTATTAAAAAAAAATAAAAAGCAATTGAGCAGCCTGAAAGAAAACTCTTTGAAAAGATTTACTATACAGGCTCACTCATCTGTTTCTTTTTCTTGGCCCCCAAAAGAAAAAGAACACCCTACAAACGACAAAACAAAACACTTAGAAAGTTGCAAACTATTTTCTTCTTTAAAAAAAAAAAAATTGCAAAACCACTTGGCATGTGGGAATACACAAACTCGGCTACAAAACAAAAGAAGGATTTGATTTGAAAACGTGGATTGTCTTCTAACAGTCAGAACGTTTCATTTTATTTCCTGTTGCAATTTTCACCACTGATGATCAAAGGCTGAACTTCCCCACCGGGTTCATCAGCAGAGACAGTCCCTGTACTATTTCAGGCGTACACACACACACACACACACACACCCGGCCAGCATTGCCACCAGAAACACGGCGGAATAAAAGATAAAACACACCGACCCACTTCGCGAAACACACATTTTAAAGACAAAAACCACCAGGAAGGAAGGGAGGGGAAGGGGGGGAATGAGAAACGGGGAAAAAAAAATAAAATTACTAAAGCGGGAAGCAAATGGGAATCTGCTTTCGGTTCGGTGAGGGAAAGGGGCCGGGGGAGAAGGGGAGCCGAGAGGAAGAAAGTTGGGGGGAAAAGTTTCGCCCGGGCAGGACGGGGGCTCGGAGCGGGAGCAGCGGGGAGCGAGCGCGACGGGAGCGGCGGGAGGGTGGAAGGGGACAGCCCGTGTCAGAGTCAAGATCTTGGCAATAAGGACTGAAACTGGCTCCGCAGAGTTACGAAGGGAAAGGGAGGGGGAGGGGGGATAAATAAATAAAGATCCAGCCCGGAAAAGCAAGGGTGACCCTAAATAATAATAAAGATGGGGGGTAGGATTGGAAGGAGTGGAGAGACAGAGGCTGTGTAAGTGGATGGCTTCTCCTTACCTGCAGCCCGTTTGGGTGCTTGCTGTTTCCTCCTTGGCATCGCTCTACTTTCTCCAATCTCACTTCTGTCCCCAGATCCGAGAGCCCTGAGTCGCTCCTGAGTCGTGTTTCTCTGCCTCTGCCTCTCAGCTGCTTTTCCCCAACACCCCCCTCAAGCCTCCCCTGCCCCCCTCCTTTCCACTTCACTGATAGGAACCTGTTTTGGTTTTTATTTTATTTTAGAGATCTAGGTTTCTTTCTTTCTCTCTCTCTCTCTCTCTCTTTTTTTTTTTTTTTTGGTTGGCTTTTTTTTTTTTTAACTGTTGCAACACTTGCTTTGCTTTGATTCAAACATCCAAGCTCAGGAGCAAATGAAAGGCGCCCACAGTGCCAGAGAACGGTAATAAATAAATAACAAAATAGATATGTATATATTAAAAAGGCAGCTCTGGAAAGACTGTGGGGCTGGCTGCTTCCTCCCTTTCCTCTCCTCTCCTCCTCCTCCTCCTCGTAGAGCTGTATGGCGGAGCGGTGCCCGGGTGTGCGTGGTGTGTGTGCGTGTGCGTGTGTGCGCGGAGCGCTGCAGGTTCCGTGCTGTCAGATGCCAGGCAGTGAGTGATATGGGAGAGGACAGGGAGGCTGTGGATGGGAGGAAATCTGGTATGCACAGGCACAGGCACACACACGCACACACACAGGCACACACACGCACACGCGCGCGCACACACACACACACACATACACACGCACACACAGGCAGGGCGAGGCGATGCCAGCGAACATCGATCCACGGAGCAAACCCCACACTCACAAACTCCTCCCCGCGCGCTGCCGGCAGATGAACTGTGCTCCGCGCCGGCGGCCGCCCGAGCGCCGCGTTAAAGGGACCGCGCCCGCCGGTACCTGGGCCCGCGCGCAACCCCGCCCGCCCGCGCGGACCCCCGCGCGCCCGCCCCGCGCGCGCCCCTTCCTCTGCGCCGCCACCCCCCCGCACGCGAGACCACCCCGCGCGCCCCGGAGAGCTCGTCTCGCGAGGGAGGCGCTGAGGGAGCGGCGGCTGCCGGGGTGGCCCCGCGGGAGATGGACGGGGCGGCAGCGCCCGTCGCCCTGTGTCACTCCAGACGGGGGTTTTCACCAGAATAACGGGGATTTGAGGCAATTACCCTGGCGCGCGTGACGGACCCGCGGCTGCCGCTCTCACAGGTTCGCGGCTGAGGTGTGACCGGAGGTTCCTCAGGTGTAAATACCTGCGGAGAGCTCGGGGCTGGGGGAACCGGGGCCTTTCATCTTCTCTGCTCTGCCTCCTCACCCTCACGGCTCTCCCCGTTCCAGGGGCAGCGGGGACAATAGTGGTTGGACATAAATGCAAAGTTTGGTGAAGTTCAGGTGCAGCCCAAGGCTTCATTGGAGGCCCCTTCTGCAGTAGGAGAGCACGAAAGAACATCACCAGAGAGCCCAGGAGAGCACTGTCAGTGCTTCCTGCTCAAGCACCCTCCTGTCTCCTCATTCCCCAGGCAATTGGACTTAGGGGGAATCAGGTACATCCATCAGGTGCTTCTTCACCCTCATGGCAAGCCAAATCCATGCCCCAGCTGACTGTAGAGAGTTTCTCACCCTTCTAGAGAGCCCGAGAAACTGCCAGGCTGAGGAGGGGCAGGTGGTGCTGGAGCTCTGAGCAGTTCTGGTCACTGAGACGCAAGGAGGTAACTTCCTCTGCCCCCTTCATTCGCTTCAGGATTTTTCCCACAGCTGCTGTCAACACCTAGAGGTTTTAAAAGTGATTTGGGACTGAAAGCACAGATTCAATCCTGTGTGTAGAATTATTAATTTGTATAAGAACTCTTAAAAGTAGATTCTGCAATACTCCATAACCTCATACATTGCTATGGAACTGAGTTCTTCGATAGTTTTCTTGCTGTTTTGGCATTTGTATCTTTCTAATGAAAGTATTGGGCTTAAAAGGAGTAATTTGCATCCCTCTAAAATCAATCTCAGATCAGGCTCTGTTACAAAGCACCAGCAAGAGCCGCTGTGTTAAAGCCAGTGTCACTGGCGATCTGCAAACCGCAGTCCCGCAGCTCAGGCAGGGAATGGTTTTCTGTGGGAAGACCCCTAAGTGACCTTTGTATTTAGCAGCCTCGTACAAGATTGTGTTTATGAAACTGTCCACCTAGCTGATTTCACTTAAATTATTTGATAGCCTTCTCTGTGCAAACTCTAGCAATTTTTATAAGCAATTTAAAAGTATTTATTGGTGCAAGCAAATGCTTAGTTTGAAAGATAAAATAGGATAACACTACTATAAAATACTCATTTTTCCACTTCTGCCTAACATAACTCACTCAGAAGTGAACAGCTCTGCTTGTATCAGTCGGAATTGCACAGACCTCATACCTGTGAGCAGCACGTGTAAAATCCCCATTTCTGCTTTGCCTCCAATACAGGCAGGTGTAAACACAGGGCCGAGAGGGGCCACAGCGTCCGCAGCAGCAGGGCAATCATCCCAGCACTGTGATGAGAGGAAGCGACATGCTATCTAATTTGTAAGTGCAGCACTGGACCTGGACCAGGTAGTTCAGGGGCCGGGTGGCAAACTAGGAATTTTTGCCCAGATTTGTGATTTTGAAACCTTTAGCTTCTGCATCTTGGTTCCCAAATCAGAAAAATGGAGATACTTCTAGTTGGTTTTGTATTTCCTTCCTGGCTGCACAGACAGTTAGTGCACCTCTGCTTAGGACAGTTTGTTTATTATGAAGACTTGTGCATTAAAAGCTCTTTTGACACAGTGATGTTTTTGTTAACAATTCTCCCAAACCGTGGGACACGGTGTGATGTGTTGGGACGCTAGCGGGCATCGAGGGAGGGAGGGTGAATGACACAGTCCCTTCAGATTTTAACCTCTCCATCTGGGATCTGCTACTTTTGTGCAAGTTGAAAAGATACAAGCTCTAGATGTAAGCAAAGCAGCGATTCAGTGTAGTCTGGGATCAGCAAGTAGCAGCTATTGTTCTCTGGAGTCATGGCTTAAATCCAAATGCTACACACTGGGTATGGTATTTGTATCAGTGGCGTTTTCAGTCTCAACATGCAAGATGAGAAAGTCACTGTTTTAAATGGTTACTCCTTTGGGAAGGGGAAATTGAGAAGATGGACTTCTGAGTAGAGCACTAGTGAGATGGCACCCTATCCTCAGTGATAAATGGGAGCATTAACAAGGCTTGGTCGAGAGGAACCCTACAGATTTATGGCTTCCTGTCTCCACCAGCAGATGCCATTATGGCTGACAGAACAGAATGCCTTTCAAGAGGGAACTGGGGTGGGATTATGAGGAAGGGGAAAAAAAAAGCAAGCAGAATCTGGTGTCCATTTTTATCCACTGGTCAGAATTTGCTGATAGGTTTGAATAGAGCTGAAACTATACAGCATTTGTGTGCTCCCTGCTTCTGTAATTTATAACTAAGTTGGTGAAGGTCATTTAGCATCTCTTTTAGCACAGGAAGAACCCATAATATTTACTGAAAGCATTTTTGCACACTTGAAAATTAGAGATAATAAAATGAACAGATAGTACTGGAGGCTTCCTTGGCTTATCCAATGGAATAATCTTGATGGGTGCTTAATGTTTACTTTGGAAATGTAGTAAATGATTCTGAAGCTATATTGAATTGTATCTATTTTTATTACATTGCAGAATAATATTTCTCTTTCCTGACAAAATGTTATGACCAGTAATAGCAATGGCAGTTATGCATGTTCAAAAAAGAGTAATCAAATCTCATGCTTCAGGGCACGAGCTGAATTCCCCGCTGGGATCTGGAAGGAATTTTCTC
This sequence comes from Caprimulgus europaeus, assembly GCA_907165065.1. The sequence continues at coordinate 7,531,846 of OU015541.1, forward strand.
AAATATAGCAACATACAATCAGCTAGGTATGTTCTTATAGGTTTTCCAATTTCTTGGTTAGGTGCAGATTACATGAAACAATAGTGAGATCTGGGATAGTAAAAATCCTCTATTGCTATAGTTTTGGGGTAGTTTTGGTCTGATTTTTCAAAATAATGTGTGATTTGTTGTGGGTTACAGTAAAGTTTACACATTTTTGTGCACAATAAAGGGCCAAATACACTTTGTGTACACGACTTTGATACCAGTTCCCATCATGAGTAGTCACAACAAACTTGACTGTGTTACTTGAAGTGTCTTATCTTACTTATTTTTGTTGTCTGTCTTTCTGTGGCTGCTATGCTGATAATTAAATGTGGGGGGGTTTATTTCATTCTTTTTTTCCTCTAAGTTATATATATGTAGGTACATAACTCATCTTAAATAAAATTCATCTCAGAGTTGATGACCTCCTTCACGCTTTGCCTACCACTTTAGAGAAGGAAAAAGAGGAAATTCTGACAAGTTCTTCAAACAGAAAAAAAGGTTAGAAATTATTTGAGTTTGATAAATGAAATTTTTTCAATATGTAGTATTATTGCCAGCTAAAGACATTATTAGCTTCATTGTTTACTGCCTTCTTATTGAAATCACTAGGAAAATAATTACTTAAAAAATGGGATTACAACATTTTTTAAAGAATCCACTCAACAGGCAGACCTGGGATTCCTTACAAACATGAAAGTATCCTGGTAAGTTGTCCAGTGAAGTCCTCTCTGCCCAGTGATAGGATTGACTATACTTGTTTCACTCTTGAGGCACACTTGACCCACATGATGCAGATTCAACAGTTTCTCTGGGCAATCTATTCTAGTGGCCTTACCATTAGAAAATTGTCCTACTATTGAAGGTTTTTTAGAAACCTGTCTGTTTCTTTTTATGTTGTTCTTACATGAAGTGGAGAACAGTTTATTTCCTTCCCCTTCACAGCAATTTTTAATATATTTGAAGACTTATTACATCTACTCACCAAACAACCCCAATTTCTTCAGTCATTCTTTGTAGGTCATGTTTTCTGGGCCTGGCACGATTTTCATTGTTCTGTGGCTGGACAACATATGTTTAGAAGTGCAACGTCAAATACTGGATGCTGTATTGAGTTTGAACTCTTCCCAGCACCAAGTGGGATTACTTCACATGTCTAACATATGACACTCCTGTTTGTATGTCCCAGTTTGACATATGCCCTTTTTGCAACAGCATGACACTGTTGACTCATGTACAGCTTCTGATTCACTGTAACCCCAGATGCTTTCTTGCAGAACTGCTTTGTAATCAGTTGTCCCCATCCTATATTTGAACAGCTGATTATGCATCAGTGACAACTTCGCACTGATTCATCTTGAATTGCATCCTATTTTTTCAGACTGTTTCTGCAATTTGTCAAGATCATTCTGTATTACAATGCTGTCTTCAAAGGCTGTTGCCATTCCCTCTAGCTTGGTACCATCTGCAGATATAATGCAAAATAATTTCTGTTCCATCTTCTAAGACATTAATAGAAGTGCTGGATATTGCTGTGCCAAGGACCCACTCCAGACTATTCCAGCCTAACAACAGACCATGAAGGTATAAGTTTGGAGCATGATTTTCCTATGTCTTCCAGCCCCCTGCATTAATGTCATCTGGAAGATGTCCTGTAGCTCATTTCTGTGAGACTGTTTTGTGAGACAGTGGTGGAAGCTTAGAGAAGTCAAGTTATATTACCTCCCTGTCCACAAGGTCTGTCACACTGTCATGGAATGAGGTTAGGTAGATTTGACATAATTTATCCTGAATAAATCCATGTTGTCTGTTGTTAATCTCCAAAAACCTTATTTGAGGTTCTTCTGGATAGTTTGATTATTTTGTTTCAGTATTTTTATATGAACAGAAGGTAAAATGACACAATAGTCCCTTCCCACTCTTCCATCTTAAAGATACCTGCTGTGTTTGCACTGGTCTGGGTCTGCTGGAAAACACTGATCCTCCACAGGTCTTCAGGGGTGATCACTGGTTCTTCTGAAATTCTAAAATCAATTTAATGGCCTGACCTTACCTATGGGCTTTCTAAGTGCTCTTGAAACTCTTCTTCCTACTGTAGCCAAAGCTCTCACTATTCTGACACTGGTCTTGATTATTTTTGCAATCTGATCACAGCTGATTCCTGTAGCAAAGATGAAAGTAAAAAAGGCTTTCTTAGGGTGATCTGTCAAAAGCTTTCTCTCTCTGCTGAGTGACAGATGTAATCTTTTCTAGGCCTTTTCCTGCACAGAGAAGGTACTTACCAAACAATTTCTTCTTATAATGTTCCTTTCTAATCGTATCTCATTTTGTGACTTTATAACTTTCCCCTGTGTGTTCATGATCAGTATAAGGAAGTCTTTTCTGCAGGCTTTTCACATTTAGACAAATACTCATTTGATTACAGAATAGATATTTGGGATTTATTGTGGAAATATTCGTTGTCATGCTATACAACAGTCTTTTTCCTACAAGAGAGTAGAACAGCAGCACTGGGGCAAAATCCTTTTCCTCCTTTCAGGCATTTATCTGCACTAAGTTCAGTTACTTCAGTTTAGTGGGGTGGTAGGGAAGGTTAAATTTCACCTCCTGGGATGAAATCCTGATATTGCTAATAATTTATACTTTTAGTAACAGCAGGCAGCATTTGCAGAGCCACTTGCCTTCTAATCTTCAGCTAAAGGATTCACCCTTTGCCTGAAAAAATGCATTTGAGTTTGAACTGCCATCTAACTGCAAAAAACAATCTTTTGTGGCCAAGTAACAAGAATTCAAAACAGTCCAATGGTTTGCACAGCTCTGGCTGCAGCTACCTTCTCCAGCCACATCTGTGGTTCATCTTCCATCACAATGTCATCAGCTAAAGTATCACATAAGATCTCATTCAGAACTATACATAAGGCTCACCATGCATTTTTTAACTATGACATCCTATTTCCAGAATTTATAATTCACTCTTGCAAACCTACTGCAGACTGAAACAGCCTGGAAGCTCTCATTTTAGGAGCTGAATTTTCCTTCTTTAAATCACAACAAATCTCCAGTTAAAAAAAAAAACAAACAACAACAAAAACCAATAAACATAGCACTTTTTCTGAAATAAGCACAGCAACACTGTAATAATGTTTCCCAATCAAACCAGCAAAAGTAGCTAATTGAATTAATTTTATCTAAAAGTTGTTCATACAGAAATCCACAAAACTCCTCTTTTCTTCAGTGGATTTCGAGTTAAGTCCCTAGTCAGCAGGCACTTTGGACTAGCGGATTTTTTTTCTTTTCTAAAAAATAATGACATCTTTAGAATTTTTAAAAATAATAACAATGAGCTGGAACTGGGCAGGAAACAGGCTGTGGTCTCAGCAGAGTCCTTGGAACAAGACATAATTGAGAAAAAAGAAAACTGAGAACTCTCTTTTAGAGAGCAATATTTCTAAGGAATCCTGTACCCAATGAAGTTCACACTTAGAAAGGTCTTGTCTCTTAGTCACCAGTAGCTGAGAGGTTGTGAGGTTGTATCTGCTGGAGGAGACACAAAAAGAATGCAGAAGCAGTTTTCGTTTGGGAAGTAGAACATCTTTCCTCTTTTGAAAGCGCTGAAGGGATGGAAGAGGCCAGGCCATTTACAAAGGCAGGTAAGTAAATATTGAGAGTTCTTTGATGTTGTATTTCTCTCTTCCATTTAAAGAGTAGCCATCCAAATAAAGAGAGCAGATAGATAAACTGTGGAAAATATATTGCACAGCTGACAAAACCAGATAAACATCTACAGGAAACTTTGGGTTAGAAGCTGCTTGCCTTGACTAGAAGACAAGGCGAAGACATAGATGTTTGGGACTAAAGTTGCTTTTAAAAATGTCTATAACAGTGGCAATTTGGTAAAGTATGCAAATACTCATGTACATCTGGATAATTTAATTATAAAGCACCCAATCACCATGGTATTGGGATGCATGCTATGCCATAAATGGTTTGTTCAGTGTAACAATTCAGAACTGAATAGAATTCCTATTCTTTCTTTTATTAATATGATTATTTATTATTATAATTTATAGTTAGAGAATAAAATTATGCCAGCAGTTAGAATAATTGATGTATCTGATATTTTGGGGGCTAAAATAATACTGGTACTTCCTAAAGCCTCTAGTATTCTGTCTCTCATAATGGTTGGCAAAAAGGTTAGGTGATAAATACTTTAAGTATCTGTAATTGTCTATGTCACCGCTCATAGTAAACCACGTCACCCACTGAGCAATACTTTTTTATAATGTCAAGAAAAGATAAATGGACAAACACAGTTTACACATACCAAGCACATTTGTTTATTAAACAATGCAGAGAAAGTTTAACTGAAATGCTAAAGCCACTAAAAGGGACAAAATGCTTAATATCATTTTAGTTGAAATTTAATTTTAATAAAACAAACCTCTTATAGATATAAGGGACAAAGTTTTCAGACAGCAAAAAACTTTAATTCCATAGGAAAATTAGGGGAAGGCAAAAATTTTTTTTTTTTTTTCTTTCTTTCTTTCTCTAGCAGGATTTTCAAAAAATGAATCCTGAATGTGTGCTGTAAAGTAGTTTCTCTGAAGGAAACAATCGCTTTCCTTTTCTCTGTAAGTGGAGAGTGTAGCCTGCAAACTTAGCTACCTACCACAGGTTACTTACACTTAAGGTCAGAGCTTGTCCTTAGTGTTTTGTCTGCAACCAATGTACAAATGTCTTTGGGATAAATCAAAGCGAGTTTTATCAGTGAATCACACACAGCTGAGAGATGAAAATGGAAAGCAAAGACCATTCTGTATAAATGAGTTACAAAAGCAGTAGATCAGAAACATTAAAGTTTTGTGGAATTCTAAAATGTTAAGAATAAAAACTGTGAGACAATGTAGGCAACATCCTTCCTAATTGGAAGTTTGGGGAACAAAGAGGAGAATATTTAGAAACAAGAAAGACTTGTTGCTGAACAATAGTAATTGGCTTGGTATTAAAAGTGTAAAAAATAAGAGTGTTAATAAACCTAGAAAACTAAGGGTTTTGAGAGAGTCTGGAGGCTAGCAGTGGAGGGGTTCTTTTATTAAAAAAAGAAGTGTGAGGAGACTTTTAGTGGCTATCACTGGTCAGAATACCTTTTTCCTTTGTTTCTAAATCATAAGGCATTTCTGAAGCACCTGTGTCACTAGTGGCAAAATTCCTTGTGCTGCGTCACACCTGTTTCAGAGGAGATTGAGCAAGTTCTTACAAACCCTCAGTCTTACTCAGAGTTGTAGATCTCAAATTCAGGGGCTGACCCACCCCATCCTTGGCCCATGGGAGCTGGTGAGGCCAAGTATATGATGAGACTTCATGCCCCTTGAACTGAGCCTTATTACCCCTTACTGGTTAGGAGCTGTGTTTGGTTATGTTACTTTTTCTTGCCTCGTGAAGATGAGGGTGTTTGGTGTGCAAACGGGCAAATGCTTTCATATTCAGATGTGTCTCTTTCTAAAAAAGAAGTCTGAAGCTGTTCAGTTTGGCTTTAAGAGTTTTCCATAAAAAGCAGGATAGTTAATGGGGGAATGGAATTCTAGTTTTGTGGAACTATATTACGAAAGGAGACATCAAACCATTTTCATGGAAATTGAATGACACTTTTATGGACATTTCTCTACTTCTGCTTTTAATATAAACTGTATAGTAATTCCAGGTGAAATAAAAAAAAGCCCACCTGTCAAAATATAGCTCTGTTTGGTTACCTCTGTCCATGGGACAATTTTAGTAACCTGTCAATCAATGGGCTGCTAAATAGCCTCTCCAAAGCCCAATCTGCTATTTCAGACGACATCAGCGTGTCAATCATTTATTGAATCAAAGCCAAATTTGAAGCAAAGCAAGCCCAGTTTGTCAATCACTTCTCAGTATTCTCTCCACTAACCACCTGACAGCTTTTAACTTTTCACTTTTATATTCCATGCAGCTAGTTAAGATTCTTTCATTTTTAATTGGGCTTCTTTTATGATTGGTAACTAAGCAACTAATATGTTGTTTTATATGGTAATAATGGGCCCAAACTTAAGAGCTTTCTTGACCATTTCTATTTGTTGTTGGGAAATTATTTTCCTTCAAGTTGCAAAATAGCAGATGTAGCAGAAACAGTTATTTAATTATGGGTTGTCCTGTTGTTTCTATCTATAAACACTTTTGGCACTGTTTAAAAATAAACACTGCATGCGCTGGCAAATATATACTGAGTGATTTTAACTCCTGATAAAGCCCCTTGTAATTTCACTGCTCATTTACAGGGAAAACTGGGTGCAAAAATGAAAGGATTGCCAAAAAACAGTTTGGAAAAATATTAGTGAAGGACAGAGCAAGAAATCTCTGTTCCAGAATCCCACTAGGCTTTAATCCAACCTGATCAGTTTTCAGTCTTAATTTAGGTACAATTAAATTTCTGAGGCCAAGTATAATGCTGTGAACCACCATCTCTCAAAACAAGCCAAAAGCTCTTCCTGAACAAGCTCAGCTGGCTTTTCAGTCTAAAACAGTGTTTTGAGTTAATTAATATTTTCTGTACCTAAGATATAGAAGTTCTGGGTCAGAACTGGGTCCCACAAAGGTGACCACAAATCCTGGTGTGGTTTCAATCCCATCTCCCCATCGTGCACAAGATGAACGCTGCTTTCACTTGTGTAAAATGATCTTACAGCTCGTAGTAAATGTTCCTGTCTTTCTATTTCTAAAGACTGTCATCAGTAAAGCCAATGTGTTGTTTTCAGACAGAAGGAATTAACTTTCTGTCCTTTCCATGAAAGGAAGTTTGGAAAAGGAACTATTTCTGTGTTACAGAAAATTCTATTTTAGGTTCAAAAGAGTTTTCTTCATTTAATTCTTTTGCATATCTGTTTGATGGGCTTCTGGCTGTCTTTTGACAGACTGCTGTCATGTGGTTTGATCTGAAACTGTGAAACTCCAGATGTGCCCAAGAACTTGGGAGAACATGGGTATAGTTTTGCAAAAAGCTGCAGTAGGTTTCAAGGCAATCTGATACCAAATGTACTTCCCAGTCCTATTTGAATTTTACACTGGTTTTTGTCTGTCTTTTGACCAAAGACTCAATAAAAGACTGACAGCCCATGAGGATTGACTGTGGAGATGCAAATGGAGGCTTTGGTGGAGTCCTAAAGTGCTTTAGAAATCCAGTCCAGATGCTAAATGTAGGTGTCTTCCCCCTGTTACAAAGCTGAAGGAGGTTCTGGAGAGCACTGGGAAATACCCTGGTGCTATGACTGAGCCCATCTCTTTGGAGGAGGATTCTAGTAGACAGTTGAGATTGGATAATTTATAAATTGAATGCAAAAGCTGTAAAGCAGATCATCATTTGAAATTTGATGAAAACAGCAGCTCCTACCTCACAAATGAGTTCTTAAGAAAGTGCCAAAGATATAGTTTGTCTTTTTTCCTTTTCTTGATGGGAATTCTAATACCCTCCACTGAAATCAATGGAGTTAAGTAATAATGTATCACTATGAGATCAAGGATGGGCATCTACTCTTCAATGACATTCTGACAAATGAGGTGTAAGCTTGCCTGACTGCAGAAGCGATTAAGAGATATTTTTAATGGACAGATTTTTACTATTTATGTAACTAGATATTAACAAAAGTTTAAAAGAGGTGTTTTGATCCCATGCTGCCTCCATAGTTTGGCACAGATTGTTAATCTTGGCTCAAAGGGTGTTCAGGCCTGGCTGAACATGATGCTTAGCTCTTGTAGTTCAGGCATCTGAGCAGAGGGGAAACCCACACAGCACCCACCTACACAACACCTGGTCTGTGAATTGGCATAAGACTCTCAATGGAAGAGTTAAGATACAGAAGATCATAAATATTATACCAATAAGAGAAGGGCAGGGTCAGGAAAGCTAGAAATACTTGCAGGGGATTTTTTCAAACAACTCCATTTTGATCATTCACATAAAAATAATACTAAGAAATGTCAGTAATAATACTAAGAAATGTCCTTCTACGTGTGGAAATGTCAGTCTGCCTGCATACGTGTTACCTCTGTCTAATAGCTTTTCTTAAGGACCCTTTGGACTGGAAGAGATGATACTTTTAAATGCATTCAAGCATATAAATAGTACAGTGATGTTTTAGTTAGATGAAACCTGTTGGTCAAGAGCAACTCCAAAACACCTACTTGGTTGAAATTCCAAGCTGGGCAGAAATGCTGGAGCAAAGTATCTGTCTGTGTATGGATGTGGTATTTTGCTTGGTCTTCAGTGCATCCACTTGAAAGTCAGTGACTCACCTTACAGTGTCATTGCTTACACAGGATGCACAAGGACTTAAAAGGTTTATAGAGCCATTCATCCCAGGCAGACTTAAAAATATGGAGTCTGAGTCTGTTCTTCTCTTGGTTAGTAGTAGTTCTTCTCTCAGCTCTTACTGTGGTAAGATAGACACAATAGCTGGAACTAGAGAGAGCTCTTCTTGATGGTTAATGCTACCTAGTGCAATGCCCAGGTTCTTTATTACAAATAAAATCAGAATTTTGTAAAGGTGGAGCCTCAGTATTTGGGCTGAGTCTCTGTTTCTCTTTGCCTTATACTGAGAATGGTTCCTGTAGTTTACAGCGGGGTACTGCTTGTCCCTTAGTGATCCATGCAGCGGACTCCATCTAAAATATTAATATTAGCTACTACCTATTTAGCAAGCCCATTTTTTTTTTACCTATGTGTCAAAAAATTGATCATTGTCAACTACTGCCTTTATTTGCCCTATCATGGGAGCAGTACAGAGGCAAAAATGATGAATACCTATCCTAATTGGAAAGGGAGGGAGAACTTGCTAAAACAGAATGCAGTTACCTATGCTGGAATTTGTCCAGGATACTCTGGTTAACACAGCTACCCTTTGAACAAGTAAAATAGGATGTTTAGCTATGCTGAGTGCTTGGATTCTTTGAGTTTACATCTCAAACACCTACTAACCAGGAGCACGGTGCAGCCCACTAAATCATCAGTAACCCTACCCGTGTCACCTTGGTGTTACTTGAAGTCCGTTTTGTTGTGCTCTTTTGCCACTTATAACAGTTGGAGCATTTCCAGGAGCACAGAAAAGAGAGTATGGTTACAAACCATTTTTATAATCTAGAATTTATACATTGAACAGTACCTGATGTCATTTAGAAGTACTAACTGCTAAAACTGCTAGCTTTCAAAACAGAAAAGCAAGGCTTAACACTTCAGATGCGAAGTGAGGTTTTCCTTGTTTGTATGTGGAAGGGTAGTATTCAAGATGGGCTTTGTTCAGAGCTATATTTGTTCTTTAGAACTAGAACCAAAACCCAAATGGGTTAATATACACGTACAAATGCATATATGCACATTATGCTTTATGCCATGTAAGGATTTAAAGCCAAGGAAAATCACCCAGAGAGATTTCAAAATAACAAAACAAACAAACAAAAAAAATAAAACCTGGCTATTATTTGTCTTAAATAGTAGACTCAGCTGTGGGTTTTTATAAATCCTAAAAGATATGCAGGATTTCATACACCTACAAAACATGTTTTGTTAGTAATGGCTTTCTGATTAATTGCATATGTTCTATACTTGCAAAGTTGAAGAGTATTTGAGTGCCTGAAATTATGAGCACTTCAGCAAACCAGTGAAGATATCTGCAATGTAAACTTTACACATACATAGTCTGCCCTGCCAATGACCTTAATCTTATTGTAGCAGGGGAACACAGCATGTAATGCAGTCAGTGTTAGCTTTTTCCTGATCCCTTTTTAGGCACATACTAATAACATTCATGTAAGTGTAGATGCTGTTATGGGCTCAGGTCACTAGAGGATATAATGAATTAAAATCACTTGACCTCAGAAGAAGGTGATACCTCAGTACCACGCAAGCAACCTACATTTTCTATACCATCCTGCATCCCAAGTTTTTTATAACACTTAAAGAAGAGTAGAAGGGCTGTGATACCCTTAGGACTTCCATCTAGCTGAGCTGATTTGATAGTTTTGAGACAAGCCTGAAAATAATTCTGTATTACTTCATGCCTCAGTTTCTCTGGGAATAAATATTAATATGATGTTTTCCAGGACTTGCTTTTCAAGGATGGCATGAAACTTAATTTTCACCATCTCTTGAAGACTTTCGGTTTCCTGGTAAAGGATGGAGTCACTTGAAACTTGTATAACTATGCTCTAAAACGTAGTGCCAGCTACTAAACCTTGTAGTCCTTCTTTAAAGAACAGGTCGTAAACTCTTTGATACTATTCAGTATTAGAACCCATTCTAAAATTACTAGCAGGATGCCTAACAAAAATCTTGTGCTATTCTCTGATATTACTTAAAACCTAAGTTCTCGGTTTTCATTCTCATGAGAAAAGCCAGGTGTTTTATTGACAGTATAGATGCTATATTGGGGAAGTTGTTTTGCCTGAGAGGACATAAATGACTCCTTCATTTTAATTTGTGCTTGCTTAATATTCATGCTGTGTTTTATATCTTGGTATTTTTCAATAGCTATAGAGCTGTGCTTCATTTAGTGTTTTAACAGAAAGTATCTACAACTCTGACTTGATTTACTGGCAAAGTATAATTTCTTAAGTTATGGAGAGAAATTGGAATCACAGATTGACACACTTTGCAGATTGACATGGTATCACAATAAATGAAGTATCAAATAACTGCTGTAGCCAGTCCTGAAGACCTCAAAGTTATTGTTTTTATAGTTTTACTTCGTTAGGTCTGCCCTCAGTTTGGGATGATTTTTAAGTAGGAAGAATCATTCACTCTTACTTCCAAATACCTAATGCATTTTTATTCCATTTCCTGGTACTTGTCTCTTCAAAATATTTTGATTTGGGTGTTTTTTAACTTAAAATGGTTCCAATATCAATGAAAGAAGCATCACGTGTAATGAAACAAGCTTAACACTTAAATTTATCTACATACTGAACAGACCCTGCAGTGAAGGAGATCAGATACATGTTGCTCTTCTTGGCTGACTGATTCAGTGCTGATTTTGAGGAGAGGAGTTCTTCTGTGAACCACAGTGTGATCCTTTGGCTTATGGCTTGCTGCTGAAAGATACAGAGCAACTCCAGTAATGGGTTTTGCAGGTATTTCTCAGCGTCCTGCAGACTTGTAGTGCTCTCATGTTGGAGATCCTAGCAGGATAACTGCCCAAGGGTCTACTTATGTTTATGTTGAAAGTGCACACTATATGCTGCCTTGTCTTTATTGTGGCCACTGAACTGAATTGTAAAGGTTATGCTTCATAATGTCACTTGTGGTATAGATAGCCTATGTACGGAGACATTTTCTGTACTTAGCCCTTGGAAAATAGGAATGGGCTATTGGGTACTATGGAGCTGTTTATGGAGAGTGCATTGTGATAGGTACAAGTTGAAGAGGTTTTGAGGTTACTGTAAGTATGTACAGCTAACAAGTGAGCCTTGGGCTGGGTGCAATCAGTGGTGGAATACAGTTCACTTCCTCCAGAGGCAGCTCTGACGTTTGTGCTGGGATGTTCCCCTGAAAGGGGGCTCCCCGAGTGCTGTGTCAGAAACCTGTCCTGATATGTTCACATTGCTGTCTGCTGCATTCAGTGGTGTCCCTACTCGTGAGTCTTGGTGCATCCCCACACAAGTCATGACGTGCCTCCTTCCTTTCTTCATGCTATGGCTAATGTTGCCTTTTTGGGGAAAGGAGTCAGGGAGGGAACTTGTATTGAGAAAAATGGTCCTTGATTTGAGGCAGGTGCTGCTAGTGTATTGTGTAGAACTAATGTTTGTTTCAATTTCCATAATTTGGAAGGGCAGGATGTCCCAGTGTTTGGCATATAAACAATAACCAAATATTGCTCTTTACACAGCCACATAGACTGTGAACTTGATCAGATGCTGATTTTATTTTTTTCTCTGACTCACTCATTTCATCAGTCTCTTGAAAAATTAACTTTTGAAAACATAACTGAAGACTTCATAGAAACTCCCTTTATCACTCCTATAGGCAAATATTATTGACTTGGAATTTAAGAGCTAATTCTGTTTCTTAAGTTATATTCCCTTAAATTCACATTGACAGCTAATGAAATAAGAGAACACTAAGGAAATAATTAAATGTTGTGTAATTAGGGCTACAGAGCATCAGGATACAAATAAATACAAACTGATATATCCTTTCATGGATTAAACTTGTCTTTTTTATTTTGTAGCCTTTGGTCTGTACGTACTACAAACTAAAATCTTTTAAAGCATAATAATGTGATCTTCAGATCCTGTGTAATGAACTTGCACTGAAGTACAGTATGTGTCAGGTCAAAAGCAGCAGGGAGATGCTGATTGCAGGTATGTGAAACAATGATCAGAGGGGAGAAAGCAGGTCCAGTTCTGTACTTGGTTTATACTTATTGCAGGTGCCTTTGAGCTTCATCTAGGTTACAAAGTTAGCCTGAATTCCTGCAACAGATTAGGGTTAAAGAAAAGCAAAACAGTAAAGACCTGTTCAGATCAAATACTCAATATATTTTCTTTTTACTGAAACCAGTTTGTGGGTTGTGGGTGGTTTTCTGCCTCCTGTGTTTTCCACAGTGCCCTGTGGCCTGCTGGACCATTGTTTTGGAAAGACCTTTTCAAAACGGGGAACAGTGATGCTTACCAAAATATCATTAGGTTAATTCCAGCCAGGCTAGCTTTCATGAGAGGTCCCTGACGTTGAACAAACCTGTTTCCTTCACTAGGATGTGTCAGTTAGAAACACCAACTGCAAGGATTTCTTATGTTCTCACGAAAAAGGAAGGAAACAGCTGGTAAATGTTTCACAGATGGTAAAGCTCTTGGCATCTCTCAGGAGAGGGCCACCCATACAGATGGCTCATTATTTTAACATTTGGATTTTCATCTTATTAAAACATCTTTTTTTTTTTTTCCCTGGTTTTATTTAGCATCATAAATTCTCTTACACTTTAGTTAACAACTCAGTGATTTGGGGGAAGTGTGTGTGCTATAAGGAACATCATTTGGCTAAAACATGTATCTGCACTGTTATTCTCAGCTCTGATGTGTAGTGAGTGGACTTGAACCTGATTAAAAATACCAAATACAAGGAAATGCTCAGAAATATGATATTATCAAGGAAAGGTCAGCTAAGCCTGTATAGAAGCTGAATTATTCAGCAAATGAAGAAAAGTACTGAGTGAAACAGGCAAACGTTTCTATCTTGGGCATTACATCACTTAATGCTACAATGCTTTCTGCATGCACTGTAATAGACAGGCACTGCATGTGCTGAGTGTTAGTAAATGGTTTGTCTATAGTATCACTAAATACAAAATACTACTTTTAAAAAGGTCTGGTCAATAACCCAGATGATACTCAGGTTTTCAGAAGTGTTTGTAAGATGATGCATTTTCAAAGGCAGTTCCACCTGGCATTTATGATGGCATGTGCAATCATAAACATGCAAATGGATGGTATGTTTAGCATATGTCATACATAAATCCCAGCTCCACACACAGGTTAGTAAATATCATTAGTCCCGTTTGGCTTTATGGCAGGGGAAGAGGATGGAAGCAGTGCCAAAAGGTGACAGAACTTGCCCTGTGTGGCAGAGGAAATAGGGGCAGACTTAAACTAAGCTTGGATTTTCTGGCTTTTGGCTTTAGTACCTTATCTCACTTGCTCCCTCGATACTAGCTGGTCTCTTCAGTAGCTGACACTGCACACGCACAGTTTGAAGAAGCTGAAGCAGAGATGTTTAGCTCTTTCTGCAACACAAACCAAGCAATAAATAGGAGATAGTGTGGGTGAGAGGAGGAAGGAAGAGTCTGTCCTGAATGTCACACCAAATCTTTGGCCTCTGTTTTTCAGAGACTTTAAGTTTCAACATGGCCTCTCTGTGAAACTACTAAAATATAGGCTTGTGATGAAAATATGGATCAACAATAGCAGATTGCCATATGGATCAATCTATAATGATTAAAAAGTAGCAACTGATGCATGTGCTACAGCTGCCTTGTAAATCTCATTATGGTCCCAACCAAAATATACACTGCCTTAAATACTCTGGGTTCTCTATGATTAGGCTTGTTCTCTGCAATTTTGTTTTAATTAAAAATTAAATAATCAGGAGTGGGAAGAGAGAAACCCAAGTCTTTCTCTGCATGTGTATGTGCAACTCCCCATTGATTCTGGCAGGTTACATCAACAGCAAAGATTAGACCAGAAAGCTAACTACAAATATTCCATTAATAAATACAGGAACAGATTTGTGGCATGTAAGTCACTGGAGCTCCACTGATGTGTAGTTATGCTGATTTACATCGGCTGAAGAGTTGGCCTGTGGAATTCACATTCCTTCTGAGATCAAAGATGTGTCAGCAAATGGTAAACTTCATTTGTATTTTTCAGCCTTCTAATTTAAAAATAGCCAAATTGATTTATTATTAAACGGCTGGGCTCTTATGGCGAGACTTTGTATGCCACGTTTCAGCCAGACGCCACTCTTGCAGCCAAGCTGTAAATCCTTCCAAAATGGGGTTTTTAGCTGAAATGCTGAAAACTCTGTAATGCTTGTGGGTACTGCTGTGTCATATTTATAATGGATGGGCTAATCTAACCATATCCTAAAAAATGAAAGGCATGAGGGGCTGGATGGCTTAAAGGACTGGCAGAATTGCCAACTTAAATTCAGTCATAGCCAGAAGTGACAAAGTTGTTAGCATTTTTGGAAGCCTATGAGATGAGTTGTTGAGGCTCAGGCAATTTGTTGTCTTTCTCTCCTTTGAGAGGTCAAAGAGTGAGTGAGCCATGGAAGAAAGTGGTGCTCTAGCTAGCAGCTTTGGACTTTTGGTTTACATGGCACTGCAACTGGTCCCTTTCAGAAGTACTACAAAGGTACCCTAATGGGCTGTGCTCATGGGCTGGGGGGTTGTTGAATGTTTAGCACAGATGATCTAGGTAGTGAATAACTTGACATGGAAAGTTCATCAGCCATGGAATGGCTGTTATAATATGGAGAAGGGAGTATTTCCAATATCCTTCCTGACTTGCTTTCAGGTTCTGCTGTACTGTTTATTAGTAAGTTTTAGTAGGTGTCAATTTAGGTGTCTGTATATTGTGGGAAGCTTATCAGAAGTGCTCAAAACTGTTGATTCTTCTTGGAACATGGCAAACTTGGATTAGAAGGTACTTTGTAGCTTGTCTGGAACAGCCTACCTGCTCAAAGGAAGCATTAGCTTTGAAGTTAGATCCAACTTTGAAGTCAGATCAGTTTATTCAGGATCTTCTTCAAATGAGCTTTGAATATCTCAGTGGATGGAGGCTTTGCAGCCTCTTTGGACAATCTGTTTGCATTGCAATGGTGGTTGAGCAAGTGAACCAAGAAAGGGAAGATATATTAAGTGTGTTCTTTTGTTTCATTTCCTATAGAAATAAACTAAAAGCATTAATATTGTTCATGGATAATAAATTGAAACAGATATCCACAGAAACCTGTTAGTGCTGAAGCTATGAGGGATAATACAGCTTCTGTAAGGGGTGAAAATGGGTGGCCAAATGGAGGGGGAAGAGGTCATGGTTGATGGACATATTGTTGGGTGCAAGGGAACTAGGGAATCCTTTATAGATGCTCCAGCATCAGGGATAGCTTCAAGTGGATCTTGCAGCCTCTTGAGTTTCAATTGACTACAACACACAAATCCATAAAAAGTAGGCTTTGTTAGTTCTTGTCATGTAAATTGCTAGTGTCTTTTTTTTTTTAAGTCTTTAATTGCAGTAGTTAGTGTTGATAACTAAAGAGGCACAATCTGTAGCTGAGACTGAAAGCTGTTTTTTACCATTAATGTCTTTATTTGTGATTCTGAGGTTTGGGTGGACTGTGCTTTCTGAAAAAGGGCATAGTAGAAATAAAGTTATATAGGAGGTGAAATAAGGAAAAAGACTTATTTTGTCTCTTGAGAGCTTGTATTTGGAACAAATGAGTGCCACCATTACTTTCAAGCTCTTCCAAAATGAGAATTTCTAATCATGCACAGTAACAGGTATTCTAATGGACTCTTACTTGCCCATGACACAAAAACAAGTAGTGAAATGGAAAAATAGCTAATGAACTACACAATATAAAACGCATACTTTGCTCTTGGGACTCTACTGCTACAAAGCATTACTGAAATAGCTTGGTAGGAGTCACAGTAGACATCTGCATGCAGGCTGAGTGTATCCAAATAGCATTAGCCTTAAAAACGGTTTGAGCTATATGGCCCTTTGTGCTCTATACGATAGGTTAATCACTAACTAGCAGAACTGAGAAGAGGCTGGCACTGTGCATGTGCATAGTGCAGTGTCTTGGGGAGGTGGGTTGTCATTGCTGCAAACAGGCTACAGAAGAGAGTGGACCACTGACCTTTATATAATACACTAGTTTGTTTCACATTTGTTTTACCCTTCAGAAATGTGTATCCTAATTTTGTGTTGCCTTAGATGTTATTAGTTTTCATGGGAGTGTGGATTGCATCTTTGAAATGTAATGTGGGCATGGGGCTCTTTTTTGATCATTATAGGGTATGAGTGTTTTGTAATTCTTCTAGTGCAAAAGAAGCTGTTTGGTGACAGGCATCAAGTCAAATTCCTGCAAGAGGCTGGCAGCAGAATACATTTGTCTATTTAACTGCATGCAAAACACTTGTCAAGACAGATTCTGGTCCTCTCTCCTAAGCAGGGACTCTTGCTACCTTGTGTTTCAGATAACCTGGCAGAGATGCTAGTGCAGAAGCACATGATGAGGTGTTACCAGGACTCTTACCATGTCTCTGCTTCCAGCATCTGCCAGATAGAGGCATTGCTAGCATATTGAAATGGGAATAAAATGAGAGGCAGAAACATTCACATCTGGAGGTAGACTAAAACAAAACAGGTTTTTCTTAAGACCCTCTAAAGAGATGACAGGTTGTCTTATTCTTTAATATGTGCCACCACATTTGGTAGGAAAACATGAGGGTAAACATCTTTCTTTGGGAGAGGACAGAGTGAAAGACTGTAGGAAGCATGGTGGTGGCGAGACTGCTGAATCTGCATGAGTAGTGGGCAAAAGAGAACAAAAGCCTGGAAATGAAGCTTCAACTCCCACTCTGAAGGAAGAAAATAGTTCTGCTTTGTCCCTCTCTGACTGTATTTGAATGCAATATAAGAATTTTTCTTATTTGGTGGTTTTGGAATGTGCTGTAAACTGTTTAAAAAGTAAAGTTGTAGAAGTATGGGGCTGAGATTGCTACTCATTATACTGCTGTTCTAATTATAGCTTTGTTTTCTTTTGGACTCTCTCTGCTATTAAAATTATGCTTATCTTCATGCTGTGTCTCTCTATTTATACTTGGTATCTCTCTTTCCCTGTGCATGTTACGCTTCTTCCCATTCCCCTCACTTTTGTCTCTGTTGTATGGACTCCTTCGCCTCGTCCTGTGTGTATTTCTCTCTGCCCCTTTGCCAATTCAAAAGTGTTATTCTATCATTTCAAGTGCTTCAAGCTACCTCTGGGGCCATCTCCTCCTTTAGCACTAGCTGACCTTTTCTGAAAGCCAGCCTCACCTCTTCAGCATCCAACTTCAGAGGCTAAAGAGACAGGCAGACTTTGGCACGTGATGGTCAGCTCTGGCAGAATTGTGTATGTGCTTTGGAAGGGGAGGAGGGAAAGAGGGATGGGGCTGAGGCAGCTGAAAATTATAAACCTGTCACAAATCTCCTCTCTGAAAACTGCAGAAATATTGAAATATCCTGAAGAAGAATAAACACCCGCCCTTGAATTCATACCTTTGTCCAACCTGTGGTTTTACAGCATTCCTGCTTGCTATGTTGTCATGGCACAGATGCTTTGTACTGCCTTTTTGTTCTTGTCTCGGTGTTGAGAAATCTGTACTACCTTAATAATTAACCTGTTATGCTTAACTTTCATTATCTATATATTTTTTAATGTCTTCTATTGAGGTGACAAATGAAAGTGGTAGTTCTGCTACTGCTGCAGTGCTTTAACTTCAGACTCTGCACTCACTCTGTGCCTGTAGTAATGACTCCTATAAAAGTCCTCTGATTGTTCTCTGATGCAAATTGAGATCAGCAATAATGTACCATTCTCTTTATAACAATTGTATACTGCTCAACTGCTTTGGACACCTTATTGAAGCATAAATCAACATTAAGATAGGTTAATAAATATTATGGTAAAAATTTAAACACTTCTGAAAAGCATAAATCCCTCTCTGCTTGTTCTTATGGAAAAGCAGAACAAAAAAAATATTTCATTTAAATACCTCTGTTTGGGGTGATGTAGAGGGAACACCAAAGTGGGATGTGGTGGTGGTAGGGTAAAGAAGACTTAAACCACTGCAGCTATCCACTGTTACAATTTTTAAGTCATCCTCACTTGAAGTAGGGCTGAATTTCTGTGCCTGTATGTCTGCTGGACACTTAAAGCTTACAGTTGAGCTTGTCCTGCCTGTTTGTGCATCCACCAGCTGTAACAATGAAACTTCAGTGAAAATAAGGTTGCTAAAAATTTGCATCTCCTTTTTCAACTCTTGCATATCTGATGGGGGAAGAATGTTGGTACACATGATGGGAGTAAGGAAACATATAAGGTTTTATTTCCTGACTCTTGCAGACGTGCTCTGGATTTATCACTGAACACTACCTATTTCCTATCTGAATGACACCACTATTACAGCAGAGTGTTGGAAGAATTAATTCAGTAATGTTTGTAAAGTGCAAATGCAAAATAATAATTATCCTCTTCTAGCCCCTTGTTTGTATATCCACTTCCATGTGGAAATGCCCTCAAACTGAGTAAACATACACAGATGAACATTAAAATAAACCTGTCAGGAACAGAGACTTGACAGCCCACCTCTTGCAATCCCCCTTTGCTGTGCTCACCTTACATGTCCAATATCCACCCAAGGCCGTTAGTCTGCATTTGGGCTGGGGCAGGGGTTCCTAGCTTCTCTCTAGCTTTTTTCTTTGTTTGCTCTGTTCTTTGTTTGCAGAGCTCCTGTGTGCTCAGTAGAACTTAGCTATAGCCACAGCATCTTGGAAAAAACCCATTATTTCATCCTTTTTATGAACACTCTAAATATAACTATTGAAGCAAAACAATAGTCAGATAAACAAAGAAATGCAGGCAGTGTAAGCAAAAGCCTCCTCTGCAGGTCTCGATTCAGCCAGTCTTCCTTTCTTTTGTATGTTTTAGCTAACAGCCCATTGAACTAACAATGAGAAAAAAGGGAATGACGATTTAATGCTACTCGTCACTGCTCTTTTGAAGATATTAATACTAGTATAAAAGGTCTGATTTAAAGGGACTAGAACAAGGATGTTCAGCTAAGACTGATGGTCTCCTTGAATGTTCCCTGAGGGGTAGTTGTGGAATAGGGTGCTCAGGGCAGATGACTTGTCTGTGGTCCTAGGCTTTGTGATACTTCATGGCAGTACTGCTCTGAAGAACTGAATCACTCTGTTTAGTGATTTAAACAACTTCTATACTTTTGCTACATCTTTGCTTGTATCTTAACTTCATATACTGCCCTGACAGTTGTACCCCACTGTCCTATTTGTAGCTGCACAGTGAAGCAGAGCTAGGAAGTGATCTGGCTGAAAAACACCTGGTCAGGAGGAGAGAGTTGTTTTCAGTTTCCTGAACTTGCTTGCCCTGCAGTCACATCAGTAGCCAGGCTACAACTAAGGTGAAGGTGATCTGGAAGCAGAATTAACTGTTAATGAGCAGTGTTTAAGCCACAGCTGACACCAGAAAATTTCTGACTGAACTACAGTTTCAGTGCACATCTCGCTCCCAGTAGCAAAATGATACTTTTCAACAGAATGAAGGACAAAAGCCCAATTTTTCTGATTTCCTTTTGCTACTTTGATCACTAGCATGTGCCATGGCTTGCAAGAAGAGAAGGTAAAACTAGGGTTAGAGGAGAAAAACATGCATTAGCTTTTAAATACAAGTAATATTGTTGCATGTTAGCAATGTATTTTAAATTATCTAGTTGAATAAACAACAAATGACATAAAACAGCAAACCATTGCTCTGTAATGACAGTTCTTGGATTGTGAATAAGGGAGTGGAAGGTTGAACTCAAAGACTGAACTGCTGGCAAAATATGCAAGAATTATAGAAGCACTAAATATTGTTCTTATTTTCCATTGAAGTTAGTGGCAACAGTGTTAGGCCTTTCCTGAGAACTTCTGAAGGTTCCAGGGACAGAGCAGACAACATTTCTCATACAGGTTGGTCAGCAAGCACAAGTCTAACCATGTTTCCCCATGGAAATCATTGTGTAAGTGGATCTGATGCATAACACACTGTAAGTAGCAGGTTGCTGTGGCTACACAACAAATGCATTCAATAGGTGATATGTTAAACATATCTCTGTTGTCATATTTGGCCCCTTGGAAGCTCTGGCCCATGTGGTTTAGCATTGGCACTGGGTGGTACTCTGTTCCTTGAGAGTATGAACTTGTATGAAGAGGATAAAACCATTGTGCATACTGTTGCCATGCAGGGAATGTGCTGCACAGTCATACTAAGTAATAAAAAACTAGGTAATGTGTGCCTTTAAATTTCTTCACTGTTTAAGAACCTACCTCAGGATTTTTAAAAGTGATAAGTAGGGGATAAAATGACAAATAGGGCTGGCTTTGGGTGCTGACACATGCAGAACAGCATTTTGTTAGCAAGCACCTGGGCAGTGGTTTTATTTGAGGGAGACAACTTCTGAAGGGTGCTACAGGGCTACCACAGACTTGGCTCTGAGGGCTGTGTGGCTGTAAATGGTGACAGCAGATATATAGGGTCTGTGCCGCTGAGGAATAAATTAACGTGTAGTGAGGCTTAAGCTTCATTTGAGACAGAACCCTGTACGAGAGAGACATGGAAAGATGGAAGATCCCATTAGCTTCTTCCATCTGCAACAGGTTATATTCTTGGTGAAAATCAGTGTGAGCTGAATCATGCCAGCCATGTGTGACTGTGCCTTACAGGGAGATTGGCAAAGGGGGGGATATTGCTCCCTAAAATAGCATGTCTTGACATTATACACAGCAAAGGGCAACTCTATATTACTGCACAATAAATGCATTTGAATAGCTGATTAGTGTTTCTGTAACATTCAACTTCTGTTCTAAATTATATTAGAAACTAGAGATTTAGGGAACTTGATCCTTTAGGGTAGCTCTAAATATCCTTTTTCTTCTACTTTATTAAATAAGGGGAAGGTTTCTCCACGTCAATCCTCTTTTTCTGTTCACTGAACAATAGAAATGGTGTGCAAGGTCTGAGGCTGAAGAACTGGGCTCCTTTGGAGCTGGTAGCTTTGCAATGGGTCAAGGGGCACAAGAGAAACCTCTGTCAAATTGCTGACATGGGAGAACTCCTAGGGGTTGCCCATCTGGCTATGGAGCCCATGTTTCTGCACCTGCCAGAACAAGGAACATGCTGGGGTTGAGACAGGAGGAAGAGAAGTAAATACAGTTGGCAAAACATCCAGCACATCAGGAAGAGCATCTCCCGTGCTGCGTGTGCTGTGCAAATGTTGGCACTGGCCTAGAAATCAGAGAAGCATAGCTGCTTCCCTGGGGGACACTGATGCTTTGCTTCACCCTAAATTTGGCCCATTATTAATATCCCCTTTTTCTCTTGCAGAAATGATCCATTGCTTTTAATGTCATTTCTTATTTAGGATAATGCCATCTGATGTGTCTGGGATGGGCCCGTAATTAGTATTACTTCCTTGCTAAATCCTTGACCAGCTACATGAGAATGATTTAACTTCCTCTCCTCCCACCTGATTTATCTGTTTCTTTCTCTGAGGAGAGGAAAGTTTCCTAATTGGAGCACTATTTTCATGTGAACATTTACACAAAGTAGAGCCAAATATGCAAGCATTTTCTACTGATGTGAAACCTGCTGGTTACAGAATTCAATCTACAGTATTCTTGGCTAATCATTAATTCATCTGCTTGCAATTCATTCATCTTTATTTCACCATTTACTTAATGAGGGTAATAGGGAGCATCAAAATCTGAAGACTGATCATTTTTTAAGAGCAAGCATCTGATGATAATTAATTAATAATAGTGACAACAATAACCTTAATTTTCCAGGTATTCCCCAAAGAGAGCTGTATTTTAATTATAGTTGCCACAAGGACAAATTAAATCTCATGGATTCAAGCTTTGGTTTCTGGCATTCACTTCACAAGAGTAAGAAGAAAGCTATCTTCATGTAAAAATAATCTGAATTTTTTGGAAGATCCTGCAAATGGCAGAGATGAAGAGAAGATAAATACTGCTGATGATATTTGGTATGACATTGGTAATTCTCAGAGGGACTCCACAGTGTAGTGTGCCAGTGTAGATGTTCTTTGCTTTTATGAAGGTGACAGACTTGACCTGTCATGTACTAGTTACACCCTGGACAGACTAGAAATGTCACAAACTGCTAACAGTTACTACATAAGATATAAAAGCTTCTCCTTGGAAAGCTGTGGCACTGAAAGAGGTGGGGGTAAACCACCCTCCTACTCTAAGGTTTGGGTTTTGTTGGGTTTTTTTACTTTATCCTCCCATGTGACAGTATGCATACCAGAAATTATTTGGGGCAGAAAAAGCTATTTTAGCAAACTTAATAATACTAGATTAAATAAAGCAATGGCAGTGAATAGATGCAGCATTTTGTTACTATTTCAAAGGTTTTGTGGTGCATAAGGCTGAGTTGGACTGGGAGAACTGTAGAAGAATTTCTTATACATAAAGAAGATGTAGATATGAGGAAGGTGTGTGACTAATTCTGTACTGATTTACCCTGGTGAGCGCTTGCTGCAAGAGCACTTCAGTCACTACAACTCAGCTGTGCACTGGGCTTCTCCAGTTCAGACTTGAGCAGGCATATAATTTGAAGGACTTGGTTACTAGAAAGATGTTTAAGCATGCGTCTCGCCCTAGATAAGGCTGAGTACTAGATATGCATGTACCACGTGTCTATATGTGAGATACTGGTCCAAGATCTGAACTTCTGCAGATGGCTGAATTCTGCCCTTCAGAGATTCATGTCCAGCCTGGTGAGCCCAGCCATGTGTTGAGTTCCCAGTTCTCCTTCAGTCCTGCTTATATGTTGGATCCTGGTGCAGGTTATGTTTCTAAAGCAGTCGGAGGCAAATTTTGTTCTTGGAGTTGGTGGCATACTATTAGGCTGTCCCTGTGGTTCTGAAACCTAGTTTTGTGCTTGGCTGGGGAATAACCAATATATACAATGTTAAAATTGCAGGATTGCTTTTTATGATACAAGCACTTAATCTGTAAAACATATTATCAAGCTTCATGATGAATAAGAAGCTTTTATTTGTCCATTCCCAGCTGTTTTTATAGGATGATCTAAGGTTAGTGCTGAAAATAAGAAAGAAATGCATAGCCTCATGTAGGTGAATCTTGCATCAAAATTTTGTTTCAGTAAACTGGGAAGTAAAACAAATGACTGGTTGGTTTGAGTTCACTCTTAACTTCAGCTTGAAGAAGACCTTTGAAAAGTTTTTCGGTTGTTAATGCTTGGATTTGCTGTTATTTTACATGCCTGCTCATTCTTAGAGGAAATTCAACTATGAGCAAAACAAACACAGAATCTGGCTTGCCCTTCCCAAACACGCAATCGTGTCTTAGTCCATATCTGAAGTGCTTCCGCGCCACAGGTGATTAATGCATGAATCGTATGTTCTTTGTAGGCTGGTGTACAGTGTAAAACACTGCTGTGTTCAAACACAACTGCAAAGAACTGAGTGAGTCAACTGACACAACCCTGAGCACAGCGTACCCTGCTCTGCAGCGAATGCCTCCTTGGGAACACTGTAGCTGATAGCTGCCTTGTTCTTTGTGTGCGTATTTGACTATGATAACATTGTCTAGTGAAGAAAAGCCATTAGACTCACTCTCAGAAACTCTTAGTTAGATTGTTTTGATCTTAAAGGCAAATATGCTTGGATCAGACCATTCCGGGTTGACTTTGGCGCAGTTCGGTTTATTGCAATAGAGCTGCATTATTTAAAGATGTCTCCTCCAGTCTTCAAAGTCAACAACTGCTGCACAGGAGGCAAGTGTTGGTAATTGACACTTGAATATTAGTTGGTCATAGAGGTATGTGTTTACTAAACTATAGTTCAAGTTTGTCCTTGCTTGTTTATACTTCCAGGGAGCTTTGCACTTGCTTATGACTTCATCCCGTTTTTTGCTGGACTGTTCAGCAAGCTCCAGCAATATACCAAATCTTAAGCAATAATTAATCCAGTTTATTTTTTGAAGTAAAAGCTGCTGCTTCAGACTAGTGCCAATATGAAGTCTATTGCTGGTGGACCCTCCCATTGTGCCACTTGATAGTTAGGGAACTTCAACCTCTGTTAAATGGTGTCCTTTTTTCTTCCACAGACCAAGTAGTTCTCAGGCAAGTCTTAGGTGGTGGGTTTTGGGGGGGTTTTGTTTGATGTTTGGTTTGGGGTTTTTTGTTTGTTTGTTTTAGTTGGGTTCAGAGTTGGCTGTTTAGTTGTTTGGGTTTTTTTCGCATGAGTCTGGCTATCATTTCTAGGAAGAAAGAATGCAACTGCCTCTGTGAAGACAGAGAAATGCTCTAATCAAGTTGTAATAGGCATATCAACATTAAAAAGATTAAGGAAAGCTTGAGAGCCCTGAATAGAAAGGTTTTGATGGGAACCTGCTTACCCTGTCTGCTGTAATGCTGGGAGACCCTGGAGGAGAAAGACTATGTCCAAAGAGAACAGTTGCCAGATTGCCTTGGTAAGGATGCTGAAATTGCCAGGAAGCAGGTAAAGGGTTTGCCATGAATCAGTTAAGAGTTAGGAGTGCTTCTGTCTTCCTGTAGTTTGTGAAGGATGTTGGAAATATCTGAATATTGGTCATTAAGAAGTGTTTACTGATAACTCAGCTACTAGAGGAAAATCCTTCTAATTAAAAATGACAGCAACAGAAATTATTTGAAGTCATTTTGGAATGTTATGCCAGCTAACCTCTACCTTCTCTCACGTATGCTGACTTGAGCATGAAATAACCTGGGATCTGATTGCTCTGTCTTGCTCTTGATCTGATACCACTTCCACAGAAGTTGCTGGGAGCATCTTAGTGACTGCAGTGAGAGGACGAGCAGGTAGCTCTGGACGTTTTCTGAAGGGCTAGGATATTTCTGTTGGGCTTCTCTTGGAGTCTTATACTTTAAAAGGAGTATCAAGGAAAAACTTTTTGGGGAAAATAAGTGTGTAATGACTATTAAAATGCATATGAGTTGCTATAGGACATTTATCACTTTTTATGTAAAAAATAGCATTTTAGGAGCAGAATAGCCGTAAAGTATACGTTGGTAATGTCAGTCTCTGCTGCCTTGTAATTCACAGCACATTAGGACTGCAGGGAAGCTATGCATAGTCTTGACTTTCCCTTCTTTTTTCTTGCTTTTTAAAATAGGCACTCAAGGAAAAGAGTCCAGCATCCGCTTAAAGGAAACGTAGAGCTAGTCATTAGCACTGGCTCAGCTTTTAGCACTTTGTTGTTGAAGGTACCTACTGGTCTCAAGAGGCGTGACAAGCTGTTTTCATTCTCTAATTTACAGGAGAGATGAAATGTGCAACCCACTTCACGTTAGGTAGTGGTGAATCTGCAATTTAAGCCCTCAGTCTTTACTCTGTCAAAATTTTTCTTGGGGAATAAAATGCCTGTATAAAGATTTTTGGGAATCATATTCCAACTGTTATCATTGTCTCAAGAGCAGGTAACTTGCTTTCCTACTGGTGACAATATTTATGTAGTAAATGCCTAAGTAATTTGGAGATAACGTGGAAAGGAAAAATCTCCCGTTATTACAAACACGTCAAGGTTGCTTATTTTATTTTTTCTTCCTGAATTCCACATGTGACAAGCAGCGTCATGACATGTCAGGTCAGGCTGCATCAATCATGTCATCTTACATTACATCATGTGTGCAGGATGGTGGAAACCACTTATGGGTCAGACAGGAGACTTGAAGAAACAATTTCTTGTAGCTTGAATGGGGGAGAAAGCATTGGGGAAAAGGAGGAGACTGAAGTAAAGCACAGGATTTTTTCCCTGAACAGATGGCCAGCCCACCCACCATCAGGTAAAGTCAGATAGGGCTGGGGATACAAAACTCATCAGATGGATTGTTATTTCATAATGCTGTAAGAACCTAAGATGCAAAAATGTGCTAGCTTCATGAGGGAAAGACTTCCAATTTAGAGTTGGAAAAACTTTTGATGGAATTCTGCAATTTCTGAGTGGAGAATCCAGTTTAGATATTTGCAGAATTTGCTGAATTTAAGGAGATAGAAAGTGAAAGTTTAGACCCTATGGGGGGGAAAAACCCCAACCGAGGAGAAGAGAATTCTTTTAAAAGTACTTTTCATTTTGTCCAAAGCTTTTTCCAATATATGCAATAATTAAGTAAAATACGTTTTATGTTGAAATTTTTATCCTTGAAACTTTTAATTATATTAATTTCTTTAAGTGTGCTTTCTAGTAGAGACAGAGTTATGGAAGTTGCACATTTGTAAACAAGAATTGTCACCCACACTAAAGTCTGCTTTTGAAGAGGAGCCCGTTAGTGGGAACATCTTGACTTTTGATGCTTACTGAGGAAGTTTATAATCCAAAAAATGGATGCTCCGGGGTCATTTGAGGCTCAGCTCCACAGTAGAAAGCCAAGTGTAACATACAGCAAATGTTTGTTTCCCTGCTGCTATCTGGGTCACAGAATCAAAACAGATTTCAGCAGATTTTGACTTTGTCTTTAAGATTTTGCTTCTGTTCTTGTCACTAGCAGATTTGAATGTCTTTCTGCTGAGGTCTGACTTGTATGGCTGTTTTGAACTGTAGAAAACAAAGCTTTGTCTCTACCATGTTAGGCCAAGTTTAAAGCTGATTCAGCTTTTTAGGTTTTTCAAGCATTTTCACAACAGAATTAAAGTTAAAAGGTCTATCTCCACATTTTCAGAAAACAAGACCAAGTTGACTTTTTAGTCTAATTCCATTTGTGCTTTACATTTTTTCCTTTTAGTTTTAAACTTAACATAATTTTTAAGCAAAGTATTTGAAACAGAGTGCTTAAAAAGAAGAAGTTAGGCTAACTTATTTTACTGACAAGTTGTGTTGATTCATGTTTTTTCTTCTGGAATATATTTTAATAGTACTAATTGTGATCCTTTCTGAGGCTTCCTAGCAATGTCAACAGCTGCTGCAGTTTGCAAGACAGGTAATGTGCTTGCATATTCTCATGCATTCTTCAAGCTTTGGAGAGTATTAGACTTTTTTGGATACTTCTAGGCTCTCTTGCCAAATATGGTGGAAAATAAGTGTGATATCAACACTTTTGCAGCAGTTTTTGCTCCATCCAAAGAGGGCAAAACAACAACCAAAAAAACCTCACCCCTCGTTTCCTTCTCAAGCTGCTGCTTGCTTGAATGGATTGGGCAGAATAAGAACCAAATAAAAGCTGTTGGCTCGGATGTTGTAGTTGGCACAAAGCAGAATTTCTTTTAAAAAGGCTTATTGAATTAAATTATTGAAGGTACAGAAAATAAATGCAGTAGTGCTTAGTATGTCAAATGCATATGTAACTCCTTAAATGAAGAATAAATGTTATCTGGAAAATTGGTGTTGCCCAATGGCCTCAAGAAAGGACAGATGGGAAAGAGGAGTAGTTAACCCTGTGGCTGTCAAGACACTACAGTGACAAGTGCTTCATGCAAACACATATTTTCAGGCAGAAAGCCTAAAAGATCTAGCAGTGCTCAGTATTGAAATTCTGGTTTCATATGTCTCTTCTTACAATATGTAGTATAAATGTGTATACTTTAAGCTATATAGTGTAACTGAATCTGACATATCTTGTCTAGACTCAGTTTGTCATAATAAATGCCATTTCCTTGAGTTATGAGTTAGTTCTTGAAAGAAAGGAAAATAAAGGAATAATTGATCATTTCTTTCTGCTCATGTAATCATGGAAAGAGTTCTTGGAGCACACCTTGCAACTTACCCCAGCTCTTCGTGTTTGTTTTTGAAAGTAATCATTGTGTGGGACTTCTTTTTTTTTTTTTTTTTGATGGGTTGAGCTACTTTAATCTCAACTCTGCCTTCTCTACATATTCTTTTGACCTTCCAGTCAAGATTTTTTCCAATTTATCTTCTCCCCTCGTGATCTAACTCCATTAGAAGATAAAGGGTGAGCTCTTCCTCTGTTGTAAATTGGGCTTTGCTTGTGCAATGTTAGCTGGCACACATCTGACTTCTGAATCTTTCCTGGAATAAGATGTGTCCAAAAATGGAGTTCTACAAAGATGAGATCATCCCTGAGTTTCCCAGCAGAAATGAGAACTGACTCAAACTTTCAACTATGATTAGAGGTGAACTGCAGGAGGAAAAACTGAGAATAAGCTAGTCGTGATTGGCAAATGCCTGGTTCATAGTTTAGCCTTGTTTTCACTGTCCATATAGCATCTCTTGGAATGCCATGTAATTCAAAAGTGTGTATCTTATTTTCTGAAGTTTCAGCTGATACCTGATACTAAAACCTGCATCTAGTCATCTCTGTATGGGAAGTTTTCCTCAATTCCCTCTGTCCAGAATAAAATGTATCCTCTGAAGTAGATAACAATTGCAATATATTGATATAACAAACTGAGAAAACTGTTGTGATTAAGTGGCTCGAAGAGCAACCAACCAAAGAATGTGTGTACAACAATGTGCTTAACATGAATCCACAACACCATTGCAAATATATTTTGATGAGATGCTCTGAAAGTATTGTCCATAGCCTTATTGGTCATATTATAAAAATTATCTGAGACTTAACAAAATAAGTGAGGTAACTATGGAGTGGTTTTGAGTGATCCATTCCCATACATGGATGTGACTGCACAAGCATGTACAGAGTATCTTGAGTTTCGTAAATGTATTTGTAGGATTGATTTAGTCTCACTTGTTCCCATCCTTTTTTTATTAAACTTACTCAAAGTTTAAGAAGTAAAGTAAAAATGGTACATGTCTGTCTAGCTTTTGGGTTTTTTGGATTTTTTTTTGTTTTTTTGCGGTTTGTTTGTGGTTTTGGTTCCCCCCCCACCCCCTTCCAGAAAGTATTAGCATTGCAGATAAATTTAGAGGATGTTAAATCTTGGCTTGCTAACAGGAGGCTCAAAGATACTGCAATCTGGTCTCAGTATAATGAGCCCCTTTTGTTATATTTAAATACTATCATACTATCCTATATACAGCAAAGCATTGGGATGTTTTATATTAACAATGCACCAGCACTAAAACCTCAGACAACTCTAAAAAGGCGCTAATTATTATTATTAGTGTTTTACACTAACAATAAATGTCAAATGGAACCCTGCAAACAAATAACTACCTGTCACTAAGTGAATGAAAAGCAATCTTAGTAAAGTGAATTAAAACCCAAACAACAGAAAACTCTACAGGCAGGCGCTACTAGGGTGGCTTAGCTGGGTGGTTGTTGCAGCTCCTGTTACAAGAAGAGCAGCAGCAGTATGTTCTTGATTGTGGCAGTCCTGATAGTCATGTCTTTTCATTGACATGTAGGGCACCTGGTTAGTGGGAGGTGTATGAGCTCATATCAGCTGAAGTGCATCAGCTGTAGGAGACACTTAGTCATGGTAAATGGAAATTGGATACTAGTGAGATTTAGCTGTTGTATTTACTGTGTTGCTTGCTGTGCTTGGAAGTTTTAGCAGTGAAAAATTAAAGTTGGACACTAGAGCATGTATTTGTTTTGGTGACATATTCTCGTAAATTTTTCAAGGTACTTTGACTGTCTCCCAATGACTTATTTTTATAAATTGTACATTTTATTTTTCAATCTTCATGTATCTTTGATACCTGATTGACATTTTCAGGACACTCTAATCCTTTCTACTGAAGCAAGCTCTCACAGTGGCAGCTCTTGCAATCAGCTTCACAGAGCTCTCCTCAGTCTGTTTTTGTGATGAGCATGAGGTCTATGACTGAAGAACTGAAAGGAATTGAGATTTGGTGAGTGACAGGACAGGCTTTCATAGTGACAGAGTTTGATTCTCACATAGACCTGTTCATAAAATTCAGATTTGTGGACCCTGAGTCTACCCTCACACCAGTTTTAATCTAACAGTCCACTCATCTCAGCTGAGTTGCAAGAAAATAAAAGAATAAACAAGATGAGAATTGGCCCTGAAGCCTTGATTCAGACAGCTTGGAATCACAGGCAGCAGTGGAAGTTTGCATGTTTTTAAACAGGTTATAAACAGCTTTTCTGCAAAGGCTGAGAACATGGGGGAAGGTTCAAAAGACAATGTCTTTCAGAACCAGATCTCTTACAAAATTTCATGCCTATGCTGAGGTCGACCAGCAAGTTGAAGTGGGTGAAAATGAATGAGATCAATGTAGAAACAATAGTTACTGTTCAGTAGCTTGTCCTGCATTGTGGATGACAGTCTAAATCTATTTTATTTATATTTTAGATTTGTCTTCTACCTTTCCTCCTTGTTTTTTAAAAAGCAACCAAAACCAAAATACTCCAATCTCACAGGCGTCCTGAGATGATGCTCAGGGTTAACAGACCAGGACAGGATACTCACCTACCTATATGAAGTGCAAGACCAAAGACAGGTGAATATCTCTCCTTATACATCCTCTTCCAGATTCATCCTCTTTTTCTCTTAAAATTGGCATACTGAAAACAAACATTTTTAAAAACCCCTCCATTCACTATGAGTTCATAACTGCAGTGATCTGTGTTGTGATTTATCTTTAGTATTTGCCAAATCATTCTTGGTAGGCTTGCCTCCTCTGGGTATGAGTAATGAGGAGGCATCTACAATTCATCTAAGAAAGCAAGTGTGGATTGCTGTATTCAGATTTCAAAGGGAAAAATTCTACAGAAGTTGCCTTATTAATTTAATGGTGAAAGCAAATATATGGATTGCATGATGGTTTTTTGTAGTGTTTTGAGCTTCAAATCAGGACGCATTCTGTCATGCACAAAAGCGTAGGCTTTTCTGTAATGATACTGACAACTCTATTTTCCCCTGACCTTACCAAAATATTGCATGCTTTAGAGCCATCAGGTGGGACCCATTTTGGACACTGTTTAAACCCTTATATTACAGTATTGTTTGTTGAAGCTTGGGTGGTTTTTTTCTGTAAATGAGGATCATGATGAAGAAATGCAGCTTATACCAATGGATTAACTAGAAAACTTCAGTAAAACTCAGGCTAACCTATCTGAAGATTTTTCTAAAGCTTAAAATGTCTGTACTGCAGAACTCAGGCTGCTGTGATCTGAATTTCCTCATGAATCCTGTGAAGGGTTTGTAACTTCAGAAAGAGTACATGCAATAATTTTTTTCAGTAGTTTTTGATAACTTGTAGATCTTGGATGTTTGCTCAGAGACCAAACTTCTGACTTTAAGTCAGAAAAGGCAAATCCAGAACAGAATTCTTTTAAGTTTAACAAAGCTCAGGTATTTTCTGTTACAGAGGAGAGATAAGGCAATTCTGTGGGCATCTCTCCATTGATACAGGCTGAAATCTGGGAAGGGTTGTTGTGTAAGACTTCAATTTATACTCACCTGAAGACAAAGATGAAGCAAGAGGGAATTCATGTAGCAATAAGTATATGGGTAATGAGAAATTTATAGGAACAAACCTGCAAATAACAAAAGACTGTATGGAGAGTAATGGAGGAGTAAAACTTCTTTTACTAGACATATGCCCAGATAGGGGACTGGATTCACAAAGGAAAAATTCAATTACCTTTGTGCAGAAGGAAACTGAACCTCTCTAGCCATAAGCAGTGCAAGGTGAAAGTGCTGTGCACCCAAAGGGTCCACAAAAAAGAACAGGATAATGCAATGCAGCTATACTGGAAGCAAAGGTAGTGATGTGGCTCTAGGTCAGCAAGAGGAGTCCACAGCAGGTAGCAAGCAAAGTTAGTGGGTCACATTGCACTGAAGTAGTTTGTGTTCCCATTATACAGCTAAAGCCACTTCCTGGAAGCCTCTTGTTCTACAGAGAGCAAAGCAAAACTTAGAGATAGACTCATGCAGAGGATTGCTTTTCAACAGAGAACTCTCTCAAAATTTCCCACCAGGCGTCAGCAGCTCTTTAATCCATGCTGTCTATTTTGAGTTTTATTTAGATTAACAAATTCCACACCCTCGCATACAAAAGCAGAATAGAGTGAAAACACAAGCTGCCCTAACAGAGCAATATCCAACAAACATTATGCTACTCAGAAATATTTTCTGTACAATCCTCCCCACAAAAGGGACTTGTTCAGCCAAAAGATGTCAGATAGCATCTTGCTAAAAGCAATGGTGCCAGTGGAGCTTGCTTCCAAGTTCATGCAGCTGATTTTTTTCCCTCTGTTTGCTTTATGCTGAGAATATCAACCATTTATTTCTCTGAATCTCTAAACTTAAAGAAATGAGATAGATGGACTTTATGCAGGACTGTATCTTTTAAGGAAATGGATTCTTGTGAAAACAGAAGGTAGTATGGTGTGCAATAGAACCTGCTGCTCTCTATTTGACAGATATATTCTATTCCACAGGTTAGTTTATAAATATATGTTGCTGCACTTGCTCATTTTTATCCTGTTAGGCCTCAAGGAGATAGAGTAAAAATTTTTAAAATATACTGTGCAGCAGTGGTCAGTTTTCTTGAGATCTGGGCAATTTATGTACTGAAATTCCAATGATTTTTTTGAGTGGCCCATGAGGGCCTTGAACTGTGAGAACATGCTTGAGCTGCTAAGACAAAGTCGCTTTATTTTTATAGTAGGTCTTTTTTGCAGAAGTTTTGTCTTGTGTGTGAGTCAGAAAGGATGTGATTTGGGTGGATTGATTTTATTTTTATATTGAAACTTGGAGATGAGGGGAAAGGAAAGACAGAAAGGAAGGGCTTTTGTGCTTTTTGACTACCTTTAGATTGATCAATTTTCCTTCTAGTACTAGGGCTAAACTTTCACTAATGAGGGGAAAGTAATTCCTCTAGTGAACCACCTGTACAAGAAGTCCTGTACTATTTCTTTGATTTACAGATAAATATTTGTGTAAGAAGCTGCTGTGCAGCATTTCAAGTGGGGGGGATACAGAGATACTTATACAGAAGCTATTGTAAAGCTAAGCATTTCAACCTGTTTATCAAAATACTCATTGTTGCCATCTGAAGACAGGTGAAATAATAAATACTGAGTAAAGAAACTTCAACTGGATCCAAACCATTTTATTAAAGGAAAGATTATTTTGGTTTTAGTGACAATCTTTCAGATCTTGCCAACTTGCTGAATAATTAAAGCATATACCCATCTATCTGCTGACCATGGCAGGCTTCTGTAAAGTTGTCTATTGATCAAAAATGTCATTTTTGGATGGTATACTTTTGCCTTATTTCTTAGATGCTCAAATAATGTTTAGTAGAAATTGTATGAAAAACAATTTTTTCCAAGGATATATTGTTTAAGAGGTAATTTTAAAGACCACTATCCTTTGAGAGCCAAAAATTCTCTTGTATTTGGAGAACTGAAATACTGCTAATTTAATTGGGGTAATAGTTGAGATGGTGGGGGAAAAGCAGTCAAACTAAGAAGAATCTTTCTAACCTTAAACATGATTTTTGTAAGTGTCTACAGCATAACGATCCTGGCATAGCCAGAAGAATCTCTTCTCAAACTGCATGATCTGATTTAATGCATTAATTTTGAAGGGTAGGAGAAAATGCAGACATGACTGAAGTTAGTTTTGCAGTGAATCTAGGAGCATTCCCCCTCCCACCCTAAAAGAAAAAGACACCTGTGGTTTGTACTTCCAAGTTGCATGTGATTTCTTCCTCAAAAAGTACAATCCAGTCTTGCAAGGAAATGCCATCCCACAGAGGGCAACCAGTGTGTTGGGCAGAAATGAACTGAGGCATGGATGATATGTGGATGTCAGACCAGTGAGTTCTCACTGAGTAAATGGAGGAATAATGCAGTAGTTAGAGCATATATTGCTGTTTCTTGGTTTCTGCTGCCATTTAGCCAAGTTGCAATGTATATATTTTAGGTAGGATATTAATCTAGTGTTAGATTGTTTCATGAATTTAGAAATAACTACTGTTCCCAAGATGATTATGCACCAATGTAGCTACACTTACCTCTTCATCTGGGACTTCTAGAGAAATGGACAGGCTCTATTCCTGAAAAAAAATCAGTTATTTACATTTGCTTATTGGAAGTGCTGAAACCCACTTCAGCATCTACATTCAAAGGTAGAAACTGGGTCTCTCCTGTGTGTGTTTTCATGCCAGGGTCTAAGTTTTTTGCTACGAGTTTCTAGTGAGCTTAATAGCAGATCCTCTGTCCCTTCTTCCTGTTTCCAGCTTCTATCAGTAGCATCTTGGATTAACCTGGTTCTGGTTTTAGCAAAGGTGGCTTTTTTCCCTAGTTTAAACCTCACTGCTTCAGGGAAATCTGTTACCAGAGCCCCCAGCTTTGATTTGTGTTTCAGTAGTGTTGTGTCAGTAGCCAGAGGGTATGGTACAGACTTCCATGAGCTTTTATTGGTGGTGTTGCTGGAGGATTGTTCTGAATTAGCTTAAATCTCATAAAAGTACAGTATGATGTTACTTCCCACTTGTAAACAAAATGGTGACTAATTATTGCAGTAAGCAAAATTGGATGATTTGTTTGTTCTGGAGTTTCAGCGGAGCTCTGACTCCACAAATGTCTGAATACTGTAAGTCACCTTTTTCCTCATTGTTTTAAGGCCAAATCCACCACAGGCAGATTGGAGAGGAGCATGCTTAGAGCAGTAATGAATTTGACTGTATATGTCTGTCTTGTCCTTGAAAATAAAGCTATTTCATGCTGCCTCATTTAAAAAAAAAAAAAAAATCTATGGGACAGTTACTGGGGGTAGCTAATGCCATGAAATGCAGATTCATAACGAGAGACAAGCAACTCCAAAGTTAATTAGTGCTTCAATCTAAAGATTTATTTTAGCTCATTATAGATACTCAAGCTGTTTGCGAGACACAAGGAACAGATTTGATTGGAATATAACATTACTTTCCTTGGCATTTTTGAAGCCATGAAGGATTTAGATTTTTTTAAATATCAATGAGTATTTCTAGAAGGTTATGAAACATTTGCAATTCAAGAATTTTAATGTAACTTTTCATGAGATACATTTTCAAAATATTTTTATTTTAAAAAATAAAGATACTTCTGTAAAGGTGGGGGAAGACCCCCCTCTATCAAAAGAAGGACTTTTGGTTTTCCATTTTTATGCACTAGGATGTACAGCATGTCATGCATGATGAGCAATAGTACAAAGCAAGTGTGCAAATTGTATTGGAACAGTAGCATTTCATATCCACAGTCTATCAATGTAAACAACTGCAGAAGACAGAGGGCAAATGGAGAAAAAAGATCCAACAGAAAGGCTCCAGAGAGCAGAAGAAAGCTGATTAATCTTCTGCTATCTTACAACTTCATATTAGTAGTTTCTCTTATCACACATTTATAATCCATACCCCAAGTATTTCAATTGCAGCTAACTTGCACTTTTTAAATGCCAAATCCATGAAAACTACCTTGCTGATGGCCCTTTAAAATCAACTTAAACCTGACATTGTAATTTACACCACTGTTTGTCACTATTTAATTTTCCCTGACGCTCCCATTAGTTATACCTGTTCACATCTGTTCTGAATTTATCCCTTTCAATTTAATTTATTATTACTTTCAATGCATAGAAATCCCAACTAGTAACAAATTGTCCAGGTAATAAGTCCCATCCTCTGGCCAAGAATTTGTTGACATTTCCATTATATATCCTGGGGTGCAGGTGTTAGGTAGGAAGGAAGCCGTTTAATACACTGACAACCAAAAGACTCAAAGTGCAAGGAAGGTTAAGGCCAGGATAAGAACTAGATAGGTTTCTGAAGAGACTGGATGATTTTCTTAAGGGAATGGTAATAATTAATACATTGCACTTGTACAAATTGAAAAGACCTTCAGGAAGAAAAAGATTTACAATGTTCTAGATAGCAAGTCAGTGTCTGCTCAGTAAGTTCATGTGAGGAGGCTGGGATGCAGCTGTTGAATCGATAGAGTTGGGAAACAATTCTGGAAGGCACGTTGCTGAGTGCAAGGAAGGAAAAGCAGTAGGAGAACAATTGAGATGTGCTCCAGGAAGAAAATTAATGTGGCTGGTTTCCCCTGAGACAACAGAAATCTGAACTGAAATTTTGGAAAAACGGGTGTGCAAAAAGCTGAAGGAACAAAAAATTTTGTGGCTGTTAAGCTTCTAC
Source organism: Caprimulgus europaeus (assembly GCA_907165065.1). The sequence goes on from OU015541.1 coordinate 7,568,296, forward strand.
TAATAGGGGAGAGGGGCACTGAATTGCTTTGGATTTTCCCTCATGATCATTCACAATCCTGTTTGTTTTATGAGATCTGCTATGCCCTGTAGGACAACCAGAATTTTGAGACTTGAATGTGTTAATTTTGAACAGCTGTATCCACTCCATTATAATTAATGTCTGTTCTTGCTTATGTTTTTAAGCTCTGTAAACTCACTTAAGTCTAGGGACTTGTCCCAGGGTTGTGTTGGGCAGAGAAATCTGAGCTCAGAACATGAAAGATGACCAGCTTGCTCAGGAGTTCCTGGATCAACAGGTTTGACCTTAGTTTCTGGATCCAGAATGTGAAAATAAAACTTGAGGCTCATTTGAAGGAAGGGCCTCATTGCAGTGGCTTGCAGGTCTGCATGTTCTAAAAGGAACAAGATGGAAGGTCTCGGTGCAGGATGGGCATAGTTGGGTGGGTGGAAGAATTTGGTGGTGATGTTTGATAGGTGGGTAGGACTTGAAGATGCAAAAGCACTATTGGAAAACCACCTGGTGACTCTGCTTCAGCAGAGCACACTGGATTATTCATTCTGTGGGAAGGTGAAAGTCTTTGCTTTTGAAATTGTGCCTTAGTGAATAATCTGGAACGTTATGAAAACAGTGAATTCATCTGTTCATGAATAGTGTGGATATTTTTGCTTTTGTGCTATACCCATCCACAGCAATATTTTTTGTATTAAATACTATGAATCCACTTCACCTGTCAGCACTATTCAAAACACAAAATGCTGCATGAATAGGAAGGATGTTCTGGGATCTCTCGGATGATTACTGTTGCTAGGAAAACCACTTCCTGATATCTTTGTGCTCAGTGTCTGTGTCTCTCTTTGTGTACAGCCTTTGGTGACAGGCAAATTCATATCAAGGCACAGGGAAGAAATAGGAAAAGTTTAGAAATGCTTAAAGAACGCTGCTTAAAGTTAAAAGGCAGATGTCATTGCAATAATAGTTAAGATTTCTTTCCTATGTGGGATTATTGGTATTAAATTCGAGAGAATTGCAGTGCTGGTTATGCTGTGACTGTGAATCTGATGCAGACTTGGGCTGCATTAAAGCTGAAAATGGTTAGGACCTCCAAAATGCAGTTAATGTGTTTTGTATTGTAACAGCAAAGAGGCTTATACTGAAGGGTAACAAATGCTGACTTCTCATCCCTATTTGTCTGGTTGGGGATTTTACTTTTTTCAAGCAAATTTCTGACTGCACTAAATGTTTACAGTAGCCAGGGGACTTTATAAGTTTGTATTTTTTTGGTAGGCACTTGTGAGCACAGGAATCACAGTATTTAATCTGTTGTGACATAATGTGTCAAATACTAACATCTATCAGATAATATGAGGAACTAATATTCTGAAAGTCATGGTGCAACCAGAAACCCAGACTTAAATTATAGAAGGTGTTGAGACTCATATGCTGTATTCTTGGGATAATAATGCTTTGGCTTTTTGAGGCCCACCCTTTAAGTTGTGCTCTTATATCATGGGTTCTAAATTAGGGGGCTGGTATTACACTCATTAAAAAGTAAAACTATAGCAGAAAAAGCTAGTGCCAATTAGGGAAAAAAAATCTGTTCTCCAAGATTCTGATATCACTTTTACTACTACTGTTGCTGCCTGACTGGATTCTCACGCTGATGAGGCGAGTGTGTGTACTGCTCCCTTCTGCTAGATTTTGGGATTTATTGAGGTCAAACTGAATTGTCTGAGTTAAAATATAATAAGGAGTTAGACTGTTTCTGAAAGAGTTTGGGAGAGCTATTGTTAATAACACCTACAACTGGATGAAAAAAAAAAAGTGTTTAAACCCTCTACATTTTTATTCAAATCTTTCCTTTCATTGGCTTGATATTTGGTACCCCTATCCTGTCAGTTTTTTCTTAATGAAAACAAAAATCTCATAGAAATCCTCTTTGGAGGATTTCTATCTGAACAGAATAGCTAAGCTGTGTAGGTGCAGATGAGCAGAACTGTGGCTGAACCTTTGAAAACTTTCACCTGAGTAATGCCTATAGGTTGGCCATTGCTAATGATGTCTAGGTTCCCTTGTCAGGCCAGTCTTATCTTTCTTGGGCCCAGCTGTAGAGATTTTGAATTATCTGAAACATCTCTGATTTTTTGTCTTTAGAAGCCCCTCATGTACAAAGCTGGTGTGCTGAACAGAACAGCATCCATCACACACTTTTGCCCAGATGTTACACTGATTCTTTTCTTTTAGTGGCAAATTTGCTGCTAAGCTGTGCTGAATTTGTCAGTTCTGCTAGCTGAATAAGAAAATGCAGCTGTACAGGGTAGATTTGGCTACTTGATGGATAGATGGTTTTTATCTCCTGCACTTGGCTGAAACCAGTCTGAATGTACCATCCCCTCCCAAACTGGATGTGCAGTTGTGCTGCCTGCCCTAAGGAGAACAATGGCTCCCACTGGATGCTTTGTCCTATTTTTTCCACTCTCTCGCTGCAACATCCTTTTAATAAACCAGCTCCCAGCCAAGTACAGTCTTTCCCCAACACATTCTAATTCTTTAAAATAGCAGAAAATTTATTCTGTTCTCCTGGGTCTTTAAGTTCATGTTTTAAAATTTGAAGGGAGTAAGCAGAGTATCCTCTACTGTGATACAGCCAAAAAAGGGGATATATGGTACTTTCTAAAAGGAACTAGCTTAACAATTTTAATTATTATTGAGGGGAAAACACACCAAAAAACCTACCCTAGTAGTTATTAAAGGGAAAAGTTTGTGGGCAATAACTATGGATGAAACAAAGATTTTTCTGACTTTCCACATAAGCGTTTCACTTTCCTTCTCCTTTTATCATTATTTATATTTATTTGTTTTGCAGTCTATTGGACTCAGAGGATAAATTCCTTTATGTGCTTGGTGCTATAGAAGAAACATGTTAAAACATAACTCCTGATTTATTTGTAGTCTAGTGAAGACAAACAAGCAGAAAATGGCAGCGTTGGCATTACAGATGGGTAAACGAGGACGGGTGGCAATAAGCAACAAGCCTGGGGTTGTAGGAGGAGTCAGTGTCAGAGGCTGAAATTAGACCTTGGATTTTTATGCCCTAGCTCAATAAGTCTGTGGGTTTTTTGTTTTTTCTAAGACTTCTTTGCCTTTCTTTTCCTGCCACTTTCTTTGTTCATCTTTTGTTGAATTTGTCCATTCTTCTTTGTCTTGAGGGTGCCAGAAAAGAACTAAAACCCCATCAAATAATATAACTAGTTTCCCTGGGATGGCCTAATGAATATGTGATGAAATAATTTAAGTAGACATTTAGTCTCCTAGAATTTCACAGTCTGAATGACTAAATTCCTTCTCTTTTTTTCCCCTCCTGTGTGCAGGAGTCCAAAACTTTTAAATCATTATATGGTAAATTTACCCCCACCCACCTATTGCTTTTGCTCCCACTTTTCCTTTTTTCTGCTAATGAGTCATGATATGTAATTACCTTCTGTCTTTTCTGCATTTAGTGAACATGCCAGTGCAGAATGATTTAAGAAAATAAAAAAGGCTTTTAAAAAAAGATGAGGAAACAAGCAAGCATCCAGGGCTGCTTTGGCTCCCACTCACCATTCTTGCTCTTGCCAAGTGTAATGAATATTGCTTTTTCTCTATGGCACTCTGAAGCAGGATTAAGTAAACTTATATCTATATTATTACATTTTAGTGAATGTTTGTGTATTCATGTGATTATTTTTTTTTTAGTGGGTCATCAAGCTTTACTGGACGCTTATGAAGGTGGTGAAATTCAACTGATCTGATCTCTCCTTGAAACACTTTGTCTTTAAAGCTGTTATTCAGCCTTACAGCATATGCTAGAATGAGCTGTGCAACATATAGTATGTGAAATAAGCAGAGGCTGTGGGAAGGGCTGACTGTAGGTTGTGGTGTGCTTTTATCATGGCCCCGGCCCCCTCTACAAGTGCTGATTTCACTTTTGGAAAAGCTCTGCTGTCTTAGACCCTCTAAACCTCCACCTGAATTGGGGAAGTGCACATCAAAGTCAAGGCACCTCAGAAGTGCCCTACTTGCCAGATCCCTCTGTTTTTAAAGTGCTTTTGTTGTGTGTAGCTGTGACAGCGTGTCCTGAAGAGAGAGATGTTAAGGGCTGCTTATTAAATAGTGGGAACCAGAAGTTCATTGTCACTTCAGGAATTTGTTTTTAAGGATTGTTTCTTCTTACTGACGTGGGGAAGAATGTAAAAGCCAGCTCTCTCAGCCACTGAATAATAAATGATTGAATAGCAGAAATTCAATAGGGCTTTTTCTGTGAATAAAATGGCAAAGAATATAACCATTTATTTGGGATAACTCATCCATTCATGGACAGCTTCTTTTGGTAAATAAATATCTTGCCACCTGCAACTCTATGCTCCTAAAGCTGCTGTGTAATTTCCAGTATTTTCTGATGGCTTCTGAAATGAGTTTTAAGATTGTTGTTTAAAGTAAACAAAAAGAAAGAAAAGAAAAAGAACTTACATCAAAGATATCAGCATTTCTCCTCTCTGCATGTTTCCCCTGAATATGGAGTTGGCAAACTCTCAAATCACTTTATCATGTTCGAACTTGGAAAAACGTATGATATTACCAGCTGAGCTAATATTTAAAGAGCTCTTCACTTCAGAATTTTATTGTCTCTTTCTCAGTTCTTCTAAAGTCTTCTGAAGACAGGCGTGGTGGTGAGGCTGTGAATGGTTCAGGCAGCTGAAAACAGAGGCAAAAAGATGTTTGCACCTGAACCTGGATCAACTGGGTCTGCAACATCCTCTTCAGGATTTTTTGGAGATAAATTTATTGCAGCAGTCTCAAAGACTGCTTAGTAGCCAAGTCTCAAGCAGAGTACCATGTACTCTGGCTTTCCCTGCCAGCTCTCCAGCTCTGCAGGATCTTCTGGTGTCTACAGGAATCTGGTTGTGCCTCTGGAGACTTGGTGGCTGTGCTCAGGCACCAGTAGTCACAACCATGCACTGGAGTTTGTAGTGTCTAGTTAGGATGAAAAACTTGATTATTTTTTTTTCCTCCAGTGTTTCCCCCACCCCAGTGGTTTATTTAGTGTATATCGTGGTGGCAACTTCATCTGGTTGCAGATTTCTGACAGGCTCAGGGAAAAGTGGGAAGTGGCATTTTGATGTTAAGTGGATGTGCAGCAGGAAAGGGGTTATCAGCACATTAGAGACATTTTGTTTTAGACTATTTACAGCTTACAGCTTTTATTATTGTCCTCTTATGCAAGTTGAATTGATAGTAGGAAGAAATGGTGGGAAAGAATAATTCTGAGGATCTTGAAAGTCCTTGGGGGCCTTAGATATTTTTGCCTTGCCTTGAAAATGCTCTAAGGCTTGCAATGTGTGGGTACCAAGTGTTGTTTTGTGGCTGTGTTGGACTCTTACCTGCTTTTACCCTATTTACACCAGACAATCAAATCAGGCTTTGGCAGGTGATCTCTAGAGGCATTTCTCCAAAATGCTTAAAAGGTTAATATATCCTCAAAATCAAGTGGGCCAGAGAGATAAGGAGGTTTTGGCTTTCCTTCATCTATGGTCCGACCCTGGGAAGTGCTAAGTATGATCTCCCTCAGCACTTCAAGTAATGAGTGCTTTGGCACGGTTGTAGGACCCTTATCAGATCCAAGCCATAGGGTTGGTATTTCTGGGCCTGAAGTCAATGTATGCTTAAGGGTTACCTTGGTTATCTATAGGTGAGGTTCTCCTTGCAACTATCCTGTACTTCAATTCCAACTTGAGAGTGAAACTGTGGCAATCTTAAGTGTATAATTTCCTTCCTATTACATTATTTCTTCCAGTACAGGAGGTACCCAGTGTTTGTCACTTAGGAGTGTCATATCATCACATTGCATATTGCAGTGTAATGATGTGAAATGATTAAATGACAAAATGCCAGTTCACTGCCAAAAATCTTAAGTAGAATACTTTTATTTGCAGATGAGAAAGCTATTATTAATTTCTGTATGGGCTTTGCCAGACAAAATAACATAAGCAGCCTGAAAAGGGAGGTGGTTTTAATCCTTTTTCTAATTTGAATGTAAGTAGTAGGAGTGATGTCCACCTCTAGTCCTTCACTTTAGAACACATGTCCAGTGCCTCTGGTATATTGCCATACATTGACCTATCCTACTGTCAAATAATGATAGCAGATATCAAAGGAAGCAGCTGGCATTTTTTAAGGGAAATACTCAGCTTCAAAGAATGCTGTGTTAAGCAGTGTGAGCTGTTTTGTTCAATGTTGTTTCTTAGTATTAGTATTCAAAAATGTTTCTTGCTAGATTAAAGATAATCTAAGTATGGCACCAAAATTAAATGAGCATGCCTCTGTTTCTGAAAAAAAAGATGATGGGACCAAAGACAGCATGGATAAGTGGAGCAGGTGTCTAGAATTTGAAATTACTATATCCAAGGTGAAAACAATTTGCAGGGCTTAATGTGTTCAAGCCAGGAGGAACTGGAAATCTTCATCCTAGTGTGATGAAACAACCAACAGAGGAAACTGCAAAACTCTATCAGCAAGGATTTTTATCAAACAATTTTGGGGCTGCCAGGCTATATATAGAGGCTGGCAAACAAAGTCTCCTCTTTATGAAAGGGGAAAAACTGTTCCAGGCTCCATCTGCCTGTTTGTCTGACCTCAACAGCATATGAGGCCTTAGAACACATTAGTAAAGAGAGAGAGTGAAGAGACAGAGCTGAACATAAAACTGGAGAAAGTGTAGTTGAGTTTACCAAAGGCTGACTAGGGGACTATCCAATGCCAATAAAGATTTCTCATGAGATATCCTAAAATACTTGTTAGCTCTGTTCTTAAAGATGAATTCAAACATTAAGATGTAAAGAGCAGGCCAGCTACTAGGATGGTTGAGGAAATAGTCTACTGCATTAGAAGAACTTTGTAAGACCAAGGCTGAGAGGGAATTTGACTGCTTTCTCAAAACAGCCGGTGAGCATAAGGAAAGTGGAAAAGCAAAAAAAGTAAAGGATAGTGTTGACACTAGAACAAATAACTCCACACTAAAATTGAATTCATTTCAACTGCCATCAGGGAGAAGAGGCTCTGGAACAGTCTTTGAACATTAGTGGAGGCCAGAACATCTAATGACTTTTCAGGTGGTAAATAGGTGTATGAATGTGTTTATGCAGTGTGACTGCTCTTGAAATTTTATTCCTATTTAATGGTAGACTAAGCTTCCTATTTTTTGTTTCCTTGCACAGATATTGTAGACAAGGCACTAGGATAGACAGAGCAGCCAAAGGTTCCAAGTGAAATTTAATTTTTTTGGAGAAGTAAAATAATGGGTTTACATCAAAAAGAAAAATTCCTATCTTGTAAGGACAATATTCTTCCAGTATTACCTATGTAAATCTGTGTGGTGAAAAAATATCAGATACCATTAGGTGTAGCAAAATACTTAAGTGAGAACTCCAACTGTTTTTTGTTGTTTTTTTTTGTTTTGTTGGTTTTTTTAAATGTCTGGTGGATCTCAAGGGGTAATCTAGCTTGTTTCCTAATGCAAAGATAGCTAAACCTGAAATATTCATGTGTCTGGCTCTCAGTTTTTTTGGGAAACACTTTGGTTGTTAACTCTAGATAATGTTACTCTGATATCCCTCCAGGTTTAACCCAAGCTAAGAGTCCCTAGGTTGAAGTATCAGCAGATTAGTGTCAAGAAATTCTGAATAGATGGTCACTGGCAAAGAAATACACTTCTCTCCCCGAGTCACGCAAACCCATCTTGGTTGCAAAGGCAGATCTTGGGCCAGTTTCTGCTCTGCCTCTTGCCTGAGGGGAAGATTCCTGGAGATACATAGGTTAAAGCTGACACAATGACACTGTTTGCATGCCTACAGCTACACATATGTTTGTACTTTGCTGGACTGGGGCCTTAGCCAACAAGTCCTGTACAGTGCTTTTCATGATATGGATAAGGTGATGTAGGCTCTTACAAATTAAAACTTAATGAACACAATGCATTTCTGGCTGATTCTACACTAAAATCTTGATTGTTTTAGTTATCTTTTGCAGTCTTATTTTGCTTTTGCTTTGTTAATGTAACCTGTGCTCAAAATAAAATGGGGAAAAAACAGGCAAATGTTTTTTTTATTTATATTTTATAAAGTTTCCTTAACACATTGGAAGTCATTTCTCTGTTATAAAAAGTAAGGTGACAGAAACCATCCCAAAACAATAAGAACTTTATGGATTTACAAACAATAGTACCATGTTTGCCAAGATGGCTAATAACTGTTTGGACCTGTCTTTTCAGCCTGATATTTTTTTTTCTCAGAAGAGAAAACACAGGAGACTAGTTCCTACTTCCTTGCACGTTGGCAGAAATACAGAAACCTCATTCTTAATGTGATGGGACTCATAAATGGACAACTATTCAACTAATAAAACTGTCAAAAGCACTCATTGTACATGTGGCTAAAAGGTTAGATGTTTGAAAGGCATTGCCATTCTAAATGTACTGCTTTATGTATGGACTGACTTCCCATTAATTTATTCACCTAATATATGAATTACAGCACATATGATGGACTCTTTAGTTACCCTTCTCTAGGCTTAAACATAAGAACACAAGAAAAACCCTTAATATTGTGGTGGGTTTTTTTTTTAAAAAAAAACCACCTTAATTACCTTATACAGAACAACAGTAAGATTTAAATTTTGTTGTAGAGTTTCTTCTCCCATGGCTCTCCAGTGTAGAAAATACTCTCTGAAACCAATATTTAGTCTTAGATCCTGATCTTACTGATGTGATTGCAAACCCCTAGATCTCTAAAACTCAATGACTCTCATTCATGAATTTATATTAAATATAAATGGTATATGAGGATAATTGACACTGCAGTCAGGACCATGAATGTCTAGAATGCCCAAGTGCAGCACCATGAGCTGCAGTGGCAAGATCCACATGTTGACCCTGTCCCAGGTACTCAGGAGCTGCAGCCTGTGCTTCTGCAGCCAGTCTCATTCAACCTGGGTTGTCACACTGCATAGAAATGCTTTGATCTTTGATAGGAAAAATCTGCTGCTAATTTCAGTGAGGTGATCTAGCACTGAGCTGAGAATATGTTCCCTTGTCTGTCCTGGGATTTGTTTCTGATAAGTGCCTGCCTCTATCAGTTCACTTTCAATCATACAAGAATAGAAAGTGTTCAATAACTTAAAGAATCAAAGTATGAAGAATGAGAGAGAACCATTAATTTCTCTTGCCTCTTTTTGGTAGAAATGAATGACACTGACTTAAAGAAAATGGGCCATATCTATCCCTGCCATAATTCTGCCAGTTCTAGTGGCTGTACAGCAGAAGCAAAGCAATCTCCCTGCCATTAAGGACTAAGCGGTAATAAATGGCTTAACCATAGTTAGCCTTGCTTTCTTTCCAATACTGAAAAGTCACCGTGACACATTTTAAAGTCTCTTTTACTGTAAAACTCAAAAGGGTAAGAAATAAGCCCATTCCTACCAACTTCTCTGTGTTATGACCAGTAGACTGTTATGGTGAGAAGAAGAAGAGCAAAGTTAAAGAAAAATCTCTCCCAAGCAGCCCAGCAAAATGGTATTTTATTCTGTGCAATCCAACCCTTATCCAGCAAGATACCTGCAATAAATGTAATCCATAATTTAATGAAATCATTGCCATACAGCTGATTTCTCCTGTGATCAAAGCAAAAAGATATTTTATATTGTAATACTCTTGGTTCTTGTTTTCTTGGGTTTTAATTTCATCCCACTTTTTTGGTGACAAACTTTCAAGAAAAAAAAAAATTGAGAGGATTTGGTAATAGCCTACTTAATCAACTGCCTTATGTATGGATTGGAAAAGGGTGACCTGTGTAATGCTTTTTTACATATTGATTTTGGCTATAAAATAACTGTAAAACTCATTTTACTTGGAGCTTATGTCACCTGAGCAGTCGCTCACTTGCTTATGGTATTCTCATGGTATTAGGTGAATTGGGTTATAGACAACCCTAAAAACATGTTTGTATATTTTGTTGCTATTTAATGGCCTTAATATAGAAGAATTAAATTTCAGTGGATTTTTTGGTACTGATGTCTCTGGCTGTAGTAGGGAAGGAATATCTTAGATACTTTACAGAAGGATGATGTTCTTGCTTCTCTTCAACAGGATATGTAGGTCTTGAGTTACGATTCAATTATTTTTTCCCTAAGATATATACTTTCATTATCACTTAAGAGTAACTTTGAGTTGAAATTTTCTGTTAGCTGTCTGTCCTATTTTTTCCTCTCACTACTGCTCTGGCAGCAGAGGAAGACCAAAGTCAGGGCTGTCTCGGGGGACCAGCAGTGAGTCACCTTTCTGCTTGCTTGGATTTTAGTGTAGGATGGGTCAGAAGCCTACACAAACCATGAGCTATGGAGTACATCCATGCTTCGTGTCTGTTGTTGTACTTAATACCTCTTCCGCCATAGTTTGTGTCAGTCTATGCATAGTACTACTTTTTTCTAGTATTTTTTAATTATTAGTTCATTTTAGGAAAAGGTAACAAAGGGGAGTATGTTCATTACAGAGCTAAAAACTGAAGTATTTTTGTAGCAATACCTTTGTGTGTGTGTATATATATATAGTCACTGGGATGTTAATAATTTTTTTCAAAATATACTTATATGGGGATCTGAGAGCTAGCATCCCTAAAAGCAATGCTCAACTTAAAGTAATGCATTATATTTGAACACTGTATGTTTGACAATACATTTCATGCCTCATTTCCTGCCAGTTGTGAGCTCTAGTAAACACAAAGAGCAAATTCACATTTTTCATGTCAAAGTGCCCTACAGTTTGTTCCCTCTAGGATATCACTGGTTAAATAGATTTCTGTAAGGACATAGTCTGTTCACACTATAATCTGTTGTGACACTAAATCTTAATCCGTCTTCAAATTTCCATTGTTTTTGTACTAAAAGATTATTTCTAAAATATTTTATATCTCACATTCATTTTCTTTGCTAAGAATTAATTGCATAAGCAGTGGGTATCTGACCACTATTAAGTCTTCTATCGTAACCCAAAATTAAGAATTTAATGTGGATTATTCATAACATCTATCCAGTTAATTCAAAGTAATTTTTCTTTGCACTAGGCAGAATTTACAATTTCTTGAAATGAGCTTACCTCCTCATGAGATCTTGAAAAGAAGTCAACCTGGACTGTCCTAAAGCCTCTGGAACATCTGTGTTCCTACTCTGCCAAAGATGTTTGCTATCCTGTCACATCCATAGGTTTGATTCTACTCTTTCATAGACACACGTGGCTTATGTGGCTGTGTAAAGGAGGAAAATGAATTATAGAGCTATTTGGCCCTGTGAATGGCAATGGGTGTGTGGCTCTGCTACTAGTATAAGTAGGTAGAGAATTCTATTCTTGTAGCATTTTATGCAAACTTGTCATACAAGCGAGTTACTATGGAAGTCTGGAAGAGTGGAGAATAAGACCTCATATTTCATGGCTCTGTCTTGTTATTTTAAATTAGCTCAGCAAGGAGCTGCCTGAAGTTTTCTGGCAGTCATAATAAGCTTCTGTGAGAAAGACCTATGATGTTGAAATAGCTGGGCTTATTTCATGATTGCTTCTTATTATCACAGAATCAGTCAGGTTGGAGGGGACCTTGGGAGGTCTCTCATCCAACCTCCTGCTCAAAGCAGGGGGAAACACAGATTTCAGACCAGGGTGCTCAGGGCTCCTCTCAGGTGGGTCTTGAAAACCTTCAGGGATGGACATGCCATGACCTCTCTGGACAGGAAATTTCAGAGCTTAGTTATCCTCACAGAGGGGAAAAAAGTTTTCCTTGTATCCATACAGAAAATCCTCTGGTTTTGTCTGTTTCTTGTTCTCAGACTGTGCACCACAGCAAAGAGCCTGGGTCTATCTGCAGCCTTTTCTTTGGGTGCTGGAGGGCTGCTATTATATTGAGATATATCAATACTAGCACTAGATAAGATGACAGAAATTCACCTGATGGGTCCAAGTAACTGCAGTAGATGTGAGGGAACAGTTAGGGGAGCAGGCATGCTTGAAAGATGGATTGTGGATCCTGACTATAGTCATATCTGTAAACATAGCCTAGGACTAATGTCTGTCTTAACTTAGAGGAGAACTACTGAGAAATGCTGTCTATCCTCTTGAATGCTGGGATGGTGCTTGACCAAAAGTGGACAGTTAGCTTAAGAAGGTATAGCAAACTCATTCAAATTATTTAATGTATACACAGCTAACCAAGTAATAATTAAGTTTATTGGCAAAAGAGTAGTATTGATTTAAATGTTGTATCTCTACTATTTTGAAAGTATGCCTTCAGACTGTCTGTTATTTCATAGGACTTGGAAAGCCTCTAACAAATCAGTTTGAAGTAGGTTGCAAAGAATGGCAAAATTTTCTTGCAGAAAATAAATAACTATAGCTGTATGCAGGACACAAAATCTTTGCTTAAAGCACATTGCTGATTTTTTTTAAACATAAATGCAAGCTAGGATAAAGCACATAGCTAAGCAGAAAAGGACCTCTTGGAGTCAGATATTTGTGAATAAAGTGTCGGCTCTAGAAAGGTAATACAAATGATATACAGTCGCTTTGTAGTCGTTGGCTCTTTAATTGAGCAGACTGATGTGTTGCTAGCATAATGGATCTTTGGAGCAGACTGAGAATGAGGTGCTGTTATTTTGTTTCTCAAAGCCACACATTTGAAGTGTAGGTGAATACAAACAATTTAAGAAATAATTGGTCTGACCTAGCATTGGAGTAGCCATTTTGGCAGCAGTAAAAAAAGTGTTACTCGGGTGACAGAAGACAATGAGACAGAGATATATAACACAATATTTTCTCAATCTAAAAGAAGTCAGCCTAATGAAAAGAAGAAGAAAAAAACTACAAAAGAAGCCCTGTCCTTTTTGGTTCTACTCTTACAGGCTCTGCGGATTCTTCTGCTTCATTAGACAAATTTCAATACCTTTCCATCTTTTCTGTTTTTTCTTTAAAAACAATCCCTTCCATTTCATTTATTATTTCTATCCTTACTAGTAAAATACTTGTCCTTGACCTAGGCAGCTCAAAGCTGGATCACTGCAGCTTTCCAGTTCTTGTTTCAGTTTCCTTCTCTTCAAGTCCATCTATAAGAATACAACTAATTTCACTTCATATTTTGGTTATTCTGTGACACCCTTTCCTTCAACAAAACTGGTAGTGTTTACATTAAATTCTATAAAACTCTTTTTCCACTTTAAAAAATTATATTGTGAGTTTCCTGGGATAAAGGAGCTTCTAAATAGCAGAGAGTTTCTGTTAACATTTTAAAATCAAAAGGTCAGATCCAGGTGAATAAAGCTGATGGGGTGGGGGGGAAAGCTGATCTATAGAAGTTAAGAATCTGGCTCCAGGTACTTCTATATGGACCTTAGAAAATGCTGCTGTGATACTTTTTTAATGTCCTTCTGTACTACTGCACATGCAGACAGCTTCAGATAGCCTAAAGGCTTTTATCCCTGGTCAAAGTGGTGTGTTCTGGTGATTTAAGGAAAGGATTAAAAGAGTTCTTAGTCTCTCAAAATCTAGTGAGAATGGGACTTATCAGGAAGGATGTAGATCTTGGAAACTCTTAAGTCAGGTGCATTTATGAAGGGGGAGATTGGTAGGAAAAAGGTCCAGTGTGTCAACATGTGAATAATGTACATATTTGTCACAGCAGGGGTCACTGGCTCAACAACAGAAACGCTCACATGAAGCAATGTAAATGTTCTTGGTTGCTCCTCATCAGACAATATCATTTTAGAAATCTGACACTGACACAGGCAGTGCAGTGACTGGGGGAAGGGAGTTCACTTTCAGACAAGATGCAATCAAAGCAGGTGCAGTTACAAAGTGGCTTTTGCTGATAACTTTATCTGCAGCATCTTCTGCCTGTGGACGTGGAAATCTTTAAAAAGAAGAGGCAATAGGGTGTTTTAGAATCCTTTTAGAAGGTCTGTGTAATAATACTACTTAGAGAAATGATTGCCAGGCTCAGGTTGATATACCTAGAACCTCCGGGTCACAGATGCTCAGACTCATGCATAATGATTTCTTCATTTAGTCATTAATGCTCATTTGGTTAGGTACAAAGTTGATTTATCAACCATACTTGTGTTTTGGTTTTTGGAGTTTTGTTTTGGTTTTTTCCTCCCCTGGACAACTTTTGAAAACCCAAAAGCCTTCAAGATGTTTGTCTTTTGAATTACAGAATTATATTGCATTTTTTCTGAAGTTCAGTGGGTAAAGATACTTCAGTGTGACTGGCCAAACTCTTCCCTTCTGCAAGTTCTCAGTGAATGATAAGGTCCTTAATATGTGAGCTTTGAGATCTAATAGGATATGATCTAATATGATCTTACAAGACTGTTTACCTGTTCTGTTGTCTTACCTAAAGTATGCTTATGAGTGATATGAAAGTGGAGAATGACCTTTAAGAATATGACAGTGAAAATTTACAGTCAATGTAGATTGCTCTGCCACTTGAAAAACTTCAATTCAATTTTTTAATGAATCCTTGGAACAGAAGTAACTGTGCTTTGATACAAGACTGTGTTTGTACAGGCAAGTGGATTCTTGACCATAGCCAAGCAGATTCTCAGGAGAACGTCCACTGCTGTCGATGCTAATCCCCTGAAAGCTTGGGATCAGATTTTCATCTGGGGTTTTTGCACCCATGTAGAGGGGCGCATTTGAATATTTTTGACCAGATGACTAATGGACTTGGGTGTACAGCTGCTCCTGGATTGCCTGGTCATGGAAGAGACGTGATGAGCACAAAAAGTTCCCTTAGATGGTCAACACAACTGCAGCACAGGAAAAGATTTGCTGCTACAAGGTGTGTGTATAGGGAAACTTCTCCCTCTCCCCACCCTGAGGAAGCGTACTTGCCACACAGGAACACTAGTTAGTCCCATTTACTCTGTTCTTCTTGATCCTATTAAAGGGTGCTTTGAAAGGCAAGCTGTCATTTTTAGAATTCTTTCAATGTTTTATATTAATCTAAAAGCAGCACCAAGATGTGGGATTTAAAATCATTTCACTCACACTTTTAGGATGCTGTAATAAAGAGTTGCTTCATAACATGTTCAAGGTCTATTAAATAAATGCAGTGAAGAATTCCTGTTCCTTCTGAAATGGGCTTGTCAAGCTAATCTAATTTCAGTGTCTGCACATGGAAGGTATGCCATTTTCTCCTTTCAGTGATTTCAAAAATTAATAATTAAAGTTTCCTATTTTTGCTTAATAATCAGTGCAAATTACTGCACTTTTCTTCCTTTGTGCTTTATAATATTATGGTAATTATTGCTATGTGTACCTGTATGCATGACACACTGAAAACGTTTTTATCAAATCACTTGAAGAAATTGCTGAGCCAGTACAACTTCAGGTTAGAGAACTTTGTAGACCCAATTTACTAATAAATCCTGGCTTGATGCTTGTTGCAAGGATGCCAGCCTGTCAATGGCTTAATCATGGAGAATAATCCTGATATCTCTTTATTGTACTGTGGAAAATAATTGTTTATGACTGCAGGGAGTGTGAGCTTGCTAATTTCTGAAATACACTTCTTTCCTGTGTTTATAAAAATAAATGGTGCTTGTTTACAGCCTGCTGCTGTACATGAAGGAACTCAGCAGATCTTTAGGAAGGCTCCACAATGTCCAAGACTGACCCTCCTATGTAGACATGATAATCAAAAGTGGGTATTTGTCTGTGGGAGTAAGCGTGCTTTATGCATTTTGGTTTAACTCACCTCTGTGGGAATACAGCATTGAAGTATTTTTTTTCCCCTCCTCTGTGAGAGAACGCTCATGGATGGATGCTTTGCCTTCCCTTTTCTCCAAATTCTGGGTTTGTGATACATGTACCTTTTTAAAACAAGTGAATTCTGCCTCTTTAGAAAATATCATGGTTCATTTCCTTAATTCCTGTGGAAGGTAGGCCAGTTATATAAGACAGTTGATCTGAGTATTCATTGCTGAGGGTTTTCATTCCCATGTTTATTCTGAGAGGAGTGGTCAATAATAAGGGATTAACCCATAGAGAAATTTCCTGCTCCTGAACAAAACCTAATGGGATTCATGCTCATATTTTCTCCTGTGCTTTGGAGTATAGAGCAAGGCCACCATGGTGCGAAATGCTGTACTGACCTTTTCTCCGCTTAAATTGTGATAAACACTTGATACATCAGCCTTGAGCTGCCTCTGAACGATGGATACTCTGTGCTCTGGGTGCTGCTGTGGTGGGATGGGAGCAGGGCTCTGCACCAGCACCGGGTGGGCTCTGTCAAGCACAAGAGGGAGCTTTAAAGCAGGTTGGTTGACTTGAAAACCAGTGAGTCTGACCACATCCACTGGTTTCATTTTTCCTTGCTGGGATTGAATGGTGCTTGCTGTGCAGTAGTGAGTTGAGGTGAAGCAGTTTGCTGCTGCACATGCAGTCGTTTGCCTCTGATACAGAAAAAAGGACAAACTTGCACAAGTGAAACATGCACTTGGTTACAAACACCTGTTTGGGGTAGGTGTGCAAATTAGCTAGCAATGCAACTTGCAAAAGGAGTAATTTACTCAGTTTTGAGTGAAAGAGAAGATCCTATGTCCCCACCTCCCAGAAACAATCTAAAGATGAGCTAGGAGAGCCCAGGAGCTAGCTCTTCTGGGGGACTTTTTCCTATATGAATTCAAAGGCAAGAGGAGCAGTGCTGCAGAGGCTGGGGTAACTAACCTCTTGTCCCTCCATAGTAATGCTGCTCAATGCTTGCACATAGGCTATGGTGATTCTGCTTATGTGACTGCTGCTTGTGTTTATAGCTACTTTCCTCAGAGCTCTGTTCTGGGGGCTGTAGCTCTGAAGAGGGCTCTAGGGAAGTCATAGGGATGTGCCATGGAGGCAAATTTCCCTGTCCACAGTCTCGTTGAAGATCATAGGTGGGTTCAAGCTGTCCCTCTGAATTTGAATTCTTGCATGTGGGATAAGGCAGCCAGTCAAGACTAAAATAATAAACACTTCAGAAAGGGGACTTTTCCTTTATACACTTGACCAATGTCTAATGTTCCAGGTTATTTTAAAATATTGTAACACACTAATAGCAGTGAGTAATTACAGCCTTTAAGTTCACTTTGGCATTTTTTTTTCCCCAAAAGCTTGTAAGTCTTTGAATACTACTCTTTGTGAATATAGTCAGGCTATAAAATCCTAAAGCTGGCTACTGGTATTAAATATTGTATCCTCTCTCTCTTTTTAAAATTGACCTGTTAATTTCTGTAAATTGTGCAGTTGGGGAGGAGTCTACAGAGAAAATGTATCAACTCAAGTTGGTCAATTTGTGGTTATTGAGTGACTGTATGTAATCCCTGTTTATAAACGATTAACAAAATCCATGTGAGAACTGGCAGCTCAGGGAAGAAAAGGCAGGAGGAGAATGGGTCTGAGTATTCAAACTTTCTTTCAAGATAAGTGACACTTACTAAAATCGGTTCAGTGATAGATTCAGGGTACAGTCCAGCTGCCCTTTTAAATAACTTCCTGTGAAAATTAGGCAGGATTTGAATTGCTGGAGACGAGTGGTGAGAACTTAGAGAGGGTTTAGCTCATGCTGATTATGTTTCACAGTTTGAAATTTTTGTTTGTTTTCTTGGGCTTCCTGATGTCTTGACCAACTGCTACTTGGGTACAGAGTTTTTTGAAAGAAAAATTTAATTATCAGAAAAGATTATTGAAAGATTGATTCAGGTAGCTGAAACAAATCGGCTCCTGCCTCTGAAGTTTGATCTGTGTGGAACTTTGAGATTGTGCCATTCAAGATTGCTCCAGTTTAGTTACAAAAATAGTCATTCTAAGTATGTGCATTTATGGTCTATTGCCCTACAGAGGTGATTAAAATATTTGCAGGGTTTGGTGGAATGAATTAGTGGAGTGAAACTTAGCCTGGATATTTAGGGAAATTACTGGAGAAAACTCCTGAAAAGTTATGGCTTCATGTGAGCAAACTTAGTTTATCCCTTAGTGTTTCTCCTATATTCTTGCACGATAGCTGCAAATCAGTGAAAATGTAACAGCAATGAAGTATTTCTCTTCCTACTAGAATAATCTAGTTTTGGTTTAGATATTTTTTTATAGTGTTTTTCAGCCTTTATTTTTACTTAGAGTCTGAAGTAAGGTTAAGGTAACCAATGAGTTTTCATAGCAACAGTGTACTTGGCATGAACAAAACCTGCTACTGGATAT
The DNA here is from genome assembly GCA_907165065.1 of Caprimulgus europaeus. Next base: position 7,586,594 of record OU015541.1, read on the forward strand.
TAGATTAGAATACTTTGTAGGAAGGGCAGAAATTTCAAAGGCAGTTTTGTAGTAAATGTTGAGATTAAAATGTTTCTTGTTTAATCTTCTGTAGGAGAGAACATTCTTTCAGTACAGCTGTTCCACAAATAACCTCTCTCTAGGAAGTTTGAGTCCCCTGCTTCCCCCTTCTGATGCTCGGAGAAAAATAAGGAAGGATAGGCTTGTTGGGAGTGGGAGAGGGCACTTTTTTCTTTAACCCTAGTTCTCAGAGCTGGAGTGTTGGCTTCTTTCATCAGTGGCAAGTTGTTGTCTACTAGACTTGTACTGCCTCCTAGGGCATGGTGATGCCACAGGTATGACATACTCCTTTTTTCTGGACATATATTTGTATACGTGTACAACTCATTAAAACTCTTCAGCAGAATCAAGTATTTGTATTGTCATAGTGTCTAGGAACACAGATGGTCTTGCTATTAAAGCTCAAAACTGAGAGCCAGGTGATCTCAGTCCTACTTCCAAGCTCTGCCACAAACTTGACGTGTGGCTCTGGGTAAATCCACTGAACACTCTGTGCTCCTGTTTTCCCACTGGTACAGTAGGTACAGTGATTAACTGCCTGATAGACAGTATTTTGTGAATTACTGCCTTATGAAGTATTTGGAGATCTTCAACCACAAGCTGACGTGGAACTGATGAGCGTTGTTGATGTGGTATAAAGATTAGGAAGAGAAATTTCCTTATCATATTTTCTCAAATATGACACTTCACTTACGTCAGATCTCCAAAGCAGCAGCTGTCTTGAATTCGAGAAAAAGCAGCAAGTAGGAAAATAATCTATAGGTAAAACTTCCAAAGTAGTCAGTGTTTAATTCTGTTCCTATAAAATCAGGAAGAAACTTCCCTTCAAAGTGGCTCAAATTTTTGAGTTAACCATAATATAATATAATATACTCAAAAATAAAATACTGCATATACTGTATGGGTTCGATAATACCACACAACTTTAGTAAAATTCTATTTACTAGTTTTAAAGAATACCTGTATGTGTAGCAAGAGGCTGGGACTGCTTTGACAGAGGCCCATTACAGTACAGTGCGGTGTTCTGGTGCAAAGGTGTTTATAATCAGCCACTGATAAAATTGGAAGATCTGTTTTTAAGGTGCTTAGGAAGTTGTGAGATTCAAGTTTATACATGCACTTCTGTCTGGTTCCTATGCCCAGTTACTAGTTTATCTGGTGGTCAAGTGCAAACATTCATACACAGAGATGAAACAAATATTTTTACAAAAAAAGCCAAATTCACATATCCATGCTCCATAAATGAGCACCCAAAATAGACACAGAAAATGCATAACGGTGTCAGAGCTTCTCTCTGAAAAATCCAGCCTTTAACACAAACATCTGATTTGCAAATCAGATGCAAGATAGGTTCTTATTAAATAGTTAAATATCAAGGTTTGAATTTTCATAAAAGGGCAATTTCAAACCTCATTTGTGTGTGTAATTATTGTGCTTGTGAGAGCAACCCTGGTGAACGTGCACATAAATGTCATGTCAGGTTTCTAATGGGTCATTGACACGGTCCCTTCCCACAATTGGGTCTGTGGTCTCTGTGCAGAGATAGAGCTGAGGGAATATGTAAAACGGGTGCAAAAAATCTGGCAGAAACAGTTTTCTTTCTTGATGAAAAGAGCAGCAAAGCTTTGTGTACACATCGGCATATTCTCAAGATGGAGTTGTAGCTCTGGGGTCTAAACAAACTGAATCAGTTTTTAAAATAACAGTTCATACTAAACCTTAGAAATTCAAATGCATCATTTTCCAAGGCTAAAGATTTGGCAAATGCACTCTTGTAAGGCTGTTGTCACTTCCACTTTCAAGAAGGTTTAAAGATGCATCTCATTCCTTTTTTTCATACTGGGATTTTTTTATCACCCAAAAGCTGTGAAATACTTGAAATCTGAGGCCGCTGCTATCGGATAACACCCTTGGACTCTACGTTAAAGAATCTCCCACATAGTTGTTCTCAAACTTGAGAGATGAACATCACTGAAACAGTCTTTGGTCACACTGGATTGGGCTGTGCAGAGTGATCTGAAAATATTTATCCTGTGATATGAAAAATGAGAGGAAATACAGCTCAGAATTCAAGGGTGGGATATGTTGCCAATATGCAACTGAGAACAGGAGCAGTGAGATGCAAACAGGATTTTTGTGATTGTGTGTAAATCATGAATACTTAAGAGTCAGTGTAGCTAATGAGCAGAATATGGGAAGGAGGACAAAGAGAAGTTAATATTTAAGGGTAAATCTACCTTTGTTAAAATTCAGGGTGACATCTTGTGGGCAAGGAGACATGAATTATTTGTAAGTTTTGATATTTCTTTCACCTTTCTTTGGTTGCTGTCAGGGGAGGAATTTGGGACTGTGCAGCCTGTGGGTCAGAGCCGGTACGGTGATTCTCATGCCTCTAAATAGAATATTATTATGTGATTAGTATTAATCTTACTTGTATTTGAGACCTCTCTCTAAAGGTAGAAGGTTTTGGCAATTGTGCTTTTGTGGAGTAGGAATAAATAGCTTCATGGGATGGCAGTGTGGGTGGAGGGACAGCAGGTATCGGTCTCCTGCAAAAAGCAAGGTAAAATATCAAGCTGAACAAAAGTCGCAGCAGAAGGCAGGATACAGAACATGCTGACAGATATCGGTCAAGAGTCAGAACCCAAGGCTAGGACTTGAATAGACTCAGGAGAAGCAGGCAGGAGGCCAGGCAATGAATAAAAATTAGCATGCCCCATACTGCTCTCCATATTGTTGCTTGCCTGACTACTCCCCCTTCCACCCCCTCTCCTGTATTTTCTTTAACGTACCAGTGGTCAAAGCAAATAATGATACGATGTTTGTAAGGGAGGCCCTTGAAAGCTATTCTGAGACTAGAGTCCAGAAAAATATAATCTCTGTTTGATTCTTTGTTTAGTGGGGATTCAAATCCCAACTTAATTTAATCTTTTGATTTATCCTGCAGGTACTGCCTGATTATATTCCAGTGCCACCAGTAATAGAAATGCAGGGATTTTCTTATTTTTATTTATTTATTTATGCTTTTAGCACTTTGAGAACAAAAAAGGCTTGGCAAAAGTCATTATTACTATTATCCTCTATAATGCATTGTGAGTGAATAACTGCATCTCTGAGCATGTATCCCATCGCTTCATATTAATAAGACCTTATCAGGGTTGTACAAATTTTTGTTCTGCACTTCAGCTAAAGCAGCACAGCATGTGTAGCTGAATAAGACTGGAAACTTGCTCCAGTTGCTGTGAGGGGTCAAACTGCCACCATTGCTGCAAGATGTCCAGGATCTCGCTTGGAAAGGTCAGGGTTGGCCAGGTGCAAGGAGAGTTACATAGTGCATAGGACTTAGTCCGGTTCCTTCACAGGCTCCTGTGAGATTTTGGACAAATTATACTTAAGGCTGTGTGGCTTTTTTTTTATGGGTACTTAAAATAACTCTTAGTATCATTAAAATGTGTGAAGACACCAAGGAAAAACAACCATCAAAAGGTACAGATTGGAAAGGTGAAATAAAGCAAATGTGCTGTGATTGCAATGGTCCCCTTCACAGAAATATCTGGGCACTTTATACATGTTCATGTGTTGAAATTAATGGGAATTCACTTACATAGCTTTAATAGCCTGGCAGACAGTTTCTCTGTGCCTAAGCTTCCTACAAATAAGATAAGGAGACAGCATTTCTCTATCCTGGAGTCCTTGCAGAATGAGTACAGTAAAATCAGAATATAATCAGACACCAGTTATTGTTGCTGTAAAAGTAACTAGCAGCATACCAAATACAGCATGTGTTGTCTTGTCTTTCTGTTCCAAGGCTACTAGTTTCTATGTACCTTTTCTCATTTGCTTCACATTCCCTTTCTGGACCTTTAAAGTATTAAACACTTTTATTTAATTTTTCCTTTTACTTTCCCAAACAAGATACAGTTCATTCATATCCTTCAAAAAGTCTCTAAAATTAAATTTTTAAAAATCATATTAAATCTTTAATATTCTCCTATGGATGATAATATGCCCAAGCAGACAAGGACAGCATGCAAATCTAGTGGCATGCCTGACAAACATAACGCATTTATATTAAATCTATTGTACAGTAAGAATTTCAAGACGGTAGTGATCAGAGGAAACCATGCAATTGGATTAATAGATAATTTAGGCTGTAATCCAACAAAGCAGTTAAGCATGTGCTTAATTTTAAGTGTGCATAGTTTTACTTGATGTCAGTTGAGGTAAAACAAGCTTAAAACTAGGCACATGCTTAAATGTGTTTTGCTGGCTTGCTTAGTCAATGATCTGAACAAGTAAGGCTTTTACAGCTGGAAATACATGAAGGAGCAGAGTGTCCATTTTTCCTGTAATCATTAAAACAACAATCCAGCTCAAAGCATAACGTTTTTATATGGGGCTAAAAAATAGTGTTCACTAACTGCAGAGGTAAACAGCTTACAAGTTATTTATTTTACCTGCATTCCTGGTTAAACTGAGTTCAGAATAATTAGATAACCCTGTAAAACCTGTGACTGGTGCTGTTAATTCCACATAAAGATTTTCTCATGCAATACCTAATAAATGGAGTTATCTTTTAACAAAGGCTTTAAGGAGATTAATATGCGGCACAGAAGATGCACTCTGTAACTCGGTTAAGATATTTGCTCCAGATCTGAGCTAGATCTAAAAGAAGAAAGAAAACTTAACTTTCTGAATGACCTTACATTGTCACCCAGACTTCTCTGTACCAGCTCTACCAGTTAACTTGCTTCTGATGCTTTACAGTATTTGTGGCCTTAATTGAGGGACATAACCAAACAAATTTATCATCCCAGCCCATAAAAACGACAGAATTCATATGGTAGCATTCTTCATTCTCTCCAATTTGTTTCCCTGAAATCCCTGCAGCAATTTATTTGCTGAATATGCGAGTTTTCCTCCTTATGAAAATTACAAATTGTTGTCAAGGTTAACGAGTTAATATTCTCATTCAATATTTATTTTATATGGGGGGAGGGAGGAAGGAAGAAGCGCGACTGTTCTTACACTTTCTTCCCCAGCAAAGTCTGGTTTCTTAATCAATATGACAAGGACACTGTCCTTTGGATAATACCCTGAATCATCGGGACTAAAAAATGAGCTTTATTAATCAACAGCCCCTGATTAATTATTATAAAGTGATGCTCATACATTTCTGTACATTTTAATAATTCCTGCAGAAGGCTAACAATGTCCCCAGTGATTTGAAGGCTTTGGGGTTTGAATTTTTCTAAGCAATGTCACAATAAATAGTCCAAGGGTACTACTGCTTGCTCACTAATCCAGTCTGTTTCAATCCAGCAAATGAGTAAAACCTTCTTTTTCCTATTTTCCATCTATAATTCATCATTTGCATACAAAGTAAGAAGCAAGAATCGGCAGTCTCATCAGTTTTCAAAATATCAAGGGACAACCAGGGTGATTTATAGCAGGCTACATTATCTAGATCATATAACCAGAATATTTCTGTAAAAACAGACCTAGGAAATTTCTCAATAAGAGTGTCTGTCTAGCAGATAAATATTATGAAGGTCACTGGTCTGGAAAAAATAGTGTAGACCTGAGTAGCCATTAGGTCTTTCTTTGCAAAGGAATATCCCATCCCAAAACTTGATCTATCAAGCATCATCTTCGAATAGCAATTCCAAGCACTAATTAAGGGTCTTTTAGCCACCAAAGATTATAGCCTGTGTGTTTGCTTGCTTGCTACCAGTGAGATTAAAAATATGCCACCTGTTTCTTATGCTTTTGAAGACATAACCTTGCTGAAAGGAGCAGATGCATTTTCTTGGTTATGAAATGATTCAGCCCCAAAAGATATGTAAGAAGGTGACCACAGCTGGTAAGCATTTGTATTTCAGTTGTAAAGGGCAACTTGTTTCTGAACCACAGTGCAAGTGCTCAGATGGATGTATTGCAGATTTAAAGATGAGTTAGGGTTGATTTATTGAAATAATAGAAGTATTAGAAGGGCCAGATATAAAGCATTATCCAGAACCAGTTCTGATCTGTTTATTCTTTTACTGGGCATCTTACAGTCAGGCTTTCTCTTCTTGTAAAATATTTGCCCAGCTCATGAGTATGCTCTTAAAGCAGCCTGGTTGTGATAAATGATATCAAACTTCCAAAAGCCCTAGCCTCTTGTGCTTGTGTTATAAAATAATGTGTTTGCATTGGAAAAACTCAGTGGCCTTTTCACAACCTTCCTGCAATGAATGTTTTAATTACTCATCAGAGTGCTCCTCTATCCAAAACAAAGTCCCAGGAATTTTTCACAGTGGGACGTTACAACCTATGTGCAGGTAACTCATGTGTTGTTTGGTTTTAGCTTCCTGATTTCTGTTTTAATTCCAGTATGTCAATAATGAGTTCTCTCTTCATTTTGTTAATGTGAACCACTGAAAAAAAATTTCATTGCTTTAGGATGCTCTGCGACAAGCAGTACTCTTGCATTTTGCCCTCTAGAAATATGGGTTCTGATCACAGATAACTAAAATGAGATTAGGATGTTAGCTTTCTCAAGAGATAACAGCAGTCTAGGTCATAAAACTACCATATGGCAGATTTGGCAGCCTTTACAGAGGTCCATGGTTTAATTATCACAAAGACAGATTCAGTTCCCCACTTGCAAATGCCTGGGTCCTCCTGTGGCAAGGACTGGCAATGCAATTAAGGGGAAAGCTGTATTGTACTTGGCTGAAAAGAGAAATGACCTTACTGTGGCCAGCACTGTCACTTCCTAACATTTCACTCATGATTAAGTTTATCGTTTCAAACAAACAACATAAAATGTCAGGTCTCTGGTCTGTTTAACACGCAGGAGGAGGGGCAGGGGGAGTAGAGAAGCATAAACCATGACTCTGTGTTGCACCAAGCCAAACTGGAAAGCTTTTCTTTTGAAAAGAAATTTAGAAAAAGTTGACAACTACATCAGAGAAGAGCATTATTTCTACAGAGAGAGTTTGCCTTTCTGGTCAAGTCTTTCAGTTGCTTGCATCAAATGGTTTGATATGCCCTGTGTTTCCAGTCCCTTGACCTGTCTTCTTTCCTGGAGTAATGTATTATTACACCACTCCCATTCACAATCTCCTACACAGCCCCCGTTGCATTCTGTTTTTCTATTAGAGTAACCAGGTTGTCACTTGTACTTCCCTGTGAGCACTACTTATTATACAGTCACTGTGCAAAGGAATACCAGATTCTAAGAAAAACAGCATTTCATCTTATTTATATGGCTTGGGGTTGGTAGAGATCTGTTTGCTCCATGCAGTGTTCTGGTCAGCACAGATAAGCAGCATAAGGTTGATGCAGATGACTTCCATCAAGAGCAAGAACAGATCAAGAGCTCCATGTGCAATTGAACTGTTGCTTTCAATTGCTGTTTCCCAAAGCCTTTTGCCCAGAATATGCAGTGGTATAGTAGCAGGAGATATGACAATTGTCTTCATCAAATATAGAGCAGTTCTTAAAAAGTGTGTCCTTGTATGAATCAACACTTTACTAAAAGCGAGCTCATTAATGTTCCTTGTGCTAAGGTACCCACACTGGCTAGTATTGCAAGACTGAAGTCACAAGTTAATTTAACTTGCACTAGCAGCTAACAAAATAATAGTTCTAGTTCTCTCGTGTGCAGTTGTAACAGGGTAATGCCTTTTTGAAACATAATCACATTGTAGGTTGAGATCTTTAAGATTTTTGAAAGGCTTACATCCCTGGAAGTGAATGATGCACATATACCTTAATGATATATATGCTTCTAGTTGGTCAGATAAAAGTATTTCTGAATCCAACAAGTACTTACTAAGGTAAAAAAATATTAAAATGCAGAAAGTGACAAATGTTAAATACTTAACTTGTAGTGGGGGTAGGGAAAGAATCTTTGAAAATTGAGTTAAAATGTCACTCTACCAAACCTGCTGCTTATTGTGTTTAGTTACATGATGCATGTGTGTATTCATGGCTATTGTTACTTTTAACTACTTACAAAATTCCAATAGTTGTAGTGACAACTTCATTTTCTCCATGTTTTGAGTAATTTTATGCAAACCCTTGGAGACCAAGTTCAGTTCGTAGGTGTGTTCATGTCCAATGAAAAAGTAATAGATCTGAAGTGTATATAACAACACAAAAGAATGCAATACTGTCAAACCCAAGAATTAAAAACCCGGTCAAACAGGTCACCAAGCTTCATGAGACTGTAGAAAGTTTTTAACATATATATCCAATTCCTGAATCTTTACAACAAACAAAGCATACTTAAATCCACCCTCACTCTAGCTAAGGCTGTATAAAAATATCGGTTTTCACTATTAAGTTTTTAAATATTCAGGGACTTCTTAAAGCTGGGATTTTAACAAGTACAGCAAATTGTATGAGACACATTATTAGATTGAGAGCTAGCATCTAGCAGTATGATATGCCAGTAAATTGTTTCTCACCTATTCTCTCAATTGGTACTAAAGAGATAAGGTTTTAGGGAACAGAAGTGAGCTCCTGATTGTTCTTGGCTGTTCATTTTCAAGCAATAATATATGTAACATCAAATAGCCAGAAACTTTGTGGAATTGTAATTATGAACTCTGCTCTTAATTATTTGTATTTTTAATGTACAAAGTTTTAAGAGATGTGTTAAGGCTAAGATATATTATGTGGGACATGAGGATAAAATAGAAAGAAGGTTCCTATCAAATCCAAGTGTTTTCTATTTCTCATTTTGGCTTTTTTTTCTCCAAAACACCTGTATGACTGAAATACCAATGTGGATGCAGCTTCTACAGCTGGAAAGCTTCTCTTACCTTTATTTACAATGGCCCAAATTTCCTATTTACTTATTAAGTTAACAGAGGCCAAAAAATTTAGTGTGTAGATAGCTAGCATTGCTGCTTTTAAGTAAAATCTGTGAAAAGTTATAGCATGATATCAGCATAAAAATCAAGTTAAGTGTAAATCTGTGCATACTAAAAACTAAAACTACTGGATAGTAGAGATGGTTTATTGTGGACGTGTCATGGAGAACTGCATGGAGATATGCCATCAGCATGCACCCAGCTTCTGAATGAGAAGTATAGATGCAGTGGGGAAAAAACAAGTTCTGTGTCAGGGATGGAACAGATAACCCACTGAGTTGTTCTGTTGATAATTCATGATTTTCTGGTAAACACAAGGATGTCCTTTGTTCTGTCTCATAACTCATGAATTGTTGAGTGTGGCTCCTAAGTTTATTTCAGTGATGAGATATTAAAGTGTCTTATTGCATAAATAAGATCAAGGAAATAATGAAAACTGTTCTTCCTGTGTAAAAGCTGTATAAGACTTGCCAGGTATGGTCACTGTAAAGTATTATATTTAAAACTTTACTCACAGAATTTCCACTGAATGTAATTTTTTTTTATTACTTGCCTATTAAAATGGATGCTTAAATAAACCACAGCCCTAATCCCAGAAATTTATTTTGACTCTGGAAGCCTGAAAAGTTCCATTTTAGTCATGCTGCCCTCTGTGCATTCTTGATCGGACACTTTTTCCCCTCATTAGAGTTGCTAATTGGCTACAGCCTCTGTCTCTCACCTTTTAACAAACCAGTTGTTTCAGATGTTGGTGTACGTGGCACTGTACTACCAGCAGATTGGTCAAAAGAATGCAAACTTCCTAGAAGAGCTATTAATTGAGGTAGAAGGTGGGGGGGAAGAATCACACTTAGCTTGGAAAGGTTTTCAATTTTTATGTGTCAGAATATCCTAATTCAAATCCAAATGGGAATCCACCATTCTAGGGGATTCACACAGCTCCAGGTAAACAACTAATGAGCAGCCTGCCAGTTTCATTTTTATCAAGAGCCCTCAGAGATTCAACTGTGCCATTTCATAAAATATGCAGATGATAGTGGAGGGAGAATAGCAAAGGCTTTGAAAATGATTCACACAACCTAAAAATGATGTTGAAAAGGGAGGAATTAAATATTCACAAAGTGAGAGAAATTAAGGCATATTAACTGTTAGAATGTGGAAATGAAGTGACTAACATGCATAGAGCTGATGAGAACTAGATGATTACAGATCTGTCAAAAGTTTCTAATTCTGACACAGTGTGATGTCGAGGTGCTAGTTGGCTGGTAAGGGCAAAAAATTAGGTATGGGACAAGTAATGCAAACCTGACAGATCAGAGTCAAAGGCAGTAAGACACTGCAGTGATTAACATTAGGCTCAGTCCTGGATCAAGGGTGAACTTTAAGCTTGTGAAATGAATACTAATTATGGGTACAAACAGAACACAAGGGGCTTGATTCATCAGCTATAGAAGGGATGGTGTAATGAGTTAGTTGGGGAAAAAAGTCACCTAGGGCCAAATTTGTCTCACTGTTGAGTTCTGGCTTACACCAGGGATAAATTTGACCCTTGGGATATGAGAGTTGGAAGTTTCTCTCTTCTGTAATTAATCGGGGTGTATCTTGTATTGTAGTTTTGATAGAGTAGAGGAAAGGTTGCTGTCAGATGTGTTCATGCAGAGATGGTGGAAAAAAATATATATTAAAAAAAAAATAAAGTGAGTGCCCACACTGGATGAAGCTATTCATGTTGTTCTAGCATGGCAGAGACACAGCTCAACCTTTCTCAAGGGCAAAGCCAGATACCTACACCTGTGAGTAGTACTAGAGCAATGGGCTACCGGTGAGCACACAGAGCTGTGCGTTTCTTCTGAAAATCACTCACTGGAAGCCCCATTTGGGACCCGAGATGCAGAGCTCTAACTCTGGAGGTTAGCATCTGTTCAGCGTGGTGCCAGCAGCACCAGCTCACATCAACAGGGCATGGAAAGTGCTTGGACCCATTTTTGGCTTACTGAGTAATGCTGGTTTATCATGTTCATGTGGAAATAGATTGTCTTCTGGTGAGGAATTGTGCATTGATGGCCTTTACTGAGGTTGCTGGACAGAAGCAATTTGGTAGCTTGTTCATTCATTGCTGTGTAGTTTGTATTCCCTTCCTTGAGCCTTGCATGCATGAATGCTCTGTAATAGTATATAGCGAAACCTATGCTCAGACCTGTGCAGAGATCTCTTATGGCTAATTAATGTTTTCCTTTTTTCATTTGGAAAAAATCCATTCAAATTCTATTAATCTGAGCCATAGACAAAAATATACACACAGTTGATATGTGTATAGTTGTCTGCTTGCACACACAGTTTAAGCAGCCCTTTCAGGGCTTCGGATTTGGAAATTCAGTGGAAGTTACACCATGTAGTCTCCTGTGAATAACCCCATTTTGTGCTATAAGCTCAGCTTGATACGGAGTGTGAATTAGTGTCATGTACAGTACTGAGTATACTGAGAAAACTTAACAAATATTATTTTGATTACAACAGTATCAATAGCATGCTTGATATCTTCCAGAGACACAAAGAACTTGAGATACTAAAAAAAAAAAGTGGTAGTTGTGCATGCCAAATAGATGTGGTGGTACTGTGTATGTGTTTTGCATACCTAATTTCTTGGAGCGTCTGTCCTATGTTCATAATCAAGAGACAAGCATAAACTCAAAGGTCACAAAAAGACTGAGCTCGGTAAGGTAGATGTTCTTGAATATATTAGGTATGTAAAGCAATATTGTGGCCCATCCAGACTAGAATTAGTGGTAATTATTATATAATATGTAATGATGGGATTTAAATGGCTAACACATTTTCTCTGCTGAGATCATTTAGACATGATTCATATAAATGATTAAATTAATAGATCTTCCTCTTTTAAGACTGCTAGGCAGCTTAAACTAAATTTCTCAACAGAGACTGATCCCAGTGAAATAATATTAATAGAAAGTGGAAGAAGAATTTCTGAGAAGTGGGTAAATACATGCTAGAGTTTGAGGAAATTTCTATAGACATCTTTGCCGACAAAAATACTTTACAGATTTAAATATTCTCTAGAAATAACTCATCAAGGACTTTGGAAGGTGAAAGGATAACAAACCTAACTTTCCCTGAAAGAATAGAATGGTGAAATGTACTGGAAGACAGGGACTTAAGGGATCACTGTCTACTTAGTTTAGGCTTAAACATTAGGCTTTTCATAACACTAAATGGCTTTACAAGACCTAATATGAATAGAAATGTTTTTCTTTTTCCTTCTTTTGAATCAAATTTCAATAAGATAACTCCCCTCACCCCCTACACATATTCAAGAGAATCCTCTGCAGTGTTGTAAAGTCACACGCAGGAGCATCGTGCTAATTAGTGAGAACAAGGACAGGAAAATGACTATGGATTGGATTTTTTAAAAAGCCTGAGGGAGTTAGTTGCCCAAAACCTAGCAAATTCAATGGGAGTTAAGCACTCAAATCTGATAGACACCTGAAAATTTTAGCTTGAAAGTACAAGTGAAAACATCCAGTGTGACAGCCGGTCCCACATGCTTGTGAGGAGTTTTGCCACCTTAGTGCCTCTTCATCCCCTTCCAGCTCAGGCATGGTTTGCAGCTCTCTGCTCAAGGCTCTGAGACAAAGCCCTTGCTCTCCAGGTTTTTTATGGGGTTTTGCATGCTTCAGCTCAGACCTTGGTCTTGCCAGAAGAGATCCCAGGATAGAGGAGATAGAGGAATGAGGATTTCATGGGAATGGATTAGTTTACTTGCACAGAAAAATAAGATTAGGGTGAGGACCACCACTAGCCATCAGATCATACTCTTGTAAGTAGTCATTGTCCTATCTAGCATATGTACTAGAAGGAGGGTGAGATGAGACCTCCCAGTTTCAAAGCTAGCCCCAGGCGTTCTCAGCATCTGCTTACTTTATATTAGTCACAACTAATAATCAGGGACAGAGCTGTAGCTGTTTGCTGTATATCAACTGTTCTGCTGGGAAAGGCCTGTCATCTTTTAGCTCTCTTCTGCTCAGATTGAGAAATTGATAGGTCACCAGTGCCTTAGAGTACCACAAGGAAGGTATCATATTTTTTTTAGCTACAGCTTTGCATCAGTGCTATCACACTTTAAAGAATTTCATAAAGCATATTTTGTCTTCATATTTTTTATATATCTTGGCAAAGAACATATGGTAATCTGTATAGTTCTGTCCCAGAGGGTTACCCAAGTGCTGTATACCAAGTGGTCTTTCTATTTTTATTGTTAAATTCACGTTCGTTTCTTATCCTAAATAGTCCCTTTTTCTGCTAAGGAAGTTAAAAATACCTGGAGCTGCAAGTCTGGCCTATTTACTACAGAATTCATGAGTCATTCACTATACTGGAGTCTTGAAATATCACAGAGGTATTATTCACAGAGAGCTCAGTAAAAGAATGGCAAAATCTGCCCTTCAGGACTTTAGATTCAAAAGCCAAATGCTTTAGGGTGACTGGTCATCAAGCTTTCTCTTTCAGAAAAGCTGCATAAGGAAATTGCCATAAGCCTCTGATTAGTAAAACAACCTTTATCTTGCTCACAACTGGACAGTGAGTCCTTCCTAAGGAAATGGTATGTGAATGCTGTTAGTATCAGAAAGTCCAGCTTGCTTTCCAATTCTGGTGCTATATTTATATAAAGAAATGATTGCTTCTCCAGATTCCAATGTCTCTTGCTTCTTTTCTCCAGCCTTGGGTGACATAAAATACTGACGGAATGTCTCAAATATCCTTAATGTCTCTAGTGTTTCAGATGAAATCTCAATGTGGAAGGCAGCAATGGGTTATGCAGACTTTGACTTAACGACGTAGCTGTTGTTGATGGTTCAGCCCATGAATCTGCAATGGAATATGATCAAATGCAGTTTGCCATTGCAGGAGTAACAAGAGTGCTCTGTAAACTTCCCTCTCAACTGTGGGTTTGCAGATGAATCAATTTAGATTCACTTTATCCTGCGGCTGAGACTCTCAGTGTGATAGATTAAGCTGTTTCATATCATATTATCCTTTATTTATCTTTGTAACTAAAACAGCATATCGAGATTTTTGAAAATTATTGGTTGTCGTTGCATGTCACTATAAAGCAGAGCATGGAGAAACTTTGTAAAGTATTTTAACTGAACCTCAAATAGTCCAGAAGTACTCCAATATATTCAGTGAAAAACAACTAATAAGTGCTAACTCTTGAAACAGGATAGTTCAGCAGCTCCTATAAACACCAACCAGACATGTGGATGCTCTGAGATTTAACATCTCCATTGATTATGACCCCATCTTTCAGAAGACTTTCTAGTCTTTCTCCTTATTTGGATTCCTCCTAATGTTTTTGCCAATGGAGAAAATAAGCTAAAACTGAGAATATCTGCTTTCAGGGAGGCAAAATCAGGGTTTTTTTTGATAGCTATCCCCTGAGTGTAGCTAGTTGAGCTGCCAGAAAAATAATTCTATGTGCATGTGGTAAAAAATAACTTTTTCTGGTGGGGAAAAATTGTGAAATATATTTTTTTCATAGTATTAGCTTGATAAAATGTTTCTTCATTCTTTTAAAAGTACAAACTTTGGCATTTCGTACAGCTCTCTTTTGTAAGGTTTAGTTCAATATTGAAGAGTTCTACAGATGGGGTGCTTGCACATCTGTATGTAGAGGGGGTAACTCTGAGTTTTGTAGAGGATTTTCCATAGCTTTCAGTTAAATGACCTGGAATTCACAGTTTCTGATGGATGGAGGACACAGAAGACAGAGTAAGCAGACTGGTTTCTATTCCTGGTTTTGCCACCTACTTGCTGACCTGGGGTGATTCATATAAGTTCCCTGTGCCCTTTTATCCTCATCTGTAAAATGAGGATATTGACATTTACATTTCTTTATAAAGTGCTTTTAGATCTATGGATGAAAAGTGCTAAGTAAACCAAAACTCTCAATTAAATTAATTGGACAGAAGGAGCTAGGTCAGTGTTATTGCAAGGTTCCTTTATACACCTCTATTTCTTTCATTTCATGTATCAAACTAGTTTATAGTCGGAGTTGCTACTATATTCTTTTCCCTGTAGAAGCAGTCTCTCTGGGACATATGTGAAACATACTTATATGCTAATATGCTAGAAAGAAAGAAGCCTATACTGTTTCCTACATGGATACAGGAGTTGGACTAAGGGCACCCAGTCCCACGTGTTCCTGCTACAAAGCTCTCACACAAGTACATCACCCTTGAAATTATAAAAAATCCAGGGATGTACCTCTGGCATTGTAGCAGATTGCACACTTGGAAAATAAATTATAAAGCTCATATATTGTGAATGTTAGTCTCTTAGTGATCTTTCAAGGTCATAATTAGATTGGTACCTGCAAAGCCACCTCCTTTCTCTGTTCAACTGCAGAATGAACTGTGTTGCATCTCCAAAAAAAGTCCATATTCTAAGCTTGTCCCTGGTCCATATGGTTTTTCTTGTAATTCTCAACTGAAGGCCCCAATTCGTGTCTGTGTGTTCCTGCAGGGAAATATATACTGAGAAAATACTTCTATTTTTTTTATTTTGTCCATGGTTACTTTAATCACCTGAAGGTTGTTGTGTTCTTCTAGAAGATATTTTTTTAAATGATTCTTGAATGTCTTGCTACAAAACAGTAAGGAAATAGATTATGCTTAGAAGCTGGTTTTGTTTTGAAAATTTTGGGAACAGATGCAATCCGGGAGCTGTGATCCCTGCACAGCTCAGATCAGAAGTAATAAGAAGCCTCTGAATTATCTCTTCTGTTCACAAAGCTTGAACTTAATCTGCCAGGCTGCCTATAGCTGGAACTCAGTAGAATACAACACCAAATATCAGATATGTGCTCGGCTCACACTGTGTGCAAAGGGGAGTTAGCATTCAGAGAAAAGAAAGTAGGGCAGACACCCTTAAACCAGAGCTGGGCAGGTGTTCTTGAAAGTTTCTCAATACGGTAAAACTAAGGCTGTAAATTTAACTGCATAAAGAGGAGAAAAAAGGTTTTTGCAGTTTGGCCAGTATTCTTTGTCATCTGCAGTTTCCTGTGTGGATGGGACAAGGGTAGAGAGGTACACCTAGCTTAGATGTTTGGTATTTTTGTTAAGAAATGTCCAGATGTAGGGTAATGCCCTGAGAAAGATGGTTAATGCTGGACTGACTATTTTTGACTGTTTTGAGTCCTCCAGAAATTTTAAGACAAAGAAACAGCCTGGAAGATAGCTATTTCACTTGTGTGTAAGTTTTGATTGACAGAAAGTAATTATGTTTAATGTTCACACAATTTTAAATAATGTGTTTATATATAATCTCAGGTGTTTTTAGCAACACTGACTTCCAGCTGTGCTGGCAGGGGTGGAAGTGGGATGTCAGACAAACAGTGATCAAATATAGGGGCATGAGCATGAAATATGGGTCAAAGACTATAGATCTAGTGAGACAACAGTCTTTTGTCTCTCTAAAGAGTTACACTTGGAGGAAGAAAAAGTAAGTGCAGAAAAAGGAGGTTTGTAGCAATTAACTTAGAAATACAATGAATTATTTTAATAAGTATGTGAAAACTGACCTGTTGGTCACACAAGTCTCTATATGATTTCCTTTAAATGTCCTCTGTATTGTCCATCTGTTTTACAAGTGGGTCAGCTGGACAATGGGAAAGCTAAATTAGGGAAGGCTGTCCCAAGAGAAGACTCTTTTAGGTTAATAAGCTAAAGAGGGACCAGTAAAAAAAATTGAGGAAAAGGAAATCTGAGAGGAAAATGAGTATGAAAAACACAACTCCCACATGGTATGTCAGAAACTCTTATGTTACAGTACTGTATTTATAACTCCCTCACCTGGATTCTGAGTTACAGTGTAAGTCACTGACAGCATAAATCTAGTGTAATTCCTCACTGTGTAGGAGCCAATCTGAATTTAGGCTGAGGGAAGCTGGCTTCATACTATTTGTATGATTTCAGATGTTCTAGAGCAGTGGGGATATGTCTAGAAAGGCCCCCAAAAGGTCATTCTCCAAGCTGGGAAAGTCCTACTTAGAGGCAAGAAACCTGCTTAAAAGGTGAGACAGGCTGAATAAAAGCTAAAACAATTCAATATCTGTCAAATTCTCCATAAAGCAGCATTGAGCAACTTCATCTGTTTAATCAAGCTTCAGACAATCTCCTTCCAACTCATGGGAAATGTTTTTTCCTTGCATTTGGAGCTGCCTCTGTCCTTATTGAACCCTCCTCCATGTCTGCAACACTGCTGCAGCATCACCTGTTGCAGGGGGGGACTCACTGCAGGTACCTCTTGCCTTTGGGAGCATCTGCAAACCTTATCATGTGTCATCTCAGTTGATATCTGTTTACACAAACTCTTGTAGCAAATTTGATGCTTGTTTGAACAAGCTCTAGACGCTTACTTTTAGTCTGATAGCTTAAATTTAGTGGTGGAGCCAGGTGGTGATTTCACATTAAAGCAGTGGAAGACAGTGAAGTTGATTTCCCTCATGAAGTAAGAATATGGCATTTATTTCCTTTTCCCTTGTCAAAGGGGCTAAAGACAGACTCTGTTAGGTGTTTGATTTTTTTTTTTTTTTTAATTTAAAAAAACCCCAGACCTTTGTCATATCCATGTGTGCTGTATTGCCAAACACTGCTGTAGGGAGGATTTTTCTCATCAAGGAAAATCTTGCAGTAAGGCTTTATTTTGCTATATAAAATCTTCCCAAAACATCTTGAAGAGGCTTTTTTCTGAAGTGGGTTGCTGTGCCACTATCCTATCAAATGTGGTCTGTTTCTGTATTAATATCTAATGTCACATAGGTATTTTAAAAATCAGGGTTGCTCTTTTTCTTAGCTATATGAATAACAAACTTAAATGCTAAGGAACTGGTGGGGGGCAATGCTAGATTAACAAATGGCTTTTTAAATCTTAAGTTTAAAGGTCAGTGCCTTCCATCTTCTATTAAAAAAAAAAAAAAAAGAGATCCTGATTTGTTGCTTCTCTAAAAGATCCTAATTTTACTCCATTTTTCACCTGAATTTTGGAACTGTTGTGCAGAGAATAGATAATTACTCTGTCCCATATCTTAAATATTGTGTGGATTGAAGTCAGTTTTAAGGAGAAGTATCTAGAAGAAGGACAAAGAACTGCTTTGCAGCTGAGGAAATAAAAACATTGACTTGGACTGTAAAAAAAGCTTTTGGGTAGAGAAGGCAGAGAAGGTGGTGTGCACTCAGCAGCAAAAGCAGGCCCTTTACAAAAGATATAGTTGCTTAAAACATTAAAGGAACCTGTGTTCTGGTGCCTGGAAGCCTGGTCAGATGGAGACTGAGGCAGTGAGAAATGCAAACGCTATTGCCAAACAGTAACACATCCCTCATCTCTGTAGGGAACGCTGCTCTAACACAGCAGTTCAGGTCTTGTGCTGTAGCCAGCTTTTAAAAAAATGCTGAACTTTTCTTGACAACCAGTCTGGTTCAGAAGTCAACTGCTTTTGCTCCAGTTCAGATTTAGTGATTACAGCTGAATTATTATGAATTTTGGTACCTTTTACAGGCATCTTGTTCTATTGTAACCAGCTGCACAGCTCTAGCTTGACCAATTCAAGGAAAATGAAGGAAAAAAGGCATCATCTAGGTAATCACCTAGAGATACTGCTCTGGAGTCAGAAATAGGATGTGCTGGCAGAGGATGAGTCAGTGCCCATTGTCCAGAGTGCACTGTGCTGTATCAGTCTTGTGGGTACTTCACTGCCTTATGTACAAAATGCAATTCTTCTTTGGTGGCAGTGATTCTTGCTGATGTCGTTTGTTGTTTTAATAGAGGCTTCTTGGCTCTGAGCTTGTGCATTCCAGTTTGGTCAGAAACTTCCTCCGCTCCTTTTGTTGTACACATCACTCTGGAACTGTTGGTACTATCATCACTGAAAATTTATTGTATCCATCTTAACTGACAGACATAATCCGTCTCAAATAAAAACTTAAAATGTTTAATTTTGTCTAGAAAAATTTCATGTTGTTCTGTCAGTGTAACATATGCTGAGATTTTCTTTAAAAAGAACCGTGCTACTCAGATTTTTGTTAGTTTTGGGTAGTAACACACATACCAGAATTTCTTTTAAAATTGAGCTGTTACAAGGTTTTCAGCTTGGAAAATAGAATATTAATTACCTCTCGACTCTCACAAGGAGTATGAATCTTTTAAATACCCTCTGTAGAAATTCACATACCTTCTAATGCCCTCAGTAGGATTCTCACTTGATCTGGTTTCCAGCACTGTCAGGAGAATAGTTTTGCCTTTCACTGCAGTGTGCTGAGCTTTACCTGGGTGTCAGAGGCCTGTCATACATTCATTGGAGTAGATGCAACGGTTTTTAACCAAAAGTATTAGCAATACTATAGGAACTAATAATGCAGAAATATTTCACAGGCGACACAAGCTTTAAGGATGGTAGTAAGTGAAGTGATGGGAGACGTGGGGGCTGAGCAAGAAAGACAGAGAAGTGCACAAAACGTTCCTCACCAGACTTAGACTCCTAAGGGCCTTCAACCTATTTAAAAAGGATCATCATTCATCAGCACCATCATCATTATCTGCTCAATCGGGAGGAGGAGGGGAGGGGTAATCAGCAAGAGATGATCAGCGTCTTATCACTGAGCTCCTTCATTTCAATGCTTAAACTGCAGGATTCTTTCTGGAGGGATAATTCATATTTTATCATTAAAACTGCTGATCATAACCTCGTTAATATATAGATATTGCTAACACACACAAAAAAGCTAACATGATAAAATGTAACGCTTCTATTAAATTACTTAAACTAGTTTACCTCGCCTCGACATTATTCCCCTCCCTGCCGCTCCTCTGCCATCACAGACACTGCTTGTACATGGCACACAAAATCTATAAACTCTTTCCAGGAATACAAAAGCATTCTCTATGATGTTGATAAGAAACAGGACAGTCACTCTCCTCTGACATATTTGTTCTTTAAAAACAAATCAATGGTGCAGGGATTTGGCACCTGAATGCAGAACAACGGCTTGATGAGGCAAAGATTGTCTTCATTAAGGACATTAATATTCATAGAGAGTAGAAAATCTGACACAAGAGAGGACTCACTAACCTTTTCTCATATTAGATTTTTACTTCTTAACACAATTACAGTCCGGCAATGACTTAATTAATGCTGCTTTTTGTCAGACTGCTTTAAAGAGCTGTCAATTTGGTCCTGCAGAGGCTGTCAGTGAAAGAGAAAGACAGTCATCTAGGCTAAAAAGACACAGGAAGAAATTCAAACACTTAATAACATTCAAAGTGCTATGCAAAGTCACATATCAACCTGTATTAAGGAGAGTTTTCGTCTTTCCTCTCTTCCTACTTATGCTAATATTTTTCAGGTAAAATTGGGGCTGCCGCCACCTCCAATTCTGAAGTACATGGCAGAAAATGAAGAGGAGGTCATCAAATCTAATGTGTTTTAGTTTCAGAATATTAGGGATATCTCAAAACCTCTGTGGTGAACAGAGGGACTAAGAACTGCTCCAGGAATCTTTATTAAATGCCTGCCAATAAAGGTCAGTCTCTGGTACACAAAGGCTTGCACAGTTGCATCTCCTATTTCTCCTTCAACCTCTAGAAGCCAGGAAAGTATTTCACACTTTTCATTTAAATAAAATACCATGGAAATAATGTTTTAAGGCTGGAGGATTCTTGAAAGGCTAGTAGAGTTTTAAGGTTATGAAGTTAGTTCATGCTAGCTTCACAACTCTGGTGATCAGCAGCTAGTTACTGTGGCTCAGCAGGTGAGTGGTAACTCAAGAAGTTATGGTAACTCACCTGCTTACAGTCATTTCATAAACCTACAATAGATTAATATTTAACACCTTTTTTAACCTATGTAGAAAATTACTATGGACTACTAGAACCAGCACTGTGTCCAACCAGCTATTGCTGAGCTCTGCTTAGCCCAGCAGCAGTTCATGATCTCCTTTTTGCAGCTGTTTAAAATATTTTTTTAAAGCATTCATTTGCTTATGTTGCACACCTGGGTTGCATTATGATGCCCAAATAGGATGCGAAACCCAGTTTTATATCACATGTTCTACTTAATTCTGTGGGGTTTGTTGACTTCTTTGAGTTTACTTTAATAAGTGCTTTAAGTGCATAATATAAATAGAATAAGAATGTTCTTTATGCCAGCACAAATAATTAGAAAAAAAAAAGTAAAGCATGCAACAACTTTGTATGTGTTATATTCTAGAAGAATATATATTTCTAGTAGAAACACTGGATTTAATCAACACAGTTTGATCTCTGAAGAATTCTAGAACTGAGGACCTTAGAAGTGATATATTAAAAGACAATGCAGGAAGTTTGGAGGTGGTTTTGATGTTGAATTTTAAATGCTAGATGCTACTTTCTGCAGTGAGTAATGCTTTTTAAAACGTTCTAGATGAGCACTGTTATCTAAACCTCCTTAGTGATGGGTGTATTCTCTCAGTTGCTTCCAGCATTCCCTTCAGAGGTAAAAATGAAAGTAGTCAAGTAAATTGCTGCTAAAATTTTTATTGCTTATTGTCTTATTTAAAAGACATGTCTATTATTCTTGATACACATGTTGTAAATTGCATTATAATTCAAGTGGGGACTGAAACATCTGTCCAAACTAATGCTGGATTTAAGGGACCTAATGGGTTATGGACCTTGTGCAGGACTTGCCATACTGTAAGCCTCTAAAAATGCAACTAATTATTTCTTCAGGTTGGCAATTTATCATAAGCATTCAAACATAATCATGGTTATGAAACTTCTTTAAAATGTTCATTTTTTAATTTGAATTTAATTTGTGCAAAACTTCTCTGATTAGTTCAGCTTTTAATTTAATGATGTAATGTGGGAAGGGAGAGGCAAGCTTTTGTAAGGACACAAATACAATTAAACTATTTACATTATAAGCTATTTACAATAAGGCACAGATTTTCCTCTGAAAACTTAGTGTAAAAAAAGTCTGATATTATCTTGGAAAGCAAATTCAATTGCCCTAAAATTATCCTATTTTTAATATCTTTTTGTGTATGGAAGGTTGTTTTTTCTTAAAAGGGACCATACCTACAAGAAATCTGTCTCTATTAAAAAAAACCCAAAAAACCAGAAAACATTGAGAGAACCTGAGAATTGGATATCATGAGTACACATTTTCCACCCTGGGGAAATGTTATTTGATTTGTAGAATGAAGTCCTAGAAGATATGGACTGAAGTGAATTATGAAGTCGTAATATGATTGAAGAATTATCTTGTTGACAGGTACAGAATTATAGATTTGAATCCATTAGCTAAAAGGGTACACAAACATTTCAGTAGTGGCCTTCTCATTTTTTCCGTTGGTCTATCAAACAAAAAATCCTAAAAAAAAAAAAAATAGAATCTGTAGTTACAGTGTAAAGAGACTCAATTAAACTTCCTTGTGTTAAAGATAACTGAGGTTTTTTTATTTCCTGTTGGAAACAGGAGTTTTAGTGTGTGATGCTACACTTAGAGCTGTATATTTCTGGCAGCTAGAAAAGGACAAGTATTTTGTAATAAACATAAATACATTCTACTTAAATCCAAAAGGAAAGCCATCAAATTAATTTGGTATCAAAGGAAGAGTTTAAATCAACAGGCCTTTTAGTGAACATTGCTGATGGGGTGGCAATATGTTGCAAAAGTAGAATAGTTCCCATATAAAGAGCCAGGTGCTCATCTGATGTAATTCAGCATAATTCATATTCAGACTTGTAATGTTTTACCTACTTGCATCATACATTTACCACATTCCAAAGCTGACTATTCCAAAAATATCCTGTACATGATAAATTTGGTAAGGATGTTTTTGTTGTGATTAGTCTCACACTGTAACTGGGACCCAGCATACGTTAGCATGAAGCATAGTTTCAGACATAAATTTCAAGAGAGAGTTAATGGTTATATATTTGTGAACCCTCTCCTGAAGTGAGGGATTTATTGCTTCATGGACAGGTTATGATCTCCTTGTGTAGATGCAATATCAATATTCCAAATTTTTTTAAAAAATTGAGAATTTTAGATTAGTTTAGAAAATTAAAATCCATGTGGTTTCAGGTAGTATAGGAGACTACTGTTACAGTGAGACATGGCTGAAGGTGAGGAGGGAGGAAATCTTGTTGATTTTTCTTTTTTATTCTCTTTCCTACTCATTCTTCTCATCTTGCAGATCTTTTGTGGGTGAGCCAAATGTAATCAGGTTTGGCTCACTTGGAAGAATTAGGATGACTGAAAAGTATGCCAGATTTCAAAACAATTTCTAACAGTTTCTGTGATACTGTGTAAGCAACTGAAAATTGACATGTTGTGTTGTGCCCAAGTCAGCCAACTGCTGTCACTGAATAATTAGATTCTCTAGAAAAAGGGAAAGTATTTTTTCCTGAACCAAATTATTAGAAAATAATGTAGTAGCTATTTTATTTAGGGATAGGCTCAAATCCTTCTGCTTTCACAAGCACATTTTTTTTAAAATGGTTTGAATCTGGACCCCAAAAGTATCTTTCATGTATTTTTATATATAAAAGTATAAATAAGTTGTTTGAGTGTTTTTATGCCAATATGTATGTCACTTGTGCATGGAGAAGTCATTGCAGATGGCTAAGATTGTTTTTCTAATATAAATTAATTCTCTTTATTTTTATTTCATATGGTACATCAAGTCTGCGAAATTAGTTCTAATATTGGACGTAGGTCATGGTCTAATTATAGCTTGATCTGTCATAGATTTATGATATTTGTGAGGATAGATATAGTGCCTGATTCCCCAGGAACTTCTACCTCTGCAAACTGACTATGAACTGGGGGGAGAACTGTTCTGCTTTGTTAGCCTTTATGTCCCTCTTCACTCTTCCAGTAGAAATGTAAGTGATGAGCATGCCTACTGAAATAATAAGGTAGTGCCATAGTCAGAAGAGATGGGTGAGGAATCCTGATCTGGTAGAACCATGGGCAGTCAACGTGCTCGCTTCATGCTGTTGTGAACAATGTGGAAATGCTAATCTTGTCTGGAGGGGAAGATCTGGAAGACTGCATGGGTGAGATCCTCAGGGGGCAGTTGCAGTTTGCATCAGCTGAGGATTTGAATGGGGACTAGAAAGACTTGGCTAAATTATGATATCACAGGAACTGGAATGAAATTGGAATAATTGAAGAAAAAAAAGGGATTTCTTTTCTTTGCTCATATATTCTAAGCTGTCATCTTCCTTGTTTTGGTAATTCTATCAAAAAGCAGTACAACTTAAAAACTGCTATTTTTATCTTATTCCAAGCCTTATCTGATAGGACTATCTCATCTATCCTTTTTAATTGAATGAGCTCCTTCCAATTTGTTTTTGAGTCATCTTTTCATAAGGATTCAGAATAATTCTTAAATCTATAGCAGCGTTAGTTGCACCGATATTTTTAATAAAGCCCAGTGCAGAAACTTACATGACAGCAATTAATGAAAAGTATTTTAATTCTGCAAGTGCATTTTCTATTGGCCTAACTGTTGCCAGGGGCTCTTTAGACTGTAAATATTTCCAAAAGGTGATCTTAGGGATAAATACTGTGTACCTTTGAAACTTCAACTCCTATTTCTCCCATTAAATTTACCTGCAAAATTCAGTTAATGGTACTGGAGGGGATGGAGGTAGGATTCTTCTTTAGATCCAGCTGTAAAATTCCTGATAATTTTCTGGCACTATTACAAATGAGAGATAAATAATAAACAGTTTCTCCTAGGGCATCCAAAGCTACATATATAAATCTATATTAAATCCAAGGTTAATGATTGCTTTTCTGTTTTATTGGCTGTGGGGAGCACTTTCTGAAGGAAATCCTGTCGAAGTGGTAAAGCAGCTTTTTGCAGGGGTTCTTAAACAAAATGAGACATTAAGTTTTGACCATCCTATTCTGCAATGTGTGACCAATGCATTGTAAATAAGAGTAAATCATATCTTTTAATATTTGTCAGTTGGGGGGAAAAAATCCTTTTTACTTCCTCAAAATTATTTTACAACTGTAACATCCCTAATTTGACTTGGTCTTGCAGAGAAAAGTGCTACACTTCTCATTAGTACTTTGCAGCTATCCCTTCCCTGGCTGAGGTAGAAGAAGCTTTAAATCATGTGGGAGAAAGGGGAAGGGAAAAGAGAGAAAACAAGCTTTTTGAACCCTGTAATGTAAATTTGCAGACAATTATTCATTATTAACTGCCTGAAGCATCACACCTCTCTCACCTTTGCTGGAATGTCTGAACATTAGGGTAAACAACACACTGCTGTCTTATCATAATGCGGTCTGCTTCACTGCAGCAAGAACTTGTCAGAAACAGATTGTGATGTTGACTTCTCAATAGGGGAAAAAAAGGGCCTAAATTAGACTTCTATAAAAAGAATATTGCATATTTATTTCCACAATAACACCAAGGAAAAACGTTAGTCAAGAAGCAAGCAATTGGGTGAATAAATAAGCTTGTCTTTGTTCTCATCAATTAAGTTATTACATCAGTTGGAAAACCAGTGAATTATAATACAGATGTTTAATGAAACACTGCTGTGCCTATAAGTCAAACTCCTATTTTGTGGTGTGATTTTGGCTGCATAGTTTTGTGTGTGTTAAACCGTATTTATTAGCTGATACCCATTATTATTTTGAGCAAGGTATAATTCAGTTGTCAGGCTCCAGCTCTGGGAAGGAGATTTAATCAGTGAGAGCCTGCTTTGCTGCTGAGCATAAAACAATGCGGGTTTCATGAAGCAATCACACCAGTGTGAAAAAATGGGATTAATTAGTATTGTACAAGAACAGGCAGCATGCTCATTAAAACCTTGTGAGCTGCCTCTTGATAAACTGCCACTTGATAGGGCCGCATTAATGTGACAAGGCAAAGACTTTATTTCCAAATCCTTTCTGATTATATCTCACTTTTAAGTTACCTGAATTGACTCTCTAAGGCTTTTGGAATACAAAGATCAAAATTGCAGCAAGAGATCCCCAAGACACCTGGACAAAGGAGCCATGCTCAGATAGTAAGGCTTCAAAAGACAACTTTTTTTTGAACTCCCATTCAAACATAAATCAATAGCTGTACAATGAGGCAGCTCCAAAGGTGGTAAATTTGCATTTACACTCAGCAGGTTGGGCTGGAACTTACTTGATGATTAGCAGCTATCTAATGAATCCCATATAGTTGTGTGCCTATCTGCTTACCTGGTGCTTCATATGTTTGTCAGTATATAAAGTCTTATGAGTATTCTTACAGCTTCAAGCATGCTCTGAGGAAAGGCGAGGAAAAGGTAGGCACTCCCAGCTGCACACCCGTTTCTTCTAGTTTGGGTTGGCCACTGAAGAACTTATAGTCCTATTTTTTATCCTTTCTTTTAGAAACACTCACAAACTAAAAATGGAGATTCTCACTAGTGGATTTGTTTCTACATGACAAAACATAATAGGAGATGTGCCTGAATAACAGCAGTAAATGTTGGATAGGATGTATTTTTGATCTCATGTGTTATTTTCCTTTAGGCATAATGTTTTATTTCTTCCTGAATTTGTAGTGGTTCTGATTATTTACTTGCACATAATCTTGGCTTTTTTTCTTTCCTTTTTGTGAATTAGTGGCTATAATGAAATTATATCTGAATTTCTAATAGTTAACCAAATCTATCAGCTGTTTCATGATGCATAGGTGCTCCAAGATGCTGACTTTCCATGTAGCTTTAGCTGACATTGTATGTAAGGCAATTGTAATGCAATATAGTTACCTGTCAGCATATATTTGTAGGTGTGGAAAATGCCACTCAGAGAACAGAGATCTTGTATTCCCTGAAGCTTTTCCCAACTATTTTATTTTTAAGCAAAAACATCTTGTTAAATCTCAACACCCTATTAAAGTAATGCTATCCGGCAAGAAGTCTGAGTATTCTGTTACCAATTATAGATTGTTTGCAACTGTACAGGTGTAATCCCACCCATAGCTACCAGTGAAAGGCATCAGACTGGAGGCAAGGTACCTGAGCTGGCTAGATATGGATGAGTACAATGCTTTACAAAGTGATGTGTTGCAATATTATTAATTTAAACCCTTAGATTTCATTGTTGTGATCTGGGCTGCATGATGCAATGCAAGATGACAGCCATTGAATTAACAGAAAATGGGATTCATCTCTTAAAATTTCACACAAAATAGAGGCAGGAGACAGACAAAATAAAGGGAGATGGATAGACAGACTGATAATACCACTAATACTTTTAAATTTAAACTGAATGGGTGAGTTAATTTTAAAACACTAATGGTATTTATCAACAGTGTGATAGCAGGGGAAAAAAAACCCCACACTCCCTACCTCTCTCTCCCTCTTTCTATTTCTCCCTTTCGTTGATTGCTTTGTTGAGCAAGTCAGTGAATATTTTACACTTTGTTTCTTTTATTTTAGCAAATGAACTGCCTCGAGCTAATGTAGTGTAAGTGGAAATTTCAAGCACCAATGTCTACTGCATGATCCAATAATAGGAACTTTCTTTTCTTCCTAGCCCTGTAACATAGTGTAGCAGCAAACTCCCCAATGCCTCCAGGTAGTCACATGCCTGATTTATGATTATAAACTATAGCTCTGGAAGAGGTTAGCTAGGTAGTTTAAATCATTGCTTTTTCTCTAATGAACTGGGGTCAGGGAGAAAGCACTATACGCAACAGTCCTCTTTGGTTGTTACTTATGCCCTACATACTACTCCTCCATGTTCTAGTTGTGATAGTGGTTTTACATAATTTTAATTGTTAATGCCATTTAGTAAATTCTGTTACTGAAAATTATGTGAAATGAGTTTTTCTGCTGTTACTTATCATTCATCTTGGTGCAAATTTGAGCCAGGTACCTGTTTCAAATGTGGTGTGGACAGCATCAAAACAGATAAAGGCAAGGTAAAGAAAGAGAACACCTACAAATAGTATAAAGGGAGACAACACCTATAGGTAGTATAAAAGGTGATTTCTTTTCCCAGTAACAATATGCTGTAATGTTGAACTCTGTTCTTGTCTGATATCTGTATCAGACCATTGCACGTGTATCTAAATAGAATGTGATAGGTATGGTAAGTATGCCCACGATATGCAAATATATGTAATATTCAAGACACTATCACAAATGAGTGTGGCAACTGATTCCAGACTAATGTTATTAATCTGTCTAAGAATTCATAGAAGGATGGGATTATGGTGTAAACCCAAGATTTATGCAGATCAGTTTTGCACGAATAGGACTTTCTCAGCAGATAACCATAAGTCTTACTGACCTTGAAAACAGTGCTATGGTCATATTTTCATACAAATAAACTGTTTTCAGGCAATTTTCCCCAGTGGATTCGGTATAAATGAAATTTTTCTGGTACAAGGCCTGTTAACCAATTTTTACTTTGAAGTCCATTATTTATAACCATCTAAAAGACACTACTGTTTGCCTTTCTCTTTCTGTGCCACTTAATAGTTTAAGGGAGTATCAGGCATTTAATGCCTATGTGTGCTCACACAACTCTTGTAATTCAAGTGCATCAAAGCAACTGATCATGTCACCCTCTTCCTAAAGTAACCCCTCTTTTGGAATCAGTGAGGTAAAATTCTTCCTGTCATCAACTCTTCATGTCAGCAATTTGAAGTCAAGACTTTGGTATTACAGTAGCCTTGCACCTCTGCAGAAACATTAAGCTCTAGATATCTACATCTAGAAGGATTTTTAAGCAGAGTATGGAAGGTTATTTTATTAATCTAGTAATATTTGCATGTGACTTTTCTTCTGTCAGCTAGAGCTTCAGGCAACAGCAGAACAAGGGGTCTGGTTCTTGCCTGTTCTTTCACATCTGATGTCCAACTTTGATAGAAGCTATACATGATCCACTATAGTCCTTGAATTGTTTTGTACAGAGTTGTTACTTAGCTAGTTATTCCCTCATTATATACTGTTGAATGTTGCTGCCTACATGAAATTTGATGCACCTGTCTCTTTTGAACAGCATTCTATTTTTCAGACTACTTCTCCAATTTGTCATGATCGTTTGAATTCTGATCTTGTCTTCCAGCATACTGACGATTTGATGCTGTCTGCAGATGTAATAAGCATAATCTATTCTATCAATGAGGTCACTAATGAAAATATTGAATAGTACCAACCCCAGTCCCCCGTGGAACCTCACTTCGTACAACCTCCCATTCTAGCCATGAACTTCTGATAAATACTCTGAATACAGTTTTGAAACTGATTTGTATCCACCCAAGCACTGTTTTATCTGAACTGTTTCCTTAGCTTAAGTACGGGATATCTTATAGAAATCAGAAATTTCTCTAAATGTTATTGATATCTATTGTTTTCTGTCCACAAAACCTCCTTCTTTGTAGAAGAAAATTAGATTGGTTCAACAGCCACTCTTCAAGAACAAACTGTCAAACTCTTCTGCTTGTTATCTTTACAGAATACAGATAATTTGTTTCAGAGTTTTCCTAGAAATTTAAAAGAAGGAGCTCCCTTATAATCTCCTAGTTAGTTCTTTTTCCCATTCCCTTGTCTTCTGTGTTTTGTCACTTCACCAGTTCTTTAATATTTCTCAAGAGTAACTATTAATACCTCTGAGCTTTAGTCCTTTAAATAACAGAGGATGAGGTAGAAGGGAGTACAAAGCAAGCAAAGGATTCAAAAAGATCTAAATTGCCCCAATATTTTCTAACCTTTCTTATCAAAGACTACAGCTTTGTGGTGGCACTATCTTTGTAGTGCTGCCCACCCAAGGCCATCCTGAGGACATCTGCCAATGGCTTCCTCTACTTATTTGAGTTGAAGCAAATTAAAAAGTTAAACTTGATTTTCTTTTCATTAAAAAGAGATTTGGTTTTATGGCTTAAGTCACTTGTATCTCGGTTTGTTCCATGGATTTTCTACCTTGGACCTTGTCTGGAGACTTAGAATCTCTCATTAGCTGTGGAGTGTAAGTCCTCCATTTTTTTCATGAAAAGTTTTTTTCGCCTCATCTTTCTGTTTTAGCAATTCAGGGAAGTTTGTTTCACCAGTGACATTAAAACACTTATCCATCTATAACTACTGCCTTTAGAAGACCCCATAACACTTGTTCCTGGAGGCTGAGCACCCTTATTCACTATCTGCTGTTTCTTTCATTTCCCTTGAGTTTCTGGTATATATGTTGGAGATATAGGTACTGGTTGGTATGGACCTGGTTTTGATTCAGTAATGCTTGTGCCAATCTGCAGGAAAAGGGCTAATTCTGAAGAGCTGCTCCTTCCTTCACCTTAATTCTTGTCAGGTGGTGGGTTGACACATTGCACCCCTTCAGAATTACAGCTGATCTATCAAAGATTCAATTTGGGCCCTCTGTGTAGCAGTGAGAAATATTTCTCTACTGTAAATCACTTAGTACAGAGAGAATCCTCAAGTTGTTTTCATGCAGAATCGTACAGGGACATAATTTTCTGTGATGACTGCTTCAGCTGTTGCATCACAAAACATTCTCGCTTTGGAGCAGCAGGTTTCATTCATTCCATCACCACCTATAAATAAGGGTTGTGACTGGAATAGGTCATGAGAGTTACTCCTGGGAAGACTACACATCATATTATTTGTGAAGAAAATATGTTTTAAATTGCATTCTTCTAACTGCATCTTGGTTGCTGTGTAGTTCACTTCTGAGCATGCTAAATGACATTCTTAAAACCAGTGATACAGCAAAGAAAATGATGATTCAAAATGCTTATAGAATCATAGAGCAATTTAGGGTGGAAGGGACTTCTGGAGGTCATCGAGTTCACTTGGAGAAAGTATCAGTTGACACTTGAGAATTATAACTTGCCCCAGAGATTAGATTAGTGGGAATCTTTTTGAGTCTGCTTAAATGCCAGAACTCTTTTAGTATGGGATCGAAATCAATAAGTTATGTAGTTTGCAGTAAGAAACTTACAGATGTTTCAATTCACTCTATTCCATATGTGCTTCTGAGGAGGGGAAAAAAGGTCTATTTAGATAGATATTCCAAACTGAAATTCCTACATTCCAAATTTTTCATTACTTTTTACAATCTTCAAAATATGTTTGCTTGCATTCACTAACAAACTGTCACATAAGTTTTTCAATTTAGTCTTGATATCAGCTGACTGTCTCATCATAATGGCTGTGAAGGAAGACAGTGGAAGATTGCTGGCTACAGTGTGTGTGAACAAAGCAAAGGAATACATTAATTAGGTGTGCTTTCTGTGGGTGGTTTGCTCTGTAGGTTTGGAGCTTTTACTTCTGAAGCTGCCCAGTTATCTCATCTAACTTGTGCATTAAAATCCACCTGATCACAGAAAAGTGTGATCAATGCTTGGAGGGACCTTTGTCTAACTTTTCTGAAGCTGTACTCCACAAGGTGTTATGTGTGAGCAGGACTGGTAGAGGCATTAACTTGTATTGAGCTCTGAGCACTGTGATCTCTTGTTCCACGGGTTCTCCATGCAAGGCAAGCAGAGAAGAGCCAGTGTTTCAGGGAACTTGGAACAGGGGAAGAGCACCTCTGCATGCATCCATGATGCCACAGAAGCCACTTCCATCTGGGTGCACAGTTGCTGATTTCCTAACCCAGCTCTCAGGTAGGACATCTTGTGATGAAATATTTAGGAAATAAGTAAAAATTAATAGGAAAAATGTAAAAGAATACACAAAGGTGAAATGCAAGTGTGCACATTTGTATGCATTTCCTTGTTGCTAGTTGCAGCAGTGCCTCATTGTTGTTCTTTTAATATATTTGTATGTACAAGCTTGTTGCATGATCGGTTATGTTACTCTTGACTTCCAGCTGTGCTACAATTCTAGTTACTATTATTTTAAATTATATGTCTTTATATAATGGTCTGCCCAGAAAAAAAAAAAATAACACATGTTCTTATATTAAGCAACCAACATTCACAGAATTTCAGCACCTTAGTTATTCTTTAGTTATCCTTATGTTTATCAGTGTTCTCAAGTTACATCTTTGAGGGCCTGTCTCTTTTCTTTCTACTACTCTGAAGAAAAACTTCAATTCTATCTTGAGTCTACAGGTAGAAAATGGAGTTGGGTCTTATTATCATATTTTGCAGCTGATGCTTCACTATTAAGTATATTTAAAAATTGAAGCTGTAATATGTATTTTAATATTCATATAGTCCCTGCCATTTTGACTTTGCCAACCAGCCAGAGTATTTCAACAGCTATTAGAAGCATGTAATTCTCACATGGTTTGGTTACAGAATTAAGCATGATAGAGGGCTATTCACTCATTTCTGGAATATCAAGAATTGGACTTGCCAATGAAGGATGTTGTCTTAAACCAGAATGACTCATCTGATAAAGTATAGTCAATGTTTCTAGATTTTACAGAAAATAGACTTTCAAAAATAGTTCAAAAACTTATTTTGCAGCATAGTGTTACCTAGCTAACAATGCTGAAGGAACTTGGAGAATTAGATACAAACATTCAAATGTTAGGCTAAGCCTGTGATGATGTTTGTACTAGCAGTCAAAATAATGACCAGGTGATTAAGATCTTCTCTAACAACATTGTGGATCTCCTGGACTCTGAAGGGGATTCACTCTGCTGGTGTTTTGAATAATCAGTGGGTTGGTGATGTAATATATATTCTGGAACACTTTATCCACATGTTATCGGAATGCCCACAATGCAAGAGTTA
Organism: Caprimulgus europaeus; assembly: GCA_907165065.1. The sequence goes on from OU015541.1 coordinate 7,619,289, forward strand.
TGGGAAATATATCATCATCCCCAGACTGGAGTTTATACAGAATATTACTCTGCCATAGGATCCCTTTATCTACATTCTAGATGGCCTGACAATGGCTCCCCAAATGCCTGAAGCTAATTTTAAAAGGATACTAAGAGCACTCTAATAGCTGAAGATATTACTACTAAAGTGTAAATCAATGCTGTGTATGTTCCAAGGAGGAAGACCGAGTCTGAATGAGCTTTGTCTTAATGGAAAAAGTATTTTAAACAAATTCTGCATATATGGAGGCAGATTCTACATGTATGGCACAATATTCTGCAGTCAGGTCTACTGGCTTCCCCTTTTCTGTAGCGAAAAATGAATTTACATAGCTTAGAACAAACCTGTGCTGTTCCTATTCGTTCTTAATGATTGCATTAACCTTGTTAGTTTTGCTAGGTGAGCACTGAACGTGAGCCTAAGCTGGGATCTATATACAAGGCTGAGGGGCTGAGGGACATAATGCTGCACCCCTCATCCTGCCCAATCTCTGGGTGCTGCACCCAGGCTGGTGCAGTGCCAGGGTATCAGTCCCTACCAGTCTTCCCCTTTCTCCCTCTTGCTAGCCCTTGCCTCCTACCCCTTGGGCTCTGGTGCAGTACTATGCCATTTCTACTAGCAAATATTTCTTCATAATTTTAGCAGTGATGAATAGGTCTGTCAGGCACTGTTGGTGGATTGTATGCTAATGTGCACCAAAAATATGAGTTGAGGTCATGGGCTGTGCCTAGTTCTAGGGCGTAGGTTTTCTCACCCCTGATTTATATACAGCAATCTTATGACAGCCACTTTAGTCAAAGGGGATGTAAATCTTTTAATTTCTATTAATCTCAAGAAGATTCTGTACTTTGAATACCATGGGTTTTTAGGGATTACTGGTGGGGACCAAATTCTGGATGTGATCTTCTATCTTTACCTGTCTCCAGTTATCCAGAGATAATCAGATATTAGAGAAGGTTGGAAATTGGTCTCCTATTAATAATTAAAAAAAAAAAGTGATAAAAGGCTCTGATCTTGCCAGTGTCATAAGTAATGTCACTTAGTAAAGTGACTGGCACTAGCTCTAGGCTCAGATATGCCAATTATAATTAAAGCCATTATTTTCAAATACAGTTCAGTTTATTCCTGGTGAAAAGTAAAGAGAATTTTAGAGTGACAAATCTCTCTGGAAAATGCAAACTTGACAAAAAGGCTGTGTTTTCAGACTACCTGTAATAATTTGGTTTTAGTTTTGAAATGAATATTATGTTAAAATATATTCTTTAAAATGAGTATTGACCAACCTAGCATACTGTACAACTTTAGAATATGTATTTGCCTGTCAGATTCATCTTGAGAAAGAAAAAGATTATTTACTAGGCAGAAGTAGCATTTAGTTCTTAGATCAACAGCCTTCAAATATCTGTAGTATGGTTTTCAGAAGGTACTGAATGGTTATCCATTGTAAATCTGATGCCTGTTCACAGTTTTCTAGAGAGATAACCAAACTGCCACCTATTTTTGAGAATTAAAACCAAAGATAGTGTTCTAAAAAAAATAGAAACAGTGGAGCTGTATTCTTTTTCAGGCAGTTGTGGTCTGCTAACAGATAGAGAATTGTTGATAAAACTGAGAGTTTGGTTATTTACTTACAGCAATGTATAGATAATGGTTGTATTTGTAAAGCCATATAACACTGTGAGACACCAGTCACCCCTGGTGGGTTTCTTTCCTAAAATGAATGGGATTCTCAGAGATGACCATAGGAGAGAATAAAGCACAGCCATGAATTAGCTCCCCTGAGCAGCAACTCACTCCTGTGAAGGCAGCTTTAAGCTTGGGACAAAAGCCACAAGAAGTGGAAGGTGAGCACTACATCAGGCAATGCCCCAAATGCTCCGAGCCCTCTACCCTGGGGTATGTCCCTGAGGAACATGCGGTTGGGACTGCAGCTGCTCTGAAGATGTAGCTCCTGTCATTGGCAACCTAGAGCTGAAGGTTAACTGGCAGATGATGAAACAGAAATTTTGTCACTGACCTTTGCCTGCTAATGAGCGCGCCAGTCCTGCTCAGATCCAGTGGTGGTTAGCGCTTCTCTTATTCTGGCCTCCTGTTAGATCCGTTTGCACAAGGTGATGGTGCATTTGTGCTCTCAGGCTTTTGTTCCACTGCCTGTCCTACTGCTGGCCACCAGAGATTGACCTGAAAACCGACTACGGTGCAGTGATCTGAGGTCTGATGTTAACACCAGGTATAGATAAAATTCCTGCTTGCACTGCAGGTGACTGGGATCTAGGCAAGAAGAGTTGCTGTAGCTGAATCTTTTTCATTCTCATCTACTGCATTGGGCAGCTATTTTGTCATTATTGGCAGTGTTAAAATCTTGGCTTTGTTTTCTGCCCTGTAATCTTGTGTTGATGTCCTTTATGTTCCCAAACCCTCTGTTTAAAAAGTGTTTCCATTTTATATGATTAATAGCTCTTGTGAGTGATCTCTATTAAGGACTCAAAGCTCAATTTCAAATATTTTTGTGGTGCTTCTGGTGGGCCTTGCTGGGATAAATTAAGCCTATTTTTCCCCTGATTGCTTCGTTGGATCTCTTTGTAACTTCACCTTGTATTCCTTTCTGTTCAATACTTTTCAAAGTACTGAGAGTTTAAAGAGGTACAATAAATCCCAGATCAGTTTTTAATGACCATGGTAAGCCTGCTTGTAATATGTCAGTAAGCTGAGCCTAAAAGCCAATGGGGAATAGGCCATTTCTGCCTTAGTAATTGCCTCCACAGGAAGATTTATAATGTCATTATCTGAATCTACAAGAAATAACTCATAGAGCTGAAATACCCTAAAAAAATATTACAATTCTCTTAAAATCTAGTCATTCATAAATGCTAAATCATAAAACTTTTTTCAAGATGTTTTATGTTAAAAATAAAACACAGTCAAAATATAAATGTACTTTTCTTAATCAGATTCTTCGTTCTTTATGTATCTGTTTTCCGTGCTGTAGTTTGGGCAGAGGAATGGTGCACTGCACAGCCCAGATCTAGCACTGTGCTGCTGAAAACATAAATGAGTACTGAAAAACCACAAAGAGGAAGAGCATTCCCAGTCATTTTTCTTTATTTGTGTGTGATTCCAGGGGGGCAGAGGGTTAGTTAGCACTGCAATAAAATTAATTTTAGCAATAAAAATCATTCCCCCCTTCTCCTTCCACCATTTTTCCATGAAAAGCCACACTAAATGTCCTGATAAATGTACTGCAGTACTGGTTTAAGCCATTTCAGCCAGCTTGCTTTGCCCTTAGCATTCCCCAATCAGAAGATATCATTCATTTCTTTCAAAAAGCAGGAAATGTACTCTTCAATTTGTCTGGTGTTTAATAAAGTGCTAGAATTACCATAGCTACCCTCATCTTCTGATGCTTTAATGCACTGTGAGATTTATACTAATTTTAACCAGACTATATTCTTCAGTGTGGAAAGCTTGTACACTTAAAAGGGCACTGTCAGTGTGGGATTTTGGGGGGTTTGTTTGGTTTGGTTGGGTTTTTTTGGGTTTTTTTTAAATCATGAGCTCTTATATGTGAGGACCTAATTCCCTGAAGATTTTTAATTGTTTTACATTTTCTTCATGTTGTTTGTCCTGTGTTTGTGTGAGCTTGATTGTTGCTTCTGAGTGATTTTGCCATGGATTTAAAAAAAAAAAAAATCATTGTTTAAATAAATATTATTCACTGAAATCTCTGGAGATGTGTTGTAATGCAGGTGCTTCTGCTCAGTTAAGTGATTCCTAAAATCGGTGACAGGTTTCTAGTCTGATACAGTCTGATTCAGTCTGATTATCCTCTGAAGTTCAAATTAAACTTTTTCAGGGCCCGATATCTGCTCTTAGACTGTAAATTATAGAGGCTAACACCCTTTTAAAGTGTGGCAGTTCTGTTATTAACTTGAATAGGTCCAGGATTTCATCCCATGTCCCACACACTTCAGAGCACAGACATATCTATAAGTAATAAATTATTACTCATTTTTAGTGAGCATTATAAACTTTCAGATTTTTTGCCTCAAAGAAATGAGCTCCCTGAAACAGAAATTATTTCCTAGTCAGGGCACTCTGGTTTTTATAATGTCACCTGAATTTAAGAGGTCTGTGAAAACAATACTGACATATTTATTTCCTGAGTTTAAAAATGATTTATAAGCAAACAAATGTGTGCTGCTTCCTCTGGATGTGTATATCCAATTTTTATCAATATTAGTGGGAATATTCATTTGCACAGAGATCAAAATACATTGTAATACACTTATCTGTGAGCCTTTACTGTATGCTTTTGTAGTTTTACTGTTAAATCTTTCCCTGATTTCTGAGGCAATGTGGTGTCTTTACAGCACTGAGCTCTGTGAGGAAGTCAATGACAACTAAATGAAACTGAAGTTTTGGTGTGGTCTGTCTTAAATTGACGTGTTTAGGAAAGGAAAAAAAAACCAAACCACAGGTCTTCTATGAAAGCCTATTTTCCTTAAGAGCTGCTGTACACTGAGTACAACCAGATTTATAATTTGAAGTAAACTTGATTCAGTGTTGATCATCAGCTTTTAAACCTAATCTGGATTGAGATCAGAGTATAACAACTAAAATAAAAGTCCTTGTACTGAATCTGAAAGCCTGTGACGAAATTGCAGTGGATGCAAGGTCACAGTCCAGACTGAGCAGTGCTGGGCCATATCCTTAAACTGGAGGAGTACAAATTCACTTTCATCAGGATTGTTGCTAATAGGATTGTAGCAGATAGAACCTAACTGCAATGAAGAATGAAAGAATATCAAAATATCCTTTTGCTCCTTCTGTTAGAAACTCAGCCTGTAAGAACCAGGGTGAAATAATGAATTGAGGTTGGTTAGGATTAGTCTCTGGTTATTCACTTGGTGCCATGCTGCTTCACTATTGTATGTAGCAAATATTTCTTGACAGGCTAACTAGGAATAATAAAAGGATAAAGGACTCTGGTGACATACTGAATGTTACAATTGTTATTCCTGTCCTCTAAATGTGGTTTACCTTTGGCAGTGTCAGAGGTGACTATTCTCAGAGCCCAGGCAAATAGAAAGATGAGCTGCTGGGGATATGTGTGCTTGGTGCTGCTGTCCTGCAGCGTCTGTGTGAAGTCCCACTAAAGTTTAGAAGGCTATGTAAGTGTAAAGCATGGGGGCTTGCCCTTTTGTAGGAGTTATTTTGGGGTGAGACGAGAAGGGGGGTGGGAGAGGATGAATAGGTATTGCTTTTTTCCATTAGTTAGTGAGCTGTTTCGTCCTTGCTTTACATAAAGCACATTTTTCCATGAGATCTTTCAAAAATTATTGGCTATTGTCAAAGTGATGCTGTTTACAGCTGTATAGATGGACTTTCCTGGGATCTGATTCATTTCCAAGTCTGGATCCAAAACATCTGCAGTTGGACTGGTGACTGGATACAGGGTGTCAAGAGTGTAGGCACAGTGCTCATTTCTGTCTTGAGGTAGACGTGCACGCTGGCTTGTGTGCAAGCTCGTTTCTTCTGAAGCCAACATGACAATTTGGACGTGTGCATGTTGCAATTGTTACCTTAAATCAAAATACTTTTCCTTCTCGTAAGATGTACTGTGCAATTCCTAACCAGCAATCAGAGGATAGGTTCTACCTCATATTACAGGCTATCATGCTACTGATGTTTCTCTTTACTACCCCCCTTTTTATGAAGAAGTTGCAAGCACAAGTCCTAGATCAGAAGTCTCTGATGGTAAAGACTGTATCTTGTCTTAGCAGCATGTTTTTCATCAAGTAAGAAAAATGCTGTGGCTCCTCTAGGAAGCGCCCTGGTTTTATTCCACGTTGCTTTAAAGAGAATGGTGAGTTCACAGGGACTCAGCACTTGCAGTGCCTGTGCAAGAAGACAGTGCACAATTGGAAGAGTTGATTAATGCTTCTAGAGCATTAAAGTAAAAACCTATATTTTTTCCAAAAGCAATAAGTGTTGAATTTAGTAAATTGCATCACTGTTAGTGTTGTGAGGAAATGCCTTGGTCTGTACAAGTGGAGTAATTAATTATGGGTGAGAAATCTCACTGTGAGATATCCTTAAGAAGTGGAAAAAGGACTCAAATAACTAATAAACATACAGTCAATTCATTTTGGGTTTCACTAAAGAGGATAGTTCCAGGAGGGAGTCAACTAAGTAAAACCAGGTTGCCTGTTGGAAAGCTGGAGAGCCAGACCATTACAGGGAAGGGAAAACAATGTGCATGTACTTAAATTAATTTGCTGTTATGGATCCTACACAGTTAATAAATTCTGCTTTCTTTTTCATTGTATCATACAAATATAAACATGTGCAAAAATTTTACGTGAATAGTTTAAGGTTAAACAACCTTTGATTTATTTAGAAACCACAACTATGTTCTGAGTACTTTAAGGACTTTGTTTCTCTTTGCCTTCTAATTTTGCATGCAACTTTCCACTCTCAAAACCAACTCAACCAACAGAACTTGTTTGGATAAATTACTCTGATACTGGCCCATGTGTAATGTATGCTAATGAAATATAAGTGTACAGGTCAAAAGAGAAATATTTAATGGGGGTGTTTACCAGTTGGTGATGGGAACAGAGAGCTCAGAATACACCAAGACAGGGTAGTTAGTGAATCTGTCATACACATAAATCAACCACACTCCCTCTGCATTTCTAATTGTCTCCCTAAAAAGGTTTTAGTCAACCCCTTAAAATGATGATCACACAAATGTATTTTTATATTGCCTGTTTGCTTTTAGTTATGCAAATTTTTTCAAGAGAAACGATGTACTCAAAATGCTCTAAAATTTTTAAAACTGCGGATGTCTGTGGTGTGAGAGAATGTTTAAAAAAAAAAAAGTTAATGCTCTCCAGGCAGATATGAGAATGTACTGGTTTGGGGTTCAAGGCTGGTTCCAGGTATCAGTAAAACAGGGCATTAGTCAGGGCAATAACGGAGGTTGGAAAGAGTGACAGTTATGGTCTGCCTCTATGGTATTCTTCAGGCATCCCATTTCAACAGTAGCTTACTACAGGAGTGATTGAAGTTAGATTGACTGAAGACTATTTTCATCTCTGCAATAGTTTTATTATTATTATTATTCAATTAATTTATTAAAAACTGTAATAGACATGAACTTTCCAGTGTGGGTCACTTTTGAAAAGGTGAATTAACCCTCTAAGTAACTCAGGGTTAGCAATTGTGGCCAGAACAATGAATAAACAGCTTTGGAAAATCTGAAACTTCCTTCTGTGGATAAACATCATTTTTCCCTGCTTGGGTATTCAGCAAGCAGCCACTGCCCTGGGGTGGTGATCCTAGTTTTGGCCTCAGACACAATATGAACAATGCTATACTTGAAAAGAAAAGATTGTTGTATGATCTGTCACTGTTCAGGACATATCTCTTGGAAGAAATCTTGTTAGGCTTGGAGACTTTAAGATTAAGCATAAAGCTTTCAGTCAGGATCTTGTGTATTTGACCTTCACACTTGTCTTTCACCGCTGTCACCACAGTAAGTTCACAAGAATTGAACTGAGCATAGCTCCAGCTCTATCTAGAGATGCAGGTAGGGGCAGCCTTCAGGAGTCATCTCAACCCCCTTTCTCTGGTAGCACATTCATGTCCACCAATCCAAGAGCACAGGGAGATGGGTTTTGCCTCAGTCTGAGCTTGCCCATGTAGACGTACCTCTCCACTTGATTGTGATATTTAGCATTGAAAGCCAAATTTAGCAGCATATCCAGAGGCTGATACTGCTTCCACTGTGTCCTGAGCCTATGCTTTGGTTTGAAAGGGCTTCAGTATACCTGGCATCTTCCACAAGCACTAAATTACCACGCAAAAACTGAAAGAGGATGTAAAAATCAAAACTCTGAATATGATACAGTAATCTTGTAGAGTTGTGCATTGCCTTAAATCCACTACAGAGCTCCTGATCATGTCATGTGGGCACTATACGGCCCATCGTTTGTCAGACCATTTAAATTCCACAGCTTAGCACTTAGTCTTTTGGAAAACATCCTGCATGGTTTGATTTACAACACTGTAGAGCTGATTAAAAAGTCACTCGTTAAAAAGGTATCTTTTATTATAATTGCTAAATATTTTTTGGTGTGGTTAGTAGGTTTCATCTTTAAAATGATGTATGTGTGCTGGCTCTTCTCCCAAGCTGTTGAGTCAGAGCCACTGGCTCTTAGATTTGTACTGAAGTGGCAGAGGCTTTGCAGCGCTTTGCATTTTCATGTGCTTTCTTTTCTGAGGTAGAGGAATATCAGCATATTCTTCTGGATAGGGTAGAATTTGGAAAGCTGGCTTTCACTCCCAGGCACCTCCCAGGTACCAGTTTCCTTTCTGAACTGGGAGAAGCTATTTAACTTCTCCCTGTCATAACATATTCCAAGAGTCCTGTATAAAAAACATTACACAACTTCCAGACAGTTGATGGTCTTGGATTTAATTTACCAAACACTGTGAAGCTGGTCCTCCAAGTAACAAAGGAGAAATGTTGGGTGTAATGGCACCCACATTCCTTATTTCTGCGCCTGTCTTCTGCAGTGATCTTGGAACCTTTTTTTTTTTTTGTTGCTCCTCACCTTTATTCCTCAAAATAATGGTGGTCCTGTGCTGTTCTGTTTTCAGCTAGATGCATGGAAGGAAGATAACTCTTAGCCCAGATTTTCTTCTTGACTCTACATATATCCTGTGACTTATCAAAGCTCTTAGGATTCAAAATCTTTCCCTAGAGGGTCTACTTAGATGTAAGTAGCATCCTGCTCAGCAAGATACTGCAACACCCACTTTTAGGCCAGTGTGTCCTAAAAATAAAAATCAACACTTTCTGGTGTTCATTATCATCATCATCAGGTGTTTTCTGTGGCAGGGCAGTAAGCTGTGTTGGGGAATAGGTTGAATTATAAAAACCTGATTGGGGTTGGAGGAGTGGAGGTTATCACAGTGTCATCACTGCAGTGACTTGCTGCTTGTGCTGCACGGATGGAGATAGGATAGGGTGGGCGGGGAGAATTGCAAGATGACTAAGCTCATTTGAATCATCAAATCCAGACAGGACTATGCTTGGAAAACATGAAGAGCCACTGTCTGATCTGTCAAAGATGTACTAGAGGGAGCCATGTAGTAATCTGCTTTACAAAGCAGGGATGAGGTCTGAAGACCATCATGAAAAGGAAACCAGTCTATCTGATAGGACTGAATCTGGGTTTCTAAGTGGATTTCATGTCAGGACACATCCTTGAAGAAGCAGTTTCATAGCTGAGCTGGCATTTTTAACTCATCTCAACTCTTGACTTGAAGTCTTCAGTCAGTCCTACAATATCTTCAGAGTAAGATACTGCTTTTCTGGCAGAACAAAAGAACCATTAATGACACCAATTAACCAGTGTAATTCTCATTTACACCTCTTTATTACCTTCCACACACAGTATGTGATACATTACACATCCCATTAATTGTTAACATACACGCAAGTCAAGATCTTTTATTATACTGGGTCATCTATCATTGATGCAGAGATACAGATATTTTATAGCTGAGCCTACTAACACTACTGTAGAGCAGAATCTATAACCATTTTCACATCAAATCTGATTGTGTTATTATTAAGCCCTTTAGAAGTGCTGGGTATGTAATTTACCCTCTTCCCAGAAGGTATTTTGTAGAGGGGAACAAAAACATGGGTTTCGGGGTAAGCTATATTCTTTTTTGTGTTTGTTTTTAATATTGAAAATATTTTTTACCATTTCAAAGCTTAGACGTGGAGCATTATTCTGTTGCACTTTAAATTCCACTCGTCTAACAAGCATAATTCTTTTAATTAACTGAAAACATAGAGAAATTAGGGAAGAGGCAGCATTTAAGGAGAATCTAGGTGAGAATTCTTTTTTTAAAGTGCCAGTGATTTTTCATTTTCAAAGAACAGAAAAATCAAAGCCATAATACAATAGTTATATATATAATATGCTTTATTTATTCCTAGCAGAGCTTCAGTTATCAGGGGGCTACATACTGCTCACAACTTTTGACATTGTTTAAAGTCAATAACGTAAACTTTTGCAGCTTGGTGTAGATACACAGGTCATACGGCTGCTCTTCTGTACTCTGATCTTAAACTCCAAATGTATTTTTCTCTCTCCTTTCTTTGTAGAAGACCTCCACAGCCAATAGAAAATTTCCTCTCTAGGAGAAACATGAAATTACATACAGAGGCTATGTTTCTATTCTGTAGCTCTGACCTCAGATTTGATTCCTGGTTTCTCTTGGTATGTGTAGTTAAACCTGCAAGCCTTGTGTGCAGCACTTCTGGTCTTGAATCTTGAAGCCCCCATGGCCTCTGCAGCAACCTGCTACGTGGGGTGGGCAAAGGGGCTTGTCAGTGCTGAGAAGGGGCTCTGCATTCTGCTCCTTGGGACCTCCACTGCTGGCTGTTGTGTCCTCACCAAGGCTTGAGCTCAGATGCCCCAACGCTCACCCTCCACGCTGTGATTTGGGAGCACTGACTAACAACACCATCACCCAGCCAGCACCGCTGTGCTGCTGCCAGTCTCCCAGGGATCTGCAGCAACAGGGCACTCACACAGAATGATTTTTGGAAGCAGCTGCTAACAGTATCGGTCCTCTGCTGAGCCTGGAGACTAACTGGGTGAGTGCTTTTCTTCTGCTTTGTTCCTGGGAAGGACCAGTGAACAGCACTCTTCCCAGACAGAAGTGGCACCTGCTTCTTAGAAACCAAGCAGAAACAAAATTTTTAGATTTGAGCTTGTATCTGTAATGAAAGGTAGTGTTGCTAGTTACCCACTCATGACTTAAATCACAAGTGCTGTTCCACCAATACCTGCAGTAAAGTGTAAACATGATGGAGTTTAGCAAAGAAATGGCATGGATAATTATTATTCTCAGCTGGCAGGTGCCAGGAGACACAGCAACTGCCTCTTGGTTGAGATGGGTGCCTGTGTGTACGCTCTTCCAGCAGTTAAAGCAAATCAAGCATCTTTTCTTAAGCCCCAGTAAGGATGGAGTGGGTGTGTTTGGGCATTCAGGTGTGTGTCCTGCTTGAAAATTTCTTTTTGAGTAGCAGTCAATGGTTGCTGCCTCTGGCTGCAGCTGGTCTGGATGTGATAGCAGTGAGGTGGTGGGCTTGTTGGGCTGAACCTGTAGGTTGAACCTGGAGGTGGTCACAATTTTATCAGCTATGGTAATTAAACATAGGAGGAAGGAGAAGCATCACAGTGTTTCAGGAGGAGGGGCCTGCCCAGCTGTGCCTGGCAACACCCAGAGAGGAGTGCATTTCTTTAAAGAAAAGCTTGCTTTAGGCCAGTAGAGGCTGTCAGTAATTTGGCACTTATATTTAGCTGCTTTTATTAAGGATATTTTTTTTATTAAGGATATTTTTTTTTATTAAGGAGAATTTCTCCAAGTGATTTTGAAACTTAATTTCAGTGGTGTCTGTGTGATGGTTCCTCTGTGCCTGAATAAACAGATGAACTGTTAAAGACACTGACCAAGTCTGTCCATGGCCATGGGCAGGTATAGTGACAGATAAAGAAGCAGACCTCCATCTCCTCTCTGTGCAGCTTCAGCCACTGAGCAAAGCTCATCTGCACCCAGTCAGTTCCAAAGAGCTGTAAAAGCTCTCTGCCTGGTGTACATGTATTACTTGTTCACTCATGTACAAGTTCACTGCATAATAATATATAAAGAAAAGCATCTGTGCATCTGCTATGCTGACTTGTACTTCCAGTACTATATTTCTGCTTTAGGCATAATTCACAGAATCTGGTGCTCGGGAAGCGTAGGACCTGAGAAATGCAGTCCATGTCTACTAGTGGAAATCTCTTGGTGGTTCCTTGCACAACACTTTGTCCCTGTTCCCCTCCTGTCCATCAGAACGTTCTGGCAGCCTCATGCAGGCAGCACCCCAGACTTTGGTCGGATCTGGCCTGACCAGAATGTGACTGGCCCCAGAAAACTGCTTCACGCTATTCTAAATCCAGCTTCCATTATCTATATTCCTTAATTAGAGCAAATGAATACTAATTATTCATGGCTAGTATTTTATCAAAATGAATGGCAGGAGCAGTTGGAGACTTTGCCCGTTAGACTTATATCTGTTCTACACAAAAGGTTGATATATTCACTTCATGTGTGCTATTCTGGTGTACATCCAGAGTGGAAGTGATTCGAGGCTAATGCCATGTCAGTAAACAATTAAATACCATTGACTGAGCAGTTGATAACCATCAATAGGGAGCATGATGTTAGAGGGAGAAGGTTTGCATTGGCATAGCCCCTACAATAGATAGGTGCTAAACTGCATTTAAGTTCACAGAAGCCCACTATTTGAATAACTCCCCAACTCTTTGCTAGTTTTCATTGTTTTCATGTTCTGTGAATGGATTTCATTGTTAGTCAACATTTAATTCTTACTGACACCGTCACCTGAGAAAACTGCTGTAGTCCCTGACTCTGATGGAAGTAGGAATTAAAAAATGCTGGTATCATACACAAAGAATGAGAGAAGAAGATAAATTTACCTGTTTGTCCCTGCCTGGTATGTCAGTATGTACTGATACATTTCACCTTTGATTATTAATTTTTTCATAATTAATCTATCATAAAAATAGGTTCTCGGATAAAAATTCTACGTATAATAAATACTCTGTAATGATATATGCTATAAAAGATTTTCCTCAGAAAATTATATTGTGTTTTCAAGTCATATCTTGTACTACATCTAGGCTTTTTAGGTGACTCTTCAGACCAGTACTGGTAAATTCTTGATAATGTTGTAATTACCAGCTACAGAAAGAGGAAACTAAGCTGTAGATAAGTTTCTCTAGTTATCCTGGTTCTGTACTAAGATATATGAGAACCTTGGAGTGGTTTGTGTGAGTTAATACTGCAAAGCAGAGCTCTTCTGTTGAAACTACATTTTAAAATTCTGTAACCACAAGGGAGTCTGCCCTGCTGAAGAAAACTTAAAAAACCCTTTCAGAATCTTTTAAGAAAGCATTTTGCATTTTAAGTAAATCTAATTTCCTTTATTTGGTGTTGTGCAGTGTCATTTTTAGAACTGATATTAAGGTTTTAAGACAGAAGAATATTCCTAGGGAGATATGTGTAAATACCTAAATTGATAAAATGATTAGCAGTCAGATTTTTAGCAGGCTATTGATTTAACAACAACAAAAAGAAACCCAAAAACCTGATTGCATGTAAGTTTAGCTCTTATTCAAGTTTGCTCAGGGCTTGTTCAGACTCCCATAGAGTGATTTTGTATACTACAGGTTATGGAGTCTAACAGTTGCAATATAAAATTCGTATAGAGATATGAGGCAAATTATAGAATATTCAAATGGAGAAGGAATATAATTATGTGAGATGAGTGTGTTCTCTAACTGTGCATGCTTTTCCCTTTAAAAATAGTATGGATACAGAAAATCTTGCATTTCATTGAAAACAATAATTATGTCAGGCTAAAAGCAGGAATGCAATACTAAAAGAATAAGTATTGCATGTGAAGAACATGTATTTGATGATGTTAAGAGTTAATGCATATGGTAGAATAAGAAGGGGTTTAGGGGTTTGCTTTAGTTTGCTTTTATTTCCCTGCTGCTTCTTTATCACGAGGACTACAACTGTCCAGGCTAGACGTGCTGTTTCTTTAGCAAGGAAGTGGTAAAGATAATCTTAATTTGTGATGCAATTTTTTTGGCTTGTAGATTTCATAACAACACTAATTCTAATTCCTAATATCAGACCTGAAGTTTCCATTACTCCTAGTTATACCTTTTAGGCTGCTCACAATTTGTCCTTTGCTTTTCTTTACATCTTTCTATAGGAAATAATTGTAAGAAATATCTTATCCTTCCTCTCTGATCTGTCCCTTGGCTGCACTTGCTATGAGCTCAAAAATCTTCCTAGGTACATTCATTTTGTCCTTCTCACCTGTGAAACATGTTGATTGCTGCTGTGCAAATTCTCTCTGCTCTGTCAGCATTGGGCTGATGCTGGGGTCCTCAAAGCTCCACTGCCCCGTACTGCACAGCTGAGCTGCCAACGTCTGGTCTTTGTCTCTGTGTACGTAACCCATCGTGGTGTCTTCTGTCCCCTTTACTGAATTAGCTGTCATCTAACTTGCTCAACTTTAGCTCCCTTCCATTGTTAACCATGTCCTATATTTTAATTATTTTATATCTTATTTTACTCTTCTTTCCTAATTTAAAATTCAGAGCATTTATTGTAATGAATTAAAAGATAATGAAGTCAAACCGTAATTTGCAGATAAATGTAACATAAATAAAAAAAGCTTATACTTCCAGATTAAATTATTCATTCTGGTTTCTTGCTCGGCTTTTAGTCTCTAGAAAGCACAGACACACCAACAGCTCTGAAATGCTGTTCCCAGAAGGACTGACTGCAGAAGTATCACAGTTCCCAGAAGAACTGGGCACAGAAGTAGCATCCTTTTATTCCCACTTACTTGCTTTTAATAATTTCTGTATTTTAGGGTTGGAGGTTATAAAGATCAAGTAGTAAATACTTGCTGAGCTGAAAATACCCGGTCTTGCAGTCTCCATGTCCTCTGTCCTGCCCAAATAGCACTTGCTTCAGTTCTGATCAGTTGTTCCTACTCTCGTGCTCCCTGTCTCTGGTGTGGTGGAGATGCCAGGCTGCCATAGTGAAAGCTGAAAGAGACTGAGTTTATGGTGTTTGCTGATAGTTCACTAATAATGCATTTTAATATCAGAATGTGGGACAGGGAAAGGTGCTGCAGGCTCTGAAGCTCCCCTGAGCCAGGGAGGGTCTGTGGCCAGGAAGGCTGCTGGGTTTACTGAAGCAAAGCAGGCTAGGCAGCTCAAAAACTCAGTGTGCTCAGGCTTTTTGGACTAGATTAATTATATTTGCTTTTCCTCTATTTTTTTTTTTATTCTGAGCAATCTTCTACAGACTTCTGATTGATCATTAAGAGTTGCAGCCCTTTAAAGCAAGTAATAAAGCTTGTATTACTATTACATTAGTATATATTGACTCTATTAGCAGCCTTTTTTATTTCCACGTATCTGTTATAGCCACATGCAGTAGCATTTTTTTTGAAACTTCCTAGACCCGTTGATGGTTGTATGGGAGTCAGAATTAGCTCTTTTTAAAACCTGTAATAGCTTTGCAAAGAGGGGAATGGGTTGAGAATGTGTCATTTGAGATTTTGATAAAAACCTAATGGGAAATTGGTTTGTGAGCCAACTCGAACGAGCTAGAAACGAATATGAACAAAAGATCAGCAAAGCTCCTCAGGTTGCCCAGATGTATTAAGTGTTTCATTTGTGAAATCCCCAAAGTCTGCCAATACTTGAAAGCTTGGCATGATGCAGAAGGTGCACTTGCTAAGACAGGGTTAGCACAGATGGGAGCCAAAGAACTGAGAATGTGTTTTGTCCCCATCTGATGAATCTTAAGGCTCCAATTTTTACAGGTGGATTCCAAAATAAGATAGCAGGTGGCATATTTAAGGATTTCAGAGCAAACCTGCAGTTTTACTGAAGAAAAGTTATAACATTCCAGAAGGGCCTGTATTTGCAGCAAGATCTTTAAGCCATGTTTTAGACCTTGTTCACCCTATAGAAGGTTATTTAACCAGAGATACAATATCTCTCATCCTGGGGGATATGGTGATTCACAGTGTGTAGTCAGTGTAAAAAAACTTTTGTTGTGTGCACTTTTTTAAATGTATCCAACCCACTGCAAACTGTGCACTAGATAGGAAACAGGACAACTGTGAGCAGCCCAGACAGAGCTGGTTCTCAATTAGTTAAATCAGAATTATCAGGAAGAGATGCAGGTTGAAAATGAACATGCTGAGTTTAAAACAACAATGTGATGACTATTTAGTAAACAAAGAAAATGCGTGGATTCCATGTGAGCATTACTATTGTATTGGAAAGAAAGAGGTTTTTTCTTTTTCCCAATCAACTGATGGTGGTGGTTGATAGCTGGAACCCCAGCTTTTCAGACTGTTTTGTGTAGGTGAGTTTTTCATATGTGAGAGAACCCCTGAAGTCTAATAGAAACCTTTTAAGTAAATCTTACAAAGCTCTAATCTCAAAAAAGCTCCCATGTTCTTCTCCTCTGTTCTTATTTAATTTTTAATAAGAACAATTCCATGCAGCTCTAAATCATGGCTCACTTAAGAAATATTCCTACCAGGCATCTTTGAAATCTTGGGAGGTTTTTCCTTTTTTTCTTTTCTTTTTTTTTTGTTTATCCCTGCAAGTTTCGACTTTGGCTGGAGTTTATAGCAGGAGTTTCTCTTTAATTGCAAGCTCCCCTTCACAATGTTATTTACAAGTAGACCAAATAACTTTCAAAGTCTGATGTTTTACGCTCGAAGGAGACCGTCGAGCGCATTAGTGCTGTATTCTGAAGTTACAAAAAGGACCTTTGATCTAATTCCCCAGCCATTATCTGTCCAAAAAGTATCTCTAGGTCATGAGAAGCAATTAAAAAAAAAAAAGTCTGAATCAAAATTTCAAGCCCAGGTATTTTATAGTAATCAAACCTTAACTGCTTTATGATTCACTTTTATTTTTATAGTGTATGGCACTCTTCTTGCTGCTCTGGTTAAGCTTGTATCAGCATTTCCATTATAAAATGCTGCTTTCAGGGTTTTATAACTTAGCTGCAAAAATTTACTCTGAGTTTAAGATGGCATTATGACCTGACTGGAAAATCATGTTTGTATAAAATACATGTCTGCCAATATGTGTAAAATTTTTGGAATCTTATTTTGGGCTTTTAGAGCAGATTGCAATGGTAGTGTCTCATCAGAATATGCATTGTTAATGATGAGAGAAATAAACTGTGCCTGAAGCTATCTCACACAATGGTTGTGGCAGGTTTCATTTTCTGGTCCAGTGTTTACTGAAGTCACCCTGACTTCTCACAGCTGGAATGGAAAGAGATCTGAGACACTCATGTATTTGTGGGCTTCCTTACTTTTCCTCAGTGTCCACACAGAATGGACAATACAATGTTATAATAGATCTCATTTTGGATGGTTATAGACTCCTTGTACTTATGTCATTTATAGTTTCATCTTAATTGGATTGGCAAAATTCAGTATAAATAATTGTATTTTGCTTATTAAAAGGGCTGGTGAACTTTTGATGCGATGCAGAATCTGTTTTCACTTCCCACCTTTGGATAGAGTTGAGATGGGCTGTTACTTTCTGTGCAGCTGATGGCTTCGATGGTTACGTGTCAGTGCTGACCTGATATCTATAAAACGCCTTGATGTGTTATCCAGAGCATGACAAATATAAAAACATATGTATTTACCTGTTGCAGGGCAGTTCTGCTCTATAAAAAGGAAACAATATGCTTTTTACAGTTTTGTAGAAATATTTTCTTTGAAAAGAAGTGGCTAACAGGCCTTTTTTAAGGGAGGGGAAAGTCTGGATGGTGTTTTCTAACTGAAACTCCACCAAATTCAGAGTTGAATGACTTGTCAGTCTCTGGTTTGTGGTAGGGGGTATCTTCCCTGCATTTTCAGAAGGTTGTGGGAGAAGGGCTGTGGGCACTGCTCAGCACTCTGAAATGTTTGGCTTTTGTTACTCACTGCCACACTATTTCACTCAGTCTTTTGGTTATATTTCTTCTCTTTATCAATTTCTCGTGCCCTTTTTTTAAAAAAAAAAACCTTCAACATAAATGGCAAAATGCCACAAACCATGGAGATTTAATTTTCTGCATTCCATTTTATTGCACACTTGTATCTTAATGAGAAGCAGCCACATGAGTTATCTTTCCAGCCCCGTGAGTTTTTAAATACAGTCTTTGCTAAGCTGTGCTTTTGGGATCACATCTTTCCATTTCTGCAAACCTTTTGAAGACAACGACCAGCTGCTATCAGGTGTGTCCTTCTTTTATTCATTATAAATAACAACATAAATTCAATGTCTGTCTGACTCATTTAGGCATCTTTAAGGAAAAAATGACAAAATCTAACAAGGCACATAAATATGGGATGCCTTATGGGGCTCTGAGTAGGAGGAATTAATGAATCACTGATGCTGATAATCTGGGTACCCCATTGTCACCCAGCAGTATGCCTCAAAAACATCTCATAGGTTGAAAAGGAAGCTTGCCAAGGGCTCTGGGGAGCAAAGAGATGGAGGGAGGGTAAAATGCCAGAAAGGAAGAAATTAGGGGCACTATCAAGTCAGAGCAAAAAGTTCTGATTCAAAGCAGTGAAGTCTGTTAACTTCATCGATACCTGCAGCCTGTTGTTCAAATAAGATTTTTCCCAGAGGAATGTTTTGTGCAGTTTGGAGACTTTGTGTGATTCTTGCTCCTGTGCTGTCCTACTTTCCCACCCCTCTTGGCTGTGCACCTGCAGCCAGCAGCGCTTTCTGGGCTGGGAATCTCTTGGAGACACCCATCACTTACTTTGTGAACCAACAGATCCCTGGTGACACTGACAGATTTGGAACTGTTCTGCAACAACTATGTGCTGCTGGGTTATTTTAGGGGGGGTTGGATTTTTTTTTAATTTTGTTTTACAATCAAATTGATTTAACACAACAGAGGATTGACTGGGGATAAAGAAAGAAAAAGCTCACGCAGGAGAGGTCTGTGACAGACCATCTTATTGCAAACAATTTAGTTGTTACGGACCAATGCCAAAGCATTGGCCTAGCTGAGAATGAGGAAAAATCATCAAACTGACAAAGCTACTTTTAAATAGGACAGGAAGAAGAATGCAGGAAATCAGATCTACTCTGGCAAGTTTGAAAAAGGCAGGGTGTCTCACAAAGGGGAGAGAGATCAGATCACACTTCTGGAAAGTTTGAAGAAAGTAGGCAGACTTTTTTTTTGCCTCACCAGGGGATTTAGGTACTATAGGTGTATGTACAGCTTATTGGTTTAAAATCTTTTTTCTCCTAATGCTTAGTTTCTGCTCTTTAACCAATGTTACTATTCTAGAATGGTGCCCAAGAATCATACTCCTCTTGCCAAAATCTCCTGAGAAGAAGAAACTTAACTTAGGTTTGCCAAGAACAGTTGATTCATAGTGTGTTGTAGCCCAAGACCAGTCCAGTCATGGAATAGTTGTGAAATCTCATCCTAACTAAAGAAGCAGTGGCCTAAATCCATACTGTACTCACAGTCTGTGGTGATGATTTCTCTTATAGGTACCCCATCCCCTTAGCCTGAGTTTGCCAAATTTGCGTAGGGAATCAAGCAGTAACAGATCCCTCTTCATGAGTAAGCTTGAGCTTAGTTTTCAGTAGTGATCTGGTAGTTGTGTTTTATTTTGTTATTGATTTTGAGTTTGATAAAATTTAACTCCTACCATACTAGTGGCATGATAAGGACTGAAAATAGTTCTCTCTACTTTGCAATTTAAAAAAATAAAATAATAAAAAACCCTTCCTGTTTCACAGTACCACAGTACACTCCCTCTAGTTTGCTTGCTCTAGAGAGATATTTATTACACCAGGAAAAGGAGCCAGAAGCCTTTCTGTCATTAGTGAATAATGCCATATGACTCCCTTGTGGTACAAATGCCAGATTATGCAATGCAGGATAGTTATTGTCTCTAAATATAGCATTGTTTGGTATAGAAGTGTCTTTGCAATAACAAATTTTCTCTTATGGACGTTAATATTATACTTTAATAAGGCCAAAATAACTGCAACAAATCTCAGATTTAGCTAAAGGGCATGCATTGTAAATTCAAGTTTGTTACTCTCACTTTCATAACTCACTGGAACAGTCCACTTGGTGACCCTGATTTACTTATCCTTGTCTTATTAGAAGTAGTACAAATACATTGTAGTATTTTGCTCTGAAGTGGCAAACCCCTCTACTTAGCACTGTGTAAAACCTTCCCATTGTTTAATACTTTCTGTCAGACTACCACATTCCTTCTTGCATAATGGAAACAGCACCCACAGCTAGTGGGCTGCAAATTACAGAACAGTTCATCACTCAAGACTCTCCAGTATATGATAGTATTGCAAATATTTATATTAGCAGCTTTTGTGCTTGCCTGTTAAGATTAGAGACCTTACAGGGAGTACTGAAGGAATTACAGCTCTGAGGTGTGGGGGGGACAAGAGGATGAATCTTTCCTGTAAAAATCCATGCTTTCTGTTTTTCTCAGGGAAAAAAAAAGCATCCTCTAAAAGTCTTTCCAGTTATGAAAGTCTCTGTGCCTTCTTGTGAAACTAGTGCAAGTGTTGCTCTGCAATGCACAATAAGGTTGGAGTTTGATAGTGTTTGCTTGCTAGTGGAAGTGGTGAGAGCTGTCCTTGACTTGAACTGCAGGAATTTTAGTGAGGATGTAAAGGTATCTTTTGTTTTTTATTTTTAATACAGGCAGCACGGTGCTAACATCATCCACTATTGTCAGCACAAATATGAACTCTTATTTTCATCGGGAGGTAACCTACTTTTAAAAGAGCACCTTGGATGCTGAATTTTATATTACCTAGAGAAAGTCAAGGGGGAAGAGAAGTTCATCTGCTATTTCAGTCAGGTGGAGGGTGGGTATATTTGATACAGAGAGAAAACGGGACTATGGCCAGCCCTGGAGAGGGAACGATGCTGTCCTGCCATTCTTGACAAAAGGAACTGCCTGTATTTATTACAGTCCTTTCAGGTACAGATTCCTGCTTCCCTGATAACTGGCTCTGTTGTAAGTCTCTCCTATCTTAGGCTAAAAGTGCTATAATGGGGTCAGTTCAGTAAGGCTTCCTAACAGCTGACTAACCAGGAGAATATCGAAGTGCAGAAGTCAGGGCCTCTTGGCCGCTGCCATGTCCTGCTCCTCAGCAGTGACTGCAACACCGAGGTTCAGGGCAAACCTCAAAAATTTCCTTGTTTATTTTTTCAGACTGTTAAACACAGCAGACACAGAATTATAAAGGCAATATGAACCCTTTTTTAGGAAGATACCATGCAAATGGAATCTTCATTACAATAATAAAGGGTGTTACCCGAATTAATACCTGTGTCCCTTTTGAGCAGCCTATCTCTTAAGTGATACTGGGAAGCCTGGCAGGTGTGTGCATATTCAGTCACAAACCAGGTTTGCTGGTGTCTATGTGAGACACTCAAGGCTGAGCAGGACAGTTCTGGGGGAAAAAAAGAGATTTGGAAACAACCTTTTCCTTCAGGTACTCAAACTTTTATCTTATGACATCTAAGCAGTAATTTACAAATGTGAAATTTTATGCCCACAGAATTAATGCTAGATGGAAACTTGGTTCAAATGGCACATTATGGCCATTATCTTGTAGTCTATGAGACGCCTGTGTCTGAAAGGGAAGAATACAGGCAGCTGGCAGAGTCTCTGTGTAATTACTGTTTTGTACCATCTCCCTGGCTTTATTGTGCAGCAGACTGCCTGTGGTCCTTTACTGGGATGCTCTGAGCTCAATGGGTGTGTGAGAGATGCGAGAAGTCTTTGCTGCCTGCAGATCTGAGGCTTCCTTTGAATTCTGAACATTTTACTTTATGCTCCAGCTTACTTCTGATAGCCATTGACGAGTCATTCATTAGTGCATATAACAGTTATCAGATGCCACAGGAGCATGAAAAATTTCCACTCTAATAAACAGTATCGTAACTGTCACCTCTTTATGATGTGCAGAAGGATATCTGCACAGGATTGCCAGCTTTTTGTCTGCACAAAGTCTGACACCCTTCTCCGGGGATCTCAGTTTTTCATAAAGCTGTCCTTCCCATGAGTTAGCTCAGTAAAGTCAAGACAGGTACAGTGTCCCACAAGAACCTGGTCTGCTCATCGTGGCACGGAGAAGCCATAGGATCAAGGTCAATGTGCTACTTTTGAGTCCTGCTCTTTAAACTGATCGAACAAAATGATCTGTTAATAGCATAGGATTTCTGATGTTAGGCTTTTTTTTTTCCTAATGTTGAAATAGAGAATATGCTGTCCTTGAGACCAGATGCACCCAAAGTTCATGAAAAATGCAAGCACTTATGGAATGAGCTTTTAAAGACAGGTTTCTAAAAGCTGGTTCATCAGATGAGTAGTTTCCTAAAATTAGGGACTGACCATTATAAAAGGCAGCAAAAGGAATTCCAGAGGAAATGTATAAAATGCAGATGCAGCCACACCTGGAAATGCAGCTGTAGTGTGGACACAAATTTGTGGATAAAGGAGAGAGGTTTGGACATAGTGTCAGGGCAGGATAAAAATAATCTTAAAATATCTTATATCATCTTAACCTCCTATTAAACCTTCCCTGCCAGGGAAGTGCAAAATAACTGTAGTGAACATGAGTAGCCAAAACAAAGATCTTCTGATTCCAATGTTGATTATATGGTCCATAGATAAATCATATTCTCCTCTATGTAGGAATAAAAACCCCCACATCTCTGGAAAAACAGTTTTCAGCTTTATCAGCACAAAATCCTGCTTATATCTTATTGGCCCCATATTCATCTATGGGAACAAGTGACAGGATCTGTAGTCACCTTCACAAAAATTGTAAAACTGGATGTAAATTTTTTTAATGTGTATGCACAATTTAATGTAGTAACAGAATGTAGTAGAAAACATGTAGGTCTGCAGGTACATGTGTGTACCCATGTTAAAGCTGGGTTGAAAAGTACCCTGGATATAATTTCAATTTCTTTTAATTTGTGTGAGGCTTGAAAAAATTTGTCAACTGATAGATCCCGCTTTTTGTGTTGTTTTGTTGCATCTGCAAGACAAAAATAAGTGAAAATACTAATGTTCATTGCCAATATGTCAAAACTTTGAGTGATTGTCTTTCAAAATAAACCCGTAGCCATTTCCTGTGGATGATGTCCATACTCATATGCCCATTTCCTAAGCATAGGATTTTGGGAGAGCTTCACAGGACATCCCAGTAAACAGTGTAACCTAGCTGAAAATAATAGTTACTTGAAAAACTTGCTTCAAAAATACTTATCAATGGCCTATTTAGAAATTGAAAGACTGTAGGTTTAGCGATATTTCATTGAAGATCTGTGTGATGGACCAGAGAAAGTGTTCATTACCATTCCAAATGACACAAACTGAGAAGGGTTGTGATTATTTTGGAAAACAGGATTAGAATTCAAAGTGATCTGAGGAGGGGAAATAACCTGAAGAAAAGGATGCAATTCAAGAAAGAAATTCAAGGTCCTGTGTCTCAGCAAGAACAATCAACTGAGCAAAAAGACGACAGGGAAACAACTGCTTAGCAGCAGGTTCTGCAAGTCAATTGACTGAGCATAAGGTGAACATGAGCCACCATTCTGTGGCAAGCACCTGGAATACACGAAGACAACAATGACCTTCAAGACATGGGAAGGAATCTCTCTGTTCTGTCCAGTGCTGCTCAACTACATCTATTTTGGTGTACTCCAGTCTGTGCAATGTGGAAAGCAGCTTAACAAGTCCAAAAAAAAAAAAAACTCAAGGAGAGACTGAATAAATCTAGAGAATATGGAAAGATGAAATAAATTAAGGTGGTGCTGCCATAAATCCAGCACCTGAATGGTCCTTTTTCATGATGCCTGCTTGCTGCTCCTCTCCCTCTGCTCCCTCCTACCCCTCTTTCTTCTCTTCCCTTTTCCACAGGTAAGGTTGACAGTTTGCTGCAGCGAGGGCTGGAACCTGTTCCTAGTGAAGAGAAAGATCACAAAAAAGAGAGAGGGCAAATGATGCTTCTGTAGCCACTCCTGAGAGTCCATGTTTTGAAACTTAAGACAAACAATTGCTTCTGGCTTGTGTGCATCATATAGTTTGTCTCTGTTGGCTATGCTGCTTTCCAAGTCTTCTTACCAGATGAATTTTGGCTCTAGAACTGGATTTTAGTATGATAGCTAATAACTTTATGACCTACAATAACATTTATAATTGCACACATTAAAAGGAAGGCAACCTTATCTCATGCTTAGAGGTTTTAGAAGGACATTAACAAGTAATAATCTTTCTGTTAAAGCCATCACGTTCTCATGTCAAGATTCACACCAGAGGTCCAGGCAGTGCGCTGTCTGCAGTGCCAGTGGCTGAGCATGGAGGAGCATCACGTACCACCCAAAACCCCCCTCAGCTGCAGCTCAGACACGCTGAGCCAAACCTGGCATGATGGATTTTCCTTCTATGAATTTGCTTTTGAACCCTTCCAGAGCATTTTATAGCTGTATCTGCTGAACACAACAGATGCCTTTCTCTTCTTGCCAGAATGAGCTTGAAGGACTGATGATATGGTATAAAAAGTTATAAGGGTCTAAATTAGTATGTATAGAAGAGCATGCATTGGATTAGATAACAGTATTTTATGACCTGTATACTGAAAAAGCAGGGACAACTACAAGTTATTTTAAGTTCTAATTTAATGTTCCAAATAAATATGAAACTATTTTGGAATATCACTACACTTTTTAATTTAAACATATCTAATTATACTAAATTAAAGATTTATTTAGCTAACTTGGTAATGTTAAATGCTTAAATATTTTAGATGTCCGAGATAAACATAATAAAATTACTCTGTTTAATCTACAAATTAATCCAAAAAAATAAATTGCTTTTTAATTACATTGATAATGATCAAGTCCAAGTATGATTGGCGTATTCCTTCCCTGAGACAGCTAAAAGGCAGAGAGGCAAACACTGTGGGCCAGATTCAGTTTATTCCTTACACCACTGGAGCTTTTGAATAACTCTGTTAATTTTTTTGTACCTGCATTTCTAATTTATACTAATCTATCTGAGAAGAATATAGCCTTGTACCTGAAACTGGTCCAGCACATTCCTACGCTGAAGATGACTCCAATAATGAAAATCTGTCTTGCAAATGACTCATTGTAGGAAGACTGTGCTGAAGATGTTGAAAATCAGGATGATGCATGTGAAAATGAAATTAATCAATATGAAGATGAGGATCAGCAGTCTATCACAGCAGAGCTGTTTGATAATAATGAAACTGAGGAAACAGGCACTGCTAGGGAAACACATGAAATTGCAAGAAATGTCAGTGATAATAATGAATTAGTAGCTATTTCCAGAAACTGAAGAGACTGAGTTTGCAGACAAAGAAAGGTGTGCCAGGGAGCTGTGATTCTTGTAACAGTCCCAGATTTGGGGAAAATGTGGTGATGTAAATACACATACAAAAATAAGTGCACTTATTTCATCTGTCTTTAGTTGCTCCAACTGTGTATTCAAGTAATTGTCAGGTTGGGTAATTTCTTATGCAAATGAATGTTTGACAATGTTCAGCAGACAAATCAACCCTGGGTATAGAAGTGGGATACTGTATGTGCAAATTGTCTTGTTCCCTTCTGCCTCTCTCTTCATCCCAGAATTTACAAGAAAAAATGTTTTACTGAAGCTACGTGGTGAATTTGGTGTTAGGAAAGGGTGGGAGAGTGTTCATCCTTGCTGTTGGGTTAAAGCAACAATGAATGTTATCAACAGTCAGGCATGTCCTATGGGTTTGTACCTTTACAAGGAGATGCAGTGATTGCTATTTACTACCTATTACTATAATTTCTGAACCCACAGCTGCTTTCATAGACTCTTTTCTCTGTGTTTCTTCTAGCAGCTGTTTTTTTGTGGCATTTCTCAATTTATCACAGTGGTTCTGGTTCATAGCTTTGAATAAAGCAGCAGTTTTGATTGTATCACCATTTGATACGTGCATACTTACGTTATCACTTCTTTTGGTGTGGTAATATTATAACTGCAGTGAACAGAGGTAAGAGATACTGCTGCCCTTGGTGGTTCTCTGCAATGGGACACCCTGGCTTTGAAGATCACCCCTTGCATTCTGATATGTGAAACATCTGGTTTGCTGATTATTGGGACACTAAAATTTAACCACCTAATAATGGTTTTATAAGCTGATATTTCTTTGCATTTTGCAAATCCATTAAAATTTATTAATCTATGAGGCTCAGGGGCAAGAACTTGAAAACCACTTTAGGAGAAGGGAGTAGAGAATAGACTGGTACATCCAAGCCTGACATCTCTTGTTTTAATACCTCTTTACCAGTTTAGAGAACTTATGCATGTGTTGTGTTGTATTGGCATACTGACTGATACACGGCAAAGGCTCCTTGGAGGCCTGGGATAGATGTTTTCTTAATGCAATATATAAATCTAAATAAATATATATCACAGTGAGCACTGATAAGTGATTGGTGGCAGAGCTCAGGTAGCACAGAATTAAATTGGATTCCAAATTAAATTAATTTGTAAACCTGAAAGAAGGGGCAGGAAATGGATTGGGAGGGATTTTGGAAATATAAATCCCAGAAGGGAGTAACTGAAGGCCACCACTCAATGTGCCAGTTCTCCTCCACAATGCACACATTATTTTCTGTCTTGTTTTTTCTGGCTTTCTGAAACCAAGTAGACAAAATTACTTTAATTCATGCAACTTCTGAGGTAACAAACAGAAAAGAGCAGCTCAGAGCTGATTTAAAGACAGATGTAGCAGAAAACAAGCATTTGATGGATGGCAAAGCGGGCAATAAAAGGCTCTGGTCTGCTCTGTGTCCTAAGCTGCAACTTCTACAACTCCATTACTGCAGCACCCAAGCCCCTCCCTGTGTTTAGTTAGTATGTGCTTTTGTATTTTATTTCCAAGGGTGGGAGAGCCCTGATGTCTCCATTTTAGAGCCATGGAACAGAGAGGAGTGAAGAAATTAAGGGCTGGGGTTTTTAGTCATATAAGCATCTGGTGACACAGATTGCATAGGGGGAAAGAAACATATATCGTACCAAAGTTTTAAATGTTTAGCAGTAGTGTCTAGATCCCACTTCTAAGTAGTTCCCTTGTATCTGGGAGAATTAAATTAATTACACTAGAATTCCAAACAGCCTGTTCAGCAAGAAGCTAGCTGATAGGAGATGCTTTGAGAAGTCCCTCATTTTGGAACTCCTTAGGAATGAAGGAGAGGTCTCCTTCCTCTTGAAGACTGCAGTATTTCCTGAATATGCCCATGTCATGCAAGGTGCATCCATCACTTGGTAGTTCAGGGACACAGATATAAGAGCTTTTGCTCAGGACAGAAGAGGTTAAAAGCTTTATTTCCCTCAGCACCAGAAAAAAATTATCCACAATTTTTCAGTTACGTGGAGCAACCTAAGATCAGCTGATGCAGTAGTGTCTGTGGTGTAGAGGGGGACCTGAATCTGGGGGTTGATAGGTGAGACTCAAGACATTGGCTCAGCTCTCTTAGAGCCCATGGAGCAGGCTTTCTACAGAAGGGGGAGTCCCTTTTTAGTACACCATGGGGCTAATCCTTAAATGTAGCTGAAGCTGAGGAAAATTAAAAACAAAACCAACAACAACAAAAAAAAACAAACCACAAGCAAACAAAACAAACAAAAAAAGCCACAAAAACCACCACACAGCCAGAAGAAATGGACAAAAAAAGGCTCAAAAACCTCTGAGATAAGGCAGCCAGAAGCTTAGTGAATGTTTTCACTTACACATACGGAATATCCAGGTGTCCATATGGCCTTTGCTGAATGGTCTGTAGACAGTTACTGTCCTGAGAAATGCAGTGTCTTTAGGGAACAGCAACAGATGAATCAGTGCATAACCATAAGAGTAATTATAATTTACTCATCAACACACAGATGTTTTATCAAATACCCACTGGACACACACATGTAAGCACACTGCTCCCTGTTTGTACTTAGAAGTGGAGTCACTAGGTGTGTTCATCAGGCTGGTGTCTTGGTTTTCCCTGCCTTTTAGATGGATTTGAAAGATTTCTGTCTCAGTTTCAAAAAGCACCAAAGTTGCTTTGAAGTTCCAGTTTCACTGGCTGTCACTGATGTTTTTTGGAAACTTTTTAGGTATTACTGAACATAATTTGTGCTCACTTAAAGGTGCGTTTGCACTGCCAAAGGCACGTAAGATAGTCATAGCTTAAATGAGACTTGCCCCCTAAATTCTGTCAGTTTTCTACTTAGACTTAAAGGTGGCTGTAAAACTGCTGACCATATTCAGTCCCCTTTCAAAATCCCATCACATGTTAGGAACCCATATGTGATGATTATTCTTGCATGAAAGAGCTTCTCTAAGTTTCTATAGATGGGTCTTGTAGTAACTGGCTTGAGCTTGTCTCATCTTTGAGTCTCTGCATTCGAGAGTTCTTAAAACAAAAAAAAGATATTCAAGCTTATGTAATTTAAACAGTCAATATCTCTGTATTTTGATTTCTTAAATTCCTTTTAACTGGACTGCAGAGAAACAAAACTGATTGTTTATCAAATCAGGTCTTTGGAAAATGCTTTCTCCCTTGAGGTGGAAAAAAAAAAATCCACTATTGTAAGTTATTTTGGCTTCATGGTTTTTAAATCTTCTCCAATTTTTCTTCCTTTGTTCTTTATCCAATCCCACAAAAATGTAATAACAGCAAAAGTAGACAATACAGATTAGACAACCAGGATAATATTTAAGCACGTGCTCAAGTGTTTTCTTATTGGGCTAAAGTACTATGCTGTAGTGTACATGGCATTTTCAGCTTGGGAGGTGGAAGCTGTTTTGTGAAGTTGTAAGAACAAAGGAGACCTTACAGCAAAATACGATTTTTCACTGCAGAACTTCTTGCTCTCATAGTTAATAGAGTGTGTTCTTAAATGGTTTAAAGTAAATAATAAAAAGCCCCAATTGTTATTGTATGCTTGTGTTTCTAGAAAATAGCAAAATGTAGCTTTAAAGATAAGTTAGACATGTCACTTATGATTTAGTAAAGAAATATTACTTGACAACATTGCGATAAAATTATTTTTGTCCTGTTTTCAGTGGGGGAAATACTGATTCAGTAAAAACCAAATGTTCAACAAGTGTGTGGCCACTTGATCTTATTTATGTAGGACAGAGAACAAAAGCTGTTCCAAAAAAAAACCAAACAAAAAACCCAAACCTATTTTAATGGGGTTTTTTTAAACATAGTTATCATTTTGTTTGGAAATTGTCACTGTTAAAAATTTTATATTTTCATTTTTGTTTTAAAGTTGCAACTTTTGCACACAAGAACACCTGATTTTTTTTTTTATTTTTTTTTTTTTTTTTTGTGGAAGTATTCTCTTTAGAATAAAGGTTTGGGGTTTTTTGCTAAACAAGATACAGAGTAAAAGGTGAACCTCTCAGAATTTTCCAAACTGTCCAGAAAGTAAAAAATTTGTCTCTTCTCAGCTCTTTTTGATACCTTTTTCCAAACCTTATATGTACAAATATTTGTTTTCAACCATTGTGTAAATATCTCTCCAGTCCTAACTGCTGCACTTTTGTGCAAACTTGCATTTGTGTTCCTGTGCTGATTTCTACTGTCAAGATTTGGACATCAAAACTGTAAAAACAAAACATGAGACTGGGATACATTAGCCTGGGCTAAACTGGGATGAACTTCTACTTGTTTAATTTTAGGATTACATGGAAGGCTTGGTTTGAACTGTATGTCAGGTTTAAAGATGGTTCAAAGAAAAACCCTCCATTGGCAGAACAGTATAAGCTACTATCATTTTTAATTTTTATTGAGCCCTTTTAGCACCTAAGGTGACCATAAGAGAAAAACAGACAAAAATATTGCCCATTGTAATAAATAATT
Source organism: Caprimulgus europaeus (assembly GCA_907165065.1). Next base: position 7,648,965 of record OU015541.1, read on the forward strand.
TGATTCAAGTTTCAAGCCTGTTATTAAATGAAAGTTGAGGTAATCTTCTAAGCAGAGCTTCAGGGCACCTGTGACTTTTAAATGGAACTGTTCTGTTTCTAGGGAAATACATACCTTTAAAAATTAAGCTTGAGGCTAAAAGCCTCAAACAATAAATCTCCCTCCAGCTCTCTTCTCTGGGGACCTCTATACTGTGCAGCCCTGAAGCAGGGCACTTAGCCTATCTTTGGGTGTCTTTTCTCTGGGTGTTCAAGTTCTTTTATAAGGAACATCTGGGTATGTCTAGACCTTTATAAGTTTTCAGAATCCAAAATATCCCCTTTTGATATAAGCCTGACTGTCGGCTTTAGCTATTAGGAACTCAAAATGTCAGATTACCTCTGTATCATGGAAAAAACCTGTTTACCCCCAAATGTATATGCAGTTTGCACACAAGCCTGTATTTTTAGCAAAGACACATGTCCAGTACAGCGCATTAGATGTCAGTTCAGCGTGGATTGAAACTTGAAATTTCTGTTTCTTTACTTGGGAGGTATTCAGACACTCAGCGTAAGAGAGTCACAGAAGACCCTTCCTAAAACAAATGGGTTTGCCTTCTGAGAAATGTTTAAGTACTGGTAATGGTGCTAAACTATTGAACCAGGTAGTAGCTGCTGATTAACTTAGCACTGTCCATTCTGAACACTTAATACAGGGATCTTGAGTAAAAATAATAGCTGTGTAATTAATGCATAAGTACAAGGGAACAAAAATAAGGTCTTGCAGGTATAGGTGTTAAAGACATGATGTAGATTTATATTGTGTGGATAACCTCATAATCCTCTTTGTTGTATTGTGTTTCTTAGCTGTTCTATAGCAAGACAAGCAGAGTTGCTCTTCTTGCTGCTGAATCATAAATGCTGCAACAGCTGGCTGTGCCGTAGTGAGCTCTGCAGCCGTGTCCCCGGGCCAGTAACGCCTTGGCTTCGGCTGACTCCCTGTCTGTACGTTTATACTATTGACTCTCATGGAGACAGATCTGACTAGCTGCTCTAAGTTTACTTTTCAATTTATTATGATTTTGGTGTTTTAGTCAATACACTGATCACTTGTATGACGATCCTGCCTAAACTCTGTCATAAAATGTAAACAACAGAAAGGTATATAGAAAGCCAAAATAACTCATTATTGCCAGTTACATGCTCATCAAAATCCTAAGGGGGCTGTGACCTGATTGTAACTTTCCCCTAGAGCCATACAATAATTTTAGCTGTGAAAGGAAATTTTATGGCATGTAAGATTAGCCCACACTAATGCAAGGTCAAAAATAATAGAATCAATAAGCAAACTCAATACTGTTAACATTTTGAGAAAATTACTACTAGAAAACAATGTCAACAACAGATTGAAATGGGTCTCCAAAGTTGTCCTATTGATTTCCTTTCAGATTCATGACAATCTAACTCTTTTTCCTTTGCAATATGGTACCCATTTTTCTTTCTTTTTTGTTCTTTTTATTTTACAGCCCATTTTTATTCTTTTAGCTATGAACATTTCTTATTTTATTATTTAAAAACATGACAAAATTAGTATCTTTGAGTTTATATTCTGAAATTGACAAAAGTCTCTGATACTGTTCAGAAGTGGTTAGAAAGCCTAAAGCTATTTTCAACTTTTAATTCTGTTAGTAATGCACCAGCACAAAATGTGGGGAGGAGGAGGGAGGAAACTGAGAGCTAGTTTCACATTTGTTTAAAATTAAGTATACAAAGAATGGGAGAGCAGTAACATGCTTTGACGTATATTTAAGTGTTGCATTTCATATCAGTAATACTCTGCATGAGCAATGCTATTGCAAATTGATTGTGTTATGTCTTGGAAGTGACCAGATTAGAATTTAGCTTTAAAATAGAGACTGTGCAGTCTCGCTCCTTTAGCAGTGATGTGGCAATTGGGTACCTCAGGTCTGTTTCCAAGAGGAATGTGCTGTGACCATGGGCAAGTTGCATAATTTTCCAATGACATAGCTGAACCTTGTGCAACGTAGATACTTATATATATGCTCAAGAACATTTCCACTCCTGTATGTTGTTTGAACAACAACTATTTAATATTGAAATGCCTTGAGATTCTGGGCTGAACAATCCATGTGCTGTGAAAAGCAGGATCAGAGCAAGGAAGAGCAGCAGGGATGTACCAGCCCGGTGTCAAGAAAAGGGCTGGTCTGTCTTCACCCTCATCACATCAAATCAGGAGGGCTGGGGCTGGGGCTGTGGTTGGAGAGGACAGAATATTACTCCAACCCCCATTTGAGATGGCTAGCCAGGTATAACAAGGTAAAACAAAATCTCACTATTAGTCTAGACTTTTGTGAATACACCCTCTTCAAGGAATCATCTCTTCAGCAAAGTAATTCAGCTCCCACTTTCCTTTACACACACAGCATAAATGTTTTCCACAACTGAGGATTATGTTTGTAAAGCAAAATGATGTGTTATTCGATGATCTCATGGTCAAAGGAGCAAACTGCTCTTCCTGTGTTATTTTGAAGTCTGGCTTTTGCAGGCTCTGGGTACAGAACAGATATCTGCAAGTTCCAGAGCTGGTGTTCTCATCCTTCGAAGTCATAATGTCAAAATTATGAGGAGTTGGGATTTTAATTTAGATATAGCTAAAAAAAATAAAAGTTTTATTTGTAGTTAATCTAGTTCACCTACAGTTACAATTGTTTTTAAAACAGCAGTTTTAACTATGCTCTAAAAATCTATTTTTAAAGCTTTTTTTTTCCCCTCTAAAAACACCATATGAAGCTTGAGAAAGATGTTTTGGCTTTCTTTGGCATTTCTGTACCATCTTTTTTCATATGGATACATGTGAACAGCATTATGCCAGTGTAAGCAAACTTGTGCTGCTTGAGAGAAGTGAAACTTGAACTATGTTTTCATGGGGTTTTTTTCTGTATCTACTAGGATTTTTACTGCATTATTATTTTTTGATGAAAATTATATTTAAGAAAAACATCCATTTTCATTGTTCCATGTCCAGAATGGAGATCAGAATAGGGAATGTATTTTGAACAAATATGGATTTTCATACTTAAAAATGAAAACAAAACCAGTTTTGATTTCTAGTAGAGGCCTCTGCTGTAATCTGTGTTTAGATTTCTAAGCCCTCTGCATGTTATATTCCATGAATGTTGTTTACTTTTTACCACTGATATTTTGTGTTGTGGTTGGTTGGTTTGTTCATTCTAATTTTCCCATTTTTTCTATGTGGTTCCTTCTTGCCGCCTTACTCTAACTGGGACTGTGATTCAGACCAAACTGGTGATTTTTATTTTTTTTTTAATAATGGTAAATGTGTGTAAGGCCAAGAGCTTATTACATGGGGTTAATAATCTGACCATGCAAAGATATGGTTGTACACTTTGTTCCCAACCATGTTGCTTTGTAAGTCAAAGAGTGAGGAGATATGTCAATAAAGCCTAAGGACCTGGAGATCCCCCATCAACCTGGATTTCTCAGATCATTTGTGAAAAGATCAGATCATATTTAGCTCAGGTCAACCATGATGCCTATGCCTTATACACTTTACTGTGCTGTGTATAGTCCTATGATTAGGGATACTTTTCCAGAAAGTGCAAAATCTAATTTTAGTTCCTTCTTCTTGTGTTCTGCAGACCAGAAGAGTGAGCAAACAACCAAGTCATAGATAAAGTTAGGTGGCATCTCATGATCATTCACTGTTGCTGAAACTGGGTTGTTATGCTTTGCACTTGTGGCCAAAGGAATTTGATGTATTGGCACTGTATTGCAAGATGGCAAAATTACGTAAGCCATAAGAAGGACACTGGGATCAGTTTTTTAAAACCAGACTCACTTATCTGAAAAGTGTAATTTTGAAGCCCTTTGATTAGCTGGACTAGAACAATTCCTCCTGCTTTTAGGATGAATGCTCTGTTACACACTTATGCTAAACATTATATCTTTTACTCATTCATTTCCCTTTGGAAATGAGTTGGCTTTCTGAACTGACTTTGTGAAATCTACTTGGTAACTTTGAATCTGTAGACATACTCATTATATATGTATATTGATATTACATACTTGGTATAATCACTGTACCAATATTTCCTTTAGTAAACACAGGGGGCTTCTGGGATTGTACCAAATCACTCTACAAAAGTTATCTGATTGTCGTTTACAAGCACCCTGAAGCTGTCTTTGGATGTACCTGTCTTCCTCCATTGACTGTGGAGGAAGTCTAGCTTATAAGCTCTGTGGGGTTTAGTTTGGTAGCTATTGATGTGCCTAAATTGGATAGCTAAAATGAAGTGAATCCAGGACTGTGCGGTGTTATATAGAATCATAGAATTATATGGGTTGGAAGGGACCTTTAAGGATCATTTGGTCCAACCCCCTGCATTGAGCAAGGACTTATTCCACTGGATCAAATCACTCAAATCACTCACCCTTGCAACCCAACCCTGAACATTTTCAGTGATGAGATATTCACAGTTTCTATGGGCAACCTGTTGCAGTGTCTCACTATCCTCATCATTTAAAATTTCTTCCTTATGTCCAGTATAAACCTACCTTCTTTCAGTTTAAAACCATTGCCCCTTGTCCTGTCACTACAGGTCCTGGTAAAAAGACTTTCTCCATCTTTCTTATAAGCCCCCTTCCTATATTGAAAGGCCACAAAAAGATCTTCCCAGAGCCTTTTCTTCTCCAGGCTGAACAGCCCTAACTCTCTCAGCCTTTTCTTGTAGGAGAGGTGTTCCAGCCCTCTGACCATTTTTGTGGCCTTTCTCTGAACATACTCCAACAGGTCCTTCTCATTCTTGTGCTGGAGACCCCAACATATAATGAACTTTGTGCTTCTCCCAAGTTCAACAGCTTTGTTTATTTCACTGGTATCTCACAGTTCCTTTTCTCCCTCAAACATAATCCTTTCTGGCTTTCATTTGCAATAACTATACTAATTATTTTCAGGGGCAGATGTATTGTGCAGTCCTGATGTGGCCATTGCTGTAGCAACATCTGTGTTTGCAACAAAAGCAGTGCTGCATTCCTTACAAACAGGGATTAGCTTGTCATAAGGACAGGCTATCAAAAGTTCATTTGAACAAGATGATTTTCTGCTAGTCTTATGCTACCAGCTGTTTGGACAAAGGATTGGCAACAGTTCTGTAAACTGGTCTTAGCCAACAAATGATGGTGGAGTTTGTGAATCTGATCAAACTTTGACAACAACCCAGAACTTATTTGAAATGCATTTCTTGTCATTGCTGGAGAAAAAAAAAAAAAAAAAAAAAGACTAAAGAAAAAAACACCACTGAAGGGAGTTGTCACACAAAAGTGTGTGGTATGAACCCAGGGACCTAAAAAATCAATCATGGCAATTATTTTACTAAATTATTTTAAACTGCAGTGTGTCCAGAAGTCTTTCTGTTAAATGTCTGCTGTCACAGCAACAAGCTGTGCTGTTTCCATCTCTGACCTTTTTCATGTTAAAATGCGTGTCAGTATGTAAAACAGAAGCACTCCACACAGAAGATGACTGTAGCAGTGCTTTGCTTTGCTGCACTGAAGGTCCTGGAGATACATATTTTGCAGGAAATTAGTATAATGGGACAATTCGCCATTTAGTTAGAGAGGAAAAAAACAACACCAACAACAAGCAAAGGTTGCTTTTTTTCAACATTTGTTTTGTCATGTTCTTTTTTGCTGTGATATGTTTGAGAGAACAGAATGGAAGACTTAAGTGGCACATTCAGAGAATGGATGACTTGATGATGAAGTGTGAAATGACCATTAAAGCACTGACCGTTTATCCCTAATACTCTATTTGGAGTTGAGATCTAAGTGAAATGAGTTTAGTGGTTGCAGCTGAGTACCTAGTGGACAGGAGTCCATATGTCAGAGAAATCTAAATCAGCCGGTGCAGTTTAACATCAATAACAGCATTGATTCTGACGAAGTGTGGATCAGAGTAATGGATAATAACAATAAAGATGTGAAGAGCCTCAAGGAAGATTTGGGGAAACAATTGGTGTGTTTTCAAAGTAGGTCCTAGTATTTTGTTTCCAAAACCTGCTCACACATAAGCATGAAGTGCCCTAGCAGGTGCCCTTGGATTCTCTGGATTTGGGTTCTCTGCTTTCAGGTGACAATGAAAATACATTTGAATGCAGTTTCCTGAATTGCATATAGAATTACAGAAACTCTGAATGTCAGGTCTTATTCCATTCTTGAAATTTCCCTTTGTGCTGCCAAAACTCTAGGGTGAGATTTACTGTCTAAGCTAGACTGAAAGTTGCAGGGCTACACCCTTAGCTCGTGCAGGTCAATGCAGATATGTTGGTTACAGTAGACTGATGCCAGTTTGCATCAGACACCAATTTGTACAATTTGCTTCCTGTTTCATTGCTTTGGTGTGAATCTTGCTGTACCCACAGTGGAATGGGGTTTTTAAGGCTATATTCACAAAATTTTTTAAGAAACTTTACAATGCTTGGGTCAAGGTGCTATCTGGTTTGGAAATTTTTATTATTTGTGTTCTGAGAAACCTACAGACCAGTGCAGGTGCCCAATCTGTACACTCTGTGAGAAACAAAGTGCAATCCTTCCTGAAAGGCTTGTGGCCTCTGTTGTGAAAGAATCTCATTTGTTGTTCATCCTGAAGGACCTGAGAATGAGTTTAGAGCATTATGAATCACAGAAGGAGGTGAGGAAGATAAAATGCTGTGTATCAGGGACCAAAGAGCAATCATGTGCCCTGAGACCCCGGTCTTGGAAGAGGATATTTCCACACTGAAGGTCATCTTTCCAGGCCTTTTAACTGGTGAAAAGAAGACTCTTTGAATAGGACCAGGCTGCCCTGCCAAGGCTGTGGAGTTATCACTCAGAAAAGGTTATAATTAGTAGCAACTGCATTGAATGTTAGAGGGGCCCTCATAGAGGGGCTTTGCAACTAAGAGCTAATATCTACCTCAGGAGAGACTTTCTGGCCAGGGGTAGGCAGCATACTGACATAAAGAACCATCATTGTCACAGAGAGAGTGAGACCTGCTCACATAGCATAGCATACTGCTCTGCAATGCAGAATGCAGGGATCATAGAATGGAATGAAGAGACACAACCAGCTCTGTGAACTGTGAGCTGAGGAAGCTTGAAAGGAGGACTGGTTAATGAACAGTGGTTCCAAGAGTCCCCAAGAACATCAACATGAGCTGTGCAAACCTGACTCAATATTTATGGAGGGAGATTGAGCCTTAGGTGGATATAAAAACCATCATCATTCAACCTTAAGGAGCAGCTCTGAGAGTTGACAAATGCCAGCAACTTTGTGGCATTACAGCAACTACAGGCTCCTGTCTGAACTGGGACTCAGGAATTCCTGACAAGATAAAGGTGTAAGGGACAGTAATAGGTGTGTGGGGAGGTTCTGTGTGTGTGAGAGGAGTTCTGGGTTTTTGGGGCCATGCCAATGTGATCCCTTCAGCCTTGGCCTAAAATAGTACAACGATAATATAAACCACACAAAAAGGTTGTTGTAGGGAGCTGTATCCTGATGATGGGAATTACATAGAAATTGAAAAGCACAAAATCAGAACCTGGGAGATTCTGTTGCAGAGCTGTTTTCAGAACCTATATCTGGTGGCCCCATACTGTAGTAACAACAGACAAGTATATAACAAATTACATTAAACAGCATAGAAATCAGAAGATAACTCTATTTAGAGGTTCATTCTGCTCCTTCTCCCCCATGTTTTGAATCAGGCTGATTATAACTGCAGGAGAGTCCCAGACCAGATGTGAACAGTTAACTCTTCATGCACAGTATACAGTCCCTTACATCTGACCAGCCAAAATAAAGTTGTTACAGTGTAAATCTGCTTCATGGTTTGAAATCAGAAAAAGATATCCTTTGAGAGAGATTTTAATTCAAGGAAGTGAGGGTTGGTGTTATAATTTCTTCCTTTTGAGATTTAGATTGATGATTAATGAAGAATAGCATATAGTAGTAAGTCACAGAGAAATTATATGCATTCTGGGAAAGAATGGATGGAGGTGCATATATATAATCTCTCCTTTCCCAGGAGTTTAGAATGGAAATTTTTAGAAAAATATTGAAATACTAGGTACTTATGCAGTGTCATACAAATGATGGCACATGCAGCAGTCAGTGCTTGCCATCAACTTTCAGAGTGCTCATCACAAGTGAAGAAATTTCGGTGTTCTGTGTTTGTGCAATATGTGATGTACAATATCAGGTGACTTGTTTATCCTTCTCTTGCTGTAGGTTGAACTCGAGGGAAGTATGTGCAGAGGTGAGATCCATTAGGGATACAAACTCACTGTAGCACATGTTCTCTGAGAACAGAGGGGAGGAAGAAGGGCAAGTAGCTTTGGAACCAGTGGGAAGGAGAAAATGATGGTTTGTGCCTGTCTTTTAGTCATGCAGAAGTAGTCATTTAGGCTGATTAATGTATTTGAAGTAAAGCAAAACAAAAAGGTCTGTACAGACTTGTGAAGAGTTTTATGTTTGCAAACATGTTAGCTGGCAGTGTGGCCATGCCAGCACAAATGTGTCTGAGCAGGTAGGAAGGAAACTGATTCAGATTTGCAGTATTTTTGTTCTTGTTTAGCTTTGTATTGGTTTTACACTATTTTAACTTGTGTATGAAACTGGAGCCAGAAAACCTAGTGTCTGATCACATTGTGATCATTTCTCGAGCTAGAAATGTCATCCCTGTGGGGGGGAAAAAAAAAAAAAGGGTCTCTGCATTAAACCTGTGGGATCAGTAGCTGAGTAAGATCATGGTAGGCGATGCTGGTAGGGTCAGGCTGGAGGAGGTGGAAGTGTTACTACCCAGAGCAGTTCATCAGCCCTTTCCCCTGGAATCCCACCATCAGAGGGAACCCTGTCGATGGGGCAGTGCCTGACAGGCTGCAGAGCAAAGTCAGCCAGATCTGCCCAAACTCTCCTCCCAAGCCACTGAAGCCTGGGTGGATAATTCTGTATTAAAATAGAGAGTTCTTGTGTGATCCATCCTGTCAGTTCTGCTATGGGGGATGTACCTGCAGCAGTGGGGGCTGTAACACTGGTGACTGGCAAATTGAAGGCTTGTTCAGGTCCTAAATAAAGAGAGGTGTTTGTGTGAGATAGTGTAGGGGGGTGTGTAATACCATAATGAATATACTGCCATGTGTGCCGTAAAATTTAAACTTAGCAATACATAATGCAAAAGCATGCTTTCTCACTTTATTTCGGTATCTGGAAAGTTTCAGCACTGGCATCATATCAATATTTATTAATGCATTGTGAACTAGAACCTGTGATTATTACTCATGCTATCTCATACTTTACAAGCTTCAACTCTGAAGAATAAAATCACATCTGCTTTTGCTCTTCCCATATTTTATTCAATGTTTTAACAGCTTTGCTGTAAATATCTCATCCATTACGATTCAGTTGTGACTGTATCAACTTCACATCTCCTGTTTTATTGCTGTCATTATAGTTAAACAATGCACTGTTAATTCTGTTAACTAACAAGTTCATTGTTCTCAGTAGTCAGCAATCTCTGTTTGTTGAGTCCACAGCATTACTGGTTGTAAATCAAATCTGGGTCTGAGTGAAATGTTTTCTTTCATTTGGAAAATGAAGATATGTTCTTTATAAAGACTGATTTAATAAAAGGTTAATTGTGATCCCAGGTAATAAAACTTGCAGGATAAATCTGGTTTACTGAGAACAAAACCAGTAATATCTGTTCTCTTCAACTTCTGCTATAGCCCCCAGTTAACAGCAATTTTCTTATGCGTTAAGCTGAGTGTTAAAAGTTGTAAACTTGATGCTGGGGTGGAAGGATGGAAACACTGAAATTATGACTAGAAAGAATGGTAAAGAATAATGGTAAGTGGAATGACCAATGTGTTTGAGTGGAATCAGGTAAGAGCCCAGTGTTGCTGGGGAACAAGAAATAGTTAAAGGAAATGAATATCATTACATATGAAGAAGAAGCAGAGATAGTGGATTTATTAGACCTGGATTTGTGCTTTAGGGAAGAATGGAATAAAGAAGGGTAGAAAAGTAGGTGGAGCTGCTGATAGAAGCAGTAGAAAGAGAAGTCAGCCAGCAAGGGAAGAAAACTGAAATTAAGAAAGAGGAACCACAAGGGACATAGCATGAAGGAGGATGGATAATTAGAAAGTCATGTGTTGAGCAAGGGTAAATGGACAAAAAAGATATTATTTTAAAATCTGAAGGCTTCACTGTATATTTTAGGAAACATTTCAGCTTTGCCAGCACTCTCCAGTGCACTACATCTGTCTGCTGCTGCGGCAGGTGTGCGGGAGCACACTTGGGTTCTCCTCTTCCTCATTTCTTTGTACTGTGTGTGCAGAGATGATGGGCAGCAGCTCTGGGGAACCTGCACTGTCTTGGGTGAGGAAAGTAAGAGGATGGCACGCTGGTATGAGGGAGGAAGCAAAGGGGAGGGCATGCTCGCTATGTCAGAGGGCAATCTGAGCCACGCCAGTGAAAAACTGTTCTGCCTCTAGTCCTGCGAGGCTTAAAGCTACTGAAATTTGCTGAACTGTTGTAGTTTGGCCCATCTCAGATTGAATTTCTGCAGAAAACAGTGCCTGCCCTTTTAAGGATATGTGAGTCAATTGATTTCACAACACGAGTAAGCCTGTCTTCTTTTGAGAAATATGTAGTCATTAGATCTAATTTTTTTTATGTACAATTCCTAAAGGAAAATATACCTCACTTGCGGTTTGAAAGCTGTCTCTTGAGAAATCTTGCATGCCTGGTGATCATTTGAATTCCTTGCAGCCCTTAACTTGCTGCCTGTGTGTTAGAAATCATTTTAAATGAATTGAAGAAAATTCACAAATGTTATGTGCCAGGATATTATGAACTCATAGGAAATATGACTCAAACGTATTTTTTTCCTTTTTTTTTTCTTTGTTATAATAAATAGAAATGGACAAATACAGCTTTAATGACACATTTCTGAATGAGATTTTACTGGTCTCTTATCAGCAGGCAGTGTGTAAGGCCCTGTTTAAATAAGCTGGTTTACACTTGTTAAATTTCTGTGTAATTCATAGAATCATAGAATAGTTTGGAAAAGACAGTTACTATCATCTAGTCCAACCATAATTAAAATGCATAATGGGCAATAACTACAGAAAGATCAAGGACTGCCCTTGGAATTATGTACATGGATATAGATGTATACAATTCAGCAGTTAAATCCTTATTTAAGAAATGGAAACGTTTTTTAACTGATATTTTCTTTTTTAGTCTTTTTCTTTTTAATCTGAAAGGCTGGGGTTGGGGTTGTCTCGTCTTTATTTTGCTTTGTGGATACAGGCTGGAAAAGTTACTGTCCCCAGGTTACTTGCTGCCCACAAGTAAATGCATGAACAGGGGAATTCCAGTGTCTGGCCTAAAATGGACATTTGGGAGGAGATGTCTTTTCCACTTTATCACCTCTATCTCTTTAGTCACTACAACAGGTATAGGATGAGTAACTCAGGCATGTCTCTTCAATGTTAGAAGAGGTGTTTTGATGCATTGAAATCTGGACGTGGGGACCACATAACTGCTGTTGTGCTGCAGCTTGAACAGAGCCTCTGGTTGCAGCATGCCCAGGGGCACCAGGGCACGACCTTGGTGTATTATTTCAGGATTTTCAGTGCTGGGTATGTCTGAGTGGCATGTTTGTGCCATGGGATGCTGGTTTCATTATTTTATACAAATTATACTACAAGTTATGTCAGTGTAAACACAGCATTGGTCTTTATGTTGTGCTGTTAGCTTCTTAAAAAAAAAAAAAAAACAGTTTTTAGGTCTGTTGACAAAGGAAATAAAGAACCTGAGAGTGCAGTGGAAAGTGAATGGGCAGAAGGCCACTTTTTACCTTCATATCCTCTCAACTGTGAAGTTTGTTTCTGTGGCAAGCTTGGGACTGTGTCCCTTTGCTGAGCCCTGTGTCTTTCCACAGGATTAATAATTGGAGAGGGAGTCCACTAATTCCCATCTCCCTGTTTGAAACTTAGTATGAGGAAAAGTATCAAACACAACACACAATGTATCTCGGCTCAGCAGAAATCATTTCACCTGTTAGTACCACTTTTTAAATTGAATTTAAACACAGAACAAGAGCTGTGTGAAACTGTTTGGCATTTGATTCACAAGTGTGTTGAGATCTGCTTTGTTGATGCTGAATCTGCACCAACACCAAGGCAACTTCCACCAGGCTGGGTACCATCTTGAGCTGTGAACCAGGTTGCCTCGAGGTTTGGTTTATTCACTCAAAAGAGCTCTTAAGCCTCTTTGATTTGGTTTGGGGCTATCCTGTGAGTACAGGATAGATCTGGGAGCTCTAGATTTGATTTCTCACTCAGTCATAAATTTGTGTGTAACCTGAGGGTAAGTCATTCAGCTGCTGTACTCTGGGCTCCCATTTACAAGGTAGTGGTGAGGTCAATAATAATAATAATGCTTCTCTACTTTACACGAGTATTGGGAGACCTTAATTCCTTAATATTTGTCATCTGTAAAATAGTGTATTTTGTAGATGGATGAAGCTAAAGAATAAAGAAGAGAAGGAAGAAATTCATACAGGTCTGAAGGGAAGATTACCTTAATTTTGCTTTCAGTATTTTAATACTCTGCAAGATTTTAGCTGATCTCACAAGAGCCCTTCATCCTTTTATTACAAACTTTTGCGCCGTGGAATTGTGGGTGGTCTGATACTCATCTCAGGGAATGCAGTTCTGAAAAGAAATGTGCATGAGGTGGGAGGGATTGCATATCACATAGCATTTAGACTGAGGTTTGCGACGTCAAAGTTGTCTGCTGTGTAAATATTAAGGGCTGTAACCCTGAACTTGAGAAGTATTCAGTTTTTATCTTTTAACTGACTGAGCTAATCGTACTGTTTCACTTGATAACACAGGAATGGATTCTGCAAACATCAGCAGGTATAGCGTAGCACTGGGTCTCCAGTATTTCCACAGGCTCCAGGGGGACAGATGTCTTATTTGCCCAAAGGAGAGGATAATGCTCCCCACGTTTGCCCAAGGAGTACACTTGGTAGCAGATGTGATAAGTTGGTAGACTTCCACTCTGCTCCATTGATGTAGCAGAAAAGAGTTGACCAAGAAACTTGTTATTTTGGAGCTGGCTGCAGAACTGGAAGGATACTATAGTGATTATCGTTTAAATCAACTTCCTTATCTCCAGATTGGCAACTACACATATAACATATTAAATTTCACAAGCTTTTGATGGCTGGTGAGAAGCAAGTGAGTATTCATCCTGAAATGAAGGTTTAAAAGAGATTCACTGTCAGAGAGTCATAGCTCAGATCAGGTATTTGCCTGGAGGTGACCTCTAGAATGGGCACTGTGTTGTGTATTTGGGAAGGTTATTAATCTATGCCAAATACAGGATCACATGTGAGGGTTGTACTTTGTATTATTTAATTTAGTTCCAATTATTCCAGAAAAAACAATTAAGAAAATGAATAATTATAAAAGTAAGGTCAACTCAATTTTCTCTACTAATGTTTTTAGTTACTGGACTCATTATTGCTAATTTCTTTCATAATCTTTGCCATCTAACCTCATTTGTTTCATTGCTAAGTGGCAAGAAGGGAGCATCATAAAACTTCAGTGAAAACAAAGCAGAAAAATCATGTAATTTTAGTGATTTCCTGAGAAAATAATTATCTGTTGTTAACCTTTGTGGAAAGAACTCTTCTGATCATCTTCAATATAGTTGTTAAATTTCCATCTTTCCATTTCTGATTGCAATTTTCCGTATTAAAAACATATAACTAGGTAGATATATTAATATCACGTCATCTTTTTCTTCTAATAATTATATTATTTATAAAGCACTTTAAACAGGTTTTAGAACCTAAAAGAAAACTGCTCCCTATTTGCTATATAACTTTAAAATGTAATAAATGTCATAGCACTGAATTTTAAACATTTTTTTAGCTGAATGATTCATCTGGGCTCATAAAACTACCTTGTGTTTTTTCTGTAATATTTCAGATCTGACCCAACATACACTGATCAATGGAAGTCTTTCTGTTTCTTTCAGAGGGTGACAAATCAGACTGTTTCCTCTAATCCTATAAATTAGTATGCAGGAGCAAATGCCCCCACTTTTTGGAAGACTTATTGAATTCAGTGATGTCCTGTGAGGGGGCCACCTATATGCAAGAAGCTGTTAGGCTGAATTCTTTGTGTTTCCGTTCAGGAAACAAAGAAGCTGGAGGAGGTAACCTTTGAGATAAGATGTGGGTGGCAGAGGGGAAGAGTCAGGTTCTATTTTTTTGTTGGCAGTGTATTTCTTAAAAGGAATACAGGTAACTTTCACTTATCAGGAATGTATATTATTGTGTAATAATCCTCTAATGAAACTTTAAAATAGCAAAATTATTATTTTATTTTACTTTTGCTGTAAGTGGACTTCAAAGTTTGGGTTTTTTCTGTTTCCTTTTTTGGGTTTTTTTTAAGAAATTATTATTATCTGTAAGCAGTATTTAAATGTCTGTACTAGCTACTGTAAACAGTGATGTATTTAAGATGAAGCTTAGGGCTAAATCTTTTGAGTGGTATTGATGTATATGGACAATAAATTTAACAGCAACACATGCATGTGAGCCTTCACATTTTCCTGATTGTACAGAAACCATTATGTAAGGATGCTAAGGTGAAGAGGAAGCTCTTGTAGATGTTTGAAGGAGCATATCCACATTGAGATGACTAAATTAAGAAGGGTGAGTGGAGGTCATGAACAGTCTTTCATTGCTGATGGATTTACTGAGATGGAGGTGACTAGAAGAATAGCCACCTTATAAATTTCTTTGACTATCAGGATTCCAAGCAAAAGCTATTTTCTTTATTTTTCTCTCTTTAATTTTTCAGTTCTTAATGTAATTAAAAGAAGGTTTAATCTCTACCCCCCCTCTCTAGTTCAGCTGAACTTCTGCTGATGTTTTGGTAGCAGCAGGGTATTTTATTGTCTATTCTGCCATAGCTCCGTTCCATGTGTGGAGGGGATGGATGCTGGGTCTGTGACTGTGACATGAATTAGAGGAAATTAACAGGGAGAAAGTAATTCACAAGCTGGGTGCTTAAATAGCATTTACAAGGGTGGGTTTTGCACAGAGTAGGGCAGTGCTAGGAAAAGGAATCCTCCACAGATCAAAGCAAACCATGCTTTTAAAAACCCGTGGGAGAGGGGCAAGGATTGGGAATGAACTTATATAAAGTATCAGTATCACCTTCAAACTCTGGCAAAGAGGTCCCCACCAGCCTTTCAGTCACTGGAGCACCCCACAGCAGCTCTGATGGGAAGAACTTGATCCCTTCCTCACCTTTCTCTGAGCCATTTTACTCTCTCACCATCCTTCAGGCACCCCTGGGAGCTTCTAGTGGTCTGGGCATCACTCTCTGGAGGCATTTCTGCCCCTGTCCCCCTGGGCTCATCCCTACCTGCAGCACAGGGATGAGCACAGAAGCTGCGGGTGGAAGTTGGCTTGTGTGCAGCTTTAGGGTTACACTGCTGCATTGCTCCTGGTCACAGACCTGGCGTGGAGTTTCCCACACCGTTTTCCACTGAGTACTGTAGAACTGCTGAACTTCAGTTGCATGGTCAGGAATTACACAGCTCAGAAAAGGGGGAAGAGTGTACAAATGAATTTTTAAAAGAGCAGCCATTTTGGCTCTTTAAATTCAAAGCGTTGTGACACCTACACATGGATTTCCATATTCTGTCCCTTGGCTAAAACTAAGCTCTGGATCAGTTTAATATCTGAAATACTTCCCGCCAGGGATTATATCTTGCTATGGAAGGGAGCTAGGCTTAGTGAACTAATAAGTCTTTTCCATCTCTAACTACTGCCAGTATGATTATATTTTTTTAATCAGAAAAATGTGTTGCTGAAAAGTACAGAGATTAAGCACTACAATTGCCTGTAACAAAAGCAAGTTTTGTTGGATGAGCAGAGATCTGATGAATGACATGATTTGAAATGTTTTCATCCTAATGGCTTCCTTTTCTGAAGTTAATTTTTTTTGTCAGTTGCCAAAACATTTATGAGCAGATTTGTGGATAATGACACTCTTAGATGGGGGTTTAAATAAAAATCTGTTCCATTTGCAACCTAAAAGACCTAGTATTAAAGCAGACAAATGGGTTTGGAGTCTGATTCTTCTTATGGCAGTATAATAGATGAGCTGGGGTCACTGGTGGTGTACAGTGAGCAAGCCACAAACTTTTAGTCCAGTTGTTTCTTCCTTGGAGGAGTTTAACGTAGGAAGTGATAAATACAGTCAAAATACTATTCTGTGAGCAGTGCTAGCTATGAAGTGCATGTGTCTGCAGCCTAGGGAAGTTCCTGTTCCCTGTGCAGACTAAAAAACAGACAGATAAAGAAAGAGAAGAAAGATGGGTGTTATGTGCTGAATAAATGGCTAAATTTAGAATTGGTCTCTTTGTCCAACATTCAGATTCTTAGAAGTAACAGAACAAGAAACCATCTTTTACCAGCAGTTTTGAAGAGGAAATTTGACCTCTGGATAGGTGGTTGAAGAAAAGATTGAGTAAAATAATCTAGGTTTATATAATAAGGTAGGAAATGTTATTAGGGAATTGTTTGATCACAGTACTCTCAGGCCAGATAAGCCACCAAAAAGAAATACAAACTAGCCAATGCTGCACCTGCTTAAATTACATGTATTGAAAAGCAAGCACTCAAATATGTTCAAATAGGCTATTAAAAAAACCCAAAACAGACAAGAAAAACCACCACCAACAAAAACAAATGGCACAACTCTTCTCTGGTTCTTAACAGTGGGTAGAGATTTTGTCACCCTTTGCTTGCACCACTCTGTACCAGCCCATCAGGGTTGGTGGAGATTAAGCCACAACACGTTGTGTGATAGTCTCTCCCTTTAGCAGTTTTATTTTCTTTACTTAATTCTAATTGGTATTATCTGTACCAACTATATTGCCAGTGCAATAAAGAGACCCAGTAATTTAAGTATGGAGAAATAAAATCTTATTCTGCATTCTAATTTAAAAATGTCAAATCGATAACCCTGTGTAGGGCTCATTTTGACCTCCTTTTGTTGCACCTGTGAAGATACATCTATCACACCTGAAATGGTGGCAAAAATTTTATTTATATATACAACATATTTTTGGTGTGTGTCTATGTGTAAATGCCTATGATAAGGTATTTACAAATATATTTCTGCTTACTTCCTCCAAATTTTGCATGCATGTATATCCTTCATCTGGAAGGAGAATGTAGCCCATTATCCTGCTAGGAAACAAAGTGAGATAGTGTATGGTAATTTTGCTTGAAATGCTGTTTTCATACACAAGTAGTAAGGCCACTTTTACCTACCTGGAAAGCATAAACTTTTACTGTACTGCAGGATGGCATTAATGTTATTTCCTAGTGATAATGTGAGTTTTATGATAATGAATGCTGAGGTACGTCTATGTCACGCTCTGCAGGATTCTTAGAAAATATCTTTTGCTCTATTGCCCTGACTTCCACCTTTTCATAAGACATTTTGTTGTGCTTGATCCAGTCTTTCTTTTCCTCCAGTTCCAGAGTCTAGATCATATGGAACTTCGATAATTTCAGCCATTAGAAGAGCAGAATAGCATTTTCTTTCAGTTCATATGTGAGCTGACAAAAAAGATAGAAAACTTGGAAGGTAAATTACAGGAAGCTCAGCTGCTTTGCCAACATCAATGGCAGCTGATAGACATTGCAAATCCTTTCAAAACATTAATCTAAAATACTTATTTAATTAAAATTAGGTATAACTTGTAAAAACACAATTCTTCTTTGAAGTCAGCTGGGTTACCAAGTTCTTTCACTAGGACAAGCCTAAATTATAGAATTAAATCCTGGCATTGATTAAACAAATGGTAAAACTCCCATTCATTTTAATGAGGCCAAGATTTCAGACATGTACTATTCAGGAAAAAAGACATTTCAGGTTTTACCTATACACTCACCAAGCTAATAGAGGATTGTTTCTTACTATATATTTTCTAGAGTTAAGTTTCCAGGCCAGGCTACTTTCAAACAGTGGGGTTTCCTTTACTGTCCACAATACACTATTCCACAACCCCATAGATCTTGTTCATGCTGGACTTTAAATCAACTATCAAATACCCACCAGTATCATCAAAGGCTTCTGAAAAAGAATGGTTTACAAGGGTGTTTTTTTGCTTTGTCAGTATTATGATTTGTTATTCATCTTGTGGATTTTTAAGCAGACCCCTGTACTTAGTATTCATATTAATGGTCTTACGTATTTAGCCAGATAAAAAACATTCAGTACAATGTATGTAATAGTTACATTTCTATGATATACATACTTGGTAAAAGCTTTCTCATTTTCATCATTTAGACAGGTAGGATCTGGTAAATCATGTGCAGCACTCAGAACAGGCTGACAGTATGGCAGGGGGTAGAAGAAAATAGCAGGCAACTGCTGCAGGAGTTTTTTTCTGAAAACCTTCATCAGATGTTTAAATCCAAAAGAGGCTGAAATTTTTTTATTATTTTTCCATAGCAAATGTCCTGTCTTGCTCATATCATACTCAGGTTGAACTCCCTATTATTCCAAATCTGTTTTTGCTTTTAACCACTTTCTCCTCAGCATCTGGTCTCCTGAATCTCTGGACTCTCCACAGCCTCAGCCTGTGGGGTCACTATGGTTTGCATGTGGTTGGAACTACCTAAAGTAGGTCCAGCATGGCAAACTGTGAGACTGAAACACCCAACTGGACAAGTCTAGAAGATATTGTTTGGAATTTTCTTTTTATCTCTTTTCTCAATTTATACAATGAAGACATGACAGCCTGTATTCGGATCCCTGCATATTGGTTTTAAAACCTTCCCTTCCAGCTGGCAATGCAGCCGTCAAGCTCTAGTAACTAAGGATATAGGGAACCTCCATGGGACATGGGGCAAAGTAGAAATAATAACTAAGGGCCAAATTCTGGTTTTGTAAGGATGCAGGTTGACTTGACTTCACTGACTCAAATTAATTCAGATTCACACCTTTTTACATGAGACAAGGTTTGGCCCTCAGGTGGAATTTCTTTGCTTGAGTATCTTCACTCTCTGCAGGGTATCTTTTACTTATGTGGCTTTGTTACAGTTTAAGCTATAGTAGCTTAAGTGCCAGAAGCAGTTCAGAATAAGAGCTTTACTGTTCATAATTTTTATCTGGTTGGGGAAAAAAAACCCAAGAGTTCACTATGTACATAAACAGAGCAGGGATTCCTGTTAGATGAAGGTAATAGTAATTTGTGAAAGGAATGAGCAGAGAAGCACACCTCTTCCATCTCATCAATCTCCCCTAAGAGTTTATGTAATTTTCTGCTAACATATATTTTTCATTACTCTTTTTTGGTTTTTTTAATTTAACACAAGCTTCTTTCAAGTTTAGAGCATATAATCAGTGAGGATAGCATGCTTTTCTTTTAGTACACGTTCCTTGCCTGCTAGTTTTCTTCCCTAAACACAGGATTACTTCTGCTGTTTCACATGTTCATATGTATGCACATGCTTGTGCTCTGTTTGTTATTGTCTTGTACGGTCCCACACACACTCATCTTCTTCAGCATCCCAGTTTTTATACTGTAGCAGCAATCTTTTACAGGATTCCCTTTACTCTGCAATTGTGTTGTTTAAAACAAAAAAAAAAAAAGAGAGAGACAAAGAAAAAGACAGGACTTTTAGCTTACCTTGGAGCCTCAGCCAACAGGAGTTTAAGTATCAAGAAGAGAGAAAATTGAAATAATAAATGTACTTTACAGTCTGATCCATGTAATTCGTATCAATTTTATTTTCCTCTCAAATGATCAGAATCATTTCACTTTCTCAGCTACTGGTTGCTTCCCATTAAAATATAAACATCATGCTACTCTGTGTGTGGCTATGAAAACACAAATTCCTATGTTCTTTTCCATATACTTTCTAAATAGCCCTATATTCCCTCTGCGTGTTACCCTTTACCTTATTTGTGCCAACCATGTACTATGAATATCAGGGTTTTCATCTAATACCTTAAAAATTTAAAGACATAAACAGCATTTCTGAAGCAAATCATTCTCACCTCATATTGATTGTTGATCTCTCTGTTGCAATAATGAAGTTGTTTCCTAACAGCCTGAACATGTCTGTCCTTTCGCTGAGGTCATAATGACTGTTAAATGTGCCACATTTCCTCTGTCAATTTGGCAAAAAATATCAGGTTCTATATCAAGGGTTTACTTTGATGCATAACTTTCTGTGAAATGCGCGTCACCAAAATAAACTCTGTTACCTGTCCCACTGGGAATGGGAACTCATAAATACAGAGTCAAGGGTAATTGGCCCCCACAAGCCCACAAATATTACTATTCATTGCATTACCTAGAGGTTTGTGGCTAAAGTTGTTGTTTTAAAGGAAAGCCTTTCAAATTGGTCTTTTAAAAGATATGCTTCACCACTTCTATTAGTTGTTAATTCCATTTTTAACTACCTATTGTTGGTAATATCCTCTTACCTTGAAAATACAATCTCTTTCCCTAGCAAGACTATCCATTTTTAGTTCATTAATTCACTGAGGTTTTTTCTTCATTGGATTTCTAAAGCAACAGAAGTTAAAAGAAAATCTTAATTGTTTACTTCATTGTTTGTGCAATGGTATCAGCATTGACATCTGCAGGAATATAAACAGGTTTGAGAAGATTTTTTTCTTGTTCATTTACTGAAGGGAGCTGTGCTGAGTTAAATTGATTTAAGTTTCCAAATATGGGTCAGATTAATTCAAGAAAGATTATTTCAGTTTATGTTGTTCTTTCTAGCTACTTGTACATTGTTTTTGTTTTGGTATTAAGTAGCATCTAGAGGCTTTAAATAGTGTGACATTCTCATATCGCAAGAATCAGTGGTTAACCCTACAATATGGGTTTGGTTTTCACTCCACTGTGCCATAGCTCTGAGGTCCTGTAATTGGTGTTGTGTTTTCCTCTGATCAGGACTACTTTTATTTTGTGGCTGAATTTTGTTTTGAGTTTTGAATGCACTCAGACTGTTAGAAATATTGTGGAATCCTTTCAAAGAAGAGACCCAGATGTGTGTGACAGGCAGAGTACTCCAACCTCATATATAAACAGCTACACGACAGAGCTGCCATAATCAAGCAGGGACAAGATATATTTTGTAGGTCTTCCCCATCTGATGGCTGTTTTACGTATGAATGTGATAGATGCTTGAAATCTGCAGTGTGTTCTTTGCCAATATAGAAGTGAATAATTAATTAGTTTCTCTGACATTGAGAAGCTTCTCTAAATTCCTGTCTGTGGTCTTATCTCTGATTTAGATACCCAAGACTGCACTTCTCTCATGTAAACAAGCAGCAAAGGTTTGTTGTAAGCAGAGAGGATCTGCTGAGGTTTCAGACTGGTATATATGAAGCAATGCACTTAAACTAGTGTGAACATCATTAATATAGGGCATACCTGCTCATTATTTACTGCTCAGCTTTCTGGGGCTTGGGAATTCAGAGTTCAGACAAACCCTGGCACTAGCTCTTCTTCCTAAAGGTACAGAGCTGTATGGTTTTCCTCCTTGCATTTTGTTTGGTAATCCATATGAACATTCCATTTATTTTCTATAATGTCTAAATCATTAAAAGAAAAGCTTTGGGGTGTAATATGAGACTGACAAAGATAATTACAGTTTTAAAGCCTTAAGAGGTTTCATGCATCATATAAAATTTTACATTCTACCACCAATTTAAATCAATTACAATCTTTAAATCTATAATTGTGCTATTTAAAGCATTTTAAAGGGCACGATGCATGTGGTATTTTGCTGTGTGTTCCAAAGTATTTTCACAACAGGTCTATTTATTGTGTGAAAGCATCTAGAGGCTATTAAAAGATGATCAGAAGCATTATTAACTCTTTAGTCTGTCTCCTTAATGCAAGAAGCAGATATACTTAAGCATTATTTATCACTTAGTCTCAGTTGTGCTAAATTTCTCAGCCTTTAGTCACAATAATTGTAACGAAGCTTGGAATAGATCATGCAGAGTGTCCTCATAATGCTAAACCAATGACTTCTTTGTGCTTGGGTGAGCATGCATTCTCTTTCATATTACAACAAGGCAAAGAAATAGAAGACTTTTCTAATTTATTCTTTTCATGCTAGATCTAGATCACTGCACAGGTAAAGATGGTGCTCTATTTTTCATGCAAAACCCTTTTTCTCACTCTGCACTTAGTTCATATCCAGGGATTTCAGCACCCTGTTTAAGCTACTTTATTACTTCTTAGCTGATTTACTAGGAAGAAATTGTGATCATCTTTCAAAATCTTAAACAGGAAGTTCCAAATTAATATAGTTTTGGTGAGTCTTACCATTTTTATTCTAATGGAAATTCTATCATCTTGTTTCTTCTCCAAATTTGCACGTAAATTGAATGTCATTAAATTTCTGAACAACATCTTTTCCTAAAACTTTGTTCCACTGAGACCTTTAACTTTACATAAATGAGAAAGCAGAGGTGAGGGACTGTCAGTCTGTTGAACTAAAATATCTTGGTAATTTTTCTTCAAAAATATTGAGAGTATGTTCAATGGACTCTGTATTTCCAGTAATTCTAATAACAGATCTTGACTGCTCAACTCTTCATCTTATATTCTCAGTATTTCAAAAAGAAACAAGTAATTAAAAAAAAAAATAATAACCAATGCAATGTAGATGGTGCTTAGTGGAAGATGATAGTAATAAAATAGTTTTGAATACTGTACTTCAAATAATCATTCAGCTTTTGGGGAGAACTGAGGGGAGGGAAACTGCATGTTCATTTTCAAGTATTCTTGCTCTCTAAGAAAAAAAAACAGTCTATCCTTTTTGACAGAGAATATCCATTATTATAGAAACAGGAGCAGTTTTTATAACCGCTGAATGAGTGGACATAGCCTGGGTATCTGTCTTATCAAAACAGAGCTGGGGTTAAAGTGCCTCTGTTGTGCAGGGAGTGCTGCTTTGGAAAAAATTATTTTTTTCTACATTAATTCAAAACCCAAATAGCCCATCATCTAAGAGCAAAAACTATTTTTCTTCTTAAGCAACTCAGATACACTAGTTCATTCACCCCCCTGGGAATCAGAAGTGATGAATACATTTGTTTCTTAAAGAATAGGGAATATTTTCAGTGTTTCTTAATAAATAAATAAATTAATTAAAGGGTGTTCTACACCAAAGCGGCCCCTCTATTCTGCCTGCTCTGAAGAAAGAATTGTCTTGTCCCCAGACAGTGGCCTCAGAATGTAAATTCTGATCATCTGCCTTGAATGTCCTGTGTAATTTGGAGATCATCTGATACAAGTTAATTATATGCAATGCTGAAACAGTAATTCTTAAACTCATAGAGGCCCAAATTATATTGATTATTTCACAGACATTACCAGGTATTCATATGTCTAGTCAGTGCCAAAAGCACACCTACACAAATAAATTTCCTCTACAGTTTTGCTGGCGGTGTGATATTTTGCTTCGGCTTTGTTACGTGCAGAACAATAACCTCCGTAGTGCTGCTCAGCACCGGGGAGGTAACTGAGCTCCGGTGCTGAGAGAAGCAGTTCTGAAGCATTAAGGACAGGTAGCCTGATCCTGTCATCCTTGAAGGTAGTGGGAACATTGTCCTTGCATTCAGAGGGAACAGGACACAAACCCTGTTTCATAAGCATTAGTGTCAATGAAATTAATTGTCCCAAGTACTGAGAGAACTGCACAAGTTCTCTCTCCACCCAGCAGAGATGAAATTGGATGCAGCACCTTTTTTCAGAACATTTCCTATGGGAGCATGAGCTGTAGGAAGTCGTTTGAAACCATCCCCTTGGCTGCTGTTTTCTACCATGGGGGTGACTTTTTTTGTGTTCCAGTATGTCCAGCACTGACTAGCATGGAAGTCTCATAGCAAGGAGAGGGGAGAAAGCTTCCAAAATCAGTATGTAATCTCAGGTGATATACAAGTGCCCATGTCATTTGGTTGGTGGGTTAAATGTTTTTTTCTAACTTTGTTCTCATTTGCCAACTTCAGGATTGCAGTGGGATACTTCTGATAAGATTTACCTTTTCTTACCTATTAAAAATAGAGCTGATTGATCTCCTATTCCTGCAAATCACTAGATATATGGCTGTTGAAGACATTTTATTTTCCTTTTCACTTTTCTCCCACCCTCACATGTAAAATTTTTCTGCTTTTCTGATGTATAACACCAGAAGGTATTAGTTCCCCTCCTACTTATACAAATTAGGAACATCTCCAAATGGAGTTATTGTGGCAGGTGGAGGGAATTTGTCAGAGACTCTACATCATCTGGCATTGCCAGAATTTAGCCCCCGTTCTTTCTCTACACACACAGAGCGTCCTTGGCCACAGTCCATTCAGCGCAGCACCAAGCACTGTTGGTTGGTGGTGGGTCAGCACGGGGCCGTGCAGCCCCACGTAACCTCTATGGTGGGTTTCCATTTCCAGAGGGGATTCTTAGTTGGTCAGATTGACTTTCTTACGTGGGCAGCACAAAGGGATTGAAAGGAAGTGGGAAACCTAAGCTGAATGTGTTTGTAAAAGGCCAAGACCATTAAGACTGGAATAAAATAGATTGGTGGAGAGTCGAATCGGATCCCTGGGTATCAAAGATATCGAGTGGTTCTATCTTAAGATACTGCATTAAAAAGCAGTGAAGAAACTACTACAAACCTCCAAAATGGGAGAGGTCTGGCATCAAAAACAACTGAGTCTGGCATATTTAGGGGAAATCTAGGGTTTATTTTTAATATTGTTGTTTGTGGGTGAACTCAATAAAGCTGTTGATATTGGAGGTTAGATGCAACAATGTACATAATGAAAATGCTGCACCAGTACAATCTTTAATAGAAAGAAAAAAAAATCCTGCATTAAAAATCATTTTCTCCCCTAAAGTATCCAGAAAACTAGTCCAATAAATAATGGAATGTCACCATAAACTAAACTAATTTTGAGATGATAGGTCTTTTATTTTTGCAGTAATAGTAGAAAGTAAAAAAAGCCATTTTAAAAATCTGAACCATGTTTTTACATTCTAATAACAAATATAAATTTCCAAACTGTTATTTCCATATTTCTTAATGGTAATGCATTCCTAGTTTTAAATCCAGCAAATACTCATTTTGATTCTAGGATTATGTTATCCTATAAATTAACATCAACTGGTAGCAGGAATTTATAGTGGAAACAGCAATTATTGATTCTTAATGCATAAAGAATTCATAATACAAACATCATTGACAAAAGATTTTTGTATTTTATTTTTATATTCATTTTGAAAGTATATAATCATAATGGTTTATTTTTCTAAACTCAAAAGAAGTATAAAATGCTTTGGAATACTCCTAACTAAAAAGGTAGTAAGAATAATAAGTGCTTAGTTTATTGGATAAAATGTGTTTTTCTTTAAGTAGAATATATCAAAATAATCAGTTTAGGATTTCTGAGTATGCCTACAAGAGCTCAAGGATGTATACCTTCCAGCAACTGCAGCAAAACCAAAGCATTGCACAAAACTCAGAGCTAGTTAGTAATCAGAGATGAACAAAGAATGATCATCCTACAAAAGCCATCTGATTTCTACACACAGGTTATTAGCAGTTCTGGGTAAGTCCTAAATAGCTTCTTTAGGTATACATGAAATGCAGTGAGCAGTTTTATAGGGGAAGAGATCAGCTTCCGTTTCCCAAGCATTTTATTGTAAGAGAAATCACTGTAGGAAGAGAAGACTTTTAAACTTATAAAAATAACTCAGTGTTGCCCTTTTAAATTGTTTCCACTGACAACCGAAGTCATAGTGGCATTTGTTCATCCAGATCCCAGTACACACATGTATTCATAATGATACATCCCTCGAATGGCACAGTTCTTCTGTGCTTGCTACCTGTCAGCGCTTGTACTCAAGAACCTTGAATATCAGTGACTCACTAATGTTTTATGATATTTTACCTCACTTTATGGTAGTCATTTATGACAAGACCAGAATGACATAAACTGCCATAAAGCAAAGCAATGCAATCACACAAATGACCATAAATCAAGGTAGCAACAGAAAAAGGTCATAAAAGGAAAGAAAATTGGAGAAAACAACATTTGAGTTCAGATTCAGAAGTCTGGAGTTAGCAGCACCAAACTTCGGGGCAGATGGATGTGAGCAGCAAGCAAATTCAGTGTTCCACTGATAGTAATCATTTTGTGTGTGTATGTATGCACTGACAGATTGATACATGGATGGGCTTTCATTACTTATAAGCCTGTTATGATGTACAGTTTATTGCAACTGTGTGCAAGAGCACTTCTTCTCCCCATAAAGTTATCTTAGCATTGTCCTGTACCCTCAGCAATTCCAAATTCATGTGACCTTTTGAACAACTTTTCTATAATTGTATCTATCTCTGTGTATTTATGGGGTTTTTTATGAAAAAATGTGTTCCTGTTAGGTTGGCTACCTCTGAAGGAATGGGATTGTGATGTACTTTTCTTGGAGGTCTGTCTTTTTCTTGGTCTGGAAGAGAAGCTTCTAACCAGGAGGGGAGACTGGATGTCAAACAGTGGCCAGATGGGGATTAGACAGAAATTCCACAGAGCTGGAGGGCTGTGGATGGATTGAGTTGGAAGTAGGAGTTTATTGCGTGGTGGCCATGAGCACAGGGCTGGTTTATTGTGTTGCGGATGGGGACAAGAGGAAGACCAAATGACCAGAATTAGAACCTAATGGGGCAGCAGAAGCTGTATGCAATGAGGTATAATGGTGCATATACCACACCTTAAAGTTATACTACCATAAAAATGAGAAACTGCTAGCAGTGGAGATAACAGCATTTATGAGGAGAATTTATGGGCTGCTCATGTGGTATAAATATATACAGTACACAAACACCAGTGGGGATAAATTCCACTGGACAAGCCTGTTATTTTAACAGTAACCTTGAAAATATCATGTTGTTTAACTGAATAAAGCGTTAAAGGAACAATACATAATTTAATCTTCTTCTCTGCTCTGTAGAATTCATCTCTGTATTAGCCTCAGTGATGTTTTAAGTATGTGCACTAAGACAAACACTGATAGTTAATCGCATTTATTTTAACATCCTTATTCTTCCCCATCCAAACCCCTATGCTTTCATTTTGTGTGTAAGCCTGTTTTTAATGGAGCAGATGTGCTTTAAAAACTGTGAAGACATATTTTTATACCTATCTTTTATCTAAGATCTCTAATTCTTCCCATGTTGCTGTCCTTCAAATCACTTGCTTTCCTCTTTTGTAGTATCACGTGCATTCACGACTGCCATAACCCTTTCTAGTAATTTTTTTAAATTCTTTCTTGTCAGAGGACACCAATGTAGTAGATGGATATGACAGAAATGTAGCAGAAAAGCAAAAAAATAGAGGACTTGAGCTGAGAGATACCGAGCAAGTGCATTTGCAGTGAGCTGAGTTGGGATGCCAAGCCATCAAATTCAGAGATGCAGCAAAGTGTGAGTCCTTCAGGTCCTGCACTGTGGCTCCACAGGGCTGGGTGCTGAGGTACAGTTTTTTCCCTTCTTGGCCCTCTGCAGGAGAAAAGCTGCAATATTTGGAACCCCTCCAACCCACTTTTGAAAGATCTTTTCATAGCCAGAAGTATCACCAGAGAGTCACACAGTGAGAGTGAAGGCGGAGGTATCATCAGGTCAGAAACTCTAAGGTGAAAGGAAACCCTAGAGAAGTGGTTTGATGGTTTAACTAAAGAGGCAGTACTGCAGTGCCCAGATACACCACTTAATCCCTTCATGACTTGATTTCCCTGTTATCTCCCTATCTCCAGCAGAAGATGGCATTTGGGGATTTAAAATGCCATGCCCTACACACAGAAGAAAAATTATTAGCCTTTCAGAATATTTTCAGATCAAATTCTAGCAGTTATTTACCAAGGTGTAAATTCACTTTCTCTGACTTTACTCTTGCTGCCAAGAAAGTAAACTAGGACAAGTTAACAGAATGATCCAAGACTAAAGAAAAAGCTGGTATCTTAATTTTTGATGCGGTCTATGTGTTCTCATTATTACATTCTCTGTTTGTATTACTTTTGATTTATAATGTAATTGGGGAACTATAGAAATGTTAATGGGAAAGATACTGTTCTGAATATGACAAAGTTGTTTACTAATTGTTGCCTTTAACTTAGGCTAATTTTGTAGTATTGAAATATTTAAAAATGTTTTATTTCCTTATTTCTAGGTTGTCATGAAAGCATTGTTTGGTTTGAACTCCACTCTCAGATGAGCTGAGATCTCTCCCCCTTTCAAACTAGGAATATAGTGCAAATTAAAAATTTGCTACACTAGGGTTCAATCTCAAACCTTTAGGCAAGCCCATTCATTTTGTTAAATATTTAGATGAGAGTGTTGCTTGTATGTTTATTTATTTATTTTTACAACATCCACCCTGCTTCTCATTATCTTAGGGGAGATGGAGAATATTGCAGTGATTATTAGTAAGCTTGGTAATGAGATTACTGAACCATTTGCAGTTGACTTTTTTGTGATGCATAATTACAGGGGTTTATTTACAGTGCCTTTAGAGGTTTTGTTTTTGTTTTTGCCTTTTAATGATTCACATTTATATCCTTTGTTCTTCCTGTAAGGGATAAGATTCTATCTCTGGATGTTTTGCATTTCTCTCCTCCCAACACAACCCCCCCAAAGAAATGAATGTGTTGTACTTTAGATATAAGTAAGAAGCTCTTATTCAGTCAAGTGACCCTCATTCTGCAGGTTCTTATGTACTTGAGTAATCTGACTGATATTAATTGGGAATACTCAGGTAAATAGGATTATTTGTGCATTTGTCCTAGATGACTCTTCCAGTCTATGTTCAAGTCAATGGAGAGAGCCTCATTGACTCTTTTTGGCCTTGCCTGTCTTATAAATACTATATACTAACAGAAAAGAGTAGAAAGGAAGAGCTGCTTTGCAGGTCATATATCTCATATCTGGGGGTTGTTAAGGTTAATTACCATGTTGCCACATTTATTACTCACATTCTTGATTGTTACCCATTTTTTCTTCCAAATAGCTGTGATTTCAGCAATTTCTGAAGCTTTTGGTGAAGGATTCCTGATAGGGGCGGGGAATCTAAGGGAAGTGAAGCTGTTACTTGGATCAAGTACAGAAAAGTTCCTGGGGAATAGAGAACTGGAATACAGTTGCCCTGATTCTATGCCTACTTATTCTGCATCACAGGCATCCTTTAGAGATTGAGATCCCATAGGTTATACATGTGAAAAGACAATATCTTTGGTTTTATGTTGTCTCAGTCTTTAACGTTGGTGAAAGGTCTCCCATTGACTCAGTGGGCTCTGTTTTATTGTAAAGCAGTGAAATCTTAAAAAACTCTTTTTGTCTGCTTGTTTTACTGGATTTATTTACAATAGGTTAGATTTTAAATTCAGGTAGAAAGATGTGAAATTTTTATACACCGAACTCTAATCACCTAAATAAGGCACAAGCAAAAAGATGGAAATGGGTGTTAATATGTGACATTAAAGTTGTGGCACTAATCCTAGCTATTATTCAGAAATCAGTGGAACATTTCATTTGTAAAAATTGCAAGTTCTGAGCTTCTTTTCATGTTCAAAAGCAGATCTGCTTTGAACACTTGGAATTTATATAAATCCATAGTTAACTTTAAAAATGCCATAAAGGCAAAATTTATTTTTTCCTTCAGCAGCAACCAAGTCACTTCCTGTAAAAATCAAAAAACCACACAGCACATTACAGTTTACTTGCAAAAAAAATAAAATTTAGAGAAATTAAAAGACAAGAAGATCCAGAATAATTGCATTTCCTTATGGAATAATAAATAAGCTAAAAAAAATTGTTTATTTTGTCTCAGGAAGTGTCTATTGACTGCTTCATTATACCAAGAATAAAACTGCACCAAGAAGGGGTGCATAACTTATTCAATGTAATTTAAATCCATATCCTGAACACAGACTGTAACAGAAATACTCACTGCAACTTAAGTGGATCAAGTCTATGAAGAGAAGGAAAATGATCACACTCCTACTATGTAGCTTGTGTCCAACCATGAACTGTAGCTCACATGCTGAGTTCATGTAACAGAGGATTAAGAAAAAAAAACCAACTTATTTTTAATGTGCAACTTGTTCTTGATTCCTTTGAGCCAACGTTCATGTGAGCTAATTCATAGGATTGCTGCATTCTGTGCCTTTTTCTATAAAAACATATTAATATTCTGGTATAAAGTGCACACATGACAGTGACAGCCACCATGTATACACTTGATTTCTGAAGTACTGCCTCATGAAGTCAGAGAAAACCTCATTAGAATATACCCTTTTCTGGGAAGAAAATGGTCCAAAAACCATATTGTACATCCAGGGTTAATTTTATTCTTTGAAATTACAGATTCAGCTAAACTGCCATCGTCTCTTTGGGATAACTTGTCAGACTCTTGGAATTTAAGCACCGGACATCTACTGGGAGTAAATGTCCTTATGTACACTATCTAAAGGATGGCTACCCTGGGGTTTCTACCAAGCCTACATGATCATATATTGATGCTAGGCTTATTTATTTCAGTGGTTCTGAAGCACACTTAATCATCTTACTAAGGTGTCCTATGTGGTACATAATTAATATTATACATTGACTTTGGAAGAAAGCTTGGGGGGGGGGATTGGATGATCCAAAAGAAATATGGTAACTTCTTTATATTCAACAGAGGTTCTGCATGGTAAAGATTGAGCTCCTCCATTTAGGAAGATGAGGAACGATGAGAATGTTTCTTTTTCACCCCTTGCCCCTTACACTTATAGTATTCTCTGTTTAAACACTGGTCCAGTGCTAATTTTTGCCAAAAGTGAAAGAGAGAGTGAAAAATCATTAATTCAATTTCTCACTGTTTTGCCTCTGGTGATTGCTGTCACTTCAGGTAATAGCTTGTCTGTGGTTCTGACCCAATTCTTAAACCAGTCTTTCCATACTCAACCAATTAATCTAATGGTTCATTAATTGCAAACATCTGAAATCATTAGAACCTGATTGAGCACAAAAGCATCAAATCCCGTGAAGCTGTGACTGCTTAGCCAGCAAATGGTCTCATTGCAAAGGAATGTCAATGTTTATAGTAAATGTAACCTAAACTAGGGTGTTCATTGACATATCCCTCCATTTGTATACAACGGCTCTGACATCTATCAGTTCAAGAGTGCATGATTTATCCACTGCTATATCCTGGAACTGACAAGCCAAAGATTACAGCTTAACCTACATGAAAGCAGAGGCTGTATGTATTCCTAAAATAAATATTTAGTAACTGACAAGCTCTGGTTAATATTAATTCCTGATAGAAAGCAGTCAATTTAAGCTTACTTCATGCCAAAATCTATTTGTATTTTGTAAATCATTTTTCATGAATATAGTCTAGAGAATCTCAAGAAAATACGTAAGTGGGGGAAGGTTGCTGTATCAGTTGCATTTGATATATTGCACATCTACATTAAAGAGAACCTTCCATAGGCCCATAAAGCAGGGCAGACCAGGGAAAGGACATACACAAACAGTACTCTGATGGTAACCATAAAATAAGAGACTTTTAATTAACTTAATTTAGTGCGTGTGAAAGGTGCTAAATTTACCTTTCTGGAACATGAAGCTTTCTGTTTCTCTGTAGGGGACGTAGCACAGGTAATGCTAAACTTCACTGCCAAACTGCATCACGGATTCCTCTGTCTCCTTGATGTGCTCTGGTTTTGATTTTTCTCTTTTTCTTCCTTCATTTGTTTTTAGAGGCTACTAACTGTTCTACCAATAGATAAATAGGGAAAGATATGAAAATTTTTATTATTCCATTTCTGAGCATTGGCATTGTCTTAAATGCTTTTGTCTTGCTGCTCTGATGACAGTTGCCTTCCTACAGAGTCTAGTCTGGGGCCAACAGTTAGCACTGTCCTCAGCACAGACAATGTAAGGGGGAAATGGTATTTTCCTGTGGAACACCCACTTTGCTAAATGTCTTCATAAAAAGAGAAAAAAAATAATGAACCACTTGGTTTATGCTTACAAATATGAGAGTATGTGCATAAAGCAGATATGAGCGCAGGACAAGTACAGATCCTGTCTGAGTCCATTCAGAACTGTATGGCCATAGCACAGAACTAGTAAATACTGATGGAAAATGACTTCACACCGTGCAAGTAGGGCTACTTGGCTTTGAACAGGAACAGATCTCCTATGTGTAGAAGCTTTGCTGTCTTTTCTTCTTGTACACACAATGCATGTACACACACAGCTTCATCCCACAGTATTCAGTGTTCTCTTCTCCATGTGTGCATTCAAAATGCCTCTACTTCTCAGGTTCATTTTTCTGGCTGAGCCTTCATCTGGCCTGTAATTTTGAGAGATGGCTTCTGTTCTTTCAGTTAATTCTATACTTGATTTATTCTCATATATGTCCTTAAACAAAGATTAACAGCAATTCTGCTAAGTTGGTGATGTAGCAAAGGTGAGGACTGTGTGTTCATCAGATAGACAGGATAACATTGTGAGCATACTTGCTTAAGTCCGAATTTTTGATCCTCAAAATGTCTCTAACATAAATACATGTATGTATCCGTTATTATGCTTCTATGAACTTTCAGTGAGTGGGACGGGAAAAGGGCTGGTTCTGTTCTTTCCCAAACTGGTCCTTGCAGCCATAGTAAGCAGCCCACACAGTCCTATTCATCACTGGTTTTTGAAATATTCCTATTTAAAAGATTGATAATGAGAGGGCACAGTTATATTTAAAGGGCTTAAACAACTGCCCATTAAGAATTTTTTACCCCTGCAGATAAGAAGAGGACAGCTTGGAGAGGTTACCTAGCAGAGAGCAGCTAGAGAGCCAGGACTGAAAGATAACCAGGGAAGGAGCTAGCTGTGTGCTTCTGGCAATAGATGAGCAGTATCAGTAGCCCTAATGATCCAGGGCAGTGGCCTGAAGAAGTCCTTGGAGTGTGGTTTTCCTTTATCACTTTTACTGGACTGCCCTTTGGGAATGAGTTATGACCTGATGGTTTGATCTTTTGTATTGTGTATGGGGTTATTGCACCTTTTAGTTCCTGACAACAGTAGTAAAGCTGCCAAGTATTACTTAAAGTGTGGGAATGTTTATAAAAACTCAGCAGAGTGCCCAGTATTCAGAGTGCTAACGGGACAAGAAACATTATCAAACATCAAGCAAAATGGTGCGCTGTGGTGCTTGCTGCAATACTTTGCTTTGAGATTACCATTTCCAGCTGGTGAAATAAGCCTTTATCAGAATGCAAGGGTCAGTAGCAATGTAAATGCTGAAAAACACAATTCCAGGGTATCTCTATGCTTATATTTAAGAAGCACATGTGTTTTCAAATGTACATGTACGTTCATACTTGTAAAAATATTTCAGATGAAATCTCAAAATGTGCTTGCTCTGAACATTAAATGGAGTGACAATATTAGTTTTTTGACAATGCTCTAATGAAATCATAGTTCAAAATATTCACTGAAAACATTACACTCCCCCCTCA
This sequence comes from Caprimulgus europaeus, assembly GCA_907165065.1. The sequence continues at coordinate 7,682,661 of OU015541.1, forward strand.
TTAAGGTGAATTTTGTTTGCATGCTCTTTTCCCAGAATACTGATGTTAATTTTTGCTTAACTTTAGTCTTACAAGGTATGAAGCAATTTAACAGACTGAGTAACCTTTCATTAAAGTTCAGTGCAGTACTTAAGCATGTTGGGTGCATTAATTGTTAGCTGACAGCTATTATTTCTGTGAAACCCTTTTGTAGTAAAATTTCTGCTTGATGGATTGGATTTTACAAAATTTGCATTTCACTGAGCCAGAGTCAACTGGTACTTATAGCTGTGGTAGCTATTTAAATAAGAAAACAATAATTCTTTAAAGTATTGTTAAATGTCTATTAAAACTATGAAACTTACTTAGGATTAACTCTTTATTATGGAATTCATATCCCTGCAGTATTGGTTTTGATGTACCACTATAATAACCCTGGCTTCTAATAGACATAGGACTAAATGTCTACACCCAGTCCTGAGTGCTGGCACAAAGCTGGCATGAAAACTATTGAGCTCTATGCTCTTAAACACAAGGGAAAATGCAAGAAAATCGGCAGACAAGAAGGTTTATGTGTTTTCCTAAACCTCTGTTTCAGATGATGGTCAGATACATATATTTCCTACTCGGGATGCTATTAGATGGTGTAATGCATGGTGAGCAATTCTCTGAGGTGCTGGAGAGCGTGGAATTTCTCAGATAGTAAACTCTGAAGACTTTAATGGATTAACATGGTTTTCCTGGCTACTGACTTTGCAATGACCCTTGCATCTAGCAGACTAAACTACCATCAGCACTACAACAGTGAGAAGAATAATAGAGCACCAGTGGTTAGCAGCAGTGATTCCTAGGTGGGGTCAGCACTGCGGTAGTACTGGTATGAAGGAGACTTTAAGGAGTAGAAAAAGATCTCATATCTTTGAGAAGGAGGGAGAGTTGCCAGTGATAAGAAGGGTCAATCACTTTGTAAAGAACATGAAAGGTTTGTGTTTTAGCTAGTTGGTTACAAGCTGGTCCAGAAGAGATAACAGAACAGCTCAGATACATATAGCATATGAGAACATCAGACTTTATTAACTTGAAGGTATCTAGCTGAACATGTTGGCCTAGAGGGAAGATGCAAGGAGAGAAGGAGGAACAAGAAAGAGGTTTCCTTAGGGAAACCAAATTGTCCAACAAAGAGGATGTGGTGAGGGAGCAATTATAATAACATGTGATTGAGAGAAGCAAGATAGTAGAAAGTTTCTCGCAACCAACTAAAAAATTCTAAATTGAAAAGACAACCAACTGACAGAGATGAAAGACTACGAACAGTAAGGGAGGAGTTCTAGCCTATGATCTGTGTTTTTGTATAAACACTGATTTTATGAATGATACACCATTATTGGGATCAGCTGGAATTCACAGCTCCATCAGTGCCATCACCTTTCCTGTTTGCTGATATATTCCTCAAACTTATTCAATGAATCCTTGTGGAATAGAAATCTAATACATTTCTGAAAAGGATCATGAGCATAAACGTACAAGTAACAGCACAGATATTGCATTAATTTTTATTATTGTGTAGTTAAAAATGTGACAGTATTGTTGTTTGGTAATGACAGAATAAATTCATGATGCTTTGATTATGTTAAAGATCTGAATAAAAGTTGAGTCATGCCTACCTATCACTACATCAGTTACATGCTATAATTTGGTAAAATTAGCTGACTTTAACCACTAATCTTAGATGCCTTATTAAATACATAAGAGTAGCAAGAAATGGCTTAGATCATCAGTATTATCTCATCAACAGTGGAAAGAGAATGTTACTTCCTTCCATATCCTAGAAATCTGATGAGGAAAGGAGAAAAACAGAGAGAAAAGTGAGTTACTTAATTATTCAAGAGGGAATTTCCTCTTCAGCAAATTTCTCTCTCAGCTCAGCCAAATGCTGTCATTACATGACTTCTAATTTTAGGTAGAATAAGGATAGCAGGTCAGAATTTTTAACAATAAAACTGCAGAATCCATGTCACAGATAATGGTCAAGCATTTTTGCTTCTTTATTAATTCAGGGGTCTCACATAAGTATCATATGGTAAGACCATACACACCCAAGTTGTTTGCATGTTCTCTTTACAGTTTCACTTTTAGGTTCAAGAAGAGGTAAAGGAGAAACTCAATAATGCTGCAATTTTAGCAGTATTCTTTTAAGACCCATCCTACTGTCCTTTCCATAGGTTACTCTCAGGAGTCCACTATCCCACAGGTACCTTGCATCTATCACTGGATGGGAAATGAGCCCCTTGGGTTGAATTAGATCAATATCTTGACCTTCAGGAAGATCCTTTGTTTGTATCAAGTAGGAAACAAAAAAAAAATCATCTTCATCATGTAAGATACACAGGAAATATATGCTAAGTTTAGGCATTGTTTAGTAAATGGATACAGTTTATGGTGTAGAAAACATGGAAATCTGAGTAATTGTCATTCAGATTGCTTATGACCACTTGGACATCTGTGAGATAGAGGATGAAACATCCCATTTACACTTTGCACTGAGGTTATCCATATGTGGAGAGTGATTTTTCCAAGATGTAGTATTTGTTAGTAAAAACAAATGAAAAAAGAAAGCAGACCTCATTTAGGGAAGCTTCATTACTGGGTGTGTCAGAAAGAAAAAGGTGGAACACCTACAAAGAGATCACGTGAAATTGAGCAATGCAGTTTGAGGGATCAATTTTAGGTTTGAAAGCAGAAAATTAGCCATATTTTCAAAAGGGAATTGTCATGATTGTGTCCTAATATTGTAAAAATTAAGCATTCCTCAAGGCAATGAAGACTGGGGAAAATATCTCAGTGGCAGTGTTAAGCTTAAAAAAAATAGAAAATGGCCAGCAATGCACTCAAAAATAATGCTTTGAAAATAAAGTAGTTAAAGGAGGACATACTCAGTTTACAGTCTGCTATCTTGATAGAGACATATTTTATTTCTTAATATAATAATTTCCAAATAATCTAGCTTCTTGCTCACATGGCATTTCTATATCAGAAAATCTGTATTTTACTCTACCTCATTTGTAAATTAGGTAGGTAAATGCAAAATCCATGATCCAAGTTTTGTGGCTATTTTTCCTGCAAAAATATGCTTGAGTAAAATTTACATTATTAATTTGAAAAATCTATCTTAGTTACCTTTCCTTTTTGAGTTATTTAAAAAAAATCTGAATGATACTTTTTACATGTAGTTTCAATTCTTTTATTCCAATCTTTTTGCTTGAAACATTATTCTCTTTTTTTATTTGAAAGTGATTTTTACATTTAAGTGTTTTATTGTAACAGTGAATCTTAAACTTGTAAACTGCAGATGTAGTGAGCAACATACACCCCAAAAGAAGTTTTGGTGGAAAGGAATATTCGGCACAGAGTGATACCCTCAGCTTTGGTAACAAACCTGACTGTTGCTTACTTTAGAGCAAGTAGGTCATAGCATTCTTGATGGCTAGCATCATTCATCTTTCTTCCTTTCAAGATGAAAAGCCAAAGAAAGAAATAAAAGCTGTGATTGGTTATGGTGTCCCAAGAGAAACTCTCTTCTTCTCATGAGGAATATACCCAGACTTTTTTGTGTTTGAATGTAACTTATATCTGCAGATTTTGCACCTTTAAATTTTGTACCAGAGAAGTTATTTTAAAATATAAATTAGTTCTTAAACCTTTAACCACACAAATGAGACTAGGAATCTGAAGGTGTAGATATTTGTGGGGGGGGGTGGAAATTTGATTTTACCATTGTTAAGTTGCAGATGTAGCTATCTGGATGTAAAGAGACCATAGAGGAGAGTTGCTTTCCTGGAAAGGTTGCCACATGCTGATCTGGGGAGTTACACTTTAAGATGTGATTTTAATGCTGTATAATTTGAGCTGGGTTATAAGTGATGGTCCTTGCTCTAAACAGTCTTGCACATGTTTATTTTACCTTTGACATAAGTGAATTGTTTGTGTGCACTATTGTCCCTTCTGAGTAAAGTTTCTTTGCTAATCACATGTAGATGATAAGGGGAACCAAGCTGATCATCACCATCAGGGAGCTGTTGTACGGCTTCCTAATGCCTCAGTGTGGATAAGCTAATGGGAATCAGACAGAGTTTTATTGGGCAGTTGTTTTGGTATAGCATTGACTATAGAGTCTGTTCTGCTGTGACATGATAGTATCAAATCCTCCTTCCTCAGTCTTAACTAGAGATGGCCAAATGTCCCACCTTTAACTTGTTTGAATAAAAAATTTTTTGAGGAAGGGCAGAGTAAGAGTAAGAAGAATTTAGTAAATGTGATAAGTTTCTTAAAAGCAAAAAAGGAAACATACCATTTCTTTCCTGCTACTTTTTAATCAACATCAAATTCAAAAGACAGCTTGCATTCTTCATTGACAAATAGTAAATGACTCCAAGAGCGTAATCATACTAAAATTCACAGATAGGATAATATACAACTGGAACTCTTATCACGCCTCTGTCTTGAGGAACTGAGGTATGCCTTGGAGGAATGCATTAGATGCTATGGTTAATTAACTAATTTATTCAATCAAGTTTAACAGTGGTTTTAACTTTAATGGCACCATTACATTTTAATATGAAAATAACAGGCTGTGTTGCTAGCATTCCCTGCAGTCCGCCTCCTCTTTACCAGCCACTTTACAATTTGATTTTGATTTGTGAAGTCTTAAACCTGCTTATAATGTCAAGTGCATGTAATACAATACATCTAGTGAACATTATACATGCCCACCTTACAAATACAGTTGCTTGAAGTCATACCTCCTGACAGTGTGCATTCTTCAAGAATCATTGAGTTTGCCTATGTCCTTCAGGAAGAAAATAGTATACATGTGTAAATATAAGTAAGCTAATTTTAAGTGTGTTTGAGTGATTTTTCTCAAAGATCTGGAGTCCCTGCTGCTTAGTAGAATTCCCTGTCTCATGCCCCTGTTTTCTCTGGGGAAATGCATTGGTACAGCTGGGTCTTACTAGGTTGCAAGTAGAAAATGAAGCTGAGAGAAAAGTAGTTCAATCTGTACTCCTCAGTTTGCTGAAGGAGGACATTTCTCTCTGCTTAAAAATGATGGTCACAAACCCTTTAGGTGTTCCTAACCCCGTTCTGGCTGCAGTCTCCCACAGACATTTTCTGTGAAGTTTTCTCCTTTATGCAATATAAATATTCTATGGATTTCATGACTTAATATTCTTGGAAGTTCAACTTCTCCTGTACTCTCTGTGTCTTCTTTTTGTCTGATCTAACCAATATGAAACACTAAATTAAAAATGAGTGAGAAAATAGTATTCCCCAGTATGCCACTGCAATGGTTTCCAGTTGCAGCCCATCAGCAATAAGTTTATACTCTAGTGGGAAAGTTTGCACCCAAAGCTGGTAACAGGACACAACTGTTGCCCTATTGCTAGAATAATTTATTGAGATATTGGAAATGCACCTTCAAGTTGTGACAGACAGAGAACCTATAGCTTTCTTTGTCAATGGGTTCATGTGGGTAAAACAGAAAAAGTCTCATTTTGGGGTTGGTTATTTTTGGGGGGTTTGGGGTTTTTTGACAGTAAAACCCTTAAAAATGTGGTTACCATGTGCAGAGGTGAACCAGAACATGGCGACCAGGTATACCAACACCTGGTCTATGAAGCGTGAACCCCATGTGGCTTAAAAAAGGTCCAGGTATCCAGTTTCATGGATGTCAAAGAGAAGAAGACTGTTTCTGCCTCACAGCAGATGTTTAGGTGCTAAGAAGACATCTAGTCTCCCTTGCAAAACCTAGTGCCCAGTCTGTGCTCCGGGACAGAGCAGGGCAGGTCCACATGCACCACTGCAGCCTGGCTCATGCCCACGTGGCTGGTTGTCCCCACATGGGTCACACCAATGAGACCAGGACTTTGATTGTAAGAAGCAGCCACAAAAGGCAAAGATTTCAGGTGTGAGAGCAAAAGCTTGCTGCTGGATACCCACGTCCAATTTAATCTGATTCTGGAAAGGGACAGTAAATCATTGCTAAACAGTTATATGTGATTTTATTGAGAATTTTTACTATCATGGATACAAAGGCCGTACTTTAGAGATTAACTAGGAAAAGTTTTACAAGACAGTGGAGATAATGAATCACAAATTCTATAAGGGTGAAACTCCCATGCTGAATCAAAGTACAGCTGTCTCATATTTGCTCTGTGTGCATTTTGCTACCAGTAATTTTGTCATCAATTTTCATATTTTGTTTAAACATATTTGTCTTTTGGACAAGATAGGTCATATTTCACACATTTGATGAATTTTCTCCTTGGTCCAGTTTTACAGGATTTGCACTTAATTAATTGCACAACCTTTAATTCGACAGACTGTTTTTAATGGCTGTGTAGTTTCGAATGCATATACACAGAGGAATTTCAAAAAGTAATTGTTTTTATGTCACTACCATTGAAAGTTGTAATTATTAAAATATACAGATAATGGTACAGAATTTCTTAGCTGCTTATACCAAATAATGCACGTAATTTTTTATGCATATTTTCAGGGTTTTCTATGGAAGTTGGGGTACCACCTCCATACAGCAATGTTCATACACAACCCCTCCAACTTGGTACAAATGTATAGTTCCAACTTGCAAAAGCATTGGCAAACTTTGCATGTGTACTTTTGGAAATATGAACCTTTATTAAATTCTTTTTTGGGAATTATACTGTAATTTTGTTAATAGTTGTTGACAGAACTATTTGACTGGGCATTGGCTGGAAGTGCTGTGCTTTAAAGTGCTAAACAAATTTCATACTTCCAAAGCTTACAAAAGCTTAGTGAAGGGAAGACCACCTTTTACTAGAAGAGCTAAGCACTGACAGTTGTGGCACTCTTAAAAGCTTCTTTAGTTCTTTAGCAGACTCGCAGAAGAGGGCTACCTCACCCGTCCAGACAGCACGCTGTCTGGAAATGTGCCCATCAAATCTGTTTGTCAAGCCACCAGGCTTTTCCATGCCTGGTAAAAGGCAGACAGGAAGGAGTAGGCAAAGGTCAATCCTTGTCAGTTCTTTGTAAATGTAATTGTACTGGCAGTTTGCAAGGCTTTTGCTCGTTCCCTAGCAACTTTGTGTATGTGGGGAAGAGTTAAATACATATTTCTCAGTATGTTGCTTTTCCATTAATTTCAGCAAAAAGATTTTAAAAAATTTTATTTTATTTATTGGCCTTTGTGTATACTTGGAGGTTTGTGTGTATAAGGTGCAAACTCCCATAAGCAATTGTGTAAGCTTTTGAGAAGAAATCTGTTGCTGAGGACTGACTAACTTCTGAGGTGGAGTGTAATCACAATAATTAATCTGGGTTCTGACTTCTTTTGTTAAGTGGCGCTGAACAAATGCAATTTGTGATACAAATTCATTACAGCCTCTGTTTTTCATACAGGTAGTGGTGAGTTGTAACCAGAATCTGACCCAATGTCACTGAGAACTTTCAGAGATCTTTTATGTCTCAAATGGCTCCTACTAATGACAGACATAAGAACAGTGATTTTAAGACAGATTTTTGTTTAGAGGAATTAATTTAGGATTAAGCTGAGGCATGCAACTCCAGTCTAATTTTTCGGAGTTGTTCGTACTTACACAAAGGATGAATTAAACTCATTTATCTTATTGAAGCCTGAGACAAAACAGTGGGGCTCACGTGTGCTGCTGATGTGGACTGGTACAGCTCCATAGACTGCAGAATGACTTGGTCCAAGGTGTGCGAGAGGTGCTGAGAGAGATGTTTCTACAAAGGACCAATTCATATCTGTAAAACTGGTGCACACAGTCCCATTCTCTGAGCAGGAATGGCCAGTAGATCACCTTCAGTCCAGCTGTACTTGCAGTGAGCAGGGACTCTTGGGTGCAGGTTTTATGGATCAGATGGGGCTTGCTAAGAAGAAAGTCTGTCACTTGAAAAGCCTGTCCCTGTGAAAAAGTGTCACCTCTGCAATGTGGAGATGAGTATGAAGAGTGATCATGATTAACTGTGCATGCAGTACACTAAACACACTGAGATAAGTATAGTGAGATTCTGCTTGATTTTCTATTTCTGTTGGATTAACCTGGCTAAACACAGTACAGTTTTTAAGTGTAATTATTTGATCTGCCAAATCATAGGTTGTTTTCTTTTCAGTAGCTAATATTTGCTTTCACTTCATTTGTCAATGGAGTCGTAACATTAATGGTAATGTTGATATAGACAGAAATGCATCCAGAATGCTGTGTTAATCCATGTTGTTTTAATTTAACAGACCAAATTTCCTGAAATTGTTCCTTTGACTTCAGTTGAGTTACACCAGCAGAGAATTGGTTTCAGTAAGTTTTACGGTGTTACTGACTCTCAGTAATTTATCACTATACATGTCTGCTCACTTAACTGATAGAACCTAGGAAGATGGGCACGGTGGTTTAAATTGCTCGGTCTCTTAGTGCAGGTAGCAATAACTCTTTGTTCGCTGTTATGTACAGTTTTCTGCTCATCTGTAGATCTTGAAATGGTTTATAAATTTAGGGTGAGGCTATGCCCATTAAGGTAATTGGACAGTTTAGGGATCCCACACAGTACTCTGCTGTGTGGGGGGAATGGGTTGTACCCTTGCTCCAAATCATTTTGCAGTCGTTGCCTTGCTGGGTTGGGCTGTTCTGTACATGGGGATGGGGAAGGGGAGCAGGTGCTTACCCTGCGTGGTCCTACTAGCAGCCAGGATCAGCCCTGTGGGACTGTGGATGCTCTACACAAGCACAGCACTGCAGAAATTATGCCCAAGCCCTCAGAAAGTTTCAGGTACTCTTACATCTAGGGTTTGGGTTTTTTGTTAATTCTCTCTACTTTTTTTTTCTGAACCCTGAGAATGAAAAGAAAAATGGAAGTTCATAAGGTGGGAGGTGAAAATTTTACAGGCCTGCTTTTCTTGCTTTCATCTCTTCAAGAACTCAGAATAGTCTGTTCCAGAAAGAAAACAAGGGACCAAGATGCTCAATGATGGATTTTCAAATAGGTTCATACTCCTTTTTTAGGGCACAGTTGCACATTTGGATTAAGTACCCAGGCAGATAACAGGCATGTGTCTGAAGGTGGGATCTCGGAGTACCAGAACTGGACAATGTGACTTTTTAGTAAGAAGGTTAGGCAGCTTCATGCCTTCAGCTGACTTTCAGCATTAAATACACCTTTCAAATTTCTGGCAGTTTCCACAGCCATTCAAAATGTGATCACTAGAGATCTGACTCACATGAGTTTGTGGAACCAGAGCAGTTTCTGGCTCCAAACTTCACAACCTCTGACAGCAGAGCACATCCCTGTAACCCTCCGAATCAGCAGCGTGGGCTGAAGGGTCTGTTCCTAGCAGAGGGCACTGGCCTCAGATAGAGGCACTGTTTGCTCTTTTTTTGTTCCCTGTAATGATTTACAACTTCATATTGCTGCAGAAGAAAGAGTTACAAAGAAGGAGTTAGAATTCAGCCTGTGTCCTGGTGAGTTTCTCATCTTTGTTCGATGCAGATGTTGAGTCATTTTGAGATGCAAGTCATTTCTTTGAAAAAGCTTTCTTTGGGGCTGAAATATAATGGCAGGAAATTAGCTGTTAATCCCATCTTTTCTTGGATAGACTAGACATGCATAATAAACTCCCCCTTTCCTCCTGTTTGCTTGCCCAGTGATTCAGTTTGACCTGAAAGAAAACATTTTCTTCCAAGAAAGACAATGTTTATGAGGTGCAATCCTGGTTTTGCTCTGATGATTAGAGACACATGTATCAACCTGTGCAAAATTTGTGATAGCTGTTTAAAATGAAGCCTGGTCAGGAAGACTGAGATCACAAACCCTGTAATAATCAAAACACCAGGACAAGCCTAACTTGATATTCCAAAATTGCATCCAAACTCCCAAACCTGCTTTATAACCCTTGCTCCAGTTGAGCACGGCAGAGACAGTAAAGCTTCATCATCTGCCTGGGAAGGAGGCACCCCTCTCCCTCCTTCCTTCTGCCTGGGGGTATCTGGGAGAGGCATGTCCCAGAATTGGGAATACGGTTGTATTATCTTTGCCTTCCAGCAGATTTTGGCTACTCACATAACCCCTGGAGCCTCCCAGCCACTTGGGAACACTGCCAACATGCTGTTAGAAACGAGCATAAACGAGGATATGGAAAGGTTAGAGTTGTCATTGCACCCAGAGATAGACCTCTACATTTAAGAGATGGCTATATATTTGTCAGTACTGACTGTTTTCTATTAAATTCTCTAACAGATTTAAAATAATCATTTTTCCAGAACTAATCAGTAAAAAACAGCCAGCATTATTATATGGTCTGGTGAAGAGATATCAGAAGCAACTTTCACATTTTCTCACGTGTGTACTAGACCATGCGTCACCCTGTGGTAGAAAATCTTAGACTTTTTGTTTCCCCATTCTAACAATCATAACTACTTCAGCTCATGCTGCAATAGCTTCTTGGGCACAGGTAGAAAGGGTGTCAGTGTGAAGAGACAGTTACGTTATTTTCTGCTTATATGGCTGAAAATATTTTGTTATTTCAGGGTATTTCAGAAAATGAAAGAGACACCTTTGGGAAATTGGGAAAAGTTCTTCCACTGAGCAGGAACATACATTCAATCTTTAGTTCATTGCTTCTGGTGGGCAAGCATTAAATCAAACGCTGTGATCAGATCCCTGGCAATTCCTTCAGCTTTTGTTAGCACTCCTCATTCCTATCTCAGTCAGAAATCCTGAGAAAATGAAAAGTGATAGGGAAATTAAAAGTTAATACGTGCCCTTCTAATTGTGCAGTGAGGATATAGAAATATGAGAGTAGAGAATATTGTGGTGGACAATATAAGTTTGTGGAAAATACAAAAGGCAAATATGGAAGAATGTTAGACCAAACAGCTGCCTGTGAGTTAGACATTTAAGGTTTTCCTCTTTAAACCATAATGTATATGTCTACCTCAGACTTTTCATGCTTTCCATGACTGAACCTAAGGAGACACCAAGACTGAAGTCAGGGGGAACCTTTGTTCCTCCAGTGATTCCATCCCCTGTGGAATTTAGTATCCATGAACCTTTGTGAGACCCTCCTGGGCCCTATATAAAGGGTGGGGGCATGGTGGTAGACTGAACTGCATGGCTACACACTACTGCTGTCATATCATATAAGAAATGCTCCCTTTCAATTTTAAAGCATTGTGCTTTCTTACTGTTCTCACTTATCTCTAAATATAGCGATGCTGGAACATCTGCTTATTTAAGTAGTTCCATTTGGTCCTAAATCCATCAGGTTCTTGTAAAAATGACTTTAATAGGTCCTTTAATAAGTCCTTTTCTAGTGAATAGCTGGGAGCTGCTAAAACTCCTTGGGCTGGGAAACAATATTACGTACTTTAAAACTTCTCCATTGCATTGATTAATTATTTTTAAATAAATAAGCTGCTTTGAAAGTTATTTTTAGTCAAATAAATAGGACTTGAACTGAAATTCGTATCCCAGGCAGCAGCCTTGTGAAATGTAAACTGAGTTATAAACCTATAGAAAATGGATTTTATTATGGAAATGTAAACTGTCCCCTAAGCATAGCATAGGGAGGTGATGCTATAACAACATACTAGTAAGTAATAAACAACAGCCAGTATTATACCAGACGACTGGGTACAGCTAGAAATGTATCTGTTTGGGTGTTGAATTATCCCCAAATTTGAATTATGGGCATATAATTCAAATTATCCCCTTCCAGCAATATAAAGTCTGACAGACATATTTTTTTAATATACTTCTTGTGCTGTTTTGCATTATGTCACATCCTCCAGAGTTAAAACCACAGCTTTCCTAACATGATTCATCAGAAATCAGGGGGGAAAAATAGTTGAGATCTGATATACTGAGTACTCTTAAATTACATAGCAGCTTCAAGTAGAGTGTATGAGGAGACAGAAGCAGAGTGAATAAGTATGTCTCAGGCTGTCATGTCCGTGAACTGGGAAACTCACTGGCTCATTGAATCATTTCCTGGTACTTCTGCTCATCCATCGATACAGAGAGCAACCAGACCGGGTTTACAGAGATGAAAGCCAGAGTAATTCAGAGCCAGCTGTAATTCTTTATAAAACATACACTAAGTATTTTTGTTGACTCCTGCATGACATTTCCAAGGTGGCTGGGAAACCAGGCCATTTGTTACACAGAATCTAGATCAATAGAAAGCACAGAGGAAAACAAGTAAAGTTAACATCCAGTGGAAAGGACGGAACAACTTCCAAGTTCACACATCTCCGATGTGCTCAGTGTGCGTTTCGGGGGAACATCCTGTTCTTCAGAACATCACATTCAATTACTGAAAAATATTAAACATGAGGAAAAGCTACTGCCTTATGCATACAAGATTGTCAGATTTTACCAGTGTATAGAAGAAAAGTGTTTGCACATCCTCTTTCTTCTATTTTTTCTGGGTAATCCTGATGGCTACCTGTGTCTTTGTAATGCATATTCCACAAATATTTTGAGTGCTCTACCACACCTGAATTCTCACTTTCATTAATGCTATCTGCTTTATCACCACAAAATTACTACATTTTAGCATAGAAGAGAATGTAATTTATACTAAAAGCCCAAAATGTGTTTCTCATCAGACAGGACCTATCAAGGATAAAAATAATTTGCTGTATCGGTTTTCAAATGATCTTGGTCAAATTTCATAGTAAAGAGTCTTGCTGACTTTAGTGGCTTGATGACTCAAACTTTACAGGGAGTCTGGCTTCACGTTTCAAGATCTGATATGAGAGCAAACTTTTCAGACATACCTCGTACAGATTCAGGACTTTCTTCATCTCATTATAAGGTTCAAATCTATTTCCACTTGTATTATGTATGCTGCCCTTTTCCAGAAAAGTTTATATCCAGGCTTTCAGTGTATACTGCATTGAAAGATGGAGGAAAAAATATTAAACTCCACAGCTTTATCTGCTTAAGATTACTACTTGCTAAGATTTAAAAGAATTAACACATCACTGGACTTTACATGTAAAGATTTAACTTTATGATAAACAGCAAACTCATCTACTGCTGTGCTAGCTATTTTTAACCCACCTTGTGAGTATGCTTTTTTTATTGCTTTATACAGCATATCTGATTCTCTCTAAAGCACAAACTAAAAAATCTATCCGGCTGTCATTTGCTGCATAGTGCCATCTATCATCATGCAGCTTGGCAGCTGTAGTGCAGGAGAGAGGGGGGAGCTGAAGCAGGAGGCACAGTCAAGGACTTTCACATGTAACACAAAAAAAAAATCCTTGTCACAATTATTTATGGCTCTTGCTGGGGCACATAATAGGACACATAAAACCTCTGTTTCAGTTTCAAGCACCCTCACATCCTCGCTCCCTTGTCGAAGTTGGTCGCAGGCAGTTTTGCTTTACACATACAATTTCCTGAACAATGCCGAGCACTTGTGAAGTGACAGTGACAAATACTAGAGATGCTGGCTGCAGTTCTGCAGGCTGTTACAGGAGCAGTGGTGTCAATAATCAAGGAAGGCTGCCAATGATACCAAAATGCCGGTGTGATGTTCCACTTGTTCAACCAGCTATCTGCAATGCTTTTATTTTGAAGTTACAGGAAACTTCTTTTGTCCCTGTACTTCCAGGCTGTAAGGAAATAAAGTGTCGGGGGAACCTGTGCCAAGAAATATTTTTTTCATTATTTGATCTTCTCTGTAGTTTGATTTTGTGATAGCTAAAATATTGCTATTTCAGTGTGGCTTAATGAATATTTAGTGGCTTCCTATTAGTGTTAGCCTTGTGTGAAGTCTTTTTGTTAGGGTCCGTCATATCAGCCCTCCGCATGGTGTTCTTGACTTTGTTGTTCAGAGTGTAACCTTTGGTTCAGGTCCCAGCTGATGGATTTCGTAGCGACTCTGTCTGCTGCCTCTCTAGATGGCAGGCAACGGAGAGCTGTGCTGCTAAGGAAACCATGCTTTAGATAATTAAACATAAAACTCAGGTCCAATCCAATAAATTATCTTGCTTGCAGTTTCTCCAGAAAGAGTGTAGACAGATATTAACCTTGATGTCCCCATTAAAGTCCTCTGATACACTTTTTATTTCCCATATCTCATAGTATTTCTGATCTCCAGTGTTAAGTAGCAGACTGTTAAATTAGAAGGAGAGAGGCCAGGATATATTTGTTCCTGTGGAGTGAATCAGTTTTGAAGGTGTGATCCACAAAAACACCAAGAATACAAATTAAACAGGAGCACTTGAAAAACACACCACCTTTAAGCACAGTACGTTTTTACTTTTCTTAATGCAGCCACAAGCAGCATTCGAATATGCAAAGTGACTGCTGTTAAACCCACCTATTAATAAAATCAGGGTTATGTTTAACTAAGTGAAATGCACCTGACCTCTTCCTGAGGATGCAGGAAAAGGTGGTGGCTTCTAGGACAGCTTCAGTAATTCCAGATGCCGAGAAAAAAAGAAAGATCCAAAAGATCAAGTCAGCAAGAGATGAATTGCTGGTTTTCTGTGTTTCCATTATATACAGGAGTTCACTCAAGCTTGTTTTTCATGACCATGTTCCCAGAGCAGTTCCTGTAGGTCAAAAGCGCTCTCACACGAAGAGGGGTTGTTTTAGGAAACATCGATCCTGCTAGCTCAGTTACATCCCACTTCCATCCTGTTGCCCCTGCGCAAGAAGTGTTAAAGCTGTACGGTTGGTATACAGCAAGCAGAGCCCTCTGACTTCACATTCCACCACCAAGCCTCTCTCTAATGCTACACAGAGAGTTCCTGCTGAACAGAGGTGGTCTGGATTAGTGTAAGCTGAACCAGCTGTGTGCTCTTTACCCCATCTGCACTGAGAATCACAGCCAGTTTCTGTTCATTGCTTCCTCCTTCACAATCAAATTAAACTTGTACACATGTTTTTTGGGTTTGTTTTTTTTTTTTTTTCTCCTGCATAGTTTCTTTTTAAATTTCCTGTCCTACTTGGATTTCTTTTCTCACCTTAGTCAGGATACGAATGAGTTCAAATGTTGATCTTGCATCCAGTTCTGTTGCTGTTTTCTTAAACTCACCAAAAATTGAGAGAACTATGATCTTTGATGTTTCTACCAGTAACAGCTACATAAAATGAATTTCCTAGATCCAAGTCATGTGCAGCATCAATGCACAGTGTTGTCTTGATTCCCACATAAAGGTATGGAATTTAACATCATTGTGTTTTGCAAGAGTCTGATTAATTGAGTGAATGTGCTAATTTAAGGGAAGTCTGATATTGTGGAGCTTGAATAGGTTTTTCTCTGCAGTTCTTCATGAAACCCACAAAATATCCACTGAAACTCTCATAAACTAGCAAAAACTAGGCAGACTGAGGAGAGCTGACTTTACATGACTTTGCCACTTTTGCACAGTATGTTTTACTTTTTCCAAGAAAAGTAGTAAAGAGTACACAAAGTATTTTGTGAAATAGGGCTGCTGTCAATCAAACTAATTTCTCATTAATCGCTTCTTGTCTTTAGTTTCTATTCCTTTGCTTCTACTTCCTACATGCCTGTAACATCTTATACTTATGGCACTTTCTGAAGAGGAAAAATATTTTCTTGGAGTTTATTGATGCGATGTAGAAGAAGCTTAAATACTATGATAAAGATGCTTAAAAACCCCCAAATTATATTGGTAGTGAAGTGATCCATATAGTAGTAATGTCCATGTAGTTTCTGTTTATTTTCAATGCATTAATTTTCTTTTGAGCTTTTTGCTGTAGCATCTGTTTCCACACAGTTTGGGCACCTTTAAAATACTCAACCTGGGTATATATAAAGAATTAATTTCAGCATTAAGACTTGTCTAAGGAGCAGAAAAATCAAGGGCTTTGGTCATGGAATATTGCATGGGATTTTCCTTGCACTGGTTGCCTTTCAACATCTCACTTTTGGAGAAGTCTCTGTTTTATGGTGCTTTTCTTTTGTTGCTTAATTATTCTAGGTTTCAGTTATTCCATGTAGAAAAATGTTCACTACCCCTTGTTTTCTTATAAATTACAAGGTTGTAAAAAAGCTGGGGAGGTGGGGGGCAGGGAAAGTAATTTGCCATAGCCTGGGTATGTTGACTCTGGGCAAAACAGCCTGAGTAGGAGAAAACAATGACTCATTGGGTTGTTTGGGAAAAAGCACAAATCACAAATATTGAAACAGTGTGAGGTGTTTTGGTTTTTATAGAATTGGAGTAAGGTTGTGAGTAGCTATAGAAACAATGTTGATATTCTTCAGTATGGTTCATCTCATAAGAGTGAACTTATTCTTCAGCTGCATTAATTGAATTTATTTCATAATCATATAGAAGTTATTTGATTGGCTCATAGCATAACTTGGAGATAGATACCACAGTTAACACTATATATTGGATACTGTGGCATTTAAACTGGTGTATTTGGAAACTCACACTTCAAAAAATCTGCCCAAGAGAATTGTTGGCCATGCTAGTACATGTGTACTTGAAAAGCAGAGGGGAAGGGAGGTACAATGGGATACAAAAATGAGTATACTTGATCATTTCCTTACAAACCATTCTTGATAATTGTGCACAAAACGTGTGCAGTGTATTTTTATACTTCTAGGTTTCTAGAAGTGTGCTTAGAAATGTGCTTTACCCACTCTGAGGTTGTAAAATACTATATAATGTAATATTAGATGGTAGAAGTATCCGATGTTTACATCAATAGGAAGAAAAAATAATGCCATGGTACCCCATCCATTTCTGTGCACAAAACCAGCTGCCATGTGAGTGCATCACCTGAGATTTTCAACAGCTAAAGAGTACATTCCTGTGAAAGGATGCCTTTCAGATTTTTAGAAGACAAAAGATTCTTATTTACTACAGAAATACTTTTAACTTTATGGCCAGCTAATGATTCTTGCACAATCAGAGCTTTTCAGTGACTTATCATATAGTGTTTTCAGTTGGTGTTTTGTTGTGTTTGGTTTTTTGTTTGTTTCTTTTAATTAGTATTTAATAAACTTTAAGCCTATTGGGGTTTTTATTTCTTATGATGCCACAACACATTGTTCTTTGCTTGAGATTGACACCAATTTAGTAAGAAGTGGCAAACATGCAGCTACCAAGGAAATAGTTTCCTTAGCAACAAGAAACCTATTGACAATGCTCAATGCGGAACCCACTTTAACCCCAATCTATGGAGTTTCTGTTTCTCTGTTTTCTGGCTGCTTTTTGCAGCTGTACAAATCAGATGTAAGAGGAACAAATTTTGCTCTCATACAAACACAAAGTCATCTTCAATGAGCATGAAAGTAGGAGCTGGCAAAAAACCGGTTGCACCATCAAAACTTTTGGATTTAACTTTGCATGTTAACGTTTAAAATGGGCAGTGTACAAGTCTGAGCTTAAGTAAGGTTACATTAGCCATAAGATGAGACCAAGTGACGTATCCAGGATTTAATAGACCTTACCATAAAATAATAGAAGGAAAAAAAACCCTTGATGTGCACTGCTGACACACATTTTTGGTTACAGGATATTTATAGGCCGTTGATGTAAGAAGCTTGTGTGAACACAACATTAAGTTTAGGACCAATAATAATAGTGGGAGAAACAAAATAAACAGTCCACAATCTCATGTGAATTGCTCCATCTAACTCATCTAAAATTAAAATATTAATTAAAATGTATGACTTTGCTGGGAAAGCAAAAGGCTTAACCTGTTTCAATGGAAATTTGGTTTTAAAAAAAAGTCCAATACAAGTTTAAAAAATTAATTTCATAATAACATTCCTTGTTGGTTATATTTATACTAATATATTAATTGGCATAGTGCATCTCTTACATATTCTTTGCTTTTCTGATTTAGGTGCCAATATTATATGGGATGGGCCAGTATTAACGATGTAGCCTAAACCCAGAGGATATTTGAATGCAAATCCCTGTTCTGCTACATGTTTTCTGTGCCATTCCCCATGGACTCAAGTTTCCAAAGGGATTAGCAATTGTGAATGTTCCCAGTTTGGAACAATCAACTAGAGACCCATTACGAGGGTATGATTTTCAGAAAATGCTAAATACAGTTCTTCTCAAAAATCAGCTCTCTTTAAACTGTTCCCAGTTAAGCACCCAAATTTGAAGCACTGCATATGTTAGAAATCCCACGAATCTTGGCACTGACATCTCTAGCAGTGGAGCAAAGTGCAGAGAGAGTTGAGGCAGAAAGAACCTCGTTAGCTCACAAACTGCTTCTTGCAAACCTGCTTAGCCCTGTGCCCAAGGTGATAATCTCTGCCTAGGGGCAGCACAGGTGAGCCAGGATAGAGCACCACTTACACAGTCTTCCAGGTCAGAGACAGTATTTCCCCAAAGTCAGGGTATTGGTAACTCTCACACCCGCACCCAGCCTGCCTGAGCTGGTGATGCAGGCACTGCTGTCCATTGCATCATGCAGCCTTGCCCTCTGTGTTCCCACAGTCCCTTCACACACAGGTTGTTACACTGATATCTGCTGTAAAAGTCATGCTAAAGCCATCAATCCCGGTATTCCATTTCCATGCAGAATACCTGATTTCTAAGAGGGTTCTGCTCCATAGAGAATTGACAGTTAACAAGAGAAATAGTCATATTGTTTTTAAAAGGTAGGATGTTTAATAATTAAATATTTATTTTACAAAAATACAGGAATGGAATAAGTTTTTCACCATACTTTCTGAAAAAAAAAGCACTGAAGTGCTAAATATTGACATGAGTATAACTTCCAAATAGCTTCTAGGTAGAACTCTGGTTCATTTTTGCCAGCTTTTAAAATATGGGACCCAGTTGTCAACAAAAGTCTCTTATGAAATGTGCAGCAGTGCATATACACTCTTCAAAGAATAGGTATTAGATTAATTTTCACCATAAATGGTTGTACTGTTTTAACGCTCTACAGCAAAAGGAGAAAATTACAAAGGTTAAAAAAAACCCCAAAACATTCTATTTCAAACATGAGAATCAGCAAAAAATTTTTGATCAATAAGAATCTTTATGATGGCTTCGGTCATAAAGATCCAATTTTGAGAATAAAGCCCTTTTTTACTTGTACATAAATAAATGTAAAAGTTGCTGCACAAATATCTCTAGAAATACATTTGAGATCATTAATATTTTCCTAAATAAAATTATTAGTTTGCCTTTAGTCCCACTGATCTTAATTAACTCAAGATAGGTACTTGCTTTGTGTTGGGCACTGGGAAATTATTTTTTTTTTCCAAGAAAATATTAATATAACTGTGTAAAAAAAAAAAAAAAAGTGCACTCTGAAGACCTGACTTAAGTATTAATCTGCTTTTGTGGGTTAGATTTTGTTTGTTTGTTTTTTTTTAATTTCTGTATCCATTTCTGTAATCAAAATGCTAAACCTGTAACATCTATTAAAGAAGTTTACACTTTTGCTGTTAAACTGCTGTAATTAAATTGCTGTATCAGCAGTTCCACTTTGAGCATCTCTCTCATTCTGAATGGTTGTGATTTGATTATCTCTTCCATGAGCCCTTGCAATTCTGTGGATATGCTTTTGTATAATTAGATGAAGTGTGGTCTGAAAACCAACAATATTTCCTAGCCACTGGTTTTAGAAATCCTTGCTAGAAAGAACACTAGTGATAAACTGATTTTTTTTATTATTTTTATGTAAATTACAAGTATTATAATCTACCATATACTTTAGCATCAGTTGTTCTTCAATTTAAGAAAATGCTGATTTAAAGCATAGCTTAATACAAATTATTCAGTGAAGCATAATAGTAAAAAAAAAGAAAGAGAAACTTCCTTCCTGAAAATTAACACATTTATTTGGTCAAAGACAAGATATAGTTTCAACTAAAAAAAAAGCCCCAACTTTTAGCTAGGGTAGTCTTCAAATATATATATATATATATATATAAACTACTTATGACCAAAATCACATTAATAACAGTTTAAGAATGTATTTGTAAATGCATGCATGACATATAAGGTCAAATTTGGAGCTTTCCTTACCTGTTTGTAATTTGACTTGTAGTAAAGACTTTCTAGCTAGTTACATTAGAATAACAAAAGCTAATTAAAGCACAATTTATTTTTCTGAGGCTAATCACTAAAGTATTTGTACAAGCTTAAACTGTGGAATATTGGCTGCATCCTGAGGCTGAAACTTCGCTGACTTATGCACAGAATACGTCCTGGCAGGACAGCAGCTTATGGTTTTTTTCCAAATGTATGGTGAGGTTGTATAGTTGTACACATTTGTGTAGATCACCACATTTTCTTCCCCATTGTCTGTGTGCAAGGTGGGGTGATGGGTGGCTCCTGGATGCCCGTGAACCATCCTGCCCCTGCTCCTCCTCTCTGCTTTAAGCTGAGAGCAGCAGAGTCTTTCGTTTTCTGTGTCCTATCGCACAGGGCACAGTGTCAACACTCGACATAATAAATACTAATGCAGTCAAGCCAACAGCTAATTTCATTGGTAACTCATCCCAAAAGGCAACTGAAAAGCCTATTTTGAAACATATGCCTTTGTGGATGTCAAACAGCCATAATTTCCCATTGACCCCTGCTGCATTTGAGCAGGTGAGTTGGAAGGGATTTAACCTAATCCTAATGCAGGTTTCTTGAGCCATTCATTCCCTCACACTCAACCCAGGTGAGACTTCCTTTTTTTCTGGAAACAGACATTTCAATTTCATTCTTTCATCTCTAGTGGTTAACGATGCCAAAAAGTAACATTAGGGATACGTTAGTACTTCAGGTTTTCTGACACTTATTAAAAACTCCATATGACTACGCTGCTGCCTGTTGAGGTCACTGAAGCAGAAACTCTGTGGCACAAAGCCACTGAAAACTGGGCACTAAGGAATTTGTGTGATCAGCCTCGGTACCTTTTAAGCTACAGATGATCCCAGTTTCTCTACCAGTCCAAAAAGGGGGTGACAAAACATATGTATCACTTCTAAAGTTTTTTCCAAACAATGGACTGGAGGAGACATTGAATTTTGCAAGGAGACCATGGGATCCCGAAAGACAGATTCTGCTAGGACAGAAAATAGCAGCTGTAAAAAGCTGAGATCTGCTAAGGACAATCACAGTCAAAGCCAGAGCTGCCCTCTCCCCATGGCACAGAGCAGGGAATTTATAAGAATAGTTAAAATAAGAAAGGCTCCATATTTCTTCATCAGCCTGAATAAATTTTGCCAGGCTGTGATTTTTAAATAATAATGATGACGTTGTCTCTGTGGCCACCTGAATACAGAGTTCAGCAGCCGAACTGTTGCTTCTCAGTGACCAGAGCAGTTTGTGCACCAGCTTGGGAGTTTCGCAGAGAGCTGTGCTATTTGCTGGAAAGTTCTTCCACAAAGTATCAAACATTGCAACTCTTTTTGCATTATGAAATCCTGGGTCTTGGGAGCTGGTGGGGAATGGAGACTGTAACTCTCTGAACTGGGAGAGAACTCTGATGTCAGCCTTAGATTCACCTCCACGTGTGTTGCTTCACAGGCTGTTGCCGCTCACAGCAAGAAAATATGCTGCTTTATGTCATCCCCCTTCTGTGCTGTGATGGATCACACTAAATCTTTGGTAGGAATCACTGAATCTCATGGTTATCTTCATGATATCCTATAGGAGATGAGACTGGTGCCCTTTTACTGTCTGACCTTGAGGTTTCAATCCATGTTGTTCACTGCATGGGGGGTTCCTCATCCACAGCAGTTCCTACAAACACTCTGTTCCTCCCCAGGGTCTCAGGAATAAGAACAAAAGCAAGTGCTCCTAATCTTAATCCTCCAACTCAATAATTAAGACATTCCTTGTTGAACAGAAAGTAGAAGTAATCCAAGGGCATAAACTGAACCACAGTCTCTGCCCTGCTCCCAGCTTGGTCCACTGCCCATGGGACAAGAGAGTTGTTCCTTCCTCCTCTTTCCCCAACTCTTCTTCTTCATTCCCTGACTTGATTCATGCTCACTTCAATTAATGTTAAATAAGCAAAACCCAAAAAATGTTTGAAAAATTTAAGCAGCTATGTTTTGTTAGCAAATAAAAAAAAAAAAAAGAAGGGTCTTTAGGCAAATAGAAATCTTGATTTCTACTATTGCATTATTAAGAAGATAATTCAGTGTATACTGGGAGAATTTCATCTTATCCGTATGTATATCTCTATTGCTTTCTGTTTCCTTGATAAAAATGTCAACCTGAATCAAGCATTCTGCCTTGAGCAAGCTACACAAAAATATTAAGATTTCATTAATAGAACATACTCTAATATGTATATGATGATAATGACAAGCTCTTGTTTATAGCAGTAATTCCTAAACACAGGAGGGTCACAAAAGCTGAAATTTTGGTGAGCAACAGACTTGGGACAGGTGATGGTACTGTAAGCTGCTACTTTTACTAACAACTTGAAAAGCAAAGAAAATCCAGGGACTTGTGGTCTGAGTTGTCTAGAAATTACTATGTGTTTCTGAGGTTAATGAGGAGAGGAATTAAGCACATTCACACACGTGGTATCTCTGAGCTGTTTCTGTAGAGCTGTTAATGTAGGACAGTAGTAATAAACCAATAAATTAAAGGTTCTTAATTATCATTAGAAAATATTGCTATCTTTAAATGCAGATGCAAACTGGGGGGAAAAAAGTAAAGACCTTTCTGTTTTTGAATTAGCATGAATTAAGAAAAAACACAACTCAGATTTTTTTCTTTTTTCTGTCTAGTTTTAACTGTGGAAATGCTGAAAATGCAGTGATTTTAATTTTTTTTACATTAATAATAATAGGAAATAGTAGATAGTGGCACCTCAGCACAATTCTAATTTAATGAGAAACAATAAAGTAGTTTTCCAAAGGGGCCTATTTAGGTCCAAGAAAGGGGAATATTAAACTTTCAAGATTTATTTTACTTTTGTGAAGGTATGCTGATGTGCATTTTCTATGGCTGTGTTCTATCTGATGATTAGATCTTTTGTAATTTCCTTAGTTGGGAGAGAGATTATATTCTTCAGACTGGATAATTTTGAAAAGACATCAAGGAGGTCACTTTTTTTTAGTTGTGGTTGCGTTGATCTACATTACAAAACATTTCCTTTGGCTTTGTTCAAGATGATGTCATGAAAGGGAAGGGAAGGAAAACCAATTCTGGACCCACTGGTACAAGTCTAGATCTTGTGGAATTTAGAAAAGGAGAAGAATCATAACCCAAGAAAACCCAGGGAAATATGACAGAAGCTTTTTCACACCTATGCAGAAAAATTCAAACGCAAAGTCCAACACAGCTCGCAGAGGGTCAGATGAAAAGGGAAATGGAGTCACTGTGAGGTGGCTGAGTGTCTGCAGAGTACGTCAGAGACATCGCCTTCTGTGAAGGAATCTTGCATGAGCTTGCCAAGACACAATCTGTCTTGTACTCTAGTAAACTGATAACATGTACTTTGATTTTTCTGAGTTCAACCCCAAGGAAAATTTCTTACAGAAGAAGCACTTGCACCACCTTACAGGAGCAGCAGTCAGGCTTCTAAGTCTCCTTGTGGGGTTGGGTTTTATGTATGGGTGTGCATATGTATTTACCCTTCTAACTGAATTGTGTCATTCCCGCAGCTTACGTGCAAAGTAAGAAATGTTTACCTGGAAAGCAATCATAGCCATGAGGTGCTACCATGGCACTTCTGGACTATTAATATTATGAGGCACCATAGTGAGATATCAAATGGAAATCATTTTCAGGGATGAGATTTTTTTCTTGTTTTATTTCTTTACAATTAGAAATTTCATTTCTGTTAATGGCAGATATTTTTCCATTAAGAAATTATTCAGTCATGTACCTAGTTGTTGGTTTGTTTTGTTTTGGGTTGGGTTTTTTGGGGTTGGGTTTTTTTTGTTTGGTTGGTTGGTTGTGGTTTTGTTGTGAAAAACAATTTGATGGAGACATTGTGGCCAGCCCTGAACTAAGGAAAGTAGAAAGTCTGAATCTTGTCAATAATTCAGTGAGAATGTATGAGCACCTGGGAGAGAATGGTATTCAGACACAAAAATAAGGAAGCCAGATATCTATATTAAAGAATATTTACTGTATAGTTTAGGTCATATAAGCTTCAAGTCTTGCACAGTGGCTGGGGGCTTTGCCTTTTTTTCTGAGTACATAATAAGCATGAAGGAATCAGTTTCTAGTCTCCAATGCACTCTGTGGTTCCTAGGCATGCAGAAATAACAGTGAACTTGGCTAAGCCATAGGTGCACAGATCTACGTCACTTATCTGGTTAATTGAGGCACGACTGCATGGCTTCCTCATGGGTTTTCCTGACTTTAAGAATAGAAGATATAATAGCACTGTTGATTGAAGGCGTAGGTTACAGCCTTCAATTAGTGAGGAAGTCTGAAGAGATTATTTTCTTCAGTGATTCAGTAGGTGATTATGGGTCATATCTTACATCCTTTGTAAGTCCCCTTTGTATGATTTTTTGGGGCTAAAAATCCTTAATATTTCCTTATGAAGCATATAGAAATTCCCTCAAAATACTGTAAATATAACTCTTATTACAATTATGTCAATCTAGTCAAATATATAGTTGTATATCTGAATGTTATTCTTATTAGTGAGTATTTTAACACATATCCAGTACTGTGCTAGTTTCTGTAGCATTCTGTTTGTTTCTAGCCTTTTCTTTAGCCTAGAAATCTGCGATGTAACATTTTCTTGTGATGTGATTAGATCTGTATATTTAGAAGAAAATCATATGACCCTAGAGATGGGAGGCTCTGAGGTTTAAGACCTGTGTTCTAATACCAGGAATGGCAAAGGCTTTGGGATTTCATTATTACTATGCACTTTTCACATGACAGTGATACTAAGTGGTTTGTTGTTTTTGGTTTGTTTTTTTTCAAGTAATGTGTTTCTGTTATTTAGCTGAGATTTTACTTTGTTAGAAATTCCTCTTATTTATCTATTTTACCTGATTTCTTTGCATAAATCTGTTATATTCTCCCCATACTTAATAGTCTATCTCATTAGGGGAAGAGCTTTAGTTCTAATCATAGGATCCCAAACATTAGTCACTGCAATGCTCTGGGAAGGGATTCAGGGTGCACTGTTCAGTGCTGTGCAGTTGCTGCTCTCTAATTAGGTTTCCAAGTACGGCTTTCCCGTAAGTGCAGCAGACTAGGGTGCAGCATTTGGCCAGTTTTAGGTTAATAAATGAAATATTTTTTTCAGGAACAGCAAGAATGGTTTTCGATCATTCCTTGCTGACTGTTTTCAGTGATTCTATTTGACGTCAACCTCTTGAGAGACCTTTTGGGGTAAATTTCAGTAGACATCATTATGATCAAAAAATAACATATATTTTTATTTAAAGCACATAATTAACTATTGGGATTCATATTTAAAACATCATTTGCTAGCTTCTGTTTTCTGTAACGTCTCTTTAGTTCACATAATCTTTTTTTTTGTTCCAAAGGTCTATGTTAAAAAACGCTCTTTCTTCCGAAGGACACTTGCTGTATAATCCTTTGTTAGGATAACAGGACCATCTGGACCCATCCATCTCTCTACAATTTGATGCTGGGTTAATTGCACCCTGTCAGCATGCATGATTGACACTATGTTTTCTCTCTTCACTAAGAGTAGTCTATTAACAATGCAGTTTGTCTGAATTCTAGGAGATCTTTTCACAGCTGCTTGTGTGGGACCATATACTCTTCCTAAGTTTTGCTATCAGCCATTACAATAAAAATACATTAAAAGTAAATTAGTAATAGATGTTCTCAAATTTGGTGGATAGGTGCAACACAATGCATTCTTCTACAAAGTGGAACAAGCTGGTTTTGAATCAGTAAATTAGAGGATGCATTATTTCTTTAGCAGAACAAGAATGGGCATCTCCCTTCATCCTGTTGTTAGTGTACTGTCACTGCAGCCTGCTGTGAGTTAATGGGCACAATTCCTCTGACTTCAACTGAGTTATATTAATTTCTCCTAGTGCTAATTTGACCTCATATTGTAAAATACTTAATACACAATACTTTGGTTTCTCTGTAAATATAACCAACTGCAAAACAGTCTGGGTAACTGCTTAGGATACCACATGTCATCTCACTGCTCTCATTTTAGGAAGTATCATGACAGCTGGGTATATCCTGATCAGATGTTTACTCCATTTTAACATTTGGATCTGTGTGTGTTTTGCTTTGTTTAATACAATAGAATCCATGAAGTTTCTATGCAGCTTTATGTGAGTTTTAACAATAAAGCCTAAGGTCTATTGCAGGAACTTTTTGTTTTGCAGTAAATGTTCTCCTGCTCTCATGGTACCTGATTTACAGCATGTCCACTGATGGACAACCAACATTCACTGTTTGCCAGTAAAAGAATTGGGCCAACCAATTAATAATTTTAAGGAAAGCCAGTTTAACAGCTCTATTAGTTTTACAATTTAGACTTCTGCAAACTTCTGTTACATTTAAGTCACTTGATTGAGAGAACTTCAGATTTCATAGTCCTGATCTTTCATTGCTTTGCACTTTCTGTTGCCAATACACCCATGCCATGAGGGTTTAACATTACAAGTTAACATTTTGTATCCACTTACTACTTATTTTACATCTGTTGACATTAAACTAAGGGAACTTGTGCGTCATTTCCCAAGGCATAATTTCTATTCAGAAATTCAGTCCTGTACCAGGACTTCACTGATTAAAACTTCTGCAGGGACACAGCAAATAAAGTATATACTGCTAAAACCATATGCAACAGTCAGCAAGACATTAGAAAATTTAAGAGGGGTTGGTTCTCTACTTGATTGGGAATTTTACACTGGAATGCTTTCTGATTGGTAATGCCAGTTTCTCCAGACCATAATTTTACTAAGAATGTAACGTTTTCAAGGTTTTTTGAGGAAGGTTGGGGTTCTTGTTGGTGGTTTGTTGTTGGTTTGGTTTTTTTTCAGGTCCAGTACTATCTGCTCAAAGTAACATAGAGAAGCTAACCTCAGAACCTTTGAAAGTTTATTATTAGCAGACATACCCCGCCTCACATCCAGGATGAATCCTGTGACCACCTTCCATCAGATATGGTGGGGTGGGTGGGTACCTCTAACCGAGGAACAGAGGAGTGTTCTGTAGCCCTGTGGTTATACACCCAGCTGAAATGTGGGATGAACTGGTTAAGGTCTTCCATTTGCACAAAATGATTCCAAAAGAAGTAACTGAATGACCTCATACATAATGTCTTTGTAAAACCACAATGTAGAGAATCTTGAACTATGGTATCCCACATCCCAGCAGGTGCCAAAACACTTGGCTAACATCTGAGTTGGGGAAAGTGCTTTTTTTAACAGAAGAGTGTCAGGAGAAAGACTTGGGTTTTATTTTGATTCAGAACTGGAAATTTTCTTACCAACTCTACTTTTGATAATTTTTCATTTGTTATATTTTTTGTGCTGTAATTCTTTTCTTCCATAACTTCAGCAAACTATTTATAGATTACTAAATCCCAATTCTCTGGTACATGCAGTTGAAAAATACTTCCTTATCTTCAGTGAATATTCGACCTTTGCATAACATATGTGCATATCGCTTACTCGCTCTAAATTTGGTCTCATATACTTACACTGTGAAAATGTTAATCTATGAACCATTTAATAAAAATTATTTCCAGTATTATTGGTGGTTGCTACTTAAATTGTGAGAGGACAAGAGATAGGTCAATGTTGCTTTGTACTCCATGTTACAGATTTAAAAATAATTAAAAATCCTCTTCTCCAAAGCTTGTTCAGTCAGGTGCTCTAGTTTTGATTGTCATATCTTAACTGACAAGCCAAGTGTTGTTCCCAGTTGTTCTGTAACTGAGGCTGGAATGGGGCTCTTTGTTTTCCCTTAGATGTTGGATAACTGGCACGTCTCCATGTGTGAGGAGATGTGAAGACTCTGCGATATTATCAAACATCATTTCTAAAGGAAATGACAATTCTTTTTGTTACTTTCATTGGTACTTTTACATGGCAGTTGCTATAATTTAATGTAATTATATCTTTCACTGGTTTTTATTCTTCTATTGTATATATATTCATGCTTCCTCTGATGATAGCTTTCATTGCAGCTCCTGGTTTTCTTATATAGAAATTAACTGATTAACTTGCTGCACCTCAAGAGATATGACCCCCTAATATCCTTGCTGGATATTTTTCCATCTCAGGCTTCTCACTGATGAAGCAGTAAGATGCCCTAAACATTTCTATTCATACTAACTCTGTCTTCTACTGTATTTTGCAATTGTCATGAGAATAGTAGTTCATTGAATTAATCTTGTTCCTAGTCATCAAATTATTGTAACTTAGTTTCAGCAAATACAGTAGCTACTCAAAAAAACACATTACTTTATAGAGCTGGTTGAAATATTGTGCACATACAGCAAATGCGACAAAATTTGCCACTTCACTGGGTTTGCAAAAAGGGAGAAAAGGAGAAAAAAATCCCCTTCTTTTTTTCTGCTGTAATATCACTAATTACCTCATTAGCAAAAGGCCATTCTATCAACAAAAATGTGCTTTTTGTACATTTTATGTGAGTGACCTTGAAAGTTATATATAAAACAGAGGTTTTGTTGCACTTTTTTTGGACCAAAAAAAGCAAATACCTGATAATGCAAAAGACAGCAGAGAAGAAAGAATTCTAGCTTCAGAGTGGAGACAGTAGCACTGTGCTCTGGGCATCAGCAATGCGGGCTGTGCCCCTAGACCTTGGTTAAATTTCTCTTGTCTCTGTGTCCTTGGACAGGTCTGTTCAGGCTCCTATAACCCTGCATCCTACTCCCATTTTCTGCCTACCATGTTAAGTTACATTAGGAGATCTCAGGGGTACAAAATTGTCTTTTATTATCTTTTGTATCTTGCCTTGTAAAATTTATTTGAGTGTCTGGTGGAGGTTATATAGGTATAATAATGTGTGGCGTAGCATAATATTGCATAAGTCAATTAAAGTACGGTGATTCATACTAGCTGAAGAACTGTCCATCACCATTAATTTCTGTCTATAGGAAATACTCTCCTGGTTTCTGCAGTATGATTATGGAATACAATGTTGGAAGCAGTGGCAGCCCACTGAGTAAAACACAGCTCATTGCAATGTAGCATTCAGAAAGTTCTCCCAATTCCACAGACATTTCCAGTTCCTCTGCCTCATGTTTTGATGCAAGGTCATTTTCACTCATGTCCACCACTACACAGTTGTGAGGAATGTAGTCATAAAAGATGTGATCATAATATAATTCATAAGTACCTGGCAGAAAATAAATGAATATATCATTTTATTATGCCACATACTGTAATACTAGATACTGTGAAAGGAAGCAGATGAGTTTAAGACAAAGATTGTGACTGTGCATGTTTCTGCAGTAAAACTGAGAATATAGTTATCTGCCACTGTGGATACATCACAAATACCTGGCAGATCACAACATTTGTCATCTGATAATCTAGTTCTCTTAATTTTGTGCCTGAGAAGCTTGAACAGGTTCTGTTCTTGAAATCATAAGCCACATATTGACTGAATCCTAGAGATATACCTATATTACATGGTCAGAAGTCAATACATTCGATCCTGTCTATGGCAAACGACCACATATAGCACTAGGCTTCTCTGTTGTATTTTTCCCATTCCCATATACAGAAAGCACTCTTCTAGGAGTTGTAATTGGGACAATTTTTGTTCAGATCTGACAGGTAAAGAAAATCCCTACATTTTTATGAACCAATACAGACTTACTGGCTAAGAACCTGAAATAAAAGCTCAGAAATCAGTTCCCCCAACCAGGAAAGGAAATATGAAATATTCTGGGATAATTCACTATTAAGTCTAAAGTTGCCCACCAGAATTTGGAGGGGAGTCTTATTTAATTGTACCATGGGAAAAATCATTACCGTATTGAAATCAATGACAGACCATGCTTTTGATGGAATTAAAGCCAGAAATCTACTGTTGTTTCTCATACTGATTAAAATAGTGCTTCAGAATCAAGCACCAAGAGAAAATTAATGGTCTCTCCATCTGCTTTTTAGGAGAACTGATCACTAGGGCATTTAAATTTCATATTTGTAGCCATATTCAAATTGGTACTCTCAGGAAAGCTAATGACAATTAGCTAAAACTTCAAATTTAAGCCTTTTGTAAAATAATTTTGTTTTCTGAAGTTTCTAATGCATATAGAACCCAGATGGTATTTTTTTTCCTTATAATTTCATACCAAACTTTGCTCTTGCAAATCTAGACTTACAGCTTAGACAGGGGCTTCCTACTGTTCACTGGCTCACAAACTGGCTTTTCTCAGGAGGTAAAATGAAGAGGAGAAAGCATCTGAGGAAGGAATGATCAGCTTATAGTCAAATTTGGTCTCTACAGACCTGGGGCAGGTTGACCCAGTTGGCTTGTGAGTCTGAATTAAATCAGAGCTAAGAAAACCAGAGGAGAGGTAGCCAGTTACTAGCAGGGAAATTCAGAATAGTTCTGTCAATGCTAATGAAGATACTCTGAGCACGCAGCGGTGGAAAGCCCAGCGTTCAATTTGTTGTTGCTTCTGCATATGAAGGTTTGAAACACAATCAGGTAGCAGGGATTCTCACTGGCTTGCCTCCCCTCCCTAAATAAGTATGAGGTGCCCCTTTGCGATGTGCTTCCTTTGTGATGCAAAGCCAAAACTTGCTTTTATTTATGGAAATCAAATTAAGGAATATAGCAATAAGAAAAAGGGTGTAGGCAGTAAAAC
The DNA here is from genome assembly GCA_907165065.1 of Caprimulgus europaeus. The sequence continues at coordinate 7,713,429 of OU015541.1, forward strand.
ATAGCTGATGGGATTGTGCATTCCTACACTAAAATATTCTATGGAAGGGTATTTAGCAATAGATGCAGTTTACAACAATGTGCCTTTTTTGAGGGGTGGGGGGGGAGGTCCCAAGTTCAGAGACTGTGAGGTTTCACTTTTCAAGACACAGTCATATTTACAGAGCACTTTCATACTGTCAGAGTTGCTGGGGAAGAAATTCAGTCAGCCATTAAAAGGTGGGAAAGCATCCTGCTGTTATGTATATGAGAGCAGGGCTTTGTCTTGTCACATGTCAGATACGCAGCAGTAGAGGGAGAGAAAATCGTATTGGTATATGATGGAGTTTGCAAGATGTCCTCCAAACCTTAATTATTGGAATGTGTCCTGGGATAAGTGATGCTGTCATTGAACCCTGATTAGTTCAGAGGCAGAGTGGATGCAAGAGGGAGGAAACATAATGTCAGACTGGTTAATTAGCAAGCAAGTAAGAGAAACCCAAATTGTACGATCTGATGAGCAATTTGTCACCCACTCATTTTAAATGAGAAATGTGGTATCACTTTGCATTTCTTTTATATTTTCAATTTTTTGGATCTCTTTATATAAGAACTAACTTTGTAACTCCTCTGTGGGGTAAGCAAGTGTTAGTGTGCTTACTACTAGGTGAGAAAAACTTATGGCTGAGAAGAGTAAGTGACTTGTCCAGAGGTTGCACATCAAGATCACTGGCAAAAACACTGAGTCTGAGTCTATACTGGCAGCCATGTACTCTAACCTGGTTTAGAAACAAGAATATATGGTGCAAAAAAATTAGAGAGATGGAGAAGGGTGTAAAATTCAAGGTCAGAATATTTTGTCTGTTAATTATACTGTCCCCAGCACGTTCAAGGTTTCAGTTCATTTAGCATTCCAAGGACGTGAGCTTGGGGTAAATATATTTTGTGCTATTTTGGTGATAAAAAAGCTACTGAAAGCTGATTTAAACTAACAAGTGGGAGTTTCTATCTGCACATGGATATTCTTCAGTGCCACGGTGCTGCCAAATGCCTTCACTACCACCTCTTCTCTTAGCATCAGGAGTCTGCATGGGGGAAACCAGCACTAATGCACTCCTCTTGCGCTGCACAGTCTGTAAGGTCAAGAACAACCATAAAGAACTGAGAGTAATTTTATTCTTGTAGGGACTAGACTTGCTCAAAATCAGAGAAATGCCAAGTGTTCTTCCTTTCACCTTCAAATTTCTGGGCTGCATCTCAGACGTTTCTTAGGACTATTTGTGAACATGGAACTTCTAATATATTTATGAGCCATTCTTCTTGACGTTAATTATTTGAGCAATTCTTGATACTAGTTATTTGAACATTTCACAAAAGCAAACCTAGCTCTCAGCAGACTGCTATTTCTTTGTCAATGCTCAGTAAACATCACCCTTTAAAATGGAGAAGGGTAATCATCCAAACATGTAACTTGGAAGGTGTTTGGCCAAAAAAAGCAACAAAATCATTTCCTATTGTTCTTTCACAACAGGAAGACTCTTTTTTTTAGCCTTTGAAAAGTACAGAGTACTTTAGCATTTCCTGGATCACTTTTGAAGACTTGCAGCTTCTGAAGGAGTCCTTGAGTGATCTTACGAACGAGCAGTGCTTTAAAGCATCATATCAAGATTTTATAATAGGGTATTCAAGATGTCTATTACATTTAAAGCATGAAGAAGGGCTTGTCTTTCTGAAAGTTTGCCTGTCTTTTTCCAGTCTAAACAGCTGATCTAATAAAAGGTATTACCTATTACCTCCACCTACAAACTGCATATTTCATATCTTTGGAGCATCACAATCACCACGTTATTGCTATTACCACCATAATAAGTGCATATGGGCATGAATAATGGTTTCCAGAAAGTGATCAAAGTGACCAGTTCAAGGATTTCTCTCTTCAAAGAAGAGGAGAGGGGAAAAAAAGGCTTTTAATTCTAAAACAATATATGTCTTAAGGGTAAAGATTTCCCGTAATGAGTCCCCTGCTGTTATTATAGGATTCAAGAATTGTGAACTGCCCTGAACTCTCCTGCTTTGTCCTTGAGGTACGTAACAGTTTGCTGCTTTGTCATTTATTGATGCTTGTTATTGATACGTATTTTGTGGCCCAGATTTTGTAGCAGGTGTGGAGCAGATGCTTTGTGGGTCTTCTGGATTAAAGATCTGTCAGGGATACCTGCAGATCTTGATCCTTCAGTAGTTCCTTCTTTCTGTCTCAGTATAACTCAGGATGTGACAGTGACATCTGGACAGGGAAGGAAATGTAAGAAGAGCTACTTTGTATTTATAAAGCTTTAGAGACTCACATATTCAGAGCCCCTGTGTGAACTCATCTGAACCCAAAAAACAACATTCAGTGTTGTAGGGATCTTGGCAAATAGGTTTCTGTGACATTCCCTGAATGTGTTCCAGTGGGTACAGTAGCTCCCCACTACCACTTGTTCTCCAGCATGGTAATGAAATGCAGAATATCTTTTGAGTGATTTATAATAGTCATAGGGTAAATTTTGTTTTCCTTCCAATAATTTTAACCTGGTGCCGTATACAAAGTGATTACATGTCTAAAATGATGCTAGGCCAAGTTCTGCGCACACACAGAATATAACTCTACAGAAGTCATCTGGAATACAAGGGAGATGGCCAAATTCAAAAATTATATATATATTTATATATATATATATATATATATATATATATATATATATATATATATATATATATATATATCAAGATGAGGGTGAGAGGAAGGATTTTCTTTCTCTAAATCATCCTAAGTTTCTTTGTTTTATTCTAAATCCTTCAACAGACTTTGCCTTCAATGCTGGATTAATTTGATACTAGAACAAATAACGTTTATTTTGTAAAATTTTGGGTTAGATTTCAGGTACAGAAAGCAAGATGTCACAAATAAAAACAATTAAGGTGAACTCAACCGTTGCCTAGATAGTTGAAAGATAAGTCATAACCTTTAGGATCACAACAAGTAAAGCTGAGTTTTGAGGGGTTTTAATGTTGCTCTCCATCCTAAATTCAAACTTAGGCTGGATACCTAAATCTCTAGATTATCTGTCCCTAGACAGCCCCACTGGAGCTCCCCCTTGCTTGGTCCGTGATGTTAATGGAGGCCGTGGAATTCTGGCAGGTGGTTGATTGTGTCTTGCTTTGGATTCAAGTCCTGCAGCAATTCTGCTGTTAAAAGTGGACTATTTAGCATGACATCCAATTGGCTTTATTTTTGAAGAGATAAAATATGGCCTGGTCAGATTTAACCTGCTGCAGTGCTGCACAATTGCTTCTGATTGTTTTAAGTTATTTCAAGTCAGTTACTTATTATCATTTTGGCTAACAAATATTGACACATCAGTATTCCACCCATGGCTGAACTGACATGAGCATATAAATACGATGCTAAGCAAGCTGGCAAGTACCTTTTGTTCACAGCTACTCAAATTAAAGACAGGTACTTTGGTGTGTCTTCAACCAGAAACAAACTGTGAAAATTCATTTCCCAGTGCTATTTGGGTACTTTTGTAACTCACTATGATCACACTGCGTATGTAGATACAAGTTAAAAATATGCTTTTCAACTCTTGCTTGTTTACGGAATATTAGAAGCACTTTATAAAAGTGTTAATTAAAGCTGTATTTTAATAGCATTCTTATGAAGGTGCACATACATTCTGGAGAGATTCTCAAATATAATTTACTTGCAAAACAATTGGGATTACAATGATGAAAATAATTCAAGTATTATTTTTTTTATTTCCACTACCTTTACTACTAAATTGATTATGCTTAGATGTCTCACAAATATAGAAAATAAAAAAGAAATAAATATTTTTTCTTAAATATTTTCAAAAGTTATTTTTAAATAGACTTTCTTCATTTCAATCTACTCATTTTCAAAGGGAGTTAGGTATGCATGAAGTTTTCAAAGGGGTTAGCCATACGTTTCTGCTCATGAAAAAGGTAGTTCTATATTTGATTAGCTATGTAAGATATCTTGTGTGCACCCAGCTATCAGTCAACTGAACTCATGCAGTCATAAGAATTGTACAAACATGTACAGCACAGCAGCACTTACAAAGATGTTCTCCACAGAGATGTGCTTTTTGATAACTCTACCTAAAATATTTAGAATGAGATTTAAATGTTTTCAGGGGTATTCCTTGAAGTTGTGGAAATTATTTGTTATGCAAACTATGGTGTGAACTTTCCTGATTTAGCAAGTTATTTTGTAGGACTGAGTAGAGATCTCTCCAGTGTGAAGTGCTAAATTATGATCTGCAGAATAACAGGACCATACGCTGCTCAGAATAATGAATGTGTAAGGCTATGCCATATGCTGTGTCTGAGGGAAGGGTGGAAGTGTGGCTTTATGCTCTCTTAAACCCAGCTGTAGGACAATTACTGAATTCCTCCAATTGCTGAATGCCTTTGGCCATGTCTTTCTGGCCTCAGTTCCGCTGTGAACCAAGAGCAGTTGTAACTGGGTAATTTGCTCAGGGTTTGGGGAAAGTTTTGTTGTTTCTCAAGGGAGTGAGTCACTTAAATTGTTTCTTGCTGATAACAAAATCAACTTGGTTAGAATAAATAGTGATCTGAAACTCACCTGAGTTTGACATTTGTGTTAACTACATTTTTTCATTTTTCCTTACTCATGATTTCTGAATTGTTCTGAAGTCAAAAATGTCAAAATATATTGAAGCTATCTGTATTTCTGGTCATCTTCTTGCCAGAACACATTAGAAACTTCAGCAATAATATCTTTTCTCACAAGCTTTTTGTCTCTTACACAAAGAAAATGTTCAGATAAGCAGCTGTGCTCTTGGGACCACATCTGAACAGGCTTCACAACCAGACATAAGCTGTGATCTAAACAATTGCTTAACTACGTAAAGTTTAGATCTTGAGCTGAACGTAGAGTTTCCATCTCTATTATTGACAACAGTTTGCAACCAAAAGCCTTTACCCAAACGTCTTTGAACTTCTGGAAGGTTACAGGCAGATGAGATTACAGGCTTCTTGGCTTGGACCCACCTCTCTTTTTTGTATTGTTTTTTAGGGACCATTTTCAACGTGCTTAGCCAATACTGAAAAGACAATCCCACTATATAATGACTTCTGATAATTCTCTCTAAGTTTAACAGACATGTGCCCGATGTTTATTTGACTTAAGGGAAAGGAATACGTAAACTGTGCATCAAGGGCAGGGAATAGCTAACGTTTCTGCTTCCACATCTGTCTGAAACACAGAGACTATCTTGTCCAGACAATTATTTAACTTTCTTATTAAAGAAAGCATAGGAACTTCTTCCTTTATTGTCTGTCTATTAATTAGAAAAGGAGGTACGGCTTTCAAGTCTCCTTTTGACTCCTTAAGTGGAAAAAAAGTCTCAGAACATTTTATCCAGTCTGTGTGGTTGTCAATACACAAGGAGAGGAAGGGGACATGTCAGATGAAGTAAATACAAAGAGGGAAATAGCATAGTCAAAAGTTATTAAGAAATGGTACGCTCCGTGCAAAAATGATTGCAAATGCAGAGACAATAAAGCTTGAAGCATGTTAAAATCCAGCACAGTTACACATCTGAGTTTCCATTTATTATAGTTCACTATTTTAAAATGGATCCTGAGTCATAAACATGGCTGCCAGGAGGTCCACCTGGGTCCCATGAAAAAGATAATAAATACCCCTTCCCTGACTTTCTTCTGTCATATTACAGATATTGCAGTGATTGCTTTGGGGCTTTCAACTAGGGCCCTAGGAACCGTGTCCCCTGTGCTTTCCTCTCTCCATAAGTCGTGGTTATAAAACATTTTCATCTGTGCTCTGTATCAGAAAGCATCTGCATTTTATTATATTTCATCTTTGTGCCAAGAAAGGAATATGTTTTGGAACTTCCGAGCACCATCATATAATTTTCATTAATAAAAGGAGGAGGGAAGTACCATCATCCAGCACTTGAAATGACCTTAAAACAGGACCCATACGAAACTGCACAGAAACAAAAGATCTCGACTAGCAGGACCCAGGTTCTATGGTGGCAGTTCCTTGACATTACACAAATAATGAACAAATGGTGCCAACTTTTTAATATTAAAAAAAAAATGAAGAAAAGAAAAATGATAGTGACTACTCATAAAATACTGATATCCTGTAGTAGCCATATATCAGCTCAGTTTAAATAAGTTCAGCAGTATAACTAAAACGAGCCATAGCTGTTTGTTTTTTAAAACCTTGCTGGAAAAAGCAAAGCCTTTACAGCATTTCTTATTGTCATTTATTTCTAGAATAATCTGTGCCAGAATTGTCCATTATCAGCAAATAGAAGGCTGAACCAACCTTTTTTTTTTTTTTTTTTGGCAGAAATAAGCTGTAATGGTGCATCCACAAAACCAAGGAATTCCCTGGCCTCTCATGGATGTTGGCAAGGCATTAACAACACCTTGCTCTCTCCTCGTCTCATACTTCCATTTGGTTTTTGGGTTTTTTTTAGTGTAGCAATGTGTGCTGGCAAGTACCCTGTGGCCTGCATGGAGTAGATGTTCTCTCAAGTTACAGAGCTCAGCGTTGTTGGAAAGGCTGTTTGCAATGCAGCAGTGAGCTCAGCCCAGCTAGTCCCTTCCTGTCCTGTTTTTCAGTGACATTTATTTTCTCCATGAACACAGGAGCTCACTTAATCTACCTCAGTTTCCCAGTGTATGAAATAAAATATTACTGATCTTCACAAAACCATAATAAGGGCAAAAAGGTCAATAAGAGCTCTAAGCTAGAAGTGCTTTGCAAGTGCAAATTATTTTTCAGACAGGACTTTTCTGCAAAGTTACATAGCTAGTATTTTAGCTTTTTTTTTTTTTGCCCAGTTTTAAATTGTTATCTTGAAAATGCACAATAGCAAATTTTTACAAACTTTAGCCAATCAGGATCAGCCCTCCCAGATAATGTAAATACAATTAGTTGATTTAAAGCACATTTCATGTTATGCTTATCTGCTAAGTGTTTCGGTTATGGCGTTCATACAGAATGAGTCACTCATACATATTCCTCAAGGAAGAGCCAAAAGATGGAAGGAAAATACAGCCTGAGGAAAAAGTCTATAAAGATTTCTCGCTTTTCTAATCCCTTCTCTCTAATGTTTCTTTGTAAATTTGTCAGATGGGAATGAAATTGCCTCATAACTCTCCAGACGTGAAGAGCATCACTGCACAAAATTACGTACTTGTCAAAGCAAGGGGGAATTTATGTTGGTGTTCCTGAGATGTGATTTTATTCAGTCTATTTCCTTTGTGCACATCATAGCAACTAGAAAGACAAAAACAACTAGTTTATGTATATCTTCTTTTTCCTCCCCCCCCTTTTTTCACCTCTGGTGAATTTTTTAGCTTCTATTTTTCCCTTTTGTTTTCTTATCCCCACCCCCCCTTCCTTTTATCTACTGCTTATTGCTAGTGACAGTAAACTTCCATCCAACAATGCTGCAATGAGAGCAGCTATGATTCTACCAGCACCAGGCAGTTCAGACAAGTGCTACAGTAATTTCCCTATGGAGCACAGAGAAAGGTGTGGCTTCTCTCTTGGTTAGGAAAGATGTTGGTTTAGAAAGCTGTGACATTTCTTATAGACAATCAAATTATTATTTAAATTAATACTTTCTATCATAATTTAGTATTTTAATTTAAACTTTGTGCATTTTCACTCCAAAGCTTCTGCAGTTAACCATTATGGTTAAACTTACTGAAAACTTCTTCCCAAAATATCCAAGTCCAGGTTCTTTGGGCTATTTTGAATAATATAGTTCTCAGTCTTTGTGCAGTATTTCTTCCTTTAGTTTAAAGCTCTGTTGTTAAATGAAATCTAAAGCATTAGGTACATAAATTTCTCTGAATTTCAGCTACAACTGGCCATGACCTTCTCAAGACATTTTAAAAATTTCAGCCTTTTAATCCTCTTATTTGTGTTTCTCCAAAACACCTAGGATAGTTTTAAACCCAGTATTAATGGAGAGAAAAAAAAAGAAAAAAAAAAGCCAACAATAATGAGATCTTCAAAGCATTATTCATGATGAATTTATTAATCTCCTCTAAGCTACTGGAATGACTCATCTCACCTAACAGGGCCTTTTAGGTACTCTCTTAAGGCCTAGAATGAGAAGAGAGGCAGATCTATCTATACTTCATCTTACCTGTCCCAAGTGCAGTCCTGGGCTTCCTCCCTCCCTTATGTACCAATCTATTTCCATCAACTATCAAGAGGGGTCCAGGTGACTTACTTAGCCTGGGCATCTTTCAGGTGAGATTAATCTGAATGCAGGTGCTCAGCCAGCTTGCTTTATTTTACTCCATATCACTCCCCTGGGCTTGTTTTAGATCTGATGCCCTTCTAGGAACGGTCAAGCTCTAGTTGCATCTCCCTTAAATAGTAAATATGGTTTGTCTCTTACAATATGGCCATATGTGAAGCTTTGTGCAACTGAAGATGGACCTAGGTTATAAAAATCAAATGCCACCTCTTCTTTTTTTTTTTTCTCCCTCCTTTGGAAATTGCTGTTCACTTCCCTACATATATTTAAAACCACCAATATTCTAAGAGTGCTAAAAGGGAAAACTTTGGTTTGCTTGCACACCAAGACATGGCATGTATTTACACATCAAAGAAATATTCTCAAAGTTACTAATGTGGTGATAGAAGAGTAGCTGATGTGCTGAGGATGTCATGATTTTGCAAGGCAGTTTTAGAAAAATATTATTTAACTGGGAGATGGACTATGAGGTTATTAATTATCTGGCAAAACAGACTCTTAATGTATGCTTCTAAGTGTTGTTACAGTATATAAAAATAAAAATCATAGATATTGAAGCCCAAATTTGGCTCTGTCCCTCTGCAAAAATATATTTGAACTAGTTCTCAAACTGGTTTTAAGCTGCAAAAACCTCCTTATGGAGGCCATCAGCAACTCCTGTATGAAAAACACCTAGGAGGCTATGGATAAGGCAAAGTCTGTGCAGATCCTCTTAATCAAGCATCCTGTCTCTTTTTATATTACTATGCTCTACAGCTTTTGGTATGACCTTCCAAATATTAGCCTTATGCAGTCAATACCAATCTCTCATTGTATACGATCTCCAAAAATAAATACATGTACTACCTGGTGATAAAAAGAAAGGTAGTGCCTGCCCCCTCCGTTACCACCACTAACAAACGTATTCAGCCTGGTTCCAGCAGCAAAATAACTCACAGCTGAGAACAGTCAATCACAGACTGTACACCAGGACAGAGATGCTTTATGCTACCTGTTGGACCAAAAGATGAGCGTATTTCTTTTGCCTTCATCATGGTCTGGTCCTATAAGTGTCTGTGTGTGAAACGGTCCTTGAAGTCAATGAGCCTTTAATGCTGTTGGTTAATATTAGATATCTATCAGCATTTTATCTTGGTGAGGGTGTAAAACAGTGGCTTAGAACAATGGAGAAGAGTTCCTGGAGTCGTCCCAATGACTTCTTAAAGCAGTTTTCCCCACAGTATATGGGGTATAAAATTATCACGGTATTGATGGAGCTGGGAGCTGGTCTTAGCAGCCTTGATCGGGGGCCTGGAGATCCCTGCAAAAAGCACCAAAGTAAATGCCAAGCCACATATTGTAAAGTAACAAGAAGAATTTTTATTATTGCTTTTTTTTTCCCTTTTGTATTTTCCTTACCATTTTGATCAGATGTACATTGTTTATAACCCCTAGTTTACTGGCCCCAAATATCATTACGACGTCTGCACTATGATATATGTTTGGTTGTTACCCTTTTAATGGATAAAAAAAGATTTAAGTACTTCATTCTGTTGCATTTTGACAGCTCTTAGCCATCATTTTTCCATTCACCTGCATTTAGCAATCCCATAAAGGGAGGCAATCTTAGAACTAACAAGAGCTGGGCACTGCAAGGTGATAATTCTGTATCACTTTGGCCTATAAATACCTGACAGGCTTTGCGCTGAGTCAGCAGTCTGTAACAAAGTGGCAGCCATGCCCTTTTATCTGTGTGAGTGTTTCACAGCAATTGGACTATCAGCCCCTGCAGTGAAAATCCATAGTATCGATCAGGCTATTTCTCCACTGTAATTCTTTTGTAGGAAATCCCTGATGACAAATTTTATCTGCACCACTTTTTGATCGCTGGTTTGATGTAAGCGATCTCCAAGGGCAGAGTTAAGCTCCTGGCCGTTCCACATTATCAAGCACTAGCTTTATTTACTGAAACTACAGTTGTGGTCACCAACAAAAATAAAAAAGCAAGAGAGAGAGAAAGGAGGCAGTGGAGGAGGCTGAAAATCAAGAGCAAAATAATATTTCAAAATGCAGGAGTGAGAGGAAAAATAACAGTTGCATTCAGCTAATTGATTCTTAAGTGTAAGTTATAAAAGCATGCACAGCATTTATAAACACATGGATAGTAGAAATATGTTTTGATAAAAATGTCTATGTGATATAGGGCTGTATCTTGAAAGGGGACTGGGTCTGGACCTGATCCTGCAAGCTCTTGGTCCTGTGAGTGATCCCACAGGTCCCCCTGGGACTGCTCTGCTGGGAAAGGACTGTGCACATCAGTAAGCAGGAAGAAGCTGATTTCATTCTATTTTGAAATGGATAAATATTCCTTCTGAGCTGCTTCACTTGTACTTTTTGCAGTATGTTTCAGGCCACACAAGGTCTTACTGTTGTGATAAGACTTCAGGTTTTTCTGTAGTCTTTTCAGATGTGGAGCTGGGGTCAGTTCAGACACGCATTCAGAAAATCAGATGCTCATGAAAAGCTTATATGCACAAACCTCTGGTTTAAATGTATTCATAGGAGAAATTTGTATTAAAGATATCACCCTGTGGATTAGTTTAGACTCTTTAGTCTATGATTTAAACTTGAAAATCCTACAAAAGGAAGTCCACGAATTTCCAGTCTACCTGAGCTGAGTAAGACTGAGAAACGTCAGATATTACAGAATGCAGAAATGCTGTTAATGTGAATGAAACAAAAAAAAAAAATCCACTTTTGATTTAAATGTAGGTTATTGTTTCAGTAGAGTTATTACATATTACCCCTTGCACACCCTAAGTTTCTAATTTTTCAGCTCCTGTTGAATGAACCCTTTACTCCTATGCCCTTAGGGAAGTTTTCTCACTGATAGTTGTTGACATAGTGGATTGGTGTTAGTATGACTTTGCAGAGATGTTTTCTTTTTACCTAAGTAATACAGCATGAAACAGTGAAATGGTGCCTTATGTTTTTATTTAAAGCCCTGAGTCATTGACATATCCCAAACATGGCATGTACAGTACAGAATTACTTAGGAAAATACTCTCCTTCCAGTTTGTTTTTTCACCCAAAACATGTTAAGCACAAAACTAAAAATGGCTTGCATAGCAATGAGTTTTCCATCAAGAAAATATCTGTTTGTATAGCTGGACTCCTGCATACAACTATGTCACTCTGTTAAAATTCAGTTGCCTGGTAAACATATATCTTTGGATATATGTTTACTGAGCAACATATATTGGATTAGGCACGGAGCCAGTCCAATTTCATGACTACACCTTTGAAAAATTGTCTGATTAATACTGAGAGGAATAATTGTATGTGAAAGGAATAGTAAACATTACCCACTAGAATGGATTTTCAGCAGATAATGTGAAATACTTCGTCCATTCAGAGCTCTATCCCAAAGAGTACTTTAATCATTTTCTTCAGCAATAGCTCAGATTAAATAAACTAATACCAATTAAATATTGTGAGTAATTGGGATTATTTGTGAGAAACTTTTGGCTTTTCATATGGTTGTGCACATTCAAAGCCTGAATAAATTCAAATTCTGAGTAAGTTTGGTGCATAAAAGAAGAATCATAAATCCCAGAGAGAGACAGTAAGATTTGCAGGGGGAGTTGAATGAATTTCAAAATCAATGAAATCCTGTATTTAAGTTTTACAGAATACATATCTCTATCCAAGATTTTTGATATAATATAGTGAACAAAATTCAAAGCATGCAGTTTAGCCCAAAGTCTGTTGTTGTTACTGAATTATCATAAATCTCAAACACATTACACAACACTTTTTCTCTAAATTATCATAGGGTAATCATTCATCCTTTTCTATACCCATGAATGCAATTTTGCCCTGTGCCTGAAAGATTAACATATCTGTGACTCGACTGACCAATGTAAGATCTCATTCCTTAACTACTGTTTTATGTTCCAACCTTGTTTTATAATGAGGCATTTCAAGTGCAGTTGCCTCCAGTACCAAGGAGAAGATAAAGCCTCTTGGGTAGTTCCTATCCCTTGTTAGGGCCTTGCAGACTAATGCCAACTTTGAGGTATTGACATATTTGAAGAAGTATGTGACATGGACTGTTTATAAATTATTTGGATTTATCTATTTTACCTTTTATCTTTACATTTATTCCTGATGAAAAGTACTAAATTGACATCAATAGAGAATCCTTTTTTGTGTGTGGTATAGACAGGTGTTCACTCCATGCTACATTAAGACCACCAACCCATGTCACTTAAACTACTGAACAGCCATCAAGTAATAATGACTTCCAATTACTACTAACCTGAGCTAGAGTTGAACCAGTGACCTTGAAATACTCTGTATCCCATTAACAGTTCCCTAAGCCATCTAGTCCCCTGGTGTTTGATTGTTCTGAATACAACAAAAGAGCTTTCCATCATTTTTCTTTATTTCATTTTTTTAAACTGCTTAAAATTAGGAGTGGATAGGTATCGAAATACTCAATTTACAGTTTCTCTCTATCTCTAATACCACATCTAGAAGAACAGCTTTCATTTTCACTAAGAATACCTCCCGCTGAAATGAAATTCTCTTTTCTCAGTCCTTGATGCCTTGTCTGTCACTGACGTATTTTGCACACCTAGATCTCAAGAATCGGTAAAAAACGCCACGCTTCTGCCTTGCATGACATTACTGCATGGTCTTGGACTCTCATGATGAATCCTGGTATATCCTCTCTGTTGTGGGAGCATGTTAAGAGCTGATCAGATAATAAGAAATGAGTCACTAGATGCTAATTCTGCTTGTGGAATACCTCTCATTAGATTTTCTATATCGATTAGATTTTTTTTTTTTTCATTTTTTAATCTATACTGAGAAATGGATACTCAAATATTTGATATTTTCACCAGATCAAGTACCATGCTGGTCCATTAGATACTAGCACCAATGCATCATGTACCACAGCAAGAGCTTGCAGGGAGGGAGAGGGCAGTGGGCCACCATGGTCTGGGCTGCAGACTGGCCTGTTGGGTTGGCAAGCTGACTTGTGTGTTCAAATAGGTGACCTCCTAATGGTAGAAGCAAGAGCAACAATATCTTTATACTTGCATATTAAAAAAATAAACACTTTGTAGCATCTACCCAGCTGTAAGGATTTGCCAGTTCATTTGCACTTTTACAATCTAAAATAGGTTCAGCTGTAGCACTTCAGTGTACCTTTGTGACACCTTCTGTGAAGAAAAGGTGTCAGTTCATTACGGTTTGTAACCCACCACCTGCCTGTCTCATACCCACATTAAGAGATCCAGTGATATTGCTGGAAAACTTCATCCTACTTCTCAAAATTTCTAGTGCTTTGGGGCAAATTCAGTGTTTTCATTAACATTTAAGATAAATCTGGAAAGAGTACAGGCATTAATGCAGATTACAGGCCAGAAATGCTAAGCAGTAACAGTTTCCTTTGATCTGCTGAGATATAGCAGTTGTAAATATTTTTACATTCCTGAAAATCAGCACTGCATAGTCCTTGTCCAGATAAATGGGGAATTTAGCCATCAAAATCCTGGTAACTCCTGCTCTGCTGAGCACATATATCCTATGGTCCTTTCCTGAGCCCCATGGTTTGGGTCTGATTCTGGGTTGATACAGAATAAAACCCATTTTGACAGGGATAAGCAGACTGATAGTCACAGCTAAGCATGATGGTGGTCTCTGGTAAGCAGATCCCTCTTTCAAAGACTTGTTTCAGGAGATGTTTGCATCTTGCATTACCATGTTCTTCTATAGAAAATGCACTGGCAGCACATGGCCTCTTTTAAAACCCAGGAGGAGGAAGGAAGCTCTGAGTCTTTTACATAACTCCTCCTTAGAATACTTGCCTGGCAGGCAGCAGACCTGAGCTGAGCAGCTTTGACCTAGGGCATTGAAATGATTCAGGACTCTCTTGTAGAAGGAAATCCTTCCCCTTCAAACTTCAGATTTTGCATAGAATAAGGATAATTTCCAGTTTTGCTGCTGAATTTGTGCTACTGTGCAGAAAAAAAACCCTTGAGATTTATGATGCCAAGAAAGAGACCTACCAGGAGGTTCACAGGTTCACATGCCTTGGAACGGGACCTTCTGAGGGCTTGGGGTCACTCTTCCAAGAATTGTATTTTATCCAGTGGTTCTTGACTGTGAAATGTCAAACTGTTCTTTGGAAATAATCATCAGGATAAAAAGGAATGCACATGCTTTCTTTGTCCACAACTTTCCACTGCCATCTCCCACTTTTCTAGTCAAATGAAACTTAAGATGAAAATTGCTCTTTCTGTCCAAATCAGTTGCTGTATCTGGCCATAATGGCACTTTCCAACAGGAGGGAATTAACCCTGGATCCGTCACCTCCAGCTGAGTGTTCCCACTGTGTAATCTGAGTGTGTAATGGTGGTGTTATCAAGTTTTAAAAAGAAGAACTTGAGTCCTTCTCTCTTATACCAAAAAAGATCAGGAGATGGTTTTGGACAACCAATCCTGAGCCAGCAGAGAGCATGAAAAGACAGGAATATTATTCTTAAGGGTAGGATTTAGGACTTATGCAGGTCCTTACTGTTTAACCATTGGCTAGACCTAGGCTTCTGCTCTTCCATCGTAGTACTGGTTTTGGCCCCATTCTCGGGGGTCTTGTTCACGCCATACACTTTATAGTATGTTTAAGTGCCTAGACAATTTATTTAATTTTAAACTGAATAGTCTCAATTTAGGCTTCAAAACTGAATCCTTTCTTTACAAGGACTTTAAGATCAGCAAGTAAAATACTAGGCTAAATACACGGGAAATTATTCATGCTGGAATTTACAGCTGAGACTTACAACTCACGTGCAGATCTCCGATTTACCCCCAAAGAATGAAACAACTTTATTGCAAACAGCCTTCAGAAAGTAAGATGTTTCCTTCCCTGCTCCAAACTTGTCAGTTTGATGGTGTTCCTGGCAACACATAACCTTTGACTACAATTTTAATATTTGACAGCAAGGTACATCCAGTTTGGCTAGGTCCAAATAAATGTATTCTCAAAGGTCGTCAGCGTTCAGTCAGGTTGTCTTACCTTGGCACTTTGTACCAAGCTATTCCTTTAAGCACAAGAGTAATTATCTGGGGCAGAAAACTGTAGTAAACGTATCTTCCAATGAAATTACATCGATGAGTTAGTGAGGTTTTTCCCTTTAACGCACTGATGATATTAATTATAATTGTAAACCATATGTCAGGTTTCATCAGACCTGTCTTCCACCATCAAACAAAAATAGTCTAATGTCAAATTACTGAAGTCTCCCAGCTGCTGGAAATTCCACTTCCCATCTCCAAGTGTTTTCCTTTATCACAAAATAACAAGCAAGTCCCATGTGTTTGTACCAGTCCTGAAATTGCTGTCTGTAAAAGTCATGTCATAACCTCAATCAATCACTCAACATTGGCCAACAGTTTGGTAGATGATCCAGAAATACTACTTACTGGGATTATACTTCAGGAAATAATATATTGCTGGCTGACAGCAGCAGCAAAATACTTTATAAGGAGGTCAGATAACCCAGAGTTACTCAAGTAGTTTCTTTTTGTAGCTTCTGGGGCTGCATCTATTTACACACCCCTAAGTATATGCCACGAAGTGCTTGGAAACTGGGTGGCAGAAGGAGCACTTAGAGCTGTTTAGTGCCATGAATACACACAACCACTGATGGGAATTAGTTTTCAGCATTCCTTATCTTTCCCAGAGGAGTGCTGGACCTCAGAGCGGAGCTATGAAGACGGCAAAAAGGATGGTGTACTGTGGAGGGTGACAGAAGCAGGGTGCTGCAGAGCACTGTCAATTCCACAGCTTTCTGAATCCTTTGCATTGCCAAGCTGAAGTTCCGAAGCGCCATCAGCAAAGTTAGTAGATGGAGAGTGCTTGAGAGCAGGAAATCTGCAGCTGTTCATTGGAATAACTTTTCTGGAACTATTTTCCCAGAAAATCTATTTTAGAGAGGACTTTAATGTGGTTCTCTTAAGCCTGGGAATCAAATAAATTGTACAGTAATTATTAACCTAAATTAGCTACATTAGAACTAAATTCCTAAAAGCAGGTTAAGTATTTATTAATTTACTTTATTTCCTTACAAATGTACATATTACATTTTCTGGATATGAACATATTTCACTAATTAATCTGTTATAGAATAACAGAATGCCATTGACCATTTAGACCCATGGAGAATACAGGCTGTGGATCTTAAACTTGTCCTTTCTTAGACTGGATATTCAAAATTTATGGATCTGCTAGTCAAGAAATAATAAAATGCAGAAACATGCTTGTAAAAAGAAATGTAATATTTACTGTTCAGCCATGTAATATCTTCTACTTATACATCTCCCTTGAGGATAACTCGATGTTTTTGAAAGTGTAGCTTTCTTAGACATGCTCCATTTTCCTCTTTTCAAGTTCTCTTCCTACTTTTTGTCATTTTCTCTTTATTTTTTATTTCTTAGACCTCCTTTGGAAAGTGCCAGCCCTTGAAAACAGTAGCATTTGAGACATAATAGTAGGCTTATTTTAAATAATTTGCAATGTAAAGCTGAAGAGCAGTTTAGAATTAGTACACTTAAGATCACTGAAGATTTAGAATTTGGTTATCTGTCTCAAAGCCAGTCTGAACACAGACTTTATGGATGTCCACCACAGCTAAATTAACATAAGTAAAGTCTGAATTCAAGCCTTTCAGTGGAGTTTTTCCGCTGATTTAAGCCAGTCAGTAGCATGTGATGTGTGTATAGGGCCACGAGGTCTCCGGAGTTATATCTGTCTGTATGCGTAAGTCTGTCTGTGTATATCATAGTCCAAATATTGCAATGCTGAAAGGGTGCCAGCTTAAAGTCTTAGAGGAAGCAACAGTGTATGTTGTGTAATAATCAGTAAAACTAAATGTCATTTGATGATGCCTGTTGGTGAAAGAATAGAGAATACGCCCTGCTACATGCTGTAACTTTAGGCCTCCTTGCTTTTATCACTTTACTTGCTTTTATGATGTGTGCAGTGAAAAAAAAAATCTCTTGTGAATGAAAGTCTAGCTTTCACTGCAAGGGTTATTAAATGTGGAGAAGCAGGAGAGGCCCCTCTGCTGCACGTAAAAGGTGTTGCCTATGTGGTCAGCCAGCTAGGGAACAGTAAGGGACTGCCTTCTCACCATGAAACTGGTCTCCATAATAATTTATATAATAGTTTGGGGAAATCCCTGTGATGGGCCAAGGAGGATGCAGCGGATCCACTCTGTCTTGAAGCACTATTACTCGATGCAATAAATCTGGAGGAGCTGTAACTGCTCCTCCAGCATCCACAGAGGCCTACACCGTATGCCAGATTTGTTTCATGAATTTATCTCTTCTCATTGCCTTAAGCACAATTACAAATACATTATGCAGTGTGAATTTTCACCCTTTTTTAGCATTCAGCAGTGCTATGAAACACCATTCTTTCCCCTTAGTACACTGGGTTGAAATTAGCTCATTCCCCAAATACCCTGCTGCCTGTGCCATCCCACTGTGACCCAGAGAGGGGATGTTACAACCAAATGCTTCCCCTGATGGGATGTAGTCAATCACATCCACAATATCTTCTGACCTCAGTTTTCACAGAGGTCAGGAATCCAAGTCTGCTGCTGATCCCAGGTCACCACACAATGAGCCGCTGCCAGGCTTGGGCTGATAATAAGCTCTTGATTTTCAACTGGGAGAATAATACGATGTACAAAACAAAACAAAGTCAGATCTATTTATCCATTGGAGTGGGCACACGCTTCTCCCTCCTCCTAGAGGGGCTTCAGCTGCTCATTAGATTGCATCCTTTTATGTGTGTTTTTGGCAGAAAGGCATCACACAACACCAGGCGTTGTGCTCCACTTTAATGCTGTGCAGAGCACGACATGGTGCGTTGGCATCTCCCGCGTGAAACAGAACTTGACAGAAATTTAGAAAAAGTTGAGTTTTGGATTGAGAGGCAGTGATCAATTCTGACAGCGTCCTGCTCGGCTCAATATTATCTCTGAACTGCCTGGAACCAAATGCCAGTGTGCAGTGCATTTCTTCCCAAAGTTCAAGAGGGTAGATGTAAACACAGGCCATAAAAGACCTGCGTGTCTTGAGCTTGTAGGGGTCGTAATTCTTTCCAGCAAAGTTACCTTTCCTGTTTCTATGAATTACTCTTACATTCTTGTAAGAGATACAGTTTGAGGTATTTATGGTGCATTCAATTCTGCTATCATTGATTTACTGGACTAAACCTGCTCCAGGATATGATGTAAAGCCCCTAATTCCAAAAAACTCTTACATCTCAGCGAGAACAGCATTTTCTGCCCTGTTGCCCTCAAGCAGATGACCAACGGAGATAAACAGAGGGCACTCCACTCTCGGTTGCAATGTGCTTGGTGATGTGAAGGAATCAATCAGACAAAAGCAGATTATTAGAGTGTCTGAGAGAGATCAAACATTGCTGGCATCTTCACCCACACACGGCTGATTTACAGGCAAGCTGATAAAGTGCTGCAGCTCACTGTCAGAAGTACATGACAGCTCCTCTAGCTCTATGGATAAATTATTGCTGAAGCCCATGATAACATTTCTCCACCTAGCAACCAAACATAACAGGATGTGGCTTTTAGTACTCAGAGCCAGAATGATACAAAGAGAAAACACAGAAACTCTGTAAGCAGCGAGGTAGCACACTGAGAAAGGCAGGCATGAATAGATTTTCACGCGTATGCACACACGCTCATTGTGTGTATATCTATATCGGCTCTGCTGGCATAAAACTGACTTTGTGTTAGAGCTGTGGATTTGGAAATACACATGCCAAAATGCACAGAATTGGTGCAGGCAATGACTGCAGAAGCGGGACAGCAGTGATGGCAATCATGCACACATGCAAACTGAAATGCAGGATGGAGGGAAGGGTCCTTGTATGGGTGTTTGTGACTGTACAGCTCACCCATATACCCAAGGCTACACTGCATGAGGAACATATATGGAAAACACTAGGTGTTCCCTTTTACTTGGAAAAGTGCCAGTGATATGGAACCAGCAAATGAGCCAGATTTGAATAACCCTATCTTGCTTTAAAAAAAAGCGAATCAAAATAATCCACTTCTTTAGAAGACAGCACTAAAGAAAGGTGCAATTGAGATATTCTCTTTATTTTTATCAGGTGTCTTATAAAATAATAAGTTATATAATCTGATAAATATTGTATCATGGCTATTAGACATTGGGACTGCTCTCAAAAATTAAATTGGGTTAATCAGAGCATGTACTATGTGCCTATAAAAGACTAAAACAGGCTCTGTCTCAGGAGCCAGATGCGAGTGCTTTTCAGAAACTGAGAATGTGACCCTGACAACTTAAAATCTAAGTTTACAGGTTACAGGTTCTGCTGCCTCAGATGCCTTTAACAAATTTTCTTTCTTTGAAATACTCTTCCTTATTTTAAAATTATTTTATCTCTTTGTTGCTCTATCAGAAGTCAACCCACAGAAGAGTAGGGAAATGAATATGGAAATAACTGTATGAAAGAAATTATGAAACCTGTTTATCTGCAGTGTTCTGCCAAATGAACAATGAGAAAACGTGATTTTTTTTCTCCCTGTGGCTTTTTCAGTTGCAAGAATTCAGAAAAGGTGAGAGGTAAGTGAGAAATTCTGAGATGTAACAAATGTAGGCTGATTGTATCCCTTAAGTAATTCTTCATATGATTTGTTAGTTTGTCATATTAAGGACTCGGTATTATTTATATTAAGGACTCAGAATTGTTTATCTGCAAACTGAGATCTAAGACCAATTTGCATTTTTACGTTTCAATTGTGTTTCTTTGGTCACTGCTGTGATTGAATGTAGTCCCAGCAAGCAAGCTCACAAGTTGGCTTAATTAACCATTTGCACTTGCCAATACCTGCACAACTGCGTTATTTGCATGCACCTTTATGAAAACATGGACCTGACTAGAATGTTGTCCTTATTAATAAGCATGTTCTTGGGTGGTGTACTTGAAGTATATCTTACCTTTCTGCCTACTGCAGGTTAAGTGCAAGGGTGGAATCAGAATCTGTGATTGTTCATCTTATTTAAAAATTTCCACCTAATTTTACCATGTACTATGCAGACTTACAGACACATTACAGGTTGGTTTCTTTCGGACCTCATGGGAAGATTTAACAGTGCAACTCTTGTAAAAGCCAACAGAAATTGCATGGCTTAATCCTTGTATGCTGCATTGAAAAATTACCCATAAATATTTCACCATTATGTTTTATTATTAGAGTCAAATTTGTTTTATGTACTACTTATTTAAGGGATAATAGGGTAGGTGTCCCATTTTATGAGGCAATAATCTGGTTCATGTTGGCTCCATAGTTTATCCCTACCAGTGAGCTGCATTATTGCCAAGGGACATGGGGAGCTTGTCTTATTATAGTAATAATACCTTACATTTCCACAGTACCTTTCCTCTAGAATGATCCTAAAGCACTTTAGAAATCCTATTTGATTTTTGACAACTGGGGTCATCTCAAGGATTATTTCATTAATGCCAGTTCTGGAGTCAAGAGAGAAACCAGACTTCAAACCATCTAGATATCCTCTCTTGAATCTCTGAAAACATTTGCTGTTTATACATCTTTTATTCTGATAGCTGGGTGTACATGTGCAGAGGATGAAATTCCAAATATTGATGGGTGTCCCTGGTTGTGGGACCATGGGACTGTACACTCTGTAAGCAGAATGCGGTGTCCTTCAGTTCAGATATCCTGTAAATGTCTCCTTGTAAGGTACATCAGACACAGCTCTCTGAGGAGGGGTTGTGAGAGCTGGACTGCAGGTGTGTGCAGACAGCCCTCACATTTATTGGGAGGATTGTTTGAAACCAGATCAAAGGGGAATGATTCCCACCCCTTCATTAGGTAATGCTCATCCTTCAGATGGTTTAGGTTACATATCTTCAGCATGGCCATGATGTTAGTTAATGTTAGTGCCCTTTTGGTAGACGTGGGTGACAAAGGCACCCATTCCACTTTCTTTTGTGTAGGTTAGATTTGAAGTAAGCTTAGCCTAGGCTGCTGTTATTTTTCCTGAATACCAGTGACTGAGTATAAAACCGAAGCTGTGTGACAGCCAGAAGTGTCGATGTGTGCCCGTTCCCAGCTCCCTTCTACAAGCCTGTGCCACATGGAGTCTCGGTTAGTCTCTGAATAATGTTATCTAACGTCTGTGCCTCACGTGCCCAGCCCTTCAGCAAACGTTGTGTGCCACAGCAACAAAGCATCACATCACTCAGTATTTCAGGCCCCTGGATGACTTCAGAGCTTATGATTCCAGCATTTCCTCTCAGCTACAGCCTGCCCTAGGGAAAAGACTTGCCAAATGGAGATTAGGCTTGCATTTTATTAAAAGTAAAAAAAGGATTTACCTACAAATATTGTGAGTTTTTTGCTTTTTCTGTTGCTTCTCTCTTTTATATTTTTTCTTCCTTTTGTTCTTTCTTCAGATGTGAATGCAAAAAGACAAAAAACTTGTAGGTTTTGCTGTAATATGAGTATCTAATAATTTCCAGTAATAGAAGTAGTTTATTTCTACTTGAAAGTTGAAGCCAGCTCTGATGAAGTTATACAGTCTTTGATAAAATAAGATCTATAAGGCTGAGTTTGCTCTCAACATCCCAGTCACAAGGGCATTAGCTACTCAGAAGGCAGTGTTACTTGTTCTTCCCTTATCCAAAATCTCAGGCTGACCTAAAAAACTTTACCAACTAATGCCTCATTGAAATCACCAGATTTCCACATTAAGTTAGGATTTTACAACTTGAATTTTCCCCATGGGAAAAAAAAAAATCTTTAACAAAATTTTCCAGTTTTGCTTACTTGCATCTTGCATGATTCAGCATTCTCAGAATATACTATTTTATTTAGTGTTGGAGGAAAAAAGGATCACTTTCTGCCATCTTCATAGAGAATTAGTTGACCAACCAGATTTTTAAAATATTAGTGCCTAGCTGTTCTAGTAGTTGCTTAAAAGGTTTTTTATTAGCCCCTGCCTGTGTTTTTGAGTACCTAAAGATCTCAAAACATTTCATTTAATTTTACTTCAGCATTGTGGCAAAGGGATAATGCTTTCATTAGATCTATCATCCATTCACAAAATATAGCTCTGTGCGATATTAACATCAGTAAAACAAATCATACTGTGCCTCAACTTTCCCCCATTAGTAACTGAATGGATGTCTTGCCTCACCCAGGCAACAGGATATGTCAAAAGTTCATTGGATTTATGGATAACAAATCACTAGCAATCTTTCAAGCATTGTGCAAATTATCAAACATTATTTTATGTCACTGAGTGAGCTGACTGGGCCATGATTCAGGCATGTGCTGAAGCACCTTGTTGACTTCAGCATCTAAATATCTAAAATGAGTATTTAAAATGAGAGAGAGAAATGTTTTCCTCCTTCCCTGGAGAAATGAGTAGGAGATTAGTTCTTAATCTCATACCTCAGGAACTATCAAAGTTTATCAAGGAGTTCAGCACCTAGTATTTTGAATACCTGGATCTACTTTTCTCCTTTTCATTATTTGTTTCTTTTGTTTATTTTTTGTTCTGTTTTGGTTTTTTTTTTGGGGGGGGGGGGGGGTTGCTTGCTTATTATAAAATTTTAGGCTTTCATAACTTCAAGAAAGTTGATAGTCCAAGAAAAAAGTTGCATATATCTCATTATATTAAAATGTTAACATTTCTAATATTTCCTAACAACATCACTATAAACTAAAGATTGGAATGAAAAGATCTATGACAAAAGTGGAGCCTAGAGACATTTAATGTGAATGCGTTTCAGGGGTAGCTCAGGATTTGTTTTGGAAATGTATAGAAGATTATAGAAAATTGGTTCAATTATGCCCTCAATTACAATGTGTAAACTCATTGTACTCTGCAACTGATTGCAGAATTGGGACCAAACAGTGTATATTGAGAAAGATGATGTAGCCTTTATGTTGATTTCATCTTTTTTTGCTGGTGTATCATGCTCTATGTTACTGTCTGTTATTTATGTGAGACAGTTATCCTTTGTTATCCAATCATTATTTTTTGAAATAATAACCTGGATAGAGCCTGGAGGGGGAGTCTCATGACTGGTGAAGGTCCCATTCCTAACGGAAACAGGGGTGCATTTTCCTCATCTAGAGCAGTAACCTCTGAGCAAGTAAGGCTTTTCAGTTTCCAGAAGGCATTCCAGTCCAGTTGCCAATGAAGGTGCCAGTAATCATTTTGCTGGTTTTATAGGATAGTTTTCTGCTTCATCAGACACCACTGAGCAACTGTTATTAATAGTCATGGAAATTTTGGCTGAGTTAGGAGACTAGCTATGATGAAGGCTGATAGGTACTTGACAAACACTGAATTTTTTTGTTACTGCTTACATCACGGAACTCCTAGCACTCACAGGAATTAGGAGGCTTTTCCAAATCAATACCTATGGCCAGAGCCAACAAACAGAGCATGATAGAACACGTACAAAATATGAAACAAGTACTGCGGTCCATATTTGCAAAGAACTTTGTGAACATAGATCATGACTTACAAAGCCAAAGGAAGACATCAGAACAGTTAACAAATGTTGTTTGTCTGCTGTGTTGATTGGCTCTGAGAATACATGGATCCATGGTTTTCAGTTAGGCTTGCATGATTTAGCTGATCGTATTTAACAAAATCTGGCAAGATCTTCTTGTACCCCGTGAATGAGCTCCCAAAATGTACAGCATATAATTGCCTCCTGTTTTTTTCAAATTAAAGCCTCTAGCAGCCAGGAGATTCTACAGTTCTCTGAGTATTCAGACAATTGAAATACAATAAAAAAAGAATCCTTTTCTATGGCTCGGGGTTTTTTTTTGAGGCTGTGGATATTAGGATTTAGATGTGTGATGCTTGTGTGATCAGCAATACAATTCTATATTCATGAGAAATTAAAATATGAAGTATAGTGTAAAGTAGCTGTTGCATTCATGCTTTATCTTGAAACAGTAATTGAATACCTTCTAAGTGCTGAATCCTGAAGGGGTGGAAAAAAAATCTATATGGTTATTTGGCATTCTTTTATGCTTCGGGAGTTCACCCATCCATACTAATTTATTAAATGCCTTCATATTTTGGCCTTCCAAAATCCGACCAAATATGTTTCATATGCAATGTCTTCATTATCTTGTGCTTTATCAGAAGAGAGGAAGAGGGGACTGAATTTCCATGAATTCTCATTGTTGTTATCTCTCTGAATATGCAGCCCAGACAAAGAACTCTTTGAATGTAAAGTAAGAGAAGTGCTAACGTTCAGCTATAGCTTGATGCTGAACTCTTACAAGCATGAAAACCCTTCTCACATTTCAGTGCATGCAGTCTCTGGCTGCTAATATACAATAAAAGAAGGCACAGTGAAGCCCTAGCACCATGGGAAGTTTTTAGTAGTCTGTTGAAGGTGCCATTCATCACATTATTGAGTGCATCTGTGATCTGATCAGCTTCCTCGACTCCCATTAAAATGGAAAATAAGGGCTGCATAGGTTCAAGTACCTTTTAGGTCACTAGCACCTTGCAAAACCTGTGTCTCCAAAAGGTGCCTGACCTGTAACGGAGGGGACACTCTGCTTGGGATACTTTGCCCATCATAAATTTATTGGCTATTTTGTTCTTAGGACTTGAGCTACTTCAGCACCAGCTCAGATGTCACTCCACTATGCTGCTCTCCTGGATGCAAACACAACAAAAATGTGGTGCTTTTCCACCAAGACTTCTATCCCAACACACTTTTGTTGCCTGCAGTATTTCACAGGAAGTGTAAACAGCCTGCCTCCTCTTGGAGTTCAGCAATAGCCAAGTTCCTGGCAAAAATATTGACAGAAAGCAAAAGCTCCCTGTAGCTACAGAGGGTCTCGGAGAGCTTAGGTTAGATCTATGGCCTTCCAAACCGCTGAAGGCTGAGAGAATTGTGGAATTTGGCTCTGCTAGGCTGCCTCCTTCCTGCACCAAAATTTCAACACAAACATAAAATGAATTTTTTTTTCTTCAAACATACTTAATTGCTTTCAAGTTTTGGCACTTCTGTTACTATTGGATTTCCAGGGCGTCCCATGGTAATGATTAGAACTAAGCAAATACCTCAAAATATTTTCCATGAAAACTCCCTTGAATAAAACATTGAATAGCCTTCAGCTGTGTTCACACCCCTTTCATATTTGCTTTCTCTGAATATTCCAGTGACTGATTTATGGGCAGAAATGTTAACTGAAACAGCAATTTTTAAGAGAATGTTGCATAACATTTATGGAAAGCAGATTTTAAATATGGATATAGTAACTAAATGCAGTCTAATTGGAGCAAAAATAATACCAGGTGATTTGAGTCCACTCAGTGTAAGTAAACCACCTCAGTGTCCAAAATTGCAAACAACACTAACAAAAGAAGTCTCTGTCCACCACAGAGGCCAAAAATTAAGACCGCATACAGACAAAATTTAGGAGATACTTAATGAGTTCTGAAAAATGCCTGAGCAGCGTATGTGTCCAGCCCCTGTTGACAAAATATCTTCACAAATCTGGACACAACTCAAAATAAATGTTGGATTTTAAATACATTTGAAAAATGTGGAAGTAATTCAAAGTTAATTGTGAACAGGAGAAGAGACTGAACTCATTGACTGAGTTGTTTACTATGAATAAGTTGATTGGCCTTACTAATGATACAGGATTCTTGGCTGCTTCTTGAAGACTTCATTGTCAAAGAACAAATATTTGCATATTGCTCCTCAACATCATTAATTTTGTTTTGGAAGGTGAGTCATTAAGACCTACATTTTAAAAAGTGTACAAATATTGCATGTCTAATTTGCATCAGTGTCTAATGTGTGCATAAATCAGGTGAGATTGCACAGAGATGACCAATCACGGCCTCCGTGGATGTGCAAGGATGCATACAGGCAATTCATGTTATCAATTGCACTTAAAAAAAAGGCTGAACACATTTTTTAAATAGAGTCTTAAAACTCTCAATTTTTGCATAAGAAGCTCCTATCCATTCTGTAGCATGTTCCAGAGAGAAATAGCTTTGCTGGTACAGGGAACCTTAGACGGATCTGCATTATTCCCCTATGAGTGCAAAAATATCTTCATGCAATATCTGAAAAAAACTCATTTAAATGCTCTGTGAATACAGCCCTTCCCAAAGGCCAAGATGTATTCATGTATTTTGGATGATCTTCAGCTAGAGAACTGTGCAGCTAATGCACCCATCTTACCAAGTAAGAGATTTAGGAAAAAAAAAAAAAAAATATATATATATATATCTAAGTTGAAAAAGCCAGCCTACAGCCTCTAACCTAGATTCATGCTTTTAAGTAAAGATAGCCTGGGTATGTTCTTATTACCCAATTCCAACAACAGCTAAGGTTAGTTCTTTAAAAATTAAGAGCCAGAGTATTTTCTTGGGGACATTTACACTATACTGTACCTTTTTCACCTTCCTGGTAAAATCTTTTAAAAGTATCAGAATCAAACAGCAATTCCAAGGATGGTGAGTGCTTTGTTTTCTTTTTCTACAAGAATGAATAGAAGGATTTTGAAGGCTAGAAATTATTAATGGATATTATGGATGCTTTACCCAAGAACCGGCAGAGTTCAAATTCAGACTAGATATCAGGTTACTAAAGATACTCCAAAGGCTACCAGATCTCAGGCAGGATGCATAAGTGAACACACTTTAGTTTCCCTTCCTTTCCTAAAAAGTAATTTGTTTACCCTACTGCTATCAGATGCTAAATTATTGTCTTTCTTTTATTAATAAGACAGCTATTTTCTTAGCTTCTTGAACTTTTCTAAATTTTCTTACCACAAGCTCTGTTCATTACATTTCTTATCCCTAGACTGATAACAGGGTTTCTATAAAAATGAACATTCATGATCAAAGAGCAACTCTGTATCATAAACAAATTACAACAACTGGGCATGCTTTGAAATAACTTAACCTAATTAAGCTCAAACACTTTCACAAAAGCTTAAAAAAAAGTAGGTGTAATTGGAGCTCCATTCAGGTTCAGCTGACTTCATATTTTTAGTTGGTTTGGCATTTTTTTTTTCTTCCCCTTTTAGAGCTTTGCATAAACAAAACATTTTGACAGTGTTGCCTTCCTGGGAAAAATGTTGGTGGTGCTGAAAATTCAGATTTCCAAATGAAATGCAGTTCTAATTGCTCATTTTCACAGTTCTTGTAATTCACATGAAACGTCCATGCCAAATGCAGATCTCATTGGCATGTGACTATTTCACAACTGTGTAATACTCAGGCGCGTTCAAGTACGTGTCACTGGGTTGGTACCCATCATGTGCTGGAATGCCAGTTGTGTGCACAGCTGAAATGCACCTGCATGGATTTTTCTTATCAAACTCATTTACAAATTAAGGGCTTGTTTTTGAGAAGTGAAATGGCAATCCCTGTGGCACCACTGTCTTAAACTCCATTGTGTGTCAGGCATGATCAGTAGCGGTATGTGTTACTCCAGCCACAGGCTGTCTTCATTATGGAAGATCAACGTTTAGTTGAGACTATGGATGCTCAAATTTTAGTATCTAATTTATGATCTCACTTTCTACCTCCATTTAAAAAGCATTGTGTAAAACTTTTCTCAAGTATTTATAGATTATAAAACACCAAGTTACGAGGATTGATTATCTCCTGAAATCTGATTCTGGGCTGATTTACAATAATATTACATCTGAATCCTCTATTTCCTCAAGGCAGTTGTTTTAAGGGTACAGAAAACACCTGTGAATGGTAAAATGGCACAGAAAAAATCTCTTTATCAAAACATCAATTATCTTAAAAATACAATTAATAAATCTTTTGTAATTTATACAGAATTCTGTATTTCCCACATCACCATAAAAACTGAATGCTTTCTAGTAGAGATTAAAATATTATTATTATTATTATTATTATGTTGTGTGTTATCTAGTCTTTTCTTCTGTAGTGAATGATTTCCTGTTTTTTATAAGCTTTCAATTTTATTTATTTTTAATTTCATGATGAAAATAATTTGCTGTTTGCCTAGCTGTGGAATTTTCTTTAAAAGTTAGTAATTTTTTGAATACTCTTTACTTTTTTAATATCTGTTCTGCACTCAAATATCAGAATACAAGCTGTGATTGGAGTGTGGATAAATGTCTGTGTGAGTACCTCTACCATAACGTATATCTAACAAGAATATTTGTGGAAAAAGAATTTCAGATGCATTCTTATCTACTCCTAGTATTCCTGCATAACTGTTAACATTATTTTTTTTTTCCTTTACATGTCCATGCTTGTAAAAGTTTGCTATACTGATGACTACTGAAGGCCTTAATGGAAACAAATTTATAATTTACAAATTTACAAATACATTTCAATAAATATTTGTGTTCTCTAATACACTTTTTTCCCCCATATTTATTCTCCTCCATTTCATGAGAAGAAAATTATCAGTAAAATTTCTTTTAATAATCGGGAAGTATTAGAAGTGCTAAGCCAAATCACCTGTAATTATATAACCTTCTGATTCTGACTGTGTTTAACAGATTAAATGTTCTGTCTTTACAACTTTCAAGGTTAAGTGCTCATAATGGGACATGCTGGTGAGTAGGTCATATAATCCACAGCAAGTGGTACTCAGCAAACCAAATGGAAGATAGTTATTAAAATCTATGACATACAACTTTAATCTAACACTCAAATTATAAGGGAACCACTTGGAAAGAGCTAAAGGCTATTTGCAGGTTCAATATATTCACTTTGCTCTCAACAGTGATCAAAGTTTGAAACTTCACATGTCTTGGACTGGTGTAAGAGCTAATTTGGAGGAGCTGCAAAAAATACTGTTATATCCCCAAGCTACAGCGGTTTCATAATTGGAGCCTTCTACCTGTGAAGGAGCGAGCAGCCGCTTGCATCGCACCGCTCTCAATAGGTTTACATCTTTGCATTTGTAAGGGTTAAAAGGCAGTTAAATGAATCTGAACACTGAGACAAATTACACTTCTATTTCTAAATACAGTTTGCTAACTGAAGTAGTTCTTTTTTAATTGGTGAATATTACTTTAAAATGAGACGCAAGATTGAGAGTCTTTTTTGCAGGGATATTTCAGTCACTGTCAAGCCCTCCCAGTAAGTTCATGCCTGCCTTTGTTCCCGATATTATTTTTTTTAATCTTGAGTTTAATGATATTTTCTTTTTCTAATCTATCCGGAAAGCCATGCAAAGTCTATAAAGTTAGGTCCAAAATCTATTTAGCCTTGGTGTGACACATTAAAAAAGAGGGTGGTTTGTTGGTTTTTGTTTTTTCCCAAAAAGGCCAGCTTTGTATGTGTAACTTACACTGAAACAATTGTAGTGAAAGCCCTCTATCAAAACAACTGCACCACCTTTGCATTGCTGTTTTTCTTCTGTCAGTCCTTGAAATGACCTTGGTTTAATTACCTGCATCTCAATGAGTGAATCTACATAGAAAGTGAAGGTTAATTAATGAAGGATCGTTTCTTACTTTAAACCCATCAGGCAGTGGCTGACAAGCAAGTCTGGTCCATGCAGTATTATCCTATATCTCATTAGAAATGGTCAGATTGATGTGCTAGCTCTGGTCTAGAAAAAGGAACAGGACAGTTTGTTAATGAAGAGAAGTGATGGTACTTTTGCAAAAAATACAAAAGCTTGTCTAAGAGTCCATTATCACTAACATTGTTAAACTTCAACTTTTTCCACTAAGCTTCTTAATTTCAAGAGAGTTTAATTTACTCCTTTTAAACCTACCAATCTTCAGAGTTTTCCACCCAAAAGTTGCTGTAGTTTTTCTATCTGAATGAATCTGGATAAAATTAGAAAAATAATTAGATCCTCTCTTACATATTTGTGTAGCTGTCACAAAACTCACTCAGGTTGCATCATTTCACATCCAGTGGCTATAAGAATTCATACTCTTGACCTGTACTTCTGCAGGTCAGAGGAAATCCTTGCCCAGGAGTGAATAGCTCTGTTTTAGAGCTCGATGCCACTCTTTTAGCATTCCTCATGGTGTCCAGCAAACCACCCACAGACATGGCTGAACCAACCTTCCCATTAGGATGTGCCTTCTCATAGGCTATTTTACAGCTCTATAATGAAGAAAAGTAATGAAGAAAACTGAGGAGGGTCTCACTGTCACACTGTCATCCCTGTAGGTAAATCAGTGATTAAATAATGGTTACTTTCAGCTACAACATGCTGAACAATGTGCAACAGGACCAGGCCTCCTAATCTACTACTGCTCTTGTCTCCAGCAAACCAAACATTCTTACTGTGAAAGCTTCAACTTTGCTCTTTAAAGGTTTTAGGATTTTTCCTCCAAAAAACAAGAAGATAGTTTACTGTAGAGATGACAATGAGGTGAAACTTGGAGTTGCACAAAGACTTCAATGCTGACATCCTTATGGTGGAGTATCCAGTGAGTGTAAAATACCCACAAAGAGCACTGAAGGCCAAAACAAAAATCCAGAAAATAAGGACTGGAGGAAGACAGATTTTCAAAACAAGCAGCTGAAACTAAAGTTCAGAAGTTTTCCTGAGAGCCCTAAAAGCCCTCAGTACTTCTGCTCGTAAAGAGAGAGATATACACCACACCTAAATCTTTTATTTCCAATTACTTATGTTGTCAGTATAAGTAGCACATTCATGATTTTAGAAGAACACTTGCAGTTTGTTTATTTCAAAGACTATGGTAGATAATGTATTTTTCAAATAACAAACAGTGTCTTACATCTGGCTGTCGCCTAGTATGATGGAGGTAATTTGGTCCTGTGTCACTTGGAACTTTTCAAAACATAAAGTGAGACTCAGTTTACATGGAAAGTCTTTTAATAGACATTTGCAGACAGATGGATCACACCTGCAGTGCTTAATTGCACTTTTAACCCATTGGATTGCAAAGATCAAACCAAAACCTATTTCAGCATAGGACCTTACCTTCAACAGGCAATGCCCCACTGGAGTAAAGAAGAATTCAAAGGGATCCAGCTTCACCTATGAAACCATCTTTGGGCATTTTGGGGTTCAAAGCACAGATGCTGTCCAAATGACATCACATTTTTAAACCAGGGGGTCAAGCTGGACTCATAAGCACCTGCAGCGCAGACACTGGGTAAAGGTTTGCCAATTTTCACATCATTGACACATTTTCCAAACACAAAAGTGGTCAGAGGGGCAAACACTTCTTAGGCTGGTGAACAAGGACCATATCAATACCAGAGGTTTGTTTGCTTCCATGTTTTGACTGTATTTGATCTTGCAAGCGTTTCAGATTTTGGCTGCCTTGCAGTTTGTGAGGAAAACACTGTTTCTTTGCTTTAGATTATAATATGCTCTTCAGCATCTTGCAATTCCTCTGCCTTTTTTTAACATCTTCCCTTCTCAGTCTTATCCACTGATGAAGAAGCAATAACAAAAATCAGTCTAAAAAATTGGATCTTTTTTCATCATCACTTTTGAAGGTTTACATAAAAGAAGGTGGGACTGAGCTTAGAGGTAAAACTTTTCTTTAATACGCTATATAAAACAAGTTTTTTAAAGATTTAAATGGCAAATTGCTCACACCTTACCTTAAGTGGAAAATGTCTTGTGTGATCATGCTTCTGTCTGTTCCATAACATGTGACTTTTGTATATGCAGAAATATTAAGAATTGTTTCTGGTTTGGGCATGTGCCAGAATTTAACTCATCGTCACACTTCGATGTTTTCAAGTACCAAAACCAAAAAAAGATATAAAAATGATATTAAAAGTTTTCTGTAACTGTGAAACAGAGCTCATTTACCTTTGTAATTTTCTATTAATTTACTACTAGGATTCATTTTGCATTTAATTCAGTCCTCTAATGGCTTAAAACTGTGTCTTTGGTCTTTACACATTTGTGGTCTCAGTCGTGTCAAGCTTTTTCATCTACTTTATGTTCATTTATTTTAACTTTTAGTGGTCTTCTAGCCAATTCTTTATCCTTTTTATTACAAGAGCATGAAATTTTATAATGCCCTAGAGCTTTGTTAGTCAGCTGCTACAAGGTTCTTAACCTTAGTTAATTTATTCTTTCACTTTTGACTTTCAGATATGGAGCATGCTTTAATATTTTGGTTTTGAATATGAAAGCAACTTTTATTAAGTAGGTTTATTGCATTAATAGATCCTCATTTCATTTTTACAGCAGCGTTTAGGTATCCTGCTAGCCATAGAATGTATCATTTTACATAATGATTTATAATTTTTTGTAATATAGTTTTAACTTTACTATTTTAAAATATTGCTAATATAAGAATCATAACACTGTTAAATAATTTTACTAAAGAATCATTGTAAACAAACATAAGAATGTCCTTTTTCTTTGCAAAACCTGTTTTTTTGGTTGCTTATTACGTTAACCAATCCTAAGCAATGGCAGTTCGCTTATCTACAGAAAAATAAAGGGGAAACCACTAAAACTATCACTTGCTTTAATTTTACATTATTATTATTCCAAACACATCTTGTATCCCCATCAAGTGACGTAATGCTGGCCTCTCTTGCAATTTGGGTAGTCCCACAGGAATTCACTAAATCCCTACAGCCATGCTATTATCCAAGAGTTTCATATTTTTATCTTTCAGAAGTAATTATTAGCATTCCCAGCCTGAGAGCAAAGCTTAGAAATCTAAATGATAGTCTCCAACTTGAAAAGGCTAATGAAAAACAAAATATTACAAGGAGGGGAAAAAACCCTGTTCATTTCTGGTTTTAATTCCCCTTATTCTGAAGTTTACATTCAAATTTTGTTGGTCTGACTCACTTTATAGTTAGACTGGGACCACTACAAAAATATAAGCAGTATCAAACTGAGAATGAGGAATTGTGAATTTGTTTGGGACCTAAATCTGGACCTACTTTGAAATCCATTGAAATGCAGACAGAGAATTCATTTTGTTGGAAACTTTTGTAGTCCTGATGAAATGGCAAGTTTAGAAAGATTTTGCTGTAAAATTCCACCTGCTTCAATCCCAGGAATGTAACCTGCTTCTTTTCACTTAGGTGAGGCATAAAACATGCTTTCTCCCTAATGTTTATTATCCTTAAACCTTACTAAACTTTACACTGTGCTCTTTAATTTGTAATCCATCTTAAATCTCTGTTGATATTCCTCTTCTTCCTCTACATTTTGACATTAAAATATTTTTATTTAGCTCATTTAAATCATCATACTGGTGTTCACAGCGGTGTGTGACTTCTGAAGATGCTTTAGGAAACAAATGCAGGTGGTGCCCTGGCCCAGAAAAGGTTGCAGTCTCGTCAGAGATGAGCCCAGACACAGGCAAGGGTTGGCCAAAGGTCTGCACAAGCCCTGGGCACCATTTCTATCCCATATCCACTCAGCTATACATGATGGTCCACCAGCCTGTGCAGCTCCCCTCTGTGGTTTACTAACAGGGATCAAAGATCTGGACAGGGAAAAGTGAAAGCTGAACAGCAGAGAATTAAGGTGATATTAATGAAAGATTAGACATCAGCTTAACCAAGTTACTTAAGATTAAAAACTATCAGATCCTTCAGTCTCATTGAAGAAGCGTATTTTGAAGAGAAAGGCTCAAAGGAGAAGAGGTTGGAGGTGTATGAAAGCTGGAGCTCAAATGGTGCAGTAATATATCCAGCTCTGAATGTCATGGCCTAACCCCAAACATTATTATTAACACAATACTGACAGCATGTTTTTATTTGCCTTCTGAGTCTTCAGAGTGTGCAGAGTTCACATTGTCAAACCTTTTCTTTTATGGAAAGCTACAAAGCAATATCCTACTTCTATTCTTAAATGGAAGATATTCTCTGAAAATACCTTGGCTTCAGCAACCCAGGTCCCAAAAAGTTTCTGATAAAACCACAGCAGGTACCAAACTCTGTTGAATGGAAAAGATGCAAAAGTTAATATTAGAAAAAAAGAAAAAAAGTCATGACCAGACAAATAAGTAAACTCAAGCAGCTGGAGAACAGGTAGCAAAAAAAAGATAAGGAAGAAGGAGCTAAGCCAAGTTGAACCATCATCAAAGTAAGAATAAGAGGAGACAATCCTACCCACTTCTGGTATGGTGATGAGTGAATATGAAAAAGAAATCTGAACACTAGTGTAAAATAAATGTTCAGCTGAAGGCTGGAAGGCGACGGTCAAGGAGTCCTCAGTGTTAGAGTTCAAACACAGGCATCTTTGCAAAAGTGCTTGGATGAATTGCATCCCTATCCTTCTGAATAAGGATGGCAGAAGTCATCATAGGAGACAAAAAGAGAATAACTGAAAAAAACCTTCCTGTGGGATTTTGGGAACACCCAAGGTACACAGTGCTCCTGAGGTTTAGCAGCTCCCACTGCGCTTCCCTCATCATCAGACTTGTTTCATTCTGCCTCCTCCTCCAAGGGCAGATGGAGGTTGCTAAAGTGGGGCAGAGAGCCAGAGTCTCTCCACATGGCAGGTGATCACAGTCCTGAGTGTGGCCAGGAGTGCAGGGCAGAGGGGCTCTGCTCCCCAGACCCAGCTCTCCCCTCTCATGCCTGCCCTTGAAACTGCCCAGGCAGAGACAGCGAGTGTGAAGATCCAGCCTGGAGAGAGGCAAGAGAAGGGAGTTCTGTGAAACAAGGGAAAATGAGGAAGGTTTTGAAGCAGAGGGAAGTTCAGAGTTTGGTTTTTTTAGTTTGCTTTTGGGGCAGGATATAGCAAGAGGCCAAAATATCAATTTTGAGCACCATGCTCATAGCAAGCACACACACACATACCTCACCCCAAACATCCAGCAGGAGGGACTGTTAACATTGCAGAGGGCATCACCACCAGTCTTCTTACTGTCTGTTTTAAAGCAAGAAAGCTGATCCAAAGGTGGGACTGCTAGAAAATTAATAACAAAGGAAAAAAGATTTCTCGTTAAATGTACTGGCCAGACTTACAACATCCATAGTCATCTGCAGTGTTACATTTTTATACTTCTTGGCTTAAATGAATCTCCATTAATCTGTAATTTTAACAAAAATGCACTTTCATTTCAGAACAGGTAAGAGTGCTTGCTATAATTCTCATTCTCAATGTGGTATAGTTGTTATTCCACCTACATTATTTACTTGTGTATAAGTATCAAACTAACTCTAATACATTGAAGTTCCGTTTCTGTTCTACAGGGAGCTAACACTTAACATGATTTTTTTTATCTATATATATATTTTATAGATATATACGAACACTTCTTTGTCAGGTAGAAGCTTTTAGTCATTCTGACATGATGCTTTCATATAGCAAAAATATTACTAATACTATTTTGCCTCTAAAGTACATTTGTTATCAATATGCACTTAAACTAGTGATCAAGAGTTGGTGGGAGAGACACCTGCTCTGCATTTCTTATCTTTTTAATACCTTAGGGATACATCACTTAATAATTTAGTGCTAAACCATTTAGCATTTTAGCCCATCATCTCTTATATTACACATAGGATTTCAGTAATGTCTGATAAAATTATGTGTTAGCTGCCTTATGTGTGTGTAAAACTTAATAAGTCTTCTTCCCCCCCTCAAGTTTAATAACTGATTTCTTACATTTATGGATGTGAAATTTTATTGCTCATGGATATAGTTTGAACCTAAATCTTCATATCTTATAAATTGATTTTTAGTTTCCTTTTTGACCTTATGAATTTCAATCAGACATTGACCTCTTGTTGCTCATGAATCTGACTGATTTAATGCTATATAACAATAATACTGTAGAAAAGCATTATCATAAGAGCCCACAGGGTTTGCTGAAACCCATAACTAGATTTTGGAGGCCTCTAGCAATAATAATTCTTGACCCAAGACTATTCTCTAATGCCTTCATCCTTTACTGTTCTGGACTGGCCAAACCTTGTTTTAGTACATTCACGGAAAGTGGTGGAGACTCCCAGGAGGTTATGAGCTAAAACTGGATGGAGAAGATAATGCTGAATATACTCCAGTAACATGAAGCTTATGAGGGACCAGTTCTGTCTGACACTTGTCACATTTTGAAGTGGGAGAGACTCTTCAAAAGGAATCTTTTGTGACAAAAAAATAGTATTTACTTAGTGTTTAAGATTTTCAAAAAATACAAATTTAATACTAATTGTCTTTACTGGAATGTATTGTTATTCTTCAGTCTATCATTATGGCTGCAGCCTAAATAGAGGACTTGAATGATTACTGCTTTGTTTGCTTGGCTGTGCTAATTTAATTTGATTTAATTGCTTATATGCTTTGGTTTACTGAATAACTGGGTGTTGATGTTCATTATTCCTTATTAAGAAAGAATTTTAAAGTGAAACAAAAGTGTGAAGGACATGGGACTGTGGCATTAATTTATGAATGCTGCATGTGACTGATTTTAGGCATGAATGTTTACTGTATGACTATACTTACTGTGCATGTACATATATATGTATATGGGAGTTTTATTTATTAACTGATTGCTAGGAAATAAGCAGGGAGTCAACACCAAAAAATCCAGATAAAACTACTTCTGGTAAACAGGGCAGGGGGTTAAGAAACAATGTATGAGCTATGAGCTGTGAAGTACTCCTACTAGACTCCAGCCAAAATTCTACAGGTGTTTCAGCATGACAGGGGGCAAACAGATCAAAAGGGATATAATCTTTTAAAACTCCTTCTGTTTTAAAGCAATGGTCAGTTTATCAGGGATTTATTTATGAGGAGCAAACTGACACAGTCACTGCCTTGGAGGGCTAAAGGATAACAGGTCTTATGTATCCAACATTATGTAAAAGTTAGATAAGAGAGAGAGACCACTTAGATTAATCCTTTGTGCTTATGCTTTGTTCTACCTTTGCTTTTAATAGTAAAGTTGCTACTAAGAAAGGCAGAACTTGCAGTCTAATGTGAGAATCTGCGTTGCTCGTCGGTTTGCTCATAGACTTGGACCCAGAATGCACGTGGCCTGTGAAAGCCTGAAATTACAGTGATCTGTGAAGCAAATCTCAAACCATAGCTCCTGCAGGACGTGTGCTGACCTGGTCACATCTGTATCCTTTTCTGTTACACTACAAACACATACACACAGAGGTGCTCTTGCATTACATCCAGCAGCCATTATTTCATGTTGGAAGACAAGAGAAATGAAAGATGGTTCCATACTTCTCATTAAGGATATCATGTCCTTGATGCTTTGTATTTAAAAATTAATTAAAAGTGAAGACCTCTTTGTGGCAGTCTGAAAACACGCTGGCACAGAGCCACATCCATTCATCTTTCTCTAGAGAACTGTTCTTTGCATAGTGATGGTACTGGACATTATTGGCATATCTTGTCTGCTTCATATTAACAACTATCAGATGGAGTTCCCAAAGCTTTCAGTGCAAACTTAGAGGTTAAAACTTGTATTCCTGCAGCATAACTGATGTTGCTTAGGGCTTCCTCCAGACATCACTTTTCTTATGTGATGGAGAGCCTAAGATGAGGGTTTGCATTAGGCTTGAAGAAAAGATGCCAAGCCTTGCTTAAGGACCAAAAGTTAGATTAGATGCAATCCAGCAGTGAAATCAGATTTCTCATGCTCTCTTTTGTAACAGCACAATACTGCTTCTTTATGCACAGGGTAGTGAGCTTTTAAAGTGAGATGTTTGTGTCTGGTATATTAAAGTTCAAGGCTTTCCAATTTTAACATAGCATACAATAGGTGAGTAGTCAAACATATAAACATATGAGCAGAGCTGTATGGTATTATTACTCTGTTTATGATGCTGAAGAGACAAAACCGTGCCATGCCATTCTGTTTCCTTAAAAACTATTTAAATTATGTATCAATATGTAAAGTTAAAAATTTTCTGTGTTTACTCCAGCTTGTGTTATACCTGATATGAGTGAGGCTCTCCAGACCTAGCATTTTTATCTAATTTTCTTAAAGTTGGCAATAATTTTGCTGTTTCCATAACTGATCATAGTCACCTGCTGCTAAAAAAATTTGTCACATTGAATTACATAACTTTCACAGATATTGTTGCACTTAGCAATTACAAAATATCACAACAGAAGTGTACAAAGGTTTAGAATCCAAATTTTTAACTGTAGGTAGTCATGTTGTAATTCACTTAAGTATATGCCAACCAGTTCTGTTTGTTTGTACACACTGTTTACTGATCTGCATGTGGAGATGTAGTAGTTGCACATGTAAATTTAGAGCAATATGAGATGAGCATAATCTGAAATTCTACATATGTCCTCATGCCCAGTGTTTCTAATTGACTGGTCCACTCCCATCCAGCCACTCAGAAACACTGGACCCACAAGAGCTTGATGGAATTAAATCCACTTGAATTCAGTGCAGGTGTTTCCTTAGTTAGAAAATATTACTAATGATAGCTTTTTGAAAATGCTGAGTTCATGAATCATTTCCCTTCTGCAAACAAGTATCTCCAAGGTAAGATTTAACCAATTTTGGGGGTACAAATTTACTTCCCTTCTCTTACCACACCTCCACTAACATTTCCAGGTGTGACAGATGTCCCCCAACACGTGGCGAGAAGGCATCTGTAACACTGTGTAATTGTCTTCAGAATGTAACCAGAACAAATTAAATCTGAACTTAAACCAGTGTAGGGATAGATGGTTTCCAGGAAGGTCTCCTGGACCCACTGGAGTGTGTACCTTCCCTATTGCTGTAGCTGCATGTGGGTCACACACCAGCAGCATCCAAGCATTCGTTAGCAGGAAATGGAGAGCTGTGCAGATGGGAGACTCTGGGAAGTGCTGGTCTGAGTGAGGCAGGGCATAGGCCTGAGGAAATTGGTGTTTGAACAGTGGCCCAAATTGTAAAGATATTTTTTTACCCTTAGTTATATAGCACAGAAATTACCCACAGTGGCATATCTGTTTTAAGAAATAAAAAAGAAAATAAAAGAGAAGAAAAAAAAAATATATAGACAGGGGAGAAAGACCAGAAACATTTATTTTTGCTGTTCCCATCCAGTGTCTTGATACAATACTAAAAAGTCAGTTACTGGGGATCAACAGCTATTTCTTCTTTTTTGGTTCTCCAGCAACTAGAATCTATTTTGATTTCTTGGTGTCCTTTCTAGTTATGTTGTATTACTCATAACTGCAGCGCAGTGGTAGCTGCCAATACAAATTTAGTCTTTTCTGTTTATTCTGTACTGTCCTGTCAAAGCAGATAAGTCTGCTTTGCATTAGAGCTCAAAAATTTAATTGTGGGAAAATGATGAGTCACTCCAGCTAAGGTAAACCAATGTCTGTGTCAGGGGACGTTCTTTTGATGTACAAAGCAATGAAATGATATTAGGGCCATGAGCCAAAATCGCTAACTTTCACACAGAGGTGTCATTTACATTTCCCTGGGACAACAAGGCTTTTTGAACCAGAGATAAGATTGATTTGGGGTCAAGCTGGGAAAAAAAAAAAAGAGAATAAAACAGGAAAAGGGAATCTTCCAAGATTTATTAGTAATTCAAGCCACCTACTTGTGAACATCTAATGGAATTCTCTGAAATGACCACTCAGGATAGTTAGAGTATTTTTCTTTCTTCTACCTTTGAGGTATGGAGATTGGCAGTGAAGTTATGGGAGTTACTATCTCTAGGAACCAGAAATGCAACCAAGTTGAGAGGAGCAGAGTCAGTTTTGACAAGGCTTGCTAGAACTGCTCTGCAACCATCTTTGAAGGCCTTTTGTTTCTCTTTTCCAGGATGGTGATGCAGCAACCTGGAGCTGATGTTACATTTTTTTTGGCATCATTCTCCACTGCAGAGCTGCACCTCTGAAATCAATTTGATTTCAAGGGAGTTACACCAGTCTGAGTACTACGTGTAATGTACCTTTGGAATCAGAGAAAGTTTGCATATCTGGTAGTTTGAAAAACCTGGCCAAGCTGTCCTCTGGTGCTACCTCAGGCATATTTTGAATCTTTGCCAGGTTGAAGGCTGCCATCATCAGTCCTTCCCTCACTACTGGCACCATGACTATGAAGATCTAGCTTGCTTTGAGGGCCCATATCAAATATGTGTATCTGAGCTTCATTCACCCCCCTCTGCATTCCAGTCTGCTGAAGCAGAACTTTTCGAGAACAAATGTAGCAAGTCACACAAAGACTAAATTAAGTGTCTGCATGATTTCCTTGTGATATGATAAATTTTTAGCAGATCAAATAGCAGAAACTCAGTTGAAATGCTTAAGGAAATCTCATGAAGGATGGATAGAAATTAATTCAAACCCTTTTTTTCAACATAATTTGGACAAGAAATAATAGAGCCCACAGTTTACAAGTGAGAAGCAATAACTGAGAAGTATATAACTAGTAAAACAGCTCTCAGTTAATTTACATTTTCTGCTACATCTTTATGGTGAAACTCATCTGTGTGTTAATGGTCCTCAGAAGAATCTAGACAATACTGATGCTCTACTTATACTTCTTATTAAGGGTAAAATTCACCCTATTGAAGAGGACAAGCTTAAGATCTATGCACCCACTTAGTACCACTTATCCCAATTTTCACTTAACAAGGGCATAAGTAGTGTATACATCTGGATTGTCCTTCTGCACTAAAGTGAATTTTCTCCCTAGTAAATTAGATTGGTCTGATGTGTGCTTAAAAGGAAGAAAATCTTTGCTTTCATTAGAGGTTGTTCTGGAAAATTGCTGCTTGACCTATAACTTAAACAAAAACTTTAAGTTCTTCAAAACTGCTTTGACACTCATACATGGTATATTTACATGATTTACCATTTGACCAACCAGCAACATTGAAGTAATGGAGCCCATCAGTTGTGAAGGAGGGTAAAGTTTTTGAGAGAGCTGCTTGTTCCTTTGCTATTCAGATTATTCCTGTGGATGGATTTTTAATATAAATTTATTTTAATGTTTGAGTAAAATTGGTGCAGAGTGGGCTGAGTAGCATCATAAGACCATAAGCATATCCCTTGGCAGAAGACAGAGAATGGTGGAATGCAGTTATATATTTAACTTACGTACAAGTGAGATAAGCATAAACAGGATAATTTTGCAAGCCAAGAAGTCATGAGAATGTTTAATTAAATGGGAGAACTTGTGTGCAGGCAGACTTATGCATATTTTTCTGCACACAGTTTGTTACTGGTGCTAGGTTAGAGCCACCTGTGTGTGCACCTATCTTGTTGTGTGCACAAGTCCTGCGATTGTACAAATACGTACTCACCCGCTCCCTGATGCAACTACACAGAGCCCTCTAGCTTTTGCCTTTAAAATAGGCAGCTACTTGTACACTTCCACATAAGGGCATGCAGAATACCTTCCTGTTGCCTCAAATGCATGTTTTTATTTGCAGGAACACAGGCTCTGCAAGATATTCCAGTCACAGTTAATGAAGTCCTTAACGAACTGATGGGCCTGTTTCTTATCTCACTTATGCCAGATTTAAACCTATGTAACTCCATTAATTCGTTGAGTTGATCCTAATTTTACATAAGTGTAAAAAAGATGAGAACCAGACGTTTTATGTTCTCATTATCTAAGAGAATACGAAGTATAAAGTTCTTAAAAAGCTTTTTTTCTGTTTTCTATCAGTTACAAAGAGACAAGCACTCCCTCACCTTTGACCCTCCCCGCTTTCCCTGTGTACCAATCTCTGCAGCTCCTTACTCTGTTTTCCAACAGTTAGGATGATCATGCAAGTTCTGATCTCATTGTGGTTTAGTAATTCCTGAAATGAGCTTTGTAAACTTTATTCCTAGTGAGCACATTCCTTCTCACATGAATCAAAACTATGCATTCCTCCTCCCTTCCCACAGAGCCCTCTTCTAATAGTTCAGCCTTCTCCATAAAATTCCTAGCTTTTCTCTAATGTAAAGAAATTACCAGTACAGAGACTAGTCATAGAATGACTGTAAAACTGTGGAACTAAAGGCAAAATCTTTTTCCTAATTACTGTTTAACTTTAGCAATATTTAATCTAAGCCTGTTGTTCTCGGCTGATTATGTTGAAATTTCTCTGTCTCCAGCAGTTTTCCTTCTATGTGAACTCTGAATTGACAGATCAGTTTTACTCCAAGGAGACATACTGTGTACACAGAGAAAATGATTTCAGATGTCTTGTTTAACTTTTATTGTGTTTTGATATTGCCCTGATATGACTTACAATATAGTAATGTATTGTACACTTCTGTCTCCGCAGCCAAGTTCAAATGCCGGTGTGAATCTGATCTTCAAGAAATTCAAGGCAACGATTCTTGTGAGAAGCTCACTCTAACCACACACATGACTGAATGACAGAAGTGGCCAGCAATACAACAGGAGCCCTGGTGAGACATTCTGAAATCCTGAAAGCATGAATCTGAGTTGACCTACACCATGTTAGCACTGGAAAAATGCCTCTGACTTTGATGGAGTCACTCATAATTTACAGCTATGTAAGATCAAATATACAGCCCAGAGTACAGAAATGTTAACATGGATAGTCCCTGTCAGAGAAGGAATGCTTATTCTAATGGTACCTCCTGTCAGTCAAGTCATAGACTAGATGTCACTTATGAGGACAATGGGTCACCCTTTTTCCTCTATTCAGAATATGATTAAAAATATAAAAATGAGAGTTGGAATAGAAAAATGGACTCTTAGGAAAATAAATAAAAGGATTGAAAAGAGAAATGAGAAAGGCGACTGAAAGGCAAGTGCCCTAAACAGCCTCAAACCAATCACCTCGGGCTTAGCAGAGGGTGAGGTGCTTGTCTGCGTGGCTTGAAATGAACTGCATTACTCAGCTGTGTTACAGTAGTCAT
The DNA here is from genome assembly GCA_907165065.1 of Caprimulgus europaeus. Next base: position 7,756,613 of record OU015541.1, read on the forward strand.
TTCCTATTTCATTCTCCCAAGGCTTATGCAAGACTCCTCCAGAAAGTGCCAAGTTTCTGCCAAGGGAAGCAGTGAGAGCTCCAGGATCCCTCTGCAGCCAAAGCCAACGCGTGATGAGGGCAATCCCCCTCCAGCAGTCACATCTGGTGAAATCAGACCAAGTAAGTGAGCACAGAGCAATGGCCATCTAGTAAAGTCATGTCAGATATGACTAAATAAACACAGGGTTCAGACCACATCTTTTAGTGACTGAGCTGAAAGAAAAATGAATAAAATTCAGGAGCTGAAATGCTGAATGGGTGATTATTTCCCCTTTGTATAGTCCTGCAATATGCCCAACCCTTTACATTTCTTCCAGTAGTGACCAAAGGTTAAAATCAAAGCTAATATTCCTTTTGTGCTAGCTCATGCATAAAAGCACATGACTGGGGGTTTTTTTCAGGAAAAGAAAAGAGGACCCAGGTCCACTTTTCATAAGGTAGAAGACTTTTCTGTACCTAATTGCAGGCCTAGTTATAGATGTGCTGAAAGCTCACATCAGTTTACAGACACATGAATTCTGCTCTCTGTTGTAACCTTACAGTGCCAAGAAGACCTGTGTCTTTAAGTGACTGCTAACATGGGTTTCAGTTCTGAATTCCAAAGTGAGATGCCTCTATTTAAGGACCAACTATTCAGAGATCTACTTGGAACCCTGCAATTGCTCCCAAAATCATTGGGCACTTACTGTTAGCACTGCTGAAATACAGTCCTGGCTCTCATACTGGAATTTTTTAAATTGAAGATACCTGAAAGTTACAGGACCCTTCAAAAGAGGTAAGCTGGAGATGACAATGCTTTTTAAAGCACGGCAATACCTAAGTATGACAAATACTATAAAAGTGCTAATGCTGTCTGGCAATTTCCTGGAAGGTCTGTGGAGTGGAAATTCAGTTCATTAACTGATGCTGATACCTCCAGAAGTCATTTCAAATTGTTTTCCTGAAATAAGACTTGAACCCAGATGGCAGAGGTGAACCTGCTTCACTAGCCTTCAACAAGAGATGTTATAGGTTCAGAAACAATATTTATATTCCCAAATCTCAAACTCTCTCTCTTTTTTTTAAGCTTATTAAAATTAAAAGCATGACCTGCCACATCACATTACATCAAAACATGATGTAACTTCTTAATTTAAAAAAAAAAGTTCTAATTTATGATGTTGTATTATGCCACAAAAAGCTTTTGTTTTCCCCAGAGAAACTATAAATTTTTTAAAGTGACTGTTTATCCAGTATCTTTGGCAGACTGAAACACTGAGCGTTGGCAAAAAGCAGATATTTAACAGCTCCTGACAAACAGCTTATGAATCACCAGGCTTGAATCCTGGCACACATCTTCCTTGTAGGTACCTTACTGAAATCACCCATCTTCCCTTCACCTCCTTCTAACTGCAGTAACATTGAGTAACTGACTGATCCTGAACCACTAAACTTGATCTACTTTATCCTTTCCAGCCTTTATATTTTTGGAGGAAAGCACTCTTGCTGTAAAAGTGCCACCGCAATAACATTCCAGGAGCAGTGTCCAATGTGGATTTCCCACTGATTCTGAACAGCCCAGGAAAATAATTTTCATTACAACAATGTTTGGCCTTTATATGTTTTTCATTTGCAGATATAAAAGGTCTTTGAAAAATAGCTTTACCCATACAGTTATACAGGTGGAGGAACTAAGGTGTGAGCAATAGAAGATGTCATTGGTAGAGCCAAGAATAAGCTCTGCATGGACCAGGTCTGCTCTGCTGGTCCATGTATCTTCCAGACTGTGAATTCATAATGTCTGGCTTATTGTTTTACATGCTGCTGTGAGGCAAACTGGTCTACCCTAGGACATGAAAGGTGTGTGTTTGTTGGCCTGGGTCCCTCACAGACCGCTTACTTGTCTGGTGGGTTTTTTTGGGACTGCTCTGGCTGAAGCGAAGGAAGTTCAATGGAACTTAGAACAAGGACTACTTGTCCTAACAAAGGCTTCCAAGCCCTTGGTTCCTAAACAATTGCTTTATAGGGTGGACTGTGTACCATAAATCTATAGCATAGGGGTATGGTCATATTGGTTTAACTGTCTTACTAAGACTGGACTTATTTCTCACACAACTGATAAAAGTCATAATGCTGTCAGTCCCTGGTATACTAGCTGTACTCAACTTTTACTGCTTCCTAGTTCCATGATCCATAGTGCACATATGGGGTATAAAGGCTTCTTAAAATCATAGCCCCTTAACTAAAAGCTTTTTCTGGGAGACAGTGTGGTTTGAATTATACTGAGGACCCCAAACAGCAATTGCTCTTGGGCCACTGCCTTTGAAATAGATCTATTTTAGGTGGATATTCCTCTTTCAAAGGGGTACTTCTAAACTTATTTATGAGCCTCACTGCTTGTACCGAATAACCTAACGGGGGAGTGAAAACTCCCCAAGTACTTTTGATGTACAGGCACAACAATGATCTTCATCACATACAATGTGTTGGGTGAAAAGGGGACAGGTTTTTTTCACCACAGTGTAGCTGTCATTTTGGTTGTCCTAGTGAGAACCAAACCACAAGGCTATGACACATTTTTCATGAAAATCCTACAAAAGTGTCTATTCTATCTCAGCATTGACTAGTGGAAAGTTCTAACTTCAAATCCTGTCCATGGGTCAGAAAACCATTCCTAACATAATTTCTAGTCTTGAGTACCTTTTACATTACTGCTTTTTCTGCCAGTGATTGGCAAATTAACCTGGATTGGTTTTACGTGAGATCAAATCTTCATGGTTCCATAAGCAGTGTGCAAATAACTACACCAGCAAAGCTGTCAGAGCACTGAGTCTGAAATGAGCTGGGGGTGCTTAAAACATGGTTCTCCATCCACACCTAAAATGTGCTTGCCACACTACAGCCTAAGAGAGGACACTTAACCAGTGAAAGGAAAGGGAAGAAGTCTCAGGTGAAAATGCAGGATGGAGCTGAGCTAAAAACCTCCAAACTCTCTTGCAAATATGGGAGGAATTATCCTGAATGAATCTACTCGTGACTTGACATAGGAGGTTTCAAGTTTTATGGCATCTTACATTGTTGTTTAAATTTGTTTCAGGCAAGGAACATACTTTTTAAGGTCAGGAATACAGATTTGTTAGATGCTAAGACACCTGAAAAGCAAGAATACAGATTGTAGGATGAATATTTTACAGAGTAATTATTTAAATATATTCAAGTATGAACATCTTTAGATCCTAAATTTAGTATTCCTTAAAAACATAATGTTACACTAAAATCTAGCCCACTCTGGCATTGTTCATAACATTCCAATTTTCTATTTGAACTAGTCATTTTGAAAAGTTATGTCTTGATTGTTTATTTAAAGTGCCCCACTGATATTTTTGCCCCAGACTTTAATTCTGAGTATAACACTTGCACATATGTTGATGATGATATACGTCTGAAGTTCTCAAAACATGATAGCATATTACGGCTGGTGTGTGAACCACTCAGATGTGATCTGCAGAGGCAGCTCCTTATTTCCTATATAGAGCCCTTGCCTAAGCTGTCGGTTAAGTGCCTGTCTGGGCCACATAGCAGCAATTCAGTGACTGCAAGATCCTTCAGCAGCTCCGCTCAGGAGCAGTCTGTGCATTGAACATTCAGGGACCAGCACCAACGTGGTCCCTGGAGGGATCTGACTTGAAAGAGATGACAACGAGTCAAATAGTTGGGTAAGTAGTTAAGATGTGAGCAGTTGAGAGATCTGCAGATGCTCCTGGAAGGAGGGGGTTTGTATTAAAATACAGTAAAGGTGAGAAAGGAAGGGATGGACGTGTCTTTGTCTCTACGTGTGCCTTTGAAATTAATAAAAAATCAGCAAGCAGTAGCAGTCGCTGTTGCAAACTCCTGAGCAAACTGAGTTTGGGGAACCTCATTGTAACAGAGATAAGAAATCCAATGGCTCCCCTGAATTACTGGATTGTAATTTTCAGTTAGGTTCTCCAAATCTGCATATGAAGGTGAACTCAGATTTTAGGGTTCAACTAATTTGTTTAGGCACTGTAAACAATTGGATCTCAGAGTTTTATGTCTGATTATACCTCTTGTACCTCTGAGCTTTATGTCTTGTTATACAGACAAAACAGGCACCTGCAGAAACATGAGCCTGCCTGCATCTGGCTGAAAACAACACAGCTCAAATTTAACCACACCTGCTCTATTTAAAATCAGTGGAAAATAGTTATTACATTGACACAGAGATAGCCTCTATTGTGTTATATAAAGATATCATAGAATGACACAGCGATCTTTTGTTATTCATGGTATCACCAAGCCTAATGAATGGCTTCAATCTTGGATTTAAGTAGGGGCACCTTATTATCAAGTATTGACCAGGATATAATCATTGATAACCTTCTCTGGCCACCTGCCTTCCTTCATGGCCTCTGGTATGTCCTGATTGAACCTTAGCTTGCCCGACTGTATCCAAGATTCTTACTCTAGATCTTCTGCCTTGCTAACCCAGTGGGATTAAGTACAATGAAGGCAAGAACTGAACTTCCTCTATATGCACCATACATGCTTCTTGCTTTATATTGTGGCCAGTTGGACATAAGCAGATGCAGTGGAAAGCTTTAGTCTGTCACTTCACTGTTGTCTTGGAAGAACTTTATAAAGGTTTAAAATACAATGCTATGAAATCATAGGAATAGAGACAGCAAAGAATGGGAGAGTCTAAGGAATAGGTCTGTTGGAACAGGCACAGGGACCCTATTCCCGCATTTCAGCTCATCCAGACAAGACACAGAAGCTTGTAACTCGTTAGGACGGTGCTGAACACACAAATGGCCACACATGCAGCTAGGGCTGCCTTAAGTATATTGACACAGAGCTAGTACTGCAGTATTCATCACAGGATTGAAAATACGTATGTGTAGTCCCTGCTACTTCCACCTCTCACCCTCCCAGCTAAGGGTGTTTGTGCTGGAAGGCTGTGGTACTACCCACTTCCAGTAGAGCTAGAAGAATCTGACCCACAAAACTTAATACATTCTGCTTTGTTTCTGGAGGCTTCAAAACTGGATGTATGGACAAGGGCTACGAAATCTTAGAAACAGCATTTGTGTGGAACTCATCACACACTCTTTTCCTGAGTGATATATGAGATTTATAAGGTGTTAAAGGGAATTTAATCTCTTTAGGTGCCCTCACTGCATCACTTTCAAGTAGGGCATGCAAAGATGATGGGGATGGTGAAAGAGAGCTCCAAATCTTTCATAACCTCAGTATTACTTCATGTCTTTCTTGCCAGTAAACCTACCTAATTTGTGAAAATCCAGCAGGGATTACATCCTTTGTGGCAGAGGCATTATGCATGTATTCTTATATTTGCCATTGTTAAACATAGTGTTGGAGCCAGAGAATGATCACATACACTGTATGTGAACCCAGGTTTAGTTTTGATATCCCCAGTTTTCTGGAAACAGTAGGTAGGAGTCACAGAAGCAATTCTATTCTCATGCCTGCAGGGTGTTAACCAAAGGTCTCCATTTGGACCCTTGACTTCTTATTCCAGTTTGTTTCCCTGTTATCATACCCTCCACTAATTCAAACTGAATCTTCCCTAACAAAACGGCCCTTTCTCATCAAGATTAAAAGCAGACTACTTTAAGTAACTTAGAATACAAAAGTGCAATGAAATATCAGCCTGGGTGATGTTACGAGAAGGAAGTGTACAGTATTCTTTATGTGCTTTTAGCTGTTCTACCCTACCCTGCAACATGTGCACCCACTCTTGTAACCTTTACTGCTGTGCAAAGATGATCTGTCATTTCTACAAAAAATATATATATTTATACTGAGGCAGCTTTGAATCCTTACTGCCCTCTAGAGAAATTCTGCTAGAAAAGCTCAAACTAACAGAGTCAGCAAAAAATAATTGCAGTCCTAATCTTAACGACACCAGCTGCGTGCACTGTCGGTGACAAGATCTGTAGGAACTGAAATGCACTTAAAGGACCCTTTTTCTTGAGCCTCTCACTATCACTGGGAGTTGAGGCCCAACTCAAACACACTTATCCCATTCACTGCACAGGAAAGCTCAGCGAAAACTGAGCTTCCATTACCTGTGGGTTTAAGCGAAAAAGAAACAAAAACATTTTTTGTAAAGAAATTACAAGTGCAAAGGCTGCCTTATATTCACATCGCCAGCATGTGTTGCTTAAATTATTTAAATTACACATTTGTAACTATGTACATTGACTTTGTCATTCTCACACTTTTGTGTCATATTGAAGATGCAAGTGAGATGATGGTGGATGGAACCAGCTGTGACTGGGTGTGAAGGCCTGGACTCGAGCAGCAAGGCTGCACAGGGCTGGAGCTAGTCCTCTTGGAAGAGGCTGACCTCCTGTGTGTGCAAGGGAGCTCTTAGAGGTATAACTGACCACCTGAGTGGTTAACTGCTGCAACTCCAAGAGTATTTTTTGACAAGATGTATTTGTATAATTCTGTAAAATCAAAGTATCAGAAGACATGGCAAAAAGTATGTGTTTTACAATGCCATGGGGATCTTCATTCACGTGGTTGGGCCAACACAGAGAAAGCAGCAATTGTAATGTTAGCAATGAATGATAGCACAGTGCAGCTAAGAATACATTCAGCTAACTGAGATCCTATTTTTATACTGACAAAAAAGAGAAAAAAAATTAAAATGTGCGTCTGTGTATTTTTTTTTTCCAAAACAGCTGAATCCTACTATCCTGCAGAATCTTATTCATTTAACGGGCTGTCAGCGCAAGTTCCTTTACATAGCTCTGCCTTTTCATGCCTAATGGGGTTTGCCCTGAACCAGACAAAGCCTATTAAACATGGCAGAGAAACAGATGATCGGAGAGGCTCCTGGAAGCAGTGTTGGCTGCCCTCTAATGGCATGTGTGCCATGAGCACACACCTGAGCTCCCCGGGGACTCTGGCGAGGATGCCAGCAGACGTCTTGTCCCAGGGCGCCTCGCACACCCTGCGAGAGAAATGCTCATACCCTGAGCAAAAATGGAAATGGGGTGTTGTATGTTCAGTTTTTCAGACCGTGAGGGCAGGACGGAGGCAGCAAGCACAGCCCAAAAGCACCGTCAGCACAGAGGGGAAGATGTACGGTCGATGAAGCCACCGAACTGAAGGGCTGGCTTACTTGGGGACAAAAATGTGTTCAGGGTGTGAGTACCAAGCGCTGTGCCTTGCAGATATCTGTCAACCAAAAAGTAGGAATACTGAATAGCATCAGCGTTTCATTTCTTTTGATTCTAGGGGGGAAAGTCAAAAGATTTATGGGTTCAGATTGAGTTAGAACTCCTAATTCTGAATGCGTGCTGAGTCAGAATTTTATAACTATTTATTTGAGTGTGTGCAGATATCAGAGGACATAAGAATAAGCTGGGCGCTTAATCTGCAAGTCTACTGAATAATTGTAAAGCTGTATATATAGAAGAAAATAACCTTCTAAGCCTGAGACTGCAAAGTTAGAATTGTCTCACAAAGACAAAAAAATAGCAATTATTATTATTATTGTTTCATTACAACAGTAGTAAGGGATTCAGTGCACCCCTCTACAGCCAGATTATTTTATATTCTAAATAAATAAAGGCTGAAAAGGAAATTAAGGTCTTAGTAATGAATTATTCTGCCCAGTCTCTAAGCAGCTCAGGAACAGTGCTTCAAACTGAACCCAGATCTTTTGAATCTCAGACTCTTACCTCATTCCCTGAACCTTTTATGTCCTTTTATGTTCTCTGTTACTTATAACATTTTGCTCACCATATTGTTTAAAGTCTCTACTTAAATCAGAGAGTAAAGAAACAGCAGAAATTTTATTCACTTCCAGAAAATGTTATTAAAACTTTTCTGAAAGTTGAAAAATGTTCTGCTCAGTTTGAAGCAAAGTTGCAGTTAGAGTGTTACTTTGTCTGAACCATATCTTATTCTATAAATTTATTTATTGTCATTTCTATTGTTTCTTTCTCCTCTTCTTTGTTGAGTAACCTGGAGGTCTGCAAAGGATGATTTGAGGCTTTGAGCTAACAGACAGTTTTAGTTATTTTGACATTTTTATTTATTTTTCCAGTATGTTTACTCTGAAGTTACTCCCTGAATCCATCTTTCTGATCTTGTTATCACTGCTTAAAAATAGTTCTAAAGATCCCATACATGTTTTCCCCAGGGCATTGATGACCTGCGGGTAAGTATTGATACAGAGATCAAATAAATTATAGTTCAGAAAGCAAAATTACCATCCCAAAAGAGTGGTCTGCTTGTATCAATTTAGTAAGCTGAGATTTAAGATATTCTCCAGGGCAACTCATCTGCACATGCATGAATTTCAGTGTTGCCTATGGGAATGGACCAGCACTACCTGCTTCCACCTATGAAGGAAGTCCATATTTCGGGGAGAAGGACACAATCCCTCTGTGTCTTCATCACTGGAAATGACAGAAATGTGTTCCCAAACATTGATTTTTTTTTTTCAAATTATTCACAATTATTCACCAGCGTGTTGGCCAGTGCAAGGATGGGAAGGGGAATGATAAGAGTTGGTGGTTGCTGTTGAAATAAATGTGATGAGGGAGTATTTCCTCCCTCCTGCCTATCCCACCAGCGTGTGCTCATGGACAGTGTTATCTGCAACTAACTTAGCACTGTGGTCTCCTGCATCCATTAGCACACCTCTTAGCCTGCTGAGAGGCAGTAACAGCCCCAGATTTCTGCTTGACCTGGCAACAAAATCAGAAACCTTTTTTTTTTCTTTTCTGAACCTGAGAAAGTGGCTGTTTGACAGTGTCTCCTTTCTTCTCACAAAGTCCAGAGAGGGCAGCGAGCCTTACGAAGGAGAGGTGCAAGGAGTGAATGGACAGCAGTTGCCCCTCACTGCAATGTAACCAAAGCAAAGGTCTGATACTTTCTGTGCTGGAAGAAATACTCCAAATATTCTGATTTCTATTCAGTTTTCCTCTCTCTGTATTTGCTCCATGCAAGGAGAACCTACGACAGATGCATTTTAACAAGCAACCATCATGGCAGCATTTGAATTCGCATCTTTGTTGCTGGTGAGTGTCATACCTACCATTGGGTCTGAGGTTTATGTTGCTTTTGACCAGAAAATCTCTTTGGAATTCAAGAAATCTCAATAGGGGAAACAGCAGTCTGGTAACTTGTTGGCAAATCAGTTAACTTTTCTGTGGCAGTTCTCACTGATCTTCAAACAGCAGGGTACTCTTCCATTGTTTTCCCAGCATAACTGAATTTCTGATAAATCTCATCCCTGGCCTGTTTCAAACAGATGTTTGCATTTATGTCAGATATGAACTAAATTGGATACTTTGGGGTGGAGTCCAACACTGGCAAATTTTCTTCATGACAGTTGTCAGTTGCATTATTCAAAACAGCTTAATACTGTATGACTTCTTGCACAAAAATGTAACATGCTGATAAAATCCATTCCCTTTTTTCTGTTTCTTTGTCTTTCTCCATTATCATAATTCTGTCCTCTAGGTTTTTCCTCTGCTGAGCTTTCAGAGACCTTCCTAATCAACATTAGACACAGTGGGAAAATGGGTGGCACCAGCTTGGGTAAAAGGCTGTACTGTAATTTGAGGGGCTCTATAATCATCTACACGAGTGACGGCACAACCCAAGCAGCAAATACAGCTCACTCACTCTGGGGAAAAACTATTTGATTTTAGATATAAATGTATTTATATTTATGTGCATATGCTTGTATGCATCAAATATTAATTTCTTTTATTCTAATTTTCTCTCATTTGCATCTGTCCCTGTGCCTCATCATTCTGGGGCTGGGCTGGCTTTGCACAAGCACTGCCTTTGAGGTGGCACAGAATAGCATCATCCCAGGGAAGAAAGTGTGTCTCCAAAAGTCCCAGTTCTCACTCTGTTCCTCCTCCCTGTCACAGGACAAATGGATGGGGCTGGTGTGACTCTGTCACCCCATGTGCCATCCAGTCAGCGCTGTCAATGACTTGGGTAGATGTTTCCAGGTGCAGAGGACTCAGCCTCCAGTGAAGACGCCTCCCTGCACGTGCCAGGCTGGACCGTCATGCCAAGGGGTGTTGCAGGCATGCACAAGGATGTGTCTTGCAAGAACCTCATGCGGGTGGGAGCAAACCTGGGAGCACACCCTGATCCAGGCAAGGATCCAAGACTATGGTCCCATAGAGGTGCTGTCCAAGCCCAGACATTAGATGTGACACAAACTACCTCAGATTACTAGCCCCTATAATTTGTAATTGTTATAACAAATCTCATTCCTTTTGATCTGTATATGAGGTCCTTTTTGTCTTTAACAGTGGGAAAAATCACCTTGCCTGCCTCAATGCTATACTGAGAGCCACCAGGTTAATTCCATGCTATATGCATGGATAAAAAGGAGGCTAAGAAGAAAGAGGAGGTCATGCAGCTGAGAAGCTCTGCTTTAAACACTTTATGGGAAATTGTAAAACTTCTAAACAATTTAATAGATTAACTTCCCCTTTCAGTGGCATCAGTAAAACTGAATTATCATCCTCACTTTTAACTGATGCCTAGACCCAATACTCATCCATCAGGGATCATTTAGTGATAAAGCAATCAATCCTGCCATGGTGCAGAGGGGACAAACTATGCAAGATACCATCACCAAATATCCTTTCCACCCCAAAGCATTCTGTGAGTCTTTGTCAATGAAAGTGCATTTGTCTCGTCTTATCTGCTGCAGTATACGTGGAATACAAAGAAAGACAGTAAAATATGCATTTGATGTACATGTGCAGATGTCAGACACACCAACCCAAGGAGGACTGCCTTTTTTCCAGGAACCAAACACAGCACCTGATAACCAACAACTGCACCACCACCACCACCTCAGGTACCAAATTAATAGCAATGAAAGAAAACTTGAAGCTGTCTTAAAATAATGCTGCAATGTGTGAAGGATTTGAAAGAATAATGAGAGATAATGTTGAATAAATGTGTTTCTGCCTTATTCTTGTTTTACGAAATCTTCTGTGACTTAAGCCAGAATCTCTAAAATATCAGTCACCATTTCATCATCAGAGCATGGAAAATATACTTCCCTTTTTTGACTCCTCTCCAGTAATTGTTATGGTTTTGATGTTTGCCTTTCTAATATGTTAAAGATTTATGTATGTATCAAGAAGACTACAGATCAAAAAGAATCAGAAAAAGTTACAAAACTTTCTATGATTACTTTAATCAGCAATTGGATTTTATTAAGGTATGTAAAATGTGTACAATTATCATTTGAAAAAATAACTTTTAAAAAATTTTTTACTCAAAATATTCCCACTTTAGGTAAAAAATTGTCCATTTCCATTATAAAACATGTAGATTTTTAGTAATAGGAAATAATGTTTGAATTAAACATATAACTTATTTACTGAGAGAGAAATGTTTTATTTTCCTGCTAACTGTAATAACATTTCTATATTATTTGACCACAAGGCAAAAAAAAAAAACTTAAGTTTATTTTTCAGACCACACTCCTTGGCCATTTTGTGAACGATAATGTGGCTACTGGAGCAAAAGGAAACCTTTCCCTGCTGCTGCCTAGGAGTTGAGATTTTCATCAACAAACAGGTTCAGGCTAAATTTAGAGGTTCAGCATAGCAGTTCTTCAAAGGCTTTGTAGTTGTTCAGCTCCAATTAAAAGTCAATTGAATTGGACACTTAATTCCCATTTGTGCCTATGAAAATCTCTCTTCTATAATGTACTGTGTTAGATTTCTAGGCTGAAAAAGCAGGTGCACAGAAATGTATAAAGATTGCAATGCATGTATTTATTTTGATGAGTAAGGAAAATAACAGCTATTATATCAAATGCTTGGTATTTACAATATTTAATGAAGAGTTTCTCCAGAGAACTACAAAAACAACCAGATAATAACGAATTAAGATTTTAATATCTATATTTATGTATGTGATCTATCACCCAAGAAGTCTTATGATTTTTATGTCCAGAAATCCTGTTTCATATTGTGTGCCAACGGAAGCAGTAAGCAGCTGATGGAGGGCAGGCAGTACGGTACAGACCCGCTGGTGGCACAGAAGTGAATATCTTTTTAAGGGAATTAACAGGAGCAGCAACTGTAGTGGGGCTCAGAAGTGATGACAATAGAAAATTCTTCAGGGAAGACAGTCTGACTCTGCAAAAAGTTACTGACATATGTAGGACAGTAGAAACAGCCCAAGAGCAAATACAAATCCTGTCTGAAGATCATGTGGAGAAAGGTATCAGAAGGAATTACAGGAGATGAAAATGCAAAGGTAAAATGTGAGGTCGAATTGTATGCAGAGAAAACCGACACATCGCAAAAATCTGGTCAGGAAGAAGCCAACAGTTTCAGAATTAGAGGAGACACTGGAAGGGTCAAAAACTGATATTCAGTTTCAAATATTTTATATTTATATGTGAGTCAGGTTTGTGACCAGACCAAAACCCACACTGGAGGATTTTGATTTTGAAATAGATTCACAAGTGGAAGGATTTATTTCTTGCTTTTGATTTGGATGTGAGTGAAAGCTCCCAGCAGCAGCCCCTCCCTGCAAGCTTCTGTCATTTAGGGCTGAGATACTGTCAGAAATGTTCTCGAACTTTCAGTTTCCCTGACTAGTGTTAAGCAGACCAAGCTGCCAGTTTGTGCACCCAAAGCAGATTACAGCAATCCTAACACAGACTTCAGGCTTGTAAATCAGTTCAAGTATCTGGTGACCGCTCTACTACTCTCACCATCCACAGCAGAGTAGATTTGGTGTTAAATACCACGTCCATGTAAGAGCTGCCGATAGGAAGCAACTCACTAGGAGAGCTGTAGCTCCCTCCATCCTGCCTTAGGTCATGCAAATTTTCTGAAGGTTATTTCTTCAGTGGTTTTGAGTGATTTTATTGAACCTGCGGATAAACTGTCTTTAAAGAGACTGTCTGGGCTCTGAGAAGAGAACAGTAATTATAAGGAAAATGAATTGCATCCTTGAGGTGTGATCCTGTTGAGCATCATTTGGTCAGCAGCAGTTTCAGATGCTAACAGCATGAACAAGAAGTCAGCCCCACTGGCTGAAGAATTATTCCTGCAAGCTTGAAGTCTAGTTTTACCCAGGCAGTGTTAAGCAATAAAAAGCTCCTACTATCAGCATGCTGATCGCTCATTTTATAGAGGACACTAACCAGCACTTCTCTGTAGAGCAAATACAAGAAGCATTTCTTAATTCTGCTAACCAGTCACTGGCTGACTTGGATTTCAGCCAAGAGTTTGTAAACAATGTAAAGCAAGCTGAAGAAACAGAAACTTGCCCAGTAACATAAAATATGGCATATATGCACACGTTCTTTGCATGGAGAAACAGGAAGGCACAGAACGATAAGCAAATAAGTGAAAACCTCACAATTAACACAAACATGGCAAAGAGAAGCATGCTGAGACATGGGAAATTATTTCTCCGTTACATCAGACAAGAACTGAAAGTTTCACCATCTTCCTTGGTCGTAGGTATTCAGTACCTGGGTGCAGCCTGGACACTCACCCATGGCAAATGAAACGGAGTTCTGGGGCCTGTGGAGCTCAGGGCCTGTCCCCATTGTGCAGGGGACGGCACTTTACCCAAAAAGAGTGAGGCAGGAGGAACGTGAAGAGAAGATACAGAGCCTCCTGCAGCTCCTGGGCTTGTTCCAGCTCTGCACTGCCAAAGGCAGACCCATCTGCCAAACACCCAGTTTATACCCAGCTTCTTGTAACTGCTGTGGTCACCAAAGTATGAGCGGTATCTATATGCATAGGCTGTCATAAAATCTTATTCCAATACATCTTTCTCCAGGCATCTTGTTTCTTAAACAGTTCCCCTGGCCCTGCAGAAGCCTTCCCAAGTTCGACTTTTCAATATTTTTAAGAGTATTAGAAGTGACTTCTTGCCTCTGTGCATACAAATGATTGTAACTATTCCTGTTTATCACTGTGACAGATATGTGCACTAATTAGATATTCTTTTATACATCCAACCAAATCCCAACTCTTGAAAATCAGAGCCTCTGCTAAGCTCCTCAAAATGGCTTCTTCCTCTTGGAGAATGCTTTCAAAGCATGCTGTAGCCTACCACGAGGAAATGGTGATGCTAAGGGTGCAAACGAGTTAATGTTGATCAAGAGAGTCACAATAAAACAAGCTTTTGAAGTGTAATGATTTCTAAATATAAAGGGAGGCTGAAGATTGTGTTTTTACAGCTAAGCAAATGAAACAGCGGGCAGAAGGCAACACGTCGGTGTCTTCCACACTAACAATCTTTGCGCTGTGTTACGAGAGCTGAAAAGGTCCGAGGGCTGCCCATGTAGCTTGATGCCTACGACTTTGGCTCCTCAGGACAGGGGCAGGACCTCAAGGGTGGAACACACAGCAGATACTGCACCGCTGGCAGGGAGCGTGTCCCCCTCCCCTGTGCTTGTGGGGCAGCTGCAGCCTGTATTGCCCCCACACACTCTCGCAGCAGAAGCCAAGAATTATGAGAATGACTGAAGACCTTCCAGGAGAAATACTAGACTGGTCTTCCTCTCTGCCATGCCAGTTTGTGCAGCTGGGACTTGATGTGTTCCACAAGGAAACAATGGAGTGATCTTCACCAGGTGCTCCAGCCCCTCAAAGGGTTGAAGGTCCTGCCATAACAACCTGCAAGGTGCTCTCATTCCTCAGGTAGCCCTGGGAACTGATCAGGTTCAACAAATACTAATAGATGTAAAACTTATGTGCAAATTTTCAAAACACCTCAGGGCCAGTTTCTGTACGTTTATTACTCACAATGAACTCAAGATTTCCATAAGCACTTTGATTCTATTTAATTAAATAAGTAAGAGCCAGCTTTTTCAAAGTGCTTCACAGATCCCACCCCACTGTGATACCATGGCTGAGTTCTTCTGGGAATCTTCCTGCAAGGGCGTGCATTGAGTACTTGGAAAATCTAGCTCATTCAGATCTGGCAGGCTGATTTTGAAATAATGTCTGGAAATCCACTTGCAACATTTGTAATAATTATCCATTTGCATATACAAAAGCTGACTTCTGGCATGAATAAAATTTTCTTATACCTTTCCTTTGAAAATCTAATCCAGACTGTCTAGACAAGTCGAAAGTCTCATTTGTGCTTAATATTTTATAATTTATTGTTTTGCTTTCCTTTCTGATTAATTTGGAAACATCCCTTAGCAAAGATGTAGTGATGGGAGGATGTAGTTTTATAGGCTACTCATATAATCCCGCTGCTCTGGTCGTACATACCCTTGAAGTTTGCTCTAAAGCTTACAGACATAAACCCAGCCTCATAAATCTAATTCTACCTACTGGCATGCACTTTCAGACATCCACAGTTCATCCAAACACATACTTTTTATTTCTTTCTATACTTTTTTTTTCAATAGTAGCATTGTAAACGTTTAAGCAGGTGAACACTGTAGAGCTAAAAGAAATTTAAACGTGCCATGTATTTGCTAAGCAAAGATACCATGGCAAAACACTGAGATACCTTTTAAAGGGTCTCCCTCTCTCTTTCTCTCTCTCTTTCTTACTCAAAATACAGCTTTTACAAATATGACATCTTAAAATTAAAATGTTTGTTCTGAAAGTAATAGCCAAGATCATGGAATATTTATGTGATCATTAATATTTGAATTTTGAATAATGCATACTTATATATTTCCACAAAAGAATGCAATGTGTGTTTTATACCAAAGTCATATTATTTTCCCTGTAACAAGTACAGAAGCAGCTTTATTTGCATTACTCACTTGCAGGTATGTAATATCAGATTACACCGTTAATTCTCTTTGTTTCCTGGAAATATCTATGTCAGGCTTTTTTTACTTTGCATACATAGGAGGTCCATATTCATAACCACCTATTTTAAATGCAGGAAAGTTCTGTGCGCTTAGCTGGGAATTTTGAAACAGCTTCTCTTTTAATTCATTCTGTTTCATTTGTTACTAATTGTATCTGCTTCTCACCAAAAGTTTTGTCTCCAGGAAATCCAAGCCCCATCCCGCCCGCTCACCAGCGATGGTGTATCTGTGTGCAAGGACACCGGGCTGCATATCAAATAGCATTTCCATGCGCTGCCATTCACCATCACTCTTCAGGATGCTGATGAATGTGCTGACAGAGAAAGGCTAATTGGCAGACTGTACGGAGTCAGTTTTTGATGACACAGGAGAAATAATAGAAGACAGAGCAGGTAACAAAGAAAGTTTAGAGGGAATAATAAGAGAGATGTAGACAGAGAGCATTTCGTGCAAGGGGAGCACGCAGTCTGAAATACAGCGGGAGGGAATTGAAGAACCCAAGGAACGCACAAAAGCATGAAAGAGGGAAAAGGTAAAGGAGAGCTAACCCTGTGCTTACTGCTGTTACAACACCGGCAGAAAATGCCTCTGATCAAAAAACCAGGTTTGGGATGGCGCTTTCAAAACTGTGATCTGGTTCACTGAAATGTGTGCTTGAGGTTCATGAACCTACTAAGCAAATACGAACCCATTTTTATAGGAGTCTGGACTTGATATGTGTTTTGTATTTCAAATTGTCAGCTCGATACGCAGCAATTTCACCTGATTGTCACCTTGAAATTTAGGTGCAGATACAGTCATTACAAATGCAAACATTCATTAAAATATTTTGCTGGACATTCATTGGCAAGAGTAATTATAGGACATGATTTATGGCTGCAAATGTGTTCATGGTTTTTTGTGAGGCTACTCGTAAAAGAGCAATTCTGAGCACATGGACACAACTTGAATGCAGCCCAGATTTTGCACTCGTTCACACTGTCTCTCACTATGAATTTCTGCAGCAGCTACTTGCAGGAGAGGTCACTGGGTCTTTGAGCACAGTCATAAAACTTAAAACCTGAAGAAGGGATTTTATGTGAAAACCACCTGAGAAAGATAATGTGAAGTAAAACAAATCCACTAAACTGTCCACAGACAGTTCTTCTTTAATTGCAGCTGACTGGTTAATTCTGTAATTAAAAGAAAATTGTCAACCTCTAGTGCATCCTTCCATTAGAAATCTTGCATATATTTCCGAAGCTGAGTTTTGAGCCTTAGAAAATGCCTTTGAAATATTGGCTAACATAAATCACCTTTTATCCACTATTCTCAGTAAAACTGCACAAGTTGAGGATACGGACCCATGTTTCTAAATAATCTGGGTAAGTGCTTATTAGCAGCAATGTGGAGGTGGGGGTTACAGGTTTGGCCAACTAATGGATGCAACTGACTGGAGGAGAACGTGCGTTTAAATCAGTGGAGCCTGTAGCTGAAATCTTTTGCCTTCATTTTTAAAAGAAGACAGAGTGCTTGGCATCTTCTTTCCCAGCATAATCCCATTGAGCCAAGCAGACTGTGGCCAGACAAAGCGTCTGCATTGCTGACTGTGAGCTTCCATCAAGGATTTAGACATTTCCCTGATCTAAACTCCAGTTGTAAATAATTGCAGGTGAAATACGCACCCGTAATTATTGTTTTCCTCACACAAAAAAAAAAAATGTTGGCATTTGATCCTTTCCTTTCTCTTGTTTTTATTATAAAGCACAAACATGAAAAATGTACCATCACACTCTGTACTGTGCACAGAGACATTTTACCCTTTAAGCCTCCAAAGAAATATCAGGCCCAAGCAAATGACCTAATTACTGTGTCTCCATTCAGTGTGTCCCAGGTCAGTGTGCAGATATATGCATAAAGGCAACAGCAGCTTTGGGAAATAATCTTCTTGATTATAAAACAGCCATATACATGTTCTCCTGTGTGTAAATACGTGCCACTCACCAAAATATAACCATGCAGTGTTGCTGACTAGGTGTCAAAATGGATGGGGGATATATGTGTGTTTAAGGAGGATTTTTGAAGCTATTTCTCTCCTAAATCACACACAACGTAAGTCAGTGGGAGTTAGCCTTTTAAGATCTGACCTTTGCATCATGCATAATGTCTTTAAGTTAGATATTTTTCTCAGTAACTTACTCCAGAGGTATCTGAATAACTCTCTGATCAACGTAACAAATTATAATCCATGCATTTACTTTTATTTTTCCAGTGTCCATAATTTGGGGCGTTATTGTTCAAAAATGTGCATTCACTACCACACTGAGGTAACGAAGAAGTCGTGTCTTTCTCCTCTTCTCTTGGCACACAGATTGTATTTCTAAAATTTCACTGTAGTAATGGCAAAAGGCTGCCGCAAAGAATTACTTGATAAAACCTTTTGAGATTTCAGCCTACCTCGTCCCTTTGTTTCATAACTAGAAGGAGTATAATGAATGCAAAAAATTCAGTGAATAGAGCTCAGCAGGGCCTACTTTTTTCTCATGACTCCTGTGATTATAATAATTTGATTTTATAGGTGTCTATCCTAAGACCCCAGCTAGGGAGCAATCTTTACTGAGTCATGAACTTTCACATCATTAAATCTCTCCACATTTATTTTAAACATATCAAAAGTGTCAAATAACTTTAGATCTACTAAATTGTATTTGCATTGGGTAAAATGAAGTTTAGCCACTTGGGAAAATAAATGAAATAGTTTCCTTAGCACCAGGAAGGCAGTTGGGCTCTGGAGTCTGCGTGATTCCACCCATGCGGCAGTGCAGCACATCTCCTGTACGGGCCAGGACACATGTTTACAAGGACAGGAATCTGAGTAATTTCCTACCAGTCTGAAGGGAATATTAAACTCTTCTGTCAGTTGGATGTGTATTATTTATGTTCTTTTTTTTATTGTTGTTGTTGTTGTTGATTTCAAAAAATATTTCTTTGTTGGTTCAACACTGACTCCCGATAGAAAGTGATGAAATGCCCAATATGTTAAAAAACCTTATCACTAAATCAGAAGCAGAACTATAAATTTTGGCTTTTGAAACTGAACTGACTGTTGAGGATCATTTTGCTCCTGAAATATTACAGCAGTGATCAATTTGCTGTAAAATTAAGCAGTTTAGCTCTGCAATCTATAGATGGAAAACATGTTGTTCTTGAGCAAAGTTTATGCCCTGCCCAAGGGATAAATTAAATTTTATGGGTAAGACATGCATTATTATATGCTTATCTGTTTAACATATCATTCTTTTCCACATCAGTATTATAAATATTTTTAATCATACATTTGATCTCTTGTGCATATAGTGATATGGTAATTCCCCCTGCCCCCCTCAAAAAATATGACCAAACACAGTTAATTCATCACAGAACAGGGCAGAATATTCTAATCTTCCTAAGAAATATGCTGAAGATTGAAGCAGAGGCACTTAAAATTGGGGCTACTTTGCAATCATTCAGTGGAATAAAATTTTCCTGAAGGAAAGGGTGGAGCTACTTTACCCATTTTTATTATGGTTGTTATTATTGAATATTTATATTACAAGTCTCTAATCAAAACTAGGAGCTGCAGTCTAAGACAATACAGTTATAAAAGTTAGGGAAAGCTGACAAATATATGCCTTTAATAAACTTGGTACTGGTTTTATAAATTTCTGGGGATTTTCCTTGAATTCTATAAACTAGATTGAAAGCTCTCAAACTGACCAGCACCCTGGCTTTCAAACACTGGGTAACTTCTCTTAGAAGTTTCAACAGAAATGGATTTTCTGAAGGAAAGAGAAAGAAGAGTGAGAAGCTGTGAATTCTTTGCCTTAAGGTGTTTGTAGGAAGAGGAGACTGAGGCATCCTGATGCAGTGACAAACGGAATCATAGGTACAATAATCTGTTCAACATTTACAATACGTGACACTATAGTGTCCAAATTAGAAGCAGATGAACTCCACTTACCCAAGTTTACTATCAGCCACATCCCTGAATCTATTTTTAAAATGGCAATGTTGTAAGAACAGAGTTGAAGTGAAGGTGGACAAGTGGGGAGAGTCAGTCATCTCCAGTACCTTTTATTTTTCCTGAAGATTAAAGGAGGTAGATTCAAACCCACAGTTATGAGTTAACTCATCTGGTCAGTTTGACTAGGAAAAGTAAACAGCAAAGACATCTTAATTTGGACATTTGCTCACCAGTTGCCTTCAGCATCTGCTTGATGTTGTCCATTGTGAATACTCCATGTCATACTATGTTTTATGCGAAATCTCTCCCCATGTGCAATTGTGAATTGAGATACATGCAAATTCTACTAATTTCATTTGGAACTGTGCAATTTACTTCTTTATTCAGCTTTGAAAATCTAAAGCGTGGGTTCTTATAATGTTATCTTCATGGTTGAAAGGCCTTTTCTGCTCTCACCACCCACTTGTTTCCTTTCAGTCATACAGATCATCAATCAGTCTCCCAGCTTCAGTGACATGGGTAGCACTGACGTATTATTTCTACTCATCTTAATCTGCACTTGTTTCTTACTTTTTATTTTCTGCAGCATATGCTCCCATCATTTTTTTCTTATCAGACATAAATACTTTAAATAGGCACATGTTAGCCCATATTTTAGGCTGCCTATAATGTTTCCATGTGAACAACCTTTCCCTATTTTTAGGGCATGAGAAGTTTAAGGTGAATATCCTAATAAAAAAGAGAAAAAAAAAATGTACCTTTCTTCAAGGTGAGATCTATTCCACTGTGGAGAAAGTGCTGGGTGATACGCTGCAGGGGACAGTCTTGCCTTGCCAGGAAGATGTACATGGTAGAGGTACCTTGCCTTACTCACTGGGGTGCTGTGAATGCTTTATAGTCCTTTAAAATGGTAAAGAGCTATGGAAATGCTAAATATTATGATTGTCTTATTATATCCTCACACTTTATATCCAAAGGTGAGCAGTTTTGAGGAGACCACGCAGATGTGTCCCTTAGTATCCACACTCTCCATCACTGCGAGGAAGCTCTGCGATGGACGTACATCTCAGGAGTACACTGCCAAAATGTAATGCTGCAGGTGTATAAATGGGCTGCTTTCTCCAGCCTTTTGGTAAACTTTAATTCTGTTTTTATAAAATCCTTACTAAAATATTGCTCTCTGGGGCAGACACTGTCTGTATGATCTGTGTTCGTAGAGCTCAGTGAGATCTTGATCTGTGACTCAGTGTCCTGCATACTAGCACACAAAAATAAAACAAAAACATATAAAAATGTTACTCACTGAGCAGAAGTTGTATCAGGAAAAAAAATCAAGTCCTAGACATAATAAAGTAAATACCAAGGAATTTTAGCTGGTCTCTGTGAGGGATGTAGTGCTGAAATGAAATTATACTATGAAAACTGATTTGTAACAAGTTTATGAGCACAGATTTTTACCTGTGCACTAAGGGGAGGTCACTGTCCATCTGGATTTTAGGACTAGTGCAATGGCAGTGATCATACATAAAAGGAAACTATTCAAAAAATGAGGGTGCAATAAAATAGTGTTCTCCAGATAAGCACTCTGATGGCAAATGCCTGCGGTAAATCTAAGCAAATAACGTTCTTCTAAGATTATGTGTTACAACTATTTTGTACATTGAAGGTCTAGAGAAGAAATCTGAAATCTTAGAAAGCCTTCTGCGGAGAAGGAAGTGGACCATCCCTGTCCTCTGGCATGAAAGGAGGCTCCTCAACTGGTCTGTGAGAAGCATCTCTATTTGAAGATGATTACGTATCAGGTAAGATAGATATGAAGAATGTTTTTAAGAGGTAATTTCTCTAAAATACCTTTTAACAAGTATGTTAGTGTTGAATCTTTAGTTGCCAATTTTATAGCCTTAAAGAGATTAAACATGCCAGATCTACTAGATCTGTTAAATGCCTATTAACACAACTCAAATTCTTGTCTAAAGATGGTAGGATAGCAAGAGCTATCCTAAATGAGATGACAACTGGAGGCCATAGCTCAGAGAAATCTGCACCCAGCGAACCCCAGACATACTGGATAACGTGAGATGGGGTTTATATCCTAACTTACAAAACATCCATTATAACTTTACAACAAAACTTGTGTGGAATTTCAGGTTTGTAAAAGCCATCCTACATGAACTACTCCATCTTCTAACTCCTGAGGAACATGTGTTAGGTGATGCAGGCAAGCATGAATTATTGCAACAGGATATTAACAAAGACTTAGGCCCCCTGTATTAAATTCAATAACAATTTTCCACTATCTTCACTGAAAACTGGAATGAGCCCCCAGATAGGACAGTGAAATACATTCTTACTCTTCCTGGTCTCTTGGAGAAGAACAAAAAAAAAAGAGGTGGTTCCAGGACTGCAATATCTCACACAACTCAACTACACTTGATTATTATTTGCTTCTTGCAACCTGAAAAGAAACCTACTACCAGATTTGTCTGTCTCAACCCTGCTGAAGCTGAATACTTTCATACATATGTATGGATAGCTTAAGTTTTTATGAGCATAATTTGGGCTTTTCAAAATAGTGACACAATAACAAAGCAAAATTGAGACATGCATGTAATTTGAATACTGATTTGGTTTTATCTCTTCCTGGTGCTGGCACTTTTGATGCTGCTCTTTTCCATTCCATCTTCTTTCTGTTCTTATTTCCCAATGAATGGAATTAGTTGTGAGTGCATTTGCTGCTTCTACCGAACCAAATATGAAACTTGAGAAAATATGGCCTCCCTAAGAGTTTTGGGGCAGTTACTCATTTGCTGCTACCTCTGAGTTTTATGTTGACTACTTAAAGATGTGTTCCTGATCCTCTTGTCAAATAGGAAATTGAGCAGTCAGGTGGCTATTGCCATGTATCGTGGCATTTTCAATACCTTAAGCCCTGATTTTTATTTACAGCAATGCAGCATTTCAAGGAGGTTATTGCAAACAATGCCTTCTGATTATATTTCAGGTCAAGTACCCTCAGTGAGCTGTTTGCATAGATTTGAAGACTCAGGGCAAGATTCCCAGTGCTCCCATCCAATGAACAGAAGACACTCAACCACCATCTATGGGATCATAATAGTCAGGTTCAAGTTGGCCTCTGCTGCTGGATCATCTTGCAAGTCTGGAGTTATTAGAGGGTCCTAGATGGTAGAGAACTAGGTATGATGAAGCTCTGCTGTGTCTCCTCACCCTTTCTTGAGGTGTGTGAGCAACAGACAAAACACCAGACCTGTCACACAGTAGAGAGGCCCCTTGCACGCAGCTGCAGGCAGATTTGAACAGTTTAGCCTTGTGGAGAATCTGTTCCAAAAAACTATTCATAACATGTACCCCGTTAATCATTTCAAAGAGAAAACTGAAATTTGCTCAGGAGCAGTCTGTGAACAGACAAAGGGGGTTAAATTCACCTAATAAATTATCTGTAGATTTAATAATGAAAGGAAAATACAGGACGTATTTAGAAGGGTTTGGTTCAGTGTGTCAGACTTCTCTGGAAAGTGAAGTTACCTCAGAAACTTTGCATTTTCTAAGGTATCATTTCAGTATGTTACCAGGGCAGAATTCCTATCTCAAAGCAGATGCGTGGTGCAAGTTTCTTGCAGCTGATACCAGACAGTACCTGATATTAGAGGAAAATCCAGAAGAAAAATGTTGTCACTGGTTTATTCCATCACTATCTAATATGGAGCTTCTTGCATCAGACAGGAACTGGAATAAGGGTTCCTTCATAACCGGATTCCCAACCTGGCAGATATTTCCGCACATTTGAACTTTCATAATGTGAGCAGAGATTTGCTCACTTCTTTAAAGTTAAGCAGATTTATAGATCAAGTGCAAGAGTACATGTGTGTATCATTTACTGATTGCCTTATCTGAAGGATTGTTATGTCACAGACAGACAGACTTAAAATTACTCATGTGTAAATGAACATCTAAGACCTCTTTGAAAGCTGCTAAACACTTGGCTTCAACTTGTGGCAAAAAGTTTAATTCAGCACAAGCACTGAGTTTATTTTAACTTTGGATAAAAATTTCAAAATGTACATGAAAGTAGGCTGAAGGATGTTCAAATGCAATTGAAAGCTCTTTTTTTAATACATAAAGTAGGTAAAAAAGAAGCATATGAGACTTCATAAACAGAGATGTTAAAACAAATTTAATAATAGACTTTTTAAACCAGCAAATCACTGTCAGAGCACATATATGTTAAAAGATCTATAAATATATTTTAAAACAATGTATTTTCCTTTCACTTAGCTGCCAAGATCTCCATTAGGAGGTTTGTGTTTCCTTCCAACATTAAAGAATATCTCTAACATCTGTAGCGATGAATGGTGAAGAGTGTCAGTTCTGCTTCTGAAACAAGCAATGCCACCATTTGAAAGAGGAAAAATGTGAAATAATGAATATGCCTTCGAAGAGCAGTCTGCTCTGTAACAGAAGATGTGCAAAGCCTCTTGCTAGGTTTGATCTTCACAGTTTCTTCTATACACCTATAAGGAGTGCAGTTAATTATGCAAAATTTGGTCAATGGGAAAACTATTGTCCAGAGATGCTGAAGCCAAATCTAAAGCACCACAGAGCACACTGCATATTGCAAGGACTTTGTTTCATGTTTCCTTCCTTCCCGATATCAGGAAGGAGAGAGAGGTATCACATCAAGATATGAGCCAATCTCAGCTTAACTGGAGCAGCAAAATTATTTGCTTTTTTGCCATGAAGGTTCCCAGAAAGAAGGGAGGAATGCTGCATTTGCTGGGGAGTTGGGAGGTTTGTGGTCGCTTCTCTTTTCCACAGCTGCCTTCTGTGTGACTTGGGCTCCTGTGCTTCATTTCCCTATCAGCAAATGAAAGTAATAGCATTTCCTGATGTTTTAATACCCATCGATAAACAGGTGGGTATAGTAATGACTGCAAAATGCTCAGTCATTATAATAAAAGGAGGTATGTACAACCATTGCAGAGTAATAAAAATAATGTCTGCAGGAGCTTTACTGGAACCACAGTGCAGAATGCCACAGATCCTGATACAATAAGATGGGCAATATTTTACCATTGCAA
This sequence comes from Caprimulgus europaeus, assembly GCA_907165065.1. Next base: position 7,781,576 of record OU015541.1, read on the forward strand.
GTATCTTTAAAAAAAAAAAAAAAAAAAATCCCTGTGTCTAATCTATAACCAAGAAATGTAACAGGATCTGCAGAACTTCCAAGGCCAGGAGAATTCACAAACAACATTTTCAAGCAAAGTGATCTCACGCCTCATTTCAAGAAGAAAATGCAAACAATCCATGCTAGGTGTTTTAAACTGTGTAAACGATGTCTAACACGCAGAGACAAGGCTGGTAAAGTCTCATTTTTCCTGAAACTGCAGAACACTTTTAGCATGAAGGTTCTCACAAATTTTATGTGGAAAATTTCCTGCAATTGTGCATAGAAATGTATCACTTAATCTAGATAGGATGTCTTGCAACTTTTGCAAGTAAAAATTAACACAGACTTTAGTAACACTCAACCTTAAAAATAACAAAAAATAAGAAAACATTTTTTTTTACAATTTAAAAAAAAAAAATATTTGGGCGCACTTTAATCTCAGAACTATATTATCTTATCATTTCAATTGACATGTGAATTGGATAGTTTTATACCCAAATGCATATATACAATGATAAATGTGTAAGTATGTGATTTATGAAGTCACAGGGATATTCAAAGGACTATATTTGCAGATCTGAAGTGTTTTTAAAACCTGATTCCTAATACTTTTGTCAGAGAGAGAGGCTGAAAACTACAGTGGTTAAAATTAAAGATAATAAACTGCTTGCTACTCGACCTTAACTACAATGAAGGGGGAAAAATCAGTGTTAATCTTGCTACTCAAGCCTTAATCAATTTTATATTTTGCTTAGCTTTTCCTTTTTCAGCATGTATATAATTTTATATATGATATGCATGGTTTTACATTTATTATCTGTATGTATGCTCACCCCAAATTGCTAATTCATCCTTAATTTTTTTGGTTAAAGTTACACATTTAATGTTATTTTAACATAAGGCTTTTTTGTAATGTAATGATATTTAATTTGCATTAGCACAAGTGACATACAATAGATCATGCTATTATCATGATTGATATCAGATGAACTGGCATAAATTCAACATTATAAATTGAGCCTATAAATGAAACTATTATTTTACAGGAATTACTGTAGTAGAAAGGCTAAGGACCCTCAAGTCAACCTTAGTCAAACCCACTCTTTAGAGTTTTATATTTTATGCCTGCAATAAATGCTTTTGTGAAAGCCCATAACCTGCAAAAAAAAAGTCATTGGAAGTCTATTAATTATAATAATACTACCCAAAAAGCTGTGAGGGCTTATTTTTGTGACATCACTCTTTGATTTCTTACTGCCTTAAATTATCCTTTTGTTGGCTGGGTGAGGGTAACAGTCATACTTTTGTCATTAAATATAAGGAGTTTTAAAGCCTGATCCACCTTAGCTCTAATTGATATTGCTTTCATTTGGCAGATAGTGACCTGATTTATAATTTAAATATGCATCATTATATGCACCTCTTCTGTATAATGAAAAAGCGAAGTTACTCTCATCTTTTCCCGCAATGTTAACATCAAGGAAAAGTATCTTTCTTTTTTCCCTTTTATACTCAGAGCCTAATTGAAAACTGTTCATTGAATTTCAACATGATAGAAAAGCCTTTTTATCTCTCAATTTGTCCATTAGCTATTATAATTGAAGTATCTGCTACACAGCTGAATTGATATTGTTCTTGTTTAAATTCTGGATTTCTCTAAATCTTCTATGAGACATCAACTAAAAAAATATGGGTTAGGAGACATTAGCTAACAATATTGCCTAAATGGGACATTAGACTAGCACTCCACATGTGTAAAGCTACAGAAAGTAGGAAGTCATCTAATTTTACTGGAGAACGTGTTGCATAATAATCTTAACAGCATGACCATAAGGTTTGCTAATTGCCACATCTGTTTAACAGCTGTCAGATGTTTGCCATATGCTGCCATCAATATTACAACGGAGTACATTACAGGGAGTTTTATTGTGTTCGACTGTTATTTATTTGCCACAGACATTACTAGAGCCAGTGACGTCTATTTATGTTAGATCACTAATTATATTTTAAAAGCTGCATGCAAAATCCAGGTTTTTCAGCTTCCTCAGACCCCATTTCTGATGGTGTAACTAATAACTTTTCCCCTACATATCTCTGAACTGACTTATGAATTTCTATCTCTTCTTATGGTAAAAAATTCTTTTGCAAAATAACTTATTTATGCTGTTTTTGAAGGATGTTTCTCAACCCAAGTTACATTTTAATGGTGATGTTTGTAAGAACTCAAAAATAAGCTTATTTTTCAAAGAACCCACTTAATCTCATGTTTTTTCACCAGGACACAGGTCAGGGATGGGAGATCATTCCATTTTACAGCTCAGAAAGTTGGATACCCCAATTCTCATCCCAAACCTGCCACTGACTCACTCTGTGACCTTGATTCATTGTATGACCTTAATTATGTTTTGCCAATCTATAAGCTTAATACCTGCTGTACAGCCGTAGCATCAGAACTCATTCATTAGAAGTCTGTAAAATGTAAAAGGTGATACAGTACCACGGCATATAAATATGGCTGATCTTTGCTGTTCTTCTCAATGCTCTTTTAGGGTTTTTTCAAATGACTTCTTGCAACTGGACTGTGCTTTACTTTTTCGTTAAATGTAACAACTGCAGCAATGAAATAGGAAGCAGAGATTGACAAAGTGCGGAGTAGGCAAAATATGCATGATGTGATTTAATGTGAGTTGATAGGTGTCACTGATCTCTATTATAAATAGACTGTGTGAATTCCATATGATGTATTATTTATCTATTGTAGATGCCTTTTTGTTTCATTAATAAACCTGGAAATCAGATGTGTACATTTCCAATGATGAGTCTTTGGCAATACAAGGCATTGTGGCATTTGTCTGCAATTGCTCAATTATTTTGACAATTTTCTTCTTTCCATATAAATGATTAATGCTTGAAATGTTTGCTCAAGATTCTCCTGATTTTAGCTCATTTGTCCAGCTGAATTCTCTTTTTTTCTCTAATGAGAGAAGCTTACTGCAGTGTAAGGACTTCCACATTGACCTGAATTCTAGCTCCTTTGAGATGATGCTCTGGAGCACACAACATAGGTCCTCTGACTTAGGTTTGTGTTCGCCTGTGAGGTCTGAGAACTAATCTCACATTAACAATGTGTTTTCAGTTTAAATCTGCCTCAAAGCAGAAACTCTTATCCTGTTTTTCTACCTACAGTTAAAAATGTTTCCCTGGTATTTCTGTACTTGAGAAAGTTAAGGAAACACATTGCTGCTTATTTAGATAGGAAAGGACTTGTATTTTTCAAATTTCTGAAGAGAATAGTAAGCAGCAGCTAGTGCCTTCCATTTCCTCTTTCTGAAGATGCTCAAGCAAAGATATCCTTGAAGACATTAAAGGGCAAAGAGTTTAAAATAAAAGGAAAAGTTGGGGGGTGTTCCAGGAGCCACATCGTCAAGCCTCAAGTCCTCTGAAACGGGTGAGCATGATGGGGGGGTCACTGAAGGAGGGCAACAGGGCTGTGAGTTCAGTCAACAAGTGCCTGGAGGAGAAGGAGGTGCTCAACTCCCATGAGAAATCAAAATGCCTAACAAGAACTGCCTCCATCAGTAATCTAAAATTTGTCTGCCTTCTGCACTTGATCTCCTTATTTGCTTCTTATATGCCTTTTTAATGCTGTTTGTAGCCATTTCAATTATATGATTTCCTTATCTGTATACCATTGAGAATACTGTACAGGTCTTTATAAACAGCTGCTAAGTTTATCTGCCTGTCATTTGGTTTTCATTATGCGAGATAACAATCTTTCTCATATCTTATAAGAAGATATAATGTGATTGTTTCTAAATGGGGAGGAGGAAAAAAGTCTAGTCTGCATTATCCTTAGCCTCACAGTATTTGTAATGTCAGTAGTGTCAGCACAATCTCCAACATTTTTCCTTGCTGTGGTCCAGGAAGAATTATCTCTCTAGTTTTTTGTGTTTGCTGCTATCTCCTCTTTTTCTCCATTTTAGACACAGTGAGTTTCTTATCTGGAGCATGGTTATGTGGCTACAGATTTGCCTATATTCAGTCTGATCATTCCTAACTGTTTCGTGGGGCTCATGCACTGAAGGGAAGGATGAGAGGCAATTGTCAACAGTTCGCTGTATTAAATATGGACAGATATTATTCATGTAATTTGACAGTTCTTGACTTTCAGCTGTATAATGACAGCGAAATGGTAGGAATTTCAGCAGCCGAACTTCTGTCTTACTTCAAGATAAGCTTATCAACTGTAGCCTGAATCCATTCAACTCATAAGCAGATCAAAACTCATGTCACGCTGAACTGCTGTGCCGAGTCCTGCTTCCTACTATTGCTTTACATGTCCATATGGTCTTAGTTGTTTGCCATCTTACAGTTATTTTGCAAGGTTTTTAGGAGACAGACTGTCTCTTGTATTTGTTCAGCACCTTGTACAGTGAAGCCATGGATCCTGCTTGATGCCACCAAATGCTCATGTAACATAAACAACATGTAATGAAGTGATAATAGCTGATGGTCAGCCCTTGTATTTTTTTCTCTCTTCACCAATTATGCACTTGATCTACAAAGAGTAGCTGCTTTACTTGGCTACTTTGACAGGAAAAAACACCCTGAGGTTTCTCTTGTGCTGTTTATCCCAGAGATTCACCGAGATCTCTGAACAACATGCAAGAATCATGTATATCATTCGGGTGCTCCCACCACAGCAGCATGATGTGGCAGCTGCAGACTAAACAATATCTTTAGGTTAAGGATTGATCAAGGGTTTGTGGAATTTCCATGCTCCCTTACATGCCTTCCAGATTACAACACTGTTTCCAAACTGGTGGGATTTGGTGTGGGGGGAAAGTAGTGGATTTGGAGAACTTTTGGCAGTTGAATGTTCAATTAAAGGGAAAAAAAACCAAACAAACAAACAAACAATCAGAGAATTGTGAAAGCAAATGTGAAATCTCTCTTTAGTCATTCATTTTTTTCTCTGCTGTTCACTGGATTTTGATCTTTACAAGGGCTGTAAACTCCTCCAAGCTAGGATTGTCTTTCTGTTTCTGCCTGTACCATTAAGAGCATAAGAACATATATAAATGTACAAATGTTGCTACTGGCTCAGGCCACAGGCTGGTGTCCTACCATCAGCTAGACCTTGTCCATTTGCCATTGTGTCCAGTGTCCCCCTCTTCTTGGCAAAGACAGGACACTAAAGAAACTCAATCATTACAGACTCCCACAGAATATTTTCAAATGATTTATGTTTATTAAGTCATCATTGATGTGTTTCTCTAAATCTGGTCGCTTTTTGAGCACACTTTTGAGCAGCAGTAAACAAAAATGATCGTTTTCAGAATAACAGAAGATATAGAAGTTCTGCAATTTCTTAACAGTAGGAAACCCTTTGCTATTTGACTTTTCACTATAATATGTTGGTAGAAAGATTACTTCAGGTTTCAGAATTAAATGCATGCCTCGGTGGTTTAGTTTATGCATTCATAATTATATTTACAATTAGAAATAATGCAATCAGGAATAAAATTCTTTTTATTGGCTGAGTGCACAAAATGAGTCGGGGAGAAAATGTCGTTTTAAGCCATGCCTTCTTCCCCACAATTTAGGATCATTTAAGCTTCATCTCTGACATACGTTAGGAAATTATAGGCTAATGAAGTCCATATGGGGCAGTATTACAGCTAAAGATTGCTGGGTCCCTCACCAGGTTCCCTTTTGCAGAGCAAACCCTCAAATCCTGCAGACGCAATAACAGGATAAAAAATCACTGCGGTGACTCCGTGCAGTTACACCGTGCAATGGGTGCCTGTAAATATTTTAATTCCTTTATAACAGAAAAGTGAAGCTTTAAATGGAAAAGTAGATGGGGAGAGGGCACATGGCATCATGTAATTGAGAATTCACGTGCCCTGCTAGGCAGGGTTAATGGGCATTGCCCTGCAGTAAACCGGCTCCTGTGAATCCTTGAAATGTCAGAGTGGTGCAAAACAAGACTCTGAACCAGGTCCTTCTGCTGTTAAATGGAGGCTGCAGGGCAGCTCTGAACCCAAATGCATAATTTGTAGACACAGGATATCATTTATGATTGCTTACCTCTCATTAAAACTAATCAGAGTGGGTTTCTGTGAAAAATTGATTTTTAATTGGAAAAGTTAAACCTGTGAACTTGTTTTATTTTCCCTTGAAATGCTGGAAACATTTTACTGTGAATGGATGGTGAACATCGCTGTTTGCTGATAGTTTCAAAAGCACAGAATGACCTTCATTTCCTTCAGTCTTTGTTCAAAATTAGCAATGAAAAATACTTGTTTGCATGTTTTGCACAGTCATTTTTGTTAGAAAAGTAATTTTCCATTTAAAAAAAAAAAAAAATCAAAGGATGTTTTCACTTGCCAGATTGAGAAGCACATGAATGCTGGGATGCAAACGGGAGGGCAGAGGCGTACAGTGGGCTTCCACACTTCTCATGGTACTTTTCAACAGGACTGTCACTGGCAGCACAAGGTGCAGCAATGTCAGTTTTAATTAAAACCTTTTGTTTTACCTACTGCACAGAACAGCTGCAGCATAAACCGAGAAGCAAAGGCACCACAACAGGTACAAGTTCAGGTTTTGTTGAACATAAATAGGAGGCATTACTCGTGTGAACCCCACACAAAGCTGGTTCGTCCCATAAATTCTAGAAAATGTCGTTTCTCCCCAAAATGTTCCACACAAGCTTTTGCTGATTTACAAACAATGTCAGCTACAAAAATTTGCAGAGTTTTTTTTTTCCTGAAAAAGTAAGGGCAAACAATTTTTTATGCCTAGATGTATGTGCAAGTCACTTATGAATCACAGCTAAATACCATTAGATAAGTAGCTCATTGAAGCTGCTGCATCTAATTCAGTAACAATTACAAATTGAAGCTTCCTCCCCAGGCTTTCTAATGAAAACAAGACTTTTTAGAGGGTGGATAGTAGCTGTTTACTGTTACTAACCACAGCCAAACTTTGAAGATATTTAAGATGAAGGGGCTTCAGGTAACAGGTAGATATCAAGTTCTTTTTGAATTTCAGCGTGACTGAAAGATGCAGCAATACTAAATCTTAAACCTCCACAAACAGATGGCAACTGTCCCTCTGTCCCTAAGCCGCAGCACTGCCCTGTGTGTCCCTGCTCCTCCCTGCCTGATGATTTCACCTGCTGCTCTGACTCAGCTGCCATCGCTCTTTTAGGATGTTGAACCTTGTATTTTGAGGTGGTTGATGCAGTTCTCCAGCTCCAGTCAAAAGAATGACTTGCAGTAAAAGCCAAGCCCGGGCAGAGAGGCTGACACAAGTATGTATGCTTGATGCTGACCCATCACACAGGACAAATCTTGCCTGGAACTGAATGTCCGTTTGAGTACATAGTGAGCTGGATGTGCAGGTGTGATCCTGAAGGAGATAAGTTCTCTCCTTCCACAGCAATTAAAATGGGGCTGGAAGCATGTACCGCAAACCTGGGGTGGACCTTAAACTCCTTGAGGATCCATTATGAAGTAATTACTACAGGATATCAGAAGCTGGTGTGTTTGATAGTCCTCATCTTATAAATCTGAGCTGCAGCTGTGAGGGTGTAAGCACAAATGCACTTTGAAAGAGTTATGTGAGTAGAGAGGCTACCACGGAGCAGCCAGCCCAGCCTCACCACAGCCCCCAAGCCCCACAGCAGAGCTGCCTGGGTGTTTTCCAACCCCTTCCACCCAAAATCAACCAAGTGAGCAAGGATGATTTATACCAAAGTGTTATCTGAAACAGAGCAGGGGACGTTTACCACAACTGCCATGTTGTAAGGTGGTGAAGGTGGAAATGCCCTGTATGGGGAGCGGTGACAAGGACCTGGCAACATCTTCTCTGGGCTGCTGGATCTGAAGGACACTTGCCTCCAGCCTTGTGCCCACTGTGAAGTCCCCTTTGCCTCAGTTTCCCCTTATATGTAAAATGCAGGTAGACATATTCATCCCCAAGGTGGGGGAGATTGTTAATTAGATAATAATCGTCAAGTTATTTTAAACTGAAAAATTGTTAAGTCTGGTGAGCAATGTGTTTTTATTTCTCTGATTGTTTTTCAGAGAGATTTTTTTTTTCTGTGTGAGCATTCACAGAACTATCCTTGCAAGATATGCATCTCATTTTCATGAGAATTTTATGAAAACCCCAGGGAACAGCAACCATATTACCTGAAGTTAAGTTTATATCATAAGCTATAGGTAGCAACTAGTCAAAAGACACAAAGGACCTTTGGAATTTAAACTTGTTAGGTGTTCTGCTTAATACAGCTGAGCAAGAATTTCTGCTGGCATTGAAGTTTTCAGAGCTAGGCTGTGCTATTTAAAATGGAATTTCACACTAATGAGCCTAAAATAAAATAATGTGCGGAAGGAGATTTCAAAGTATACTCGATTGTATCAGTCGTTCCGTATAAACAGAAAAAAATTACAAATACAACCAAAGAGCACCCTCTTCCGGACAGCAGCGCCCATGCAAACGCTCTTCTAAAAACAGACTTTGTAGCAAGTCGTAAGAACTATGCTGGTCCTAAAGGAGAAAGGGAGAGAAGGTAAGATGCTGTAGATAACGTTTCACATTCCATTTTCCAAGAAAAACATAGAAAATATGACTCTACTTTTCTTTTTCTGGGCGTTTTATATGAAATCATGAAAAACTAACAGAAACAGAGAGCAAATTTGCTTCAAAAGTAGATCCCACTTATGAAAGGTTCATTTTCATCACAGGTTTATTATTACTGTAAGACCTTTCAGATGGGTCATTCAACAGATCTGGGTTAATAATTTTTGTATCCAATAGATACTTCATTTCTTCTATTTCCAAGCTTATCATAAAAGATTTTTTTTTCCACTACATATGTAGAAGCTACACTTTATTCTGTAGATCTTTATAAGCAAATATATTTTATGTATTTGATATTCTGCCTTCTTCAAGAAGGTGCTCTTATGTTTCTGATTCTTGTCTCAATACATTTAATTCTTAAGTTCAAGTTTCCATTTTTAATTTTGCTTTCAGTGAGTATGCTGCCACACTCACTGAAACTCATGAAGCCTGATAATAGATGAATTAATTTGTTACAGGATTCCTGGAAAGCAAACACATATGACCATGGGGAATATTACCATGATAAAGATTTAATTGTAAAATGAAAATGAGTAGCAGTTGAAGTTCAGATAGCATTTCCCTAGCTGTGATTTTTGCATGCAGATGTTATTCTAAAGAAACTTAAGATGTTACCCCCTCATGTTTGTTACCCCTTTCCATGATCTTTTCAGTGTCTGAAAAAGTAAAGTACCAACATCTTGTGACATGAGCACAAAGCTAAAGCCTTCTTTCAGAATAATTACTTTTTTCTTTTTCTTTTTTTGTGCAGTGAGTTCAGAAATTTTTTTGCAGAGTTCACAAATAGTGTTATTAAGTTGTGGTGCAAAACCAATTTTTTTTTATTATTATTGTTATTTTACATCAGGACTGACCAAGCTAAATACCTTGATAATCAGACATTGGTAGATAGAATTTTCTAGTCAGAATATCCTTTGATGCTTTGTAAAATGGTGGTATGTTTATACGGTTCAAATGCAGAGTTCTTTGCACACTATTTCTGACAAAGAAGATTTCAAGTCATGCTTCTCTGTGTTATGGCCGAGATAATTAAAATTTGCACACAAGGAGAGTGTTTTGGTTATCATTCTAACAATATCAAACGTAATCTACAGTAGCATAAGAAGAAACACAACTCTTGCTCACTTGAACAATCTCACTAAACTCAGAAAAGGAGGTTTCTTGTAAGAAAAATTTGCAGCCATCAAGAGCTGTAGCTCCAATGCCCTGGACATGGTACTTAATAAATGACCTATTATTACACAATGCAAAAGGAATTTTCTCTTTATTTTCATCTCTCAGTTAATCTAGCTGAAGAAATCTTTTAATTTAAAAGTTAGAGAGGTTTGATTTCTAGCAACTAAGGTATAAGCAGAAGTCCTTACTGTCATGTCACAGTAAAACATTCCTCTTTTATGGACCTTTGCAGAAACCATGGTTGTGTGAAGAGGAAACCTGGTAAAGGTGTTTTTGTGGTAAATTGATAGGTATTGCTCGTACTGAAATTCTGCAGACTTTCCTGCATGCACAGGCTTCATGAAAGATGGTAAGATTTATAGAGAAAAACTGAAGGAAGAAGATTATTTTGGGAAAGCTTTGGAGTGTATGAATTAATAAATTCTAGTTGTCCTGGCTCTTAGGAATTCCATTCTGTCTAAATTTCAGTTTTGTTTTCTACTTTCCCTCCCCAGTAGAGTTGAACCTGGGAATAGCATCACTCAATGGCTCGTTAGTTTGATAAAGTGGCATAAGTGACTATAGCTACAATGGGTACTTCTAGCTCAGAAGCATTTATAGGTCTCAAGGGAATTCTGAAAAACACCAGAAAATCTTTAGGTACTGAATCACAGGCAAGTATTTTGAATCTTTAATTTTTTTTTATATATTCTTTTCTATGAGAATGTCAGAACTAAAATATGGAATATGCTTTTCCCACTTGGTTTCTTTTACTTGTAAAGCATTCAAAAGCTTCTAGAATAAAATTACCTCTATGCCCTACTAGGGAGCCAGCAAAACTCCATTGAGTACCAGGGGAGTCTCTCTGCTGGTGTTGCTTTCCATTTTTAACCCAAATATAATAATAAAAATGACTAAATATTAGACTGGAGCTGTACAATCTTAGATCCAGCATTTATTTGTTATCATGTTTATCCCAGTGGAGTTTTACTGTACTTTTATATTTATACATAATGTGCTGAAATGTATTCCACAAATTAACTAGTTTATTTTCAGGTGTGACATATTCATCATCACAATAATATAAATCTGTTTTAAAAGTTTGTTCAGATTATGACAGCAGCCAATTTGCATTTAGGAAAAAAATTGAAACAGAAATGCAAAGAGATAAGAGGTGCAGGAAGGATGGGAAGGTATGGCAGAGAAACAGTTTGCAAAGAAAAAAGGGAATTGCAGATAACACATTAAAAAAAATTACAAAGCTTAAAAAAATCCAACAATTTGAGAACAGTTTAGGGATACTCTAATTCAGCAAATATCTGAAGTCCACACAATTCTCGGGGCGGGGGGGGGGGGGGAAAGAGGCATAAAACATTTTCTTAAGGACCATCAGAGCCTGATAACTGGACAGCATTTCACACACAAAGCCCCAGGGCACTGCAGCCAGCTCCCGCGGCAACAAAAATGGGGAGCTCCAGTACATGTCTGCTGATGCAACTGGTCTGCTCTCACCTACCACCAGCAACTGAGACTGCGCCAGCCAGGGCTGCCAGCACCCACTGAAGGACAATTTATGCTGAGAAGCAACTGCAGATAATCAGAAATTCCCTGAGAAACTGAATTCAATCCTGAAACACTACAGCTAACTTTCCTAATCATAACTGTGTGCTTTCCAGCGTGTGACAGACATTGAAGCATAGTTGCATAGTTAACCCCATAAAATCCTGAAAATTTCCCCTGTGTGGATTTAGGTCTGCTTTCTGACAATGAATAATTAGACATCTCTACATAAAAATACATTTCTATTTTGTTACAGTATTCATTTGAGGTTTAATCACAGTTGTCAATGTGCTATTTCAGTGAATATTTTCATATTGAGTTATTTTACAGTTCATACAGCGGTAAAAAATATTTTAAGGTACTAACTGATTACTTGGATTTTATTTATTGTAGAGGAAAGCAATGACATTCAAAATATTGTATAAATAGCAAATACATTAAACAGCAAAATCCCTACCTTGCATTATGAATTGAAATGACATTATTTTCAAACATTTGAAAAACATCATCATAATTATATGTTATCAACACAGAGACAGATTACCTATTATTTTAACATAATTAATTTGAGCTCAGTGCATTTATGTTGCTGTGTATGTCATTATCCATCAATATAATTATGAAATGCTAAAAATTGGGGTTTGAATCTTCAGGTTATTTTAATTGGATGGGTTTTTTCTCTAAATCCACCATTCATTTGTCTCAATCTTCAACGTCTCAAATTTTTAATTACAATTTATATTTCTTTTTTGTCCGTCCCTTCAGCCACACCCCAGTCTCACATGTGATGTTTTCACACCAGGGCCTTCCAGAGAGATAAGCTTTCCCTCTTCAGTGACCACAAGCTTCTAACCAAGTTTATATTCTGTTCTTGCAACATTGTTGGCTTTTTTTCATGTCTTATTGCTATGTTCTCCCTCACTTATACTTTCATAACTCTGGTTTCTATTTTTTTTTTTCTCTTTTAAACCTTTTTTTCTCTTTTTTATCCTCCATCTAGTGTGAAAGACAAACAAAACAATAAATGGTATGATATTTTAAAGGGCTTTCTCTATGTCAGGGTTTGTTCTCCTGTCTAGCTCAACTGATAACTCTCTTCCCAGTCCTTCAATAGGTCTGGGTTGTTGGGTTTTTTTTTCTCTGAGCTTGCCAGGTAGGATACGTTGCCCCTGTGTGATCTCAGGTGACGGGGGGTGGATGGAAGCTCTGTATGAAGGTAAAAGTCTTCATATTTCTTGTTGTACATAAATGTCTGTCTCCAGGAAAGCACTGAGGCCACAGCTGTCCAACGCAGTGCCTGGGAAAGCCTGTCTCCAAGGCTCTGATGAGGCCTGACTTTTTTATGCCTCTGTCTGACTTTTTCCTTTCTCTCTCATGATTGACATTTGTCTTTTCTGGGCCGTGTTTGCTTGCACTGCATTTGTAGGGAGCCTGAAGCCCTGCAGTATTTTCATTTCAGTCAGGTTAAGGGTGACAAAGATTACACATGCATACTGATTTATGCCTTAAAGGCTGGAAATAGTGTCAAGTGTGATCTCAGCAGAGCTCTGCTCGATGACTCAAGTGCTCGGTATGGTGTTGTACTCTCAGACATCAATCCTCATCCAGTAAAATGAAAACTCTCTGTCCAGAACATCGTTCAATAAAGTCCTGATCTGTAAGTGTTATTAGTTATTAATAAGAGAATAATGATATTTTCAGTGTTCATGCCAAAGCCAGACTCGAGCCTTTACCGGGGCTAAGTACTGTTGAAATGCAGAGCAGTGAGCAGTGCCAGCCTCCAAGAGCTTTCACTGTAAATGTGCACTTGATAACCAGTATCTCTGCAAACCACACACTCGTGTGCTTCTGAGATCATTTCACTACAAAGGTCTTATGCAAAGAGCCAATGTAAGTGTATATCCAATGTTTTTAAAGACAGGTCCTTACATTATTGCATTTGGAAATGCCAAATGTCAAGAGTTCTTGTAAATAGCAGTGGCTCTGAAGGTGTTTATTATCCCAAAGATGAGGTATTTTTTAAAAATATTTCAAGCTCTGCATTATGTTGAAGTCAATACCTACAGGCTGTTTCTTCTTCTAACCATATATGTAAGACAAAAGCAAAACAAAACCCAGAAAGAGTGCTTTGACAGTTAATATTCCCTTAAGCTATAAAAAGCCAAGGAGTTGAACCACAGGCACCTGCATTGCAAGCTACTGGTGGTTCTTGTGTGGGTACCTTTCTCCCTCTGGTTTTAACCATAAATAGCTGCCTGCACCTGAAAACTTTTCCCAGCACAGACATTATCAAAATTGATAGGTCCCTATGAAAAGGATTCATTTGGCCCCACCTCCTCTTCCCCCAGTGAAAAATGCTTAAAAATTCCCAGCTGAGCTGTATGTGCAGCATGCTGGGAAATAACAGAGGTGGGAAGAACACAAGAGCAGTCCAAGACTGAGCACTTTCCTTCCAGTGGCCTTCAGCCCTTGCCAGCACAGAGAACTACGCAGTTTGGTTTGCTCCTGACCAAGTGCTTTTTGCAAGACAGCTGGAAGGAATGATGGAAGGGGTGGAGGGAATTCCTTTTTCCAATGCCAGTTGCAGCAGTGCAGTTAGCTCTGAATCTTTTCCCTTAAGTTAATTTAACACATCTCATTAACAGTGTCCAATTGAATAATGCAGCAAATGTTTCTAAAAGAGCTGGTAATGCACCAGACACAAACCCATTCATATCTGACTCAGTAGTGCAACCTCAGACCATCCCCACATCAATTAAATATTGTTACCCTGTCACCCAGTCTGAAGGAGCAAGCCCATCAGTGAGTACGGCTGCAGTGCTCTTTCCCTGCTGTATTTGTTCTGGCAGTCAAAACAGGGACACGTAGCCTGCCTAACTGTCATTGCAGGTCCTTGGATAAGTGAAAACTCACTTTTAACAAAACACAATCCCTATTCTTTTCTAATCAAGTCAAGCAGGCTTGTATTCTAATGAAAAGGCATTAAAAGGAGAAAGAGATTAAAATAAGTTATGCTATACTCCAAAGTATACTTGTGACTGAGACTAAAATTGGTGGACAGACAGACAGGCAGACACTCTGTCAGCTTTGGAAATGGGTCACAGTGTTCTGGAAAAAAACAGTAAAATGAGTTAAAAGTCAGCTTTCAGTTCCACAGCTCTACCTACACTGCAGAAAAAGTCGATTACTTTAAGATTTAATTTATTCTGGATAGACTCCTGAACTAGTCTCATCAGCACTAACCATATTCCTATTTCTGTGCTACGCTTTATAGGTACTGGATATGTAAACATAACCATACTAACATAAAACCATCTATATATCCAGAATCAATGTAAATTCCTTAACCTGTATTATTTTCGGGGTGAGAGGGAATTCTGAATACATTTTGAAATTCCTAGTAATGTCCCACATTCAATAGCGTTGTGTGGAGTTTGTTTTCCTTCTTTTTTAGTATTTCAATCTGTTAATCAAATTTTTAATCTAAAATTGGATTAAAATATACCTGAGGTCTTCAAGTGAGATAAATTTGACCCTTGCAACCAGCACTATGATATGCTATCGAACACGGTCAGCAGGTTTCAAAGGCCGGAACTAGGATTATCACCTTTTGTGTCTTATCTTGGCCCCTTAACAATCCCATGTCTGTGCTATATTGTTTTGGCAAAATGGGTCAACGGAAATGTCAAGCGGACACCACTTTCCCAGGAAAATAAAACTTCAACTGTAATGTGAACTGGCATTTGAAATTCTCAGTATGTTTAGTGCACACACAAACTATTCTGCATTTATTAATGAATACACAGTTACATCTACACAGCTATAAAACCATTCGGCAGAAAAATCAAACTCGCAAGGAGAAAGCAAAATTAATAGTTTGTTTTCCCATTCGTGTCTGTCCACATCATACGATCTTCAGTTACCCATTAGTCCATTCTGTGCCCCCTGCAGCCGCTTTACCCCTGTGTCGCCAGGTGAATGTTTTCCTCCCCACTACCGTGCAGAGCACAGAAGAATTATCAGCACCTAACGCAGTCTGAAGGGATCAGGATCCTGAACGCATGCACAGACAGAATGTGTCTGTCAGAGACTTTGTCTGCTGAACTCTGAATCTTTACTGATCACGCGCAAATAGAGCTTTTTGTGTCTTACAGCTTGGTAAAATTCAAGCAGCAAAAGGCATCTACCTGAAGTAAAGGCCATCTGACTTCCAAATTTCCACTTTTTACTCAGTGTATGTGGAACGTTGCCAGTCTTTCCTGACAAGCAGCATTTTTAATACAGGGCAAAGCAAGATAACTTTCAGTGAGCAGCACTCCAAAACGGCTGAGAGGGTTTGTTGCTGCAAAGCACTAAACACACTTGGCACAAAACTTCCGAAAAAGGGGTGTCATCTTATAGGAAAGTTTTCTCCAGCCCTGGAGGAACACTGTCTGCCTGTAATGCCCACTGAGGTCTACACCCAGAAACCCAAACAACCAAGGGGCTTTCCAGTAACTTCAGTGGGTATCAAGAGTCTGATTTGGCACCATTAATGAAATGCTCAAGATTTGGGGTGAGCACAACTGAAGAAAAGGTTGAGGGCTTGTGGAGGGCAAATGGCCTGTAAGAAATCTTGGAAAGGAGGACTGATAAAAAGAGCAATTACATCCGTGCAGCCAGTTTGGTTCTCTGCACAGTTATCAGTGTTGTGCCAGCGATGAAGATTTCATGTGAACACCGGTCATTATGACCCCAAAGAAAAGGCCAAAACTGAAGGCTACATTTCACTGTGTCTCCTAGCCCAAGATTTAACCCCGCCACCAGCCGCAGCTCGTCGCCGAACTCCCGTAAGCTGGGTGAACTCCAGCTCTCCCTCAGGACAAAGGCCTCTGGGGAAGGAGGGCTGAAGCACGCGTGGGGCCTCGGCCCGGCTACCGCGGCCCTGGCCTCAGCAAAGGCGCGAGTGGGGCCGGTGTCCTCACGGAGCGCGCAGGGTTTAATAACGCGGTTTTGTTTTGTCAGGGACGTCCCTTCCCTGGGCGCGGAACGAAAAGGACCCCGGCCCGTGCCGATGTGGGTGGGGGCGCCGGCAGCGGCGGGAGCCCTGAGGCTGGCGGTAGGTGAAGGCAGCCGTAGCCTCGCCGCTGCCACTGAGCATGCTCGGCTCCTCCACATCCGCCCCCGCTCGGCAGCCGGCAGGCGCGGGGGGAGAGGTTCCCCGCCGGTAATAAGCCCTTTGCAGGTGGCGGAGGCGGCGTGCGGGGCTGGCTGCTGCCATGAATCCCAGCGGCGGTGGCGGGGTGGCGGCGCCGGCCTTCCGCGGCCCCGTGCAGTGTAAGTGCCGCTGCGCGCCAGCGGGCTATGCGCGCTCCGGGGCCCGCGCGGCGGAAACCGAGCTGAGCCGGGGCCCGGGCAGGCCCCGAAACCTGAGTAGCGCAAGAAACAGGCGGGAGCGGAGCCCGGGAACCTGTCTGGGGGGGGGGAACCCGGGAATCTGGGTGAGCGCCGCGGCCCGTACAGGCGGTGGCGGGCTGCGGGCCGCCGGGAGTGCCGGGCTGGGCGGTGGGCACCGGGCACTGGGCGAGCTCTGTGGAGCGAGGCCGCGGCCGCTGGGCGAATGTCTTCCGCGCGGCGAGAACCCCCCGCGGGACCCCGAGGCCTTCGGGGAAGCGTTCCCGGGGACACAGGCGGCCCGTTCTCCCCGCAGCCCCGTGCCGTGCAGCCTCGTGCGGTCCCGCCCCGGTGCCCTCAATGACCCCCTCCGCAGCTCTAGGCAGGGCCAGGCCGCCGTGGCCCGAGGGGCTCCCCGCTGCCGGGGTGTTTGCTCGGCGGGATGTCTGTCTGTCCATTGGAGCGATGTCACCCGCTTCCCTTTTCTTGGGATGAGCTTTTGACCCGGCTCCTGTTTCCCCAGTTCCCGGCGGCACCACGGTGGTGGTGGAGCTCACCCCCGACCTCCATATCTGTGGCATCTGCAAGCAGCAGTTCAATAACCTCGATGCCTTCGTTGGGCACAAGCAAAGCGGTTGCCAACTCACTAGTGCAACGGCCGGGGCCACCAGTACGGTCCAGTTTGTATCAGAAGAAACGGTGCCATCAACACAGACACAAACCACAACCAGGACCATCGCTTCGGAGACCCAAACCATCACAGGTATTTCAGTGTTGCATACCAGGAGCTTGAAAGCACTCGGCTCGTGCGAAGTGGCAATGCTCCATAGCCCACTGCTTGTGTGTCCCCATCACACTAAGCTGAAAGGACAGTTTTCACATTACTCGTCATGTACCTGCAAAGGAAGGAAGAAAAAAAGTGGTGTGCTGCCTTCTTGGCTTTGGGGTGATAGTTAGAGAACTGATGAAGTCTAACGTGTTGTATAACTCACTTGTGCAAACTAATTAAAGTTGTCAATACTTACGAAAAATAATCAAATTACTATTCATTTTATTTTTAAAGAGTGCTCTTGATGAAAAACAGACACAGAATTGCTTTCAGGCACCAATCCAGGCCTTTTTATGTGAGAACACCGCATTCCCTAACATTGCTCCCACAACTAATTGGCAGGAAAAATATTACTCAAAATTTCTGCCTGTGCAAAGGCTCAAGTGAGGTCCTGATCCTGCAGATAGTTAAATAAAACTAGAATTTTGTGTGTGTGAAGGTTTGCCCTTCTATATATAGTTTTATTTTATTTTATTTTGATCTGGGACCATATGAAAATCCAAATTATTTTACTTTATTTTGGATAGACAGATTAGGGCAGAGAGTCTCAAAGAGCAGTGAAACAAACTGAATTCAGGGCTTGCTTCCAGGAATTTTTGTATTATAATCCCTCAACTTAGTGTGGGTTTTGGATGAGTCATTTATCTGCTTCATATTTACTCATCTCTAAAATGAGGGCAGTTGTATCCTTCTGCCCTTTTGGGTGTAGTGTTGTTTAATTGATTTAAAAGCTGCTACTTTGGCTAAGATAATTTTACCTGTTTTTCTTGTGAGTAACAGCTAAAAACAGTATAGTTGAAAGACGCTGAACTTTTTAAGAATTAAAAAAAAATTGTTTGCTTGATGCCTTTTTGACAACATTTGACATATAAATAATTTGAGGGGGTTTTTTTCTCCTTTGGGCTGTAGCACAGCCAGTGTTGAAAAACAAACTTTTTTTTTTTTTTTAATGTAAGACCTGGTCAGGCATCAGAAAAAAATGAACTTCTGAGGAAACTGAACAGTGCAGTCAGATAGGATTCAGAGGGAGAAAAATGGGCTTACATAGGTTGTACTAAGTTCAGCATGGCTCATCAGGTCTTGACAGAATTTCCACTGATAGCAAGGGAGAGAAAAGCCTTTCTCTATCCCCCCTCCCCTAGTTGACTAGAAAGCCAGGAGCAGGAATGTTGCTGGAAAAAAAACAGAAAATAGTAATTAAAGTTAACGAGAAAATAGATTTTTCCAATTGGAGAAGTTAATGTTCTCAAATTGAACTCTTTCATGTGTTTAGTTTCTGCACCAGAGTTTGTTTTTGAGCACGGCTATCAAACATACCTGCCCAGTGAGAGCAGAGAGCCTCCAGCTGCTGCTATTGTCTCTACACCACCAAAACCACGTTCAAGGAAATCCACTTCCTCACTTACGCAAAAGAAACTAAACTGCTGCTATCCAGGTAAGATGTGGAATGTACTTTCTTCCTTTTTAGTTTCAATATTGATAGGTTTCATATAGTGATATGCACAGTAGCTCTGTCTGTCTACAGCAGTTAAGACAAAGCTGTTTCAAAGCTTCCAGAAAATGGTGATGTAGAGAGTGAATTGCCTCCTAGGGGAAGCATTAGAAAGCCACCATTCATAGGTAGGCTGGTCACTCTTTTACATAGATGTGAGTAAACAAGATGGGGAATTCATTTTCTGTTAATACTGAATTTTAAAGAAAATATTCTTGAAAAGAAACATAATTGCCATATATTTTCCTTGAATTTAATGCTTTTAATCTTACCATTTTCAGGTTGCCAGTTCAAGACTTCCTATGGTATGAAGGATATGGAACGTCACCTACGAACGCACACAGGTTTATATAGCTGCTATATTTTATTTTTGGTTGATTTCCTCATTTTGGCTCTTTGCTGAGATGTATTTTCCTACAAAATCATGTATCTATAGCTAAGTTAGATAGAATGTCCACATATGTCTACATTCTACTATTGCAGTTGTTTCCCAAAAAGAGAATTGCCCTTTTTGCTTATGCCATGTTCCACTATGGGCAGTGCCACTCACAGCTGTGGAACATGAACACTGTTCATTGATGTAGGGCACAGTTAAATTTCTGAGGTGCAGACCGGGTGTTTATCAGGGTACAGTGTGGTAGGGGTGCAGAAACCTAGTTTGTTCTTAATACGAAACAGTGATTCCAACATTTCACCTCCCTTCCTCCTGAACTGCAGTGTCAGAGTTACAAAGGGAGAAGCTTCCAAAGAGTCTTCTAAAGTTGTTGCACTTGTGCATGCAGCCTTCTGGAGCATAGTAGAGTTCTTCACTGGTAGGATGGCTGCTGAAATCCAATGTCTAGCTTTTGAAAACTAGCCTCACTTCTGTTAAGTGTTTAGTGTATGCTTTTTTGTTTTTCTTGGAACAATATCCTTATGATGCAAAAATTGTTGATGTGTTGATGCTCTCCTGTTTGTTTCAGGAGACAAGCCCCATAAATGTGATGTTTGCAGCAAATGCTTTAGCCGTAAAGATAAGCTGAAGATGCATATGCGCTCCCATACTGGGGTGAAGCCTTACAAGTGTAAACACTGTGACTATGCAGCTGCTGACAGCAGCAGCCTCAACAAGCACCAGCGCATTCACTCCAACGAGCGTCCTTTTAAATGCCAGATCTGTCCTTATGCAAGTCGCAACTCCAGCCAGCTGACTGTACATCTCAGATCCCACACAGGTAAGTTTGCAGTAAAATTCAGATCTGTAAAAGTTTGAAGGTCATTGGGAAGATTTTGAAAGGTGTCAAGATGCCAGAAAGGGCCTGTATGAATTCTCAAAAGCACCCAGACATCCAGCTTCTTAGAATTTCTTAAGTATAAAATCTAGCAGAGCAATACAGCTCTACTAAAGAAAACCTGGAAGCAATCAGAAGACAGATCTGACTCTTGGTAGATTTTCTTCTAAATTGATTTTGAAACTGCCTGTTAGATGTTCTAAAACCAGTAGAACTGAAGGATCTAATTTATTGACTGGTTGATCAAGAGCATCTAGGTTCCTATCTGTCTCTCAAGTCTGATCCACTACATTAGAAGCACTGAAATTATTCTGGAGTTGAACTAGTTAGTGCAGGCCTTGGCTGCATAATTTATTTTTTCTTGCATCAGTAAATTAGCAAGTAATTAGCAATTTAAGTTACACCACTTTTTGATGTTTCTTTGTGGTACCTTCCATATGCAGAACTAATGGACATCGACAGCGTAGTATGAGCAGCTGGAACTATATTCTGCCCATATCATTTTTGCTCTACAGTTAGAAAGGTTTAGCCTCCCTGTTTATAAACATTGTATCATTTTATATTTGCATTATTTGCCTAAATTTTCTTTTAATCCAATTTCTCTTTTATAGATTGTTCCTAGGAGAGATTTGCTGTGAAGATACTACTGTATAGTTGTCTTTGTACATTTGTCTTTGTATGTTGTTTTTCACCTAATCTAGGGTACTGGCTTAGTTTCTGTGTTGGCTTTTATACATTTGATTAGTTCTGTGAATTTTAGCTGCAAGGTGGTTATGGTTCAGTGATTACTAGATTAGCTTTGAACCTATCCTACATCTGATTCTGAATTCAAGTACTAAACAACATTAGTTCAGATGTGTGCAAGATGGGTTTTATTTTGAGAAGAAAAAAGAAATAAATCCCTTGTGCATTGTGAACGAAGGGAGGGTTAAACCAATCTGTCTCTAGCAGAAAATAATCTTTTATACTTCACAAATCTACTGTGATGGAACAGGCAAGACTGTCAGGCAGTTGTTTTACAAGTTTCCCTCTTTCTATTGCTATATAAGAAGATGTGACTGTCAGTCAAAATAGTGTGGGTTATTATGAGAAGTTACCTGTTAGTAAACACACTAATAGGAGAATATGGTATTGCATTTTCTCCATGTCTTATAAGAGTTGCATATTTGTGCATTTATGTACATGGGCAGGTATGCTCTCAGGTGGTTGCAAGAGAACCTCTGAATGATCCTGGTTCTCTTGTATTTCCAGTAGAATTAGGTTTTTGTGACACTAAATACTGCAATAGTTGGGAAGAGGTTTCAGACTACCTTCTCTGCTTTTGGCAGATCAGTCTGTTATATCTTAAGAAATTGAACTATGCTAAATTTCAGGTCTTTAGTTTTATTGTCTCTTCTATTTCTCCAAAATAAATCCTCTTTTGTAAAAGGACTTTTTTGATGTGTTGAAAGAGCGAGTCATCTAAAGATCAGTTTCCTGTTAACTTGAGTAAAACTACTCTTACAATTAATAATTTCAGGATCACTTTAAGATATATTCTGTCAGTGTCAATTATGTGTGGACAAAAATGTAAAGAAATATAAGTAACAGACCACTCTTTAATAAATGGAACAAACATACTTCACTATATTCAGTAAAATTACCAATTCTATTTCATATATTGTGCTGTCCTGTATGTGAAAATTAAGTAATTGAAACACAAACTCTGCCTTCATCAACAAAGCAGATAAAAATTCAGTAGCTGAGTGTGAGCTGAAACTATAAACTAAACTAGATGAACGAACAGTAAGTACATCTTCATTAATAAAGTCTGTTTAATATAGATAATACACCATGTATCTCAATTATTAAACAGATACATGGATTAGCACAGTAGGCCACAACTTGATTTGAAAAATATGCAGCTAAACCTATGACTTAATGTAGCTGGATAAAGCAAATTATGCAAAATTATACAGCTATCACAAACTCTATAAAATGCTAACTTATAAATCAGCCATTTGCAGTTTGATTATTAAAGAAGATAAATGCTTGCCAAACTAACTACACTCTTTTTTCCTTCCCCCACCAACGGTGTCTTAGAACCTAGTAACAAAATTCTTCCACTTTTCCAAAATAATACCTACCTGAAGACTTCATGCTTAGGTAGTTTAAAGAACTACATATTTAGAATAAAGAAAAAAGTGAACAGTTATCTACTTGGGTTGGTAGGTTTGCTTTGGATTTTTTTAAATTACTTCAGAACACAGTCACTGGTCTTTACCCTGGAATTGGTTATGGACTAAACAGAGCTACAGCTTAATTTGGTCATGCACATTGTGACACAAGCCTGCCAATAAAGAAAATACAAAATAATTATTTAGATACAGGCAATTCAGATGGTTATTCATGTAGGTAGTCTGACATAAACAGGCTTACAGAGATCTTACAGATGAGTGTGTTCATTTTTCATGTGTTACCAGTTAAGAATTTGACCTTTCAACTACATTGTTAGGTTTCTGGATCAGCATTGCTCTCAAAAAAAAAAAAGGCACTTATGAATATTTTATGTGCTTGTTTGCATGAATGCAAACTGATATTGTGTGAACACAAACTGATACTAGATTTTCTTGAAGTGATCTGTGGAACACTATTAGGTGTGCTACACTGGGCAAATATCTTTCTTGGTTGCTGTTATGCCAGAAGAAACAAAAGCTTAATGTTACTTCTCTGTGTAAGCACATTTCCCCAGAGCCACAGGCTTGCATGCATGTTTCATTAGTCTCACATTTGTCTTTTCCAGTTGCATTTATGTAGCTGTGATCCCTTTATTTTTTTTTTATTTTATTTTTTTTCTCCCTATAACTGTAGTAATGCTGTGGTTGTGCAGTCACCTGGCACTGACCTAGGTCTGGAGTTTTGTCCCCACATCTCCCTATGTTCTGGACAAGAATTTCTATTGCCTTCCTGTGCCAGTGTAGTATTTGTGCTGCACCATATGAACCAGGCCAAAAAAGTAATCAGTTTTTCTTGTCAGCTAATCTAACTCACCATGTGAACAAATGTTGGTACAAGAAAGGCAGGAAGGAAAAAATGGCTGAGCAGTAAGGCTGGTGCCCATTAATGCAGTAGCCTACCATTCACCTAGGCTTAAAGTTAACCTATGAGCCTCCTTGTAAATTTGTGGTGTGAATCAGAGACATGGATGTGTTTATGTTGTTTTCTTAGACTTCAAAAAATAGCAGCTGTTAAAGTTACAGTGTTTATTTTTATTCATTTAAAACACTAATTGAGATATACTGTTGCTAAAGAGGGACAAATGAGAAACTTCCATCACTTCTCTGGAGCACACTGAACAGTTTTACACACAAAATGAACTAAAATTGGAGAATAGCTAAGATGCAGACATGAAAAAGCAACAGCTGTGAGCAGGCATGCTTGTGGAGAGTTTGCTCACAAATATGCCAGACCAGGTGATAAATACCGTGCTATTAAAGTTCTCTACATCTTGACAATATGTTGGGAGATTACAGTTATTTAGAACAAGTCAGCTGTACATAATTCATTATAGCATTGGTCTCCCCAGTGGATCTTGATGTCTTATCTGTAATTTGAACTGTGGTTTTTTGTTGACAGGAGATGCTCCTTTCCAGTGTCAGATGTGTCCTGCTAAATTTAAAATCAACTCAGACTTGAAGAGGCACATGCGTGTGCATTCTGGTGAGAAACCCTACAAATGTGAGTTCTGTGAGGTCCGGTGTGCCATGAAAGGAAACTTGAAATCACACATTCGTATCAAGCACAGCATGGAAAACACTCTCAAGTGTCCAGAGTGTGAGTTTCAGTGTGGAAACAAAACAAGCCTTCGGCACCACATACGAACTCATCAGCCCGAGCAGCCAGTGAAGTGCTCAGAGTGCAACTACTCTTGCTCCAGCAAGGCAGCTCTGAAAGTGCACGAGCGAATTCACTGCAAAGATCGTCCTTTCAAGTGTGAATTCTGCAGCTTTGATACCAAGCAGCGGAGCAACCTGACAACTCATGTGAGGAAAGCTCACGGTGACAAAGTCAAGACCAAGAAGCAAACTGTGGAGAAGAAGGAAGGAGATAAGCCAAAGCAAGGTGGCTCCAGGCAAGTTGCCAGATTGGATGCCAGGAAATCGTTTAAGTGTGACCTGTGTGATGCTTCCTTTGTCCGAGAAGATTCTCTTAGGAGTCATAAGAAGCAGCACAGTATGTATAATGGATCTAAAAATAACGAACTGGCCGTTCTACAGCTCCAGATGGATCCCAGTCGGCAGACCAGTGCCCCAATTACTGTCAGTCACCTCCAGGTCCCACTTCAGGCTGCTCAGGTTTCTCCATACAGTGAGGGAAGAGTCAAGATCATCGTGGGTCACCAGGTCCCTCAGACGAGCAGCATTGTTCAGGCTGCATCAGTGAATGTCGTGCCTCCTGCATTAGTTAGCCAGAACCAGGAAGACCTCTCAGCCAACAGCCGCTTGCAGCTTCTGGGCCAAGTCAGTTTGTTGGCACCACCTCCACCTCCCATATCTCAAAGCGAAGCAGGGCCTGTGGCACAACCAACAGTTCTTCTCACAACGCATGACCAAAGTGATGGAAGTGCTTTACACCAGACTCTGATTCCTGCTGCTCCTGTCAGCAGTCATGAGGCTTCAGCAAACCAAGCTTTCATCACCGGCTCTGGAATCAGCTGCTCTGACTTAGAAGGCCTTAATGCTCTGATACAAGAAGGAGCAGCAGAAGTGACTGTGGTTAGTGATGGAGGTCAGAGTATAACAGTGTCCACTTCAGCTCCCCCTCCTCCCATCTTTTCTTCGTCCTCTCACACAGAAGCCCCGAAGCAGACCTATTCCATCATTCAGAGCGGAGCCCATACAGCTTTGCTGTGCCCAGCAGACTCCATCCCGGATTAGTCACAAAGTTCTCTTACTAAACAAATTTCAGTCTCAGAGGCAGTGCTGAATTCAGCAGAAATGTGTAGGACATAAGTGAATGCAGGATTTGTCCTACAAAGCCAAGTACCTTCCACTTACACATTTTACTTGTCTGTACCTGGAAACTTATATCTTGTATGTGAAAAACAAGATGTGTATATTTCTGTGCCTCTGTTAAAATCAGAGGCCTTTGTAAAATCTGAGCACTGAAGCAACTGTTAACAGTTTCACCAAACAGTAAGATTCCCAGAATGTGATTCTTGTATTATGCTGGCTAAAGTAAGAAAGCCTCACTTTGTGATGAATTACCTTCACAGCAGACTCAGGCACCCACAAAGAGGTAATAGTCCCAGCCATTCCAAAGTATATTTTTAAGCTAAGTCTGTTTCAATTACGTGCTATGTATGCATTAACTGCATCTGGCTGATTGGTGATCTGTAAGAAATGTCTACTGCTGGGTCTAATGCAGCCCTAGTAAATTTTAGGGGGGCCATTCCTTAATATCTGCAGAAGTTGATAGCACCTGGCACTTAATCTGGAAATATTTATGCCAAAGACCAGGTGATCATTTTTAGAAAACAAGAGAATTTTGTCCATTCATCAGTAATGACTAACTTTGTTAGCAAGAACACTATTGCAAATTATGTATGTGGCACAGTGATCTCTGTCAGAGGCACCTGTGTTTTAAATAACGAAACAACAACAAATATATTTTTTACAAAAACTACTTAAATTTTGTTCTTATTTTGATGCTGCCTGTTTGTAGTTGCACGGGTCCTGAAAGTGCATTGTATTTTGGCTCTCTTCTTTTCAAGTTAAAGGGGAAAAAGGAAAATATAGAATTAATTCAATTTAAAATAAAGTAGATTCTAACCTAGGGTCTGAAACTCTAGCATAAATTCAGATTGGATGACAATGAAGTGGTAATTTACCATTATATGATCACATTTCTATAATGAATGAATTCTAGGCTGTCTTTTGAAATATGCAATATTATAGTCCTATGTGGTGAGTATTCTTTTAGTGGTAGCTAATAATATCTTCACTACTAAACTATCTAGTTAAAGAGCAGACTCTCAACTTGGGAAAATAGCCAGCTCTCTAGGTGCCTGGAGCTGCAAAAATCAGAGATCATTTCACAGCCAGACAGCATCCCAAGGACAATTGTGAACATACATGAAGACTGAAAAAAGATTGTTATCAAAACTAGCTCTGAAATTCCCTCTTGGGGAAGCAAAGTTAAGTTAAATTTCACAGTATTTGCTAGTGGGAGACATTGAATGATTGCTTTATGTGCTAGAAACTTGCTTGGAAAACTTACAAAGATTATATAATTAGAGCCACTTTCTGAATAGGCCTCGTGTTTGAAATTTTTAGCTTGTCCAGCCTTTATTTTGTGTATGTGGGGGTGCTTCCTGCTCCTCCCCTCTGTATGGTACGTACTCTGTACAGTGTAAAGCTTCCTATTTTACAGTGACAAGTAGGAAAATGCAATCATGACTCACAAGTACAGTCATACAGGTTGTTCTTGAAAATGTGACTTTTGCTTTTTCTTGAAATAAGCATTGTTTAAACTTGACTGCCCCAGTATTGCTGTCTTCGTTATTTATGGGAAATATTATTTCTGAAGATCCCTATCTCTTCTGCCTTCCTAATCCTTGGTTCTAAATTAATCTTCTTTTAAAACAAAAAAAACCTTCCAAATAATCTTTGCTTTTAAATCCAAATTTGATTTGAACTGTCTGACAGTGTGCCTGACACTTAGAGATGTCAAAAGAAAGAGACCACACTCCAGTTAGAGGGTGAAACTTCATAAATGCTTAATTAAAAAGGCATTATTAAAAACTTGTTTCCTAGTCCCATGCTGTATTGAAATATGAAGCAGAAGCTCTAAGTTCACTGACAGTTGTATTTCAGGATTTATTATTCCCTACACTTGTGCTCCAGCTTTTCTGGTGATACAGGTTTGTCACCTGTTAATTATCTCTCCCCTACAGACAGGTGATTTAAGGAACTGACAAGACCCAGTTCCAAGCCACTGAGCACACCTGTTTTTATATAAATCACAAGTAGGCAGGAGGTTTTTGCTACATTAGATCACTGCAGAACATTAATTGAGAACAATAAATTGAAAGCCTAGATACTTTGAATTTTAACACTAGCATTGCTGTTTTGTGGCTCTCCATTCACGTTTCGCTGTTGTGCCTGTAGCACAGACCTGATCATTAAATTTCAAATGCTTTGAGACTACTTGTAAAGCACTTGGAAGATAAAAAGCATCACAAGTAAGTGCTTGATCTTACTATATGTGGTCCCTGATACCCAGGTTGTTAATGAATGCTGAAGCAGCATGGATCAAACACTGTTATCTTTGCATGGCGTAGTAGCAATTCTTCACTCTTAACCCATCTCCAAACGTATGTGTACATACGTATGTGTGTGACCAGCAGGCTGTGGACAGTGTTTCTGTTGCACTAGGCCAATAGTTTCTGTGAACACTAGTGAAGGATGGGGCTCTTTTAGTCCTGTAACTGTAAATACACGTTTTTCATCCAGCTTACAGTGGTTCTACACTCTGCAGGGCTGAGCTGCCCAGGCTGTGGCATGTGCAGAGGGCTGCAGGACAGCAAGCTTGGGGAAGTTCAATGCAGTTGAAGTTCAAGTCTGTTTGACCTGGAGAGGAATGGGGGGCTCCTTCAGGTCGTCTCAGTGGTCCAGTTTGCAGCACTGCTCCACAAACCGTTGCACCAGCATAGCAAAGTAGATGGTAAACTACAACCAAGATCAAACCAGAGGTGGAGCAGGTGGGAGAATCCTTCCAGCTCCTTTTGTAGTAATGTAATACTGAGCAACACAAGCGGTGATAGAAAATACCTCTTAAGATACTGTCAGCTTGTAAAATCTGTGCTTGGTCCATTGGTGATCCAGGCTTTGATACCAGTCATATATTTTCTCTTTATTGTAAGACAAATTAATCTGAATCGATCTGCCCTCACATATTTGGTTTTGTCATTGGTAAGTCTGCCTCTGTATCTGCTTGCTCACACATCTTCCAGTATTTCCTGCTGGTTGATTTTACAAAGGCTGGTGATCTCAAGGATAATTATGGTTTACTTTCCACAAGCCATGTGGGTACAAAGTTGGAAGTAGCCCAACTGAGGAGCTTGCACGTTGGATGGAGCTTTCCAGGTGCTCCAGCTGAACAAGAAACTTCTGCCTGGGCCATTGGATAGGAGCTGGTGGAAATGCTGCTCTGGGTTTGAAGCCGGTGGCTGCATGTTACTACAAAAGGAGCAGTACTCTATTTAAGTTAAAAGTTTGGAGGTAGGTAGACTAGCTGCTGACAGGCTTTCAGATACAGAAAATTGTACCAAGCCTGAAAACTTGAAAATGCAGATGTACTACAGTTTGTCAGCTGAAAAGTAACGTTCATTTTCATGTTCTCGCTGGTATAAACGAACTCTGCATGCAGGGTTTCATGAGGGTGAAGTATTTTGTATCATCTATAGGTGGTGGTAGAGATCCAGATAAAATTTTAAAGTGTGCTCTGTTCTGCTTGATGTTTCCTGTTAAACTCTTCCCTGTTTTAACTCTTTCCTGGGAAAAGAATTTCAAAATCCACTTTTATAAGACTTACAAAAATCTTAGCTGTAAAAATCTTACTTTCATTTAAGATGAAAAGCAACAAATGAAAAAAAAATCACAAGTTTTCTACTGTTAAGATCCCCTGAAGCACATTTATGGCTGGAACTTAATCTCACATGTTAAATTTATCATTTTTTACTCCTTGCTAATTAATTTTAATCTGTACATAGTTTACAGCTGCAGAATTTTCGTGCACTAGAAGAGTGATACAAAATGAGACATTTTTACAAAGCTGATGGTTTGAATTGCAATTCATCTGTGTTTGCACTTGGCCAACAGACCTGCACCCAGGGGATGCACCACCACGTCCAGGAATCTCATGTTCAATCTAATGTCACACTTAACGATACACAGCTCTGTTATCTGCATTTCAGTCTCACAAAAAGGCTTGTTTGCCTTCTAAAATAGGAAACCGGTAGATTTGTCATTTTGTAAAGACCAACCTTCATTCTGGTCCTATGTGTGCCTCGAAGATAAACAGGAAAGATAACAAAATGGTGTGAATGAATAGACAAAGCTTAGGGCTGCTTCTTCAACATTGTTTAGCTGATTGCATTATGTTTCAGAGAACAATCTAGAGACTTCTTGCCCCCAACTCTGAAAAAAAAATAAATTAAAAAGCAGCTGATAACCGAGGCTAACCTGGAGGCAATTCTGGGTTGCCTTTCTGTTCCAATCTTCTGGCTTTATTTCTGTGTATGACACTAATGGTATTTGTGTTTTGGAGCTAGCAGAAGCAGACTGTTTTAATCTCTGATATTCATTTAATACATTCTTCATGTTATCAACAGAACTATCCCTTGAGAGAGCATGGTAATTCGTAACAAGTGTCTCTTGTTGAGCTTGCTTGCTTGCAAGCACATGGTAAATAAATGGTATACCTTCCTGGAGTTCTGCCATCGCCTCAGAGCTCTGGAGCAAGTTGTCTCTTTTCAGGAGGAAACATTTGGATGGATTTTGTTCTTGCCTGGGGTTCTCCAAACCCAAGTGGTAGCACTGAGCGTGCCTGTGGCACAGAGCGAGCCCCGGCTGCTGCTGGGGAGCGCTTCTCACGTCTGCTCACTTGTTACAAGATGGATGATGTTTACACTGGACTGGCTCGAAGAGGAAAATTTAAAACTAAATATTCCACAGTTAGCTTCCCTCAACACATTCATTGCAGGTTTCTGCACAGTCTTGTCCTTTTTACACATTTGCTTGTGGAGTCCTAGTTGCGAGTTCGTGTGTTACCATCCTCCCTCTTATGTGAATATGAATCTCCATGACTGCTTAAAGTAATGAGGTTAAACAGAGCAAGAATGTTACCCAGAACACTAGGCAAGCAGTGGTGCATAGCATGTATGCGTTTCAAATAAAGCAGCCCCCAGATCTTGTGTCCTTCCCACCTTTTTTCATTTTATTGTTACTCCTTGACACTGCTTTTTACACCAGACCCAAGTATCACGTGAGCAGAGGCTTATCTTCAGCAAGACCTACTAGAAAGTGCTTTTACTCTTTTTTTTTTTGTGAGTTAGAAACATGCAGCAAGAAAAAAAAATCCACAGTCCAAAGAAAAATTTATCTTCAACACCTTTAATTGTGTTTTGGTGTGGCAGGTACCTGCATGAGCTCCTGCACACTGTCCCCAGAAAGATGCAGTGCTGGGTTTGAACAATAAACCAGCAGCACTCTGGATTAAGCCCTCTGTCAGTGTTGCTACTATCTTTTATGTGGTTTTGATAAACACTTTTAACTGTCATTTGCATCAAAATAGCAGATTCCTGCTCAAAACCAGCATCAATTTGTCCTGTGCACAGGGGGGGTTAGTGGACATGCAGATGCACCAGCAAGGATTCCTGGATGAGTGAATAGGATCAAGTCCTCATGTGAGATGAGACCTAAAATAAAGCAAGCAGAACTTTGCCCAAAACTAGCTCCTTTGGGATCTGGGGGAAAATCAAACTTATATGGAATACACATGGGTTTTGCAATTAAAAAATTATAATCTGGCTATTTCCCAATCATTTTGGCAGAGCTATTTATTGCTATTATGATCTGACTGCACTGGAAAGTTCCCTCCGTTGTGGGATTTTAAAATTGTTCTTTAAAAATGTTAGAAGCAAGCCAAGACCATTTTTGCTAGATTACAAACCAGTGAAGAAAGACTTCTTTTTGCAGGTACATTTATTTTGTATTTCTGATTTTTCCTTTATTTATTTGTGTTTACAGTCAGAATATAGTCAGTCATTCTTTTTGCAATGAGAAGCTCTGGTGGCTCTAAAATATTTGCTGTGTCCACAATGGAAAGGCTTCTATCCTATAATTTCAGGAATATTGACTGGGTACGCTAATGGCCTTTCACGTCTCTAGTTGGAAAATCTTTAGCCTTGTTATTTAAATTTTAAGAAGAGAAACCAATATTGTTAAGAGAAACTGATGTCTCTTGTCACTTATCCTGATGACCTTTCATAGGATGATAAAGGTTTCTATAGTGACCTGAGGAAATAATGTCTCAGGTATCATTGTGAATTAAAAGTCTGTTGCAGGAAAAGCTTTCTTTTCTCTCTCAGGTATCCAGTTCTGCCTTTGTCTCTATTCCAGTTGCTAGACACAGAGAAGGACTCATAAAACATACAGTATTTGGTTACATGGCTGTCTTTCATCTTTTAGAGACTTCACAATGTTGTAGGGAAGTAAAAAAATCCATTAAAAAGCAAAGTTGGATTTTTTTTAATGCTGTGTACTTTTAGAGTAACAAATAACGTGTATGTTCAGGGTCTGCTGCTGTAATGGCACTGCATTCTGTGACCTGAGAGATCAGATAATTTATTCCATGAGCTTCAGGAATTGCATTTGCCTCTATAAGACTCAGGAATTAAGTATTATTACATATTCAACTTTGGCAGAGATGCTGCGGGGATTGCTCTAAGTTCGTAGTTTCAGATCTCATGTAAACTTGCTTTTAATGTCTGCAAGTGGAAGTTCTCTTGATTAGTGATGAGAGTGGGTGAGGTTTTTAGGTAAAAGTTGAACGTTATCTGGGAAATAATTATCTGAGGACCTGTAGACTTTGGGGGAGGGGGTTGGTTTGTTGTTTTGGTTTTTTAAGGATGCATTTATATCTTCTTGTGCTACTGGGTGAAACAATGTTATACCATTAACGTCTTTGAATTGATCAAACTTGATGTCCCAGACACCTAAAAAAAAGCTGAGAGAAACCTCCAATGTTTTCAGCATCAGTTTCCCATTGGTATCTTTCAAAATGAAGGAGAGCTGTAAAAAATTGTTGTGCTATCTGTATGGCAGCGTTTGGAAATAAAGGCTGGCCCTACACAGCAGGCTTAGGCTGTGTGTCCCTGTTGGCCAGACCTGGTCAGACAATTTTTTAATCGTTTTTCTTTTGATCACAAAATGTAAGCTTAGCAAGACTGGGAACCCCTGGGCCAGGTGAGGCTGAGTAAGGCCAGCAATGCAGGTTGGCTGCATCCCTGAGGGTCTCCCAGCCTTGGGCCATCACCCTGCTCTGCATGGTGGTTGTATTTGCACTTTTTACATTACAGTCTCTGAAAGAATTATCCATCCCCCACCTTTTCTTAACACAGATCACAACTTCATACTTCTGAAGTGTGTCTCCACTTACTGTTGCTGGCCATATTTAATTATTATATTAGTAGTATGTATTTTCACTGGACTATTGCTGCTGAATTCCCCACCTGGAGAAGGTGACCTGCACCTCAGAAGTATATTGTGAGGATGAGAATAACTGGGATACCTCAGTGATGAGCGAGATGCAAATACCTAGATAGATACTGGAGATAGTCACATCTCATCATGGCCTAAAGGAAAATTTGAAAGAACAGGAATGCATAAAGCTAACCTGCATAATACACAGCAGTCATAATTAATAGATTAGAGTTCTTTGTGAAACAGGCTTTTTTATTCTAATAAAGGAAAGGGACTGTAAATGGTGACATAGTTGTAGCAAATCAATGATATAAAATGTCATGTTAAAGTTGTAAAGCTAAAGAGGTGATAAAAATGTACCTTGTTTTTAATTCCTTACAAAACTGATGTAAGGCTTGTTAACTTCAATAGTAGCACTTTCCTCATCTCTGAGCATATTGGATCATTCTGTTCTCTAAGCACATATAGTTGCTGGGGGATTATGAAAATATTGCCAATCTTTGCTTCTCAGTCCCTCCTAAAAATTTCAGAACTTATCTTGTGAATCTTGTGAATCTATTTGCCTAAACAATGTTAAATTTTGCTTTTGTTTTAAAATCATGTAGATCAGCCATTGATATAACTTTAATTGGATAGGCATGTTCATTATTTTTTTTCTTAAAAAAAAAAAAAAAAAAAGCCTGCCAGCAAAATTGCTTTTTGGTGATGACTCTGCTTGAAAAGTGCTCTGCAGGGGCCCATTCCCAATTGATTATCTTTCACAGCTAATAGCTTCAAAGGCTATTTGGTGGACAGTCCAGTTTTACATTTAAATGTAAATCTTGATAGCCTTGACAGACTGATGTTCAGAAAAAAGGGAGGTAAAAACAGTAAAATAAATGTACAGCTGGTATAACTTTCACCAGCTCCTCCAGGGGCAATTGTAGTAAAATTAAAATGGTTACAGTTTGACAAAGCTCTTTAGAGTGGGCTGTGAGTGAAAACTTTCCTCAAAAGATCTAGCATTAATAAGTTGCTAAATGGTGTGTCAGCCTTAAAAGTTCAGTACAGTGTCAATGGCTCCCATTTGTGCTTCATTGGGATTCAGGAGTAAAGTTCAAAGCACTGAAGCCACCACCGGGGTAAAGCCAGTCTTTTGATGAAGCTACAGCAGACAAGTTCTCTAGTTCAATTGGCAACTAAAACCTCATACCAGCCCAGGTGGCATCGGTGTGAGAAGACATGTTGGTTAGCCACTGATTTCCCATGGCATGGGAGAGGTGCCGCAGCTCCTGCTGAGACCAGGGTGGTTCTGCCTTTTGGGCACAGGAACAGGAGCTGTGCTGGCCCTGGGTCTCTTTTCTTGGATGAGTTAAGGTGGAGTCTGAATTTTGACAGACCTTATAAGAATCACCAAAGTAGCATGAAGATAAAGCTAAAAAAGATGTCAGCAGTCTGGTTCCCCAGCAACATGCCAACTGTCCCATCCCTTTTATGAGCTGGCTGGGATTTGGGGATTGTAAGGGGGTATAGACTTCAACCTACTGTTCATCTTGGAAACAGATGAGGAAACTAAAGGACATTGAGGATTGCATAGTTGAGGGTTCACTCAGCAATGATGTGCTCATTATCTTTGCCATAGAATTACTGAATCTCAGCAGCCTGGAGGACCCTGCCGAGGTAGCCCATGTGCTTTGCCATTGCTACTTTGCCTCTTTCGCCCTTTCTCTGAGCCTTATCCTTACACATTCCCTTCAGATCACAGTTAACATCTGCGTTGGCTTCATTGCCTGAACTGCTCAGGACTCTCCCAGTCACTGGCCATGACGTATTCACACGCCAGTTGCACCACTTTGAGAAAGGAAAGCACTCACTGAGGACAAAGCAAGCAGTTAATGCCATCCTACTGGCAGGGAAAGGCTCTTCACAACAGAAAACTAGTGAAGTAAAAGGTTGTCCAAAAGTAACTCAAGTTTCTTACTTCATTACCATCTTGTTTAATTTCTGATGTGCTCCAGGACTCCTTACACAGCAAGAGTTAAGTGTGGTTTGGAGCTGTTTGGTTGTGTGAGTTGGTGACAAGTCCTTGACCACAGGAATTGCTTGCAGGGGTACAGATGCAACCGCTACTCTGGTCCTGTTAGCCAGCCTTGCCATCTGCTCCTCGTGCTTACATAAAGTGTTATGAAACTGTGGTCAGTAGTGCTACCTCTGTGTCTCATGCTAAAATATGTTGTAGAGGAGCTGTAATCTCAAACTGTAATCTCGGACTGTGCTGCTGACCACTGCAAAGCATCAATGCGAGTGCTGCTGATCTCTGCACTGTGCTTCCGCAGCCCGTGGGAGAAAAGGTGCACAAGGAATTCCTCATCTCCAAAACCATCTCAACAAATAGGAGTAGGTGCCTTTTTCTCGTTTTTAATCTTAGTTGCTATGGAAACTGGGACACAGACACTCACTGCTCATTTTCTCCTGCATAGTCCTCAAGTGTCCAGACACTTGAGAACACCAGATAGCCATTGTCCAGCATTTTCCAGTCTTTCAAAGGAAGTAAAAATAAGGGACAAAAAGGGAAAATAATGCAGGAGCTATTGAGAAACAGGAGATCAAGGAAAGAAAGTCTGTCTATCTCAAAGGAAAATAGGAAGGTACAGAATTAGGGATACTTGGTGATGAAGAGATAGGAGAAAAGGTGTTTATCCTGAGCAAGGGCTGCCACAAGGGTCTGCCACACTCTGCAAAGACCACCCCTTGCCTTCTACTTGCTTTTTCATACCAGTTTCAGGAATTATCTACTTCAGATCTGTGGATTTGAGAGAGTTTGTACTACTGCAGCCAAAATAACACCTGGCACAGCTTATCCATGTGTAGCAATGAAACCAGCAGCCTGGTAGGAGCTGAACCTTGCTGGTGTTTCCAACCTAATTATGGAGCCGGTTAGCCAAGCTCAGAGCCAGGAAGGAGTGAGCAGCATCTCTCAGCCTCTGGGCATTGAGCTGAAGCTGAAATGTTGCAGACAGGGAAAGTGAGAGGGACAGACCTTGCACTTCTCTCTCAATAGTAAGTCCTTTGGAGGAGGAGAATGTTTTAGTTTAAATTACATTTAAATTCCACTCCAGTGGCACAATATTCCTGGTCATAAAGGTCATCTGAGCCTATCTTCTTTCTTTCACTCTTCTTTCTTTTCTTCTTTTTTTTTAAAAAAAAAAAATCTATAGCTCTATAAATCCTCTGCAATAAATCCCAAGCTCCCTTAGGAGTAATGACAACCACGTTGACCATAGTAAAATGGTATCAAACATAGGCAAAACCCACCTGCTTTTTATTCAGTCCTACAGGGCAGGACCATGAATTAACAATGATTCCCCCCATCATCAGTAATCATATCCTGTTTCGGATATATTAAGAAAAGTGCCCAAAGCGTGTGTAACAAGAATGGACATGTACCTGCACCTCCTTCCTTGCTGAACTCACTCCACTGATTTTTTACTTACTCAGATGTACAAAGCCAAGCAGCCAGCAGATCCAGAGACCTCACCTAACCTGCTGCAGCCCTGAAAAGGCCCAAAATGAAAAGGCTTGGGCCATGTGAGAACACAAGCTGCAGGATTCTTTTGATCCTGACCCCCTCCAGCCACTGTAGCAGTAAATGTCCCTGCTGTGGTGGGAGCAGGCAGCAGATGGGCAGGACCTGGCAGCAGCGAGGAGCAGGGGATCCCTGGCACAGGGACAGGGTACAGGTTTTGATGGAAATTTCTCTGTGCAGAGACAGTGACTTGGGAACAAAAACCCAGCTGGCTCCTTGCAGAGTTGCTGACCACCAGCTAGTACAAGGCAGTTCCAGCAATGTATTTAAATTTGAATTAATCCTCTTTTCCTCCCCATGTAGATAAGTCTTCAATAATAAATCCAACTATCAATCCAGTTTATAAGAAAAGGTATGATCTATAAAATCCATGTGCAGAAATACAGAGTTCTGTCTCTATTAAGCTTTGAATTTATTATTCATGTAGCCACTGAACTTCACAGGAATCTTTCCATTGACTTCACCAGGCTTTATGTTAGATCCTTAGTTCAGAAAACTGTCAGTAATAGAAAAGAAAACAGAAAAAAAAGATTGCTTTACTTGTTTTTTGGTTTTTTTTTTTTTGACATGCCAGTTTTCTGCTCTGGGTTAGGTTTTCAAATATTTGTTTCACAAGCTGCTGACACATGCATGCATAATTGGTCTATTTGCATGTGCAAATTTCTATTATTTGCCTTGCATCTGCACATTCCATTGTATGCATTCAATTTCTGCATTGGTTAAATAGAAATACTTTGTATCTGGAGGAGAGCTAGCTCCCCCCCACAATTCTTCTATTTCCTATAACTAACAGCAAGTATTAAAAACCAAGCAAAAATAAACAAACACACTCACCATTAAAGCAATATTAATTCATATAGAAAATACAGTTCATCCAAAGGTTTTCCATTTTGTACCTATCCAAGTTAAAAGAAGTTAATTGCTTTAAATCATGAAGATTAACATTATTTTAGTTCATATTTAGACACAGAGACTGTACCATAAACACAAGAATTTTCCTCTCCTTCTGCATTATTAGAGGAAAACAATTCCAAAGCACAGTTTCTTTGAAGGGGACTTCCCAAAAACTTAATCTCTATTCCTTTTAATTTTAAAGATATTCTGTTTAAACTTAGTATATATTTTTTTATGTTCATTCTTGGTAAAAATCTGGGTATTCACGAATTTTATGTGACTCCCCTGTCCTGCTGCTTGGAGCTCACTTCTCTGAAGGAAGGAGGTATCACGATGGTAGTTGAGGGCAGTTTGGCAGTTAGCATCACTGATGAGTTATGCCATCAATACCAAACTGATTTTCAAAATAAATGCAAGCCTGAGGGGTAACAAAGCACAGGTTATGGCCAACTGTCTGGGTAAGTGATCATTTCATAGTGACAATACAGTTTAGAGTTGCTTTTATCGCTAGCCTGGTGATGCATTTATTGTGGGGTTTTTTAAATAAAAGGATTACATTAAGAGGACAATGTGATGTTATCAACTAAATTCTTTAGTTCAGCTCCTAATCATTGAACAAGTTGCTCAGTTGACATTGAAGGAGTCTAAGAAAAATTGAAGTATACATGATTTGTTAGAAAAGCAAATAATTTGGGTTACAGTTACAGAAAGAGAATGTGAGGCCCCTCAGTGACCACATCATCTTCTATGTACAAACAGTTGATAATCTTATCAATGCAAAGTTGCCTCCGTGCTGCATTTAAAAGCAAGTTCCCTTTATTCCAGCTTCCACTCCATTGAAATCTGCTATAAATACCTACTTTATAACACTGACCCAATATATAAATTGCTTAGTTCAAAAGAAAAGCTTTTTTGGAGGAAAGGGGGAATGAAGTAAACGCAGTGTGTTGTAAAAGCTAAGTGGTTTTATTGGCACTTTAAAATACCCTTTTATGCTGAACTCTATCAGCTCTGATTATATATAACAACAGTAGTTATGTATTAAAAATGTGTGTCAATAGTTCTGCTAACACTCTGATTTGTCATTTGTGTGCCAGAGGTCCCAAGAGGCTTGATTGACAAAATCTAGCCATGGCTTCAAGGGATCAGACACTGGGGTATGTTGT
This sequence comes from Caprimulgus europaeus, assembly GCA_907165065.1. The sequence goes on from OU015541.1 coordinate 7,819,804, forward strand.
TTGTTTGGTAAATTGATAAGAGTAACTGTCTCAGTTATTGAAGTAAGAAACTTCATGAATCAACCACAAAGTGCTAATGCAGTGGGTACTCTCACACCTCTTAGGGATGCCCATTCCTGATGCCAATGGAGAAGCCTAGACTGCTGTTACCAAGTCACCAGCCTGCCTGGTGCAGGAGGTTCTCATAGGAGTTTGTCAATCAAATAATGAAAAAAAACCTCAGTAAAGATGAAGGAATAAGTACGCCTATTTACATAGGAAGGCTGATATTCTCCTGTACTCAGTTATTGAGTACATACCCTCCTAACCATGTGGCTAGATGTCAATAATGATTGAGCCCATGAACTCTTGCTCCCAGAACAACACCTGTACCACATGAAGTAAAGATGTGTCTCACTGAGAAGTGTTAAGACTTATATTTTCTATGGATGAGCTACTCAAATGTATCATACATACAGTTTTTTGTGTGAGACCGTAGCCAGGATGTAGCCACTCAGACAGCCTGTCTCGCCTAAACTTCTTAAATAAGCAGCATATAAAGCCAGCAATATCACAGTTGCTTGCAAAGATCAGTCAGGCTTTTAAAAGGATGGTTTTAAGACAATACTGTATATAAAACAGTGAATAAAGTTTCATTGCACTTGACTCAAGCGAAGCTGCCCTCAGACAGCAGGTGTTGAGCCTGTTTTGTTCAGTGAAGGGAACTTCTTTCTTTAACCAGCTTGTTCTGCCTGTGAATTCACCGGCTGTGAAATGAAACATCCCCCAGGACAGCTCACTCTTTGAATTCTCTCAGCTGTATCACACATAAATTATGGTACTCTGAGACTGGAGGAAGTAATTTAATGCTGGAATTCTCCAAAGGGTTTGACTGCTTGTTTTGCTGAGGTGTAGCTGTGTTATACATCACATATAAATGGTGACTTTTGAAGACCCCCTCTTCTTTGCAGTCATAACTATTCCCATAGGAATTAGATCAGTGACTTTATATTGATAATTGTGGAGTACTCAGGACTTTGTTTTCTTTTCAGACTGTCCTCAGCTGAAGGTCAGGCTGAGTAACGGCTGCAGGAGCAGCCAGCTGCTTCTCGCCCTTAGTGAGAGTGCTTTGACCAAAGGGCCACAGCTGGAGAACATGCACCTTCCTTCTCTCTATCTATACACCAGCTCTGACCACTCTTGCAATCATGTTTGTAGGTGCATCCTCTAGTGTCAGCTCTTCCTTACTGTACACAGCAGTCACTGAGCAAATGCCCATGTCAGATCTGATGATGTTCCTGCTGTTGTTACCCCCTGAGGCAGCAGTACCCTGCTGGTACCTGGATTTAGTTGTGTGGAGCACTTGGCCACCCTACTGCTGCTCTGATTCTTCATCTTAAAGAAAATAACATCGTTATTTGTGGTTAAAGCTATTGTGCTGTGCTGCAAGACAAGATGATGAGGGCAAGTTTTCTGCTCTGGAAATAACAGCATCCAAGAATGAGCAGAGATGGGAGCAGAGATGTTTGGAACTATCTTGGTGAGCCTTTTGGCTCACTGCCTGAGCCTTGGGCTAGGGTGGCTATGGGAGAGAACATCCTGACAAATATTAGTCGTGGCTGATATTGGTGATATCTGCAAACTTCCCATCTCATGTGGATTGGAAGTTTGCAGAATTATTGCTTTAAGGTGACAAAAGTGGCCTTGTTCTATTTGTGAAGCACCTATTACTCTTTTAGTGGCTTACAAATAGAAGGTTAAAGAAATAATTACTTCAAAACATTTTTGTTTTAAAACTCCATTTATAACTTTGCAATCTAGACTGATGGAGATAGTCACAAAGGCTGGTCATCACCTAACGAGGCTAATCACACTCTGCCTGCTCCCTATCAGTGGAAGGAAACACTTTTCTCCAGGGATGAGTCAGAACAGTGGCAGCTTTGACTCACCCATTGGAAGAGCATCTCTCTCTGCATTGATATGCAGTGAAATTAAACCCATGAGGCCAAAGTTGGGCTTTGCAAATATTCCCTGTAAGGACAAGTGGTGTGTTGGAGACTCCCTTCATTCATTCATGCTTGCTTAGTTTAGAGGCACTTGTTTTCAGTTTTGTAAGTAGAAAGACTGTTAAATGTAGATTTTTTTTTTTAATTATTATTTTAAAATAAGTTGAACTTTCTTTGTAAGCTGCATATTTCAACACCAGTCTCTGAGTAACCAGCATGTTAACCAAGTGATGCCCAGGCATTTGTGACTGCAAGTACTCTGTTGAGGAACAGCACTATACTGGTTCTTGTGTTTTATAATACAAAATGCATCCAATAAACTACCCAGCCAGTTCTGTTAGTAGCCTTAAGATGTCACTAACTGACTTGGCCTTGGCTTTTTCTGCTTATTTGCAGCAGAGCTGGGCCTGGAGAAGCAGGAAATAGGCTGTTATTTTTAACACATCTCCCCCCTCCTACAGTGAGTGACAGACAAGGTGCTGATGTCAATTGGCTAGTGTTACAGGCATTAATTAAGTCAACTAAAAGTCCTTTTAGTTTCCATTTCCTTCTGCAGGGACAGCTAACCTACATAAATGGGAAGTGCAAGAAGAGAAGGCAAGTGCTGAAGCGACCCGTGGCTCGCTGTGCTGGGGAGTGAGTCGGGCTCTGCTCACAGCCCACAGGCTGCAGCAACTGGTACTGGTGTGAGCACCCCAGCTGAAAGCTTCCTTGATTATGGGGGCTATGTTAAGCATCTCAGTGGTTCTTACTCTTTTTTTCAATCTGCCCTTCCTTTTGTTTTACATTTTGCCACTCCATGATCTTCCCCTGCCACACACTGAGTTGCTGCAAGCCCTCTCTGTGGTGTCAGTCTCCTCTTTGGTTGTTTCAAGGGTCTGCTTATTCTCTCCCCATTTGCCCAAACTGAATCCTGGTTGTAATACATTTCTTTTGGCAACATGACTGTGATGGTTTTTAATGTCTGTACTGAGATATTTGTATTGAATGGGTATGGATGGATGTAGCTGGAGGCTGGTAGAAAACTGTTTTGCAGGAGGGCTGGTTTGTACCAGCTCCAGAGTGGGTCCTTGCAGCTCCTGGTGCTGCGGGATGCTGCAGGGAGGTTGCTGGGTGCCTGGATAAGCCTTGAGGACTCAGCCAAAAACCAGGACAACTCCACTGTTATCCACCATGCTGCTGTAGCTACTGCAAGGCTGGGCAGTGACCCATCTGTGGTAAAATCCATGAGTGTAAACACTTGTAAACAGTGTTAATTAATGTTTCCTTTTACATTTGCCGTGGGATGAGACTATACTAAGCCATCTGATGTATGATAATCAGTGCCAGGCCTTGGGCTGCTGACTCTAGCTCCCAGTTGTTTCAGACCTTGTTGGTGCCATCCTAAACTTTAACAAAGTAAGAGAGTCCACTGACAGCTTCCAGTGATCTTTAAATGAGAGCCGTAGCATCCGTCATACTGACATCCATGTAGCTGGGATTGGTGCCAGAATTGTCTCTTCTGTTAAGCAAGTGTTTGGGCACTGCAAAGGCTAGAATTTGACATAAAAGTTTAATGTGCATTAAGACATGCTGCATGTCCCTTGAGTGTCTGACAATAAATAAAAGTTAAACTGGGAAATATATTCTATATCTTTCAGCTCCTTTGTCCATATTTACAGTTGTTGAATAGATTCTATATTTCTATAAAACCAGTCATTATGATTTTCTTTATATTTGGTCAGATGCTGCAGTTTAAGCTGTCTTTGCACTAACATGCTGTTTCCTGTCCAGCCACTATAACACAGTATGAACAACTCCATATCTATATCTTATTCATATATGTAAAATATATTTATAACTTTCCAAGATTAAAGCATACTTTACTGAAGTACAAATCTGTGACAAAATCTATCACATCTGTTAAACTGTTGTTTTAGAGTTTTTTTAATATTCTACCAGCTGCTCCATCCTCTGTCGTAGGAACTTATTCTTCTTATAATTCTACAGAAGTTTGTTTAATTGGGATCTGGTCTGCATGTTACCTCCTTACCAGTAAAATTATTTTAAATTGTTATAGGAGTCAGCTAGTGGCTTTTGCAAGACACATCTGTTATTCCTGTACAGTATATTCCCAGCAAACAGCTCAGCCACAAGTCACACATTAGCAGCTAAGGTGACCTAAGTCCTATTGACAAAGCCATCGTCCTACAGCTCAAGTTTTGTCTCTTTTCACCTGATGAGGATTCATAACACACTTATCTTGGCACAGAATTGCCAGGACAAGAAAAGCTTCTATCTTTCAGGTTCCTCAGAGTTACCTTCACTGGGGAAGAGGAAGATCATGGCTAATGCAAGAGGACTGGACACCACTTTAATAGTGCTCATTAATTAGAAAAAATTAGTAAAAAAATGATTGCTTTTGTGTTGTGCAGTGAAACTTTAAAGCAGTAGTGTTGAATGCTTAAGTGTTCAAGAAAACAATGTATTCACAATTTATAAGCTTTATTGCTTTAAAAAAAAAAAAGTAATGAATGGTAAACATCAGGCAATGTGGAAAAGCAGGGTAAGAGAGGGCATGCTGGCTCTGGGTTACAGCAGAGGTCTCTGATTCAAAGTTTACTACTCTACCATGCTTTCATGAACCTTTTTGTGACCCCAAGCAAGTTACTCCCATCTCACTATTCTTCCATTTCCTCTTTCTGTAAAATGATATTAATAGCACTTCAGCTGCAGAGCAGGTTTATTGTACAAGGCTTAATGAATGTTTGTCTCCCTCTGATTGAGATTCTTTCCTGCTGGAGGCAAGCATTTTAAGCAGGTTGATTAAATAGAAAATGTCCCTAACTCTGAAGCTGTTATTAAAAGCAGAAGGAATTATTTCCTAGGAAATTTTTAATTTTATGTCCATTAGAATTGTCTAAAATATAGCAGCTTTAGTTTTGTTTCCCATAGAAATTCTGTTAGAGGGATGCTCTCACTTTTTTAAACGATCCAAGGCAATTAATGCCTAGACAGACACTACTAAACTCTTATTGCCCTGAGGAACAACAAATCACAGCATTTACACAGTCAGAAAATTTGTCACTGTATCAGCAATATATATGGAGTTCTGGAATTGCAGGGACAAACTAATTCTGGATGTTTGGCCAGATCCAATCCTGTTCCCTAAGGCTGTGAAATTATCGTGTAATGCTCTGGCACGAGACTTTAAGCGCTGCAAGGTGCAAGACTCTTACTGTTTTGCAAGGAGAAAACTCGGCAGCCCACAACAGGATGGATGAAAAAGGCTATGCTGAGCATGGAGCAGCAAATCAAGCCAATAGGAAATATGGAAGATGGCTTTAGGACACCCCACATGCCTTGTGGAGGCCAGCAGTGGTGCACCTGTGTTCACCTGTAACTGAAAGCCCAGATACATCACAAATGTCTTGCCCTTTGAAAGAAAGTTTCTACTCTTCCTTTAAAAGATTGCTGCCAAAAGATGTGGTTTTGCCCTCCTCTGCTATACTTTATTGCTAAGAGCCACTACTGAGAAAATAGTTCATGCCCTCTGCCTTTGTCTGTCCCAAGGAGTTCAGATGCGGTTCCATCCATCATGAGTGGCACCCAGTGTGCTGAGTGTGCCCCAGAGCCAGGTAGCCTCTTCTGTTAAGAAGCAGCACACAGTTACTACTCTCTGACTTTGCTCTACTTCTGTGATTTCTGTAAAACCATCTCTGAATAGGACACAGAACAGCCCTAGAAGCAGGGGCTGGAGTCCAAGGGCTGGCTCTCATCAGGTGGCCAGGCTGCAGCCCCACACTCCCTCCCTGGCTCCAGCCAGTCTTCAGTTACAGCCCAACAAGAGGCAAAGCTTTGGCAGGGTACGGTTCTTGGTGTTTTGGGTACTGCTCAGGGGGGTTTTGGCACAGCCTATGCCTCAGCTCAACAGCTGATTCATTTATCAGATCTGGAACTTCTCTTCTGAAAGAGAATCTCAGTTTCCCAGCTCTCATTCCCATCTGCAGAGTATCTCTGAAGCCAACTGGTGAATTCCCAAACATGAGAAGTATTAATTGTGCCAGGTTTTTATCTGGAATTGCTCCATTTTCTTTCACCACCTCTTGCTGTCACATAGTTCAGATAGCTTCTGCCACCAAGGATGTTTGGTAAGTGACCAGTCCTGCTGAAGAAAAATTATCAAGCATTAAATACAGTGAGAGTATTTTAATCCTCACAGGATTAAATAGTGTGTGGCTCACAGAAAAATATGAGGTAGGCATAGCATGAATTTTAGTTTGATGTACACTAGTCTTGTGTGTGGTTTGCAGCTCTAGGTGATGAGGGGCTCCAAGGGTCACATACCACGGCAACAGTGTATGGCCATTTCATCCACCCTCTGCTCAACCCAGCAGCATGCTCAAAAATCAGTTGTGTCAACACAAAGTTACGTGTATACATAAGGGACTTGCTACAGGACCTGAACACCCAGCTCTAACACTTCTGAAACCTGTTCCAGAATCCCACTTTCTAGCTATTGTATACTTCTCAAGTATAACTCCATAAAAACAAAACAATCTTTATCACAATCATAAAAGCATAACTACGAGATTCTGTTTTGCCTTTGTGTCGTGAAAGAAGGAATTTGTAAACACTCCTGAAACTTTGAGAAAATCTTCCAGAAGTTCCCCAAAAATGAAGCATTTAAAAAGTTTTCATTCCATTCTGAAATCAGTCCCCTTTGCCTATGAGATTATCTGAATTATCAAATATAATCTATATTGGCTGTTTTCAGTTTTATGTAGTGCTCTTCCTGGTGAATGAGTGGCAGCAAACCTGAGAGGGGTTTTGTAGGGAAGCCTCTCAGCCAGATCTCCTTCACTGCGGTTTGTACAAGCACTGAATACAGTCAGCACCTCTGGCTGGAACACCCGGAGGCAGTCTGAACGGTCTGCTCTGGGCTCAGGTATTTATTACAAAACGGACCTACACGCTTGACTGTGGAGTTTTTACAAGCAGTTGTATGAACTGAAGTTAGCAGTTGTATGAATTTAATCTCTCTTCTGTGGATATGATGAAAAGCTTGGCAAGAATTTAGACAGTAGCCAAGGCGAGTGGTACAGAGCACTATTGTGGGTCAGGGATTATATAGCTACTGCTGGTGGCCAGAGACAAAAGATGTGATGTTTTAAGAGTTAGCCTGGAATAGAAACCACAGTGTTTCCATTATTACACAAACAGGGCTTAAAGTCCTTTTCTTTCTTTCTGATGTTTTAAAAGCAATTGCACTGGTTAATAAAATTCAGGGACAAATTTTGTTTTTCTCAGAAAATTGAGTAGATGGAGCCTCTTCAGAAAGCTGTATGTTGTAATCTTGCTAATATCTGCAATTTATAGCTAGGAAAACTAATTCACATTTCCCATGTTACAACCAGAACGGCCAACAGAGGCTTTATAAAACTGGCAAAGGGAGGAAAACACAGGGGAATGTATAAAGGAAGATTTGGCAGCAGGTTTAATATACAATACACACATGGCTGGCAAATCTTCCTTTTTTTCCCTCTTTACTTTGATTCAGTATCCTGACATTTACTCCTAATCTTCTCTTGTTCATGATATCTACAACAGAATAAATAGATCAATGTCAGGAGTCAGCGTGATGACATGGGAGCAGTGCTTAACGTGGTGGGATTTATAGGTGGTCAACAGCGGCAAATATACAACAGGCAAGGGAGGACCTCAGCAGCGTTTGTACCAATGGGCTGGAGCACAGCCACTACAGAGCACCTATGAACCCACAGTAACAAAAGGAAGAGCATTTTCTATTCTCCCTCCTCTGATACTTTGAGACACAGAAATGGCAGAAATCGCTGGAATCGTCTTCTGTTGTCAAACTTCTGAAGTTAACAGCCTTGTGTTGTAATCCTTACACACATCTGGAAGGAGGTTGGTTTAGAGCTGTACAAAATGATTGCTGTAAAATCTAAAGGGTGCCAGTTTTGTCAGGGTTTGGATTCCAGATATCAAATTTGGCTCAATTCAGTGAGAAGACTTTTGAGATTTTAAATGAATTCATCGTTTGCTTATGTTTCTGTGTTGAGACTAATGTGTTTTTTTCTGTTTGGCAAAGAAGCTTCTAGTCAAACCCTTTAGTGTCAGTTTAATCCTTCTGATGTTTGAGAGTCACTCATTTATGAAATCCTCAGGTTATTCATATCCTGCTCATGTAGAAGTTACTACAAAATTAGCATGAAATCTCCCAAAACAAATCGGAGGTTTCATGGAGCTTTTGCAATGAAAGAAAAATAATAGTCATTTCTTGAAACCTGTTCAGAATGTCATATTAAGTTTTGGATGTGTTAAAAAATCACATAGACCTTCCCTGTCATTCAATTCTCTTGAAATAAATTGTGAGAGATCCCCTGGTAGCCTAATTCAGAGCTTGTGTCTTTTTTACCTCCATTACATTTTGGCATGCTCAGGCAATAAACCAAATAATCTTCCCCATGTAAAAATGTGTTTAATAAGCTACACAACTACATTCTCTTCTCTCTTCCCTGGATTGGGCATCTTTCAGCATCAATGCAGAATTGCATATACAAAAATGTCCACAAACAGAGGCTGCAGTGAAAATCAGATTTACGATCTTTCACAAAGAATCATGTTTTTTCAGGCTGTCTACAGAGTTGTCAGAATCCATTAAAAACAAAGGTCCTCTTTTACCCTCCTTAGGCTTTAAAGTTTCAAACACGGGTAGAGTGGTTGTGTTGCATAATTACAGTTGCAACAGTTGTTTGGAGGGAAAATGCACATTTATGCAGACACTTTAATGCAAGTTTTCATTCCAAGTTTATTAAATACATTTTTGAAGGCACACTTCTTAAGGAAAATGGTCCATGCTTGTAGTTTTCCATGTTAACAGTTTATTGACTTATTTGCTTGTTTATTTCAGCTGCTGATCTCTCTAACTGTTGCATTCCCAATCACTTTTCTTCCATCAGAGGAAGCAATCAGAAAAAGCTGTCATTGCCCCTCAAGGTTTCTTGTTGGCTAATTGGAGTTTTTGGCTCTTTATCCTGATGATTAAAAGAACAGCTGAGTGGAAGTCAGAATGCATTTACAGAGCTGACACACCCAGTTCTTTCTGCTCTTTGGTTTACTCTGATTAATTTAGCAAATGAAACTCTTGTAAACTCACATAACTTTTTGCCTATACAAAACTACGGTTGCTATATAGTTTTAAGTAAGCCTTGGGTAAACTGTTCTGTAGATAACTAAATCAGAATAACAAAAGCTTTTAAAAAGCTTTTTGTTGAAAAGTGTTTTTCTGTAAAGTGACATTTTGTGCTGGGGCATATAGATTGTATGAAATGAAACAGCCCTTTTCAAGAAGCTGCCTTTATTTTAGTGTATGAGAAAAACAACTGTTGCTGTTTACACACTTCAATCAAGGTAAGCATGTTTGCCTAAAGTATTACTGCAGCTTGGCTTGCAAACACTTGAAGATTGCTTACCATTTTTCTATATTTAGACTGCTCTGTGAAATTGTCTTTATCAAAACTTTTGGGAAAATCTTTAACAGAATCTGAGAAACTTGCCTAATTTATGCAGCCATCTATTCTCCTTCTATTGATTCCCTCCATGATATATGTTTATCCTCCCTGCCTGTGAAAACCTAGAATTAAAACTGAAGCATTTTTATTTTATGCCTGTAATTGCTGGTAGAAAAGAGATGGTTTTTATGGGCAAAAGCCGTAATCTGTTTAGTGAGCTTTAAACAAATCATCTTGTAAAACCAAATACAAAACTTTTGCAAGTTTACAAGACAGAAAGTTCCAAACAGTAAAACCTTACTTCACTGCAATTTTTAGGAACTACTTTTTAAAGAACTAACCATTCCCACACCTTTTGTAATGAAATAATACAAAGTGAACTAGCCAGCTCCCTGGATTTGAGAGGGGAGAGAGAGTGTTGGGGACGAGGTCCTCACATCAAAACTATCCTGGAGAGATCAACCATTGATGATTTAAATCTTCACTACTTTATCTCTTTGTTTGCTGCTTGGAATGCTATTGATACCTTCTTTGTCTTTGTAATTGTTTTAATTAGCCACCCAGCATGGGCCCCTGACAGTGCTTGTGATAGAGTATTATGGACAACCCAGCAGGACAGTGAGCCTGTTAACATGAAACACAGACATTATGGCAAGCTTAATTTCTTTTATTTGTGTCATCTTTTTTTCCTGTCCTCTTTGTTTGTGTGTGTGCGTGCGTTATTGCTGGGGAGAATAAAAATAACTTCCCAACTACTTCGCCTTTTAAAGGGGGAAAGAAGCGTGAAAACACCATCACAATAATTTCTCGGAGATTGTACAATTAAAGCTGATATTATCACATGTCGTTTCTGGAGTCAAACAAAGAATGAAACATTGGCCATATTGATTAGTCTTTTCATGCATCGTGTCTTCAGCAATTAGACTGATATTTATGCCAGTTACTGTACTCTCGACTCTGCAAATTTATTCTTTTTTTTTTTTTTTGGCTCTGTAATGTTATTTGTTCTTGTTGACCACATCCTTCTTTTGTAAATGGAAATCTGGATGTTCAATTATGATGCAGATCTGCAACTCATTAGCAGTAAGCTTTGGTACTGTTGCCATTTGAAGACAATTCTGACATTTAGCTTTTGGGAACTTTTGGCAATGTGTATATTTTAGGGAAAAAGAAAAAAAAGCAAAACCCAAAAGTTTGTTTTTCGAGATAAACAATTCAACAATGTCAAAACCTCAAATCCTTTCATAATGTAGGGCTTTTTTCAAAAAAAAAAATTGTGCTTGGGATAGAGGAATGTGAATAGAGAGAGAGGTGCTTCATGAAAGCACAAGTTTCCTTTGAATTTGGTTTGTTCAAATTAGCCCAAGGTCAGTCCCTGCCAATTATTGCCCCACTTCAGCTGTTCTCTGGACATTAATAAAAGCATCTGCTTTATTAACCAGGAATCCAGTTTTGCATTCTGAAAGCAAGGAGTTTGGGGTTTTTTCCCCCACTGCTTTGAATTTCTGTCTCATTAGCATATTTTTTAAATTTTATTGGCCTCCTTGAAATATATCTGTGATAAAGTATTAGTTTGTGACTTGATGGACCTGATTGAAATCATTCTCCACTTTGACAGAGTCGAATGTAAATCCTAAACGCCTGGGAATTCCTATGTTGTGTTAACCTAGAGGCACTGCTTATTTTCAGTCTTGCCAACTCTGGCACTTTTTCACATGGTTTAAAGAGGAGAAGGTGTGTAACAGGGGGAAGGCTTGTTTCCTAAGAAAGATTTTCATCATGACTGTTTTGAAGAGAAGCTGAAATACAACCTGTGGTGTCCACTTCAAGCCAAAGGGAAGCCTGGGGGGAAGGAGGAGAGGGAAGGGGGCTGTGGTACTGCCTGGCTCTGCTGGGCACTGGTGGTGAGCTCAAGCTCCATGAGAGGTGAATGGCTGTACAGTGAATGGAAATCTTAAAATCAAAGAGTATTGCCCCCGGCACTTGGTGGCTGCACAGGAAGCATATCTGCTCCTTCCACAGCTTGCAGCTCAGCGGTTGGAGGTAAATTCTCATCCTTTTCTGTTTGTGTTAATTCAAGAGCAAGGACTCTGAGTCCTGGCTGGATGGGGCAGCAGCAAGAGACTGTTCAGCTTCTGTGGGGACAGTAAATCAAAGACATATTTGCTGTAACTCCATAATTCAGTACACTAGAAAAATTACTTAATTTAAATTGGGAGGATGAGGAATCCCTATTGCCATTAAAATAGCCAAAGAAGGCTCTTTATTAAAACAAATAGACAAACAATGTTGCCTTACCTAGAGTGTGAGAGACATGGGTTCCTTCAGGGAAGGAAGCAGTAAGATGTTCACTGGCCATGTTTTACCCATCTTCAAGATAGTCTAAACTGTAATATTAATCTTCTCTGCACTTTGGCCCCATTTCCTTCGCTGGCAGATATCTGGGGAAAGAGACAGCTGGAGTTTTCCTCAGCTCAGTTCACTCACATTAGTGGAGTTGGGATGTGGCAGAAATTAAGTTGTCTCGAGATTTACTAATTTTTATTTAAAAGGTACAAGCCATGAAGTGTATTATCTTGGCCACAGACTTCTTCTTTGACCTTGGGCAACTTGCACAGCCCACCCTGTGCTTCAGCCTCCTGCCCTCCTTTTGCTTTTCTAGAATGTCATAGGGTGAAAAAGCCACTAACAATTGCAAAGTGCTCAGAAACCACTTTAAAGAAAGCTGTTGGGGCTGAATGGAAGATAACTGATGGGATCTCTGATGCCAGTGCTTAGCCATCCCTTACAGAAAAATAAATAATTATGTTTATGTCTATTTGTTTCTCTTCTCCAAATAGAAATATAACTCTTGGGTAGCACTCAGACTGAAAAACTGTGGCATGCCATGTTTACCAAACTCATATTATAATTATATGTGAAATATTAGTATTTTGATCAAAAATAATTATGCTAAACATTGTCTTTGCACCATAAAATCACATACTTGGAAACTCTGATTTTTATTTTTTTTTTTTCCTGAAGTCTCCATTCTGATTACTTTGAATTTGGATGTGTGTTTACTTGCAAGCAGCAGTGGTGGCACTGCTGATTAAGTAATTAGGTTTTGATTTACTTATTTCCATATGTGTTCATGGAAAATATGTGTACAAATTCAAGGTACAATTTGGTGTTTGGTGCTTATTGTATCCCAAATACTGTGCCTGCTTTTTCTGATAAACCTGACTGACTGTAGATACTGCAGTTTATGTTATACCATAATGCATCTGGCTGTGAACATGAGTTCAGTGACTGGTTTTGTTGTTGGCACCTGACGGATGCTGAGGCTGCTCGGGGCACCTCAGCCCGGGTGTGGACACTACAAGGGCAATAACAGTTTCATCTGTTCTACGTCTCTTTCCTCCACCATCCTTTTCTATCTCATTGTTGTGTGCTGGCCTCTCTGCTACAACAATACACTTGTTGGGCTGTGTTATTTTTTCCATGTTGGACCAGTGTCCGTACTGCAGAGTTCATAGTGTAGCTGAGGGAGGGTTGGAAAGCTCCAGGGATGGGTCCAACAGGGACAGCTGGAGTGGCAATGCCATAAGCTGCTTTTCCTTGCTGATATTCAGTCTTTGTGATATTGAACCAATAAGGTGAGCATTTTCCACAAGTTGAAAGCTGAATGCCCTACAAAGCCAATGGGAAGAGATGAGTGCCCTTTCCCCATTGGGGAAAGTGGTTGAGCACCTAAATTAGATGCCTACCTTGTAAAGGCATAAGCAAAAACAGAGCAAACTAAATCCAGAAAGAATCTCTTGTACCCAGAAAGCTTGTGGAAAGAGGCAGAACTCCTCCAGTCTAAAGGAAGTTTGATATGCTATTAAGAGATTAATATACTGTGATTATGATGGAGCCATTGGTCTGGAGTTGATTTACTTTTCAGATCAACAAACCTTGTTCGCTGGTTATTTGCGAGATGATGAAGGCTCCTCTAAAGCACCAGAAGAGAGCTTTTTGTGTCCCTCAATCTGACTCACAATTTATAAATAATAGCTGTGTTTACAAATCAGCCATGAGCAAAACTCTCCTGGGTGAGGCAGTGTCTAAACAGAGACAGTTTAATTAGTTCTTACTCAATATTTAGTAGGCAACAAAGGCCCATCCCAATGCCAGCGGAAATCAGTGGCTGTCTTCATGGGATGCTGGATTAGTTATCTGATTTGACCACTTTGGACAAGGAGTTTTATTTTTATGTTGGAAAAATTGCATGGGAAAGCTTTGTAAGTTATCTGTAAACTCCAGACGTTGGCACACAGTAACATAGCCTGAATCACGTGGGTCTCTTCTCCCCCCAGACAAACTCATGTGTTGTAGAGTTTAAAAAAGGAAATAATATCTATCATCTTCTGCACCGTGGCTTGATGTTCTCACTGGCAAAATCTACCAGAACATATTTAATCTTAAATCCCCAGTTTCATACTGGTTAACATTCAGGCCTGTTATGAATGACCCTGCTGCACAGGCTGCCAGTGACCAGCCCCACTCCTGGGACATGGAGATGTCCTTCGTGGAGGTGTGTGCCTGGGAAGTCACTCTCAAATGTGGGCATGAAGGGGTGTGCACCTTCTGGAGAATGCACCCCACCTTGGAGAGACCAACAGTTGAAACCTATCCTCATGGAGATGCCATGGTGGAGAGGGGATTATTTGTACCTTGAGCAGTGGGGAAGGTCATTGTAAACCTGCTGGGGAGAATGGACTCATGTCTGAAATGGGAGAAATACATGACATAGCTAAAACTATTAATTTCTGACACAAGAATTCTTGTAGTAACGCATTTACCGAAAGGCAGCTTGAGTGTAAACAACTAATTGTAAAGGTCAAGTGATTATTTTCTAGTTTTCATTTTGAACTAGATGGTGAAATGTTTACATCTCCTATAGATATGATTGATGTGGAGAGCAAACAAGAAAAAAGTCCTTTACTGGGTCAACAGGTTACTTGGAAATGTGTGGAAAGGTTAATCCCAAAGCTTCTGTCCTTCTTAAGTGACCATTGTTATTTATGTATTCATAACCCTGGAAAAATCATAAAGACCTTTCCCCCCACTCCAGGAAGTTATACTCAAGCATTTACCTGTTACAAATGACTAACTAAAGTAATCCGCAATTTTTATGACCTCTCACTGCACTTTCAAATGAGGTTTTTTTCCTTTGTGAGTGCTTGGTGAGGTATTACTTTCTGCTCAGGTGTAACTGAAATCCTGGGTCATCCATTCAAGGATGTTGTTGCCCACAAGATATTAATTGCTTCTCGAACCTTAGAACTACTCCAACTTCCAAAGGTTAATGGAGCAGATAGATTTAAGACATGTTCCTAACCACACAGGTTATCCTCCCTTCCAGAAATATGACACTCACTGGAGATGGGTCATTCATTTTTATTGTTTAAAAGGTAATGAAGCACAGCATTTATAATCTGCTAGCTGGGAACATCTTACATGTGAAAAAAAGAGGCCACGATATGCACTGCTTTTATGGATGTTAGCACATCCACCTTTGTTCTCATTCTCTGGAAACTGGCCACAGAGGCACACGTTTTGGATAAAGCATCTGGTTGCCCTTAAAGGGCAAACCTGGTGTGCTCCACTGGGACACTGGTGCCCACAGCCCTTCCAGGTGATTTGCAAATCTGCTGAGAGCCACAGAAGTTAAACTGCTGTGAGGACAGTAAGATCCATGCCACCTAGCTGGCAGCAGTGAGAAGAAGCTGGTTCAGCTTCACAGATTGTGAATGCAGTGGGTTGTGTGTTCTGTTTATGAGTGAAGTCCTCCAGCATCGACGTTTCAGAAGTTCCCCAGCTTCTTTGAAATGGTCTCACACCGAACAGTAGCGTGCTCTGGGTTACATTACACTTGGTTGACACAAGCTTGCTTTTCTGTGGTGTAAAATATACTCAGCTGAAATTGGGAGTGAGTTAGTTTCTTTAAATTTCAGTAGGCTAAGACCCTTGAACTCTGTGCCAGATGACACTCTTGAACAGCAACAACAAATTCCTCATGTGAACTTCATTATCCTCTCCTAATTTTCAGAAGTTATCTAAATTCTATCTATCATAAAACCTTGGCAAAACAACTGCTAAGTTTTGATAAATATTCTATAAGCCTCAGGATTTACTAGGAAGATTCATCAGGGTCCCTTCATCCCTCCCACACACACTGTGGGCTTTGGAATTTTAAAAATATTTGCACAGGTTGTGTGTGGACACGTGGCTACTCATAACATGGATAACCTCCAGCTTCTCCCCTCTGTCTTACACAAAGGATGCAAGTAGTTTGGCTTGCCAGGTTCTCCAACCCACTAGGTCACTCAAAATAAAACCAAGGAGGTCTAAATCTGTTCTGTATCAGCTAAGAACCATGTTTCTTCATCCCAGTTAAAGTTTTCACTAATAAATATAATCAATGTTCTTGTGCAAAAGAACAGAAACACTTCTGGCTTTCTGGTGTATGTCAGTGAAGTCAGATATTTTAATAGTTTGAAACTGTGATGTAAAAATGTCGTAGCCATGGTTGTTATAACAGGCTGTATTTTTTTTTTTTTTTTAAAAAAAAAGATATTTTCTAAATGATAAGGAAAATAAAGAGAACTTTGATCTTGGTTTGGGATAGATCCATGCAAGCATTAAGTTTCAGTTGTCATCCCAGGGAGATCAATCAAATTCGGTGCAAAGGCAGGTGTCATCCAGACTTCTTTCTTTCATTTAAAGATGAAGGCCCAAGTAAATACTGCCCTCAAATCTGTCAATGATTTTTCCTTAGTAGCTAGTGGCAAGCTTTATGCTTTAAATTTTGATCTTGCAGAAGAGTCTGTCCAGCATTTCTGACTGTAGTGTCATTGCACTGCTGCTTTACATTAGTACCAGGTTCTAGCTATCTTGAGATAGTTGCAACAGTTTTTCATACACTGCTCAGTAAATCTCTAGAATATTCAGTGGAGTCTTACTTCATAAATTTAATTTTAAAACTTTTGCTTTTTTGGTTTAATTTCTTTATGTTTCTGAATTATGAGTGTTTTCTCTCAAAAACAGGAGGCTTCTATTTCTTTCCTCCAGTTCTCAGTAGGGTTCTTATGGATCACAGCAGTAGCTCAGCAAGTTGTCAGTCAAATATGTATGCACATTGCCTACCACTTCAATGATAAAGTCTGTTGACTGGAGACTGCAAAGTCTGGGTTTAAATTCTGTAGCCATTTACCTTCTGCACTGTTGCCAAGACTCGGGATCACTTTAAGACTCCATCTCTGTTGTGAGCAATATAAGATTTAAGGAAACTCCTGAGGAACTGGGGTTGGCATTGCAATTTCAATACAGATCTACTGGAAGAGCCTGTAGACTTTTTGCTGGGGGGTATCTGACCCCCACCAGCCAAGGACACTATCAGTGGGAAGATTACAGTGATCTCAGTTGCCCACAGAAAGGGATAGTAAATTATGTGATGCTCCTTATGGTCTCCTGCTGTGGAAACTTAACTTTATAGACTACAGAGTTGAGTCCCACACTGCAAAATATGAAAGGGGCAATTTTACATCTTCATCAGAGTGATATCGAGGATGAAATTATTTCAATAGTTAGGACAAATAGTAAGTGGGAGGTCAGTAGATAAAGAGATTAAGAGCACCCAAAAGGTCAACACATTTTACTGTGGAGCCAGGAAGAAGGTAGATGAAAGAGATAGACATGCCAAAGAGCAGGACTTTTGCCGGTTCCTTATACAGTATGGGCTGACTCTGCAGCTGGTGAAAACGCAGTCCCGCCAGGCTAGTAAAGGGCTATATACATCACAGGAAGAGAACAGTTGTTTAACAGAATTTCTTCACTACTGCATTTGGATTAATTGAATCCTGCACGGGGGCCTTATCAGGAAGAGCTGTCAGCAAAGAATTCCAATAATCCAATCAGGAGGTCACGAGTGCAAGAATAAGTATCTACAAATCGGATTGAGAGAGCCCAACCTGAAGCCAAGCAATATTCCAGAGATGACAGAATAGATGATTTCACCACATTGCTGATATAATTAATGGAGATTGATAAATTTATCACAACACCCATGTTTTGTTTGTTGTGTTGGAAAAGTGATAATCTAAAACCCTGATTAAAAAGGCAACAGAACAAGAAGTGTAAATGGGGCAATAGTCACAACTAAACAACCACGTCTGTCATGTCTGGGCAGTATTATGAATATCAAGTATTTTTAAGCAGGTGTCCAACATTAACCACCACATTAAATACAAAGCCAGTTGATAACTGAGTAACAGATGGGTTAGAGGTTGTTTTAAGAAAAAAAAAAAAAAAAAATTGGTCATGGGACTGGTTGTGTCAAACTGTTGCCTAAAAACAACTGTTCTGCAGTGTAGATACTCAGGAATATCATCTGCATCAAACTGTTCTTGGGAAGAAATATTTCAAGTGAATGACTCAAACCTTAGTCACTTTTTGTTGTGTGTTTCCCATTGTATTTATCAGAGAAGTCTCTTGACCTGAGCTGTCTTATATAAAAATAAAGCTGTCCATAACTGAATGAAATACAGTAAGGTCCAACTTTCACCCTGGTTTTACCTGCCACCCTAGTGATTTAAGTTTGTTTGTTTGTTGGTTTTTCTTGTAGGAAAGGATAATCTCAAAAAGAGAAATGCAATGTGTGCTCAGGACTGGGTCTTGACTAGGAAAAGCATTGCAAATGTGTGTATAATTTTTAACACATAATTTGGCCCAGTTGAGAAGTGGTATTCAACCAGGACAGACTGAGAGCTTGTAACGCTCCAAAGGGAAGGAATCTATGAACTCTCTCATTCAGGGCAACTTTAGGTCCATGAATTAGTAAAGTGGAAGAAAATGCTGTGGTATGTTCTGAGAATAGGTCTTCCCCAGCTCTTGTTGAAGTATAATCTGCCTTTCTTCAATTTTCTGACTAGTGACAATATATCTACATATCTGTGTACTCTTTTTTTTCTTCCTGTTTCAGTGTTACAAGATAGTAAAATCTGTCTATGCCAAAAAACCAAAATGAACTGAAGATGAGAACAAGTGACATGCTAAATTCAACTCCCTTACACAGGAATGACTGAGAGTAACTTTGTGATTTAACCCAGTGTGACTGAGAGTTGATTTGGTCTATTGCTGACTGCATAAAGGCTTTCCTGATCCAAGAGATGTCTCTGTATTGTAAAACCTTGTATTTCTAACCTTTAACATCTTACCAAGAGTACTGTCTATTGCTTTCACATCATTATCTGAGTTTAAATACCTCTCATCTGAGCTTGTTCTTCCTTAATCTTTAAACCTTGCTTAGTGCTACCTTCATACTTAATCATTCTCCTGCTTTGCAAAGCACTTGGGGATCATTCCGATGATAAATTTCAGCTTCATCAGCTACTGACCCACATATGCTCTGCAGCCAGACTGCAACTGCTTGTCCCTATGGGTCCTAGGGTAATGTTATAATTAAAGAGCAGCTGCTGGCATATAGAGGCTCCATGGACTATATCATCAAAGGGCAACTGATGTCCCACATTAATTGAATGGATCTCTAAGGAATTTCAGTGATAGAAACCAACTTTCCTCCTTGGGAGAAATTACAGCACATCTGCCTTGCCATAGCCAGATGCTGCACTAGTTCTGATGATTGTGTCTCATTCACTACTACAGTCATGCCTATAGGTATGAGAAGGAGATCTTGACAGCTCGCTGGGACCTCTTGCTAGGTTTCCCCATGAGTACCAAAGATGCTTCTATGCATTTCATACAGTAAAGTTGTATGGTTAATTACACTTATTTACCCATCTGATGATTAAAGATAGATGGTAGTCAAATTTAAAATGTCCTTTTGTGTGTCAACAAAAATGGATAAAAGAAAATAATCTTGTGTTTGGTGTATGATTAACCTGTGGAATTTACTGCAGTAGGATATTACTGAGGCAAATAGTTTAGTAGGATTTAGGGATTAGACACATGAATAAGAGCAACATTTACTAGTTACCTTCTCTGGACTTAAGAAAGGTGATTTCTTCCCAGTGCAATTTGATACATAAGGTCAGCAAATGATCACTAGCATAAGGACAGGTGATGTCTTCTCCAGCCCGTGGCTTCCAGCAGGTCTCCAAGACAAGATTCTTCCTTACTGGAGAGGGATAAGGTACCCACGTGCTTGTCAGTCGGGGCGAAATACTGTACTGAATGCACAACTGCTGTCTTCTGTTGAGGGATTATTTTGTCCCTGTGGGTCAGGTCAAGACTATTTCACACCCTCAGCAGTTTGGGGTTTTACCCTCCCACTTTTTTTATTCCTTTCTTAATTTCAGAAAGCCTGACAGTGTGGCCAATACCCTTCTGCAACGACCATTACAACTAATGGACAAGGCTATTTATAATAAAGTCTGTTAAAGAGTAGTTAACAAGCCCTGATTTCTATTTAACTGTCACTCTGTAACCTGCTTGAGAGCAGATCTGTACTCTAAACATAATCACCTCTTAATGCTTCTTATTTATTTATTTAGAGGCAGTATAAACACCATAGGCCAGAACCTCTGCTGATACCTCAGCGCACCCCCAGCAGCCAGGATCTGTTGAAATCAATGGGGCTTTACTGATTTACATCCCCTGAGAATCTCCACGTAAAATAAATTCCAGCCAGGAGGTAGGAGATACATGTATAGGCAGAAGTCAGATAAATTGGTGTGGTTTTATGACACACAGACATCTCAGGGTCAATAGTATGTACAGAAATCAGAGTTCCTTTAAAAGAAAACTTAACGACTAATCCAGCTTATTAAACCTGATTTATGTTTGTTAAAAAACAGTCAGGTGACAACTAACTGATGCATATCTTTATTTGCTTTGGTGTAATCCTGCATTTTTGTTTTGCACTCGTAGATATGATGTTTCACTGTTTTAAGGTCAGAGTCTAATTTCAGATGTCACAAGAAAGGTAGTGTATGAAGAAGCACGCTGCTGCTTTGTGTGCACGTAAAGAAAAAAAAACAGATATTTTGCAACACTGAACTCCTCCGCAGTCCCAGTAGTTAGGAACTGCCCTGTCAACCTTAAAAACAACAAAATACCTTTAAATCAAGAAGTTGCAAAACACTTTTCAAACTGTCATCTCAGACAGCCAAGTTTTTAATAAGTTGCAATAGTCCTAATTTTTTTCCCCCTTGTTGATGTTAGACTTCAGAAAACTATGTGCAGTTTTTGCTCCAAGTGAAATGAATATGCACCCAATTCTGGGGCTGCAGCCCATGGCATGTGCACAACTGGAAGCTGGATTAAGCTGAAATAGGTGGATTTCTATTAAGGAAAGTTAGTATTATATATTTTAAGCACATAATCTTAACTAATTTCTCTGCCACTTTCCCCCCTCCCCCAGGATGAAAGAACAAATCAAAACTTTTGACACAATTATTTTTGTGGGTTTTAGTGATCCAGCCTTGTTCCTTACGACATGACTACTGTACTATGACTTAATATAATGCTGTGCCATGAAACACCTCATAAAAATAATGTTATTTCCTCTGCTTTCTTCTGAACCTTTACAAGAAAATTGCTTTCAGTCTGCTTAAATCCTGTTACTTTTCATAACAACCTCTTACAATAAAAGCAGTAGAGTTAACTAGGTTGATATGAACAAACCAGAAAAATAAGGTAGATGTTTAATTTTTTTCCCTGTTTTGTTTATTGCTTTGTCATTTACCAGAAGTTGGAAGGAAAAAAAAGTAATTGGATGTTTTATAATTTGTGACCATTTAAAAGAATAAATGACCTGAATCAAAGGTCAAAGCCTTTGTGCTTTCTGCAGTAGAGAGGTTTTTGTTTTGTTTTCCCCTGAATCTTTTTATACTGGGGAGGAGAAAAAAAAAAAAAAAAAAGAAAAAAATTAAAGCAGACTAAAATAAAAATCTCCCCTGTGCATATTCACACAGAAGACGATTCCTAAAGGATCTTTACAGCTTCTGATTTAAATGCCTCTTTCCTTAAAGCTTGCAAATATCAACAACATTCCTGCACACTGTAATCAAATACTTTCCCAAAAAGCCATGGAATGTGCCATAATTTGTCAAAGATCCTCACTGACAAGTTTTTAGTAAAGTCCACTACAGCAAACCCTCCTCGGCCCCCTTGACCCACGTAGCAAGAGACCTTTGACCCTATTTGGGCCTCTTTTATGAGCTTCTTTCACTCTGACCAGATGGCTAAACTATCAAAGGTTTTTATGAGTAAAAACTGCTTTTCAAACTCACAAGTTGTATATTTCTCTCCATGTTAATGTGAACTATCAACCCAAAGGCTTTAAATTGAAAACACAAAAGGTGCTCTGCAGCTGCTGGCTCTGCAGTGGCACCTCGCATTGTGCCGGCTGGGTGGGGATGTTTGCAGAGTAAACAGCTGATGTCCAGATGAAGACAGTTTAAGGCCAAATAGTTTTAAAAACCACCCATCGAAACCCTAATAAATTATTTTTCCCCAGGATATTGTTTTGAGCCCCTAACGTGGTGTTTGTGTATTCATTCCCAGCTACCGCCAGCCCACCCTCTCTCTTCTGCATGGAGACCACAACCTGGAGTGGCAAATTAGGACTAATTAGACCAAATTGTGTCAGAAACAAAAATACAGAGATTACAGACTTCTCAATCAGTTTGAATTTCAATGCAAACATCTCTGAACACCTGGACATTGCTTTCTTAAACCAAGTGAATTGTCCTGTCCTTTGCTGTCCCTGCACTGTCAGAGTAGCACTGGGGAGGATTTTTAATCTAAGATCATTCATGGGGATTTGCTGTTACTGTACAGTTCATCTATTCTGCTTTTTTTTTTTCTTTACAGAAAAATTCAGTATTGTGGGGTTTTTTGTTGTTTGTTTGTTTTCAAACCCTGTAGGTATCTTTTATATAAAATATCAATATACATGTATTTCACAGCATTTACTCTTCCTATTTTTAAGATATATTTAACTATTTTCAAACCAAGATTATAAATCACAGAGAGATTAATAAAGAAAAATCATACCCTCATAGGCTTTCCCAAGAGAGCTAGGGAATATAATCTGCTCTTCCGCTTTCTCACAGGTTTGCAACAGCTCCTTTTTAACCCTTTCCATTCTGGCATGCCATTCTCTCCATGTTGTATTTGTTTTGTGAATGGAAAATCATATATTGCCAGAACTGCACATTTGGGAACAGTTTTAGTTTAACATTCTTAATTAAATTAATCTTATGCAAGTTATTTCTTTAATTCATTTTGAAATGAGAGCTTTAAATGATTATGTATTTTTAAAGTCAAATATCCTTTTTCTCACTTAAAATCACAAAAGGGTTTTGTTTGGAGGAACACAGTGGTGTCCAAGTAGGATAAAATATAAATATTGGCAAAAAGCTTGTGCTTTAGAGACACCAGGGTGTCTGTTAACATCAGGCTCATAGATCATACAGTCATCCATGCATTCCGAATCACGTAGGCCAGGGCTGTGCCTTCTCTTCAGTAGCTGTTCGGACCTACTGTACTTATAGCTGTCAGTCATGCCAGCACATGTCACAAGTGAAGATAATGTACAGAAAAATAGATGTAAAAATATATAAATTTTTCTTTTACCTCAGAAAAAAAAAAATCAACTTATCCTTACCTTCTGTCTAAAGCTTTTCACTTTCTCAGATTTCTTTACATGTGACTTGTTAATCCATCAGTCTTGTTTATCCAACCAGGTTTATTAATGACAAATGTTGCTGGCCTTGCTGAGTTATGACTGTAAACTGAAAGAATATGAGGGCCAAGGTGAAAAGGTGATTTCTTTATAACAGCTGTAATTTATCCTGGGCTTTGGCCAGGCCTTTGATTTTGGACTGGCCCTGGATATAGTATTCCTACTGATTGCATTAGAATAGCCCTCAGGGGTCATGCTGAATTCCAGGGCCCTGGAACCAGTTAGAAGAATGGAAGATGACCATATGTGCAGGGTTAGAGAATGATAATAAGGTGCAGCACAATACAAGCCCTGGTGTTGTGGAAATCCTCTGCTATGCCTTCTGCATGCTGTCATTCATATAAGCATTGCATAAGAAATGCATCCCAGCTTGGTCAGGAGGAGGAGAAAGAAAGCAGGAAAAAAGAAATTAAGTCTCTTGGTTAGTCCTTGGGTTCATTAAACATCTCCTGCAAGGAGAGGGTTTGAGTGTATCATGTTACTTCTGTTTAGATTTTGAAAGGATAGGAGAGGCCAGTGCCATCTAAAGCAGCTTCAGCAATTGTTGTTTCCAAGTATCACTTCTTGTGCAAAAGCCATCTGGTCCTTGTCCCACAAAGAGGGAAGAGGTGGAGAATATGAGGGCCTCATTTCTGGTTTTCCCTTAGTTTAGTAGTCCTGAAGTTAGATCACCCAGATAAGCTGAGTCTTGTTCTCATTTTGGAGACAGGGTCTTGGTCTGTCCAGAGGTGGTCTTCCCTTCTTGCCCAGCTCACCCAGGGTGTAGGACATCTCTGGTCTCTTCCTTTTTCAGCCTGGGTGAATAAAACCACTTCTCCCACTTGCTATGCGAGCGTATCTTAACTAGGAGTGAGTTCTCAATCTTTCCTGTTGAAATTGTCTCACTTCTCATGGAGTAATTAAAGTTGAAACTGGAGTTGTAGGAAGAGAACAAGTATGCATATAATTTTCCTTACTAGGGGCTAGGGCACTGTGTTGGGAGGGATAAACTCGAGTATGGGGCTCTGCCCCAGCAAATATTAATGTAATTTGTATCAAGCATTCACAGATAAGTTACCACAGGAATATTCTTTATTGTTTAATATTCCACTCTCAACCGTAAAATCATAAGAAACTACAGGAAACAGGAGGTCTGGGCCCACCTGCCCTCAAGTCAGCTGGATTGCAACTTTGTAGGTGCAAACAGATGGTTATACTGCAATAACAATTGTACAATTTGGTGATAGGTACTGCTATAGACAAGTTTTCACAGGTGCAAGATTGCCTTTGAAAAGAGATCAATCCAACCTCTTAAAGCAGTTTTATTAACTGTTGACAATTCCCATTATTTTTCAGGCATGGCTGATTACACCCTCACTTTTGGCAAATGCTAAAATAGCTCATGGTCTCTGCTGACTTAAATGTCTTTGCAGCAGGGCAATACTGTACCTGAATTCTATAAAATACATCTGGTATCTCAAAAAACTGGTAACTGTAGGAATATGGGCCTGACTACCTGGCTGCACATAAAACTGTACATACTGCAGCTAATCCTTCTACTTGCCAACCTGTCATTAAGTGCTGAAGCTGATTTGCAGCCAGCCAGGCTTGCCGTGACTCGAGTGACCGCTTTCACGTGAGATCAGTGCCATGGTCAGTCTGTCTTGAGACACAACATGGCATTAGCTCTTCCTTGTTGTATGTGTGCCTTTTGGCCTCTGCAGTGTTTTATCATTATTACCACACATTAATTTATTAATGGTCCAGGTTGTACCTAGTGTTAAGGTGAACCTATTCTGTAAGTTCTCACATTATTCACCTTGCCAGGATGCATCTGAGCATCTTCCAGCAGCACAATAAGTGACATGCCTAATCAGTGTAGGACGTGTTCATCCTCCTCCCCAGAAGGAAAAAGCTGTGTGGTGGAATAGCTCGCTTTCAAGAGGGAGAGACGAGGATTTTTGGAGAGGTGGGAAAAAGGGGGTGAACATTCATAAAGTACTTACTGCAGTAATTTAACATACAAAGACATTCAGGCCTCTGGACAGTTCCTAAAAGAAATAAAAAACCAAGCTACTGCCCACATACTGCTCCAGCTGCTATTCTGGTCTTGTGATAGGTGTCAGTAAATGACAAGACAGAGATATGAGTGGGAGAGCTGTACTCTGAGAGACACGTGATTGCACGGGCAATCGCATCCTTCATTTGCACAGGATGACTCTTTCAGCTCCTGGCTAAACAATTGCTCTTGCAATGTGCCAGTGGAGCAATAAACAG
The DNA here is from genome assembly GCA_907165065.1 of Caprimulgus europaeus. The sequence continues at coordinate 7,845,294 of OU015541.1, forward strand.
CTGGGAGGGTTGTTTGGGCCAAATGCTTGTGGTTCTGTGCTCCTCATGGCCAATATTTCAGAAAATACAGCCTTAAATTCCTGCATGTTCAGATGGCAAAATTAATGGTAAGGCATCAATCATCTTTGACAGAAGCACTGCAAGTTATCTGAAGGTTCATTATTAAGTATATAGAGGCTATGGGATTTCATCTCAAAAAACACTTTCAATTTTTAACAAAGGAGAAAACAGTAACCTTTATTACACATTTTTGGTTTCTGTTCTCTCTTCCATACTGTTGTCTGTAGCGCTTATAGTCTAAAGGCAAGGGTAGAAGATATACCTGAGTATTTGGGGAGTGAGCACAGAATGGGCTTGCTAGAAATGCTAGACAGGAAATATGTATAGCTCATCCATACCTTATTAATCAAGAAGCATTAAAATCTGAAGTCAGATATCACTTTAAATAATGAATAATTTGAAATAACTCAATACTTATTTTTGTATTTCTTTTACTCATTTTTGAGACCTTAGGTGATACATATCAAAGGGGTTTTTTAATCAGGCTTGTGTTTTAAAAAAAATATTTTTTTTTTTCCATAATGAAAACTAAAATTGTGAAGTGACTTCACTTTTGCACCAATTCTTAACATAAGTAGAGTTAGTAGTGCTGTGGTATAATGCAGCTGTATTCCCAAACCATTGCACCACTATGGTGTAAACAGAAGTACCTGAACAAGAGCAGGCCAGAAAGGAGATGGCAGAGCTGCAGTATGTCAGGACAAAGAGTGTTGACTGACAGATTCTTGCAGGTCTGGCTAGTGCAGTTCAAGAAGTTCCTGCCTGTTGCTGTTTATTACTGACTCTGGGTTGCTGATAACTAGTTGAGAGGTGGGAGCAAACAAACAAGAGTGGTAACTTCTTAAATTTTTCCAGGTAGATCCATTTACAAAGTGTCAGCCTCATCCTGGTGTGTGCTCAGTCTGAGACTGCTTTTTGGAGAAAAAAAAATGGTACTACTAATTTAAACACAGACATTAAAAAGAGCAATAATAAAATTGCATTTCTCAGTTTGGGTCCTAAAAGGGTTGGGCAGAGCACTGAATGAAATTAAATGAAACCCCTTCACAGGTAACTGCACCTTGGGCTCACATAATGCAAAGCTGTTGTTTTATCTTCACATCTGACATGTCACTGGCCTTATTTGCAGAAAGCTGACCTTGTGTCAAACAAGATGATCTGACTGACATTTTCTATTTCTGGAAATGATTAATCTGTTTATAAAAAGTTCAGTTAAGAAAAGCCTTGAAGTTTCCTTCTACATTTTCATTGATTTCTTAAAGATTGAGTTACATTTTCCATTTGTTAGAAGACTTAGAACTTGCTATTCAAAGAAATGTTGATCCCAGTGCTCTGACACATACAATGACTGGACAGTTGCACTCTTACCCAGAGCAGCCACTTTGTCTCAGCACGGTGACACACCTCTGTGTAACCAATAGAAGCTTTTGGGTTCTAAATGTGGGTTTGAAAATTTGGTAGTGAAATACTAACAAAAGCTGTTCCCATCCCCCAGACTTGTACGGACCCTACATAGGAGTTTCCTTTGTGTAAACCAGTTGGCTATGCTGAAACGCTCACAGGCACAGCTAGATCTCCTGGTCCTCTACAGAGAAGCTCATCTCTTGTCTGAGATTCACAGACTCCTATAAGGAACAACACTCTTGCAGCGTTTGTGAGCAACTGTAGCTGCATTTTTACCTTCATACACAGTCTAGATGATAATAATCACAACTCCTCAAAAGCCATGCCATGCCTTCTTTGCCCCACAGAATGGCAGTATGGGTTCTCTTCAAATTTGTTTGCTTTTCTTTTTTTTCCAGTCTGTTCTGATCTATAAATACTCTTCACTAGGATCCATTAGGCTCATATCACATACATTCATATTCCCCCTTCTTTTGGCATTCCAGTTCCCAGCTGAATCTGATAAGCAGATCAGTCACTGCTATGTCAGCCAGGAAGAGCAATGTTGTACCTTAATATTTGTCATCATTACCCAACACACCCATGCAGAGCAAGCTATGAGGAATGCAGGTTTTCATGCTTTATCAGCTGTAACTAAACATCTGGTTACCAAAAAAAAAATAAATGAATCACTCAAAGTTAATGAAGGTTATGATTTCATATAATCCTTTTCAAGCAAAACAAATTCCATTGGAAGAATATAATAGATTAACTGTGGAACTGAATCAATTGAGGTTTTAACATGACTGTTATTTACAACCCATCCATTTTCCATTTGAAGCTCAAACTTTATTTTGCCATTGTCAGCATGGCTTTTGCATTTCTTTTTAAAAGCATTCTAAAATGCCTTCATTTTGTAGTTTCCTAGAAACATAACCACTACTCTGGCTGTGAATTCAAACATATTAACTCAGTTTGTATTCCTGAAACACTGATTTAACAAAAGAAAAAAATACATGTATTCTTTAAATTCAGGTATTGTATGCATTCTTGATGTAGCGTCCAGCTGCAGAGGTGGAGTAACATGGCCTTCTATAGCCTTTCTCATCAGCAGATCTTAAATATTTCACAAATGGTAGGAAGACTGTGGCAATGCCCTGCTGGGATGAGGAAGGAAATCTTAATTTCCCTTCCGCGGATGGGAGGAACTGGGGCACACATTGCAAGTGGTGTGCACCGCTGCTCCCAAGGGTGGGAAGAGCTGAAGCAGGCAGCATAGTGCTGGGCAGGAGGACATCATCCCACAGGGACACACCATCCCTGAGCAAAATGCCACTCATGCCATCCCCACAGCCAAGCCTGTTTTACGCCACACAGTTCCCTGCCCTTGTCAGCTTTGCCTGATTTCCCAAGAACATTAGGTTTGTGTGACTATGCTCCCTCCACTCCTGTGTGTTTATCTGTGTGCTGATCTCCTTCAGCATCCTCCCCACTGCAAGAAATTGTTTGATTTCAACCAAATTTGAGAGATAGCTATAAATCCCAAAGGAAGATCCATTTCCCAAGGTTCATGAGTGTGGAGTGGAGGGAAGGAGGTAACTCATTACTGCGCTGACGGAGGCAGGAGCAGCTGCCTGGGTTTTCCTTGGTAGAAATAGGAGTGTACAGACTAGCAAATGATGGAGCTTCTCTTTGCTACCTATCATCACAAATGGGCAAAGGAGGAAAGTATTTCATGCTGGTGATCTCTAGGAGATGGCCTAAATTGGTGAAAGAGCAGAAGAGAGGACAAGCAGTCTGACAGCATTGCCCTGGCATGGGCAAAACCAGCAAAGCATAGCAGAGCAAAATAACAGAACAGTAGTCTCTCGAAGGGAAATGGGATTTACAAGTGCTTTAAAAATGCTAAACAATTTTTCCTGGCACATGGATGACAGAATTTCAGGAGACATGGTGGGGGAAAGGTGCTTCAATGCTTTAATGAGACCTCTGATTTTTATTCATTATGAAATTATGATTTATCTAAATGTAATTTACACTATTAATTTCATGTTTAAAACCAAAACTAAAAAAACCTGCCTGTTTTTTAAGAATGCTGCTCTCTACACCCTGGAGTCTGGGATTTAGCAGACTAATGGGATCAGTCATCTCCTGCTTAAATACATCCTGGACAGCAGTCACAGGAATGTCATTGTTTGTGTCCAAAATGCGATGTCATCCTCTTTTTAACATCTCCAAAAATAAGTGAAGATCATGGCAGCTGCAGACAGTGCCAGGTCTTGGCAGGCCTTGCCATCCTGGTACACCCACAGGAACATCTCTCCCATCATGCTGGCCTGTGTCCCAGAAGGATCTGCTCCCCTTGACTGATCCCTCTAGCTCCTTCTAAGCTTGTGATTTAGTGACCCACGTTCAATGTGCCTAGATGCATCGCAGGGACATGGTCTCAGGCATCAGCCCCACACTGTGCTGGTCCCACTGCTCTTGTGGAAAATAGGGTCATGCCAGATGCACTGCCATGCTCGTGTTGGAGTGGGCATGACAGTCGTGAGGACCTGGGTTAGGAGATGGGCAACAGGCAAAGCCTTCCTGGGTAACTTTAGGAGCAATGCGTTGGCATCCAGCCTGTTGGAGAAAACTCTTCTTAAGTGTCAACAAACTCAACTCAGCTGAAATGACAGATAATTTATTTAAAAAACCTTAGTGTTGGATACACAGCAATTCAGCTTCTGACTCCTAGTAATAAACTGAAATTCCTAAGAAATGGTCCTGTACTCAGCAATGTCCTCTTGTGCTGTGGTATAAATCCAGGATAGTTTGCTTTAATTAATGAGGACAGAATAAAGCCATTGACCATTAACTGAAATTAATAGTTTAGTGAGAAAATACAGAAATAAAGGTATTCAGGATCTTTCGGGAAGTAGAATATGAGCCACAAAAATAGACATGTTTTGACAGCCCCTTTTTTGCTGGATAAAGTTTCACATCCTTCCAAATGACACCCGGTTGTCTAATTTGGGTAGCAAAGATCTCCCACTTCTTTTACAAAGCTTCCATGACTTATCTATTTTGGGGTTTTTTCCCAGCTGTTGTTGTAAAATCTGTTATCTTTAATGTATTACCCTGAAAAGCAGCACACCTTTGAAAAGGCCAGTGGACTGTGACATAATTAGATGCAAAATGCACATCTAAAAGCTGTTTACTTCCTGTAACACTAGGATAACTACTAATGAATCACCGACTCTGGGGATTCTCAGTTTGTAACTGGATACTCCACAAACTTCTTATCAGATCAACAATGATTTCTGTCAAAAAAGGAAAAAAAAAAAAGAAAGTGGGGGTGGGCAGGTTTTTTTTTTTCCCCCTGAAACCAGAGTTTAGCCTATATGCACCAATTCTAAAGCATTTTTAGCATGTCAAGCAGAGTAGTCATGGTGAGTTTGAAGGGATAAGGGAAGATAAAGTGTATCAAAGCAGGATCTGACACTCGTGATGCTATGCAGACCTTTCTTTCTGAGAGCATCTCGCAGACTGGACTGACAGCAGGGATTAATCCATGCAATGGCAATAAACAATAGTTGAAGTGGGGTTGAGGCCTAACACCTGGATGTTATGTTACCGTCAGGAAAGAGGCCTGTTTCATGCTGGGGATGAATATATATGATTCTGACACTGTTGCTTTCTCAGCGACAGGTAAGACTTCTCAGACCTCTTTTGTGGAAGGATTTTTTTCTCTTTCTTTTTGTACATGGGGAAGCTGCAGGCTGTCTGGTTTGGATGAGATGCTTTAGCATTTTTTGTGTATGACCCTTGTTGCCAGGTATGAGCGGCTTAAATGCATGGACCGACATTTTATATTTATCTGCAGATGTATATTTATTCTTTTTAAATCAGTCCTGCTAAATTGAAGGATCAAGCTTTCCCTTCCTGGACACTGACATCTCTAAGTAGTTGAGGTCATCTCAAGGGGTGCAGCTCTGTTTCCCACGCAGGACAGTGGGGACATCCTCCCAGCAGCTCGATGGTGCCAGTAGAGGGGAGAGTCCTGCACCAGGAGCCACCAAGGCCATCCCATTGCATTGTCCTCAGCAGAACCGAGTTTGTCACGTCCACTCAAGCGTGCAGGCACTGCAGAGGGGCGAAGGAAGGAGAGCATGAGGAAATCTTTCCTTATCAGTCTCTCTCTAGGGTTACCCTTTTTTGGCAACAAACCTTGCCAAAAATTATGTAAAGAATCTGAAAAGCCTTTAAAGGACACAGAGAGGTTGAAATTTATCCATGCACCGAGTGATTCTCAGGAAGTTGTGGTGCAGCTAAACCTTGCTAGGAAGTTCACTGTGTGGAGGCTTTTCTCTATTTTTTACCTCATTTACTCTTGTGCATTATCTCTGACTCCTCAGGGTCAGCCTATGTAGGTCAGGGATTCATTGACATAGATGTTCATCTCTCATCTTTACAAGTAGAAAAAAGGCAGGGGGAGAAAAGAGAAAGTGGGTTGGACAGCCTGACAGAAGGCCCCAACAACCATGTCCAGAAAGTGACCTGGTGAAAGGACGTGAGTGTTGGCATAAGAAGGGTCATGAGGAAAAGAAAAATGCATCAAGGGACCCTTTGGTCCAAGCAATGGAAAAACATGCATGTGGGAGCTTTCACACTGATTTGGAAGTACTTCACCTTGGTCTTCATGGTACAGATCTGATCTTAGAAGCCTGAGAGCAGAGAAGTGGAGACATGGCATGCAAAGAGCTCCAGCTCACTTCTCTTCTTCACTTGGCAGATTCTCAAGTGCTTTTTAAGACAGTCTTTATCAGATAGCCAGAAAACTTACAAGCAGAAGTTTCTGTGGAACACTGCCTCTTGGATCCAGGTCTGTGTGTGGAAATGGGGGAAAAAAATGTTCCCATTTTGAGTGTTTTGACTTAGATGAAGAGACATATACCCGAAGGATTGGCAATCTCAAAAGCAAGCATAGCAACGGCATTAAGAGGACTTGTCATTTTACAGTGTGTTTTCCAGGCATCAGAAAGGAAGTCCATCTCATACAACATGCTTCATGAGGTTACTCAAATGATGGACTCTGGTCCATCCAGACTGCACTAAATTCTCAAACATAATTTCTCATGTGGTTCATTTCCCAGTCTCTTGGCAATGAACTGCCACTAATCCTGGCCATGGAGGTGGCATTCACTGCCTGATTGGCCAAGCAGACCTGAGGCTAATGTTCTTCCAGCTACCTGGCTTCAGTAAAATTAGTGAAGAATTTAATTATTATAGACATGTTTATCCCCTGAGAAAGTAACGGGTAACACAGTGTATGTGCTGATTTGTGCTTTGTTGCAAACATGTTTTGCATTCAGCAGCACTAGAGTGCATGTATTGAAGGTCTGATTGCTAAGTCACTTGTCCAAAATTAAGAAAGATTTTCCTTAGAAAAGCAAGGAATTAAATCCATATTTCCCACAGCCATATGCTAACTCCATCCTACCAATCTGGTCTCACCCACACTGAATGTAAATCAACATTTAACAAGGGACAGGATAATTTTTGGCCATCGTTATCGAGAAGTCCAAATGGCTATTCCACTTTCACCTATCTCATGTAGCTGTTTATAACTACCCAGTCCTTCATCAAAAACAGCACGGAGAAATATCAAATGTGACTCCTTTGTGAACTAACTGTCCTATCTGTGTCAGCTCCTGCAAATACATTAATTTAAATAAGTAGCTATGATTTTTTTTTTCCTTAAGATGCTTAATACAATTTTGTTTCCTTCCTCTGCTAATTGGCTGGTGTATTTAGATGTTACAGAAGAGATTTCTTACACTTTGAATGCTTGTAAGGGCCAAAGGCTGAGGCTGGTAACCAGTGAGGTATCTGGAACACAGAAGTCTGTCTAATTCAGTCCCACTCATGTGTTACTGGAAGCCTTTTTGCTAAATTCAGGCTTACCATCAGCCTGTTAATGTTTACAATGTGGCTCTTTTGGAATAGATGGGAAGGATTTGCAAAGTGAATGTGCCTATAAAATCTCTTATTTACATGCATCATTTGAGTGATTGTGTGTGCAGAAGGACAATGACGTGAGTTGTTTCCTATGCAGTGTATTCAGCAGTCTTTTTCATGCAGCAGCGTGGGCACAATGGGTTTTTAGGGGCATTCATCAGTGCCCTCCTCTGTAACCTGCCTCACAGAGTTTACAGCAACTTGATTTCAGAGAATGTTAGATTTCCAGAGGAACAAATGCATCAAGCAAGGCTTGGAAATCTGGCCAGGTAGGGGATTGCTGTAGTGCCTGGGCAGCTGCTCAGCCTGGCAATGAGTCCTTGGGGCAGAGTCCCATCCGCTGCACTCTCTGATGTTTGCAGCTCTTCCGGGTCTTGGGATTTTTTTTGCCCAGGTCCTTTGGGCATTTAAAAACCTGTCTGTAGAAACAGAGGCTACACTTGGGAGGGGAATGTCCTTTCTATGGCTATGAACCAGGGAGTATCTGCTGGATGAGAGCCAGGTTCAGCTACAATTCAGTAGGAACCACATTGTGAAAAGTCTTAATAGTGAAGCAGAAGGAGGACCCGGTGATGTGGGCTTTATCCTTAGCTATTTACCAAAACACATCACAGCTTAGGTACCAACTTCTGCCTTCCTCCTCTCCCTTTGCCTTTCTTGTCCTTCCATGAGGACGTGAGGTCAGGGACTTTTTCTCATTTATTAAGTTGAAGAGGACCCAGCACACAGGGGCTGATCTGAAAACTCTGGAAGCTGCTGCAATACAGATAATGTATTCGCAATATTGGCTGGATGCATTATAAATAAAGCCTTTAGGCAGAAACATGCAAATCTTGCTCCCAAAATTTTATATATGATTTATTTCTTGATCCAATAATAATATTTCTTCACAAGTCTACAACGCCTTTTTATCCAAGTGTTCCAAACTGCTTTCAAAACATTAATTACTAAGATCTCACAGCAGCCCTGAATGGTAGATACCCACTGTGTTCACTTATCTTAATTGAATTACTATATTTTAAAAAAGGTGAACAAAATCTGCACTCAGTTTTAGGTGATGAAACCCACTTGTCACTGCAACAGAAATTAACCTTTTGTCAACAGTTGTTAACAGGAGGATTGCAAAGACCCTGACTTCCTAAACTGCGGAAATAGCTGAGAAGCAGCAGTACTCTGACATCTGAATTTTAATACACTAACCCCTTAGGCAGCTTATCAGAAGGGTAAGGGGAAGTATTTGTGCAAAATGCTTTTATTTGACTGTTTTCTCTCCATTCAGGAAGAGTAGTTGCCCTAACAATGGCATGAATCTAGTGTATCGGTGAGTTGTATCCCTTGAACTCCAACTTACAGAACAAAAGACTTCTAAGAAGCATCCATGCAGCAGATGTTTAGTTATCTGAAGTGTCAGAATGCCAATTAGATATTGAACATGGCAGGAGGAGGGTGGAGTTTCCAAAACAAATGAATGATGAATAGGAACAGTTCCTGAGTTTGGTCTAAAGTCCTGCTGTTCTTTTGTAAAATGATTTGTGGCAAATTTGTTTTGTCACTGAGGCATAGTTCCCCTCAGGATTTAAATGATTTTTATAATCACTTCTAGGAAACTTAAAAAAAAAAAAAGAAAAAAAAAAAAAAGAAGAATATGAGGATAAAATGCCCTATTTGTTATGAAGAACAGGCTCCAAAAATGAACATGGTTTAAAGTGTAACCAAATAATCCCCTCTTCCATGTGGTTCATACATAGAGGCTACTCCCCCACAGTGAAATCCTAGCTTTGCATTGAAATAGAAAGAGGATTCTTTTTCAAGGGGGAGCGGGGATCAAAACATTAATGAATTTAGTGAAAATTATTTGTTTCAGAGATTAAATTTTAAACTTTGTTGCTACTTATTACCAGGGTAATCTTGTATGTGGCAGCATGAGGGGGGTTAAAAAAAATCAGCTAGGTTACAAAATGCCTCGATAGCTGACTTGCATTTTTATTGTCATTGACCTCAGTAAATCATTGTTAGAAATTAATATAACATGGACATTTTTCATTCAGTATTTTACACAGCATTGTGTTTAAAATAGTCATCTTTGACTTGCAAAATGCTCTAGATTATTCTTGCTTAATAGTCACACACAAATTGTAAATGTACTTAGGATAACTGATTCTCTGTGTGTCTCTGTCAAATAAGAATAATACTGGACAGTATAAAATACCAGGCAAAAGAGCAGAGAGGAAATTGGACTTGCATTGACTTAAATAAGCAAGTGCTGTGACAAAATTGTTTAGTTCTCTTTTGACCTTTTGAGGTCACGTTTGACTATTTATGCTATCTCTTAATGCTCTGCTTCTCCCTGCCTGGTAACAATTATGTGTTTATGCTATTCTTTGCCTTCCCAGTTGGTATATTAAACAATCACTAATTACTGCATAAAAATATACATTCCTATTTTGGAGCTTCCTGTAAACACCCATCTACTTCCAAATACTCTATTTAAATAGCTGAATGAAAACCTGCATGTTCTAGCCATGTTGGCTGATTTGTTAAAAATAAAGGCATAGAAACCAAAATATTAAAAATTGGCATCAATTGTTTTTCCATCCAGATATGGGATATATCGAGTGAATAACAAAAACTGTTTTGGGGAGGAGGGAGCTGAATGACGTAGGCAGATTGAGATTTTGTTTACAGTAATGTTAACAGAGGAAGAGCTCAGCTGAACACTATTAATAGACGTTTTGTGATCATCCTTATGTGTAGTGTTTGGCCCTTTTTTCTCAGGTGCGTTGTTACTAAGAAAACTGAGTATAAGACCTCTCTTACTGTCCCACGTATGGCAATTCTTGTCAAGTCCAGTGGAAAAGGCAATAAGAATTAAGGGTCTCGGGTCTGTCTTTAAGAACTTGATGTTACCCAGGGCTGAGTGAGGAGTTCTGCTTTCAGAGCTTTCCTCATCCCCATTGAGTTCTACAGATGTTACTTAATTCAAAGGGCCACTAAGCCAAAGCGTAGCTAATTTAAAGTTGGATCCTGATGCTCGTATTTAAGTACTTGAGTGAAAGAGATTTGATATTTAAAGATTGCAGCTTCTCCTAACCTTCAGTTAGCACTTTCAAAAAATATAGATGATAAGTTTTCATTGAAAGTATCCAGTCACTGTAAAACCTGTTTGATCTCTTCTTTTTTTTTTTTTTTTAATTGTATGTTCTCTAGTTCAATGCTGTAACTTGAAAATAATTCAGGCAATTTATTGTTGCTACCGTTGAGAGACAGATTGAGCAATTCCACCCATCTCAGTATTTCAATGCATTTCAATAAGGCTGTTAAGCACCAAATAGGTCGTGCACTTTGCCCACCTAGTTCTTTGTTGTAGTGCTTAAGAGCATTCAAATTGTTTATGAAATACAAATTCTTTTCTTGCACTCTTAGTTTATCAACTTTACTTCCAAACTGAATGTTCCTTTAGAGAAATTAGCTTATGGAAATTAAAATTTTGGATGAATCATCTGCTTCCTGGAAAGACTTGAACTTTCTGCTTTTACTTTTAAAAATGTATGCAAGGGCAGATGGTTCAAAGTGAGTGTTAATTGTGTCCAACTAGTTCAAACATGTCTAGTTTTCCAGTTACCCACATAAACGAATCACTGTTGAAATCTGAACACGTCTCTTGCTGTCTTGTACTGAAATTAAATCAACACTGTATCCTTTAATAGGTCTTCTCAGTACTCCAGAAGCAGGGAATAAAGCGGTATGACATGCACACTCCAAATTAAAAGATGCCAACATAAACTGACAGAATCTCTGCACTCGATGACGTTACAGTACGTAAAGCAGTGAAACGGGACAGGAAAGCCATTTCCCATGCTATTTCCTGATTTCCTGCTCTCTGCATTCCTGCACATAAACCTTTAATTCATTTCAGAATGCAGAGGTCATGACAAAAAGTCAGAGGATAAATATACCCTTTTGACAAACAGAAGGTTGACAGCAATTTTTACCCAAATGTTCCTGAGGCCAGGTGTTTCCCATACACTGTATTGAAATGTGTACCTCTAAATGTTTTATTAGTATTTGAACTGTAAACACTCTTAAGCATTATGTTCAAAAATAATTTCTTGGTGGCAAGGCAGTAATGTTCACATCTGTATTTGTGCAAGACCAATGGTCTGTCTAACCAAAGAGATTTGGGGTTCCAGTGACCTAGGGACTGCATGGTGTAAAACAAATGTCCCATTCGAATACAGTGAATGGCAACTAATGTAGAAATTACATACTTTATATTCTCTTATGATTGAGCAATGCAAATATTTGCTTTTGAGTAACAGAGCAGCTGAAGATTGAACTGAGAAATCACAAAGGAGAAACTAGTGTTGAAAAAGAAAAGACACAGTTACCCCCCTCCAGCATCCTGCCATCCCTGGGATCCACAGGAGACAACGCAAGCTCTAGAGCAGAGTCCCTCAAAAGTGGGGTCTCTAGACCCTTTGCAGCCTGACAAGCTTTTTATAACTGCACAGAAAATGAACTTTTGATTGTGGAGGCTGTAGTGGCTACGAGGCTTCCCTGGCCACAGGGGGAAATCCATCAGGAGAGCATGCCAGAGCCGGAGGCAGCGAGGGGCTTTGCAGGGTGTCCTCCTCTGCAGCCAGGTCATTCAGCCTGGATCTCCACCCATTAAATCTCCCCACTGTGTACAAAATTTTGGAAACCTTTGCCCCTACATCCTCCACAGCTTGATATCTCATCAGTGCTGCAGATAACTGGTCATTATAAAACCGTGTTTGTTTCCCCAGGAAAATGCAGCAGGGTGAGAAGACATCCATTTTGTCAAGATTGGTGCTGTGTACAGGACTCCTGTGTTTGCAGGTGTCAGCAGAGACTTGCTAAGATGTTTTCTCTGTCTTTTGCTGGAAGCGAACCAAATCCTGCCTATTCCTCAGATGAGGAGGAATTGTACACCTTATGAATTTCAGTGCATGTATTCTTGTGTTTCTAAAGCTCCATTCAGAATGTAATCTTTGAAACAGGAATAATCAATCTGTGTGCGCAGGAGTGGCCAGAAAGCAGGTGTGATTTCACCTGTATATAGCCAACTCTTCTGTGGAAAAATTCTCAACTCTTCAACCTTTGCTCTGTTTACAGAATATCCATAGATTTAATTATACTTTCTTAAATTAATTATTTGTAGCCAATTCCTAGGACTGGAGCCAGTGAGTTTACTGGAAATATTCTCTTTCCCTGATGTACATATTTAATTTCACTAACAGCAACTGCAAAATGTGCTTTCCTCAATCTTTATTTTTCTCCCTGTTTACAAGCTCAGTTACTGTCTACACCTGCAAAGTATGAGTGAACAATGAGGTAAAGTAATACCAAATCCAAACGGAGGAGAGGGAGCAGGTACAAGTCTGCTGAGACTCCCTTACATGACAAAGAGCTACCAAACTCTTTTAGAATATTGATCTTCTACTGAGTTTCAGCATCGTGAAACAGATTTAAGGAATATAATGTGGGATCCTCAAATCTTTATACTGCAGTTATTTTTTGTGATTTATTATTATGAGAACAGACTTGTTCTCAGTCAAGAAGAGAATCCAGGCATGCACCATTGTGGTCCCTCTCAGGAGCATTGTCCCCATTGTGAAACAACTGAACAGCCACGTAGGCAATGTGTCCTCCTTTCCTACCATCCCCTATCTGCCCGAGCTCCGTGTGTCTCATACACATGCTCGCTCCTACATAAATACATTTGTGATTAAAGTTTACAGATGACACATGGTCTGACTGAGCACTGCAAAATAAAAAGAACAGATGACTGCTTCAGAGCACTGTGAATCATAGAAGAGTGCAGGTAAACTTCTATTACCTTAGTATAATTAATACTTGCTGTTATTGTTATATCAGCCTTGCTTGCAGGACAGGTGCCTGTACCCTGTGCCTCCGAGGTTTGGAAAGCGAAGAAGGAAAATGAGCTGAGCTTCTGCATTCTCTTTTGGCAGGGCCAAAATTGGTGTTTTGATTCTTGGTTGCATGAAGTGGAAGGCATCAAGTGAAGGGAGAGGAGTTTTATCACCTGTTGCACGAAAGAAAATAGAAGGCTCTTAAACAAAGGTAGAAAATCTCATGGCTGGAAGCGGGCCAGTCAAGCCAGGAATAAGGTCCAAACTTCTGACTGATGGCAGTTCATTGCCCACATAATACACCAGGGCTAAATACTGCATTGTTCTTTACAGATATTTTAAAAATAAAGATTTGTACTGTTTAAATGATGAAACAGAAGCACAGTGTGCCCTGTGCCGTGCTGGGAGTTGCACGGTGAATCTCCCAGGATACAACAGAGAGTGGCAGCGAAAATTCTGCAGTAAAAATGCAGAATACATATGCTTTGGTAACCACCCAGGTGGACTGCACCCCTAGACAGTAAACACTGCATTCCCTAAGGGCATGGTGGTGGTCCACGAGTCCTAGCTTAGACTAGTGGTTACATACCACAGTCCAAGTCAATAAAGTGCATGAGTTTTGTTTAGCTAAAAAATCTTCAGGATTAGGTGGCTCAACTTCAAATGATCCCCTGATAAGCAGAGAGAAAATACACAGCATCAATTTGCTACTATTTTGAAAAGAAGAGCCTAAAGAGAAAAGGGATAACTGTAAGTGACTGGGAGCAGTTGATGTTCAGTGGTATTACAGGTGGTCCTTATAACCATGACAGCCTACAGGGCTTCCCTGCTGAGATACTCTGGTTTAAAATGACTTAGAAGGTATCTCAATACCCAGAGCAAGAGGAAGATTTGATCATTCAAATAAAAATAGAATAGGACCTGTCTCTAAATAAATCATAAAGATATGAGGACAGAAGATCAGCTTCACTTCTGCAAGTGTAAGGTTTTGTGTTGTGCTTTCACTTGTGTGAGATGTGGAACTTTGCAATGATCTGTTGGACCAAAAAAAATCTGTACTGCTAAGTGGGGATAGAAAATAGCAAAAAATTATAGAGAGAATAGATGGTAAAAAAAAAAAAAACAGTTTATATTTTTATGCTCTTTTTAGCTCCCTTATCAACCTTCTCAAGAGTGCGTGTTTGTAGTGCTGTCCCCGTGCTGAGGATTTACAGTCATTCAGCGGATATAACTAAGAAACACATAAAAAGGGAGGGTGGATGGCACCGAGGAGCTGTTATTGCCCAGATCAATGTTTCCTGCAATCCAAACCACTGTACTTTTCTTGAAATGAATTGATTGCAGTTGTCCAGATGTCATTGGCTCCCTGGCATTAACCCTTCTAGCATCTTCCAAAGTGACTTCTCCACTTGAAAAATTAAAGGCTATTATGTACTTAGCCTCATACATTAGGTCTCCCAATGGGAATCTGTGCATTACTATGCCTTATTTTAACAAGGGTGCTTGTAATGGCTGACCTATGCAAACATGCTCTGCAGAAGGTAAATCCCATGTATAACTGTAGCCTGTTTCAAAAATTATGTAATAAAACCTGGAAAGTACTATTGAAAACTAAAACAATCCTCTTTGCACATAACAATTAATATTTGCTTTAAAAGTCAACTTGCTTTCATTAGATACCAGAGTTTGAAAGCAAGCTTCAAAGACAACCTCCCTGCCCCTGTTCCCCAAATAAAATGTGAAGGAGACAAATAGATTAGGGTCCTGTTTGCATATTGATAAGAAAAAGTGCATTTACATCAATGTAACCAAATATCTTATCACAGCCATTACAGACTTCAAGGTCTCTATAAATATGAGGGCAGGGAAAATCTTCAGTGGTGAGATCAGTTAATTAACAAGGTCATTTTGGTCCCCTTCAGTTTTTATGATGTGATGTGAATTACTATGCATCATGAATTTAATGAAGTTGTAGTATCCCCTCAGATTATTAGGCCGACCTAAGGCTCCTTAAATTCCTCATATGTTTTAAAATGCCTCATGTACAGAATCACTTCCCCTGAATTGTGAAAGGGCACTCTGGTCTCCCTGAGACTGGACCTAGTATTTTGTCTGTGCTGTAAGGAAGACCTCACAACGTGTTCCCACAGTGCTGGGTTTTAATTTCTAAGGTGTTCAGCTAGTAGGTGACCAGAGATATAGAGAGGAAACATATATGATAAAGTCCACAGGATAATGAGGAACTATATGAAGTTCTTGCATGTTTCTGGCTATTTTTCATGGACCCAAGTGACTGTAAAGCAGGTTGTGAAGTGTTATGTTGGTTTTGTTTCCTTTCTTTCTTATGGTTTAAATCCAGAACCTCAAATCATTATGTGATGGCTTGAAATGCATTTTTCAAGTGTAGAGTCAGCTTCCATGAAACTGGGAAAATTAGAGAAGGAGTAAGTCTCCTAGATTAAGAATTTCCCTTTCAATTCCCTCCAGTGACCTGGCTAAAGATGTTTGAGGGGATGTGAGGAAGAGGACTTCTCTAGGTGGTATTCTGGTGACAAGGTCATGCTGAGGGCTAGGAAATATTTTGTTTCTTCAAAACATCTTCCCAGCTACTTAGACCCACATTAGCATCTTTCATCACCAGCAGTTACCAGCCTTTTTTTTTTTTTCCCCAAAACATCCATAATACAAAATGCAGTTACTATCTGACCCCAAGCACCTCTGGAGTAATATGTAATTCAGAGATAGCTAAGGCTGTGAAACAGGTCTGCTGCTGCACACTGGAATTAAATAACTAACGCTGGAAATGCAAGTCTGAGAATTTTTAGGTATTACCTGTAAAACTGGCGTGACAAGGTGGCATTTTTCATGACTGGAATTTGATGGCTTAAACGTATCAGTACAATAACACAGAGGTGAAAAACATGCCAAGGACCTGCTTACTGCAGAGCATTTGTTCAGTTCCCAAACTGGGGGAACTATGAATAAACCCCAATGCTTACCCCTGACAAACAGCAATGTATGCCCTTGACACAAACCACAAAGCCCTACCTGCGTCAGAGAAAGAGGAAAATTATTTTCTTCCTTTTCTGTGGACTGAATTTGGAGATCCGCTTTCTTCTCTGTCTACCCTTCAAAACAGAGGTGTTGGCCCAGTTGGCTGTAAATTCCTAAATTATTCTAGTGCTGAGGAATGCTGTCCTGTATATATCCTGCAAGGCTAAATGGAATAAAACTGTATCTTAGCCACTGGAGTAATCAGACAGGACTTTAACATGTTCTAAAAGACAGTTCTTGGCCTGGACCACCATTTATCAGGAATAATTGTGCTGCCATCCCTGGAAACATACTGAAATGAGACCACCACTTGTACATCTGAATCAGGCCCAGGAAGGAGAATTGTGGCACAAACACACCTCTTGAGTGGTCACTTCTCAGAGTAGAAACCCTGCTAAGCAAATTCTTCTGTTAATTTGTGCAACACTATGAAGTAATGTCTGGTACTGGATAAGTTCCCAATACTGTAATTCAAATTCAAACTGCATTTTGTTTATTTCTCTGTAGGAAAAGTATCAGCTGTGCACAGCTCTGTTCCCACTGTTACCAGGGCTAGATGCAACAAATTATGTTCTGAAGAAATAAAGTTAGATTGGCTTTACATATTAGTGTATTTCAGAAGATTATCACATCAATGAAAATTAATTTTGCTACACAACTTGTGTTGCTTCTGTTGGCTCCAAGAAAGTCTTTGGGGTACCGTCTCCTTCACAAGCTCTTTAAAGGAAATACTGTGTAATTCAAAAACAAAAATGCATGGGAACTAGCGATACACGAGTCTTCACAAGCTCAGGGCTTGTAGTCACTGTAGATAAGTGTGTTTTTCCCAAATCTTTCAACCTCCTGAGTCTGCAGAATTGGGACAGAAAATCTCATTTGAAAACAAAAAGTTGCAATGATTGGTTTTGTTGTTTTATTTAAGTTTAGTAACACATTTTAGCTCCAGATCAAGTAGCTTTCTCTCATCAAGTTTCAGAGCACATGTAAACGTGAAAATGACTCATACATGGGCTAAACCAGAGCTCACTGAAATTGTGAAAGCATGACAGCAAAGACAGATTGTCTTCAGAGGGCTTTGGGATGGTGCTCTGAATTTTCAGACCTCCAGGCTAGGTTGGCAGTTTCACTCCCAAACCATGTAGACATTTACCAGACCAGTAAATGGGGAGGGAGAAGGGGAGTGCAAAATGTTGTTCTAGTTCAAACTACAGAAAGCCAAAAAGGGGACAGGGAGAGAAATCTCCAGTTCATTTCTATTTCCCTTTCCCTGCTGAGGTCTGTATTATTTTTGGATGACCAATCTGTGAGTCTTGGCATCAAAATGTTTATAGCTCCAGGGTAGAGCTACAAGGCAGTCTGTACAGGACCAGGGCCACCAGTACTCCCAGCTCCTTCCCAGCTGGGAGCTGGGATGAGTGAAGATCCCCAGCTCAGAGCAGTTGTCCCCAAATCTCTTTCCCCCTTCCTGGAAACCCAGAGTATTGCTTCCATCTGGATGGTGGCCAGCAAAGCAGCACCTCTTCCATGCAGCTACTGGGGACTAAGGGAGCATATTTACACTTTCAGGTTTTTTTTTTTTTTTTTTTTTTTTTTTTTTTTTTTTGGAGGCTGAAGGGAATTAAATTGCTTTGAGCAAGGAATTTCTAAATCCAGGATGTCAGTGTTGTGAGGAGGAAGTTGTGAGTTTTGTTCAGTTCTTCATCTGACTTGTTTTTCCTGTCCAGCCACCTCAAAGACTTCTGGTTTTGTTCTTTCCTCTGGACAGTAGCAGATTCTGGTGTCCTTTTTGTGCATTATCTTAGCTCCAGTAGTACAAACTGAGTGCAGCACTTCTATGCAGATACTATTGTGCAATGTCAGCAATTATTTATTTTAGTGTTGATTGTTGTCTGCCTGGGCCAGCCACTGGGATCTGAATGATGGCAGGTTTTGTGGTGTGATATTCAACACACAGGCTGTAAAAAATCTGCAATCTAAGACATAGTTAGACACAAAAGTATGCTTTGTGACCTGCCTTCTTCCTCTCCTCTTCACATATTGGGTAACAGTGAAATTCAGCTTGGGGAAATTCAACAGTTAAATTCATCATCAACTTTATCCAGTTGTGATGTTTTCCATTTCCAAATTTCCCCTGAAAAATAACAAAAAGAGCATAGGGATCTGACACAAAGAAAACCTGCAAAATTGAACACAGAAAAAGGACAGAAAAATAGGTACAAGCAAAACCTGCCTGTACTTAACAAAGATCTGGATGAATCTACAGAGAACTAAAAAAACAAGCCCCATGTATCAACTGCGAGGCACTGTCAGCATGTCCTTCCCAAAATACATATGAGTGAGGAGCTGTCCTGGGGAACAGCAAGGCAATGTTTTCAGCATTTCTTTTTTTCTTTCCCCCCTCAGAAAATCCGGGACTCCAACCTGAATGATTGTTTCATGCTAAATAATATTAGCATTTAAATAGCCCAGCATTGTAGTTAACAACTGGGTGAGAGTAATGGGAGGATGGCAGTGCTGGGTTCACACCTCTGGCCCTGGCCCTTATTGGGCTGGGGATCACTGCTGCCTCCTACCCTCGACTTTGCCCTGCTTTGTTTAAGATCTTTGCAGGGATAATGAAGATCTAGCAGCATTTATAAAAAGCTAAAATCCAAGGCCTGTCTTTTAGGTTTTGCCTACAACCACATATAAGCCCATATTTCTGCTTGAAATATTACCCTGATCAAGCGACTCTCAACAAACTGCTTGAAAGACATTTAAAAATTCTCTTTTTGTTTCATTTAATAAGCTGAACATGCTTTCACCTATAAGGAGGCTGCACAGAATATGTGTATACTCAGGTGTCCTTATTGTCACAGTTGATATGTTGCCATGGAGGAAGGCTATTAATGAGAGGAAATTAAATTAGATCACCTCTGTGCGCATTTATCTGCACACAGCACAGCTTCAGTCTTAAGGAGAGGGAGTTCTTGTGGGAAAGCAATTAATAGATACAGGTGCACAGAAAAAAAACATTAGTTTCTTATAAACCTCTGAAAGATGCAGATGGCATTCAGGTGAATGTGGCTCTTTGGCATGCTAATCACCAAATTTCACAAATATAAGATGGTTTGTTTTGCACGGATTTCATAATTAGCAAAACGTATTGTTTTTCCAGAGTTCTCTTCAAAGATAACAGAGAGGCAGTTTTTTGAAGTAGGGGATGTAAATCATTCACAGCTCCTGTAGAAACAAATTAAAGATCCGATAGCCTTGTCTGATGCCATGTCCCAAAGCAGTTTGTTAATAAGGAGGTGTCCTAACGCCAGAAAATCCTGGGGTCTTGCTGCAGCTTAGAGCATGAGAGGCAACCTAGGTAAGGTGAATACATGTGATTAGCAGGAGGAGAGAAGGATGTATTTAAGAGAAAATGGATCTTCTGAAAGAAGGACAGGAGGACATGGGAAGGGCCTGTGTGTCAACTGGAACTTTCTGACCCAGGTCTGTGGAAATCAAAAGGATGAGGCATGGATAAAATCTAAAGCAGATCCTCAATACTGATAGATTTGTTGGTGAGTTGTTTGGGTTTTTTTTTTCCTTCTGTCATGTCTTCAGCAGCATCTCAACCCATAATACATAAGCATAAATTACTGGGAGAATAATTATTCCTGTAAATGTACCAGTTAATGGGCTGAAGCAGAAGCTATCCGGGTGCCTGATGCTGTTGTGCTGAGGCCAGATGTCCTGGCCACCACTGGGCGAGAAATGTGGGACAGTAACTGAGCAGGTAGCTGCACATTTGGGTTTTTTAGGCAGCATGGATGACAACCACCCCTGACACAGAGATTAAAATATAAAAGATTGTGGCAGTCATTTCTATAATTACATCTTTTTTAGTTACTGGGCCCTAATTAGAGTCCAGTTTCACATGATATCTGCACTGGTCAGACACGGAAAGGAGCTAAGTGTAACTGCCAGGAAATCCCCGTGGGACCATTCTGGTGGGTACTGGGATAACCAGCAGCTGATCATGCTCCCCTGCTTTGGGAGGAGGGGGCTGCAGGGTGTCCAGACTACAAACCAGATTGGGAACAGGCCCAAGTAAACTAACCTGGCACTCATAAGAGTTTTAATATTTTTTTGCTGTCAAACTGTAATTGTGGGTGCCGAGGTCTGGGCCTCCATTGCACAGACTCGCTGATGAGATGTCTGCATTGTCCCCATGGTGTTACTGGAGTTTGTTTTTATGACAACTTGAAGGATTTAAATTTGCCCCTGGAGGGGTCCACAGCCAGCACAGGATAGGTGGGCAGGAGCTGGCCCCAAGGAGTAGGACCCTCCCCTCTTGCAGCCCTTAATCAGTACAGCATCACAGCCTATGGATTTCCCTCCTTTTGATTCAGTTAATGAGGAAAGGACACTAATTATTAGCCTTTTGAATCCCTGACTGATCAATTCGAACTCCATAACAACACTTAGCCCTTATTTTGCTTCACCGGGTGACAGATGAAATATTTTATAACCGTAGGTAATTGTCCTCAGTTTAAAAGCAATAAAATTGAGCCCCAAGGTCACCAGAACTACAAAGTCAGGTACAACATGAAGTATTATCTCTATGTGTTAAAAATCCATGTTAGGAACCACGAGCTCAGTCAGAAATGGCACAAACTGTTTATTCTGGAAGTGAACTCAGTAGATTAGGACAAAACTGTAATTCATATCAAATACATAAATTACATATTAACAATGTTTTAACAATAAACAAATATAATGTGTCTAGTTGATTTAGGAAGCTATGTCACCCTAAAAATTTATGGGATTTTTAAAATACATCTTGGACTTCTAAATTTCTTGAGATGTGTACTTAAATTAACTTTGTTTAAAAAAAAAGTACAATATATTTTCTGAGGTTTTGTCACAGAGGAGAATTAATTAATGGCAACTTTTATTTTTCTTGTCTGCTCAGCCGTAATCCAGACAAATTCTATCCAATAAATCTTGCTTCTGGGCTGAAATCCTGTATGGCAGGTTCCAGCCCAGAGTAAAATTTCAGAGATGAGCCACAGAAGTCCTGAAAATAGGAGATGATAATGATAACAATCACTGACAAACCTTTAACTACGCCTGTGCTAGTGTGTGTCACTATAATACAATTTTGTATGTTAAACAACAGATGTCAAACAGAAGAAAGGAAAGAGGCCTTTGCTTTTCTTCTGTTGTGGACCTTGTTCTTCCAAAGCAGCCATTTTTTCAGTTGCCATGACAGTGTTAATAGGAGTTTATCATTTTCCCATGCCTGCTGCATACTAATGAGGGATCTATTCATGAATGTTATCTGTAAGGCTGAGAAGGGTTCAGCACCACAATCTCTGGTGCATTCAGTCCTTGGAACAGCACCTCTGTCCTCCGCAGCCCTGTGCTTGCAGCTCCCAGTTTTATAAGGAGCAGAGTTTCTGCTCTTCACCTTCTATTGAGCGTTGTGTGGGGATATGCAGCAGACAGAGCTAACGACTGACTGGAGAGACCAAAAAGTTTGACTTGTTATTTCCTGATTTGTCCCAGGGAAAAGTGGCTGTGAAATATTCACAGAGATAAGGGAATTGATTCAGCTGCACTTCATGGGGAAGGCAGAGATTTCTGTGAATTTGGCTTAACTTTGGGACCTGGAAACTTTTCATTTGGAGCACTTTGTTTGAGGCAGTGAGTGAATAAGCAAATCGCACCTTACGAAGGAAAGCGCTGGGGCCTCGGATCAGGGGTTTCGGCAGTGTATTGTGTGCGCTGGGGTTGATCCTGTCCCTGCCAACTCAGTGGTGAAAATAGATGAAGAAACTGAGTTTAGGAACTGATTTGAGGTCTGGTGGAGGCATGATTAAAGTGATGCTAAACAGTTTTACTCTAAAAGTTAAAGAACATATTGCAAGTTCCATGATAGGAAATACAGTACAACATCATACACTGTAAGAACTCGGTCCCTCTTCACCAGTTCACCAGCTGCACTGAGAAATATGATTTTTAACTGGTGATTATTCATATTTTTGTTTTGTTTTATTATAGGTAGCAATTGAGAGCCAAACAAGGTCTTATTTGAGCTATGTAAGACTTCAATTACGTTATGTATCATCATACTTCTAATGCCATTGATTCTTTTGTATAAATCTTTCAGCTGTTTTCTTTGTTCTGCTTTTGGGGTTTGTTTGATTAGTTACTGTAAAGGGCCAAAGAAATGAGGGGAGAGAGTTTTCACCTTTTTTCCACCCCAATAATTATTTTAAAGAAATCTGAAGGCTTTTGGGGCTGCTTTTTTTTTTTTTTTTTAGTTATTTGCAGTTGTTCTTTTATCATTATCTTCAGGAAGCAGCATTACCATGTTGCAGATAAGAGGCACATCCAGATGTGCATATCAAAGGATGAACAACTACTTATTAAGAAAAACTTCTTTTACACCAAGCAAGGTTCAAAGGAATAGTAAAGTCTATGGCATAAGCGACAAAACTGTCTGGCAATTCTGTGCATTGTCAACCTAATGCACAGAACTGGGGGGGAAAACACTTTCATCAAAAAGAAATGGTGGTGAAATGCATGTAGAAAGATGGAAAGGCACTCAACTTAAAGGGCAAACAGCCTTCTAAGCACTGACACTATCACCAATTCCTTTAATTATTGTGCAATATAAAAATATTAAAAAAAAAAGTTGTTGAAATATGGGGGGTTTTTGTAACCTATTTTTAACAAAAAGTTCTCAGGGTCGTGTCAAAAGATTTGTGTTGCACCCATGTTGCCTATTCAGAATATGTATTTGTTTAGGTGGAAGGCAGATGAAGACAGACTCGTGTGTTCCCATTTGTATAATGCTGGGAAATGGATGAGCTTGCAATGGACATACAGCAATATATTTATGTATTACTCATCATCTTCAAAACAATTCTCTTTAAAGGAAAAATATGCTTAGTTGTCTGTTTAACTGTGCAGCTCTTTAATCATGGCATAATTCAGAGTCTGGATCTGGACTTGGAGTGATCTGAAGCAGGGTGCTTGCTTCTCTAGCTATGATGAGAGCGAGCAATGCCTCCAACATCCCTGACTGCCTTGCTGAACAAGTACAGCAGAGACAAGCTGATGTTAAATGGTTTTACTGGTAAATTTGCTACAAAAACATTTTTTCCCTTTTTACTTTTTCATATGAAGCCACAGGCAATGCAACCTCCTTTCTTTGTGGATTGCTATCACAGAACATTAGGGGGGCAGAAGAAGATTTACTGCAGTAAGTTCTGTCCCTTCTGATTCAGTTCTAGGATTTGACCACTAACCTGGTGCTTTATTTCCCACACTCCAAGCTAACCTGGAGCAAAAGTACCAACTTCATCTCTACTGCATGTGCAATGGCAGAGCCATGGGTTTAGATCTGCTGAAGTGGGTGAAAATCAACTTTTTTTTTGCTCTTTGTTTCACTGTCCTCTCCCACCAGAGGTTGGGAAGACATCTGCAAGGAGGGGTTGTGTTCTTTTTGGTGTATCAGTGTAATATCAGTGTAATAGCGGGACTCTAAATGCTTGAAATATGTCCCATTTAGGACTTGATGAGTGTAAAAATGCTGCTGAGGTTCAGGAGTGCAAGATTTGCTTTTGGGTGGAAATGTGTGTTGAGATGAGCAGGGTGTACTCAGGACTTTTCTTGGAAAGCGTTGGGTGAAATTCAGTTGCAAGGAGCAATATATTTTTTATAGTTACTTGAAAGACCTTTTGATAGATTGATTGTTTATAATCAATCTTTCACTGTGAGTAAATGGAAATAAAATCATACTCGTGTTCACATCCTTGCAACACAAAATATGAGAGTTTAGCAGCTGGCATAATCATTCCAAGTGTCTGAGCTTTTTTTGGTTTTTTAGCTCTGTTGAAAATATGAGATTGCATAATGCACTAGGGTTTATATAACAGCCTCACATGGCTTTACATTATAATTTCACATCAGTTTTACCTCAGAGTTTCTAACAGGTCAAGTAACCTTCTGATTTCATTTAAAGTTTCCATTATTCTCTCCTGAAAGGGAAAATCTAGCTCTTGTTTGGACAGCTTTGGTAACTCCAAAGGAAAAATTGGGCATTATAGTGAATACAAAAGATTCACTTTCCATGCATTAGGCTTTTCAATTGCTTTCTTAATGCAAAGTTGGACAGGAGAGTATAGGCAAGAAAAAAAGATCATTTTGTG
This sequence comes from Caprimulgus europaeus, assembly GCA_907165065.1. The sequence continues at coordinate 7,869,880 of OU015541.1, forward strand.
TCCATGGTCAGATGTCAATATTGACAAAAATAAATGGAATGCAACAATAGATCCTTGCAAAGATGAAGGTCATATGACTAAAATGTCTAACTAGACCTTGCACTATAGCTGTATCTTATTCCTGTTTGTGATAAATTGTTGGAGGTTTGGGGGTTTTTTTTTGCATAGTTTAAAACATGCAAAAAGAGATTAAGACTGGAATTTAAAAATTAGGTCATTTTAGGCAATAATATTGAAGGGGAATCAGAAGTGCTTAGAATTATTAAAAAAAAAAAAAAGGTAAGAAAAAAAAAAAGAAAGTAAGAAAGAAGCCTAAGGAGATCAAGAGTGTTGGTCTCACTGAGGTCTGTGCACATCACTCCCTGCCACATTTTTCAAAATATCTTCCTTCAAAACTTAGATGATGCAAACTGCTCCCTTTGCCCAGGGCAGTGGGCTGAATTCCAGTTTGTAAATTGGGTTAATTAGTGATAGTCTGTAAACTCATTGTGTCTCAAACTGAGGGTTTGCTTCACTTCAGATTTTCTTGCCCAAGTCAATCCTTTTATGAAATCAGCCTTTGAGATTCTTCTGGATTTTTCCTAATTAACATCATTGTTTTAAATGCAAAAAGCAAAGAAATAATTTAGATTATGTTCAGCATTGAAGCTTTTTCCCCTAGAGCTGTTTCCCAATATGTGGCAGCAAAACACAGCCCTGCACAGCACCATCAAGCTGGCTCACATCTGTGTCTGTGCAGAAAACTTCTGACTGCATCAGTAGTGTCACTGAGAGGAATGACCAAACACTAAACATCAAACAAAACCTGCTTTGCTTCATAGAGATAATAGAAATTTTCATTTGTATTTGAGACCTTTGTCTCAGAGACTCTTGAGAAGTTTGGAGTGCCATCATTTATATAGTCTCCAAGCACAGTTTCTCTGTTTACTGCAGCATCTCATGTCATTGGTGTTCCTACTTCTGTGTTATTATATGAAGATCTGTAATACAGTCATTACTGTTCATCTGAACACCTGGATATTTCCTGACACTAAAAGATAAAATATGGACAGACACCCACTGTAAGCCAATTTTAATTTGTAGCTGATTTATAGACCTGATTTTCTGGACATGAAATAAATTTTTTAAGACAAATGATTATTTTTTTTTAATTACCACTACAGTTTGAAAAGTTCCTTGTGTTTTGTCTTGTATGTGGAAAAATTGACCATTAACTTAACTCCAGAAGACAAAGCAGTAGACAAAGGTTTCCTAACCACGGCATTGTCTTTCCAGAGTGCTGAACAGCCCCACCAAGTTTGTTTCAATTACACTGCCATTTCCTAACTGAATCCAAAATATTTCTTCAAAAGGCTCATCTGGTTTAGGGTCATGATCATAGGTGGAAGGTCAGTTAGTCATTTGCCAAGACATTCACTTCTCACTCAAATAATCTTTCATAAATCTTAGAGGAATGCAACAGTTTATGCCAGAAGAAGCAAGGGAGGTGGATGGCAAGAGAAGGTAACAGATATTTACACAAAATGCATTTCTTTAAATTTATTGTAAGTATTCATTTTTCCTCTTTGTACCTGTGGAAAAATGAGGCTGTTTCCCCATCTCCAAAGTAGAAGGAGCTACATTGCTCCCAAGGACAAGAGGCTTCTGTCCAGCCTTGGTGCAGGATCTGCCAGGAGATATAGGTCAATGTCCCTATATTCCCTGGCTCTTTATATACACATATGTGTGCACATAGTAATGCTGGGTTTAGCCACTCTTGCTTCTTTGTGCCAGCACAGCTGTTGTGGGGACATGCAGAAAAAACACTGGGAAAAAATCTGCTTGAAATTCCAACAAAAACAACATGTCGAGGTTGGTTTATTTTCTGATTAGCTCAGTGGAGGCTGTGCATGGCCCAAGCCATGTAAAGGGACCTCTGGACAAAGCCAGAGATCTTCAAATGACCCTGGCAGAGATGGGGTGGCCTTGGCAGACACTGGTGTCCTTAGTAGACACGTCCAACTGGCTACAAGGGGATGCTCTGAACTGCCATCTCCTCTCCACTAGCAACTGGACCTCAGATGTTACTTTAGCAGTGCTGCCAATAACTCTGCTGGGGAGAATGGGCTGCTTGGTCTCATCCCTGCTGGGAAACTTTCAAGTACTGCCAATTTTATTGCAATGCCAACAGGCTTTTGTAGAGATTAGACAGATTCATTTCTCTGATTCTGAATATGAATAGTAACACTATGGGAAATTCTTACTCTAAATGCGATCAGTCTGGCTCCTCGGCTGCACTAAGTGAGCCTGGGGCTTATCTGATCCTGGTGTAAATACAATGTGCCTGTCCCAGAAAGCCAACAGTGCTGCCACTGAATGGCAAAAGAAAAGTACATTAAATAGATGGTAAAATAAACTATCAGATGCAAAGAGTAGAGGAAGAATTCCCAGCATACTAATAGTTGTGCTGGAAAATGTACAGAAATTGTCTCAGTATTTCAGTTTTCTCGTGTAGCTAGGTTTAATTATACTCATTCCACAGGAGTGATTTTCCTCACAAACAATAGTTTGTGAACTTTGTTAGATGAAAGCTGCTAGAAAAGATGTCAAGTATCAGTACCAATATATCAGTATCGGTTTTGTTTCTTAAAAAAAAATACTAACTTCATAAATCTATACTATGGATTTATCCAGTGAAAGCAGAATTTTTAGTGCCTCTAATAAAAAATATACGGGCTGATTCTCCCCTCATGATTATTGGTAGGGCACAACAAAAGAGTTCTCCACAGCGTTTCTGAACATGGGTTTGATGATGAGGTGTGAAATGTGTCAGTGATTTGTTTTGTGTTTGTTCCTTTCATTTCTAGATCACTCATGACAAACAGCAATGTATCAGCAGGACGAAACAATTTACCACTGCATGAGCTAAAAGGTGAAAAAAGTTCCATACATTTTATATCCCTTTTGTAGTCACTATACTGCACTAAAGATGACCGTGGGTCACAGTGCTTGTACTCAGCATAGTTGATGTGTTAATAACTTCTTTGGATGATCTCACCCTATTTATTTTAGGGTCCTTAGATAAGGATGACTGTTGCCTCAGCTTTCTTCCATAACAAACCTTTTCCTCATCTGATTCAAATAATTACTTTCTTATTATTTTTTTTTAAAAAAACCACCTCAGCTAAAGCTTTTCCCCCTTCTCAACTGAATGGTTTTTTCCTTTGTTTGTGCATAACAATTTAGAGGGGGAGAATTTTGTGCTTAAACTACTCATGTGACTGAGTCACACGCATATCAGCTACAAAAGGAGCTTTGGCATGTTATGTATAAATCTCCATTAAGAGAGAAAATAGGAAAGTTTTACGTGACTGGTATCTCATTCACAATAATTAACTCATTAGCCATCTCAAACTACTGTGTGATCAAGGTCAAAACAGCCAGGCAAAAGACACCTTTTGTTCACGTTGTTGTACCTACAGGAATAGTTGGTATTAGTGTTCTCAGTCTTTATCCCCCATGGTAAAAAGTAAGTCTTAACAAATTTAAAGCCTTTTATCCTGATATATGCAGGAAAGGAGACCTGTGTGATAATGTGGTGCTTGTCTCTTTCTGTAGGTATTTCTCCACAAGCAACTCTAGAATTTCTTGCCTGGTCTGGCCTAAATTTGATGGGAAGGCAGAAGTCAAAGATCATGATGCATTTCATGAAAAGACCTGGATATCAGAGAAGGACATTTGTATTTCCAGACTGCATAAAGGGCTGTAATGTGTTCAGTCTTTATTGAACTGTAGAGTATCCAACTGCATGATATGCAGGAATGCTTCATTAATTTCATTGCTCCTGCAATAGAAAAGACTAGAAAGACAAAAAGTTGAGTGTAATTCTGTGGATATATGTCCCTTTCCAGTTTTGGGTTTACTGATGAGGCTGCAGCTCATGGCAGGTTGTCTTGGAGGTCCTCTGATGGAGCTCACTGCTGATCCATCCTGCACCATTAGACATCTTGGCATGAGCTGTAATAGCTCCCCAGTAGCCTCCTTCATCCCATGCTCACCTGGCTGCAAGTGCCAATACAACATCACTATTCTTCTCCCTAAGAGAAGAATTCTTCATACAGAAACTCACAAAGGGTCTGTGCAAATCACCCCCATTATGATTGTGTGCCCGGGAGCAGCATGAGCACGTGGGGCTTGCAGAGCCAGCACGAACACACCGGCACGGCCCCGGCAGCCATGCTCTGGACTTTAAATTTCCAGAATATACAGGGCCAGTTGGATGTTAACCTGTCAGCTGACAGGATCCAGCCCTTAGGGAACCTCTACTGAGGTGTTAGCTCACCTCCTCTAATCCCAGCGCAGAAAATCTGTTGTGCTGTCTTTGACAACTTTTTATTTTCCATGGGGGATAGTGGGCAGCAGGAGCTGTGCTGCTGTAAAACCCCAGAGGAGACAGAGCTGCTCTAGCTCGTGGTGAGTAGGTGAGGTCAGCAGCCGTGGTGAGCAACGATGACCTCACCTCCTCACCGTATACACCAAAGCATCTTGTCTCCACGCAGTTATCTCTACAGACTGTAAAATCCTCACTGCAGGTTTGTTGGCTGGCTGTAGAAAGACACCATTGTGTTGGGGAAGACACAGACTTAAAGATCCTGGTTCAAAAAAGCTTTGAAACTTGTGCAGGTCCAGGGACGTGTAAGTCCCACGATGTCAGAGATTAAGTGTTCCCAAATTAGACCACAATAATGTTTCCAATGTAAATTATAAATTCAAAAGCTGCTTTGCCTAAACATTCCCTTTTATATCCACAGCTGCTCTTTCTGCAGAGTTTTCCCCAGCAAGCAAATCTTGTACAGGGGGCAAAAATAGGACATGGGCACAAACAAGTAAAACTACTGTGATTTTTTTTTTTTTTTCTGAATTTGAAGCAAACTTTGAGGTTTGTGCCCAGCCCTCCATCTGCCAAAGATACATGAGCCCTTTATTTCACCCATTTCTGTTTTACACTAATTTTGAGTGAAAACTCTGCTGAAGGCAATTTCCAGTCTCTGAGAGAGCATATCCACCTCCCCGGCAGTGTACAGCTAACCCCTTTTTTGGTAACCCAGCATAACTCTGCTGTAGGATGTTGAGTACTATGACAAAATTCCTGCTTTAATGTGGGGACTTTCCAAAATTTTCTGTGCTCAGTCAGGGCTGAAGAACTGCTCTGGCATTTTAGACTTATCAGGTTTGTTCCTTCTGTTTCAACCAAGCATTTACACTGAGGTGTGCTCACATCTCTGGTGTGGGGAGAGACAGGTCTGAGAGATGTTACTCTTCCAGATGAAGAAGGGAGAGGGACTGTCTCAGCCAGGTATTGTGGCTTGCTTTCTCTTCCTTTTGCAGCAGAGATGCTGGAGCTCAGTGGTTGTTGTCATTAAGCTGTAAAAGCAGGAGTCTGCATCAGAAGGAAATGGGCACATAAAGCCACCTCCTACAAAAGGCGACATCCCTGAGATTATTCTGGTTTTAAGAGGCTTTTTAATTTGTCAATCGGTGAAAGGAAAGGTGGCTTTTGTGCAAAGGTTCTGATAAATCCTTTTATGACAAGTGGCACTGAACATGTGATGGGGACAGGTTCTCTGCAGGTATGAAAAGGGTCTGCAGCCAACTGAGCTGCACTGAGCTGTGTCAGCCGAGGGTATGACCTACACTAGACAGACAAGCTTAGCCTCCAAATAGCTTTCACAAAACAGCGGGGTTTTTTCAATATCATGGTCTATCTGAGAGATAGGCTCTTCTTTTCATGACATGTTAATAATGTTGGAGCAAGGTGGAATCAGGAGGTGAAGGTGAAAAATAACAAGTAGGTGTTATCCCAAGAAGCCTGTGTCAGTGTCTGCACAATTTCCACTTGTGATGAGTTTGCTCCAACACTTACAGCTGTAATTCATTGCCAGTGCTATGACAAAGGTTGGTTGTGTGTCATCCCCAGTGGGAACTGTAGGAGACAGCAGACCTTTGGGGAACTGCAATGTTTCCTAAAAACTTGGGGGACCATGTCCACCCTAGTAGTCTTTGAAAGTGGAGTTAAAGCATTGAGGGGAAGGTTGTTCAACGGGCCAGAACAGGCTGTGTGTGACCACCCCGGCGTTGCCACGCATTGCCCAGCCTTGATTTACAAGGTCAGTCTGAATTACAAATTGATCTAGACCTGCTTATGCAGCTTTTGAATCTCCTGGCTTCACTGTTTTGCTCCTTAGGCTTCATTGCATGTAATCCTTTCTTTTTGGGACAGTATGAAACTCCTGCTTGCACTGAGTGCATCAGCAAGAAGCAGCTTGACTTTGTGTTCTGGGCAGTTTATAAAGGAAGTCTCACTGAAATGGTTGTTTATAGTCATAACCGAAAGGCACTTCCTTTCATGCTTCATTTTAAATGCAGCTCTGATGCTTGCTAATCATAAAATACAAACTAGTCCCTGCAGCTGAAAAAGCTAGTAAAGCACATAAGCGATTCTGGGATTTTCTTGTTTCTGTTTAAAATGCCCAATGTCCTGTATTTGCTCAGACGCTAACATGATTTAGGTCTGGCCTGCTAAGCTCTTTTCAGCATACTGTAGGTCTAATTGCATGATTTTTCCAAAGAGGAACACCACCTTTTCCCCTTTCTATGGCATAGAAACGCTTCCACGGCAACCCCACAGCCGGGCTTAGTGTCCCTATGGGGCACGGGGGACGTTTCCAGCCCCATTTCCTTGCCAGGCAGGGAGCGGGGGTCCCCAGGGCTGCCCCCCTTACCTCAGGGCTCTGCCTCTTTGCCATTTGCCAGCTTGCAGCCACACCTGCTCAAGGCCACTAAACTCTTTTATGAAAAAAACGCCTTAATACCTTCCAGTAAAAATCATTGCCCAGGTTCCCACTCCCTGTGCCTCCGTTTCCGATCCCCTCTGCATCTCCGCTCCGAACCCAATACCCTGCCAGCATGAACAATCCCATCTCTGGTTTTTATACATTTGGTATAAACATTTCCTGAAGCTCATAAACACCTTTGTCATTTATCAATGAAGTGAAAGATGTTTATTGCCTAAATACGAAAACTATGATGGGATTAGTGCTTCGGGAAGCTTGCTGCCTGATCCCGTGTAGTGACGTTCCCAAAGGAGAGCCAGATCTGGGGACAGGTTTCCCTTTTGAATACAGAGGCCCTCACTTTTTAATTACTCATAGTGATGATTGCAACTTCCAGCATTAAACGGTGAGCACCGTCTGACCAAAGCTCGTTTTACAGCAGTTCTGGTATGTACCAAATTGAAGGAGGTAAAAGAAAAGGGTCGGGGTGGTGGGGGAGGAAGAGGAGATCTATAACTGGCATGTTAATAAAACTCCAGTTTGTCACTTCAGCAGCACACCCTGAGTGTAATAACTAAGCTTCCTTTCTATACCCCCTATGAGTTCCTTTGTATTGACAGATGCCATTTGTTCATTTACGACGTGATAATAAAAACCTTCAGTTTTACTGAATGTTGTTCTTTTCCTCCCCTGACACTGGGGCACCAAATGGTTTGTACTGCACTCAGCAGGCACTTTTCATTAAAGATCACGGCATGAAAATGAACTGTATTTGAAAACCATTTAGTAGCAAAAGTTCTAGTATTGAATAGGCTGCATATAAACCTTTCCTGGCTAGGATGTGGCTTCCTGGGTGCCTCCACACGCCCTAGCACACATTTCCACACACATGCTGAAATAAGAGGTGTCTTTATGTTCAGGCAGTGCTGCCGCATTTGGGAGCCCAAGCACTCAGATTTCTGTAACAATGACGATATGTTGGTATCACTTTTCTGTGATTTTTAAATTTTTTTCAATCTCTATCCAACTTTAAAAGGCTCCAAAATATTTTGTCTTATCTATACTTCTTTAAACTTGTGATTCCAAATGTTTCCAGAAGTTTTCACACACACACAAATTAAGCTGAAACTGTCAATTCAGATGTCGGAACACTAGCATTTGAATTGATAATTAAAGCTTTATTCAGGAATGCTTGTAAACATCAGCTCAAACTATGTTTTTAAGTACTAGTCAAAATTCAGGCTTCCAGCACTTAAAAATGTGACTTGATTTGCAAAGACCCCAAATGTTTAGAATTCCCATTGACCTGATAAAAATATAAATCCATGGCTTTAGGTTAGACTCATCTTTGAAAATGATGTCCCTAAGGTTGTAATGCTTTGTCCAAAATGTTACACAATAAAATGTGTAAAAAACACATCCTGGGGAATAAATAGTATTTCTTTCTCTCACTCTGTAGAGTCATTTATAAGTTTAGTATCTAGCTGTATGTTTTGCTGCAAGTAGTAAATTTATGATAACTAGTAATACATAGCAATAATCTGTATTAATTATTCATAATGAAGCCCAAAACGTTATTATTAAAGCAATTTTTTTTTTAATCTGCAAACTGGAACACAGTTTAAATACTCTTTAAATACTATCAGAGTGCTCTCTGCATTCTTCCTGAGGTAAAACTAGCAACACATCACAAGCTCCTGCAATATGACAATGTTAGTCTCTTTTTAATTATTATTTCTTTTAATCCCTCATATTTCATTGTATTTGGCAAAATAACTGTAAAAGAACTGTTTCCTAACCACAAAAAAATGGTAGTAATAACTGTTATCACCCTTCCCTGATCATCCAGGAGAGACTTTTATCACTAACATTATCACTTGTTGCCAAACAGGTACAGAGATGTTAGCCCGGAGGATGAAATAGTTTAATCATGGGGAAACAATTTGCAGTGCACAGATCTCAGCTGGTTCCCCTTTCATCTGCTCTCAGTTACTAAGCGACTTCTGAAAATCTGTTTTGTAGCTGTAATAAAATTCATTCTATGGTCTCGCACGCACACACCAAATGGTTTGCCTAATTCAGAAGTGTTACAATCATCTGGAACAAAGAGAGAATTCATAAGTTTTAAGGGGAAGTATTTTGCTGTTTGTTTTTTTTTTTAATAACATATAAACAAAATATTTGTCTTCTAAAAAGAAAAAAAAAATGGGAAGGCTTCTTGCCTCTGATTCCTTCTGGAAAAAAAAATAAAAAATCTGTGGCCAAGTTAGACAGATTGTTGCAGAGATAAATCAGCTTCAGATTTAAAGTGACCTGAAAATCTCAATGTTCAAAACTCATAAACTGCCATAGCACAGCATGGCAGTTTTCATTGAACACGGCATATTTCATTGTGTATCCACTCATACAGCCTGGAGTGTATTCTCCATATTGAATAAGTGCCATTTTTAATCTACAGAAATCCTGAATAGTCATGTTCCTAGAACTCCAGGAAGAGAGGGAATTTCTGGCATTAGCACAGGAAAAAGCCTCTGTGAAATCTCTTCATGATCTGAAATCTGCAGGATTCTTCGCAATAATTATGAGCCTGCATTTTTGCCCTTGTGCTCTTGAAGCAAATCTCATCCTAAGACATCTTCTGGTTCCAAGAGACAATATATTCTACTGTAATATTGGAACTCAGATCAAAGTTACTTGTTTGAAGCAGTAAGTAAATTCCTTGCTTAAGCACCTTGCTGAATTGATAATAACCCAAGAACATCACACTGACTTCAAATGACCAGAAATTGCTTCTGTTGCATTGCAAGGGAAGCTTCCCTTGGACTTCATGTGCTTGCAGCCCTGAAGTTAGCATAGTTATATCCATGCGGTGTGCAGTGTTGAACTCTATTTCTATGTCTTCTCATGTGATACTGAGAGAAAAATGTTATGTAATTTTTCTTCTATGTTATGTATCATTCCAAACCCAACTTTTAACTCAACAGCCTGAGCATGAACTTCAGGCCTAGTATGTGGCTTGCAACCTGTGGAGTTTTGCTAAGAATGTTGGAATTGTAAATAAAAGTGCAGATAAAATGAGGAAATGGAGGATACGGAGGATATGCTCATGGATTGTGTATCAGCAGGTCTGTTTAGGTTTGCTTTCATTGTTTCTTAATGGTCTTTATTGAAAGCCACCAACCCTGATTAGGAACATTGAAACAGCTGCATGGTGGGTTCTGGTACCCTCACTGACACTGAATACAACTCCATGCCAAGGAGTAACCTCGTTGAATTAAAAGCCTGGTTTGTTCATTTCTTTATTTACAGAGAGTAAATTAGGATTATTTATCATTTCATTTTTTAGTTCTGGTTTTGATGACTAGCTGATGACAAGTATATTTATTCAACAGCCCCTTTTTCGCAGTATGCCCACAAACAATTACTTATTGCCATGTTTTTGATAGAATATAAATCATTTCAACTTAGTTGGAAGTGTCTATCAACTCCTAATTTGCTGCCTGAGCATGCCTGTTTCTTAGACATTGATTAGATTAGCAACATATAAAAATGTCTTTCATAATAGATCTTAAGAAAGTACTCTATAATGCTTTTTAAAATCCTGTACATCTGACTATAAGAAATGGAAATAAATGTCTAATGTTTTCATATTACCTTATCTCTTCCTCTTGCACAAAAATTGCTTTTGCTGAGTGATAGATAACATCTCTCTCTAGGCACAACGTGCTGGGGTTCATTCAAAGCGTTCCTCACCCTTCTCAGGCTCAACTGCTCCTCAGTGTAGCGTAGGCCGTTATTGTGGTCATGCAATAACCAAAAAGAGAAAGTGCTTGGTTCACCCTGAAAAAGGAACTAGTAGAAACTATCATCTGCAACAAATCACAGATACAGCAGTGCAGGTAGGGCTGGTGTACAAAGGAAAGCAAAGGAAACTTCTAATTCTTGTGAGCAAAAGCAAGGAAATTCAGTTAGGTCAGGAGGTCTCCATCATTAGCATGTCAGATTGTGTCTATGAGTTACATCAGTCCCTGGGAGAGATTTATTGTTTAGTTCTTTACAAAGGACATGTCAGATTCAAATGCTTAACTCTAAGCCAGGGAGCAGTGGTGTAGAAGTAAGTCTTGATGTGTGGGGTGAGTTAGGCGAGGGCGGAAGGTAAGAGATGAAACTGGTGACAGTCGCTGGCTGGTTGGTTTGTGAGAGCATCGTTTTCTATCAGTTACCATAGTATGGCTGCCTTTACCCCTCACTCTCTCTCTTGTCTCTTTACTCACTCTACTTACACTTTTGAGATCCTAGACTGTGAGCCTCCCGGTGTGATGATTTGGACAGTTTGCAGCCTGATGCAGGACAGCTCCAGTCCATGATTCACTCCTGCAGCTGTATTCAACACAAACAGCTGAGTACTGAAGCTGAGCAAGAAGGTACACTCTAGCTGCCAGTCTCCATGGGCTGCTGTTAAAATCCATGATTTGTTCACCATGGCAGGGGAGTCTGTCAGCACAGGTTCTGTACAGGGCATGAAAGGGGTGCGTAGGGAAAGTTGAGGCCTCCTATAGACTTCTGGCAACCATTTGTACATCAGGTATAACATCCCCATGTACTTTACACAGCTCGCTAGACACCAATGTTAATGAAAATCTCACAGATACTAATTTAAACAGGAAGAGCTGTGCAGAGATTAGTGTGCTGGCTGAGGACCCTGACAGCCCATGTTCAGGTCCTTCCTCAATTACAAACTTCCTGGGCAACCTAGAGCAACTTAGGTGCTCTCTCTTTGCCTCAGTTTCACCCTTTATACAAGGAAATGTGCAGATTAAAATGTTTCCCAATGTCAGTGTGATGTTGTGACATATCATATTCAGATACTCTGTAATGGGGACCATATAAATTCCATAGCTACTTTATCTGATCCAGCAGTCATGAGTCTGCCTGTCTGAAAGTTGCTGCTCTTGATAAGAAAACATTCCTGCTCTTGAAATTCCTTTTTTGAGAAAAGAGTGAGGAAGGTCTCAGTCATGTTCTGCTGAGCAAGTGCTGGGGCTGTAGCAGATAAATGGTCACACTCTGTGTCCTGTCCCAGTGCTGGCACTTTGTTGGGTGAGAGTCTCTGTAAATGTGCATCATGGGCCCTGGAGAAGGGGGCAGTGGTTTGGCAGGCACCTCCTGCCACCTTTCTGCAATTCTCAGGTGGTCCTGGAGCCCAAACTGTTGTGTCACCTCTTTTCAACAAGTGATGCAGGAATTTTAAGTTACTGTTCTCATGGGTTTGTTTTTTGTGTATAGGTCTTTTTTTTAACAGCAAAATAATGGAAATTAATTATTATCATCCCATTTGAAAATTAAACTTTTAATGTATTTAAATGTGCATAAAATATCTTTATTTTACCCACTTATGAATGAAGTCAGTTTGATAAAATTTTATCTATCTATAACAATTTTTGCACCAAGTTTAGCCTGTTGTAATATCCTCTGAATATCTTTGTTCATTATGGGGTGATGGCTGACTCTTAACTCTCATATGGTGCTGAATTATTTATCTTCTTGTGTCAAACTAGCCAAAAGGACTCCAGAACACACACATATATTACCCCATGTGCAAACAAAAAGAGGTTTCCAGGTTACAAATACCAATAGCAACACTAGAAGCGTCTCAGCTAGGCAGACATCATGACAGTGTCCATGCAAATCCTTGGAGAAATGCTGTTAATGCTTCTTCTGTGAGCTCAAAGACTCAGCAGCTCTAATACTGTCTGTACATATGAGCTTCTGCTCCCCTGGCAGTTAAAGTCAGAGAGACTTGTCATTTTTGTGTGTTTGTTACCAAATTCTCACCTTTCCTCCCTACCTTTTAATTTCATCTTCATCCAGTCAGTCTGACAGAGTTCATTTAAATAACGTGTTTATTACTTCAGCAGTTCACAAGAAACAGGACTTGTCTCGTTCTGTTTATAGAGCATGTAATCATTAGAATAAAATAACAACAACGATCAAAACGGTTAAATCACCATCTGTACTTAAAACTGACCTCAAGTCTTTCCTGTAGCAGAAATACCACTGTAAACACTTCTGAAGCTTTTGGGCCCTAAACTGCAGTATTTTCCATTTTTAACAATGTACATCATTATCTTTTGTTACAGTGGCTTTTGCTGTGTACATTTATTTATATTTTGTTGCTATGGTAGTTGCTTCTGGTTTTGAGAGGTAAGAATCTATTATCAGACAACTGAAATCAGATTAATTGAGCTCCTTCTGATATAAAGATCTCAAATCAATACAGTGTTCACCTTGTAAAATGCACTTTTTTTGTCTTTTTTTTTTCAAGCCTCCTGAGATCAGATGCATTAAAATCCACGTGGAACTAACTTTTCTTTCTCTTCTCACCCCCACACTTCCCCATATGTGGTTCTGATTTTCCCCTCAGGGTACCTATGGGAGGTCTGGAAAACTCTTGGGAGCTTTCAAAGAATGTTAATATGTATAACACTGCATTTTTAGTTTTAAATAAAACATGTAAAGATTTTTTTCTTTTTAAGGATAAACAAGTAAAGCTGCTGGTTAAAAACTATTTGTAAGAAAAAGTTCCCTCTTACCATAAAAAAGCTTAATAACATTTAATTGTATTTCATAGCATTTGGCACCCATAATATTAAGCATTTACAGTTCCTTGTAAAATGTCTGGGCAACACTGACTTTTAGTTCTCCTGAGTTGTGGTTTTTTGGTTTGGGTTTTTTTTCCCCCTCCTCTGGATGAGAAATTTCTACCTAATGGTCCAGAACAGCATTTGCTATTCAATCCTTACGCATTTTGTTTGCGTAAGAGCAGAATCTTGTCCCTGGTATCTACGCTGATCTTTACAAACCTCATCTCTCTGCTGTGATTCTTACTGTGAGTCCTGTGATTGCAATCACAACTGGGAGCAGAGCTTTCTGCTATAAGTAATTCGACAGATAACAAGAATAAGCATTTATAAGATCAAACTCTCCAGCTCAAGCACACATACTGGCAGAAAGGCACAAGCACCTTTGGATAGATGGCAATTTTGTGGTGACAATCAACATGCATTAAGTTATTGGTTATAGCTGCACTCCCTCATTTTACCCTCACTTGAAAAGTTAGCTAGTCAGTGCTTCAGATAAAGACTGTGAAATTTGATCACTGGAACTAAAATGGATGGTTTAGCTGCCTAATCTCCTCCATCCTGTTATCATCAGCTCCCAATCCCCTCCCCACACCATCTTCAAAATTGGGAAATAGCCCCAGATTTATGGGAATATTCTGCTGAGTTAAAGTAAACAATTCTCCAAGACTGTGTGGCCTCAACCACAGCCCACAGGTGGACCTGATGATGAGACACAAACAGCGAAAATTAACTTTTGGAGAGATTATAGCATGTTTGCCTGTCAGATCAGCTCATTGAAGTTAAGAGATTGTGTTGATAGGAATGGTATCTGAAAATATCTGATAATATATTACTAACTTGTGTAATCTGTCTTTATTCCAGCAAATTACCTCTGAAGACTAAATCTTCACAGACAAGATTGATCTTTTACAGTAAGGACTTTAGCACATGCCAGGAGAATTAGATCTCTCTCATTGACACAGTGACCTACCAGTGCAGCTCATAGACAGGGTAAGAAGATGTGTTTAAAGCAGCCCTTTGAGTGAACCCCTGCAATGGAGATTACTTCTCTGGTTTTGGTTTTGTTTAGTTTTTCCCTAAAAGAGACTATTTCTACATAAATGCAAATTAAGTTATTTTTTCTGCACCATGTTGTGGGTTCAGACATTGCTTCCTTCCCTGTGGATACACAGAGAAGCCGGAGTTGGGGTGAGGAAGCAATCCCAGTTGTGTTTCTTGTGTGCTGCTTTTCTGAACTTCACTGGAAGGGATGGTGTGCTGGCTCCCATAACCTGGTACACTCATGCTTCTTCCAAAGCAAACTCTTCCCAGCTTTGCTAAACGCGCACAAGCTTGTTCTCTGGTCAGTGCATGTGTTTAATGGCAGTTCCTTTAGCAGAATTACCAAACGAGAAGAAAAAAATAGATTACTACTGACCTCACATGTCCCTTTTACATCCAAAAACCTTACTAAGCTTCACAAAGGGGGAAAACAGTTATCTACATTTTCTTGATAGCAAGTGTAAAGCACAACTAAACTCCAAGTTGAATATGATGTGTTTGTTCCATACTGCAGGAGCACATAGACATTCTCGTAATACCCCAGATTTCAGCTGTATTATGTGCTGGAAATAATTATAGCAAAAAGTTGCTTCTGTTTCCTAATTGCTGCAACTTGTATGTGAGAAAAAGATACCAAAGTGAGAGAGAAAGCAAATGGATTGGGCTAAGAGTCTGAATCTCTGGAATTTTCAACAATATATGTTTATTATTAGGTTTGAACTGGACGCCTTATGATAAAGTATCCCCTTCTACATTCTGTACTAATGTATTTCCAAAAGGTATGAGCTGCTGCTAATTAAGCCAGTTGTGGTTATCTGAAGTGTTATACAGGAGTGTCCTGTTTGCCAGCTTGCCCCTGGTCTAGCAGATCCCGGCTCCTGCTTCTGGCTGGGAGCAACGTCTGTGCTCTGGGCAATAGTGAACATCTCCCAGGTAAAGGTGTAACATTGTACACGGGACTGGGAACTTGGCTTTAGTCTTCACAATGTGGCATAAGGATTGCTGTGGGAGTAAATAAATGATGGTCTATTTTAATCTATTATTATTCTACTTTATATATTTCTTCTATTTAATTTCAAATCAAATGTTCTCTGTCAAAAAAAGAGAGGTATTTCCAACCCTGCGCTCCCCATCCCCCTTACACACCCAAGGACATATTTAAAACTTAAGGGCAAATGTTCCATAAAACACTGCCCAACCCTTTGCAAATTCCCTGCATAACTCTCACATGCATCCTCTAACTTTAGTCCATCCCGACTCCAAAGCTGTAATTTGCCCTCCAGTCCTTTTTTTCCTCCTTTTTTTTTACAATCTTTGAGATGGCAATTAGCTCAGGAGATGCACTTAGAGCTTTGCTCCAATTACAGATCCCTCTGTCCCAAGCTATATGCTCTGCTATTTTATGCTAATTCGAATGTCCTTTTGCATGAAACATCAGTCTAAATTCTCTAATTGTTCCCTCCTTATCTAAGATTTGCCTCATGCTTTCCACCCATGGGTGTGGTGATCTACATCCCACATCATCCTGAAGGCTAACTCTTTAGCCTGGGCCGAGGTTTTGTTAAAGAAAATCCCTTCAGGCAGAATCACTAAAGCTAAAAGGAAAAATAGCAGTATTAGTACTGACCATTAATACAGTCCTTTTCTCTCTCTCTAGATCTCACAAACCTTCACAAAGAGGAATAAATGCCATCTGCATTTTTGAGGTACATAAATTGAGGAAAAGAGCTGAAAGTTACATCTGACGGATCTGGACAACAACAGATCTGATATGGACCCATACAGGTTTGGAGTATTTGATGGGTTTGAGGATATTATGTCCCATTTTTTCTCTAAAAGTTTATATAAAAGGGTGATGTAGCTGAGCTACAAGGGTTATGATTTGCCTTTCTCCTGCATGTCCTTAATTTTTTTGTGGATTTTGTCTTAAATACATGCAGGTGATAACTTGAAGTAGATGTTACTTATGCTGTGAACCTCATCACTTCTGTCTTCAGTTTAACTCTTATCAGTGCTTCCAATCCCAGCCTCCAAAGGTATCCTTTCTTTCCATGGAAACAGTTTCATGCAGAACAGATTTAAGTAGTGTATTTATTGGGAGAGAAATATTAGGTTGAGGTACCAGATATTGGGGTACCAAATGCTCTGAAGCAATCACTGTAAGAAGCAGCACAAGATGCCCTTGAGAATTTCAAGGAAGCAAAGAGTGCCTGTCTTCATGCCAGCAGTCCTGGCTGAAAAATGACACTGGACTTAGTGGCTGCAAGGACACACAATTGTATATGACTTTCATTCTTGGTCTTACTCCTCACCCCCCAAATTTCTGCTGCTGTATATTAAGCATCCCCCTTGTGAAGTTAAAGTAGCTCATAAAAGTGTTAAGTAAAAAGACAAAACTTACATGGGAACTGTTACATTTTCTCTGTGTGGCCATAATGAGGTTATTTATGGTACATGTAGGAAAGATTAAAGGTTTTCATAATAAAGGAAAGCAAGAGCTCAAGAATTGGGTGCCTCCTAACAGCACTGACTCTCAAGACGGGATAAATCACCCAAGCAACCATTAAAACTTCAAGAAGATTGCTTGTAAACCTCCAAGCAATGCCAATAAAGCATATTCCTTGCCATATAGCAGTCCATATGGTGGAGCTCAGCAGTTTTTCAAAACTGAGGGCCATTCACAATTTAACCCTACTGTCTTTTTCCTTAGAGGGCATAGTGCCAATGAACCACTATCAAATCAATGCAATCTTTAAAAGTGGGAGGGTGGGGAACATGGGGAGCAGACTAAGGAGATGTTAACCTACCAGGGGGTGAGCTTCTCAACAGCGTGGAGATGGGTTGGATTCCTGTGCTTAAGAACTCAGTGACATATTTCATTATGCTGCTTCTTGGGGGTCTCCCGTCATAACACAGTTAGAGACACATTTTTATGGGCTCTCAGGAAGTTAGGAAAATATTCCAAGGCCCCTCAAGGTTCTGGTTCATTTGCATTTTAAAAAGCCAAGTCTGCCAGTCCCTTCCACTCTGAAAGGCCAAGGTAGTGAAAACTGCAATAAATCACAAAGTAAGCTTGTGTGTGGCATAACATCAGCAACTGTATGGGACAAAACCAGAAATCCCTCCTTGAGTTTTACACCAGAGAAAAGCCCAAAATCAAAGATAATGTTTCTTTTTTTCTAGCATTTTTTTTCCTTTTTCATTCCTCATATCTTTTCCAGGAAAATGAAATGTAGCTGTAGAGATGTGACCTGCTGCCTCAGGCTATACAAAGGTGAGCACTGAGCAAAGTGATGTAGGAGTTAACACGGGCCAACACTGGCCCAAGAGTAATTCCTAGAGATGGATCCTGTCTGGGCCAAGTTCTGCAGCCTCACCCAGTGGAAATCTCTTTAGTTTCATTTCTTTTCCAAGCCTTACTCAAGAAAAGTTTCCAAGTCCAATCTTCATGTTAATTCTTAAGCTTGATTTAAGAGAGTGGAGGAAATTTATGAAGAGTCCTAATTCTGCAGACTGCAGGCTCCCCATGGCGACACTCAGTGAGCTTCGGGGAATTCTGGTAACAGACTCATTTCCCACAACGACAGCTTGAATCTCTCTGGGGGATTTCTAGTGTTATTACATAATAAATAATAATGATTATAATAAAGATATGGAAAATGTACCAGTATTCAAATAATTCAGATTTAAGCAAATGTTCAGCTTTTTTTTTTTTCCTTTTTTTTTTTTAAGCCAATATTATAAGAAAGTATTTCTGGGAGGGAAAGGATTTAAATCTAAATCTTTTATAAATACATTAACATTGGTCACTTGTGTAAATCAATTGGACTGGTACATCAGCTGATATAAATTTTTGTCTTATTAGTTTTCATAGAGTTATTCTAAAGCTATGCTGAAGTAATTGTCATATTCAGTGGAGATCAGTGGACATCTTTGTCCAATGACTTTGGTGCATATGTGGACTGGGATTTAATAATAGAGAGAGATGTGTTTCACACCTCTGAAAATTAGGTACTAGCATCATAGGCTGTTCAGGCCAGAATCCTGCATCTTCCTGGGGAGGAAAAAGGAGAAAAATCAGTACAAAACCCCTCAGGCTTCAGCACATATATCTGTCACGGGCAACTTGGGTACCAGCGCCCACACCCAGACACGAGTGCTGGGACTGTACCTGATCCAGCGATGCTGAAGGCCATGGAGGGTTACCTGGGAAGGAACCATGAGAGCCAAGCAGGAGCAGGGAGGTAGCGGGGCAGGAGGAGGGAGAGGGCAATGGCCATGGAACTCCAGAAAATGTGCAGAGTGGGGCTCCTGGCACTGCTTGCACTAGTCTAGGAAATTCTAGTCCAAAACTTAGCGTATAAATGGGGAGAGAGTTTCCTGTCTGAGGACACCAAACTGTGTTTCATGCATAGCCAAAGTGTATTTTCTTTGTCTGTGGGAAGGTCAAAAGCACTAAAGAGTCAGACCTACAGTCAGACCAAAGCAGGGGAAATGAACTGGGAACTAATATTAAAAAATTGTGGCTAAGGTGATGCAAGTCCTCTAAACACTCAATCCTACTTATTTCCACTCCCTTACTCCTCAGAAATGTGTATGTTGCCAGCACAGTGTCTGTATCCATTTGGGGGTGGGGGGGAGGTTCTAAGTGCCTTCTGAATTAACCATCATATTTGCAGAGCAGACTCATTCCACTATCCACCCAGAAATGCCCATGAGATTTGAAGTTAGCCTGGAAATCTTTCAAAGGACACCAAAGATAACTGCACTGGGTCTTCTATTGCATTTCCATTTTATGGCATCTTTTTATATTCTGTAGTAGGCTTTTCTGAATAAAAATGAGACAGCCTCTTAAGAGGCCTTTTTATTATTTGCATTTGTCAAAAACAGCCTTAATGAGCTGTTAAGAGTCATTCCCCACTCCTATTGTTGGCGATGCATAGGAGCCTGTAAAGTGTTGAAAAGCCAAAAGACAATTTATGATCCCTGATGCTATCCCTTCCTGAGTCAATTCTTCAGAAAGGGAGATATCTAGGGAGTAGGAAGTCCCATTATTTAGATGCCTGAGTAACTTTTACTGGAGTCATAACTGTGGAATTTGCTATTTTCATTTCAGAACTGTTTACACTCTCTGTGTTCCCCTTAAAAGCAGCAATGTCATGCCTGCCCTGCACGCTTATTCCAATCTGCAGCACTCCAGAATAGGAAGATGACTCAAGGAAAATTCCCCATTCATTCCTGGGATTGAATAAATAGCACCAAATTCCAAGCAGACACTAATCAACTTACAAAACTCTTAATTTTTTTTCCAAGCAGTGCTCATGCTTAATATCTGGAGGCAGTGGTTCCTTTGTCAGCACCAGTCACATTAGCCTGGTCCACACCGATCTGGAAAGTGTAAAGGAACTCGGATGTACTGACATATGGGACAAGAGGGTTATTCAGCACGGGGGGGTGAAATGAGACAGAGTTTCACAAGTTTCTGCAGCAGAGGGGTGGGTGGTTCTCGGCATTGTTTTCACTTTGAAAATGGGCAGCAGCCAGTAAATGTCGGAGGTGTTTGTTAGTGACTGAGGGTGCTGAAGAGACAAATATTTGTGACAAAGGCAAAGACCTTGGATGTTATCGTTGACACCTAGATGTCTCAAGAAAAGAGCAAATACTGCATTCACTGTATTGTCTCTTACTGTAAATGACAAAATTACATCTTTTAACAGGCTCATGTGTATTGACCAGCTTCAGCCCCTGCTAACTTAACTACTGTAAATGGATGAGAGGTAGGTTTGTCTGTTTGACAGTAATGAAGTGATACTCTCACTGTCTGAAGAATGAGATGACCCAATGAGGCCTTACACCAGTGTGATTGTTCCTCTTTTGAGAGAGCTGTAATCACTTCTACTGTTAATAAAAACAAGGAAGGCATTAAAACAGTGACAGATTAAAACACCTCTTTAAGAAGTCTGTTTTATACAGAAGATATTATCTTTTAATAAAACCAAACTATGTTCTCCATTGTGATATTTCCATCGCATGCCTGGCCATATCATCTCAGCACAACTCAGGTGTATGATGAGCACCCAGTACAGTCACCCACCACCTGGAACTGAAGCATAATTAAGAGGAGGGAAAAGTCATTCAAATGGTTAATTAAAGGACCTAGGGAAGCTTAATATAGTGACTGGGGAGGGGGGGGAATACAACCCAACCAACAAATGGCTCCAAATGCTGTTGTGCCTCTGATAAGAAACTCTCTGCTGCGATGATCTGTCATTCCAGGATGTCACCCTGGAGGTGTTGAATGGATGCTGGTTTAAAAGAGCAAAAGAGACCCAAAGCTGCTGCAAAAGAGGATTTGTAGCCAACTCCAAGCCCCCTGATCTGCACAGGAGCTGGCTCGTTGCCTGATTTCGGTGTGTGGTTCTGCACTTACTGGGACAATTATACAGGGAGCATAATGGGAATGGTGTCAGTGAGTGGGAGCCCTGTGGAGTGCACCATCGCACCCCAGCCTGGCACAGGGACACTCGAGCCTTCCCTTCCTTTGGTCCTTTGAGGGTGGTGGAAGTCTGCAGTGGGGATGAAGGAAGTAATCTCCGAGTTTGGGTACCACCCTGGCACAAATAGATCCAGGCAGAGAATTCAGGCCAATTTTATTTGGCTTTTCATCTGATTTCAAAGGGCACACCATGTGCTTTATTTGGATTTAGATGTATAATTTAAAAGCTATGTTTTACTAAATAACCAAACATGTCATTTGATTGCCTGCCTTTTATTGTTGTGTGCAATAGTCACTTATGTTCTACTGTAACAGAACAGTGTCCAAAAATAAAGCAACTTGGTCTTACCAAAATGCCAGAGCAGCTACTACTTTTTAACCCAATTTCCTAGGAATCACAGCAACTTATCAGATCCTGCAGTGATTTTTCCAGATCAAATTTCCAGTGATTCTAGCCTGTGCATGATGTCTAATTTTTTCACACATGGTCATATTTTTCTGTTTGAGTATTATTTTTTAAATCCCCTGAAACATCATGGTCTGATTCTGACTTTGCATCTTGAAACAAGTAGAGTGACTTTAAGACTTACTCCTTCTGCCATTAATAGTAGTATAACTGCTGTATCATTTTGTCTTCCATGGGGAAATCTTGCCTTGCTGTTTTGTTCAAGCCCGAGTCCTTTGTCTGAAATGTAATCATCAGCAATTACCCATGTGCAGAGCATTTTGTCACAGTTACTTACTGCTCACAAGCAGCCGCACACAGTAAACAGACAGATGCGGGGCCAGGCTCTGGCTGGTGTAAGTGGCTGTGAGAAGTGTGACAATAAAGCGATGCAAATCCACAACAGCTGGATTCTTGGCTCCTCACTTGGCTTATGATTATTTAAAAATGTTCTTTCCTTCTGTAATTGTATTTGCATAAAAACACAACACAATAATTTGACGACTACTCACCCTCACGCTGTGCATAAAAGCAAAACAGCTTAATGCTGAACTGAGCAATCTTCTTTTTTCTTTTTTCTTTTTTTTTTTTCCTGAAATCACACACATTTCACTTTCTTTCCTGTGCTGTGACTTTACAAAAGTGACTTACAGTGCAGCTGGTTTATGCAGTAAAATGAGTAATTATTAGTTGTTAAAAGAAAAGGATTATTCTCCTGTTAACTCATGGAACAAAGCTTCCCAATAAATGTCGTATTCTGCTATGCACGGAGTGCTTTTGTCCAGTTCATAGCACAAATCATACTGCTCCCGAGTGCTCATCCACAGCAGTATTCTTTAATGCTTAACTCAGTGACCTCACAAAAATAATTGGTGTGAAGCAAATTTACTTAGCCCTCTGCCTTTATTTGCAGGCTGAATGGCTCAGGGAATTGTGCATATTGTTTATGGAAATGAAGAGGGAGAAAAGAAAACAGAACGTTACTCTCCAGATAAAGATGGGCCCATGCACAGAAGAAACACAGGGGCTTAGCATGATGTCCCTGCCTGCATTATAGACACCTAATGAGAGATGCTGATCGACTAATACAACTGCAAATCAGTTCAGTGACTGTGAAAATCCACTCCAGCTGCTGTGATTTAAAACAGTTTAACATTTTTTACATTATTCTTAAGTTAAAATTTCAGGTCTAACTGTGAGAGCTTTGTCTAATAGTTATCCCCCAGATGCAAATAGTACTAATTTATGAGCAGATTTCTGTTGATTTACAAGTGAAAGAACAAGCCTGATTCTCATTTCTCTGTGTAAAGCTGTATAACAAATCCTAGCACTGCCCTGTTTGAAATTTGAGGGATTTTTAGGATAACCTGGGTTCCAAACCCAGGCCCTTGTTTCCATCTCTACATCAACAACAACACGCCTGGCAGCTCCTTTCACGCGAAGAGCCTTTGGAGAAGAGCAAGGGGGTGGGCAGGGTGCTGAGCAACAGGTCAAAACACTGGTTATTTGTGTGCATGTATATTTGTGTGTATATATGTAAATCTTCCCGGGGAAAAAAAAAAAAAGGCACAGCAGAATCCCATGGTTTAAAACCGGGTGATAGACATAGCAGAATAGTTTTGCTTGATGTGCATGTGATATACCCCACCACAAAAGCAGCTTACCAAACAGCTTGCAGAGATTAGCTAACAAGAACTAAGTTATTCTTTTCAGAAGGTGTTATTAGCATATTTTTCATCAATACTATACTTAACAGCTACTACATAGCAGGAAGTGGTATTTAACCTCTTGTTACAATGTAACGAGATTACTTTGTATGGTTATGTTACATTCCATTCATAAAGGCCCTCCTGTGTCCAGTTAATTAGATTCACTGTTTGGCAGCTTTAACTGGGGAAAAATGCAACAAAATGTATTTGGAATATTTAAATTTTCAGCTTGTTTTGGTTTGTCTTTCTTCAAGGCTACATTGAGAGCTATGTAAATCTTGATGTTGAGAGATAAATGGCATTCATTAGAATATTCTGCCAGGGTCTGATGCATATCCACTGAAATCCCCAGAGTTTAAAGGAAAGCTAATTCCCGAAGTTATTGTTAGCTGAAATAGATTAATATCACCTGATTTTTTTCAGTCAAAACCAGGTGAAGCTCTTTATTCTTGATTTGGCTATAAATTGAGCTAGATGGGCTGCTCTTGCTATAAGACTTTTGCTCTTCAGTAAGTTTGGGCTTGGTTTGGAGAAAGATGAGAGTATTTTGAAGATGTTGATCTGAATATAGAATTTGGAATAAAACTATGAAGCAAGTGAGTTATGTGGGATGTTGTGTTTTTGTTTTGAACAACTTCCATGGTCCTAATAATTTATTTTTTTTTTTTCCCTCAAGATTTTCTGAGTAGCAAGATGGGTGCCAGGAGTGCTATTTGTTATGTGAAAGATCCAACACTAATTAACATGAAAATAAATAATATGAAAGAAAAAATAAACTTGCAGCACTTGTATATAGTGAGTAGTTACAACAGTATTTCCCTCTTGTAGAAACTGTCTGTGCTTGTACAAAAAATCTTGAAAAATAGTTCAACAAGTCTGTCTTTCCATCTCCTGTGAAAACACGGGTTTACCTCTGTGTAAAATAAAAGGGGGGAGGAGAGAGAAACTAATGAAATTCAGCAATCCAGCTTAACAATGCTGCTATTTTGCTGTTTGGTGTACAATGAGTGTGCCTGGCTGGAGTATTACAGGCAGCAGTTTCTGTGCAGCAGCACAAAAGACACATCAGATCTCTCTTTACCTTTTTTATTTTTTTTTTTTCCCCACCCATTTTCTTAACATTCATCAGCACAGCCCTCACCCTCTGGATTTTTTTTTTTTTTACTGAGCTGAAGTAAAATTTGCAAGTGAACAGGGGAAATGTGTTTTCATGCCCAAGATTTTTTTTTTTTTAAAGGAAAAATTTGTGCTGGGATTACTTTTTCCTGCATAAAAACCTGCAAAATTGATTTAAGTTCTATTTAACTGCCTTTTAGAAATATTTTGGAAATGCCAGCACGCCATCTCGAATGTCACAGGGTGCCTGGTTAGGGGAGGAGTTCGATAGACTCAGATCCTGGGGACAGAGTGTGATTTACATTTTAGGAGCCTGTCGATGTGATTAAACCCACGGACAAAATCCTGCCCTCGGGAAGGCGGCGGCTGAGTCATCCGGCCGCATCTCCCGCTCTATCCCCGCTTTCCTGGGCGCGACGGTCGCTGGCCCCCGGGGGTGGCCGGGGCGATCGCCAGGTCCCTGCGGGGCCAGGCCCCTCCTGTGCCGGCCCCCCAGGTCAGGGGCAGCTCCCCCTGACCCCCTCAGCGATCCTCCGGGCAGCCTGGAGAGGGAAGCCCCAGCACCCCACCAGTCTGCCCAGTCAGCGCAGCGAAACGAACCTCCTGCCTGCGCTGCACTGGCAGCGACCTCAGCTTCGCCACCGCTTCTCCTTCAGATAAAGTCTGTAAAACACTTTGTTAGTGTGTTCCCAGGCTGCAAAGTTAATTTAAAGGGACACTGTCAAGGTTAGCGAGCTCAGAATTTGATTTGAGTGACTGTGCGTGCTTCCTAATAATTGAAAGGTCTGCATAGTTCTACTTTTTTTTTTTCTTCTTTTTTTTTTAAGGCAAAGATATTTCTCCAGAGGAAATATGTCAAAGCTGCAGGTCTGACTTCATGGGCAATCCTGCTAACTCTTCTCTGTGTTCATACATAATAGAGGTAAAGCTAATTAGAATGAAAGCAAGCTTCTTTTCCAAGCTTTGCAAAGGAATTAGTTTATTAAAAAAAATAAAGTGCTGAAACAAGAGGAGGATTTTATAAATGGTGTGTGTACAACTCCTTATGCAAAACTCTTTGAAATTTAAAAACCAAACCAACGTAGCAAGTATTTGTCAGTGGATTATGGGGCACTTACTGACTCCTATAGTGGTTCCCACACTTCCCAGGGTCGCACTTAAATAGTCTCCCCTCACATCTGCTGCAGCCCCTCCAGATGTAACTGACAAATCCTGACGTCCATACTTCTCCACTAGAATTACTGTGCTGGATTTATCGATTATTCAATCAATAACCTGTAAGATGCACATCCTCCTACGTCTCTGTGCAGAATCTTCCTTTCTTCCTGTTACCATGACCTTGCTCAATGAAACACAACACAGTGAAGCTTCTGGGCTCTTTCCTTCTAGGTTGGGTTTTGGGGGTTTTTTATTTTGGTTTTGTGTTGTGTTTTGGGTTTTTTTCCCCCAGGAATGAGATGAGGACACCTGTCTGTGTTTCAGGGGCAGCTAAGCCTCTTACTTGTCTATATTGTTAATTTGAAGAGGGAAATTACATAGCTATGAACCTTGAAACATGCTCCTGATTTCAGCAGGACTGTGCTTATTTTTTTTGCAAATATTCCCAGGAAAGCAAAGGAGACTCTTAATACAGACACTCAAAGAAACCTTTGCAACACCAGGATCATCATCAACAGATAAATGAATAACTGAGACACACACACACTGAGTTATTTTGAGTCCTTAGTGTCTGAATATCAAACTTCTGTAGTCCCTCTGCAAGTGCACGAGAACTGCTCACCTTACCATACGGCTGAGAGACCAGCTATTTATTTTTAAGATGTTGTGGAGTATGAATATCACTAACAGATTAAAAGCCTTGCAGTGCTTCAGAAACCCACGTAGTGCTCCAAAAATAACTTCCCAAGTTTCATCATATTTCTCATGTCTTTCTGTACAACTTTCTTCTTTTAAAAGCACCATTTGCACTGCACTGCTGCTCAGGTTGGCAAGTGTCTGTTATATGCTCTTTCCCAAGATCAGGCCCATCTTCTTTTCTTTTGCACTGAGATAAAATATTTTACCTCTACAGATACAATACAGTACTCCAGAACTGTTAGAAACACTGTGAAGTTATATTTCAACTAGTTTTTGGGGTTTTTTTTTCATTTTTAAGGATAATCATACCAGATTTAATTGTAGTTTTTCCCTCTCAGTTCTGTACATTTTTAGGTTGGTTTTTATTTTTTTTCCCAATCCCCCCCCCTTCTACTGCCACGACAGGGAATGATAGAAAAGAATTTGCTTTTTCTTTAAAGAAAGATTATTATTCAAATAACTTCTGATAAGCAGCTCCAAATTTCATTTCTTCATTTTGCTTGGGAGATCTCCCCTATTTAGTCACTGGCTTAGCATTGCAGCCAAATCCCATGGAACGATGTCTCCAAACCAAAGCAAGCCGAGCACCCAGGCTGAATTTTCTAGATGTTTCTTACAGCCACCGTCAGACGTTTATCTGCAACTCTGCTGCCCAAAGACCTGAGCTCACTCCAGCAGAATTTACCACGCTGTTTCTCCTCGTGCACGTGTGCCGTGCGTGGTGTGGTCCCGCAGCCCCCCCGCCCGCCTCCCGCAGCCCCCGGCCCCTCTCCCGGTGGCGGGAGCTGTCCAGCGCGGCTCTCCCGGCGCCGAGCGGTTCCTCCAGCAGCAGCAGCTGGAACAGCCGGGATGTCCCAAAAGCCAACAAAAAGCTGCTTTGCTGTTTCATACCAGTGCAAATCGCAGACTGCTTGCTCCCATCTCCTGTAAGTTTTATAGAGTTACATCCACCCCCCAAAGCACGGAGCTGTATGAGGGAACTGATGTGTGGTGAGTGACTCTGCTTTATGAGCATAATCACACACACACATTTACAGCCTCGCTGTTTGTGATGAGCACACGTAGTTGTGATGGTTTCACTTGACTAGCAGCCAACACAGCCATTCACTCACCCCCTGCCCCCAGGAGATAGGGGAGAGAATTAAGGAGACTCCTAGGTTGAGATAAGAATTTAATAATTGAAATAAAATTAAAAGTTAAGGTAATAATTATATAAAAATAATAATTATTATAATAGTAATCATAAAATATACAAATTAGTGATACAGAGTACAATTGCTTACCACCTGCTGACCAAGCCCAGTCTATTCCCAGATAACAATCCCAGAGAAGTGACAATCCCAAAACCACAATCCCGGAAGAGCAAGAACCCGAGCAAAAGCCAGAGAGAGCAAGAGAGGAGGAGACCCTCACTGATATACTGAACATGATGTTATATGATATGGAATATCCCGTTGGCATATCCAAATGCCAATTTAGCTTATTAATTTAAATGTTCCACACACACCCCATAGATCTTACACTTGTAGACTAACAAAACATTAAGTCCTTCAACTTTCAGCAACAAAATGTTGGTGTGTTATCAATGTTTTTCTTATAACACATCCCTTGCTGACACCAAAACACAGCACTGTTCTAGCTCCTAAAAGGAAACCTAGCTCTATCTTAGCTGAAAACCAGGACATATAAGGGAAATGATGTGTGATGAGTCACCCTCTGCTTCATGAGCATAAACACATATGCAGACACATACATTTACAGCATTGGTGCATTGGTGTTTGTGCTGAGCACACGTACTGCAGCCCGTGAGACCCTCGCTTCAGCTGCAGAGGGGATACTTCTCACACCTTAAACCCTCCCTTAACATTTCACCTGCACAGGCCACCACGGGGAACACGGTTCTGTTTACCTTTCTGTAAAACTGTCTGTAATTATAAGTTTTTAAAGGCTTCATTGTATCACACATGTTAAATAACTATCTCAAGAAATGATCTCAATCTCTTTTTGTAGGTTTTTCTCAAGTATCTTTTCTCTCCAAGAAGCTGTCCTAGGTTTTAGGACCTCTTCCATCTCACCTCCCATGGGTAAGCCATTAAACTTAAAACCAAAACACAACACATCTGCAACACTGCGTGAAAAGATAAGGGATAACTATATATAAGGGATCAATTATTTGGCTGTAATTCAGTGAAGTAGAGTCATGCACCAAAATTTAAATGCACACATTCTCCTGGGATTACTTATATATTTAAAGTTGGGCATATGCATAAACAATTTGTTGAATCAGGGTTTAAAATGGCCTGCTATTGCTCAGTATAAATTATACTTTAAAGCTCATTCTAGAGCACCATGGTAAAATAAATCTTTATCTTAGCTACTTAGTACTAATGAAAAACAATATTATTGGTACTTTTCCTATAGCAGTTCACTTAAAGAGAAATGTGGTACAATTACAGAAAATGGCTAACCATGCTTCTTGATCAACTTGATAATTAATAGGAATAGAGAAAAAGCCCCGTATTTCTGAGTGCTGATCAGGCAGCAAAGGCACTCCAAACATCTGAAGAAAAAACAGTTTGTTAATTGCTGTCTAGACAGTTTATTGCTGCAATAAGATCAAAACACAGAATACTGAGGTTTGTGGTATGAATCATGCAGACTAAACAATTGTTTTATTGCATTTACAGAGCGCTTGATTTATAACGCAGTCAGCATGGTAATAAAATTCCTCCATTGTATATCCTGAATAATTTCACCTCTTTTCACATCTCTGTTTTAATTCTATATCAAGATGTTTTAAAAATGTCTGGATGGAGCAAGGATTAGTGTCATGTATATATAAAGTTACTTATCTGGGGTCTCTGTTATACCGTCACTAAGCATACAGCGTTCAGCTGAGCCTTGATCAGCTGATGTATTGTGGATACACCAAAGAGCAGATTTATTGGACTGCAGTCTGCAGAGAGTGCACTGCAGGAAGAGCAAGGCTGTCCCATTGCAAGAGGCTTCATTCCACTTCACATTCAGCCAAAAGGGATCAATCAGGCAAGTGACTTTTTTTTTTTTAACTTGATTAGTCTACAAAATTGTTTTTTACTGAGAAGAAACATTAATCTGTTTGCTTCTGTGGGTATCTCTGAGGCTTAAGGGGAGCTTTTCTGGGAACCAAGAAACTTTGGGGATGATGGACATTCCTCTTGTCTTTATTGAGCTCTGAGCTGGACTAAGGGAATGGTTGCACGAAATCTGAGACTGTAAAGTGCCAACTTTCTTTGGGAGCATAAAGTGATGTTGCCTGTGTTGTACAAGACAACTTTGTTGGTTTGGTTTTTTTTCTGTTTTCCTAGTTTTGAGCAATTATGGTCATCCCAATACCCATGAAGAGCAAAGAAATAATAGATCAGATTGTAGTTCTGGAGCAAAATCAAGACAGAGATCTAAAGCTTGAGAATCCTAATTTCACAAATTACAGATTGCAAACCTGGTCCCATTCAGTGGAATAGTGGAAATGTTGCCATTGACTTAGTTGGGTCACTGTTGCACCTACAAATTTAGTGAGCTGCTTCTTGATAGTGCTGGGGTAAAGCAGGATAATATTTCTCACTTTATAAACACTTGTTTACATAACATTTGGAAGTAAAAGTTGTTTGGGTTATTTTAGATAAGTATCTTTGACTCAATATTGGAGAAAAATATTCTTCTGCAGAGTAATCCTCCAATTAATATCTGTACTGTAATATCTTACCATGAGTACCATCACCACAGCTGTATTTCAAGTTCAGCTCTTTAAAGGGCAGGCTTGCCAGGCCTGACTGGGAAAATATGTCTGGAGTGGAGGGATCTTTGCATATATCCACACTTGGCTTCACCTGGCACGAACTGCACTTCAGAGAAATGACAAAGAATACTCTGGTACAAATTTGTACTCCTGTTGCCAACCTTCATGGTTTGTGGAAAGTAGTCCTGGCTAAATCTCCAAGTATTACATTGCCTGTCTGCTTTGCAATTCCTCTTGCAGCTCTGCAGGAAGACCAGAGTGGCTCCATTTCAAGCTGCATCTGGACCTCCAGCTTCCACCCAGGGCAGAACTAACTTTCTTGAATGGCCATAGCACATGATCCAAATTTTTAGGGGCCAGACAGTCCCCGAGAAGTGCAGAGGCAGGAGTGGACTGCAGAGAAAGAGCACTGAAGGAAGGAGCCAACGTGAGTAAAGGTAGGACTCTGGACACCAACCTGGACAGTGTCTGTCTTGTGATTGATCCCACAGGCTTTGTGTTTCTGGAAAGCTGGAGTCTGCAGAGTACACCTGGATGAGGAGTATGTTGAAGGTTGGAGGTTCTGCTGATGCACATTCAAAAGGGACCCACATGTTCCTGGAGACTCAGACACACCCAGATACACAAGCCAGTGAAGAAAGGAAAGACATTCAGGTAGATATTATGTTCCGCAGAGTACTACATCCACAGTCCTCTATTCTTTCTCTAAAGGACAGAGAAATAAATACAAACAGAGAATGAGAAAGTGCCTTTTTAAACAGCTGGTTTATTTAAAATAAGTAGTGATAGTCTTAAACAAAAGCAAATACTAAAAGCCACCATGAAAGGGCAGGGCAAGACAGGCAAATGGGCTTCTAGCAGCATAAATCAATGTCTTGTGAACAGAGAGATGCTGAAAATACCTGAGATGTAAACAGAATTCAGCAATCTTGCAAGCAATCCAGGAACTGATCATTTAGACTTAGAGATTTTAATGAATAAAATTGTAAAGTAAATCTATAACATTGATGTCAATTATGTAGAACTAGAGTTTTCCAGTTTAGAAAGTCCAAATAAATTATTTAGTTTCTTTCTATCAAAAGACAGAATCTGTTGCTGCCTGAGAGGATTTGACAAAAAATTAGCTGCTGGAAATAGCATAGCAGCAAAAGCTCTTCTCAGCATCCAACTTCTATGCAGCTGTTTCTTAAAGCTGAGTAAATATTCCTCAAAGGTGCCTTGGTTTTGTGTGTTCGGACACTTGTCCACACTGCTCAAGCTACCAGAGCGTTTTATGCCAATTCAGGTAGTTTTCTCCTCTGGATCTCTAGTGCTTCACATGTAACGCTATGTCAGTTACCAGCACGTGAAGCAAAATTTGTGGTGCCATTCCTGCACGTGTTGCTCAAGATGCTCTAGAGTCTGTCCCCGGCTGCAGAGGACCTACCAGGCAGCTCTTACCCACCCCACTAAAAATGGCCAAAGATATTCTTATAAAGAACTTCAAGAGAGAATTATGGGAATTTGCTTTGCACACTTTTCAGTCTAATTTTGGTGTCCTGATCCCCAATGGTCTTGAGTGTGTTATGCTAGAGAGCAACTTCCCCCACCAGCTCAGAGTGTGAACCCAGGCAGGAGGGCGACACAAGATGTTATATCCTCTGGCTCAAAACTGTCCTCAGGACAAAAAAGCAGAGGAAGGAATTTATGGTGAGGAAAGGCAGAGTGAGAGAAGAAATATGTCTAGGGAAAGGCACCAAAATGTTGTAGATACTGTGAGCAGTAAATGTAGGTGCTGAAAGGCGTTATGGACTGAAGACCCAGGGAGTTACGGTGCGTGACAGCCAGTGCTCCTCCAGCAAAGCACCTTCTCTCCCATCAGTGCAACACAAGC
Source organism: Caprimulgus europaeus (assembly GCA_907165065.1). The sequence continues at coordinate 7,901,651 of OU015541.1, forward strand.
TGTTACAAGCACGTGTACTCGGGGGAAATCAGCCCTTCGTGCTTTCTTTTACACAGCTTTAAATGCTGTCAGAAGTATTTCTGTCGTTTATTGCTACTCAATAAAGTTTTATCTTGTGAAAGTCATGATTTATTTACTCCATCTCCCAGAACAGACATGTACGCTCTCCCACATCAGCACCCCTTTACCAGATTCATAAAATGTGTTAACAATTCATTTAAAATTCATATACAAGCCAAGTACAGTTCCTTCACAAAACTGCACCGAGTAACATAAAGCAGCATGTGCCCTGACATATGGCACACTGTCAGTGTGTGCTCTTAAGGTCTCCCTCAGCTGTAAGTGCTTCAGTGTGCGTTTGCAATTGCTCTTGTGTCCAGTCAAACAACAACTTTCTGTTTTCCAGTTACCACTGAGCTTTTGTTAATTTTCCTTCTCAGCTACCAAGAAAACACAGATTGTGAGAATAGCTGGTTTAGAGAGGGACTGGTCAAGAGTTTATCTCCAGCCTTTCAGTTTATCAATGTCCAGTTTAACAGGGAGCTTTCACCTGCTCAGACAAGATGCAGCTTTTTGCTGGTCTGTGTGTGTGTTACACAAGCAAAAAGGCAAAGAGAGAATCAAAATGAGGGTTTCCATCCCCATGTGCCACTCTGGCAAAAACATCTTTGCCTGTAGCTTTTCCAACAGTCCTCCTGAAAGGTGCAATCATCGTGTGGCTTCAGTGACCTTTTACTACTGGCTGTGAAATTCTGGTTATTCCCTTTCCCTCGTGTATTCAGTTTTACTGCAGCATACCTGCTCACAGCACTGATATTTTAATTTTCCAGCACCAAAGGACCCTGGCTCTGAACCTGACCCAGGAATATCTCACCTCCAAGCTCCTCACAGTGAGATGCCCCATTTTCAACCTTGTCCAGGAAAAGACCACTCGTGGGAACACAACCTCAGACTTCATCATCCTCCGGTATCTCACAATATTTGCACAATTTCCAACCCAACAAGATGTGAGGGATCTGCACTGTCCCTGCAGTGTGTTTTTTCCTTCTATTCCCATTTTAACAGAGCCATGCACTGGGAAAGATAGCCTGATTGTGAACTCCAGAGGGAAAACTATCGGCAATTTTGTGCTGACCTAAATGGTAACGATACAATTTTGGGGTGTGGACAGGACCCAAATGTGTTCTTCAGGCCCTAACTATCCTTCAAAAGAGCACCCAGCTGGGCAGCTCTGCTCTGTGATGTTAGGAAGAGTCCTTGCTGCATTCCTCACAGTGTTGCTACACACATTTGTGCAATATTTGGCTTATTTGTGCAACATAATTAATGAAACATGTCTCATTGGCACCAGCTTCCCTAGGGACCCTGAAGCAAATGGGAGCCTTTGAAGCCTTAAAGGGTCTTAAAAGCAGAAAATATTTACCACAAGTTTATTAAACCAAGCTTTACTGGTAATAAATTAGCAGCCTGTAGACATGCCCTTTTCTCGAGGATCTGACATTAATCTTTTGGAAAAATACAGTAACGATTTACAATTTTCATAGCACCTTTCAATCTTTCCATTCACAAACTGCTGATGTACTTTGCTACCAAAACCTCTAAGGTTGGTAAGTTGTCCCTTCCTAAGGCAGGTCCTCTGCAGGCATCAGCCATGAGCAGAGGGACTCCTGTCCACGTGTAATTCTCAGAAAGTCCGTGAAAGACATCAAACCTTATATAGCACTTACAGGCGTGCTTGAGCAGAACCCCACACATAACATCATCATGTTATTCCTTTTCCTGTGGCCACTGGTCCACGATGCTGGAAGTATTTTAAAGATGTTGACCCAGAGTCTCAGTAATTGAGTTGGGGTGGCTGATAGGTCCATTCTGTCCCTCCATCTGCAGTTTTGGTTATGTGATCTTACTGTGCTGTTTCAAAATCACAAAAGACTGAGGAGGGGGGATGTTTAGAGATTTGCACATCCCTTACACTGAACCATTGTATGGTAAATTATACTGGAGCCTCTCCTGAGCTCACTAACAAAAGCCCATTGTTTGAGGGTGTTGTATATCCCACATGCTCTGCCTGGGAGTTATACTTGTATCATGAAAGTGTTGGTGAGTTCACATGAGAACTGTTTTCTAGTATTTCTGTTTGGATTTTTAATGACATTTGTGCAGGTGCACTACTTAAAAAAGGGCTCTTTCCTCGGTCTACAAAGTTATTCCAAAATTCAGCTGGAGCAACAGCCATTCCCAGCAACGATTTTTTACTAGTGATGTCCAAATTTTATGTAGCATCACCTAGTATTATTCAGTTTTATTTATTAAGTGTGTATTTAGTATCTTTCCATTAAATAGGGTATATGGATGGGAGCTAGCTTGTACAGTTCAGTGAGAGCTAAATCAAGTCCAAGGCAATCGCACTTGAGTATGTGTGCAGATATTAATATATTAATTTTTTCAGTGTAAATGTTGTCTTAAGTTAATAAACAATTAAGTCTTATTGCAGGATCAAGCCTTATGTGCTGGGCAATACATTCCTCAGTGTATTTGACATAACGTGATAACTGTTTAAAAGGTCTAAAACCTATGGACTGAGTTGTGGCATCAGTGACCACGGCTTCATGGCAGAAAGGGCTGGGTGACAGAGAGGACTTGGCTTGTTCTTGCCCCATTACACCTTTCCCAGTTCCCATCCTGAGCTGGGTCTCCATCCTTTGTGTTGTGTGTGTGTATTTAAGCTGGATCACTTCCCTGAACTGGATGGCAGACTGATTTCACAACTCGATGGGCCAGCACAGGAAGGACTGTGGTGCATGGAAGAAGCAATGTGGAGGGGGTCCTGGATTGCTGGAAACCACAATTGCCTCCAAACTTGCCGTAACATGAATCCGCAGATAAGGTTAGTCATAGCCTGCGACATGCAGCTGATGACTGACCCCATGGGAGAATTGCTTCCCAGCAGCATTGTGCAAGGGGATGATACTCTGTCTTCCTAAATCCTGGGGGGCTGAAGCTTATTTGTACAACAAACAAGGTCCGGTTAGAGTTTACCATGCAGAATTGTCCCTCGCTAATATACTTAAGCTGTGTATGTATTTCATTGCAGAGAAAGTAGAGCTATGATTTCTGCTAGGTTCTTTCATCAGTGGACATTGAATTAGCGCTAAATATTTGTTTGACTTACATGTGTTAAAAGAAGTGTATTAGGCAGGATTCTGAATAATTGCAAATCAGAGGTGAATAGACTAAAATATTTGGAGTTAGAGGCACAACCGGGATCTGAGTAAAGCCACTTGTCCTAGTTTCTGTCACACAAACACTAACCCTTTATAAATCATTAATTTCCAGACTATTTATTATCCAGGGGAAGTAACAAAACAGTAGTATCACATAACACATCCTAAGAATGCCTTGTTCATTTTAAGAGCAAATAAAACTAAATAGCACCAAGTTGTTAGTGATGCAGCCTACGAGACCAAGCAGAAACACAAAAAGGGGACCTTAATCAGGCTGAGGCCACAAAATAAACAGGGGAATGGGTAAAAGAAAAAGAAAAGGCTGAACAAGAATGACTTCACATACACTATCTTCACATAGATATTCTTTGTTTACTATCACGGGGAAATTGTCTCTGCTCATTATATGGTGGGGCTTTCACTGGGGATGCCGCAGCGACACTATTAAGAGTGCAAATGGTTTCCACAGCTGCTGCTGCTGTTCCCCTTTCTCACAGGAGTGATCTGACACCTATCCACAGGCAGAGAATAGAGCAGAGCCACCGTTTCAAAAAATAATCATCAAAATTAATTGCTCCATCAAGAAAGCAAACTTTTTGTTGTTTTGTTAGCACAGCCCCTCCTCTAATGTGTTTGTCATGTGTGGCCCAGGAGCCTCTTGTGATGAGGTAACGACATCAATTCCCATCTGAAAATGAGGCAGAGAAAGAGAGAGAGAGATGTCTGTCTTTGCTGTAACTTCGCTGAAGTTCACCTTTCCACACAGCACTGGCTCCAGGGACACAGAGCAAGCCATGGGGAGAGGATGCTACAACCCACAGACTCTGCCAGGGCACCAAAACTCAATCACACACCTTGCTCCAAAGTATCCTGACAGAATTGCAAGCAGGAAGGTGATGGTTAGATAAAATAGATGAAAACTCTAATTTATTTTGCAGCCTTTCAAGGGACAGTGCTGACAGCTGAGAAATGCACAGTTATTTATTCCTCACAGGTTTGCTAATACAGCCGTGCCAGAAACCAGAGTGTTTCTGTCCTGTCCAACCTCACCAGCACAGAACGTATTGGCTTTTTGTCAATTTACCTTAAATCAGGTCTCAATTTCGCTAGTAAAAAGTCCTTTTCTAGCCAATATTACTGACTTTATATTGAGCTGGCTTTTTTGCTGGCCTTATTTGTCAGTAAAGTATCATACCTCTAAAAGTGATGTTAGCAAAACCATAATCCAGGCCTCACATGTTATTTTGGTCCATATGTTATTTATTCTAATCTCTTAAGGTTCCAAAATACTATATACTTACAGTTGCCTTTAAAGTTATTGTTAGTTACAAAATATTAGAAACATAGTTTCATCTATAAATGCATAATTAAATTAATCTTTACCATGTTTATTTTACATCACACAGGAAACATTTCTGCCTGATGAATAGCATGGACATATATTTAGTACTTTATACCATAAACTAGATTATAACTTACACTGTCCACCCTGGCTCCAAAAATCCTTGCAGATTTTAATTCAATTGCTGCATTTTATCTGGATGAAAGCGTTTGAATTAAATTATTATTCAGTGCAGATTTGTCCCTTTATATAGGGTAGATGTGGTATTAGTTTTAAATAGAAGTTTAGTGGAAGTCTCAAATTATACGTTTGCATCCATATTTAGGCATCTACCAGATTTTAAATGCTGAACATCTGATTTTTCTAGCTGAGGTTTGCCTAAGTTAGGATTTAATGAGAATCAAGCCTGGCTGAGGTATTTCTGAATTTCAGTGTGAATTGGGCACCTGACCTGCTCAGACTCTTTGAAAGCTTCTTATATGTGTCTGTGTGTACCTTTTAACACCTAAATACCTTTCAAAATCTAGCAGACACTTTGGATAAATGTTTAACAGTCAACCCAATAAAATCCCCTTGTTCTCTTTGATTTGTTCTTTCCACTGCCTGAGAAACTCTCAGATATTTTTGGCACTGAGACATCCCTTGAGGTAGATCTGCCCTTTTTAATTTTAGCTGAAGATAAGTGAGATGTGGTTGCAATTAAAAGACATTTTAAAAATGGGATCCTGGAATTAGCTGTATGCTTCTATATTTAGGTATCTCCTAGATTTAAACACCCAATTCCTGGTCAGGGGGATTGATCCTCTGCGGTTCCTCGCTCCGGCAGAGGACTTTGCCAGGCGCTCAGCCTCTGCAGGGGCTGCTGCAGGAAGCAGAGGCAGGCCATTTATTCTCCTATTACAGAGCCATTCCTGTGTTTATACCATCTTGTTTAGCTTATTCCTAATGCACATCCTAAGACGTACCTCTAATACACATCCTAAGACATGTTTATGAAAATTCTTTATAAGCAAAATATTTTACTTCCATTGAGTAAGTTCAGATACAGAACAGCCTCAGCGCTATGGGCCGGCTCGACTGCACCCTTGCTCTCTCCCTGGGCACCTTTTATTTGAAAATTCAGCCTTCAGGCCACCCACATTACCACAGCAAGACCCAATAATTGTACCATATGGATTCTCGGCCAATCTTGTGCTGTTCTTGCTAACATGTTTGCAAGCAGTAATTATTCTTCAGAAGATTAAATACTACTTAGAGCTGCAGAAGGTAAGTTGTTAGATGGAGAGCCAGAAACTGGCGTTTGGGCTCATTTTGGGGTTTAATTCTGTAAATGCTTCTTTGGAGGAGATACTGGATCCCTTTATGAAGCACATATTCCCAAGGTGTGATCCTCCCCCAGCTGTTAATTGGGAAACTCCTTACATCAAATGGGCTCAAATCAATGGCATCATTGGACCAGCTAAGCATCAAAACCATGCCTTGATCTTAAAAGATCTTGAACATTTACAGAGCCCACTGACTCTATTTGTGGGTGCTCAGCACTTCTGAAAATGAAGCAAGAAGCTTTTAAAGATTAAACAATAGCCCGACTCCAGCAGGAAGTAAAATCATTTAAAATTTGAAGAAAGACACATAAAAAGGGGACATGACATTCAAGAGATATTTTATTATACAAGACAGCAAATTCATAGGAAATGCTTTTTCAGTGAAGTGATTTATTGCACTGTGGGACTCATGGCCACTAAGACAAGGATTTTAAACGTTTTGTGCACAGGCTGGATGACAGAACTATCTTTATTTAACTGTTATTGCTAATGGCATTTCTGCAAGGGTTGTTTAACCTCAGGCTTCAAGGTCTAATCTATACTCTGATTTTCAGGTCAAGATGACACCTAATGTGGTGGCTGATTATCTTGTGTGGTCTTTTATACCATCTTGCCTGAGCATCAAATGATGTTCAGCAGCAAAGAGGTTATTGAATGAGACAGACTCCTTCCCATTCCCTTGTTTTAGTCCCACATTGCAATTTCTACTGTCCTAAATTCAAGTTTTGGTGTTCAGATGCTTCAGGAAAAGTACTGTGCAAGTTCCCTGCAGAGGGAATCTGTTTCTAGAAGATAGAGATGATGAACTCTACAAGCACAGCAATAACCAGCTGCTTAGATAACAGTTTTCTTCCCTGGATGCCATGATTTGTCCCCAGAGTCTTACTCCAGATAGGACTGATCCCAGATGCCCTAATCTCAGATTCCTCAGGATTCAGATGGGTGCTGCTTCCACACCACTGGACTCAGCCTTCTCCTGCATTATTTATGTTTATTCTTTCCTGAGGGGAAAAAAAAAAAAAAAAAGTTAAGATATTTTACATGGTTTTTAAACTCTTATAAATGTAATGAATCAAAGGCAATTTGGCAAGTCTTTTTTATGGCTAGAGGCCCACCATGGATCTGCCCACTTAGCTAAACTCAATCTTGCTGAGCCATCTTTCTACCTCTGAAGAATCTGTCCCTTGAAGACAATCGATCATGGTGACGTCCTGTCCTTCCCCAGCCCTATAATGTGTGTTTCTTTTTATTTGCACGTTACTTCACTTCCTGCCACCTACCTCCCTTGAGATTTCTTTTCCTTATTTTTAATACCTCTTCCAGGTAGTATCTCCACAATCTATTTACCCGCTGTGATCATCAGACTAAAACCAGAAAGCGACCGAAGCTCAGATTCCCAGCAGGCTGAAATTTGATTTCTCATGCCTGTTTTATTCACATATCATTGATAGTATCAGGAAAAATGAATATGCACTGGGTTCAGATGAATAAATTTCACATAAGAGTGAGATAAACACGGCATTATGCCTCACAGTTATTCAGAGGGAAAAAAACCACCACCACAAAAAAAACAACCATTAGCTTCAATGAGCCCAAAAGCTCCACAATTACCTTAAAGTTATCTGAGATTTTAATATGTATATATAAATAGATATATACACACAGAGGATATATATAAATACTGGAGATCTATATATACACACATCTACATATACATATTCTGGATATATATATATATGTGTATATATATATATATATATATATACTGAAAATGTTCTGTTTACTGTCTGGGGGTTTGCGACCTTAGGATGAACCCCTCAGGGACCCCACATTTTCAAGCTTTTCTTTATTATCACATGTTTTAAGATTACTTTATAAACCTGCAGAAGAAAGGCTTCTCTTATACCCATTTATTTCTCTAGGAACTTCAGTTCTAAATGAAACATCAAATATCATAACCTCAAACTGAACAGTTTGTATCAAGAAACTGCTTGATATGAACACGGAGTGCTCGGAGTAGTAGTCATTCATTTTCAGAAGTGCCATCAGCTGGCCGTGTAATAGTAGGTTCCCAAAATTATGGAAGTTTGCATAAATATCTCCTCAACCAGGCACTAGTGAATTAAAACCTTTTTCCTCTTTTTTTGTGCATAGATGGATGGAACTTCCATCATATTTCACAGATGACACATAATTATATGTGAGGCTTGATTAAATGAAATCAAGTGTTCTTGAATAAATGTTGAAAGTAGGAGGTAAGGTAGAAGAGAACTGTTGGGTCACCAGCATTACAGGGCTAGAGTCTCAGCTGTTACACACCACACTGCTGCTGTCAGAGCCCATTTACACCCACCCCATCCCACCAGTGTTCCCAGCTGTGTCTGAGGAACAAGCCAAAGGTTTGGAGGATGGCAGTGGGAGAAGACACTCTTCTCTGGCTGTGGAGTAATGGCACATATGAAGAGCTGGACATCCCACTCCTTATGACTTATGAAGACTAAACAGGTGAATTTATGGATGATTTTGTCCTTCTTTTCCGTGACAGCAGCATGCTTTGGCTAGACTGGGTGCTAGTGCACTAGTAAACCAGCACCTTTAGGGTTTTTCATTGAAGAGCCATGGGAGAAGTTGAAGGGGAGGCTGCAACCCCCTCTGGGAGAAGCAAACCTGGTGTTTGTGCTGTGGTGTGATCAAGCCTTTCCTTGTTTCATGAAATTTCATGTCCTTGAGTCTTTATCTACATTAAGCCTTATTTTGGAGTCGTTGTTCCTGATTAACTCTCTGTTGATACCTAAATATTTGAAAAGCTGCTTAACCTTGGGGAAAAAAACCCCTGTGATTTAGTGCAAAGGAGGGGATGGGCAGGGTATTTTCAAAAGAAAAAAGTTATGCCAATACTATACAACTCCAGTTTAAGGTAAATCCACTCCATCCCAGGAAACTGTATCCTGGGTTCTTCATTCAGAGCATTTCTTGCAAGAGGCTGTTTGTTTGTGTATGGCTGCCCCAGGCTATTGCAGCAAAATTCCTTGTGCTGAAGCAGCCCCATTCATACAGGCAAGGCCTGAAACAAGGCACAGCCAGGCACATGCAGCTCATCGGTATCAGCCAGGAGCTGCAGATGGAAATCCTAACCAAGCTGAATCCAGTTCTCTCTCTACACACCACCCTAGTAATGCAATTAAAAATATAGAGACACAAAGCTAGATGGGGAAATTCCCATAATTGATACTTACACCCTGCATCCAACAGACCTCCAGAATGTATTAATTGAGCTTCAGGGTGGTTGCTAATTACACAATTGCCGACTAATTTCCCCCTTTCCTAGAGGTGAAGTCACATTAGTCCAAAAAACCGCTGTACAACCTTCTCAAAAGCAGAAATCGCTTCTGAATGCACAAGCCCTGACCCTGCCCTGTCCAGGGCGGTATTAGTGAGAACCAAACAAGGGAGAGCCCGGCATGGTGCAGGTATTGTGGATGGCAGGAGGCTTCAGCCCACAGCTGATGTGGTCAAGCCCCACATACCTCACTGGATGGACCCACGAGCATTTTTTGTGGCTGTGGTCTGAGGAAATGATCCAGCTGAGCAAGCAACTTTTTTTTTAACTGGGTTATTTTTCAGCCAGTGCAGCATAAAAAGAACAAAAGAGAGGTGGGAGCAGAGGCTGGTTTAGCCATGATGCTGTTTAGTGCTGATGTGCAAATGGCATCAAACTAAACTGGGAGGCTTTGGCTCTGTGAACTTGAAATCCCTATTTAAGGACTCGGTGCCACCATCCTTCCTCTTCCCACCCCTGGCGAGAAGCAGGGATGGCAGTAAATAGGTATTCTGGCTCATCCCAAACTGTAACTTCACCCTGAGAGAAAACACCAGGTCTCCTGATTGTAAGCCACTTGGGTTTTGTCATCTTCTGTGTTTAAACAGTCCTGAGCACAGTGACTGCCCCAAATGAATAGCAGAGTGGGAAATGAGGGTGACAGACTGGTCCCTGGTTATGGTAGGTGGTGATACCATTTCTGAGAGCAGCGTTAGCATTCAAAATTCAAGCTGGTCAGCCTTGATTTCACCATTACTCACACTGAGGTCAGACAACCTCTCTCTTGTAAAGCCTGTCTGGGAGAAGCAGCATCCAGCATTCTGCGTACGGTGGGTGAGGATCTGCCACCTCGGCACCGAGTTCTTCTCTCCCTGTGTCATACAGAGGTAATACCCTGCACCTTGATGATGCACAGTCAGGTCTTTCAACCCCCAGGCAATAACTTTATACCTTCTTTGACATGGCTGTAGGGATGATAAATTGTGTGTTTCTTAAGATTACTTCAGATGGTCTCTGAAGGCCTGAGTTCTTCCTAATCTCTTGCTTTTCCAAAAACAATAAAAAAGATTTCTCAGCCATTTTAAAACCTATGGGGAGGCCTATAGCTTCAGACTCAAATTGCAACTTGAAAAGGTTTGTAGGAAACAAATCTGCAAATGTATTTAGTGTATGAAAAATGATTTTCTAAAAAACATACAAGATGTTCTATTTCGCCTAATTCTCTGTATTGATTTCTGTGGGATCATCTTCTTCCTTATCTTTTTCTTCTTTCAGTGCATTTCAGCTCCTTCCAAACACAAAAAAAAATGTTTCTTTTACAAAACAGGACAAAGACATTTTCCTTCCCAATCAGTAATTTAGTTTTCTTTTGTAATTGTAAAAAGAAACTCCTGAAAAATCAATATATTGTTGCCAAGTCATACACAATCAGGAGTGGAACAAGCTTAGTAAATAAAGGAAATTGCAATTTTTTCCTCTCTTTGGTCACCCTTTAGTACGCCCAAGGTGACTGCCAATCTCTTCGGTGCTTCTGCCCTGCTCCCCCACCCCAGCTATCCTCCCCTCCTCCCTGAAAATGTAAAAGTTAATCTCGGAGATGAAAAGAGAAGTTTGAAAAGAATTGTTCTCAGAGCCAAAACTCCTGATGTCCTAAATTACAGCAACCCCCACCCCGAAGTGATTGGCTCCTTGGAGTAATCTGACCCTTCTCAATTAACTAGCACAGAGATAAAGATTGCTCATGCTAAAGTTGTCACATAACACCGGGCTTAGAAATTGGAAAATCTCAAGCAAAAGACAGAAACCTTTTGGGCTGTATCGATACTTTCAACATGTATCAATATTTGGATATGATTTACTCTCTTGAGGTGCAAAATTTAGTGAATTTATGCATCTAAACCTAACAAGAAGGGCTTCTTGTTGAATAACCACTTTAATTAAAATGTGTAAGAGCCCACTTACTCGCCAAAGCTTTAAGAGAGCCAGGATCTGTGTTGCTTTTTTCAAGGCACAACTGTCATCTGCAAAATATACACAGAGTTTTGAAGCTCAGATGTGAGCTGCTTACAAATCCAAGAGAGGCAGAAAAAGATGTTTTACCGACTTGATTTGCACCTGCAATTAAACAGACACACAGGCTCGGTTAATTTACACTGAAACTTAATTGCAATCATAAATCTTGTGTATACAAATGACATATAAATAAAACCTCTCCTAGATATCCATGATCTGTTACACAAAGGAGCCAAGAGTCTCATATCTCCTTTTTTTCATGGTTATAGGTCTCACTTTGGGACATGGAATTACTTTAATGCATTTGTCTTCTTCCCTGAAAATACCTAACTCTGGGATGTCAAAAAAATAAATCAGGATCCAATTTGTCCTGCAGTACCTTTAAATGGAGATGCTGTTAGCAATTAATCAGCAAAAAGAGTATGTGGAAACACAATTACAATTTATTAACTGTAATTCCAGTTTGTTTGAGCATCCTGTGAAGGTTCTTGGCTGCTCTTGAGTTTTTGCGGAGGGAGCCAGGACTGAGTGTTATAAGGAATGGGTCAAGGGATTATAGATTTGCTCAGGCTATTTTTATCTTCTAAACAATATTTCATGTGTGGAAGGCACTTTGAGACTCCAAGGATGAGCAATGTACAACTGGACTTGTGTTCTTTAAGTGAGTGGCAAGTTTTTGATGAAGCCCAAGAGAGAAAGTAAAAAAAAGGAACATCCAAAAAAGAACAAAAAGCAACCCAAGTTGGGTGTTTCCCCTGAAAATATCTCTTGCATAACTTATTTCCATATGACCTTGAATATTTGGGGGCTTTTGAGGAGCCTGGATAAGCAGATTAAATGAGGCTGAGATGTAGAAGGTTCAAGAGACCTAAAGTCATTCCATGCCTGGACCAGAATGGGACACCCCCTCAATAATGTTGATATCTTTATGGAAGTTTATACTGAAATAGAACTAGATATTTTGAGGGTTGAATTTTAATTTCATTTTGTCACATGGCTGGTCAGTTAAGAGGCTGCTAGATTTTTGTTTCTCTTCCACAAAATGTATTCTCTATTTCCTACTTGAGTTATGAGCCTGCTGTTATTCTGATAAGCCTGTTTATGGTGTGACCTACTTAACCAGAGCTCTGGTGGCTGGAGGCTCACAGTAGTGCAAAGACTAAAGGCCACAAACAGGAAAAGATATCATATGAAAAAAAAAAAAAAGTTTTCAGGCTTTTGTCCTTTACATGCTGCAAGGTGTCAAGCACTGAACCAGCGGCCGAGTCCATTGTTCAACCAACTGCTCTTTTCAAATGGAAATGTCTGCAAAAGCCATGTCAGCAAAAGGAATTCTTTGCTTAAACTGTGGCTCCTAGCGTATATCCTACAATAAAACCAGAGGCCTATTAGTCCATACTTAGGACTTGTTACTAGGTTTTAAAGCTCCTTTCAGGCACAGTTTTAGCCTAATCTGGCTGTATCACTAGTACGGGTAAGATTATGAAGCTGCAAGGTTATGCTGCCTTTGACTTGTGGGTGTATGTCAAAAGTCTGGTTTATAGTTTCCACCAGTGCAATTGTCTTTTAAAAAATATCTTTCTGCAGAAGGCCCTGGGAGTGATACAGGACTAGCTACACTCACACAGGAAACAGGAACAAGGGTTTTCCAAAGGTCTGTTGATTTTTCAGCTTTCATGCTCTGAAGATATATTTCCTTTGAAGTGTCTCAAATAGGGTGGTATCCAATTATATTTGTAATCCCAATCTAATTCAATCAGGGACTCCAATTACAGTTGATCTGTCTTTTAATCTAGTTAAAGTCTGTAGAGTACACTGCCCCTTAGCAAACGTAACTAAATTAAAAGTCAAGCTGTTGAACACTTGTAATCAGGGATAACCAAGTTACAGCCAGAACTAGCTGAAAAGTGGGAGGTTTGCAAGGGAGACGGGCTGATCTTTATTTAATGTCCAAACCCTGCATCAGTTCTCCTTGTAGTCAACTCTCCACCAAACTTCTAATTATAGAGGGTATTAAAAACTACTTTTAGACTGAGCCAAGTACAATTATTTTAGTTTTATCTAGTTGTGGTCTTCCTCTCAAACGTTTTATCCCAGCTCCCCCAGCAGTGGGCTCAACAGCACTCATGCAGTGCCGCTTTCCCAAGCCCATCACCTTACAACTCCTTGGAGCACATGGCCTAGAAGCTGTTTGGCATCTTACCTGCTTATCGTGTGGCCATGGCACATCTGGAGTAACCAGGCAGAGACCCAGGCCTCACACAAATCCACCCTCACCTGCACACCTCCACAAAAAAAGCCTCACCCAAAGAACCTCCATGCTCTTGAGTGGACAGTGGCATTGAGGGACAGCAGATAGATGATCTGACGTACATCGGTGATGCACCATGGTTATGGTGCATCATTTACACTACTACAGGGAATAATCAGGCAGTGTTGAGGGTCATGTAGGTATAAAAGCAGACAGATTGTAAAAGAGCTTTGAGGGGAACTTTCCAGACAGTGACAGTTCTGCTAGCCAGTCCTGCTGCATCAGAGTGACTTCAGAAAACACATCACTCAACTAATCAATGTTAAAACCATCAGGTCCTAAAAGAGTTTGATCAGCCAATGTGGATGGGGTTACAATTAAATGACTGAGCTTCATAGACAGGAATACTTTAGGGTTGTGGTTTTTTGTTTTGATTGTTTGGGTTGTTTTTTTTTTTAATTCATACCGGCTGAAGTGACCTTGGCCAACAAAACAGCAATGATGTCCTATTGTGTTTAATCATACTTGGGGGCAGCTATTAAATTTAATTAGTTGTGTCCCAACTGCCAGTGCTCAGTTGCAATGTAGTTACCGACTAATTCCAGGCTCCCTCTTTCAGTTTGAAGGGCTGTTCTTAGGCTGCCCTGATGAAGACTACAGTCTGTTTCAACCATTTTGTGAGACAATCTATGAACTAACACTCAGCAATCATTTCCTTTGTTTGAAAAGAAAATTGAGTAGCAACACTGTCTCTTGCTGAAAGTGTTGTCTGACAGCAGGAACACCTTGTAGAAAATGTCAGTCTACCCCAGTTTGGCCTGAACTTTTGAATCTGTTTAGAAAGGCATATGCATTCTCTGAAATACAGTAATATAGCTACACAGTTAGACAGCATTCAGGCTGAATAAACACTCTGGGATTTATAGTATTATAGCCATAGTTTGAATTTTTGGTGATAAATCTTGTGTAAAGAAATTAAAAGGTAATTTTTAGTTGTCCAATCTAAGTAGAAATACTGACTAATATAAAAAAATGTAGTCTTCAGTGGGTTCATTCTGCTGTAGCACTTCAGCACCTGTATGAAAAGCCAGACAAAATCCCTTTGATCATTCATATAAAATAATGATATTGGAAAATTCATCAAAACTGGAGATATGCAATTAAGTCAAAGAGTTTCTTGAAATAGTATTACTTACAGCAGACAGAACATACAACCATCTTCGAATCTTGGTCAAGAATTGGTCTGTAGCAAATTTGGAACAAGGAGAAGGAAGGGATGACTTTCTTCCAAACTTTACTCTCAGCACAAGATCTATAAATTTTGAAAATATGATACCCCTCACAATAAATTGTTCAGATGTTCAAGACCAGTCACGCTATTACATCCCCTCCATTCCTCCCTCATTCCTGGCATAAAGAGTAGAGTCCTAAGCTTGATCATTTCAGATATTTAAGTCATCATTCTGCAACTAAGCGAACAGTTCACCAAAAAAATGTGCAATTCATAGATTTTTGTCCTTTTCTCTTTCAGGCTGTCATTGGGATAATTTTGTGTTGACTTCATTCTATTCATGGTTGTAAGTGTTAATGTTTTGGTTTGGTTTTTTTCCTATTGCCTTCCAACCACAACAGTTGAAAACAGGGGGCTTGGATTTTTCAGCTGTTAATTTTTTGGTTTTTTTTTTACTAAAAGCTGAGCTATCAAAGACCAGATGGCACCTCCAAAACCTGCTAATGTTCTGAATCTTCACTAGCAGTTGGTTTTCAGTTCTTCATTAGGTACGGCATTGTGGTGGGTTGACCCTGGCTGGGTGCCAGATGCCCACCAAAGCCCACTCTATCATTCCCCCTCCTCAACTGGGCAGTGGGGAGAAAAATATAATGAAAGGCTCATGGGTTGAGATAAGGACAGAGAGAGATCACTCACCAATCGGACAAGAGGATAATGAGAAATAAAACCAAATCTTAAAACACCTCCTCCCAGCCCTCCCTGCTTCCAGGGCTGAACTTCTCTCTCTATTTCCAACTCCTTCCCTCCAGCGGCACAGGGAGACATGGAATGGGGGTTGGGGTCAGTTCATCATACGTTGTTTCTGCTGCTTCTTCTTCCTCCTCAGGGGGAGGACTCCTTTCCCTGTTCCAGCTTGGGTCCCCCACGGGGTCACAAGTCCTGCCAGCAAAGCTGCTCCAGCATGGGCTCCTCTCTCCACGGGATACAGGTCCTGACAGGAACCTGCTCCAGAGCAGGCTTCCCACGGGGTCACAGCCTCCTTCAGGCATCCACCTGCTCTGGCATGGGGTCCTCCACAGGCTACAGGTGGTCATCTGCTCCACCATGGACCTCCATGGGCTGCAGAGGGACAGCCTGCCTCACCATGGTCTTCACCACAGGCTGCAGGGGAATCTGCTCTGGTGCCTGGAGCACCTCCTGCCCCTTCTTCATTGACCTTGGTGTCTGCAGAGTTGTTTCTCCCACATCTTCTCACTTCTCTCTCTAGCTGCAAAATGTGCCACTTCTTTCTCTTCCCCTTTTTTTTCTTAATTCTGTTATCACAGAGGCATTACTGATTGGCCCAGCCTTGGCCAGCAGCGGGTCCGTCTTGGAGCTGGTGGCACTGGCTGTGTCGGACATGGAGGAAGCTTCTGGTAGCTACTCACAGAAGCCACCCCTATGTCCCAAACTGCTACCAAAACCTTGCCATGGAAACCCAATACAGGCATGAACCAAATTCACCTACATGGAAACTACACAAAGTTAGGACTGGGATATAGCTGATAAAAGTAATTGGAAAAACTGCTGTAGCAAAAGAAATTTAATTAGGTCTGCAATGTAAAATAAATAAATAAATCTTATTAGTCATAAAAGCAGAAAATGAGAGCTGTTTTACTAAGTAAGAGACCCCTGCTAAGTGGTATTTTGACATCTGTAAATAATTCAGTTTTAATCTTGGTTCTTCACTGACATGAACAAGAAAATTCATAATTCTCACTTTGAGCTGCTATTTGAAGCTGTCTCTCCACAGCCAGTTGCAGATCGCTCGAGCCCAGCTCACAGGTGTTTTTTTGTGCAATCACCATGAACGGAGACCAAGGAAGAGAACTTTTGGAGCCAAGCTCAGTCCTTTGCTAGGACAGGCAACGTGTTCCATGTGCCTTTCATGCATTGCTTTTCAGGACAACATAATGGCACACTGTATCGACAAATTGATTATGAAGCAATACTACCTGCAGTTCAATTATGGTTATCTGAGATGATAAGGATACAGAGGGAGGTTCTCCTAATTTGTTACCTACTGAGTTGTATTTAGTATTGCCATCTGATTAAATATTTCACCACCACATTCAGATATGCTTTGGGATTCACTGAAAAAAAAAATTATAGCTTACAATCAAGCCCCATTAGTACAGTTCCTAATTATGAAGGGGATTTACCACAGGTACATGTCAGCTCTGATGCACTGGAAGTAGGGGCTGCCTGCTCCCCTACACCACTGCTGGCTCCATGTCTCTGCTGTAAAAAGGGATAATAATTAAATGTCTGCAAAGGCTCCATTACAGCTTAGTGCTAAAAAAAAGGTTTGTGTACCTTGTCTGGAAGGAAACGATCTCACAGGATTCCTGTTGCTATCTGTGATGTATCATTGGGGCATGAAATTCAGTGAAGCCAGCACCGCAATGACAAGTTACACTTACCTCTGATCTTAGGTTTATTCAGAAGCAAGTAAGTGTTTGAAAATGAACAAATATTGCAGAGTTGGGGGAATGCTGTTCACTTAACAGTTAATCCATTCCTTAAAATACTTGGTTTGTATTCTTGGGCAAAGCCGGATCTTGCTCTCCAGACTGCATCTGCCATCTAATACAAGATATTACATGAGGAGACTTTTCATGCTGTCAGAAATAGAGCTGATAATGTTTACTCTTGCCTAGATGAAACACTTGGGCATTTTAACAAACATCCAGAGATTTGTTTGTTTACCTGCCTAGCCCACATGCTTCTCATTCCTCCCGGCTGGGGAGCCAGTTGGTGGTTCTTTCAAAAAGTTACAATTCCTGTGTTATTCCTTCACTTACTTGGGAGAGCTGAAGTTTGAAATTCAGTTACTTCCCGCATTTTCCATCAGATGCATCTTTGGGAAAAAGGAATTTTAGACATAACAGCCCAGAATCCACAGGAATCAGCAGTTCATTAGTTGCATTAGTGGTACCATTATGAAGGTGGTACTTCAGTGTTCATAAAATCTTAGAATTGGCAGCATTGTCAACCTCGGTACAAGACTCTTTACAAGAGAGGGCAACTATGACATTTTACTTGTTACACACCCATACTGTAATGGAGATGTGAAGATCTTGCCACCCCAAAACTCCTCTTCCACTCTTCAGTCCCATCATCAACAGCAAAATACTGCTCCTAAAACATACTAATGCAAAATAATGTAATCTCTTCACAGCAATCCCAGCTAACAGAGCTGGAGTGAACAGTGGCCGTGGGGCAATCAGATGACGAAGCAGAGTCACAGCCACTAAAGCAAGAGGGCTTGCTCCTATCAGAAAGGTTCAATGCAATATAAACAGCTGCTCACATTTAACAACTAGTTATTAATTAATAACAGTTCTGTGATGCTGTTACATGCACACTGTTTTATTTAGTGATGGGAGAATATGAAGCTCTGTTAATACCTTTGTTGCAGCTCTTCATTACCATCTTACTGAATATTTTGGCTCTTAAATATTTTAGGGCTGAAAGTCCAAGGCAATTCAGTGCTTAAATCTTTTTAGGATGTTCAAAAGAATTTGCATCAAAGATTTAGCACAGTGATTAAAAAAAAAAAAAACACAAAACAAAACTGGAAGCAAATTCAAATTTAACCTAAAGCTTATTTGTGAACAGGTGCACCCCTTAATTATATTGGTCTGCAAACACATATGACATAGGGCCATTGCTCTAGTGAGGGTAGTTGTGTTTGTACTAACAATTCCCACATGAAAGGTACTTAAGCTATATTGGGGCTGTATTAACTGCAGCTGTTCTAAAAGCATCACTAGGTCAAGAAGCAAGTTGTTTCCCAAGTAGTGGGCTAAGGAAGCCTGTTTCTCAAGATTTGTGCTCCATGATTCTCCCACTCCTCAGTGTTTTCCCTGCTCAGTCCAATACCCACAGCCTGTTTGGGTGGCTGTGGTCAGCACATGCAGATCTGAAGCAACATTTGGGCTGATGGGCCAGCAGTGTGACCGTGCTGTCTGGCTTGCTGGGTGCCATGTGGGTAAGGTTTGAACCACAATTATTTCTTTCAATGGGGACATTAATTTGGATCTTTCCTCCCTACTCTGATGCTGATTTTGACAGAATTTGCATGAACTCATGTCTTAGAAACTGCATCTCTACTATCAGGTTTGACTGAAGTGGGCAGCAGGTTCAAAAATCACTTGGAAGATGGATGGATGGATGAATGGACAGACCATGACAAAATGTCACCCTTGCTTTCTTAGAAAGTATTAAAAAAATATATCCCTGAGCTACCATAGTTATAATAGTATAAAAACCTGTTTAAAGTAGGTGTCTCCTGATTCTGGATTCAGTTACAGTCAAGGTTGGAAGAGTCATAAGTAGTTACCAACATGCAATTTAACATACTTGTTAACCACTTCTGAATTCAAGTATCTGAGTGTCTGCATTCAAGCTTGATTAACTGGCCCAACAATTAACGCTAATTACCTTGATTTACATTACTTGCAGAGCTGTTGGTCAACTTCGTATCAGCAAACTTGAAGTTCCCTAAACATGTTCCAACAGGGTAACATTCAAGTCATCATCCATGTAATGGAGATAAGTGGAGATCTGCACTGGGAGATTTATCTTGTAAGGCGCTGCAGCAAGGTACAGGGGAAAGTATATAGGAGGAAAGTGAACTGGTGTGCCTCAAACTATATTAAGAAGGTTTTTTTCTCCTCTCCAAGCTATAAAGATGCAAGTAACCCAGTGCAACTTAGGAAAGGCGTTTTTATTTACATTTAAATTCTGAATTTAGAAATAATGAGCTAAGTTTAAAATTTGTACATTTTTCCCAGCAATAAACTGAGCTGATCGGAGTAGGACAGCACAGGATTTAAGATAATGTTCTTTATCCTGGTGAGGGTAAGTGTGTGTATGGAGATATATATACATGCATATAAATTGTGTATGAATATATAGATATTAAAAAAATATACATCTTCCCACAAACAGGCTTCTCAGATTTTCCACAGTCATAATCATTTTGCAGTGACATTCCTGAAGACAGGAATTTCCCGGCTGGGCAGAGCTGTGGTTCCTGCCGCTGGCAACAGTTTCTTGTGGCAATGAGTTCCACGTGCTCATAACACATGGCGTTAAAAAAGCTCCTTTTATCAGCTTCGAGGGTGGGGCTGGGCTGCTGTTGGAAGTATGCCTATCAAGAATGATGCCTCAGCTCTGTTGGTGGTAGAAGATTGTTCCTCTGGACTTTTCTTAAAAAAATAAATAAATGTCAAGCCAGAAAAGGAAGCCTGCTATTTTTCAAATCCAGAAGCCGTAATCATGTTAATCCATATGATCGTGCTAAAGCCAAGTAGCATGCCTTTTGCATGTGATGTAATCATTCAGGGTAGCCTATTTATAATCACCACTGGCTGGGAACACCTTCCCAGAAAAATACAATCAGAACAGTTTCTTCCTCAGTCACATTCCTCCTCTTCCTCCCTATATTTTTCAGGCAGTTGTGCTCTTCCTCCTACTTCTGCTGTCTTCCCAGCCTCAAATGCAGCAATATCCCTTGCCTTTTTAATTTTTTCATTTTAAACTAACACTTTCCACATCTTCTATTATTTCAGTGTGTTAGAGCCATACCGAGTGAAATCCCAGTCCTCTGAAATCAATACCAAAACTTCCATTGATTTCATATAATATATTCTTTTAAATTCAGTACAAATGCTCCACATGAGTCGCCTGTTTTAAATATGGATCTACTGTATGGGGCTGTCTATCTCTCAGCTTGATACATAAACCAGTGTGTTTAATAAATTCGTTGGTGTGGGTTGGTAGCATTATGTGTAATAAATGAAAATCTGTTGGTTATACTGAGCATATCAAGTGTAAAAGGAGAAAATGCATCAATATAAATATCTATCTGTGGATCAATTGGTATCAATCTTGTTTAACAGTCTATTTCCTCAGGACAAGCTTTGGAAACAAAGAGCATTTCAAACTGCTGGTTAAACAAACAAATATATAGAAGCTCTTTGGGCAACATGGGAGTGGAGTAATCACCAGATAAAAATGGTCAGCAATTTTAAATGCCCGTTAATCTCTTCTATTTTATATTAGTAAATACAGAGTTTCTCTTGATGTAACACGTCCATTAAAGTGCACCATGAGTAGGAATTCGTAAAACCAGTATTCGCTTGCAGAGGGAAGGGCAAGGAAAGTGGTCTGCAAAACAAAATTTGTCCCCTGACCTCCATGTTCAACAATTGTCCAAGGAGGAGGGTGATACCTTCAGCTCTTTTTTTCTAAGGTTTGTATTATCCTTAGCTAAATAAAACCCCTTAAGAGACACTATAAAAACAAAATGAAACCCCAAGACGGTATATAACTCATTACCTTGGTCTACAACATTAAGATCTTTTCATGGTTGTCTCGTGCAAACTACAGCTCCCTCCTCCTCAAGCATCACAAAAAAAGAGAATCCTGAGCAGTACGGACGCTTGACAGGACTGTATTCACAGGCAGAAACTTTAGAATATAATAACTGTTGTTCAAACCCCAGGGTTTTTGCAGGGTAAAAATGCCAGTAAAGTAACTAGTAAAATGAGAGTGTGGTGGTGTGCCATGTCCTGTGGCTATTGGGTGGCCTCATTAGGTACCATTGCTTCCTACCTCCACCTTCCTGCTTTCCAGTAAGATTTAGGTTTTCCTTCTGAACCCCACGTCATCTCGGATGGAGGTCTACCCTCACGACAGCTTTGCAACTGCGGAAATATCATCCTCAGTGGTAAACTGAGGCACATACCCTCATAAATTGTTTGCTGATTAATGCAATGGCAAGTGCATATCGAGTCCAGCTTCAGCTGAACCTAGATTGTCTGAACTCCTACCCAGTGCCCTGCTTCTGCACATCAACAGAATCATCTCTTCACCAGATCAATCTCTATCTCTGACGTCTTCTAGCAACCCATTTCATTTTTCAAAGACAGACCTGGCAAGGGGGGGGTTCTACATGAAAACAAAAAGTAATCTTGTCTCCCACAAAGATTTTGCAATCCACATCTCCATACATTCAAGGACCCTCACTTTTTTTGCTTACGCAAGGTCCAGCTGGCTCCGGTGGGGATGGGAGGGGCAGAGGTGACTCTGTCCTGGAACACTTGGAGGCTTTGCAGCAAAGTCACCCCAAAGCCCAGCTGAGCTGGGCCCCACAATCGCCTTTGCCCCGGTGTGTCACCAACGCCGGGGTCCACCCAGCTGAGGCTTGGAGTGTTAAATGTGGGGCATTTTCACCTGGAGCCCAACAGCAGCAGAGTAAAAATTAAAATGATTGCACCGTGTGCTTACGCAGTCAGCTTAATACAGGCAAACACTTTCAAAGCGGTGCTTTTTCACTTGCTTAAAGTTTTTCACATGAACCTTTTACTTGCCTAACCTTTTTATTTGCTGTTAAAAATACTATTGGCTCAATTTTGTCGGCTTCCCAGCAAGCGAGACTTAAAATAAGTCTTTAAACAAACGAGGCAACCCCGAGCCCCATCCCGCGCCCTCTGGATCCGCGTTTAAAGCCCCTTCATTTGCCCACGGCACCAGGAGACCCCGGGCTCGTTCACTCGGACAATCCGTGCTCTTTCCTTTTCCACCTTATCTAACGACAAAGGGAAGAATTAGCATTGTCCCGGGCTCCTGCTTGCTTTGGGAGGGGGGGGGAGAAAAAAAAAAAGAAAAAAAAAAAAGAAAAAGTCTTTCAAGCGCGATATAAAAAGCGCAGGTGAGATAACAAAGGTATTGTCCCTCGCCAGCCTGGAAAGCCGAGCTGTCGGCTTGTTTGTTTACTGTCCAAGCTAGGTCCTGTGTGTGTCCCCCCCGGTCCCCGCGGGGCGCGCGTCTTTGTCGCCCGGGCCGGGACTACATGGCCCAGCGTGCCCCGCTGCGCCCGGATCAATGGGCCTGATTTGAATAATCTGTGAGCCCTTGGACTCAGGCCAATCAGCTGTCAGGGACCCATGATAAATCGCAATGCATTATTGATAATCATAATTACTCTGACATGCGCATTCCGCCCAATGGGGGTAATTTCCCAACTCTAGGAATTTGTTGTGAAGAGGAAAATAATTGCTACTATTTTGCTCCCGATGCTGGTGCACCATGTCGCGACGGAAGCAGGCGAAGCCCCAGCACATCAACTCGGAGGAGCAGCCCCCCGATGCTGCAAGTGGTGAGGAGCCGCCGCGGGTCCCGACTTCCCCGGGGCGCGGAGGGGGCGGCCGGGGCGGCGAGGGGCGATGGCCGGGGGGCTTCTGCCACCCTCGTGCTTCACCCCCACTCCTTCTTCTCGCTCCCCGCCAATACCCCCCCCCCCGGATCCTGACCCTCAGGTCCCCGCAGGCTTTTTTGGGGCATTTAAATCGCCTCGCCCATGCGGAGCCGTTCCGCGGGGCTGAGCGGGGCACCGGCCCCTCGGTGCTTCCCGGGGAGGGGGGGGTTCAGCTTTGGGCTGCTCCGCGGAGCAATCCGAGGGGTCCCTTGCTCTGCCTGGCTGTCGCCCCCCCCCAGTGCCCCGCTCACCCCCCTGGCCCCCCTGCCCTCATGGGAGGTGAACCCCAAAGCCTCCCTAAGGCGGGGGGGGCAAATGGGGAGGGAGGGGGTAAGGAAAGGCGAGCATTTTTCTCAGAGGTAAGAAAAGGCTCGAGTTTGGATTCTCCGAACTCTCTATTTAACACTTTCTCGGTAGTTACGTGAGGATTTTTGTGGGGCTTAAAAAAAAAAAAAAAAAGCGCTCGGACTGTTTTTGTTGGAGATCACAATCGCCCTGGACGTTTTGTAGCTTGACCTCCAGCCATCTTTGATTTCCGACTTCCTAAAATAACTCCGGTGAGCTAATGTGGGGTGTGCGTGAGCGCTTTGTATTGGGGCGGTGCGGGGTGGGGGTTGCTCCCGCAAATCGCTGTCCTTCCTTTTAGGGGACCTTGCAGCCCTTTTCCTTGCGAAGGGAAGAGGAAAGAATAAATTTGCGCTCAGATGAGCCCGGAGCTCCCGGTGGGGGTGAGCGTGCGGGGGAAAAGGTGGAGGGGGCACCCGTTTGCCCCCACGGGAGCGGGGACGGGTCGGGGCTGCCGGCTTCCCTGGACGGAGCGACGTCTCCCCGCAGGGGCTGCCCGCGGCGGGGCTGCGGTTCCCGGGGCTCGAGTACGGGCTATAAACGCTCTTGGTGCCGCGGAGCCGGGGCAGCTCTCGCCGTGCCCGTCCCGCTCCGAAGCGGGAGTGGAGCCGGGTGGGCACGTCCCGGGTGGGGACGGGGAGACTGGCGCTGAGCGGAGCGGCGTTTGTTGGGGCAAGAGTTGTGGTGGCTGTGCCCAAACGCTCGGTATCTCCCCCAAGAACTTTCTGTGGGTTCTCTGCCCTTCCTAAAGGGCCAGTTTCGTGTGGGCTTTTTCCATCCCCAGCACTGATCGATACCAACCCACGTTACAGGAGCTGCCTATTCCCAGCCCGCAGGAGGTTCGGGCTCTTAATTTTTTCCTCCTCCCCCCCCTCTCTTCTTTGAGTCGAAATGTGCAATTGTTGGGTCCGGTTAATGGTGACTTAAGAAACAGCAAGCTGGCCAGAAGGCAATAAATCCCATGTTTAATGCATGACTGTTTTCCTTTGTGCATATGGTTGGGTTGGGGGATGGAGGTGATGTTTCCACATGTAAATCGCTGCCCACTGCTGGAAAGGCACCTCCGGGGCTGCGCTGAAACAAAAGGGTTAATAACTCCTGGGGCGGGGGAGGTGTGCGGGGAGGGAGGGTCGCTCCACGCCGCGCTCTCCGGGGCAATGGCCAGCTGGTTTTTTGTTGTTGTTGGGGCTTTCCCTCCCCCCCACACACCTCTTCTAACAACAAAACCCTGGATGAAAATCCCTCTGGGAGCCGGGGCAGCGATTGCACAGGCCGGGAGGAGCTGGTGAAGCTCTTGCCCCGTCGGGGAGGGGGTATCCTGCCGCCTGAGATGGGGCCGGGTTTTGTGGGTGGGGGGGCTAGGGCTGCCGTGCGGCCAGAACCCTCCGCTGCGGCCCGGGGGGACGGCGGGGTCCTCCCGGAGGAGGCGGTGGCCGGTGCGGGTTCCCGCACTGAAGCACTATCCTGCATGATCTGCTCCGTTTTATCCTTTCAGAAGTTTAAAAAAAAATCGCGGCTCTTATCGCCTGCAAATCTCCAAAATAGTCTTGATACTCCCCGCCCCAGGTGTGCCCGTAAATAACTAGTGATGAAGCTGCATAACAAAGTCGAAATACCTCAGGGATCTGTTTGGGACATGATCGAGTATATACGTAATGGTAATAATAAAATCAAGCCCTTATCTCCTCTTTTGCAAGTGTGCCTTTTTTTTGCAAAGCGGCTTGGGACCCACCTCTGTGAACAATGCAGCGCGTTGAGAAACGGTTCTGCCAACCTGGTGATCAATTAACAGGTCAAAAAATCAGCAGGTGGTCACAGGAGAATAATACTACATACTGAAAATTAGCATTTTCACAGAGGGGTTGAAAATGCCCATTGTGCTGGATTGCTGCCATTAAAAAATGTGATTCATTCTTAAAAATACTGTATCAAACTGCAACTTTTTCTCAGGGTAAAATTGGAGATTTCCTTTCTTGAAATCCCCGGTTCGTGCTTTGAGCTCTGCCGAAGTGGAGAGGGGGAGTGGTGTTTAAGGAGGAAAGAGAAGTTTTGTGGTGATTTTCTTTTATTTTTATTTCAGGTTGCCCGAAGCTCCGGTCGGCGGGGCGGGCTGGCCGGGAGGCAGCGGGCTGGGGTTGGCGGCATCCCCCGGGGCTGTGCAGCTGGGGTGCTGCGGGGGTGTGAAGGGTGCGGGGATGCCCGGGGGGTGCAATGCCCGGCTTGTTTTTCCTTTTACGTCAGTGAAACATTATATTGGTTGTAGTGCTGAAGCCCTTTTGCGGGGCTCGGCGGCATGTGACGTTTTGACAGAGCTGCTGCTCTAACCTTTGCCTCCTCCTGCTTGCTGTGGGTGGTAAGTTGATGTCAGGCTCACAATTAGGACTCTCATGCAATTGACCTTGGCAGCGGGGTTTGTGCCGTTTAGCTCGCTCTTAAACACGGGACTAGTGTTAAGTGTGGTCCGGGGCCGCCGCCTTTACAGCTTGGGGGAGACGAGGGCGGGGGGGGGGGAGACACAAGGACCGGCCGCCGCCGAGCAGGTAGGGCTGCGGGCGGGTGGCCCGGGATCGGGTGACGGGGGACGACTCTGCTTTTTTGTTGTTATTTCGGGAATCACCCTCTGTTTCAAAAAAAAAAAAAAAAAAAAAAAAAAAAAAACCCACCAAAAAAACACCAACCCAAACTCCTTGTGACGGGTGCTGTCTGCGCTGCTGCTGGGGCTCAGGTGGATGCTGGTGGCGGGGGAGGGGGGAAGCTGAGCGGAGCTCCGGGGTGGCCCCGCCTGGCAGCACCGCCCGGGCAGCGCGGGGCGGGAGGGCCGGGGCCGGGAGGGCAGCGCGGGAGTGCCCTCCACCGACCGACCGGCGCCGGGACCGGGCTGCGCGGCGGGCGGGCGCCTCGCCTCGGCAGGTAACTCGCGGAGATCGCAGAGAGGGCTTTGCCACGGCACCCTCCGACTCGGGGTTTGGGTTGGGGTTTTTTATTTTCTTTTTAAAAAAAACTTTTTACATTTTTCTATTTTTTTTCTTTTTACTTTTTTCTTTGTTTCTTTTTACTTTTTTTTTTACAGTTTTTTCAAAGGGTGGGATGCGGTTGGTGGTGCAGGGCTCTTGCTCTGAGGGCTGCAGCCAGCACCGTGCCCTCCGTTTGAAGCCGCTGCCTCTAATCTTAGCTTCTCCTACGTGTTTTAACGGGTTTTTTCTGTTACTTGTTTTTCCTTCTTGCTTCTCAGAAGCATTTATGCACAATAGTTTATTTCTGTCCTTGGCCGAATGTTTCTCTCTAGTAAGTGGATAAGCAAAAGGGTGAATCAATAGGTAGGTAATAATAAGCCTTGAGAAAGAAACCTGAAAGCACGTGAAATCCTAATTGTTAGGTGTAACACCTTTCTGGTTTGTTCTTGAGTAGAAAAATGCTGCTGATTTACTGCAGAAAACATCAAGGCCTGGGGAGTATTTCTGTAAGTAGTCAGTCGTGTGTTTTCTGTACGCAAGGAAGTGATTTTTGTCATAGTTACAGTCAAAAAAAAAGCTTTAATTGGTGTTTTGTAGTGGGAGAAGAAGGGAAATTTTGGACAGTTTAAAGTTCTTGGAAGTCCAGCTTTTTAGCTGGGAACAGGAAAAAGAAATCAGGGAAGCACAATGCTTGAGAGCAACAGGGAGCTGATGGCAGAGGTTTTCACATCTGGGACTGCAGTGGGTACTTGCTAATCCTTCATGAGTTAATTTTAACCATGGAAGTGCATGGTTATGTTAATGTTAAAGTAAAAAAAGTTAATCAAATGTAGTTGTGGAAAAAGTAAGTTCAACAAAGGTATTAAAGTCTTGGGGGAAAGAAAAAGGATGGGGTTTGAGCTCTGATTGTTTCCTCCTGATTCAAATGAAATAAAATTTTATCACAGTTGGAAAAAAGAATGGTCACTAATTGTTCAGATGAGTGGTAGATCAGCAGCACCTTTTCTGAAATCACATCAAACCAGACAAGATTTATTTCACTCTTCTTTCACTGGTTTCCTCAAAAAAAAAAAAAAATAATTTGAGCTGTGTGGATTTTATCAGCCTTCCTTGTCGATGACCGCCTTGTCCTACACAATAGTGGATTTTTTCCATCCATTTGCCAGTGATTCAATCTAACCCCCCTGCTGGGTTTACTGCATTCTTCTAACTTATTGGATAACTAGATGCTGAGAGATAACATTCCTGAAATTCGGGGGTGGGGAGATAAAAAAAAAAAACACACCAAAACCCACAGTAGAAGTCCTATCCCTGGGAAGCCTTTGGAGAGGGTTAAGTGAAGTGTACAAGCAATTGTTGTGGCAGGGCTCTCTGCTCCTCGCTGAATCCTGGTACAGTATGTGGACAGAGCTGGCTGCCCAGGGAGCTTCTGTGCAGAGAAAAAACCCATTTTCAGACCGTTAAGTTCATGTCAGTGATAACTGCTGTGGAGGAGGGCAGCGGGGGGTTGGGGTGAATGGGGTGCTCTGGTTGCAGGGGCTGGGTGCTGCTTGAAGGCTGGGGAGAGGATGTAGCTAGAAAACAAGATTAAGAGTTTCATAAAAGCTGTTGGATTTTTTTAAAGAATAAGTAAATTGCTCCTGTGTTATTCCAGCTACTACACACTGATCTAGCACCCTGCTTCTGCTGTTTCTTAAAACAAAACCAAAACAAACAAAAAAACCACCGCCAACAAACAAAACACGCTTTTTGAGGTAGAGGAAGTTACACTCACTTTTTCTAAGGTAGAAGGGAAAATAAGGCATAACTCTTCCCTACTTGTCATGCAGCAAGTCGGTACAAGCTGGGAATTGAGTTTATTTGGAGTCCTGTGCTAGTGCCTCACTGTCAGCCAGGGCAACTGGGAACTAAATGGTGACAGTGGCAGGGAGAGCGGGAACAGCTGCTAACCTGCCTGCTGCTGCCCAACACAGGTGCCTTCAGTTTACTGGAGTTTCTTTGAGGTGGCAACTGGTGTATAGGACCTGAAAAGTTACCTCTGGAGCTCCTCAGAATTGTGCTGTGCTGGAGTTTGAGAAAGGGGGCTGTGAATTTAGCGTGGTCTTATAAATGGAGAAAAAAAAAAAGAAGGAACTATCACTGGAAGGGAGATAATTTATCAGATGCTTTGAACAGTTAAAGTTTGATGACTTGTCTAGACATAGTTATCCTGGAATATCTCCTTGGGGGTGGGCAGTAGTCTTTCATGTGGACATTCCCACTCCTCTTGAAACATTTTGCATGGCCACTGCAGAGGTGCAAACTGCAGCGTGAAATGTGTGTGCTGAGGAGGAGAGACTGGAAGGAAGAGCTTTGTGCTTTCTAAAGTTATTTTGCAAGATGGGGAAACAGTGTGGTTGAGCCTGGGAGGTTGGACTGTTAAAGCCCTAGATGCTAAAGGATTTGGAAAAGAGGTTTTCATTATTTAGCCTATTCAGTGAAATACCTGTTGGAAAACAGATGGCAAAGTAGTTAAGTACAGATCTCTTGAGTCAGTGTACAGAGTACTTATGGAAGTTTCTCTTTTTCAACACCAGTGCTTTCATTTTTTGCTGCATGTCTTGCAAAGATGAGTTTAAAAACATCTATTCTTGACCTCAGTTGACTCTATTGACCAAGTTCTGAATAATCTACTTGTAGTTGTCTGCAGACTAGCTTTCTCTGTATATTCTTCCATAGAGTTAAATCAACTCTAAGGGCATCAATTTAATAATGCATTAACATTTTAGCAATGTATGCTAAAACTATGCCTTTACTTCTGTTTCCTTCACCTGTGGAAGTTTGGGCTGAAGGAGGTGAGGGGGAAGGTATTTAGCTCTTCCCTGTTTTGATGTGAGGGATCCAAACCATTTTGATTACAGCTGTGCTGAGAACACCTTTCCTCCCTGTTCAATGACTTGTAGCTCTGAAATGTACATGATTAACAGAATTCTGTACATTACATTTGGATTTATTGCTTTGCAGACTAGAGCATAACAGGCCTCTGATATTTGCAATTTTTAATTTATTGAGTTGTTTCTTTATTAAAAAAAAAATCATGTGCATGTTCCATGATTTGTTGAATATACATGTAATACCCTTATTAACCTAGTAAATGTCAAGGCTAGCAATAACCTCCCTTTCAGAGCTTTTACACCACCCTGAAACAGTAAGGCAACGTGCTTGAGTTGTTGCCTGGACATGCTTCCCCTCCACCCTGCCATGTACAGGATATACACATGTATCAGATGTGTGGTTCAGTTACACCTCTAAAATGAAAGCCACAAATAGCTCCTCTGCCTGCAGAGTCTTCGGTTCCCCTTGTAAAATGGTGGGGGCCAGTAACGTGGAAGCAGAGCTGAGCGCTGAGATGAATTACTGGAGGTACAAGACCTTGAGATCTCCTCGTACACATTCTTGGCTGTGGTGGAGGTCTGCAGTGCCTGGCTGGGCGTGCGGTAGGTGAAGGGCTTGGTTACTGCACCCTTGGCACCCATCAAAATTGGATCAATTAGTGTGAGTTACAGGACATTTCACCTGGTGGGGTCTGTAATACATCTGCAGCCCTTCCCGCTTCCCCTGCCACTTTATGAGCCTCAAGTTTTACCTCCTGAACTCTCCTGCCTCCTGTGCCCTGTGTGCTTGCCCGCCTTGAGCTGGGTGTGAGTTTGTTGTTTGAAGGGTGGCTAGAGTGAGCAAAAACATCCTGTTTTGGTTTAGAATTTATCTTAACCTCTCTTCCAGTTCTGATATTTCCCTGAGTGATACTTTTTTTTTTTTTTTTGCCCATGTGCAAATTGTGCTCAGTCTCATCTGTGGGGCAGTGGTGCAGGAAGGGCAGGAGTGGACTTGCAGACCAGCTTGGCTTTCCCTCCCCCTCCCTCCAAGCGGGTGAGTTGTGGATGCAGCGACACAGGGTGTCCTGAGCGGATTTGAAATGACTTCATGTCTTTTGCAAGCAGGACTCGTTGCTTCGTTGTCTAATGATCAGTATCAATGTAGGCTCGTACCTGTGTGTGGGGTTCTGTAAGTTTATCATCTTTTCTTTACTACTGTGGCTTTTTAGAGGTTGTTTTTTATGTGAGCATGCTTTTGAAGTATTTAAAAGCTAATATTGGACTTACTTTTGCTTTTGTCAGCCTTCTTCGGTTGTAATTACTGCCATAATGGCGGAGTGAAAGTCGTTTAATAGCTTCGTGTACAATTAAGAACTGCTCTGAAGTTCCTGTGTTAACAATCTTATATGAATTTCTGAAGGATGGTTAACAAAGAATTATAAACTGAAGTGCAAACACAAAATAAGGCTGTGTGATGTTTTTGTACAGTGTGACGATGCTTTCTCTGTCTTCCTTGGGTCGTGTTCCTTTTAAGCTGTTCTGCAGGTGCTAGCTGTCTTGCTGCACTCTTCCCTTTTTACCTGTATAAAAAAAAAATTTGCATTAAACCTCTTTCGATTGAGCCTTATGAGATTCCTTTTACATCATTGTTTTTATTGAAAACAGAACTGAGATGCAGATTTCTTTGGGGCTGCAGATGAATTAGCAGCAAAACAAAGCACAGGACTTCAGATTGATCTGCAAAGTTGATTCTGGTGTCTTGTGTCTTTAACTTGCAATTCAGATGAAGTCGATGATCTTAAGAATAGGAAATACTCGGTCTAAACTTAGCTATTAATAATGTGACTTTCTTTTATTTTAAGGGAGTCCACAAGACGTCCCAGGTGACGGAGATGGTGAAATGAGTTCCAAAAGGTGCCGCACGGAGGAAACAAAAATCTGTGAGAAATGCTGTGCAGAATTCTTTGATCTCTCTGAATTCCTTGAGCATAAGAAAAATTGCACTAAAAATCCACCCGTTCTAATCATGAATGACAGTGAGGGAACAGTACCCCCAGAAAGCTTCTCTGAAGCTTCTCTAGGGAGCTTTCCAAGTGATCGAATGGAGAGCAGGACACGCAAGGACATTCAGGCAAAGGGCTGCACTGGTTCTATGGAAAAGAGAGAAGGAAAAATGGATGCTGAATCGGTAGGAGGAATGTACCTTAAAATAGAACCCCCCGTCACGCCTGCGGCTCCTGGGCTAAGCTATCTACCAAAATCCAAAGTACCAAACACTAATGTGACTTTGCAGACGATACGCGGCACTAAAGTGGCAGTGAACCAGCGGACCTCCGACGCCATCTCTTCCTCAGCAGCCAGTTTTAATGCTATCCCCATGATCCTGGAGCAGCTCGTGTGTTTGCAGCAGCAGCAACTCCAGCAAATTCAGCTGACGGAGCAAATTCGCATTCAGATTGCCATGATGGCTCCCCACGCCCTGCATCCTTCTATAGCAGCTGCTACTGATCCACTAAAAGCTCTGGGCGCTCACATGTCTCAGCAGCTGTCGGCTGCTGTTGCTTTGATCGGACAAAAAGCTGGAAGCCAGAGCCTATCACTGGAATCCTTGAAGCAAGGAAAACTACCTCATTCTAACACTGGCATCGCAGCTGCCAGCTCGCTGGCTGCTGGGCTTTCCTCCTCCTTCCCCTTGAAGCCAGAGGCAAGCAGAAGCCTCCCTGGCTCCATTTCTCGGTTCCCAAATCCTTTGCTACCTCAATCCTCTAACTCCGTCATCTTCCAAAATCCGCTTTCAGCTGTTTCTTCTGTAATAGATTCCTCAAAGAAGGGGAAGGGAAAACCTCCCAATATTAGTGTGTCTGAAAGCAAACCGAATGCAGAAGAGCCATTCTTCAAACACAAGTGTAAGTTCTGTGGCAAGGTCTTTGGCAATGACAGTGCCCTGCAGATTCACCTCCGATCCCACACCGGTGAAAGACCCTACAAGTGTAACATTTGTGGTAACCGCTTTACAACCAAAGGAAACCTTAAAGTGCATTTTCAGCGTCACAAGGACAAATACCCCCACATAAAGATGAATCCTTACCCGGTTCCTGAGCACCTGGACAATGTTCCCACTAGCACTGGAATCCCGTATGGGATGTCTGTGCCACTGGATGAGTCTAATTTAATTGTGGATAGCAAACCTCTCCTAACAACCCTGCCTACCTCTGCAGCCACCAGTGCACCTCAGACCATCTCCAGCCTAGCAGGCATCAAGGAGTCTCTGCCTGGTACGTTCTCAAGTGACCTGCAGCCAAGGCCTTCTCCAGAAAGCGAGGGTGGCTCTTCCTCATCAGGGGCAGTCGGTCATGAATCGGGAACAGAGCAGAGCTTGAGTTCACCACAAGCTACCTGCAGTGTGAGCATCTTCCATGTAAGTGGGTCAAACGAGCAAGGCTCAGAAACATCAAAGCTTCAGCAACTGGTTGAAAATATCGACAAATCCACTGCTGACCCCAACGAGTGCCTGATCTGTCACAGAGTGCTGAGCTGCCAGAGTTCACTCAAAATGCATTATCGTACTCACACCGGAGAGAGGCCATTCAAGTGCAAAATCTGTGGCCGGGCTTTCTCCACTAAAGGGAACCTTAAAACTCATTATGGTGTCCACCGGGCCAATACTCCTTTGAAGATGCAACATTCGTGTCCTATTTGCCAGAAGAAGTTTACAAATGCAGTTGTGTTGCAGCAGCATATCCGCATGCACATGGGGGGACAAATACCCAATACACCAATGCCGGAAAACACCTGTGACAATGCTGATGTAGATCCTACTGTGACTGAGAAGAACGGAGACATCAGTCGCCCAGACGAGACTGTGGAAAGCATAGAGATGGAAGAGGACCTGGACTCTCAGGATGGCCCTAGGAGTTCTTCAAAAACTCCTACTCCTTATGATGCACAATCAGAATCGCCAGCCACAGCAGCCACCTTCTCTGGTATTGCAGCACTGGAGAATCAAATGAAGATTGTCAACTCTGCTTTGAACTTGCAACGGCAAAGCAGCTTGAAGTCTAGTGACAATGGCTCAGCAGAAAGTGATGGCATGACAAATGATTCGTCTTCTGTGGCAGGAGATCCAGATTACCAGAATGGCAGGAGCCCTGCTGCCTCTGAGTCGGCATCACTCCAGGCTCTGTCCCCAGCCAACAGCCAGGCTGAGAGCATAAGGTCAAAGTCACCTAGCTTCAACAATCAAGAAGATACAGGCACAGGAAATAAATCTGAGGGTCCTGAGAACACTTCTGCAGAAATGGAAGGGGTTGTCAGTGCTCTGGATTTAACTTACGGCAATATTGGTCGGAAGGTCATTAAAGAAGAACCTGGGTTACACTTTGCAAATGGAGAATATGGTGAGTAATATGAAATGCTGGCAATAACTTGGGGTGGGGTAGTAGGACTTCGGGAAATCCATCTCTAGAAGGATCAACAGGAGTTAAAACATCCTCAGCTTTCCCCTCTTCTTTCCCCTCTGTTAGGATAGGGGTACATGCCCTGTAAAGGTCTCCTGATTCGGTCACACTCAAAATCCAAAGACTTAAGTGCTGCAAGGGGGAGCATAGGGGTCCTTAAAATAAATAGAGGCTGTGCACTTACTGTCCTTCATGGCCTCACCTGATACCTCCCTATAGCTCTCTAGAGATACACATTTGTGTTTCATGGAAAACTGTTTAATCCAAGAATGTGGCATTAAAACTCTGGAATCTTTTGTGGGATTTTTGAGCTCTTTTGCCTTGAGGCTAATGTTCAGTAAATTTGACTTGCAAGTGAGACTTTCTAACTTGTAGGCTGACCAAAAAATAGCGAATAACTGATTTATTTCGGAGCATCTTAGCAAGTGCAATAGCAGCCCTACCACGTGGCTTTAGAGGGCTTTGCAGGCATGTTCTTCAGGCATGCACAGCTCCAAAGGCAGGGCCTCTAGTATGTTAGCCAGATTTAAGCTTGGAAGCAGAAGGAGATCGGGATAAATGTTATCTTTGCTTTCTTTACAGGTCGAAGTAGTGTTCCAGCTGCTTTTGTTAGAGCCCCACCAGCCCTCATAAAAATGGAGATGCCCAGCGAGCGTCCCATTAGCACTAGCCATTTCATTGGCCCACCAGCTCTCTCCCCTGGTGTTGCCCCTCTCCTCGTGCCACGACCGAAATTCTGCCGTCCCGCCAAACAGCACATCTGCACTACGTGTGGGAAGAACTTCTCCTCTGCCAGCGCCCTTCAGATTCATGAACGGACCCATACTGGTGAAAAGCCATTTGCCTGCACCATCTGTGGGAGAGCCTTTACAACAAAAGGAAACCTGAAGGTAAGTCATCTCTTATGCTGTCATGTCCTTTGTCAGGGAAAGTCTATTGCTAATTTGTTCTGCCTTTGGGAAGACTTTATTTTTTAGTTCCTCAAATGGTTATCTTTGACTTTTGTCTCTCCTTCTTGAGTTCCTTCACACAACTTGCTAACCAGTGGACTGGGATCACCCACAAAAGAAGTCTTTGCTCTTGTCCTTGACTTTCTTTTTTGGATGGTAGGGAAGGCTTAGCCCTTACTAAGCAGATTGCTTTATTTTCATTTGGATTTGGATGCATCAAGACATAAGCATTTCATAGACTGAATGCTACAAAATGATGCCTGTAGAATCCATGTGTTACCCTGCACTGCTTGAAACAGTGTGCAGGATGAGGAGGGATAAAACTGAGAGGAGGGATAGAACTGAAAGGATAATCCTGAGATGGCACAAAGTACAGTAAGTGTAAAAACACAGTCCTATAAGCACTTCAGCAGTAAACTCTAGAGCCATGGCGATGTCAGGCAGTAGAGTGACTGTATCTTACACATGCCAGGGAGATAACAAAGGGAAACATACGTGACCTTGAGCAACTGGGCTGTAAGCAAAGTAGAACTTGAGTATACCATAAAAAGAACTGCAGTATTAACAATTCTTTTTACTTTCCCCCCCCCCCTCTGGAAGGTCCATGTAGGAACTCACATGTGGAATAACTCTGCCAGGCGGGGAAGAAGGCTTTCGATTGATAACCCCATGGCTCTGCTGGGGAATGATCCCAAGAAGGTATCTGAAATGTTTCCAAAGGATATAATGCCTCCTTCAGTGAGCATTGACCCCACAGTATGGAATCAGTATGCAGCGGTACTCAGCAATGGCATAACGATGAAGACTAACGAGATCTCGGTGATCCAGAGCGGTGGGTTACCTACCCTTCCAGTCACCATTGGGAGTGGTTCGGCAATAAATACTGCTACGGTCTCCAAAATAGACGGGACCCAGTCTGGGACTGGTTCTGATACAGAGAAAGCTAGTGGTGCTGCTGCAGACAACGTGCCAAAACACCAGTTCCCTCACTTCATGGAGGAGAACAAAATTGCTGTTAGTTAAAAACTCTAGTGAAGTTGACGTACAGAAAGAACAAATATATATATACACAAACATATATTTTTAAGAGATTCCACTTCAGCCTCCTATTTTCCTATTGACGTGCAAATTATTTTATGGTTGTCTTTGTAAGAGTTGCCCAGAGTACAATCATGATATATTGCTTTGCAAATAGTAAATAATAAAAAATAGGATTTCCTTCTATTTGGAAAGATGCGGGTCTTGCAAAGTAGTTCTTACGTGTGACTTTAATGTGTACAGCCTTACAGAAGTTTCTACAACTTGAAATTCCAAAGGTTAGAATATTTACCTCTTTGTTTAGAGAGAAATACTTGGGGGTTTTGAATAGAGTGGAAACAACCTACTGTTGATGGAAAAGCTTCTATTTACTGATGAGAAATGAAAACTATTAATGCGGGTAAATATCCTAGAATGTCTGCCACCCTCTTAGAAATAGTTTTTCTGTTTGGATTTTTGGCTCTGTGTGGTTTCTGAATGTACTTTTTACTATAATGGCTATAAAAACTACAAAAAAAAATTTTTAATTTTTTTTTTTGCCTCAGAAGTTCTATGAGAAGAAAGTTGCTGTTTTTCTTTAATCACTGCTCCTAAGGAATTAATTCTCTGTATTGTTGACTGCTGCTTATTTAATACTACTACTAGGACAGTCCTTCAAGTATAGTGCCAAAACTCCTACTTCCAAAGATGTGCAGTTTTTCCTAGATGTTTTATTTCAATACCAGGAGCCCCAAACAAGCATGGGTGGGTATGTATATACTTTTTTTTTTTTTCCTCTCTTGAAAGGGAAGACTTGCCTTGGGAAGTCAGGTCTAAAAGCTCTGCAAGGAATCTCAGGTGACTGTTGCAAGTAGGCATGGGAACTGGTTTCCTTAGCAAGAGACTTTTTTTTTTTTTCTCCCCCATTTGGGTAATATAGAAGATCAGTCTGTGTAAACCTGTATTTAAATATGAAGTATTCATGCTTAGGTTAAATGTTTTGTGGGTTTTTGGATGGCGTTCCTACTCTGGTCATTAAGTTTCTTGGTGGTCTGTGAACTTGCATTCTACCAAAATGGTAATTAATGATCCATGTGTATTGTATGAAGGTTGCTGGGATAGTCATCTGGATTCTAAGTTATCTACCTCATTTTTTCCTTTTGTAGTTGTAGTGTCTATTTTTCTATTAATGACCACTGTAATGAACTGAGATTCAAGCAGATGCTTCCATGCACTATCTGAAACCAAAACCTGATGTATTAGTGGAAGCACCTGAAGACTTACTGGACTGACCTTTCACTATTCCTCTTAACGTCTGCTGGAACTGTGTGTGTAATGGGATCTAAACCAGACTGGAAAGTGAGCATTTGGTATGGAAGGACTGAACGGTGGAAAGAAGTCTAGTTGTTGACTGCAGGAAATCTTCAAGTCCAGTCTCTTGTGGAAGGCCCCAAAAATGCAGATTACCAAAAGTTTGTGTAATGTTGTTGCACCTGATTCTTGCTTATGATCTCTGTATGCCGAGTTGTGCCTTTCCTGCTGGACTTGTAAGTAAGAACATACCAGTACCTGTTTACACTGTAAAATGGATATTGTTACATAGACCATGCAAAAGGCATCCCAATTGTCAAGTTTTTGCATTGTGAATGTATGACTTTTAAGAACTCTGTAGTTTTGAGTATCTACTGATGCGTTTCTGTTGACATTTTGAGAATAAATTTTGGGATGGCTTTTTCCACACTTGGTGCTTAAATTTTTCTGGCAAAGCATTTGTCTCCTGAAGAGCAAGTTCAATAGGTAGCATGCTGTTCTCACTCCAGAGACTTTAAAAATCCATGATCTAGAGTTATGCTTTAGTCCATTACTTAAAACGATGGAAACTGAGAAGCAGTGGAGGAGTCTCTGGAACAGTTGGGGTTTGATAGAGGGATTGGTCCTTGCCAAGGATGTTGATCCCACACTAAACCAGAGTGGCAGTAATATGTGCAGTAATTCCTGTACTGTGATCACCTTAGAAAGGGAAAGGAATACTAAGTTATCAAATTGCCAGTGCCTAAAGATGCTGGCTGCGTAGAAAATGGTAACTTCCCTAAAGAGCAAAGGAAACCAGAGTTCTGAAAATAGTCCTGATATAATGGAAAAGTGCTGAGATTTTTATATTAACATCCTAAACTAGTAAATTTGTTTTGTGCTTGGGAGGTAACAATGGAGGAAAATGGTGCAGAACCAGTACTGCCTGATCATGGTGTCCCTTGCACAAGGCATTGTGAATGGGGGAAATGGGAAAATGGGGAATGGAGGGGAAAAAAACCCGCAAAAAAGTGGAAAGGAAACACTTGCTCTCTAGTCTCCACCACAAGCTCTGGAGGAATGAGAAAAAGAAGTGGGGGGAGGTCCAGGAAGGTGTGCAAAACAAACAGCAGCAGAAGGAAAGGTAATGACACATGGTGATGTGCAGGAAGGTAGAAAGCATAACACCACTTAACCAGTCTGCACAGAGCACACAGTTGTTTAAAAGTGGCACTATAGGTCCAGAAGGGAAAGCATTTGAGTCAAAAGGAGACATGCCCCTTCTTTGCTCAGGGAAACCAAGGGCTGGATGAGTGTAGCAAGAGGTCTCTCAGTGGTAATAAATAGAAATAAACTACAGTCTATACGGTCCTGCTAGTGCAGATACTGTTCTTGGCCACTGAGCTTTTATAACCTGCTTTGAGAGCAGTGTTGCTGTAGGTGCCTGGATGGGCTTCATGCCAGAGCTGCTGCCCTTTCCCTTCAAACTGCAGGTTGGATTTCTGGCTGGTTCCTTATGCTGGTGGTGCTGGGCATCCTGTGCAGGACATGCTGCTGTTGCAGGACTAACTAATTGCAGCAGGACTAGAAACAATGTAGCACGAAATAGGAGGTGTGGGTTTACAGGGGAGGTGGATCACAGCTGGGAAATCTACTCTCCAGCATGGGCCAGCCCTGGGTATTGTGAAAAAGTGGCCTGGCTTCAAAATTGCTTTTGCTAACGAGCCTGCTCTCCACTGGTAGCTTGATACCAAGTTACTGAGATGCCATGAAAATATGTGAGCAGCAGGAGGAAATTACAGTTTTGCTAGCAGGAAGCCATCAAAACCTGCTGTCCTGGGGCTTTGCACCTTGGTACTGTCTGTTGATGTCTCCTCATCCAAACAGCTCCTGAGGTTTGGGGTCTCTTTCTCTCCTAAATGTAGATTCTGAGCCTGTCCCAGGAGGGCTGAGCTCACATTAGAGCTTTACCTCAAAAGATGCCAAGCTGTGGGGCTCTGACTGCTTTTTCATGGCCACCTATAAGAATGTAATTACGTATTTAGACCTCTACCTTCTTTAACTGGGGTGGTCAATGCAGTTAAGGGAAGATGAGAAGCAAGGCGGAGTTTATTAAAGCATGAGCTCTGCTCTAGAAATAAAATGTCAGGAAACTGATGGGAAACCAGGACAAGAGGTTTTGGCAAATAGCTGTACCACACCCTGCAGCATAGGGTTGCTGAGGGGAATTAGGTAGGTGCAGCTAGGACCTGCTTTTTCCAAGTGGAGAGCAGTGAAGATGAAAGGATGGGACTTGGCACAGAGTCACTGAAAGTATTTACTCTCCAGGCCATGGTGTCAGGCTTTCACTGTGCCCAAAGCTGGATCTCACAGCTGGATGGCAAGGCAGCTCCAGGCTAAAGCGTAGCAGGATCCCTAGCTAAGCTGCCATGGGCAAGTCATGGATCTTGTCACAAATCTTGAATGGGAAGGACCTATCTGACGCCTGTCCCCACAGCAGAAAACAGGCTGTGCCATTGGGATGTTCTGCTGGAGGTAGCTGGGGTGAGACTGTGTTTCTGAAGGAAGTGGGACTGGGAATTAGCTGGTCTCCTGCGTACAAGAGCTGAACCAACACCTGAAACTCAGCGTGGTGGAACCTACTGCTCTGGCAAGTGTGTCCAGTTTACAGTAATGTTGCATCTTAACAATTAAAAAAGCTGATTTTCTTCTTCCCTATGTTGATGTAAATTAGGAACAAGTTTACCAAAGCTAATCCAGCTACAGGGGTGTGAGAGCAGAAGTGAGCACGGTATGTGCACTGTCTCTGCTCATTAGCCTCTCTTTTTGCCTAAAGGACTCTCCTGTTCATATTTGTTATTGCTTGCTTTGCTCATCGCAGGCAGCGTTTGCCCAGGCTGCTGCTTTTGTAAAAGTAGTGTATTTACTTGCATGAGCTAAGGTAAGGGCTGGCTTACTCCAAATGTTACATTTGAACTGAAAAGTTGCTTAAAAAAAAAAAAAAAGTTAATTGGTCTTACCTTAATGTGTTAGCTCTGTTTCTCTAAAGAAACATTTCTCTCGACCTACCCTTTCTGTTTAAACCTTTCCAAAAAGTCAGTGGGAACTTTGAAGGGTGAGTTTGTCTGAAAATCTCGTAGCTAATCAACTCTGGGCTAAGCTCAGGGAGGCTGATTGCCTTTCCAGCGGCTGGCAGTGAGGAGGTGGGAGCCTTCCCAGGGCGGCTGATAAATACAACCTGG
Source organism: Caprimulgus europaeus (assembly GCA_907165065.1). The sequence continues at coordinate 7,941,774 of OU015541.1, forward strand.
AGGAAAGTGTAAGTGGCTGCTAAGCTTGGATCCACAGAGGGAAAATGACCTGGCTGAGGTGCTTGAGCTGATGGGAGGGCAGAGGGAGGCTGAAACAAAGGAAAAGGGATGAGTATTGCATTGTTTTTTCTTGTTGAAAACCATTGTGCTTACTGCAGGATTTGTAGGACCTTTAGAATTGTGAAAAATAACAACTTAGACAAAATTATTTGCAAAATAACAACTTAGGCAGAAAGCTTTCTTATTACCTGTGTGATCCCATGAGGTTACTGCTCTGGTGCTGAGGCTTTTCCAGTCTCTTTTTGTGGTGTGTGCTCTGGCTCTTCTCTGCATGCACTTCCCAGAGCCTCCCCGCTCACCCTCACCGTGAATGCTCTCCCTACATTAGTGGTGTGTGGATGAGCACTGGAATCGTGTGTTTGACTTCAGTTCATCACTAGAAGAGTGTCTGTCATTGCACAGCCACAGCAGGACAGGAAACATAACTCTGAAGCAGAGAAAAGAACTGGTAATTACACACTCCTGCCTATTATCCTGTTTCATTTCATATTATCTATTTCATTATCATATGTTCTATTTTCTGCACTTTGAGTTAATTTTCTGTAATGGACAGTATTTTTTGCAACACTTTGATTGCTGTTAATAACACTGATACTTGAAGCTGTCTTGACAGATGCTGATTTATTAGAAATTACGCTTTTTAATGTCTATTATAACCAAATTATGCGCTGGGCATCCCAGCCAATCTGAAGCAGCATCTCTCTCCTTTTAGACTGCTTTATTAGCCTCTCTGTTTGTCACATCTTGCAGTCCAAAGATTAACTTCTCTGATTCAATTACTTCATGCAGAAAATGTCTCAGCTCAGAATGAGAACAGGTGGATCTCATTGTGTGCCTTATTTTCCAATACTTGGTTTAGGCAAAATCCAGACATTACTAAAAGTTTGTATAAAAGCATCTATCTAAAGAAAACTAAAAAACCAAACTAAGTAAAATTAATAGCACCTAGCAGTGTGTGTGTATATATATATATATTTTATTTTATTTTATTTTTAGTCAAACATAGAATCTAAATATATGGAGGAAGAGCAGACATACTGTCCATAATGTCAATGCAATACCTAGAACTATAAGAGCAAAAGGGAAGAATGGGGCAACCATAACCTCGAGCAGCAATGAGCATCATTGCGGGGCCAGAAATCCAAATCCACTCTTGCAGTGTTTGAATCTCTCGGCAGTGGAGTGCAGTCACCACTTCTGTACGCTTGGAAGCATGAAAACCATCTCTGTTGAAAATATGTTTTTAAACTGATGGTGGCTAAGGGAGGGAAAGCTGAAGAAGCTGAAGCCTATTTGCTGAGGGGAAGTGTTCCCCAGCTCCTCTCTGCTGCCAGAGGTTGGCTTTGGTGGGCAGATACCACACCTGAGCACTCGGGGTAGGTCAGGGTGCCTCTGTCTTCCTTCTCAGTTCCTTCTTCTCAGCAGGACATAGTGAACAGCATGAACAAAGACTTTTAAAAACAATTTGATGACTGTTGTATAGCGATGTTCCTGTGCTTTTGCTTATGTAAGTTTAAATAAGCATAAATTAGATAGCATTTTTATTAATAATGATCTTGTCTATACTTCAATCGGCTCATTTAAACTTTCAAATTAAAAACCAACAAAAAAAACCCTAAAACAATGAGCTGACTGAAAATCAAAGCACTCAGTTTATGAAGCCATGAGAATGTGAGGGCCAGGTGCACAAAACGTGGTATGTTGTGAACTGAAAAGTGATGCAGGAGGAATACATGGAGTAAATAATTACTTGAAAAGTAACCTGTATTCTTAGTGTAGTAATACAGAATCTGTCCTAAAACCTTTTATGCATATTATCTTCCTAGATCCTCAAAGGCTTTGCAGTCCTATGTACATGATAACAAAGGATGCTTTTAAATCAAATTAACTGAATTGGCTTAATCACCCTTTATAGTCCTGTAGATCCACTTTGCAAACTTGTTTCAGAAAAATTTGTCTCTGTGCAGGCCAGATGTTCAGAATACCAAACATATAATTTTTTACCTTTCTTTTCTTTTTTTTTTTTTTTTTGACACACTGCTTGTTTCCTTGAAACCTTTTTGATTATTTAGGTCCTTAAAGCTCAGCACACATTCAGGTGATTTGCTGCTTTGGGGCACCTAAATCTCTGTACATATAAAAAGTACTCCACTCATCTCAGCTCATGATGTCCAGATTTGGAAAAACTCAGATTTCCTCACTACCTTTTCTTCTGTTCTCCCATCAATTCTTTCAGTCTTAACTGACAAAATAACCACTTTATGTAGGATTTTTTTTAAATTGCAAATATAAAACGTGTAACAAATACCAATTTATTCTCAGTTTATAGCTTTACATTTTTTATCACACCCACAGGATGTGTAACACAAATAAAAATCAGCATGATTAGAATTCACAAAACAGCTCCAGCTAATAGCAAAATCATTTCAAGAGCTAACAAAATAAAAATGTGAATTTATTTGCCTAGAAAGCTGCACCTTTTTCTTTCTTCATTTCTTGTATTTGACAGTTGTCCTAGATGAATGACAGTTTGACTATTATTGTTTAGAAAATTAGGTACTGAAGGGTTGTTTTATTCTTAATGCACAACATACAATTGTGCAAGGAAGAAAAAGATCCTGTACAAATACTGCACTTCCTCAGATCAGCATGAGAAGTATCTGCTCTGAAACTTCATTATGAGAATGCCAAATGTTCTCTTGAATACAGAGCCTATGGCAGTATGAGCTTTATTGTAGTTTCCCTTAGCAAGTGTTGATGGATTTATGGAGGGCTTCATTAAATATAGGCTTAAAGGATATCCGCTATCGCCCACTTGTCAAAAGAAAAAATAATATCAAAGCCATCCGTGCAGATCAGGGATGCAGGTGTTAACAGTGCATTATAATCTGGTAGTGTTTAACTTGCCAATTAATTGCAGTAGTCTTGTCTGAGTTCCGACATTTAAAAGATAAATTTAAAAGATGAATGCATCTTGTGTAGGCTTAGGGCACGTGTACACTGATACCACATTGCTAATGATTCTTGCTTTGGCATCCCAGTTGGTGTTTGCATTGATCTCAGTAAAATGTTCATTCCTAGCAATGCCTCTGCCTGCGAGCAGCCGCTAAACCCGGGCAATGGGCACCTTTGCCACGTTTGCTCTTATTTGGAGGGATTGAATGTCATAGTCCGAGCCTATTTCAGTGCTGCCTTGAGAAAGAGTGATGTTTCAGCACACCAAACCCACCGCTCTCCTTGTCATTTGTGGGAGTGAGTCAGTAGCGAGGGGAAATAACGCGGCGCACAAGGCTGCCTGCTGCACAGTTACTGCATGACTGCAAGTTTTCAAGCCCTTAGCAACCAAATCCCTACTCCTGCACACTCATCTTCCTGACAAATGGGGCAGCTGCAAACACAGCTCTGAAACAAAGCTCAAAATGCCACGTCCAATGGGCTACACTTCCAGACAAAGAAGGTGCACCCTGGTATTTGTAAAACATGCACTTATGAAATCAGATAATAACAGGTACGAAGAATAGTTGTCACAACTTGAATTGCCTATGGAATCATAAACATTTTGTGCAACCAGTGACACACCTATAGTCTGAGCCATCTCCTTAGAGGTCAGAACTATCTATAATTTGATACTCGTGTTTAGGGGGAAAAATAAAATTAAAACAGGTAGTTCCAAACCTGAATTTATCTTACAAGATATAAAAAGTCAAACAGAACATTATTATTCTGACCTTCTCCAGTCTTCATCAGGCTAGAGTTTTCTACGCATGAAGAACTCATTTATTTAGTAGCATAACTAAAATGGAACAAGATTTATAGCATATTGTGCTAAATGGGATACAATTTGCAAGTGCATTGTCAAAACCACCACCCATTGTTTGAGTGGGAAACTGGCAGTAGGACTTGCTCCTTGTAGGAATAGAGGCACACCCCCAAAATACAGTTTATTTACATGTTCTTTAATCAGTGGAGCTGAGAGACCTGGATGCATTTCAGGATCAGTGGAACACATTGGATGGCATCAGCTGTGGGTGAGAAGCTGGTGTCACGGGCAGAGAGGAGGAGGCAAAGCCGTGGGGATGAGGGGGTGGCAGTGCTCTGTAACACAGAGGTGCAACGGAGAAGTGGGGGAGAAAGGCAAAAACAAGAAGGCAGGAAGGCTGGCTTCCAAATCACAGGGAACCACTATGCTAAAGGCTCATGGACACAGAAATTTCTGGTTTGATTTAGGCACACCCTGCCAGCCAGTCGTGTCCATGGACTGTGCTTTGCCAGACTGAACTTTCTCTTGTCTCTGCAAACTTGAATGGAGACCACAACAGACGTGATGTGTAAAATATAATCCCACTTGCAAACAAGTGCACTTGTGCTGCCTGCTCTGGGGCAAGATATTAAATCATTCCAATCAAAACCTGGTAGTTTTCTACAACCTTTCGCATTTAAAATGGGAGCTCAACCTTGGACTTGCCAATAAACAATTTCTGGTTTTGAAATGGGATCTATAATGTGCAGGGATGAAAACACTGACAGCATGTGACAGACTGTCCCTACAGGACAGCTTCAGAGGAGGCCAAATGGTTCAGAATTGGTTTGATGACAAATCATCTGGGGAAAGGGGAAGCAGGGAGGGGAATAAAACTCTATTTGCTGTGATGTTAATTTAATCATCTAGGCAAAAAAAAATCCTAGGAGAAAAAAAATAGATAATGATGTAAAAGTATAGAAAATAAATCAGCTCCTTTTAATTAGCAGTTGTGCAGTATGAGTTCTGCAGCTCGCAGGGTTCCTTTGTGAGCCTCAAGTTCTGTGCTTACAAAAATTGAGCATCAGAAGAACCAAAATAGGTTTTTCTTTCACTTGATTTAACAAATTTAACTTCTCAGTCTGAAGCTGGTGGTTTTCCTTTGGGCATTCCTTCTCAACAGGCAAAAGAAAATCAAAGGCTTGGAAATCAGGAGAGGGCATACGTGCTGTGAATGGTGAGATCACATGTAAAATCTTTATAGCAAAGCTAATGCTATGCAAGAAATATGTCAAGGAGAGGGTTTAGCCCATTGAGCTACAGCCTAGTCTAGATCTTTCACAGTGATTTTCTAACTAAAAATCAAAAGCGTTACAACACAAGGCAGAAAATTAAAGTGCCGGTAAGGGAGGCTTTGAAAGTTTGTTTGAATCCTCAGGTGCTGCAGGAGTAAGTCTGCAGGCTGTAGTATCACTGTCGCTTGATTTCTATCACCATTTGCCAAAGCCGTTATCCCTGATTATGCAGATACATGTAAACCTGGCTGTGCATCCCTATGCTTCTCTTTTAGCATTACTGTAGTTGAGAGTCACCCTATGACAGTCAGGTGTTTCTCCTCTCATGTTCATGGATGGCAGAGTTGGGCAATGTGCAGAAATGATGTGAAGGAAGTTTAGCTGCTCCATATGCTGGAGGGGAGTCATTCATTTCTGTCTGAAACACAGAGATATCAAGGGTCAAAATGTGGTGCTTAATGTTGGCTGTTTTAAAATCCAGTGCACAAAAACTTCCACTCCAAAGCAAATAATGGTGACATTTTATAAGTTTTGTTTTAATTACAGAATGAGCCTCAAGGCTAGGGGCCAGGATTACCACCACAGCCAGTTACAGCATTAGGCCAGCGGTTTTGTGGCAATGGTGTTATCACTTGCGACAGTTTTGGTCAAGTACAACATCCTGTTTAGGTCCTTCAGTTGCTCCTTTTATTAAATTATCATTTGAAGTGAATTCTATAATCATCTTTTCTCTCATAAAAAAAAAAATTCTGAAGTTGAATATAAGAAAAAATGGAGCAAATATGTTTCATGAGCTGAAATGTTTGTGGGAGGAGAAGGGATTTATATTTCTACTTCAATTGTCCCCATGAGTGGATAAGAACAGTAGATTGAGAAGTAATAAATTAAAACACAGTATTACTGAATTGAATTACAGTCTAAAAGTCAGTTCTACAAACAATTTTTGTAATAAGAGTGCACTAGTTAGAATGGCATTGAAAATATCTGCCTAAACATTCTCAGTACTGGTGCCTGAAACTTGTGTAACTATTAATTATGTTGCTGAAATGTCTTCATTACATAATGTCAGGATGACTCTGCCTCAACTGTAAAGAAAAAAATTAAATTACAATTGCAGTTCTTGTGCTGGTGTAATCCATAGTGTAACCTGAGCTAGAACACAGTGAGGGTAGGAAAGAAAAGAGAGCTACCCAGAAACTCTGATGTGACTCTATTCTTTGCCTTTCTTTTATTTTTTCACATATATCCTTTGTTTTTCTTGTTTTAACAGCCTTCATTTTTCATTGGGAAAGTATTAACAATTATTTAAGATTACCTTGAGCTCATTTTAAGATATAGGCAAACATCTCTCATCTTAAAAACCAGTCAGCTTGGTATATGCTACTTTTTAGCATGTTAAAACAAATGGTGATTTTGAACTTCCACTCAGGCTTGCCCACTCACCCTCTGCTCTCGGTCACTGTGATTGTGCTATTTAAGTTCTGCAGAACCATGAGCGGTTTAGATTGTGCCGGCAGATGAGATGTGGCAGCCCAGGACTGCAGGCAGCTGTAGGGAGTAACTACAACAACCAAATGAGAGACTCGTTGTAAGTGGTCTTAATACAGCTGCATGTGTAAGTAGGCACGGTGATTCTTTGCTTCATGAGCATTTCCAAGCAGGTTATTTGTTAAATGAAGGATTTTGCAGACTCTTTGCAAAGGGATGAAAAGTAAGCTGGCCGTGCACTAGACAGAGGTTCAGATTTTGTGGTGACCGGGACTGCAGTGTAAGATGCTGAGATGGATGCAGAGATCTGACTATTTCATACAATCTTTATCTGCACTGGGCATTTCCCCCATCTGTAGAGGTGCACTGGTATAATCTTGGTGGTTTCTAACAGGAAGAAGCTGTGCTGGCACGCATGGCAGCCTCCAGCAGGTTTGCTGCCCTCACTGGGGTGGCTGTGCAGGTGGCAGGAGCAAACTTGGCTGGGCAATGCTCATGGTGGCTGGAGAACTCTTACCAAAACAATAACTTTGGTGTCTGGATACTGTCAGCACCCATACACCTGCCCACAACAGCCACAGGCACAGCCAGTGCTCAGTGCAGGCAAGGCTTTGGCTACAGACAATATCTGACACCGCATTATGATTTCCCTCAAGATGAATCTATCCAACGAAGCTCCCAGCCCAAGCTTGTGCCCTCCCGAGCCTGCCGCACTCTTGCTGGTGCTGCTTGGCTGTTTGTAGGGATTTGTAGCCCCTAATGGGATTTGATTGGAATAAATAAATAAAGGAACTCTTGCAGACAGGTGGTTTTTGTAAAACCAGTCCCTTTGCAGAGCTGATGTAGAGCACAGCTACGCAGATAGGAAAGTGTCACAGGGGAATGGCGAAGCGGGAGTGATTTGAAAGGGGTGGGGGATGGATCCCCATTGACCAGCTGTGACACTGTGACACGGGGCCATCGTCTAAGTAGTTACACAACGTGAAGCAATTTTTTTCTTTGTTACTATTACTGACATTTTCTCAATCACTTCTTGGTTTTCTCCACTGACTTTAACTAAGCTCCCACCAAGCTATCAGTTTGTGGTGGCTGACCAGATACCATGAACCCTGTTAGACCTCCCTATTTGTGGTTTTCTAGATGTAATTTAACATTCCACATTTTAAGAAGGATGTGTTATATGAATATTTGTTTTGACCAATTTTTTTCATGGTAGATGACTAGGAAAGTGTACTTCATTTGACTAGGACCATTGCAGCACCTGTTTCTAATCCTCCTTATTAAATACATCTTTGCCCCTAGGAATTTTTCATGTTTGAGTGAGGAATAAGGGCAACAGCATGAAAGGTCCATGGGCTGGAGGTGAGCAGGGTGTGAGGTCCTTAAAGGATTCCCTTGCTTTCGTGTTTACGGTAAAGAAGAACATGAAGATACAGAGACAGCTGGAGGAAAATGCAGTGGAGATAGAAGAGTCGGCATGAAGCAAGACAAGTGGATGGAGAAGACAGAACAGGTGTCAAAGACACACTGGGCAGAGTTGAGCTGGGACAGGAATATGAAGAAACCAGTGGGAAAGTCTGTGGTGGCATCCAGGAACCCTGTCTGGTAAAATACAAAGTTTGTCAGGCCAAGCACGTATCTCAGCTTCTGTAGCCCAGCACTTTATCAGAATCTGTTTTGCATATGTAGTTTTAATAAAGATTTAGTCACTGTGATTTGAAAGTCATAAACAGAGCAGAAATGCTGGAACAATTTATGCCTAAATTTGCAGAGGAAATCTGGATCAGGATCCAGAAATGAGCATTGCCAGGAGTAGGTGAGGGTCACCGAGCAAGAAGGGTGCAAGCAGCAGCACCATAATGCACAGCTCTGTAATGTGGGTGGTGGGATGGCAGAAAGAAGGGGAGATAGAACTTGCACTGCCGTGCTGGCTGCAAAAGTCTGAGGATACACGAGATGCGGTGTGATCCGTGATCCTTTCACCTGAGTGAAACACGAGGCCCTGGGTGCGGAGGCGGTGGGTGTATAAGGCCAAGGGAGCGATCCGGGTGGGAGGCTGAGACGGGGCACGGAGGGGCAGGGCAGGGCAGGGCAGCGCAGCGCAGCGCAGCGCAGCGCAGCGGGCGCTGGCAGCCCGGCAGGACTCGGTCCGGCGCCCAGGTGCGGGGTTCAAGGTGGAGCAGGTGCCGGCCAGCCGCGGCGCAGAGGGCAGGGCGGGGCAGACCCGACCTGACCTGACCTGACCCCGCGGGGCTGAACCGTGCCGGTCACTCCGGAGCAGAGAGGTGCGGACCGGGCCGGACAGGAGAAGCGAACCGGGCCGGGAGGGCGGAGCGCACCGGGGCGGGCGGAGCGGGCGCGGCACCTGCGTGCTGGCAGCCCGGCGGCGCCGAGCCCGGCCCCCTCGGCGGCGCTGCCAGACGGCGGCGGGCCGGGCCGAGGCGCTGCTGGGAAGCGCATCCCCCCCCGCTCCGCCCCGGCAGCCGCGGCCATGACCGACAACATCCCGCTGCAGCCGGTCCGGCAGAAGAAGCGGATGGACAGCAAGCACCGCAGTGGGTGAGCTGCTCCGCGGGGCGGTAGCTCCCGCGGGCCCGGGGCCCCGCTCCTCCTCTAGCCACCGCCTGTGGCAGAGGGTGGGCGGGGAGACCCCCGGTCCCTTCGCCTCGCCTCGGGGCGGTGGCGGGGCCCCGGCTCGGGAATCGGTGCGGGATGCCGGGGCAGGCGGGAGCCGCCTCGCCCTGCGCTGCGCGGTCGCGGTCCGAGCCTGGGAAGAGGAGGAGGAGGAAGGCAGGCAGGCAGGCGCTGACAGGTTGTTCCTGACGCCATTGCCGTGGCACGCCCGGGCGGAGGGCAGGATCCTGCCGGGCGATGCTGTGCTGCGGACGGGGGTGCCGGGGCTGGGGAGAGCGGGGCCAGGCATCAGCTGCCGGCTGGCAGCCCCTCGCGTGGGGAAAGATCATCCCGGGCGGCCCTTATCCTCGTCACCTTCTCCATCAGAGCCCTCCAGACAAAGAGGTGGCTGGGCAGCTGCGAGCGCGGTCGCTGGACGCCGAGCCGGGCCCGGAGAAGTGTGTCAGGAAACGCCCGGGGCACGGCTGGGATGGCCGGGCTGGCCCGGGCGAGGGGCGGTTGTGTCTCCGGCTGCCTGGCACCCGCCCCGCTGTTTGTCATCCTCGCTGCCGCTCTTGGCGCGGGGCTGGAGAATTCCAGGCTGGTGCTGAGGCCAGCGCTCGGCCTTTGCTGAGGGATAGCGTTGGACCAGAAATGATGTTTGTAGGTCTGTGACAAAGGTCTGTGTTTAACTGTATCGGTTAAAGCAATACAGTATCCTTAGTGTGCGATTTGTTCCTATAGGAGATCTGTGTGTATATTCATACTGGTATTCCCATGAAGGAAATTAAGTAATGAAAATGATCCTTTAACACTATTTCAGTAGGAAACTGCATCACTATGCAGACAGGTTGATTTGTACACAGTGGGGTGTACATGGTATCCAAGTTACCTGGCTGTCATTATTGCAGTGTTTCATTTGTCCCTGGATAATTTGTTTATTTAAATATGGTGAGTGATGTTAGCAAAATAACCCACTATATCAAAGGAAATCCTGACTGTTAGAACAACAGGAAATTGTTAATTTTTCCCTTGTTTGTTATGTTTTTGGATGATAGTTTTGATTCAGATTCCTCTAACTTAAATTGTTCTACAGAATTTTTTCATTATTAAAATTATTCCTTATTATCAACATTGTTTCCAAAAATTGATGTTGCAATATCCATGCCAGTTGTTACTGAGCTGGGAGGTGAGTGTGATGCAGCAAGTAATTCCCCAGCACCTGTGTAACATGCATCACTGGGCAAGTTCCTCAAGGTGCAGCCACCATGGCACAAAATTCAGTAACGTGACTGAAAGGGATGAGGGAGAGGTGAATGCCTGAGAAATTGCTCAGAGCTTCTCGAATGATTTCCCTTCCTAAAGTTCTCTAATCTCCACAAAGACCCACTTGGGTATTACAGTATGGTTAGTAGCATCTAAAAGAAATTGCCCTCATCTAACTGAAGCTGTGGTTTTTGGTTGTGGACTCCACCTGATTAGCAGTCACAGAGATGATGTTTCCAGTATTAGCAAGAAATTTTGGCAGCGTGAAGTTGTGAAGGAAGATTGCATTGGATTTTCCTTCATAGCAGTCTGAATAACTTGGATTTGGGGTTTCCATTGGTGCAGTAACTCTGTTTGGGGATGGTACTTATCATATATTGGGAACTCTTATTTTACTGATGTACTGCCTGTGATATATTAGTAATTTGATTGAATGATGGTGTGGACAACAAATCCAAAACAGTATTATAAACCAAAGGATAAATCGGCCAGCAAGTCAGGGAGGGTCCCTGTTGTCACACCCAAGACAGAGTCCTGAGAATCCTAAGCCATAATCATGACCTTCTTTCTTCTATTTCCTCTGAGGAAAAACCCAAACAAAAGCCCTTCCAGGTCATCTTCCTTGATACATATGAAAACCCAGGGATAAGCAAGCCTTGAAAGACTTCACCTTAACATAACCCTGACTGCAATTTCTACTGTGGAGGTTTCCTCAGGCTAGTCAGGGCAAGTTCTCAGGCTGAGATTTTTGTCAGTGTGGTCTTCTGGAGTGGGGAACAGATTTCTATTCATGTACTGAATGACTTAGTATAAATCCTCATGTATGCTAAAAAAAAAAATATAGAGAAATGCCTAATTCTCACATAGGCAGCAAAGGTCAGGTATCATCCAAGCAAGGCTTTCAGTGTAGCCTCAGCCTCTGGCATACTTTGAAGAGAAGCCAGAGAGGAACTTGCACAGTAGCCTTGCAGAGATGAATGATGGTACAGACAGCTGAGGTTTGTCTCAAAGAGAAACCATGTGCCTAATAAACCAGTGGGAAAAGTGGCTATCTGTTCCTGAGCATAACTTTAATGTGGATCTTCCTTGCTGCAATCAAAGGCTAAACTCTAAATTCTGCAGCTGTATGCCTTGAATTCAACCATATTCTTCCAAATGCTTTGCATCACTCTGAAAACCACTGTGAGATCTGTGCCAATTAGGAGGGCAGGATAGCATTAACTGCAGCGGGACTGTTGGTGGGATGGCAAGTGAATCTGAGCTTCCCAGGGGCTGAGCTCTGCTGGGAAGGGAGCTGCAAGTTCCTGAAGCACCTCAGATGCTCTGTTCAGTGCATGACACAAGTTTTTCCCTAAATAGCTTATGGTCTCAGTCCACAATCCTGCAAGGCATTTTTTTGAAACCAGCTCATGCTGCCTCTGCAATGTAAAAAGGCCTTGATCCAGAAATGTGGGGGGAAAAATGGGGAATGAGAGGGGAAGGAGGAGTATCTCATGCAGCCATTCCATTGTACGTGTGTGTGTGTGTACTCTGGCTCTATTTAAAATGTCAAATTCCATTTCAAAGTCAACAGAGAGAGATGGGAGCTCCTGCCCTTGGTCTGCCTGCGTGTGGGTGTGCCTCGGCGCGTGCAGGGCTGGTTTCCCACAGACGAGCTGTTCCGCACCGTGCACTTGGCGGATGGGCAGGGGTGGGCTGCAGGAATAGCAGTGCTCCTGGCCCCTTCCTGAGCTGTCACACAGTCTGAAACAGGAATGTTTGAATCACGTGGAGGTGCATAAAAAGGCTAGGTGGTTGTACATGGCTCTGCTTTCTTTTTATGTGATGGAAAATTCTTTGTATGCTTTTAAAATAATGAAACGTGAAAGGTTGGTTTGTGTATTAAAGGTGTCAAGAACTTAACAGCACAGCCTGTGAGAAACATGGAAACATGATCTGAGAAATGTGCTTGTTGTAGAAGTGATTAAATATGTTGATTAACTTCAGCACTAATTGGTCTAATACTACCCTTGTATTAGACAAATATGGCACTTTTTTCCCATTAGGTTTGTTTTACATGAAAAATGCTTATGCAAGTATTTTTCATTTGCTCTCTCAAATACTTCTTTATCAAACATGCTGTATTTATAAATAAAAACTGCTTCTTGGTAGTGGCAGTTCATCTGACATCTGACAGTCAATCTGTTACATTACTGCTTCTTACATCATCACTAAGAATGCATTTTTGTAAACTGATATAGTCCCAAGTGAAGTACACAGTAGACCTTTGTGCTCTTCACCACCTCCCCATTCATGTAGGTCCCTGTAATTCCCTGGCACCTGTGTAACATGCATCACTGGGCAAGATCCACAAGGTGCAGCCACCATGGCATTAAATTTGGTAACGTGATTGAAAGGGATGAGGGAGAGGTGGATGCCTGGGAAACTGCTCATAGGACTTACAGGACTCAAAAGTTTTGGGTACAGTTCACATTGAGAGAGATGCTTCTGAGCAGTTGTGATTTTTAGTTGGGGATTTGTGAGTTTGATTTTTATTATTTTTGCAAGTTATGATTTAAAATGTGAATAATACAATGCTCTATAAGCTGTTTTCATATATTTTTCATGTTCTTTCTGCAAGATAATTTTTAAAAGTTCATGGTGTACAGTGAGTTGCTAGTTTACTTCAGGAGCTGTTGCAACACTGTTCTTCAAAGCTTCAGTTACAAAACAGAGAAGGAGGGATGTTTAGGAGTGTGTAGTCCTAAACGTTTATAGAAAACTGCTCACACTTCTGTAACTTTGTGATTCCTGTTCCTGAACAGTGCATGCTCATTTTATCACCATCTCTAAGCAGCAAACTTTAATCTGTTTTTCTAGACAATCTGTCTTTCCCCTTTCAAGGATGTAGCTTTCTGTTTTCCTAATGGAAAATATTTTATTATACCTAATAATGCCAGTAGTTCTCTCCTGCATGAAACAGCCAACTTCCTTCAGTGACCACCCCTGTTGAAGTTGAGCTTCTCGTCCACCACCACTCCCAAGTCCATCTCTTCGGAGCTGGTCTCAATCCACTCATTGCACAGTCTGTATTTATGTTTGGGATTGCCCCAACCCAGGTGCAGGACCTTGCATTTGGCCTTGTTGAACTTCGTGAGGTTTGCACAGGCCCACCTCTCAAGCCTGTCAAGGTCCCTCTGGATGGCATCCCGTCCCTCCAGCGTGTCAACTGCACCACACAGGTTGGTGTCATCAACAAACTTGCTGAGGGTGCACTCAATCCCACCATCCATGTCTCCCACAAAGTTGTTGAACAGCACTGGCCCCGATACCAACCCTTGAGGGACACCACTTGTCACCGGTTTCCACTCAGACATTGAGCTGTTGACCACAACTCTTTGAGTGTGACCATCCAACCAGTTGCTTATCCACCCAGTGGTCCATGCATAAAACCCATGTTTCCAGTTTAGAGACAAGGCTGCCATGCGGGACAGTGTCAAACGCCTTGCACAAGTCCAGGTAGATGACATCAGTTGCTTTAGCCTTGTCCATCAATGTTGTGACCCCATCATAAAAGGCCACCAGATTGGTCAGGCATGATTTGCCCTTGGTGAAGTCATATTGGTTGTCACCAATCACCTTCTCATTTTCCATGTGCCTCAGCATAGTTTCTAGGGGTATCTGCTCCATGATCTTTCCTGGCACTGAGGTGAGACTGACTGGCCTGTAGTTCCCCAGAAAGGGTTCAGGGAGTGAAACTGTCCTGTCAGTACGTGACCCTGGGTAGGTTAATGAAACCTGCCATTAGTCTGTTAAAACACAATCTGCCATTGCAGCCATTCCTCTTTGTGTAAAGCACTTTGTAAGGATCACAGATGTCATATAGAGGATTTTAAAGCAGAACTAATGAGCTTAGTAATGTATTCCTCATTAATGAAGTTTAAGACATAATTGAAAAGTTTTAAAAAATAGAATTATGGTAATGGAGTATCTTTGGGATGGTGATAAGCATCTGCCTATAAGAATGAACACATGGTTCTGTGCCTGGGAAATGTCTGTGTTCTCACCAAAAGTTCCTTTTCTGATTTATTTCAATAAGCCATGGGCGGCACTGGCACCATTAACATTCCCTTCTAGCTGGGGGTTTGGACTGTGGGCTTCTGCTCTGTGCTCACCCGACAAAGCACAGGCAGTGTGCTGGGTGGTTTGTGGGACAAGAGGAAAAAAGAGGGTTACAGAATAGGGAAGAGCTAAATGCCAGGACTGAGGTTGACTGGATGCCTTCATAACTAAAACTCTTTGGGGATCTTTGAGTGTCTGTGGGATAAAGATCAGCATTTGTTGATTTTCAGCCACGGGTGCATGAATTTCTTGCTCAGCACTACACGCTCTGGAGGAGGCTGGAAGGCAATGACGTAATGGGATTCCTGAGCGCTGATAAACCTCCCCAGCTAGTGTTGGAACGTGCGACTCTGTTATTGCTGGCTGTAGTATTGTGTTCACTGGTTGGACTCTTTTTTTTTTTTTTTAAATAAAATTCTTTATATTACATAAAAACCTTGTGCTAAAAGGCTGTGTAGGAGACTTTGTAGTAGAAATGCTGGATATTCCTTACTTGAGCATTGATACTACTGATAATTGCTTTCAAAAACTCACTAGGCAGGAAGTTTTTCTTTTGTTTGTCTAATTTAGTTTTCAGTTTGCTTTCCCTGTAATTCATGGGATTGTGAAAACTGTGACTCTAGCCAGGCAGGAATTTCACACAGCAGATTCTCCCATACCTTTTTCTTGCTTATATTTGGAACTGCATTATTTTTAGATTGATTCTCAAACCTTGTAGTAACACAGCACTTGTAAATTCAAGTTCTTACAGCACCAAGTATCTTTGTGGTGGGAACACTACAAGAGGTCATGGCTTTAATTGCAGAATGTGTGCTAAATTTGGGGTAATTTCACTTTTGTGCAATTGCCTTCTACTTCCCTGCCTTTATAGGGACTGTCAGTATTGGGGGCTGCTGTCTCATTTAGAAAAGCACAAGTGTAAGCAGATTTGCAGTGCTGGGTGTTAGCATTCAGAGTAGTGAATTCATAGTAATTTGGAAAAGTCTACAAGCAATATCATTTTATGTAGACAGTTGGGCAGAGTGCACTCTTCTTAAGGTAAAATGTTCTGCTTAGTTTGTGGGGTTCATTTACCCTTTTCTTATACGTTAATGAAAAAATGCTGATAAGTCATTGAACTTATTAAAATGTCGAGAAGTCTGCTTTGGAGATTTAGGTATTGGTTTGAAGATCTGCCTCCATATTTGGAAAGCTCTTTGGAGCATATTGGTAAATTTCACTTTGTAAAAAAAACCCAACCAACCAAACAAAAAAACCCCACCAAAAAATAAACAAAAAACCCACCCAACCAAACAAACAGAAGACCCAGCACAAGTAAAATATTTATTAAACTATAGTATAGTCCTACCCTCTTTGAGCCTTATCCTATTGTAAATATTATTATATAGGTGCCTAGGTATTTTTGCTGTTGAGTACAATCCCTGGAAGAGGCCTAGCCTAAAAAATAAACAAAGGTAACTGGTTTCAGATGTCTGATTACAAGGACTGACTGACTCTCTGTAACTGGGAAGCACGTTGTGATGAAATGGGGTGTGTGGACACCAGGTTTGCTCCCATGGGCAAAGCCTCTTATTTGAAGCGTTATCACAGAGGTCATTCTTAATTCACAGTCATTAAAACCTTTCAGATGTGGATATTATATGCAACCATGTGAGGAAGAAAGATCTACTAGTTAGTTTTTTCTTAACAAGAAAAAGAAGAATTTATAGATTTGACAAAAAAAAATGATAGTTTCATGGTCAAGTGTAACTTTTTGAAGTGGATACGTACTTAATTGTGGTTTTATGGTACTAGCTAGGGAACAGCCAAAGATGGAAGTCCATTGTCTTAGAAATGTTAAGTGCAGAGTAACAGACAGTGTCCCTGACTAAAAGTAGGCAGAGATGGCAGGTAGTGGTGCTGCAAGTCTGTAGGAAGTCAAATACCTCTTGCATATACTTGAACAGGAAAGCATTTCCAATTAATTTATTCTAGTAATTTGATCTAGGTGTTTACTGCTATCAGGGTTTTGAACTGTTCACGTTATCCACTGTTTTTATTTCTGTCATATTTTCCTGCATTCTCCTAATTTTCTCTTGTTCAGTAAATTAGCAGTTTGCAAGTCAGAGTAGACAACTGCAGAGGCTTTGATAAAGTTGTCCTTTACATGGTCAGTGATAAATATGTGTAGGTGAAAACAGTGGGATTGTTACTGAAACTGTGGCACCTGACAAGTACTCTGGTTTTTGGAATTGCAGGTTTGACTTACATGGAGCTGATAAGAGACATTTGGCACCACCTAAAGCTTGTGATTTCATGTTCCTTCAGTACCAGTGTGTGGGTGCTATGTAGTGCTCTGCTATCTTGTCAGCATTTCAGTCTGAAAGCTGCTTTGAGCTTCTCTCTTGTGTTTGGGTGGCACCTGGACACTTTTAGCTTAGGTTGTTCTTGAGTAGAGATTAGAGAAAATCCATCTTTTCAGGGCTCATCTGCCATTCTTCATGAAATACAATAACATCAAAGTAATTTGGAAAAAATCTTTTTGTCTAATTTTAAAAGCTTGTGAGAAATTATCTTGCAAGTCAGCCTTGTGAAGTTAATGCTGGCTCATGGAGCACTGAATCACATGGTGACACCTTTTCTTTACTTCTGGAAGCAAAGTCGGTTTTTATTCCTCTTATATACTGAAGGAACTGACTTAACTGATAACACTTCTTTCTGTTTATTTGCATCCAGCAGGGCATAAAACATGGTATCTTTGTGGAAAATGACCTTCTGTGTGGGTGAATTGTAACTCTGTTCATCATGCTGCATGCATCTTCTGGCAAGATAGGGACTTCAAGGGCCAAGTGCTTCATGTACTTCCTTAAATAGTTATTTCTTTGTTAGGTGTGTATTTAAGTAAGCTTCTGCAGCAGAATGCCATGATTCAAGAGCAGATCTTAGCAGTGTTTTCTGGGAAGATGTTTGTAAGACCTCTGAAGCTTTTGGATATCAGTCTGGCTGATACCAGCTTTCCCAAATGTCAATGAAATTCAATAGGGCTGTTTTTAAAGGAACAAGTGGGATTGAGAAGAGATTGGCTTTCAGTAAGAAGCAGTGACAACAGAAAAATGACCCTTTGGGGGTTTAGGAAGGTACAATGCTGCAGGTTTGAACAGAGAGGCTTTTTCAAGATGCAAGAGGGATTGCTGATAAGTCCTTGCATCTCCCACGAAGTAAGCGACGCTCGGTTTGATTCATTGCCTCGAGTAAGGATTCATTACATTGAGCAGTGCACTGTTTTATTGACTAAAATTCATATGAGAGCTGAGTTTTTGCTGGCCGCAGCAGCCAGGTTGAAGGCCCTGAGGCACCTTGAGTTGATGGCTGGCGGGCTGGGGCAGCCTGAGGGCCTCGGCAGGTGGGCTTTTGCCTGTGGAAAGAAAGTCGTGGTTCTCTGGTGTTACCTTTGCTTAACAAATTGCACATTAATCCTCCATGTTCTTCTAGGGAATAAATGTCTCCTGTCACCTCATCCCTGGGTCTTTTAGTTGAGAAAAGCAGCATCTAGCCTGAAGTTTGTAGGCCATGCAATGGATTCCAAAGCAAGGAATACAGTTTTGTTAGGTATGATGCCCAACTGTGTGCTGGAGGAGATTTTAACTTGGGTAATTTCAAATACAGGCACTGCTTGCCATTGCTGGGATTTATTTATTGAATCTGGTGAGTCCAGAGCTTCCTGACCACCATGGAGAGAGGCCGGGGCTGCTGAGAGGACCCTGGGTGGGGTGGTGTGGACGGGTGGTTTATATGGGTGCACAGAGCACCAGCTCAGCTCACATCTCGCAGCCTGGATTTTAAACTTCTTCCTTCGGAGAGGAGGGGAATCCTTTAGAAACCATACTGGTTCTAGTGAAGTTGCTGTGGCTTTCCTGAATTCCCATGTAACTTTTAGCAAAGGCCAGCAATGATGTTCAGTAAATGGCTTTAGTACAAGCCTGAGTTGAAAAAGTAAAAAATCAGTATGTCAACGTGTTCCTGTTTATTTTGAACAATTTTTTGAAAACTGACATTACAAAATATGAAAAGTAATTTTTGAGCTGGATAACTGAATCATGACAATATTTAATAGAGCAAGAACAGAAATACTGCTGACAAAGTAGACAAAAATGCAGGAAAAAAAATAGAACAGAGGTTCTGTTGGACTAATCTGATTGAAAATAGGGTGAACTTAAAATCCTGCAGCCGTTTCTCTGGCAGCTCGGGTTTGCGGCACTGGGTCCAGTTATTGCTCTGGGGTGCCTGAACTCGCAGCCTCCATGGCTGTGCTGCAGTGGGACAGTCACCTGAAGACCTGGAAAAACAAATTACTGAACTAACAAGCTGATATAGTAGGTGGATCTGCAGTGCATGTTCTCAGTCGATAAGAATGTGTGTTATGCATTAGAGTTAAAATACCATTTGCCATTAACATAAACAGAGCTAATGACTGTTATACTGTGTAAAAATCAGTAATCATTTAGTATCTATTTTCAGATTCCTGAAAAAAATTAAGGTTTAATTTTTAGAGGATTATAGGTTATTATTCCTTGGCAAGATTGTTTTAAAGTGCAAAAGTTCAAATATGCAAATATTAAACCCTTCTGCTGAAAAGGTATACATTTCTATGAAGTAGAGGTTGCAGGGAAGGAGAGGAGAATCTCTGTCTGTCTCCCTCTTTTTTCTTGAGGACCTGTGAGGTCACTTTACATATATGCATTCCTGTTTAAGTTCATGAATGGGAAAGCCTCCTTTTGTTTGAGGAAGTTTCCATACACCAACATGGGAACAGAAGCAATAACAGAAAGTATCTGTTACTATTTTATTGGTGGGAGCTTTCTGACATAAAACCTGCAATCTGGGATTGATGCAAGGGGATCTTTCTGCCTGTACCCCACACCTCCTTGCTTCCTGAAGCCCTTCCATTCCCAGGAGGCAGAAGCTCTCCCAGCAGCCAGCACTAACTCAGTGTAGTGATGAGCTTGGTCTGCGCTTCTCCACTCATTGGTTTCTTGTAAGCAAACGAGGAGCCTCCTCAGCCCTTGTTGCTGCAGACGCATTTCTAGCACTGCTGCAGGCCTGCCCAGCTTTGAACACATGGTTGTGTGATGTTTTAGTGGCAGCTCCAACACCGTAAGAGATGTTTGCTCATGGCTCAGTGGGCTGTGAGGCAGGTCTGCAGTGGCTGTAGCAGGTGGAGTGTCTGTGTTTGGTAGCAAGTCAAGCTCTGGGTTTGAAGACATTTGTAATACAGTGGATAATTGACAGATGAGAGGTGGTGAGTGACAGATGAAGAAGTGATGCTCAGCTGGTCTGCCTGGCTGGTGGAGAGGGTCTGGGGTGCATGTGTAAGTCATAGAAATGTGTTAAAAATTAACTCATTAATTAATGTTCAATGTTCCTTCTGTAGTTGTTGTGAGTGCTTAAGATGCTGTGGGAGGAGAGACCCAAGGCCTCGTACTGTTTGGCTTGGCCACCCAGAGAAGAGAGACCAGAGATACCCTCGCAATGTGATCAACAATCAGAAGTACAACTTTTTTACGTTTCTCCCTGGGGTAAGTGTGAAGAAAGTAGCTTTTCATCATCCCACCCCAACGCTTCCTCCAATTTCAGTGCAGATAGGTGCAGAACCTGGAGCAAATAAGGAATGTTTGGGTTGTGTTTGGGGGGCTTGCTTCAAAGGCTGCCTTAGGGCAATAGCAAAACAGACACAGATCTGTCCTGAGTGTCCAGAACTACTTTAAGACTGCCCTAAGTTAGCATTTAGACACTAGAGGAACATGCAAAAATGTTTCTGGTGGTTAGTTCAATATGCATAACTTCTGAACTCCATTAATTTCCTCCCCTCTCTTTTTTTCTTTTCAGGTGTTGTTTAACCAATTCAAATATTTCTTCAACCTTTATTTCTTGCTTTTGGCCTGCTCCCAATTTGTTGTTGAAATGAGGCTTGGTGCACTTTACACGTACTGGGTTCCCCTGGTAGGTCATTTAAGGTTTATTTATTCAAGAAAGTTTCAGTGTTTGACACAATTTCTTATGCTGCCTTTTCTGTAGGGTTTAAGTTTCTACCTTAAATTACTTTGTTAGCTTTCTTCTTCAGGCCTGCTCCATACATGTTGTAGCATAGATGCCTGTTCTGGCCTTAAGCTTTATTTTGTAGAGGCTTGATGGGGATGTGAGAGGACTCTGCCCTCAAGTTGTTAATCTGTGGGATGTCAACAGGCACAGAGCTCTTGCCACTGGCTGTGTTGACTGCAGCAGGGCTTTGTGAATAACATGAGAAAGCAAATGGATACTGGAGTGATGTGTGTGCTGTTCACAGCTGCATCTGAACATAGGGTGTGCTCGTGGAGGGTGTGTGGGGGTGTTGCACCCTCCTGGAGTGAGCCTGGACCAGCTTGGCAACTGCACCGAAGGGCACCTTTCAAAAGTGACCTTAATGAGCGGCCATATGCGCAATGATGGCAAATTATGTTCCCCTGCCAAACAGTTTGACCTGTGGCCTTGGTATAGGTCAACAGGCTGCTTCATAGTTTAACCACATTGTAAAAAACAAATGAAAAAAATGAACCCCCCCCTGCTCCACAAACCTCCCACATATAAAAATAATATATAGAGATGTATTCACACTCAGTCAAGGTGCAGATACTCTTTTCTTCCTGTAAACTATTTGCCCCTTTCTTTTGATAGCCATGTGTTTCACCTACGATCAAAGAAAATTGATAATAATCAGTTTTGAAGCAGAAACTCCAGTGCTGTCAAAGGGCAGAAATAGGAATAGTTGTGTACAATGGGCTTCTTAAGTCTCCAAAATACACTGTGTAAGCCAGTTACAGCTGCTTAAATGCTTAAATATAGGTACCTTTTTTTTTTTTCTTTTATCCCAGTAAAACTGTTATTTCTTTTTCTATGTGAATAACTTCTCTGCTGCACTTCAGCTCATAGTACTGTAGAATAATTTCGGTTCAGAGAGAAATGTGGTCCAACTGTCTGCTCTCAAAGCAGGGCTGTCTTTAAACTTAGATTGGCTTAACTCATCTACCTGAGCTTTGAAAATCTCTAAGGATAGACATCCTCTTCACTTCAAAGAAATGATACAAAACCAACTGAAAATGTATTTTAAAAGCACAGGGCTCTTTCTTGAGACACTACTTGTGCACTGACTTGAGAAATGGTGGTGGTAAAAACTTGTGGCTCTATTAAGGTAGCTGAGGAGGGGCAAAGGAGATTTTTCCTGCCTTTTAGACTTTCAGCACAGTGAAGTCTCTGGTAAAAGCCAGAAAGAAGTGAAGGGGCAGCTTTGGGACATTGCTGCTAAAATTCTGTTTGTATTAAAACTTGGATCACACTGAATTCTCTCAGGTGTGTGCTGTATTGCATTTGCTGTATGAATCTAACAGTAGTTTCATAAGGTCCTGTGCTGTAAATAAAGTATACGTGCACACAGAGGATCGATCTCTCTCTCTGGGTTTTGTATAGGCAGTTGTGACTTGTCTGTGCCAGGTGAGCAATTAGAATTTGGCATATGAGCTGCCAGAAAGCAGGATAAGAAAGGTCTTTGTTCATTACTGGCTGCTAATATGAGTGTTGGGGATGGAATGACATATGAGATGACACAGTGAGTCGGCACATGTGGGAATATTTTGGGGTAATTATTTGAAGACTCTTCAAACAGCTGAAACATAAATTGAAAATAACTTCTGCTTTTTTATTTTATTTTGGAAAGCAGATAGGAATTTCTAGCTAAGCGCACAAATGCAACTTGTAAATAGAAATGTACATTCTTCTCTTGATTTGTTGGTTATGGGAATGAGAGATTTTCCACAGTGGTGCAAAACAAATAGTCATGGTCCTGAATGCTGCGGGGTGAAACAATTCTCTGAAAACACTGGATTAATGGCTTCTTACTTGCAATGTTTGTAAATACAGGATTGAATACAGGCATTTTTTAAAAAATAATTGCCCATCCTTTGGTCTTTTCATGTGTCTGCATTTTAAAATACTGCAGAAACATACTAAATTGCATTTTAAGATTGTTATTAATTAATCTAGATCCTGCATTTAGACGCATGTGTGTACTAGAATTAGGGATTATTTAGATTTATTATCGGATTGTGAGAGCTGTCAGGTGAGGTGTACCTCAATGTTTTAATAATTAAAGAAACTGCTCTCCTTCAGTCTTAGTAGCTCTTAGGTAATTAATAATTTTTAATTGTTTTAAAAAAACAAACTATATGAGTATTTGAATTGTTACTGTGCTGGGTAGTGTTAGCAGTGTTCCACAGCAGGACTTTCCTGAGGTGGCTGTGGAGTTCAGGTTCACGAGTTCTTTGTGCCCAGCTCGTACACACAGGTTTTGAAGGTGTGTGCAC
Source organism: Caprimulgus europaeus (assembly GCA_907165065.1). The sequence continues at coordinate 7,964,708 of OU015541.1, forward strand.
AGCCAATCTTTCTAAAAGTTAAGTTACTTAAAGTTGGAGATTTCAACCCACTAGCAAAACCTGCTGTTTGGGTAGATGGGTATTTACAGACATTTTCATGTGTTTTTCATGTAACCCTCAGTTTCTAACATCACCGTGCCCCCTTCTTAAAATAAAAAAGTTTCCCACTGACAAAGATAATCAGTACATGGTTGCAATTTTCAAGAGTACAGGTTGTAAGAAGTTGCTTTTTTCTTCTGTATCAGGTGACAAGTGGTTTAACTGTTTAGCGAGTCTCAGCTGAATAGTGCCTAATAAAAAAATGACTTTGTGGTACTGGCCCCATAAAGAATTGTTTTGCATTAATTTAGTTATTTTTTTCATATAGTGAAGGGTGTGATGTGGGCATTTACCTCATGACAAGAGGAAATGAAATGACTGCTCACATCCACAGAAAAGTAGGACTGAAACCCTAATCGGACAAATGTGTAATTATACTATGAGTAGTTCACATTAGTATGTTTAGAGTGCTTATTTGTATAGGTTAAATGTGTGTATGCATCCATATAAATACATGTGCATTATATAATTATATATCTGGATATATAAAAAAGGGGTTATATAAAATTTCTATCTAGAGAAATCTCCCAGAGGAGGCAGGCTAACTTTGATGGCTCTGTGGTAGAGAGAGTACTGAGATTTGAGGGATCCTGTCTTACACTGGACTTTTGTGTAACTCCTGGCAGTCTTGGTTACTCACCTGTGAAGTGAGATGAAGTGTGTTATTTACACTCTTCAGATAAACTTTACAAAGATTTGCTTGGAAGGTGCTGGCAGAGCGTCACGGTAAAGCTGAGAAACAACCATATATTTTTTTAAGCAACAAGTCTGTTGTCAGTTTGCTGTTAGGAGTTCTGCCCAGCAGTGCATAATGTCACCATAATGATTTATTGAGAGAAGATAGAATAAGGAAATGCAGATTGTTGGCATTGGTACTGATAAATATTGTCCTTATTAGAGGCAGATGTGATTTTTCCTGACCTTTTAATCCATTCTGTTCCCCCACCCCCTCCAATGTTCCTTTCAGGGATTTGTGCTTGCTGTTACCATCATCCGAGAGGCCGCGGAGGAGATCAGATGTTACATGCGCGACAAGGAAGTGAACTCGCAGATCTACAGCAAGCTCACAGCGAGAGGTCGGCTCGGCGGCTCCAGCGCGCCCGCTGCATCCTGGCACGGCTGTGGCAGCGCCGGGGGTTGCAACTCAATCAAATGCTGCTGACAGTTGGAGAAGCAGAGTTCAAGGAACGGGGAGGGGGTTATGGGCTCACAGGCACGTGGCTTTGTGGCCACGCTGCTGCTCCTGCCACTGCAGAGGCCTTGGGGGTCTGGGTGGCTTTCTCGTGGATGGCTCCTTGCTGGGCTGTGGTGGATGCTGGTCTTTGCTGAGGGTTTTCTAGGGAGAAGCACAGCTAATGCGAGGGGGGTGTGTGTTAATTGCTTCAGATAGCTTCAGAGCATCATCTTGGCCACTCGAGGCATGGGGAGCGGGCAGCCAGTGTGTTTGCACGTGCAGGAGCCTGCTTGGTGGGCCAGGAGTTCAGTGCAGCCAGCACCAGGCAGGGGCGAACTTGCAAGCAGCTGGTGTGATATTTTTAAACCCTGCTTGCTCCTAACTCCAGTGTAGGCCAAAACTTCTTTCCCAATTATTGTGCCGCCTTGTGGATTCAAGTCACCACAGAAAATGAAAGTGGATCTGCATCTCCCTAAGTTGTGGAGGTGGATGTTTACAGAAGGGAAATGTGTTTTCCTTCCTGCGAAGCTGTGACTCAAGAGAAGCACTCCATAATGTTGCATGGATGAAGGGAGGGAGAGGCAAATACAGCAAGCAGCATAGCAGGAGGAAAACAAGAACGGACCTGTAGTAGTTGTGATATGTTGTTTGGGTTTCTTTGTTTTTCTTCCAGTTTTGTAATGGGGCATCTGTCTTCCCCCTGCATGTGTTTTTTGTTTGTTCACTGTGTTGGTAAGAGACACAGATGTAAGAAGGATTCCTGTAAGCTACCAATTAATATTATTTAATGGAAACAACAAATCTGTGACTCTGTGCTTATAAAAAGGAAGAGGATTCACATAGGGAGATAATTCACAAAAGCACTTTACTAGAAGAATTGAACCTAGGCCTATGAAATTGTCAGAGTATGGTTATGCAGAGGTAGGTTCAACTAATGAGAGTGAAGGTAGGCTGTGTTCTAGTGTCTGGGACTGGGGACCTTTTCGTCATGGGTACCACAAATTATAGTTAAGTACAAGTACTCTGTATATTGAAGGAACTTGTGAGTGCATGTGTTAAATTTAAGGTGACTGCTTGACATACTGACATGTTCCATCACTTGCTGAACATGCAATATGGTTGAGTTTCACAGTTCTTTATGGGTTGTACCAGACTTTACATCATACAAGTCCTTTGCTAAAAGATACTGTGTGATATGTTACCCCGTCTTTTGGGTGTTTCTGTTAGCAGCAACTGACGTAGTTCCTCAATATTTGCCTTATGTTCTCTTGTATAAATAATTTTAAGCACTTTCCTCCAACCGTGAGGAGTTTGGAGACCTCATTTGTAAGTGAGCCCAGGCTGCAGCTCAGCTGTGTCTGATCCCTGGCTCTGGCCATTGTTTACAGCTGTGCCGTACCTAACAAAGACATTTAAATTCTTGTTTGAAAAATCGAATGCTGCCTCACTATGGAGTTACCCCTAATACCATGACAATGATGGTGAGGCCAGGGTTTTGTTTTTAAAAAGGGAATGAACTGAATTTAAGCAACTTCTTTTTTTTCAATTCCAGTTCCTTTGTTATAAAAGTTCATACCCTTAAATTAAGATGCAGTGAACTAGGTGTAGGAAAAAATATGCTGCTTTCAACACTTGCACTTTTAAGAATAAGGCTACTTTTTAAACATAATTGCTTAAGGCTGTATATATTTCACATTCTGGGAATTATGAGGCAACTCCGAACTAGGGAGTTTGAGTTTCTGAATATTAAATCCCCTTTTAATAACATGTTCTTACTACAACACTTAAAATGCTTGGCAACCAACAAAAGCCTCATCTAAGAGGGGTGTACTACATCTATTTAAAGATATAAAAGAGTTGCCTTCTGGATTCTATTCAATGATCTATAAGGGGCCTGACCTCTCCTTTAGTTCTTTTCATATTGCTATTACGTTTCCCATGAATGATTTCCCTCCCCCAATCCTTTAACTTTTCTAATTTTGTGAAAGAAACCAAGGAGGATTGGCAGCTGGGCACTAGCTGAAAATCTGAAGCCACTTTATTTAACACACATTTGGTGCAGAAGCAGTAGTGAGACTCTCCAGGCAGTATTGTTTACAGGAGGGAAGCTAAGAAATTTTTTTTATTATTATTTGACTCATGTTTTGAGGAGAAAAGTCATTATCAGCCTCTCACTGAATTTGATGTCTCTCAGTAGTTGAGCTTTCCAGGAGACCTGGACATCCACTTTTTCACTGATTAAAATCTCAGCACCCCTGAGTGCTTCAGGGAAGTACCTGGTGAGGCCACCGTGACTGTGGGACGGAAAAGTGTTGGGCTTGTTTCATTGCATCTATTAGTACAGTTAGAAAAATAGGCAAGCTTTCAAGGAAGCTCTTCACCAGGTCAGAAGTAGAAGCAGCAAATACCAAAATAAGCTGAGAACAGCTGATCTTAACCATTAATTTTCAGTGTAGCTGACAAAACTCCAGGTAGAACTTGCCTTGGACACAGTCCTGTTACTTTTTTGTTGTTGTTGTTCAACAGTACAGTTCATGCTTCAGCATATTGGCACAGCCCTGCACTGGAAAGGGGCAGTGCAGAAGGGTACTGACTCACAAAAGCTCTCTAAAATGTTGCTATATAATTTAATTTTTTTAAACTTCACAGTAGTTTCAGGTCTAAAGCCAGTTTTTTGAGGGGGCGATAAGATGAAGCTCGACACTGAGCACTGCTGCTATTGAACATTGGCTATAATGGATCTAATGGAGCACTGTAGCTTTCTCCAAGCTGTTTTTATTTCTCCTGAGTATTTGCACTAAGATGCAGTGAGATGGACAATAGGGGGTTTTTTTGAGGTGGCTGTAGAATGGTTTTTCCTATTCCCAATCTTGGCCTCCCAGCACAACCCCAAAGATGTAAATACACTCTTAAGTCTGAATGAAGTAAGGGAGACTTAAGCATGTGCTTATGTGCAGTTTTGAATAAGAGAAGCACAGATTTAAGTACTTTCCCAAATCAGGATCCTCTTGTCCTCTTTGTGTGCAGTTCCTTGTGCCCTGTGCAGAACCGTGGCTGCCCCAGAGCCGGGCACAGCTCCTGCCACTGGCTGGGAGCTCTCCAGCTCTGGCACAGGCATCAGCCTGGCCCCCCACCCCTGCGGGGGTATTTTGGATTTGCAGCTTTCCTTCTGTACGTGAAATTTTTTTCATGCAGTCTCCTTGTTAAGCTTTTTAAGATTCACTAAGCTGCTTGCTTTGTAGAGAAAAAGGGAGAATCCTCTTTGGATCCCATTTTATTTTTAATGTAGTTGCTGAATTCCAGGGACTAATCTTTTTGGAAGGCAACGTGAGGCAGAGTAGAGAGCAGTGTATTTTCTATGGTCCTTTATTTTACATAACATCAAAAAAACTCCACCTTGAATCTCTTTTTCTACCGATATGATCCATTTATATTCTAAAATGATGAAACCGTTAGACTTCTGGAAAGCATTTTTCTTTTTTTTTAATAGAAGGCTCCTCATTTAAAGGACAGTTGTTTGGATTGTAATAAAAAATAATCAAATTTCAATCCCCTATTCATAAACCTACAAGCTGCCTTGTATTCAGAAGTCTGTGTGCTGACTTTCTGCTTGATAGAAAGCTAGAACTGTGCTTGCAAATTCTTGGGTTTGTTTTTCTTCTCTCGTGGCCCCCCTCCCCGGGTAACACTGCATAATGGAGAGAAACTCCACAGAAAGGAATGGGAAGAGACCTCCTACTGAGGGGTGCTACTTGAGATACAGATCATTGGCATTTACCAGCCATATAAAAACAATATTTTCCCAAACCCTCTGAGTCCTGCTCCACAGTTTATACAGCATAAGGCTGCAAAACCAAAAGTTTGGTGTAGCACATCCAAACAATCCTATTTTTTCAGATGCATTTGACTTGTTTTGATAAACATCTGGCTTTATCTTTAATTCCAAATTAAGTGTTTTGATCTGTGCCTTAATGAAGCTCTGCAGATCTGTTTTGGAATCTTGACATAAGTGTTAACATGGTACAAAAAGGCATCTCTTCTGGCTAATATAGTTAATACTTCAAATAATATGGTTTATGGTACATCTGTGACGCTGCAGATTGGGTGATAATTCCAAAGACTACAGCTGAAGTTGGAACAAACAAGCAAAACAAGCATTTTATTACATTTACCTTTTTTTGTCTTTAAAAATGTATAAATCAGGATACAGAGAAGAATGAAACAAATATAAATCAAATATTAAGAATTGATTTTTTTTTTTAATAAGAGATCCAGTCTAGTTGCTTTTTAAAAATGTGTTAATCACGGACTTGTATTCTGATTAACTTCTGAAAATATAAACTGGAAGCATTGCAAATACTAAATAAACCTATGAGTATTTAAAGGAAGCACTTCTAGATGCATTTATAAAAGCAGTAATTTATTATTACAAAAATACTTTAATTGCAGAGCAATATTGAGAAATAAAGCAGTTGTGTTGTTAGTTTCTTAAACATGCATGAGAAAACATGTAATGTTTAGGAGGTAGTTTCCCCACAGAAAGGAAAAGGAATTACAGAATTCCCAAGATCAAAATAAAACTAATTCAAGTAAGTTGCTTTATGGGAGTCCTGAGTCAAAGGAAACATCTGGTCCCGTGCCTTCTTAGCAGGACATATGGTACATACTGCAGAGATGTCATCCGTGAGAGGCCAGGAGTATGGCTGGAAAAGCAGAATTAGCTTTGCTACCTAAAAAGGGCATCTCATTTATACAGGAGTTATAAAAATGTGCATTGGTTAGAAAGGTCCTCTCTTTCTTTTACCTTAAAACAGCTGAGGTTGAGAGGGGGTTATTGGACAAGGCAAATCTCCTCCAGCTGCTTTGATTTTTCTGGTATTGAAAAAATTTCAAAGCAGATGATATTGTTTTCAGAATAATGATCCAAAAAGCCTTTTATGTGCATAATGGTAGGAAATCATCATGTTGTAGCTTTGTCCAGGCATTAATTTTTCTTTTCCAGTGTGAATTTACATCATTAAGAAAAGCGCTACAAAAATAAGTTTCCATGCTTGAACCCTGCAGGTAGCGCTTCCTATACTGACAGTCACCAAATAAATCCATGTGATCTTTAAGAGAAATACATAAAATATAGTTATTTAAATAAGTCCACCTCTCCTTCCCAGAGCTTTTTTGCACAGTGGTTTAGGAATTGCTGTGCCTGTGTGAGGAGAGCACACAGGTTTTTGTTGCCTTTTTTTTTTTTTCTTCCTTTACACAAGAGAATATTCAAAAGCACTTTTTGTTGTTTCGTGAATAACCGTATTAAAAGGGGAGGAAGAGATGTTATCTGTCAGACCCTTTTAGTGTCATAGTACCTAACTTTGTATAGCCCATACAGAAGACTGCCAGGGATGCTTTTTTGGATCCTCTTGGAGTGCGGCTTTTCTTTTCAAGCCTCTGCGTAATGGACTCTTAATCCCCGGTATGCTTCCTGCCCCGGCAGAGGTGTCCTTAGCCCAGCATTCATTTTGTTTACTCTTTTTTTATTTTTTTAAACTAAAAGTCTTACAAAGCAAAACCCAGAATCCACCAAAGACCTATGAGATATTTGTGAAATGGGCCATGACTGCTTATAATTTGTAGGAATAATTACAGCATGTAAGGAAGTCTGCATTTATTAGCAGCAGTGATGAAGCATGTTGTTAAGCACACAGTGTGTCACCAAAGCAGCAGGCTGCCGGGAGCCCAGAATGGCTTTCATTGTTAATTTGGAGCAGAAACACTGAAGCATATCCTGAGAAGGATGCTAATGAAGGGACTGCCAGTAGTAAAATCCTAGTGACCTTTGTGCTTTGTGCTAATTTCTATTCCCCCTCCCTTCCCCCTTCTCCTTTCCCCCTGAGCTGCTATCTGGCCAGTTAGCCCATGAATTTCGAGGTACAGTAGAAGTGTTGTCTGTGCCGGGGTGAGCTCCACGTGCCTCCCCCACTTCCACTCAAATCACAGCAGATTAAAGAGGCTTTTGTTGAAATATAACAGACAGACACATAGAGGCAGGGTTCAAATTAACTGATTATAAATCACTAGTTAGTCTGAGAAGCCAAATCTAGAGCTGGATAATGATTTGAAATTACTAGCCAATTGTTAAATTAATCCCCTGTTTTCAAGCAACTGGGAAATGTTTGACAGCTGCAAAGAAATAAATATTTATGCATTTTCTGTAGGACCCGCTTGTTCAGGCTGTGTCCGCTGAAAGGCAAAGGAGAGGTAGAGCTGAGCCAGATACAAGAGCTGCAGCACACAAGGAAATGAGCCTGGTTTTTAAGATGGGCCCATTTTACTTGCGAGTTGAGCTTTAAATTCTCAACCACCTAGGGAAGAGGAGTCAGAAGTTGATGGTTCCCTGTTGTAATTTTTCTGTTATTGTTCTGTTGTCTGCCTGATGCTGAAAGTATTTTTGAATTCCTGGGTTAAGTAGTACCAAAAAAAAGGTTTAAGGGCTTGTTTCAAAGCTGTCACTAGAGAGTGACCAGGGGGTTTCTGTGTCCAGGGTTGAGGTCTGGAGCTGTTGAATGAGAGGCTTTCAGCCCTTTTTGCAGATTGAAACTTACTGCTTTATCCAGTGAGAGCAGTGGGCTTGGTGAGTCTTCACAGGACAGTGTTGCCTAATTATCATGGTGGAAACATTGCTCATTTTCTCCAGAATAACAAAGTGGAAGGAAGGGAGGTGAGGAGCATCGCACAGCACCCGCAAACCCTCTTCTGCTGCTGCACTAACACACTGATATCTTTGCTTTGCAGGGACTGTGAAAGTGAAGAGCTCTAATATACAAGTAGGAGACCTCATCATTGTTGAAAAGGTTAGCCTTTATGTGTATCTTTAAGTTTGGGGTTTTTTTGTAAGACTACAGAGAATGAGATATTTTGAAGTCACATTGTTTTATGATAGGCTCAGAATTTCAAGTGTTGAACACTAATTACAATATTTAATCCCTTTTTGGGGTTTCTCTCTCACCCCCCCTTTTTTATGCACTCTCTGTGCAAGCAGCTGTGTCCTCTGAAACTATTAGTCTGAAAATACTCAGTACAAAAAAAACCCAAAGAAAATGGTAGCTGCAGACTCCAGATACATGCTTTCTTCTAGCATGGGACTTCTTGAAAGGAAACCAGCATTAGTTTAAAATTTCTTCATACTTCTAGAGTTACTCACTAGCTCTTTTGTAAACCTAGCTGTTGGTCAGTCTGGTCAGTGGGAGCTGGCACCAGTTAATATTTGAAACAAAATGAATACCAAGCTTCAGTTTGACAAAGAAATCCTCTTTCTCCTCCATACCCCCTTTGCTTGTCACGGTGGGGCTGTAGAAGGCGGCTGCACACGCGTGCAGGGGTGTATGCACAATAATGGCCTTTCTTCTCCTAACAGAACCAGCGGGTCCCTGCTGACATGATCTTCCTGAGGACGTCGGAGAAGAATGGTAAACATCTGGAACCAATTGTCAAAATAGCCATTAACCTTTCACTGGTTGTTTAGAGAAAATTATCTTTTGGAATTGTGAAAGAAATAGATAATAGTAAAATTTTAGAGAGACAGAGGATTCAAATGCTTTTATGGACTGCCACTTCTCAGGATGTTTTACTCTGTTTTTGTTTGCTAATCAAAGAATGTAGCTAGTTGAATCCAGGGTAAATGAATTAGGTTGCACAATGGTTTGCATTATAGATGTAAATCATTTCACTTGCTGTTCAGGTTTGTTTTGTTGAGTGTGGGATAAGGAAATGTTTGATCAGAAGCATTTAAAAAAAAAACAAAACATAAAGACTAATGAGAACATTTCAAATGTCTTAAAGGTACAGTGCAGAGTCTCACTGTATTCTGGACGAGTGGAAGGAAATGAATGTGTGATGCAAGAATATAATTCTTATCTTATTAACGAATGTTACTTGAAATGATACTCTTTCTGAAGAGAGAAGGGTGCCCTAGTTATGTAGGTGGTACCTAAGACAGGTCTGGAAAGGGCACTGACTGGTGTTGAAAATCCCCAGGGTCTTGCTTCCTTCGCACTGACCAGCTGGACGGTGAGACAGACTGGAAATTGCGGCTGCCTGTTACCTGCACTCAGAGACTGCCGACTGCTTCTGTAAGCTGCCTTCCTACAAAGTATACTACTTGTTAACCATGTGTTATCTGTTTTACCTGTAAAATGTTCAGGTGCTTCAATTAATGGGCTGCTTTCAAAACCAGGTTAATTTAATATTGTTCTGTGCTGGGCTCAGTGCATGTTACAGATTAGCTTTGGCAAGAAAGACAATTAGGGTAAACCAGCTCTCCCGGAGCTCCAGGCAAGATTTCAGGTAAGATGAAGCTAGTTGTCACAGTGCTGCATGGCTGTCACTGCAAAGCTGTGCAGAGAGGCACTGGGGTTGGCAGCTAGAGAATGACCTTGCAGTAGGAAGTGGCTAATGGTAGGATGCTCCTGTTTGCCTTTTTCCTCTCCAGAGACCATTGCAGTAACTTACTGCAGGATAGGTCTTGTTGCAGGATAGGTACCCTTGGTGGTGGTGGTACTCTAAATGCTTCGTTTAATTCCTTGGACTGCAGTGTGTTCAGAGGCACAATTAATGAGATTTCATGAAATGGCTTCAGTGGCAGTTAAGTTTTCATTGCTCACCTTTATGGAGGGAGAAGTTTCACCATAGAAAGTCCACTGTAGGTTCTAAAATAAACATGTAAACTCCATCAAACATTCTGTTTCTCAAAATCTCTAGCTGAAGTAGTTTGTGTGGTTTGGTTTTTTGTTTTATTTTAAAAAGGGGGGAAAAAAAAGAGGTAGAGGGATCTAAGTACCTAAGTATTCTCTCCATGGAGTGAATAGTTCATGTGTGTATAGGAGCCAGCACTGAAAACACTGTGCAGAATTGGCATATCTTGTCACCAAAGAACTGTTCCTAATGACACCAACAACTTGAACTAAATACTGAGTGAGAGGGTGTTCCTCTGTTGCCTCAGAAGACTAGTCCAAACCTTCCTTGCTGTGAAGTAATAAGTGTCTTAGGCTGTCTTGATTGTTCAGGCTGAAATGTATTTTATGGGGCACGAACATCTAAGCAGCTTCCAGGAGTCTCTCGGGTATCAGTTCAAGAAATACTCTTCAGTGAAGCTGGTACAACTGTATTTTCTCTTAGACAGTTGGGCTCCAGTAAGTAATATAATTTAGTAATTATCTTAACTTGATAAGTAACCCTTGCTCAAAGTATTTTGGTGGAAACATTTGTACATTATTAAAATGTGATTGCCAAAACATGCATGTCTGTTTTGTAGGATCTGCTGCAAATCCGATCCTATGTGTATGCAGAGGAACCTAATATTGATATACATAATTTCGTGGGGACCTTCACAAGGGTGAGTCTTGCTGACATATATTTGAAATACTGTATGTAGCATTTGCTATGCAAACCTGCTGAATGCTACCAGGATGCCAGAATTTTTCAGGCTAAACAGTGAACTCTCTCTTGCCATTGATATTCTTTGTCTCTTCTTTCCTTTTCTTTTTCTTTTTTTTCCCCCCCTCTAAAATCCATTAAATAAATCTGAAACAAAAATATGGTTATTGCAGCTTTCACCTAGAGACAATGTCATAGGCTGGTTGGGATCAAGGACCTTACTCTGAAGGTATTGCACCCAAACACTTGGACAGAGGTTGGTAGTTATGTATTCGTGGTGCCAGTTGAAAGGGAAATCTGGACCGCCATGGACTCTCTAATATTAAAATCCTTTAATTGTGAAAAGACAGGGGATCTTAGCTACATCAGGCCATAGCAGTGTAAATTCAGTCTCAGTTGGTTTTTTGCCTTCAATTGCATGCAACCTATGTGAACTCAGTTATATCTGGCCCCTATTTCAGAGGGCAGCAGCTCAGAGCCAGTGTGAAATATCACCATTAAAAATATGTATATCTTTTGCCTTGTTGGGAAGATGCATTGCCTACTTGGGGCAAAAGGTTGGGTTGTTTGTTTGTTTGTTTGTTTTTTCCTCTCAGTGGGATTATGAAAATTTTGAGAGATTCATCCCCACCCTTGGGGAGCTTTTAGAGGACAAACGGTTTTGCAACAAACAGGAGACACTTGCAGCTTTTTAGAAGTTGTTTGCTCATATTTTAATTCAGAATTGTAGGTTTTGCCCTTTTATCTTCATGTGGCACAATTTAATCTGGTTTAACAGTGCTGGCCCAGAAGAGGAGTTCAAGTGGCTTGGGGAGGCAGTTCTTGTATAAAACAGGCACAGACATTAATTTACTTTCTCATGCAAAGGTACAATTGTGTGGAATTAATCTTTTGGTGCCTAAGAGGAATTGTGCTTTCTTGTTACTGTTCTCTGGTGCATATCAGACAACTTTTCAGGTATCACTGAGCAGTCCAAACAGGTTCTCAGTGAGACCTTACAGCAGCAGGAAAAATGCTATTAATCCACATGAGCCAAGTGAGGGAACATTTTCCTTTAGTCCCTAGAGAGCTGCTGACAAATCAGTTTCTCATTTATGATTCCCAAGGGTTTTTTTGGGTTTTTTTTTGTCCCCATAATCCTTCTGTTCCACTGAAACAAAGTGGTCATGTTTTTAACCCAACCAGAGATTTACCTGTGTTTATGAAAATCCTCCACCCCATCGGGAAGCCCTCTACCAACTCTCCCAGCATCCCTCTCCAAACACCTCTGTGTGACTTGTCATCCTTTGGTCTTTTGCATTACTGACAAGTTTGTTTATTTTTCTTTTTATTCTGTTGTAGGAGGACAGTGACCCTCCAGTAAATGAAAGTTTAAGCATAGAAAACACCCTCTGGGCCAGCACAGTAATTGCATCAGGTAAGATGGAGGCATGTGTAAAATTTTTTTTTAAGGGAATATGTTAACAATTTTTAAAGGTCTTTTTGTAATGGAATAATAATCTCTGTCAGTTGGAGAAATTAGCAGTTGGAATGAGGTTTCCCACTTGTCCTAACACCTCTGGGGAGCTGAGCTGACATCTAATTGCCTCTTGGACATTCCTAGATGAGAAAGAATTGGAGTGGCCTTTGGGCACTTCTTTAGTATCTAGGACCAGAATAGCACTTAATTGCTCTCCACATTACATCCTAATCTGTAACAGAAATGGTGTCAAATAGATTCTGGTAACAGAAGCTAAGATGAAAGATTTCCAGGTAAGTGCTTCCATTGAGTTTGTTTTGCATACTTTTAAAAAGGAAAAAAATAAGTTCTTTGACAGATTTTGGCTTATATAGATGGTAAGCTCCCAAGGCCTAAGATGAATCAATGCCCTCTTGTAGAGGCTTGTCAAAGTAAAAGCCTGTCCTGCTCCTGTCCAGCGTGTTTGCAAAGTTTGCAGGGTGATAGCTGGAAAAGAGTAAAGTTCTGTAGTACAGTTCTGGAATTAAAGTTGGAGAGACTTGACAGTGTGGTACCAAGGTATGCATGGAATTAATAATAATAGTAGGAACATGAACTTCAAAAGATTTTTTGAAGCACTGAAAACATTTTTATTTGCTTTTTTTAAAGCAGAAAACAGTGAATAAATTTCATTCCTGTTTTTTTCTATCTAATCTTGTGCTGTCTTCTTTGAAATGTGTTAGTGTTATCATAGTGCTGTGACCAAGGGATGGTAAAAAAACCAGTTGTCCAAATACAGTTTAATCAAGGTCCAAATAAAATTTAAGCAAGTAAATTATGTTTATAGATTAATAATGGCCATGCAGTAGGTAATCTACTTTCTTTCCCTCTGAGCGTGGACACATGCACTCAACCTGGCAACTTCAAATACCCATCAGGCTGCTTAATGCATGAACCTCAGCTCATCCTGCTTTTAAACAAAACAGATAGAGAAATGCAAAGCTGTTTTTCTTGTGATTCTGTCCTGTATGGCTCCTCTCTCCACAGCACCCTTTCCCAGTGGGGCTTTCCTGCCTCTTCTATTGAAGCTTTAATTTGTACCAGCTCTTGAACCGTTGCAGATCTCACACTGCTGTGACTGAGCCTAACACGGGGGTGTTACAGTGAAGAGCTCTGCTGAAGTCAGGGGGGAATGCCCTCCTACCCCCAGCACACTCATAGCTGGTGCCTGCTGAGGGTAAAACCCCTTCCTCTGCTGTGCACTCACCTGTGTGTAGGGTACGCGTGGGTGTGGGTATTTTTCCCCAAAGGAGGGCACAGCGCACACTCTGCTCCGCCTGGTTGCTACTTCAGTGCTATTTAGAAGTCCCAGGTGGTCTTGGACTTGGTCTGTACTGGCATGCCATGACCTCCTTTCTGCCCAAATGAATTTACTGTTTAAATCTAATCCTCCTTTCTGAGTAAGTTATTTGTAGATAGATATCTTTGTGAGTTCATTTAATAGGAATAACATTTGCAAATAGTTTCATCATTTCAAATGGTTAATGCAGTTGAGTCTGTTTTGAATGGCCATAAACCAACTAGAAACACTCTTTTTATACATACCAGTGTGCCTTCAAGCTGTTTTCTAGTCCTGGCAGGTTTTTCCTCTCATTTTGACTGACTTGATCAATATAATACTCAGGTTTTTTTCCTCCTATGGTAAAATGTTGTAGGTTATTTCCGTTAGGAAAAAAATGTGGATATTATTTTTCTTCTATTGTAAGTGAAAGCTGTCAAGTTGTGGTGATGCCATCTCACTGGGGCAGCCTCTGCTTGTAAGACAAAGCAGAGCTACGTGGCTTTCTCCATCTGCTGTAGTAGGAATGGGTCTGACTCTGACTGTTTGCAGTTGATTTGGGGTAGCTGTGCCATCTGCTGATTTGAATTGTGATGATCTTACCATCACCTGCCATCTGGCTCCAGTGATTTGCTGGGGTTTTTTGTTTTTTGGCTTTATCTAAAGGAATGTTTCAGCATATTTTTGGATACTACCTCTTTATGAATCAGTCTTATTTAAAAATAATTCACTTGCAGCTTGTTAAAACTTTGATCATTAATGGGAGCAGGGGAATAGCACAGTATAAAATGGCAGTGTATTTACCAAAAAAAGCAGTGCTTTATTTTCCAGTGTTATTTTTCTCTGTTTTTGCAGAGCCCTAAAATTTTCTAGTAAAAAATTAAGAGTTTGGCAATAGCAGCTTTTAAACTCTTGATGGTAGTTAGCTTTTTCTCTATGGCTTTTTGTAAAGTCTTTAAGAGAAATCTGTAGAAACCCAGTAATTTATGGTGTTAAACTGTATTATGTTTCTGCGAGAAGAAAAGGGAGAACTTTATTGCTCTCAGCTCTTTAGCAACTGTGGGACATAGCATTAAAATACATGGATAGGCTCCCAGCAGCTCCATCTGTTACAATAAGATAGGAGTTGGTATGATTAGCCTTTCAGTGGGAACAGCAATTAGGCAAATACTTAAAGTAAATTGTAGATTTTAAAATAAGATAATTCTGTCTTTTTAAGCTGTTGGAATTAACTTGGTTTACTCTGATGGTGTCAGCCTTCACCGGCAAAGAACCATATTCCAGAGCACTGATTTAATTTTGATGCACAATGAAGAACCACTGTCTGGTGTAAGGTAAACTTATCCACACATAAGTGGGATTCAAAAGTGGTGGGAGGAAAAACCAAGAAATCCTCCCTCCTTAGCAACTTTTATTTATAGTGGGGAGAGACAACTGACATCAAAAGGGGGTCAGGGAAAGTCAAGAGAGCAAAGCAGTGACTTCTCTTTCCATGCACATTAGTTGATGCAGTCTGTTATGCTGCATCAACTTACTGACTTTTTGCAGGATGTCTTCTGTTCACAGTCTGTGTTTTCACAGGTTTTATATTTCAGGTACCAGCTTTTTTAATTTCTGCTTGCTATTGCTTCTGAAATTATCCTGCTAAAAATCCTTTCCAACCATCAAGCCTTTGGATCCAACAAGTATCTTTATAAAGAAAACAAATGGATGTTTTTTTTTTTTCTTCAGCTGATGCATGCTGTTTTGTTTAGGTACTGTTGTGGGAGTTGTCCTCTACACTGGAAGAGAACTGCGCAGTGTGATGAATACTTCAAACCCAAGAAGTAAGGTATGGTAAGGAAGCAGTGTTATTAATAAATAAAAAGGGGCATAAATATATGCTTTTTTAAATAAAATCCTTCCAAATGCTATATGTACACACTACTGGGACAATCTCATAGGAATAATGATTAGTATCTTCCAGCATATGATTTAAAATAACTACCATAGCAGAACCTATTTGTCCTTATATTTTGATTCAATTGTACATATATCTTGTCAGTTTTAAGATTGGTAAAACCATTGTTTTATATGGTTCTAATGAGATAGTCCCAGTTAGAATAGGAAAGAGGATTTTGCTGCATTCTTCTATTACAGCAAAGCTAAGACAAGGTGTGGGGATGTTTATAGAGTCTGCAGCTGTTGGCAGCGTGAGTCCTTTCACACATCTTCATGTGTTGCTTAGCTTCCAAAGAATGGAAGTCTTATTTAATAAGCTGGCAACAATATTGCTTATAAATTCAAATGTTTGTAGTGTTTTAAAAGAGAAGTAGTTGACTAGTGGAGAATGGCTCTTTGGATATGGCAGTTCATTCCCTTAGTGAATGTTACATTGAGCTAACATCTCCTCTTGTGTGTTTGAAATGTCTGTCTTTCATTTCTGTAGATTGGTCTCTTTGATTTGGAAGTGAACTGTCTTACCAAGATCCTGTTTGGGGCTCTTGTGGTGGTCTCGCTCGTTATGGTGGCCCTTCAGCACTTTGCTGGCCGTTGGTATCTTCAGATCATAAGATTTCTCCTTCTGTTCTCAAACATCATTCCCATTAGGTAAGCTGATTGCTAATTTTTTCCCAGAATACTCTTTCCTTTGCATCCTCCTCCATGCTTCTAGTATGAACAAGCACGTAAACTCTTATCTATTCCTCATTTGACAAGTAAGCAAATCTAAAAATAGAAATCAAATTACTGTTCAAACGTAAGAATTGCTTTGTTATTTCTGCTGTATTAACATATTCCCCCATTCACTGACACTGGCTCTGGGATTAGTCATTTAAGGCCCTTCCTTTCAGTGTCCGAGCTGTCACTGTACTTTGATAAGAGCAGAGCAAAAAATGGAAAAGGAGAGATATTTATACAGCATGTGGTGTAAAAGGACCCAAATGCCTTTTAGAGGGGATTGAAACTTTAATATTTAATAGCACTATATTAATAAGTAGATTGTGACTTTCAATGTAGATCTGGGATTTATTTTGGTTCCGTTTTTAACCTGCTGTCAGTCACGCTGTCCTTACTTGTCTGTGTCCATCTTCCCCTCAAATGGTATCTGTTCTTCTCAATTTTATCATGTCTTTGAGTTTCAGTACCACTGCAGCAATGCAGAGTCCTTCTCCCCATTTGCCACCCAACCACTGACTTTGAATATACTTCTCCCAGAATACTTTATTTGGCAGTTCAGATTCATCATGGAGGATGTGTCCTTCACTGTGCCAGTTCACAATGATTTTTTTTCCAAAGTTTAACTGGAGATAAATTTCTTTTTCTTTTTCCCCTTCCTCCTGCACAGTTTACGTGTGAATCTGGACATGGGGAAGATTGTCTACAGCTGGGTGATCCGCAGAGATTCCAAAATCCCTGGCACTGTGGTTCGGTCTAGCACTATTCCTGAGCAGCTGGGGAGGATATCCTATTTGCTTACAGACAAAACAGGTATCTGGGTAGAAAATACAGTTTTGAGTCATGGTATGTTGTTGTTTGGATTTTGTTACATTTTTGGCCAGCCAGATTGCATAATGTAAGATTTCTTTGGACTAGAAGAAATATACATTTCCTGTCATTTTGACAATATGATTTAATCATTTTTTGGGGGGGGAAAATCAAAACAAAACAAAAACCTGCATTTTTTTGTTCTGAATGCATTGTAAATAAGAAAGGACAGGAATAGTATGCTACTTCAAGGAACACTTAAAAGTGTGCTATTATACCAAAAGCTGAGGGTAAAAATAAAATTAAAAGCAACTTTTTAGAATTAGTTTTCAAAGCCAGATGAAGATCACTTGCATGTGTAGGCAGATTCAGCCATCAGTCTGTATACTGCTGTCCTTACACTTTGACCTAAGCTGTAATGAAAAGCTTGGTCTGACATAAAATCCTGGTCATGTTGAAGTTGTTTCTAGAAGTTTTCTTTGGTTCCAACAGGACCAGAACTATGTCTGCAACTCTCGCTGGCATTGACTGTGGGGTAAATTGCATTCTTATCTACTGGCACAGTGATGTGCACCACTACTTTCCAGGAGAATCAGCCCTCAGGTTTCTTAATACTGTCTTTTTTTGCTGGCCTCAGCCCGTGCCAAGAGCCTAGTGCAGTGACTGATTCATCTGGCCCAGTTTCTCTTGAATTTGGGATACAGCAAGGATGAGAACGTTTGCTGGGAAGTAGGAATGTTGGTTCCCACTGCATGTCTGGTGCTGCTTCTGTTACAGGAACTCTTACGCAGAACGAGATGGTCTTCAAACGACTTCACCTGGGGACGGTAGCTTATGGCCTGGACTCCATGGATGAAGTGCAGAGCCACATATTCAGTATATACACACAGGTAGAATTAAATTGCTTTACTTAACTCTTTGCTCACAAAACAGTTTTCTGTGTCACTGAGCTAATGGTGAATTAATATGGCAGGGATCTGCCTATCAGCTAGTACATCTTTAAAAGTCTGAAGGTCACTGGATGCTTAATACATAAATATTATCATGATTGCTTATTACATTCATAGATTGTTTCACATCCACCAGTCCAACTGCCACAGCACCTACACAGATCTGTAAGTGTACATGCCTGTATCTTACTACTGAGGTCTAATGGTAAAATAACATAATGTTACGAGATACTCACCACACAGCAACCTTAGCATTTGCTTTATTGAAAACTGGGTAATATTTAGTGGATTAAGATGCTGATTGAAATGCTGTGTACTGGGGCATTAATAAAGGAAGAGGAACTATAGGTACTCACTAAGCAGTAACTGAGAACAGTGTGCCAGTATTGCTGCTTTAGGCCTGATAGTTAAAGAAGAAAATTATAAAAGTGGGATTCTTTCACTAATGCACCAGTAATTTTATATGGTGCATAACTGGCATCTGCTTTGAGACATATTTACAGCTACAGAAGGCAGCAAAGTCAACATGTTAAGTATAGAACAGGAAAATCCTGTTTTGGGAAGTCTCTCCCATGCATTCCTCTGTAAGTATCACTGGGTGAGCCAGCATCTAAAAAGTCTTCATCTCTATTCTTAGACTTTTATTTCAGTTTTGTATGATAACCAAGTAATGCCATGTGACTTGTCTGGGTCAGCAAACTGTATTCCTTAGCATGTTACAGCAGACAAGGTGCTTATCAATTGAAATTTCATATAGATAACATGCACTTCCTTCTTAAAACAAGGGATGAGGTTTTATGTAATGACAATACTACCTTTAAAAAAAATAATTAAAAAATCAGCTGTCAGTGATAGATGTTCTAGCCACTGGTACTTATAAAAGATTCAAGAATTGTCACTAATTACATCATCATGGAAGCATTATTTTTCATTTTCTGTTAATAACAGTTCTTTCAACTGCAGCTAGAAAAAACTTTTGTGACAATTACATTTTCTCTTCTGAAAAATGTGATTCCACAGACACAAGGTGCAGATGTTAGTGATGAGTTACTACTCCTGTGTCATGTGTCAAGCATTTTCATTTCTCAATAGTTGTGGAACTGCTTCATTCCTACAGAAACCGCAGAAGTCGTTTTCGAAGTGCCTGTGCTTTTCTGTGGGCATGGACACTCCATGCAGTGAACTGGGTTTTTCATTTCACATTGTTTTTGCTTTGCTCGAGAGATTTTTAGATTGAAGTGCACTTTCTATACCCCCCACAAAGTGAAACATGAAGCCAGCATTCTTGCCTGGAAAAAGGCACTAGGTACTTACTGTAAATAGGATTTTTATTTTTGGATTCTGTTCGTGGTGGTAAAGACACACAGCAGGTTTCCTTGACCTCAGTGATCTGTTTGATGGCATAACTTTTCCCTAGGCAGACTGTCAGGCTGAAATGTGCTTTTAACTAAGCATATGAGTTGATAAATACCTGGAATTTTGAGTAATTATCTTTTTTCACTGGCACGTGTCTCAGGTAGTTGTAACTCCTAGCATCTCTCTCTTTCCCTCCTCTGCTTTCACAGCCACCTTAGCATCTGGTTATTCTCTTGGTGTTGAGACTCTTAAATGACTGAACTGTACTTCAAAAAAAAACCAAAACAAACAAAAAAACAAAACAAAATCCCCAAACCAAAAACCAAACAGACTTCAGATCTGTTTGCCCTCATTTTGTACTCAACCTGCAGAGAAAACTTGCCTACTGGTTAATTATTTGCCAAAGTATTCAATATTTGTCAAGAGCCTTTTGGTGACTGTGACTAGTTCAGTATTTGACTAGTGCTATATGTCAGTCTAAATGCACTTCAGCTGAGGGTTTGCTCTTGTTTGATTTGGTTAAAGCCTGTTGCAACAGTGCTGATGAGCAGCAGTATAAAAGATTTATATTATTATAATATATTTTTTATATATATAAAAGTAAAAAAATTTGAAGATCTTATATGTCCTAATCACTAGAGTGTGGAAAATAGCATGTGGAATTACACTGGTAAAGGATATGTCTCATAAAACGTTTATCATTACCGACTGGGATTCCTTATAATGAGAAGCATTTGCTGGCAGTGATTAGTTTTGAACTGTAGTTCTTATTCTTTGCTCTTATTTTTACCATGTTGTGGCCTTTGACCTGGAAGTGAAACTTTTGTCCTCTTGACACTAAAGGTTAACAGAGCAGGAAACTAGATCATTGTGTGTCCCTTCTTCAACCAGGATAATTTAGTAATTGTGCAATTATCTGAAGACTCCCATTCTGATACTAAAAATAGTATTAAAAATTAAATGAATGTAATCAAGATTTTCTAGGTCCATACGAGTCATCTGTTTTCTGTTTTCAGCAATTATATTCTCTTGCACGTGAAACCAAACTGACTAAATGTTCAGAGCCACTGGTCTTTTATGGAGCAAAAAGTGGTTTTACTGAGACTTTGGTCTTTCACCAGTAGGTGCTTGGTGGATCTGCAACAAAGTGTACTCTTCTTAAAACTTAGGTAAATCTTTTGGGGCAATCTACTCCACCAGTAGCATGGTAATGAAGTTGCATCATGCTGAGATGTGCTCCCAGTGATGGTCTGAGTTCAGGTGTATGAAGAGTGTGTCTCATTCCTGGAGACATAAGAGTCTACACAGCTGCTACATACACAACCTTCACTGAAATAAAACCTTCTGCAATAAGACTTTATTCTGCTTTCCTTTTTTATAAGCAATCTCAGGACCCACCTGCTGTGAAGGGCCTTGCCTTAGCCACCAAGGTGCGTAAAACCATGAGCAGCCGCGTGCACGAGGCGGTGAAGGCGATCGCGCTGTGCCACAATGTGACACCAGTGTACGAGTCCAACGGGGTGACGGACCAGGCTGAAGCCGAGAGACACTATGAAGACTCCTGCAGGGTGTACCAGGCCTCCAGTCCTGATGAGGTCAGTACCCGTTTGGGTGTATAAAAGTATAAATATGACCTTGCTTTGTTGCTGAAAAAAAATTAATATATTTGCTGGAAGTACTCCAGTCTAGTGAAGGGGATAATATTTTAATGCATTTATTGCACTGATAACCCACGAAGCGACCATAAGTGCTCTTTCAGCTGATAACTTCAGCCAAATTGTCTCTCTGCCTGAAGCTACAGAGCTGCATGGTGACTGGTATCTGGCTGTTACGTCAACCTCTGCCACACAGAGTTTTGCTCATGTTTCTGCATACACTTATTGATCAGGGTATATTTTGCAGCTCAACACTGTGAGTCCCTTTGACCACATTTGGTAAATTATAGGCAATCTTGTCTTGTTTGGGGTGACATGATTTGTGGGAGGGAGGTAGAGCACCCCGGTAAGTCAGCTTGTCCCTGATCTGCAAGGTGTTTGAACTTCCAGACCAAGTGAAAAGTTTTAAGCCGTGCTGGGCAGCACTGCTAGCCCAGGACACGTTCCTTTCCACGTGGATGGGGCAGACCTGGAGCTCAAGTTAATGCTGCAGCAAGTGAAGTGCACGAGAGTTTGTCTTGGAGCAAAGCTGTGCCCTGCCAGTTCTCTGCCAGCACCCAGTCCAGCCAGGGCTACACAGGGTGGCACAATAGACAGACACTGTGCAGCTCCCCAGAGACTCACTGAAGACTTTTACTGAACACTTGAGAGATCAGGTTCAATACAGGACTTATGATTAAAGTGCTCTTGGCTACTCTCTCCAAAATTTGGAGAATCTAATCAGTGTGTTGTTCGTGTTGTCTATGATGAAGACAGGAGGATAAAATATGGTTTCATGCATTGGTTATGCTTCTTGGATACATGTTATTTAGTGCAACTAATGTAAACCAATGAGTTTTCTATTAATTTGTACAATTACACTTGCTCTATGCCGTTGAAAGAGAATGAAGTTTGAAACTTCCCATAAGAATCCTACTAACAGAAGGACTTGTCCATTTATTGCCCCAAATAAAATGGATTTGCCTCTGATAATAACCTTTTCACCTTTGACATCAGAAGAGAAGCTGTCTTTCCTCATTGTTAGAGGTCAGAAATTGTTTGCATATAAACAAATGCATTCATTAGAAACCCAGCTATGTGAGGATTTTGAAGTTATTGCATGTAATAACGAAAGACTGGTGCACAGAGTTAGTTTCCACACTTCATGTACATTCAAAATATTCCCTATAGTGTTTTTCTTCCCAAGTAGCTGGTTTGTTCTTTGATACGATACGTTCTTGTCTGTACTATACAAAAGCTGCATCTTTGCTTTTTCCCCCATTCCTCCACTGATGTGCCTACAGTGACGACAAGCACTTACTCCTCCCTGGCTCTGGAGCCGGTGAGCAGTGCCCATGTGTGTCCTCTCCCACCTTGTAACATAGTTGGGTGTTTGCTTACCTGCTTTTCTCCTCTCATGTGTTCCTCTCCCCCGTAAAGACAGCTTTACAGAAATCAACTGCCCCTGGATTGAAACAAGTTCTGAATGATTTCCAGACGGATTTTTGTCATCTGCATTGAATTTTTTCTTTTTTTCTAAAGCATTTACTAGCTATTTTTGCACAGATCCTTTTGTTTATTTACATATGTACTGTGATATATAGTGAAGTCAGTGATTTTTCTTTTCCTTTTTTGCTTTATACTGTTCTGTCTTTAAAATATTTATGCAGCAATTTGTCTCAAATACCCAAGGGATTATTGTTTGTTTGTTTTACTGTACCATGATAACTAATCCTTCCAAGAGTATTGTTTAAATTCTTTTTTTCCTTTCTTGTGGTGTCTTAAATAGAGGCAGTGGGTTCAGAAATCAGATATGCTTTGCTGCACTGAGGAAATGTTGTCTGTAGGTCTTAGGTATACAGATATTGTTTAGACATGCTCTGTGTATGTCATACTAGATGGCACAAAATGCAGGATCAGCACAAGTCAAGTCCTTGAGAGGAGAGTGATGCTGTTAAATAACATTCCCTGTAGAGGAATGGCTTTGGACTCCTGTTAAAGCTAGCCTTTGAAATCCTATATCAATAAAATATTGCCATGGCAGGGAAGGTCAGTTTATGAAATGAGTACAAAAACTTGTATTCTTTTTACTTTAACAGCAAGGGTAATTTCTACCAGTT
Organism: Caprimulgus europaeus; assembly: GCA_907165065.1. The sequence continues at coordinate 7,987,706 of OU015541.1, forward strand.
GGCATAGGATTCATTTCCTGTAACAGAAAGCAGGATTTCCTAAATTTGTTTCCTGTGCACGCTGCCATTTAGAAGTCTTGAAGTATCTTTATTCAGATATCGGTTACAGCCTTGGGGCTCTGCAAGCGTGTCAGTTGTAGCCATACAGTAACTAACAGGGGAAATGAAATAGATATAATCTGATCAGAGATAAGAGTGCCTGGGATTCCTGGGCAAACAGTCTTTAACCCTGACAACCCGCCGCAGCTGCCAGGACATGAAAGGGTGCACCGATCAATTGGTTTCTGCCTGTTGTCTGTCTGCCTAGGCAACCCTAAATGGGATGTTTGTAGAGCAACTCATGGCACAGAAGGATCAATTTGTCTCTTTAGAATGAAATTTATTAGTCGATATCCACTTCAGTGGTGGCTTGGGTAATTTAATTGTTGGAAAGAGCAAAATTTGGGGGATAGTGTACTGAGCTGCTGTAGCTACTCTGCTTTGTAATGCTCAGATCTCTATCTGACTTGGCCTGGATGGAGCTGCAGTCTCCCAGAGTGCACTCAGGGAGTTTATTGATTTCTCCCCATCAGTGGGCATGGGGTCTCTTGAAGGTGTGTGAGGAGTTCCAAGCCTGCTTAAATCTTCTCAGTTTAAGCTGTAAATATATTTTTGCATCTTGAATGTTTCTCATCTTTTTCCTGTGACTAAGAGCACCCCTGGTTCTCTGCATGAGGCAGAGTAAAGCTCTTCTGTCTCACGCTGCTGGGAATGTGCTCCCCATCCCAGGGCACCCAGACCCTACCAGAAGAGCCATCAGTGCTTTTGTTGCCATTGGTGTTGTCCGCTGGTGCCACGGCGCTTCCCAGAGGCCGAGCCCATTGTATTGCCTGTTGAATGGGGCCAGTAATTTCAATGCTTTTAGTACATCTGATAGGAACACTTCAAAATTATATCACTTTCTCTCTCAGTAATTATTCATTAAGTGCTATAGAGGCTGGGAAGTGGTATGTTCAAAGGGGTCAGCCCCACTTCCCCTCCAGTGCTGAATGTGGTTCACCTGGAGGGCCATTAAGGGCTGACAGGACCCATGCCTGCTTGGGAGCAGCATGGAAAAGGGGGATTTCTTTCATTATTCTTCCTGTTTCATTGATGTACCTTTTTGTGGTCTCAGGGCCATCCAAAATGACAGCTATTGCACAACACAGTGCAGTTAGTTTGACACACGTCATGGGCGTGACGTAGCACCTCTGACATGCTGCTCATCCATTTGTTCCTCTGCGCAAGGCTTTCATTTCAGGAGGTTTAAATGCTTCCTGACACAGGATTGAAGTAAGGTGCTGGCAGGGAAGGAGGGAGGAGGTGTCTGAAAGAAAGCAGCAAAGGAAATGCTTTCACAGGCTGAGCTGGGAGCTGAGATTTGTATCTCCAGACATTTCCAGCTTACCAGTGTGGGCAAATCAACAGCCAGTGCTGCACTCGCTGAACATCACCCAACATCATGCTGTGAAAAATTCTCAATAATTATTTATTAACCAGAGTATTAGAAACCCAAGCTCCTTCTCTGCTCTGGGAGAGACTGTTAGGCGGATTATCTAACTGCACGCTTTAATGCACTAAGGATGGCTTGAAGAAACTTTTGGAAGAGATAAGCTTGAAAGAGCCTTTGATTTGTTGTAATCTTTGTGAATAAGCCTCCAAAACTTGCTAATATTAAAACAAATATTGATTCAAATTGATTTAAAGGTCTTTCAAGGCAAAGCCAACTCAACTAATTTTTTTTTTATCTGTCAATTTAAAACTATTTTATGAAAGGAAAGTTTATTTTAGGTTGTCTTGTAAGCTTAATTGTGGTTGAAAGGGAACTGAGTTCACAAAAGATTCTCTAGTTAAACCCAATTGTATCAATTCATCTAGTAAAACCTTGACTCAATGCAAGTATTTATAGATTCCACTTTTATCTGTATCTTGAATATGTGATTTCCCAAAATAAATTCCAAGGTATTTGTGGTCACTTAAGGCAGTGAAGGCAGAACCTGAAAGGCGCAAGGCATAATTAACCTTGAAGTCAGCAGCAACCGCGTGCCCAGCACTCTCATGCCTTTGAAAATGTCACTGTAAAATACTTCCAATATTTTGTGTCTGTTTGGGGAAAGTGTCCCTTGATCCTTTCTGGAGACCAGTGATATATGGTCTCGAGTCAGCTGCTGCTCCCATCCGTTACTGCCAAGACAGCACCATATCTCAGCAGGCTCAATCTTAGATGGATGTGTCAGCTGAGCTGGGGATTCTGGAGGGATGTCAGGGAATCAAAATAAAGGCTTTGGTCCTTTGTCATGACTCTGGTTGTAATCTAGTGAAAGCTCGTGAAGAATTGAGTGTTGTAGGTCTTCAAATATTAGAAGCTGTAATCAAAATGGTAGACATGTAAGTTCAATTAAATGAGTCCTGGTGTGTGCCTTGAAAAATCTGGGGTTTGCTTTGGATTTTTTTTTTTAATGTTTGGAGAGGAGGAGTTCTTTGCTACGATGTCTCTTTGAGCCAGCTTTCAGCTGTCTTGCTGATCAGTACAGAGCTTGAAAGTTGTTGATGAACTGTTACTACCAGACAAATAAGAGTATAACACAGAGCTCGCTTTGTTTGCTTTTTTAATATGAATTTTTAATGTGCTCTGCATTAGTGTTTCTGGCTTTGATATTGTAAATCAAGGTGAGTACATAATTTTGAATTCTTGGTTTCATAAACAGCAAGCTGGGAAATAGAACATTCAAAAAGTAAGTGTTTGTAAAGAGATTTACCTGATGTGCCCCAGGAGAGGTTTGGGCACCCCAGGCCTGGGTGGAGGGTAGCTGTGCTTGCCCGTGCTGAAGGGTTGTCCATCAGGATGTGGCAGTTGAAGGCAGGGAGCCGACCAGCTCCTGCTGAGAGTCTAGGACAGCCTGGCAGTGAATCCAGCAGGAGCTGGGCTGCCCAAACCCCCAAAATACTGTTAGTAAGCTTCTAACTTCAGGAAGAGCCTGCTAGAAAGAGCCATATAGGAGCACCCGTGTGGCTGAACTGGTCTGCTCTGTAGCACCATTAATGACTAATGAACTTCTTTGCAGCTGCCACCCGCTGTCCCCTCGGGGAAAGTGTGGTGTGGGTTGGCTGCCCTCACCATGGCCTTCTCCTCTCAGGTGGCCCTGGTACAGTGGACCGAGAGTGTGGGTTTGACACTGGTGGGAAGAGACCAGTCTTCCGTGCAGCTGAGGACACCGGGTGGCCACATCCTGAACTTCACCATCCTCCAGATCTTCCCCTTCACGTACGAGAGCAAGCGCATGGGGATAATCGTTCGGGTAAGTGGCTCTGGGTGAGCTCTTGCGTGTTTGTGAATCTCCTGCTAACACAACGTGAAACTATCACAAACGTGTAAAACATTTGCTCTCAGCTGTGCTGTTCTTCCTGGATGAGTTTTGTAGGTTCTCCTGTCTCAGGCTATGAGCTGGTTCTCTGTTCTGAGCTAATAGCATCTCATTGCTGGGTTTGACTGACGATACATCCTTATCCTTGGTCATATTTGGCAGTAAGTGCTGTAGTGCCCTGGGACATCTTCAGTTTAGTTTATTGATCTTTGGTCCCTTGCTGAAAGTAACCAAGGAGCCCAAGCTTCAAGCACAGGGAGGGGGAAGTTGTTCTCTGCAGCTCCAGCTCCCTCGGGCTGCTGCTCCTTCCCATTCATGTTTTTAATTTGTCATGTGCTCTGGGGTGTGTTTCTGCTGTACAACTCCTCTGCCTAGTTTTGTGCACATATGGTTGGGGATGGATGTCCAGCCAGGTGCCATCAGCCAGCACTGCCACCAGCTGTGGAAGCACCTCCTCAGCAGTGCAGCAGGGCCTCCAGGATGGTGTGGAAGGAGGAAGCAGCTCGAGCGTCTCCCCCTGACTGTGAAACCAAGGGCCTTGGGGATGCTGGGAAATACTGGGAGATTATTTTTGTTACAAGTGTGGAAGGTAGAAGGAGGTGTAGGAGGGACGGGTGAGACATGAGAGAGCTAAAATTTTAGAGTTTTGGCTGTGTGTGTGCTGAACCAAGGCTCAGCAGCTTTGATAACCAGCAGACATCCTATGTTATCTCTCAGGTAAGGCATCTGTTTCAGGAACTCGTGAAGCCAGCACTGCCAGCAAAAGAAATAGTCACAGTTGCTCTGTCCTGGGACCCAAATTCTGTGTCCCCTCTCACAAATTCTGTGTCCCCTCTCACAATGTCTAACACAGTGAGAAGGAAGAGGAGATCAGTAGGGGCAGGACTGCTCTCTCCAGTGGAGCAGCAGGCACCAGGGAAGCTTGTTTCAGGGAAGCTTGAGGTGACATTGAAGCCTCCTTGGGGCTGTCTTTTCATCTGCCCAAAAGCTCCTGCCCTTCATGTCATGTCCATCCCATGGTCATACTGGCAGAGCTGGGGGGCCTATTCGGTGGACTGGGGCTGTGAGTCAACCCAGGTCACAAATGTTTTCCCCCTTCAGTGTCAGCCAGGAGCAGGAACACAAGCAGGTTCACAGATCCAGCTTATGCTGCATCTCCAAAGCAGTTGTGATGGTACAACAGGATGATGGAGGTGGCAGCAAGGTGTAATGAGGGAGGGGATCCTGAACTGATGCCACAACAAGTAACTTTAGAACATTTTTAGGGGGTTTGTGGAAGTGCCCCCCAGATCTCTGCGAGACATCGAAACATCTCTCAGACCCTGTGGAAATACAGCACTGCAGGAGGAGGCACTTGTAGCTGCAGGGAACTGTGGAGATTAGATTTTTTTTGAGGTGTTTAACAGAGCCTGCAGCCATGCTGAGAACATGGCGTCATGAACAGGGTTTGAAAATAGCTGAGTTAAGGTAAACCAGTGCATTTGTGCAAGTACCTTTATCAGCAGCAACAGGCACTGCGCACGCTAAATACGTGCCCAGCTGAAATTGCATGCATAACTGTGGTTTTATATACAAATACAATATAAGATCAGATTCTCAGGGGAAAAAAAAACCAAAAACCTTTTAAAGAAAGAAGAGTAAGAAAGTGTGGATGTTAAAACCAGTTGAGAGGAGTTGTCACCATTATCATCCTCGGTTGTCAAGATAGTGGTAGAGAATCAGTGTTAGTAAGATAAACAAACCCAGCTATGGTAAGGCACTTCCATTTGCCTGGGAAGCAAACAAGGTGAAGCAGTTTGAATATTTCTTTTGGAGATAATTAAAACATCCTTGTTGTTTTTTACTGAGAGTACAGACAGATAATTGGTACTAGGAATCTAAAACTTGAATATGAAACCTATAATCCAGGGCAGGATATGATTTGTTATATCATTTCATGGGTTCTGCAGCTTTGTTATTTAGGGTGGAGAAAACAGGTGGTTGGTGGGGGTTTTGGTCTTTTTCACCTTTTTTTTTCTTTTTTTTTTCCCTTTTTTCTTCTTTTTCCCTCTGAGTTTATTCTGTGATAAAATTGTATTGCTGCATATTTATTTTGGGGTATTTGGAAATAGGATGTAAAAATGTCTTCTGCCTCATATATTTTTAACTCACAACAGTAGGAGGAGTAGCCTTTGTTTTTAGTTAGAAGCAGTCGGGATCAGTATTGCATGTGTGGGCCTCATCAATGGTGGATTGATCTGGTCTGCTGTATTGGCTGATGTTTGGTAGCTTCACAAATCTCAACTTCCCTTAACCCCTGGAAGAGCACAGCTTGTGTCAGAAACGGCACCATGAAGGGGTGACGTAAAATTGAGTATACAACAATAACACATTTTACAGAGGACTTTAGTATTCCTGTTACCAAGAGATTTGGTGATGAAGATGGAACTGTAGTATGTGAATATTATTATTTCTCACTCCCATGAAGGACAAGCTGTGTTCAGTGCAGACTGAAAATTGTTAAAATTTCATGCAAATGTCTGTATTTGTGTTATCCCACCTGAGTATTTTGGACCTGGATCTCCTGTTGCTCAGGGAACTGCTTTTAAGTTCTGGATCACACAGTGTGGTGTAGGGAGGGTGAATTTGTATTTCAGGTTGTTCCAGGCTTTGGAATATTAAAACATGCCCAATTTATAGTGGAAAATTATGTGGAGACTTGAGACAACCTTTTCAAGACCTAGAATAAAAACATTAGCAATAAAAGAGGGAGAACTAAGCAAGCACTTCATTAAATTGTGTTTATATGCTCAGCAGAGAAGTGGATGCCCTGAAATATTCTCATCTAAGTGGAAAGGTGTCCTCTTTTTTTCTTTTTTTCTCCCCCCCCTGATTTGAAACTTATTCCTTTGCAATTATCTATTATCTATATTCTCCCCTTTTAGGAAGAAAAAGTTTTCTATTTTGCATTTCTCTATTTAGAATACTACTGCAGCCAAAACCAGCAAAACTCCCACTGGTGGCCAGTGGGAGCAACATCAGGCACAGACCCTGCCTGTAAATACTGGTAATAGAAGCACTGGTCCCTCTCTGTTATGCTTGTTAATTAAGTGTCTTTATTTTGCAGCCGTTGAGCTACTGCTACGCTACTAAAATCAGCTCCCTGTATACCCTACGCAGAAGTAGGCTTAGAGTAGCAGATGCTGGCTGCCTGGGTATTACTTTGCCACATTCCTGTATATTCCAAAATAATATTTTAAAGCAGGGTTTTCATTTTCTTTTTTTTTTCCTTTTTTTTAAAAAAAAATAAATTTATAGATAGGTAGTTGTCAAGTAAAACTTTCTTTTATTAAACATACATGTATGTATGTGTAGGCACTCCATTTGGTTTTGCAAACACAACTTGGTTTACAAACATGACTTGCAAGGTGTTTACCTCTTCAGTGTATCTTCTGAAACTGTGCTGCTTGTTAAATACAAGAAATAAGGGGAGGGAAAGTAGGATGAAGTATCCAGAAGACAACAGATGCAGTGAGCAGCTGGGGAGGGAAGAAAGAAGAAGCTACAGGATAAAACTGCACACAGGATTGTAGTGGGTAGAACTCAAATGGTAATATTTTCTGCTCAACTATACAAATTTTGCCCATTTTTATAAACTGTATTTTTTTCAGCTAGCAGGAGCCATTGTGATTGTCTTGCCAGGCTTCCTGTACAATCTGGGTACAGAGTTCCAGCAAGTGATTCATGTGTCCAGCCCAGTGACGCTGTTACTGAAATCCTTGGCAGAGATGCCCATCTCCCCTGCTGGTCCTGTCTGCTCTGGCTCCTGTAAAAAGATCTCCCTTATTTACTAAAAGTTATATGTTTTATGAGTTACTATTGAAAACAAGTAGCAGATGTTGCCTCGTTTGGGATATTTTTGCAATATCTGCTTGTTTACTTGTGATCAACTGTCATTTCTGTAGCTGATTATTTCAGTTCTAAGAAATCTTGTTCTACCAAAGCAGCCACTCTTCACCGTACTGTTTACTGACTTATCTTCTTCTTGAAAGCAGACCTGTTTGACCACAATATTTTCCATTCTTCTTTTTCTTTGTGTTTTTTTTTTCCCCTTACCCATGTGGAATGATCTTTGTTGTAAAGCAAAGATAGTGCTATTGTCATATCTGGAATTGAGAGAAGCCTTTGAACCGTGGCCAGAGTCAGACCATGGTGGAAAAAGATGCCTCTCCAAAACAATGTAACTGGCAAATCTCTCTGTAGATTTATAGTGTGATCTTACCATAATATGAGAACGCACTAACCTCCTATTGAACTCGGTGAGAGGAAATGACTAATGCAAGGAGATAGCTGATACAGTATTTATATTGGACAAAATATCTAAACTATCTTAAGCCAGTTCTGCAGCACGGGAAGTGGAGTCTTTATTCAGTTTCCTACAGAGATGTTGTTAGACACTTTTTAATCAAATAATTTAATAGATAAACGTTTACCTTTGGCTACTGCCAAAAGCGTTGTGTTTTATCTAAGCAGATTCTAGTTGTTTTGGTAGAGTGACACGCATTTTGCTTTAGGGATGTGGGATGTGTGGGTATCAGTATATGAAGGCTGGATGTTTCAGGACATTGAAAACCATGATTAAGCTTAATTATAAGAATCTTCCTTGTGCATGTCTCTATGAGCTTGGCAAAAATGCTCAGTAAAGGAGCTGCATTATCCTTGGCTACTTCTTAATTTACCTAGCAAAGATACTTTCTTCTCTTCTTTGTTGAGTTTTTAGTAACCACATCAAGTACTGGTGCTTTTTTTGGGTTTTTTTAATGCTGTGGATGTGAACTCGGTTTCGCCAGTGCCACAAGACATTAGGCTTTTACCCACCAACTCAAGCTCTTTGTTTGTGAGAACCTTCACCAGTAGTTTCTGTAATGGCAGAACAGATTGACACATATATTAAATAGTGAGAGAATAAAAAAGTGTCCACTGCACTTTAATTTCTTTTAATCCTAAAGTACTTCTTCCCTCTTCATTCACAGCTGTCTGTTTCCAGACCTTCCTGGGCTTTTTGGTTTTGCATGTTAAGTTTATTTTCTTCCTATCCCTGGTGACTGTCTTGGTTTACAGAGCAGTTTGTTCCTTGCTCATTGTTTTGTCTCCTTTGAGGAAATTGCCAGGGTTTCCATTAGCTTGTAGTATCTAAGGAGGTCACAGCTATTAGTATCTGCCTGGTTAAAAGGGATTTTTTAATTTGTGGTAATGTAAGTATGCTTTGCTTGCAGCCTACAAATTACTTGGATCAGATAAGGCAGGCAGCAGCCTAACCTTTCTGTGGCAAGCATAAACTTTAATTATACTTAGACTCTATAATGTAACAAAGGGGGTAAATTAGAGTGATTTTTACTCTGTTAAGCTGCGTGCATCTGTTTTATTGTTTCAGGTAAGTATGAAATAAATTCTCAGAGTGAGGGTTAGAGGTTATCCCAAAGGCACATGCAGTTGGGACTGAGAGGTGTCTGCATGGAAATCACATGGCTGATTAAAAAGCTGATCATCCTTGTCTAAAGTATTAATTCCTGACTGTGAGTAACCAAATTGCAATTGAATAGGCATCTCCTTTTGGTCCCGAGACAAGATGCTGAGCCCCATGGATCTTCAGCCTGACCCAGTGACTGTTGCACAGAAAACTCATCTCTTAGCTTGCTGAAGCCACTCCAAATATTCTGCTAGTGGTCCAATTTAAACTCTTCTGTTTCATATCTACAGGATGAATCAACAGGAGAGATCACCTTCTACATGAAGGGCGCTGATGTGGTGATGGCTGGGATTGTGCAGTACAACGACTGGCTGGAAGAGGAGGTATGGGGCTGTCTCTCCTCTGTACGGAGGGTTTCTCATACGAGTGCTTTTCTCCTTCCAGGGTAATGTATGACAAAGCTTGTCAAGGTGGCAGAGTGGGCATAACTGATAAAACATCTGTGAGCTTAGAAGGGCACTGATCTTGGCAGTTCATTGGATTAGTCTTCAGTCGAATATATATGCAGTAACAAGGAAGTCAGGTGATGAGTGCAATGTATTTAGTGCAGAATAAGTCCTATAAGTAAAATGGATTTTGCTCAAAACTGAGTACCACTCAAGATCACCACATTTATCCTGGGCTTTATCTTGTGTTTGGATTCATTTTTGACTGAAAAGTCTAATTTCAAAACTACATTTGGCAGCTTTGTACTGAGATATGATTGTCAGGTAATAGTAATGTTGACAGAGTTCATAGCAGTAACTTCAGTTACTGGTGCTCCCCACCCACCTCCAGACCCTGGTGTTCAAAGAAATAATGATACTTTGGTCTTATTTTAAAGATTTTAAGGCCAAAGATGTGAAGTCTACAAATCAAAAGCTTGTGTCCTTTTACTTAAGAGATGGAGAAAATGAAATCAGTGGGGTTGGTTTTGCCACATTGGTATAGCAGAGAGGACATTTTTGTTTCTGATCACTGGGATAGATTACAAAACATTGCAGATCTCCTTTTTTCCTCCTAGGTTTATCATGCTCTTTATCAGATGTTATAGACTCACTGGGGTTGCTCAAATAGGACGGTTATTTTCTTAACCTGCTATCTTACATTGCCATCTCTGCAGTGCTGTGCATAAATCATCTGGCTTCAGCTGCAGTTTATGGTTTACAATGTGATATTTCTTTCCAGTGTGGTAACATGGCTCGGGAAGGCCTGAGGGTTCTTGTCGTAGCCAAGAAGTCTCTGACGGAAGAGCAGTATCAAGACTTTGAAGTGAGTTTTTATTTGTTTTTTTTTCTTTGTTTTTAAACAAACAATCACTGAAGTGATTCTTGCAGACCTTTCATGATAATGCCGCCTCTCATCTCCTTACTCTTTCTGTTAGAGTTGTCATTCTTCAATGTCTTGCTGGTCTTTAAATCAAAGTGCCTTTTTAAGTGATATGTATGAAACTGGATCCCAGCCAGGACCCTCCAAAACAGTTCCTGAATCCTGCCTTACAATCTTCTGTGGTGATAAATTCTGCAAATATTCATCATTTGTTAGACAAGTTGTGTTTGTGTGAGGAAATGTGTTGGCTTTTAATTTTCCTTATTGCATTCCGACATCCAAGGAAACTACAAACAACTGGAATATAACTCTAACCCAGGCAGGCTTCCAGGAAGCACAGGCTTCATGCACGGGGTTTGTTAGATGGGGCTCTACACACAGCACTAATTTGCTTATCTCAGGCAGGCAAAACATGAAGGAGAACTGTTCAGTTAAATGCAGAGATGAGAGGATGAAATTGTTTAGGATTCTCTCTTGGCCTCTTTTGTTCATTGCAGAGGCCATGGTTAGGCCTGTGGCATGAGGGAGTCACTGCCAGGCTTTCTGCAGGAGTCACTTCAGCAGCTGCAGTTGTGTGCCCGGCTGGCACAGAGCAGGCACAAACCAACAAAAACTTCCTGAAATATTTTCTGCCTTATTCTGTAACACGCACCTCGTGTTCGCGAGCCATTGCAGGTGACGTCCCTGAATGACAGTTAACAGGGGGAGATTAACTGGTCAACCCTCGTGCTGGTTAACCCTGTATCCCACAGAAGGGCAGGCTGGCTGTGTGAGTACCTGTGGCTGTGTCTGCTCTGTCCCCAGGCGCGCTATGTCCAGGCGAAGCTAAGCGTGCACGACCGCTCCCTGAAGGTGGCCACAGTCATTGAGAGCCTGGAAATGGAGATGGAGCTGCTCTGTCTCACCGGCGTGGAGGATCAGCTGCAGACAGACGTCAGACCCACCCTGGAGACGCTGAGAAATGCTGGCATTAAGGTCTGTCTAGTCTAAAATTGCTCCTAGCAGGAACACGTAGACCCTCTGGACTATGTGTCACTGTCCTGCAGACAGTGAATTGGAGAGTCTGAGGGCCCTGTAAAGCTAAACATTTCAGTGGGTGCCCTTTGCAAGTGGGAACAGTGGGGCTGGCCGATGCATTTTAAACATCACTTCGGGAACAGAACATGCTGGAAGTAATAAATGTTAACTAAACACATGAAAGCATGTCACCTCTTGTGCTTTTCTTCCCCTAACATGCTCTGGCTCCTTCTGCAGAGGAGCCGAGTGCGTAGGCAGGAGAGTAGCTGCAGGAGACTTCTGGACAATTGTTTCTTTCAGATGGTTCCATGAAACAAGACCAGTTTGGATGTGTTTGGTCTCTGGTGCACAGCTCCCATGCTGGGGTTGAAGCACTGGGCTGTGAATATACAGAATTTCAGTAGCCACTAGAGGGGGTCTGAGCCAAGAGAATCAGGGACTGGCCTTTTTTTTTTTTTTCCTCTTTTTTTTTTTTTTTTTCCCCCCCCCAGCTTTCTGGGCTCTGGCATCTGAGTCTCAGATACCTACAGCCTGAGCTGTGCTCAGTGGTGAGGGAGCCAGTGTGATGTCTGCTTAGTTTCTCCCTCTGAAAACTTGTCAGTCAGATCCCAGACTTGCAAAAGGAAAAAAAAAAAAATGGACTAAACATTCAGATTTGGGCACGAAAAGTAAGTAAAAGGTTCTGATTGTGGTTTCTCTGATTTAAGTGACAAAATGAGTAAAAATCTTGAGCTGTGCTGTGAATCCAAAGCAGGGCTGTGTGTTTAGGATTTAGGTAGGAAGTAGAATTCAAGCCCTAGGACAGGCTTCCAAAGTGTGGACCCATCCCTGTAAACAGCAGGGACTTCAGCAGGGAAGTGAGAGGAGCAGAATCAGACAAAGCTCTTTAGTAGCACCGTGGCTTTCTCCTACTGTGGCACAGTCCCAAACAGTTATTCCAAAGTGGTTTCATTTTTTCTCTTCACCTTGGCTGGAGTCAGTGTCAGGGCGTGGAGCATGTCGTTGCACAGCGAGTGCAGCGCTTCTGAGTGCTCCTTGCGCTGGTATGTTCATTAGGATATTGCATGCAAGAAGTAAATCAAGAGTGAAGGCGGTCTTGTAATTCATTACAGGAACCATCTTGTTAAAATCAAATCTTTTTCCAACCTCCAATTATTAAACAAGTGAGTCTTTGTGTGTGTTGGGTTTTGGATATTTTTATTTTATTTTATTTTTTAAGTTTCGTTAAATATTCTTGGGCGGTGTCTTGAAAGAATAAAAACACCAGTGGAAAAAAAAACCAAAAAACAACAAACTGATATATTTACACTATTGAGGGAATTCCCTGCTAGATTCTAACAGGGTATTGTTGCTGAGTATTGCTGCTGACGTTGCTTTCTAATGCCCCCACCTCACCAGCTCAAAATAAAAGGAGCAGTGTATATTTAAAAAAAAAAAAAATCTAAAAAAAACCCCAAAACAGCCAACGTAGTCTGTTCCAGCTGCACACATCAGCAGTGAGCTAACCCCAGTTGCATCATCCACATTTCAGGCAGGGCCATGAGGGATCTTTCTGCAGCAAGGCCTGCTTATTTCGGTGTACGAGAAATAGCTGGGGTGGGACACATTAACACACGCACATGCATTCTTTAGCTTGCATTTGGTGGGTTTATCATCAGAATCTTGAAATATTGCAGGTGTGAAAAATGTTATACATAGCTTGGAAGTCCTTTTGCATTTCAGCCTCTTTAAAAGCTTTACTTTCTTTAATCTATGAGAATTTTCTTATATATTTCCAAATAGGGCTTTTTTAGAAAAATAATTTGTATATACATTCTAGCAGTCCTTTTATATGCCTGAACTGGCAGATGGTACTTCTAGATGTCTTGCAGACTGGCTGTTAAGTTTTGTGTTTAATCCATTAAATATTTGGATTTTAGGTTTGGATGCTGACGGGGGATAAGTTAGAGACAGCCACATGTACAGCCAAGAATGCACATTTGGTGACACGGACACAGGACATCCATATATTCAGACTAGTGAGTAACACCCACAAACCCCTCTGTCAACACTTGTGTGAGACCTCAAATTCTGGGACAGGGGAGGTGCTGAGACCATAACAGTTTTCCAACAGTAGATCCAGAATATTTTTATTCTTTTGACCCAGCTTTCTATCCCCTCTGCTTTTGTTTATCTGACTCTGTGCTCTAAATAATTCAGTGTGCTGCCTGTCCGTATTACTTTTGCTCCCTCTGAGACCTGTTTGCTTGTTTTTTCACCCCAATGAAGCAAACCTTTCCTCAGTTGCCAGCTTTTTCTCCAGGTGACTAACCGTGGAGAAGCCCATCTAGAGCTGAACGCCTTCCGCCGGAAACACGACTGCGCCCTTGTTATCTCTGGTGACTCGCTGGAGGTAGGCTCCCAACACCTCGGGGTGTTCAGGAACAGCCCCAAAACACCATGGCTGAATTAGGATATTTCTATTTATTTATTTATTTATTAAAAAATAAACTTTCATAGCACAAACATCAATGATGCTTCTGATCTCTGTAAATTAGGTGTGTCTGAAATACTACGAGTATGAGTTCATGGAGCTGGCTTGCCAGTGCCCTGCCGTTGTGTGCTGCAGGTGCGCTCCGACGCAGAAGGCCCAGATTGTGCGACTGCTCCAGGAAAGGACCGGCAAACTCACCTGTGCAGTAGGTAAGGGAGGAGTGACCGTGTGGGATGATGTCTTTATATCTTCTTTTGAGTGAACAGTCCTGTGTCATCTCATAACACCTGGAAATGCTTAGTTAGGGAACAGCGTTTTTGTGAGATGACTGGTGAGATGAAATTTTGCCAAAACAGAGCTTGAATTTGATCAGGTAAAGCGCCATTGTTAATTTGTGAGCTTTATTTCATTGTAGGTATAATGGTATGCCTACAAGTCCAATAAAGTGATCAGTGGCCTTGAATTCCTGTGCATGTATAAAAAAAAATCCAACTTCTTAAATAATTGAAATTGCCAATTTCTGTTTAAAATCCTGCTTTTGTTGGTAGGGTTAAATGTTTCTTTTAATATTGCAGTCTATGGCAAATGCCTTTGGTGGGGTTGCAACTTGCCCCTGTTGCTTAACTACCAATGTCATTTGTTTGTGCTCTGACCTGCAGGTGATGGAGGGAATGATGTTAGCATGATTCAGGAGGCTGACTGTGGTGTTGGAGTTGAAGGAAAGGTGAGATTACCTCGTGTTTAGTAAGATTTCCCTGAATTGGGACCATTGTGGTTAGTTTGGGGGTTTTTAATCATGTGTAGATGCTGCAAATGCTGGAGTTATAATTACTCTGATAACATACACACTACATGTACAATTAAAAACTGTTTACATTAGTTTAGAAAGCAGGCTCTAGGTTAGAGCTCTGGTTCCTGCATGTGAAGCTGCTTGGAGTGACAGGGCTGGATTTGGCGGCAGTGGAAAGGCTATGCTTGCAGTGAGCCAAAACATTAAAATTCAGTGAACTTTTGAGACTGAATATTTGTGTTTAAAACTGACTTGATACGAGTGTCACGTTAACATGTGTGTTGTGAATCATAATCCAGAGGGTTGCTTAGAATTGGAGGCCGGGGTTCAAATGGGAATTCTCCTCATATTTTTGCTATATGCTTAAAAGGCACGGTGGAAGGCAGAAGTGCTGAGGTAATACTCTTTCCCCACCTAATGTATTGCAAATTTTCTTGGAAATTCTGTAGTGATAACTAAATAATAATACAGTATTTCTTTGTTTCCAATAATGGAATGATCTCACTATGCTTTTACTTGCTGTTGTACACAGGAAGGAAAACAGGCATCACTTGCAGCCGATTTCTCTATCACTCAGTTTAAACATCTGGGTCGTTTACTAATGGTGCATGGAAGGAACAGTTACAAACGGTCTGCAGCTCTCAGTCAGTTTGTAATCCACAGGAGCTTGTGCATCAGTACAATGCAGGTAAATGGACTGTCATGAGGGCTTTTCCAAGGGAGAGGTGAAAAAGCAAAATCAAAAGTGAAGTTTTTGCATTTCATTTTGGGTGCAACTATTTCTTCTCCCGAAAATTCATGGATTGGAACTTGAGGTTGTTACTTGGGTGTGAAAACACATCAGAATGTTCCTGTTATTGTACAAACATCAGCAACTTCTCCAAAATTGGTCAAACAATATTCTACCTTGGAAAACACTGCTGTGATGCAGCATGTCTTTGCTGTCATTTAGTAATGCTAGGAAATACTGAAAATCTGAAACAGAGCAGTGCTCTTAATGTCTCTGCTGAGTAAGTGCGCTTCTTTTCAGGTGTGTTTTAAGTAAGACCTTCAAATAGTGAGACCAAAGTTAAGCAACTGAGGAGGACCTGGCTCAGACCCTGATGAGGTTGCTGAAAGCTCGGTCTGGCGTGCTGTGGAGTGTTTGCAGGAGTCATGCCATGAAGGCTGCTGAAGCGTGTATTAACCTTCCCGAGCACTCACAGCTTGCTGCAGCAGCGTGGAGGTGGTCTGCTCCTCTCCATTTCAAAGGGAACCTTAGAAACAGATTTGGTATTCACAAAATTTACATTGTTCATGTGTGCTGAGCCTCAGTGTAACAAAAATGCAGTTGCCAGTTGGCAGGGATTGTTGAAATAGATTTTAAGAGATCACGAGCCAAATTCCATTTTTAGCTGTGATGACTTGAGTGAAAGTTACAGTTAAGGACAGAGGTGACACTTTGGGAGTTGTATTTCCATGTCATAGTGTACTGATATATTCCTTAAAAATACTAAGGGTTTTTTTAAGTAAAGTATTTGATATTTTTGAGAAGGCTGGTTCAGCCCTCTCACCTTTTTAGAATAAACACGTTGGAGAAGAATGTGTAGAGACAGAAGGTTCAGACTCAGGGGACAGTGTAGCTTACTCTGCAGCTAAAAACAAGACCAGAAAACAAACCCATAACTTCTGACCAAAAAAAAAAAAGAGAAAAATTAATCTTGAACTCTTTGAAGTTTGTGTTTGTGAGTGTTAACTGTTTTTACATTGTGAAGGCATCATCCAGGCATAAGTAAGTGTACATCTGTCCTTCACAACATCTGGATGGCTTTGATCAAACCAGTGGGCTTTGGAGGAAACTCTTCACGTTCTTCTCTGTGGAATTACATTACAAAAAGTTTTCCAAGTCCAGCTCTACAGTATTTGCTATTAAACATAGCTTTCATCCAAGGTTTGCGTAGGAATAAAAAGGGTTGATGTTACATTCTTCTGTCTTCATTTCAGGAATTTGGAGAACCCACTGCAAGTATGTTCCAGTTTGAACAGAGTATATTTTTAAGCTGTTACTTTTACTGCAGTATCCTAACGCCTGAAAAGCTTATTTCTTTTATTTTATAGGCTGTTTTCTCATCAGTATTTTACTTTGCTTCAGTTCCTCTCTACCAAGGCTTTCTCATCATTGGGTAAGAGCTCACTTTTTACTAATAGTGTGGAAAACCTGTGTATAATTAATAGATTTGGGCTAATTAACATGCAGGCCATGCACGTCTCCACTCTGTGTTTCACAACACTGCTTCAGAAGATGGATGTGATCCTTGTCCCCCTTCTGCTGCTCTGCACTGAACAAAGCCACTGAATCAGTGCAAATGCTTCTAGAAACCTCTCCAAAAGGACAGTTGGTCACATTCAGAATGTGAGAAGCAAGCTATCCTCCAGGAAGCATTCCTTCGATCCTAGGGAGAAGCAGAGGGACAGTCATCATGCTCTGGTGCCTGTGCAGCAGTGAGAGCCAGTGCCCAGCTCCTGGGATAAACCAGCCTCTTTAACAGGAGGAATCAGTTCCTGTCTAAAATATAACGGGATTACACTTGTAATCCCATGACTTTATAGGCTTTCAAGCACGTAATTAAAAAGCAAACAACAAATTAATCTCCATTGCCTCTGATGCAAACAGGATCAAGCCTGAACTGTGGAGCAAACTTCAGGGTGGGGACAGGTCCGTCCTTGGCTCCATTAATAAACCTATAACACCAGTTGCAATACTTGAACCAGTCCTCTGTGTATGAGTGGTTCTAATCAAAAGCCATTCAAAAAGCAAATTCTGCAGGTTTTTACTACATGCAAAACTCTGGTGTGTTCCACTTGCAAGTTTTTATAATATATATGTCATTTGGCACTTCAAGAACACTGCATTTCCTTCTGAAGACTGTCATTTCCATTTGCTCATCTACACCTTAGATAATTTTCTGTTCTTCTACCTTCTTCCCAGGTACTCCACAATTTACACGATGTTTCCAGTGTTTTCTCTAGTCCTGGACAAGGATGTTAAATCTGAAGTTGCAATGTTGTACCCAGAGCTCTACAAAGATCTTCTTAAGGTGTGAGAGACTCTTGTTTGTCTGTTTTAGTTTAAGGCAAGATCCCTGTCTTGATTTGAAACTCTCTAAATGTGTAAAGTCAAATATATTATCAGCAGGCACAGAACTTTATCATGCATTTTCAAGCAAAATTGTTTTAAAGGCAAATTTGAATTAACAGATACAACCAGATTTCCTGGCAGTTTGTTGTTGAATGCTACATGAAATGCAATTTATTAAAAACGGCTGGGGAAATAGAAGTTCCATTCTGTGGGAAATTTGAAGGATTTAATATTACCAATTTGTTCCAAAATAAAGGGGAAAGAGAAATTGTTGGGGATTTGGCACTATCCTGAAGCCAGAAGAGGGGATTGGGGAAAGGATATGCTCATCTGATGGAGGGAGGAGGTTATCACGTAGTTTCTTGAATAGAAATTTGCCTTCAGGATTATCTAAAGGGACCTAAAGGTTTGGTTGCTGTGCCATTTTTGTAGCTTCAGCATGAAAGTCAGGTCCTTCTCCTTAGACACAAGAAGCTTTACTTGGTAATTACCATAGAAGTATCAGGAAAGTAAATCTTGTCTTTGGTTAGTTTTTTATTTTTCTGGAAATTTTTTTGAATAACTGGGGTATGCAGACTGGGAACATCTTTCTTAATTGAAGGAAAGGGTGGACTGAGTCTTCAACAGATCCTTTCCCTCAAGGATTTCTGTTAAACAGATACTCTTAGAAGCAAAGCCTGTTTTTCCAACAGCCTGAATAAGTCTCCATCTGGTTTCACTTCTATGTTGTCTCTTATGTCATAAACCACTAATTCTTCAACCATCCTTAGGCCTGGTCTAAACATAGGGGTTTTTTGTACTGGTGTAGCTGTGTTGGCTGGAGATGCTTTTTTTAAAACCTATCTGCCTTCAATATGATGGTGATTTGTGTGTGTGTGTCTAGAAATATAATAATATATTTGTATATATGTGTATACACACATCTTATATTTCACAGTGAAATGACTAAACTCATGAGACATCCTTGCATTTAATTAATCATGTGTGCAGTAAGGAAGATTTTGTACTGTACTGTGCAAGCAGTGAGCTTCCACAGTCCCAGGCCTCCTTTGCGCATCATGAAAAATGGGAATAAAGAGACAATACCTCAGGGTTGGTTGATTTGTTTTGTTTTCTTTCCAAATCACCTTCAAATTCTATTTTATTAACTGCTGGGTTAATCTGTAAGTGAATGTTCAGAAAAGAAAACTCAACGTAGCTTTGTCTTTTTATTTTCTTTCTCCCCTCCTAGGGACGACCATTATCATACAAAACATTTTTAATATGGGTCTTAATAAGCATCTATCAAGGTAAGAAATCAGCTTCTGCTTCTGCCTTTAGATGTTTTAATGAGTACAGAATATCTAATTTTTTGTATTACAAGAAGTTCAGTAAGTCACAAAGTGAATTTAGAAATGTGTCCTTGGGCTAATGAATAATTATAATTTTTTTGTCTCAGAAAATGTTGGCAGCATTACCAAAGGAAGAAATTATCTAAAACTAAATATTGGCAGCAACTGATCAACCTTGATGTAGAAGTTCAAAGCGTTGTGCCTCTTCCCATTGGGACCATCCTTTGTAATTTTGTGCAAATTCCTGTCAGTGCTTTAATTGCTCCATCTGTAAAGTAGAGCTTGTGACTCTTCCCTTCTTTAGAAGAAGGTTTTCAAACCTATGGATTATACAGGTTATTAAGTCAGCATGCAAAATAAAGAATTGGGAGTTTTGTGTGTTTTATCTAAACCCTGTCTATTAGAAGTGTCTATTAGGCAGTAGCTCTGCTTACTTCATAGCCATCTGTAATGAAGGACTAGAGTAGAGCTCAGGTTCTTGATCATATCCCATACACTCTAATTAGGCTGCTAAAACAGTTAAGGAAGTGTCTTAATTACAATGCATGTAGTTTCCAAAAGTGGATGTAGTAGTTGAGGTATGTGTCCAAGAAGGTTTTTTCTTTCAGTTTGTCTTTTTTTATCAAGTAACCTCAAACTCAGAGAATTTCTGTGAGTGTTAATCAGGGAGTCACGCAGAACATGTAAATAGCATGGAGCTACAAAGCTAAAAAGGCAATATGATTCTGTGACAAAATTTCTTGTTTTCCAAAACTTTCATCAACAGGAGTCAGAATAAATGTGCCAAAATAAGCAGCTAATTCTTACCACTTTAATTGATATTACCATCCTCAGTAGGAGTGAAACCAAGAATATAAGAGCTCTCTTGGCATTATCTTCTGAAATATAATGTGGTAGAACCCTATGACAGAGAGAATGGTCTTCTGATGCTGTACAAATATGATGGCAAAGCCAAGGCATTTATAGAAAACTCACAAGTGGTGGAAAGCTAAAGCCAGAGGGTGATGCATTGAGGGAAAGATTTCTTCTTGAGCTAAGACCACTATCTGGTTACAATATTTGGTTAAAGTGACTTCACTTCTGATGTGCTAAATAACTAGAAAACAGCAGGCCAAACAATTGGGCTAGTTGCTAGCAGAGATGAGCCTGACTGAAAACTTGAGCAGTCCTAAATTTTGGAAAGTTCACAGCTGGATTAGAACTTTGTGGCTTAAGCTCTAGTCACTTGCAGGTTTTCCCTTCCGAAGCTAGCCTAGCGTGATGGATGTTGGTGCGGATTACTCATGCTGCTAACATGAGTTATTTGTGCAGGTGGCTGTGCGGGGCGTTAGGAGCGTTCCCTGGCTAGCCAGAATAGGAGCACGAAACAATGCATCAGAAACAGTGCTTTAATGTGTGCTTCTTTTAGGGGGAAGTGTAAAGGGGAGAGATCTTGTCCAAAGTAGTGCAGAGAGGGGCTAACTTGTATTCACTGAACTTTTCAACACCTTGCTTCCATCTGGGCATTGAGGCAATGCAGTAGGTTTTAGAGTTTTTTGATATCTTTTAGCTTCTGAGTAGTGACCAACTCCTTTTCTGGAAGGATGGAGTTTTGTGATGGTAGAAATCTCCAGTTGCCAAAGTAGCATGTATTAATTTCCTATCTCCATCTGTCTGAATATGATAGACTGTTATAAAAGTCCAGGCACCTGCGCTGTAACTTTTCCCTGTCTTCTCATCAGTTCTGTCTCCTAAACAGTAACTGATTCATTGTCGTTACATTCATCAGGTTTCATTAAAAACAGTCCTAAGAAATGACTATGTCTCAGCATTTCCAAGACCAAGCAGTGGGTTTTAGAACTTAGACTGGTGTTTGAATAAAATACCCAAATGTTCCTTTCCATTGCAGGTAGCATCATCATGTATGGAGCACTCCTCCTCTTTGAATCTGAATTTGTCCACATTGTCGCCATTTCCTTCACGTCCTTGATTCTCACCGAGTTACTGATGGTGGCGTTGACGATCCAGACGTGGCACTGGCTCATGATAGTGGCTGAGCTGCTTAGTCTCTCCTGCTACATAGCTTCTCTGGTCTTCTTACATGAGTTTATTGGTAAGGTTAAATGCCTTTTCTCCAATCAGTTAGCTTATGACCTGAGTAGTAACAGGACCGTAAGGACATGAATTGAATTTAAAGGCTGTTGATGGAGGTAACATAATTACAATGTCAGTGGTTCTGACCAGAATAAGATCTATGTGATTTGAGGGCACCTGAAAGATATTTTATGGTTCCTTCTCATAGCAAAATGCTAGGGGAGATAGAGGTGGTCATTAAACTGTGGTGATCAGTAAACTGTGCGCTGCTCAGTGAATTTCATCCTTACTTTTAGACCTGTACCACACATCAGCTGTCATGCAATGGTGGTCTTTTGTTTCCATATCAGAAATGAACTTGAGACTAAAAATTTGGGCCTCTCTTGTTGGGTTGAAAGATTTCATCTTTTAAGTGGATGAAGTAGCTGCCTCCTAAAACTGACCTTATTTTATCTACTGCATTGGGGCCCTTCTCTTGTGGGTTTGGTTTTGTTGTTGTTGCTTGGAGGGGTCGTTCTTCTTTTCCCTAGAACAGAGCTAATCCTTTTCCCTGGCTAAAGGAAAAAGGTTGAGGAATTCCATATTCCCCCAGTAGCTTTCTAGTTGCAAAGATCAGATCCATAGGGTTTGTTCCAGTGTTCGTTCAGGAACCACAAGATGTCACTACTTCTTCCATAAAGCTCTTTGCTAACTCAGGAGACAATGAGGATAACTTCCCAATGGGCTAGGTCTGTATCTCTTGCATATGGAAATACCAGCTCTGTTTTGAATGGTGCTTCCACTATTTTTGCAATGATTCTGAGGTGTTATAACCGAGTCAGAGATGCATTTGCTGGACTACCAGCAAAGTAGCAGAGGGCAACTTCTTAAGTCAAAAGACAAGTAGTCTATGTAAAGGAAGCTTAGTACTGCCAGGAGATGGATTGCCTGTGGGAGCTGAATGCCTTACTGAAATCTGCTGTGCAGAAAGTTGTATCTTTTGTGGAAGATAAGGGCAGAAGAGTGAGGAACCAGGGATCATAATGAGCTTTGAACTTACAGGTGGAGAAGATAAGGCTGTTTAAGAAGCGTTGGTAGATTGAGTTGCTTTTCTGTACCTCTTCCCAGAGCGTACTTCCCATCTTCATTGACGCTGTGCTCTTTTCTTTTTACAGACGTTTACTTCATTGCGACTTTGTCGTTCTTGTGGAAAGTTACTGTCATCACTCTGGTGAGCTGCCTTCCCCTCTACGTCCTGAAGTACCTGAGGCGAAGATTTTCTCCCCCAAGCTATTCGAAGCTCACGTCCTAGAGCTGCCCTCCTTGTGCACCAGAGACAAATATTGCACATGGCTGAGAGACAAAATCATGTAGTTGTTCCTGTAACGAATACGTCCGATATTTGCGTAAGGATCATGTAGTAATCTCTATTACATGCTGCTTTATTGAAAAAAGACTTCACAACTGCCATGAACAGAAACCTAACGATAAAAGGGAATTTTTTTGAGGGGGGAGGCACTTGTTAGTTCATCCAATTTTTGTCACTTTTGTTCAGTTTAACTGGGGTCAAATGCACATAACTGCGATGACGATGGGTTTCTCGTGCGTGGTTAAAAGTATCTGAAAGCTGCTAACTGACCTTGGAATTTACATTTGACAAATTTAATTTACTTTTTGAAGTGTCTTTGCTGTTCCTCACATTGTGTTATGTTTTTTTATATTATTTATCTTTTTGATTCAAGTAGTTACATTCTTTTTACATCTTGGAAATCCCTTAATGTAGGTGATGCACTGTACTGCTGACAGCTGATTCCTGATTTATGGCATGCTGTTTCCATAATGGGGCTCCAGCATGTCGGATCTACACACACTTGAGAATCTGAGCGTGTTTGAGATTTTCCTTCAATTGAAATGTGGTCACCCTAGTGATTTTGGAGGTATCCAGCCATTGATAAATATGGAGAAATGTAGTCCAAAATGAAGAAATTAAGTTTTGTTTAGCTTTCGTGCTTCCTGTTAAAAGGAGCTGGTGACATAATAGCTTTACACTGTATTTATTTGTATAGGAGAAAATTATCTAAACTAAAGCAAATCCTCTTTGGAAAAGAAATTTGCAGTTGATCAGACTTGAAATGTGTCGACAACGTGAGAAGAGACTCGTACTGTTCTGCAGACAATGTGGCAGACGTGTCTTGAATCCTTGGAGACTGGAAGGAAAGGTCACAGAGCTGCTACTCCTCACAGCTACACAAAATCTGTTTCCTGTTAGAGTGAAACCGTGAAGATGAGCTGCGAATAAGCTGACGAGCACTCCTAGGTGGATGTTGTTCATGACATGCTCCCTGCAGAGAGGCAGTTTTTGAGAGCCTTGCACTTGCTTTGCTCTAAAAACCAAGCTTGAATCACAGAGGCAAGAGTGGGGTTCACATAAAGGCATTGGGCTCATGTGCAGAGCAAATTTACTTACTGATTTTTAATTTTCAAAACCAAAATTGTTTTATAATAAGCATTGGCCTGCACTATAACACCGTGAGGAGAGCAACACGTACTTAGGCTGCTCCGGAGAGTTATGGGAACCTTTTACCGTTGGATCCATGCATCAGACATGGGTGAGCTTTTAAGTGGCAGCCATCCTCATCTGATGGCTGTTTAGTCTGTGCTAAATTAGTTGTTTGCTGTCTCATTCCCACATCATAAAAACCACCATTGGAGCTGGCACTGCTTGGCGCCGTTGTTGGTCGGCTGCGCAGAGGGACCAGGAACAGCAGAGCCCAGAGCCTGAGCTCCCTTCTTCTCTCTCAAGGCAGCCCTTCCAGGTCAGGCCAACTGTGCTGCTGTGAGGAGCAGAAGCTCCCTGGTTGTCTTTGTGCCATGCTGAACCTCTTTAATGGACTGCCAGCTTCTACTGCCATTGCTGTGGGCATCCCACTGTCTCGAGCAGCACAATGCTGCATTAAAAGGTCTGGTGCGAAAATCAATGGAAAATGGGAGCATTGTTTTAAAAGAGCTGGAGTCTGTGTTGACACACAGTGGTACGTCTTGCATTTTCAGATCTAAGATAGCCGTGGCTTCTGTGGTCAGTGTGTGGTGGGGAATGTTTTGCACAACCTGACCTGCTTTCCTTGCTCTCAATTCCTGTGAGTAAATATCAAAGAGGAGGGGAAGCAAGATTGAGAGAAAAATTGGATGTGCTTCTTAATGCATGGGGCTTGGGCTGATGGAAGGTGCAAGTCCATATGACTTTGTTATTACTTCATGTGGAGGAAACGCTCTTGATTTAGAAAATTATGTTTCAAAATCTTCCAGGAACAGGAACAGCAAATGCTTTTTAAGCTTTCTTTCCTACTCTTTTTTTTTCTATAAATAATAATAATATATATTTCTGCCCATTTGACATGCATGTTCATGTTGGGAAGGGCCCTAGAAGTCCAACACTTGTCAGTGATTTGTCTTGCAGAGGAAAAGCAGTGCCTGAACAGACCGTTTGCAGAATAGTTGGGCTGACAGCCTTTTGTGAATTATCCCACTTTGCCAAAAAGATAGTTAATGTTGTCTTTATTGTGACTTGCTACAGCTCCTGGATAGTGTTGGCCATGCAGGTGTTCTGGAGTCCCCAGTCAGCACTTGATTTAGGTAGATTTAAATACAAGAATCAAGACTTTCTTTTGGCAGCTTCTTGCAACTGAGAAGTCCCTCTTGTCCGTTGGCAGGCACATCGCAGTGCACATCTTTGTAAAGCCCTGTCCCTATCTAGTGTGTATTAGTAGTTAAATGTCCTGCAAGAATAACAGTGCCATGCTACTGTATGTAAATATTTGAGACATATATATGGTAGAATTCACTGTTTCCTGAAGTCAATACAGTTTACACTGAGTGGACCATATTTGCAAAATACTAGCTTGCACCAAGGAAGGGAGTGGATTGTGATTTCAGTTGTATTTATTGAATCATCACTTTAATGAGGCATTCATATGTAGTGGAATTGATAGGAATCTGTAGCTGTGTTTTGGGGTGCAAATTATATTCCTTTGCAGCTAGGTTTTTGGGGTTTTTTTGCACAAGGTTGTAAATCCAGGAAGTAATTTCTGTCTGGAAATACACTGCATTTTTTTTAAAGCAATCAGAAAATTAAATCTGCCATCTAATAAACAGCAGGAAAGTGGAATGATTGTTGTATTTTTCAAGTTTAGCACTTTATGTCTGCAATCTATTTCTCTTAAGTAATTAAAAAAATGTTTTTAAAATCAAAATTTAATACATATGTTCATACTTACTGTACATTTGAATAAATGGGTTCTCTGCTGGAAATTTAATTTAACTTTTCCCTCTAGTATGCTCATAATTTGTGCTTATTGGGCGTGAAGCATTGTTTTCTTCTTCTATGTAGTATCTTGTTTGTAGCCTTTCTTAATGTTCTTCCTATTCCTTTTTTTTTGTTCTGGTTTGTGTCCTGTAGCAGTTCGTGTGACTCGTGTGCTTTGGGACCCTGCTCCAAGCGATGCTGCAGGGTAGCGGCGCATGTCTCGCAGTGTGCTCTTGCTTCCCGTGGCTGCTCAGGGAAGCCAACGCTCTGTGCCGTGCTGCTGTGCTGGTTAGTTAACATGGAGGTTTTGTGACATGCACTGTTCTCTTCTTGCATCTCTGCAGCAATTCCAGATGTGTCGCAACCATCTTCATTTTCTTTTATTTAACCTTATATTTGTTTCCTCTGTAGCGCTTGTTGTATTTATCCTTGCAAACATTTGTTTTGCTGAGCTCATGGTGCAATTGCAATGCAACATTCTTTATTCAACAGCAGCAGCTTCAATCTGTGCAGGTTCTTATCAGAACTGAGCTGGGGAGTGATGAGTGACATCCCTGGTGTCCCCTCAGTGGTGAGAACTACGTGCTGAGAGCTACAGCTGCAGCTGGACCAAACTGAGCAGCACCAAAGGCGTTGTTTTTCTGTGGTCTGAACTATCACAATTAAATGCTGCGACAACTCTCTCATCCTCTGCAACTGCTGAGGGAAATTTTGCTATAGTTGGGCTGTCTGTCAGGGAGCCCCAGAGGGTTAGATGTGTGAATCCCCAAAGCTTGTGTTTTGGCTTTATCTTAAGCAGTGCTCTAAATGAGTTGTGGGACAGCTATTGCGTGCAGCTCACCGTCACCAGTTCTTTGCACACAACGGTGCGATGGGCTTTGACTCATCTCCACAGTTACTGGAGCCAGTCCAGTGCCCACTAAAATCTTCAGCGTGAGCTGGATGGGCTGTTTAATTTTTTTAAATTATTATTAGCTATTTCATGATGAATAAACTCTGATTTGCATGAAATACTGGGTTCTACAGCTTTGCCAATATGGTCCATTACTACTGCCTACTACAACTTGTGTACTTATATGCCTTTGAGAATATTTTTAATTGTTGAAATTGTTAAAAATTAAATGTTAATTTAATTTAATTTTTAATTGGGGAAATGGATTCTGGTGTCAAAATGATATTTACTGTGATGCTGTTGTTTTGTACCTGTCATCTAGTTAAACAACGTGTAAATACTCTTGACTCAAGAGAAATATGAATGCCAGTTATTTATTGTTCTGTGGAGTTACATGTTGCAGATGTAGAAGAACTTAAAAGGGAATGTTGTAAAACAAGGTGGAAAAATAAATTTTATGCAACTTCTTTATTTCATCCGTACTCACCATGTATCATGCACCTGAGTTAGTCCTGCCGTGATCAGTCCGAGATGCGTTTTGACAGGGTTGTGAGCATGGAGGTTAAGTTGCATTGTGGCCCTTTGACTTGCCTACATGGGAAATGCATATCCAGGAAATGATCAGTACTTTCTGCTGATCAGTGTAGACCTGCTTCATCAATTTCTTTGTTATAAACAGTTTTCTGTCTTAACAGGAATGGGTTTTGGTGGGGGGATTTTAGTTGGTGATTTTTAGGGGAGTTGTTTTGGTTTTTGAGGTTTTTTGGTTTTTGTTTTTGTTTTTTTAAGTGCTGGTGTAAGCTTTTGCTGCCCTTCACTTGATCAGTGATTTCTTGCAAGGTTGCTTTCTGCAAGTTGTCATTGCAGTTTAATGGTGTGGATTAGCTACATGGAGCACAGAAACTGCTGCTGGGCACGGACTGTCCTGCCACCGCTCCAGTGAGAGGATCTAGAGGCTGTGACCTCCAGCTGGAACTTCAGCCCTGGGCTGCTGCCTTTTCTACAACCAGTTAGTCCCAGAGTACCCAACTGTCCTTAGAATTTTAAACAAGCCCTGTAGTTTGTAAATTCAGTTTCAAGATATTTGACTCGTTCAGGAAGATTCTGGTCTAATCATCCTCGTAAATTTTTGGTACAACCCCAACTGGGGAGAAGGTGGTCATTCCTGCTGGTACCCACTGCTGTGACTTAGGAGAAAGTCTTTCATTTGAAACATATATGCTGCTCTTGGAAAAACAATGATGCAATAATATTAGGAACAGCTATTTTTGGAATGTTCTCATCACTTGAATGTTTGGTGAAGTAACTGGCTCGGCACAGCAGCAGTCCCAGGGCTGCCCCACTTCTGGGTCAGAAACAGCAGGGAGAGGCAGGAGTTTAACACCGAATATTATCCACAGGGGAAACTTCAGTAACATTGATTAAGAACACAGTACAAGAGTTTTCTACCAATAATGTAATAGAGCCATTAAAAACTCAAAAAAAAATTGGAGAAAGTAACTCTTAACTTGGGAGACTATTTAACTAAAGCAGTGATAAATTACCCCTCAGCTCATTAAACATATATTAAAGTGTTTCTTTTAGATTCTATAGGATGCAGATGCCAGAATCTTAACCTTTTTCATTATTAACTTTTTTTTGTATAAAATGGTTAATGCAAATATTAAACAATTTTTGTGATGTTTGCACACATCAAATGAATGCTGTAGACTCCAGAAATTACAGTAACAGACTTCACTCCCAAGTGTTCCCAATTTCCCACTCTAAATGGGTTACATAAGCCCTAGTTAGTGGTTCTTTTAATTTATGGACGGTTTCTTTTTAATGGTGAAATATGTAATTAAAAAAAGCTAGAAATAGTTTTTCTAAACTCATTCTGGAAAGGGAAGGAGAATTTCTGCAATTTTTTTTTTTCACCCAAACATTGCATAATAGTAGAAATGTCAAAGATTTCCATGGGGTTTAATTTCATTCTTCATGTGGCTGTGGTCATAGAAGAAGTTTGAACACTGCAGGGGTTGGCAGATTTTTGGAAGATCATGCATCCTGGGATAAGTTTTCAGCCTAAGCTTTACCAGAGAATGCCAGTGGCCTTATTTTTCGAATTGTGGTTGTATTGTACACTAGTGTGTCTTTATTATTTTCTTTTTCTGGGGAAAAAAAAAAAGAAAGAATAGGTGCTGCCTGGTAATTGGGTATATTACTGTGGCCCTGAGCCTTATGTGCTGTATGAAGACACACAGAAGCTGCCCTTTACCTTAAACCATTTGGAAAGAAGAAAGCATGGTCGCTGTGCCCTCTGCCCTTGCCTTCTGATTGCTCCAGTAATGGCAGCTGTGCACCTCCTCTCGCTCTTCTCCATCTCATTACTGTGGCATTAAATATTGTTGTTGTAATAAATCTTTAGAGGAAGGTGACTGCTCCTGTTCCCATTTCACAAGTAGGAGACAGGTGTAGAAAGAACCTGTGGTCTCTGGGAGGTATCCAAAGTCCATGGCAGAGCATGGAGTGCAGAACAATATTCTTATTTTGCTTATTAGCCTTTCTCCCCACCTTAAACATTAGAGTCAAACCTATAGGAAAGTTACTTATTCAGTAACTTATTCAGTAACTGAGTATTGAGTACTCAGATGTCCATTTTTAAATTAGTAGGGTAGGCACTAAAAAAATGTCCGTATTATATGGAGTAGTGATAAACTCCAATCCACAAATTTTGCCAAGTACTTCTTCCATCTTAAAACTGGAACTGCGGATCTGAATTACATCGGTACTAAACGTTTTGCGACTGCACGTGAAAATTGTGAGTTTCAGAGAGTGTGAATAGTACTTGGCTGCAGAAATAGCTTTGCTGCAACTGCAAGAAGGTAATGCAAGGGGCAGAGTGTGGCAGCAGTTACTAACAGCACTTAATCCTGGTCCAGCACCCATTGAAGGCCAGTATCAAAACTGATTCTGTGGTTTCCTTGGGCCATGAGCTGGCATTTCCTGGCCCTAAAACTCTCTGGGTGGTGTGGGGCTCTCTAGGCTACATGATGAATCTGAATTTTTGCTGCTTGTAATTAAAGTTATAGATGATGAGCAGCTTGCAGGATCTGGCCTTCCGAAGAATGTCCTTCCCTCTGCTGCTCCGCCTCCCTTTGTGGCCTAAGACCTGACTGTTACTGAGTGAGTGGGTTACAAAAAAAGGGCTTTAAAATCATTGCATTCCCACTTTAAAGCCTCCCTCTCTTGGCTTGCTGTAATTGTGCACGTAAGGAGGAATATTGTGTGCTCTTCTGATTCTCTCACAGAAAGAAGTAGTAACCAGAACAATCTGTGCAAAAGAATTTAACGCATTAAAGATGGGGGTAATAGTCATTCTCATTTGTCCTTTTATGTGAAACAGATTTTATTTTAAATGTACACTCTGAGTAGCTTAACCATATCCAGACACTTGTTTACCAGGGTAAAAGTAGAATTAACCACAATATAAATTAAGAGCGTGAGCAGAGGTGAATTGATTGTTCTGCGAAATTCTGCTTAGTCAGCTCGGAAATACTCCCGGAGCACACACCTTGGTGGGCACGTGGGGAGTGGGCATCTCCTGGGCTGGAGATTTCATCAGGCAGTAGATTGACTCATGTGTTGCACATCTGCTCCAAAAAAGCTGTGTTGTAGCTCTGCTGTAGGCGTTACATTTCTCTGCCGTTAGACACGGATCTGTCCCGGGCTGGCTCTTCTCTTTTTAAGACATGTCCCTTCGGATTCCTTTTGTGCAGGGGCAGATTTCACCAATGTGTGGCTTTTCAAACAGTGGTGAAATTGCTATGGATCGGGATTCTTATTTAAAATGAGAATAAACCATTCATCCGTGAGACCATTGTATAAAATGCTGTGTAATGGTCTCAGTGAAGCCTGTTGCTTCTCCAGCAGCAACGGTGAAACCACCGTGGAAAGAAACACCGCTCGGTGCTGAGCCTGTGGGAAAGGCACGGGCTGCTGCCCACAGAGGCAGAGCTCCTCTGCACTCTGATAAACTTGAGATTAACGTTTCAAATACAAGACACATTTCTAAGAATCCTCACTCCCTCTGTCAGACGGCTTCTCTTCTCTGACAGGACGGTTGCCAGTGAATCACTGCGTCCTGCATCTGCCATCGCTGTGACTGCCGCCCTGTACCAGCTCAAGTAGAGCCATTGCTGGTACTGGACAGGAAGGTCCCACGTGTGAATCAGCTCTCCTGGGTGGGCCAGGGTGCTGATTTGGAACTGGGAGCTTGAATGGGTCATGCTTACCATGTTTTATTACCTTTGATCTTGTTCTAAGAGTCGAAGGATAGGAACTTAGAGGAGGGACCTCTGGACCGCAGCAGACAGTGAGGCAGCTCATCATCTTGCTGCAAGGGCAGCAGCACTGCCAGCAGTCCTCTCAGCCCCTACAAGGTAGGATCTTTGCCATGCTGCTGGAAATGTTTATTGCTCTCCAGCTGCACCTCTACTGGGCTCCATCCTGTTCTCCTCATGTTTGACACCCAGTGAACCATAAGCTCTAACATTTCAGAGCCCCGGTATTTTAACCGTTCTCTTGCCAAGGCTTCCTTGGCGTGAGCCTGCAATGTGAGTGAGGAGAGCTCTGGCTGTTGGAGCTGTGCTCATGGTTTGTGATCCCAGGGAAACCCAAGCACCACCCTGCCTGGCTGAGGTTCACCTCCAAAATTCCCCCGGGGCAGCGTTGTGGGTGTCAGCCCGCACAGCGCTTGTGCCTGGCTCCTGTGCTTGTACACACACTGCCTGTGCACGCAGGTGTAGTCACCAACCACTCGATTTGCACATAGGATCCTTTTCTTAATTTAATTTTTAAATGTAACTGGAGCAGTTACATCCTGCTGCTTATTAATGTAGCTTTATTTATTCAGTATGCCATCTTGGCTTTTTTTTCAGCTTGGAACAATTACTTCAAGCCCAATGATAAACAGAAAAGTGATTTTAATATTGAAAGTGAATAAAATTAAACAAGAGCAAAGATTTTTTTTCACTTGAAGTGTGAGCTGGAAACTAACATTGCTTCTTCCCTTTGTTTGTCAGTGTCCGAGGTAAGTAAAATCCCTGGAGAAGGGGACGACCAGTTTTAAACAGGATATACACTGTTGTTACCTGCTGTGAGCTACTCCAAAGAAGTGTTTATCAATTATTATTTGCAGTGTGGCATAGAGACTTGGGCTTTTTCCACCCTGGCAGCTGGGCTGTAAAATGAAAAAGAAATTTCTAAAAGAGCAAGGTTAGATGTTATCAATCCCTCATCTATCTTGCTTTCTCCAGATGCGCCTCTTTCCAGGCTTTGGTATCCCTTTATTTATTTGTTGAGATGTGTTGCTGAGTTTTAGCTGTATCCAGATAAATTAACCAAAGTGACACTTTTCATTTTAGGTGAAAATAGTGACAGAATTTCTCAGACAACTGTTCGTAGACTAAAGTCTGATTCAAAGCTGCCTAGTTTTGCTTCTAGGAATTCTCAAGCCTCCTGCTGATCAGATTTTGACATCTTCCCCACAGTCAAGGAGAAATGCGACAGAAAATAAATTTTATAAGTAAAATTAGTATTTGCAACACTAACCCATAAGGAGAAAATCCTTCCAAAATCAGGTGGAAAAATGCCTTGTGTTGGTATCTTGGTGGAAGACCCACAGCTGGTGGAAGCGGTCAGGTCACGCTCATCCACACCCTCACACAATCCTCAGGTTTTGTTCAAGTCTGAGTTTAATTCTTGTGAGTCCTCATTACCGAAGTGTGGAACTAATTTTTACAGGTGCGGTGTTCACCATAAATAGTCTTCACCAGAAAGAAACATCTTGTATTTCATGTGTGAATGACAGGTATTTCCTTCAACAGCCTGGGTGTCTTTTGTGGTCTTTCACCGTCAGGATACCGTGCAGGGCGGTGATTTATACGGGTTCCCGCTCTTCTTTCTTTCAGCTCCTGTTGCTATTCCAGCTCTGAAGAACATAATGCCACAAAGCCTTCAGGAAAACCAGAGCCTGGAGGAAATATCAGGTGTTAACATCCAATAAAAAGCTAACACGCTTGAATGAACTGGAATTGCAAGGTACCTCTTGTATGGCCCAAGCAAGGACTGACCTAATGCAGCGGTTTTATGATGGTGGCAGGTAAGGACTAATTATAAACCCTGGACTCCATCATGAACTGACTTGTCAAGTTTACTTACTGACTAAAGTACCTACAATTACATTGTGGGGGCTTTCTACTCCTTTGTATAACTGAATGCAGTTGCTCCTGAAGAAACATAGCGAGTAAATCTGAGGTGCTGAAAGAAATACTGCCCTAGGAATGGCGCTGTAGGGAACGGTTTGTATGCGTTGGGGTAAATTAATGAACAGATTGGAGTTTTTTAGAGGAAAAAAATAAAACAACAACAAACTTCGTGCACAAATACATACTTTAAAATATATTTTCTTTCAAACACCCACTGTTTTAACAACAGTGTAAATCAGATTTTACAGAGCACATATTTCAAGTATGAAGTTCATTAAATGTGTGAAATTCTAGATTAGCTGCCGGGTGTGGCCAGAGCCCCAGTAATGAATCGTAAATTGTGTTCAGGATATAATATCAGTTTCCCTTGCCCTGGCGGTGATATTAAAGGGATAAAACCACCCTTTCAAAACAGTCATAACCTTTCTTTGTTATCTTTATTTAGTTTAGCCATCATACGATATAGCGAATGACTACATCACTGTTTCCACCCTGAACCTAATGTACAGGTGTCTAACTGGATTAGTTTATGTTATTATTAATAAACCAACTTACATCCTAATGTAACTGAAACGAATGCTCTCTGTTTATACATGTGGTTTTGCCAGGACTGATAGCAGGTGACAGTCTGTCTTTAGATACAAGAATATCACTCTAAGCTGTAATTCAGTCTGAAATTGTGTGAAAAAAAATCACTTTCTATAGTGAGAAACAAGTGTGATTTGATGTGATGTGTTTTGGAGACATCCACCAGCACAGCTGTGTTCTCCAGCTGAGCCAGGAGTTCATAGGTGTGGGTGCTTGAGTCCAGGTATTCTGTGAGCACGGTGGGTTTCAGAGGCATCTTCTCGGTCTCACTTTGCTAAGTCCTTCCTGGCCTAGCTTTCAACCATGAATGCTTTCTCTTTCCAAAAGCTTGGCAAACACCCACCTGGAGAGGTGCTCGCTGCTGTGTGCTACTGGAAGGAAGGTCCATGCTGAGAAAGGTGAAGCTACTAGTCCGTGGGCAAGTGTACCTAGGGGATGATGAACCCACCCCCCTGAAAGAAACAGCTGGGGAAAATGCTCATAATCATCTGCAATCAGAAGGATCTCTTCACATTCCTACCTTGGTTCTCTACAGTAACTTCTTGGAAGAGGAATAACAATAACTGGGAATAACAATTAATGAATTATGATGTTCTCATTCCACAAGCTCTTCTGGGAGTTGGCAGTAATGTGCAAAAGTGGCCAGCTATTTCCTTGTGCTGTTGTAACAACTGTAACGTAGGGGACAGGATCTCTGTTGTATCCAGCTCCACTGGGAAGGATCCCTGGTGTTCTCCTGCCCCAGAGAAGAACTCTGGACAGAGCAGCTCAAGGGCCTCTGTTGGCTGAGCCAGCCGGCACCTGTGAACCCACACTGCCTGGTCTTGGCCAGCACAGGTAGTTTCTTCCTCTCCCTTTTTTCCTGTGCCATGCAAAGGGAAGGAGGTTCACAAGCCAATTCTTATCCTGGTGTGGCCAGTAATGGGCATTTCTCAGGTAGCAGTTTTTGATGAGGCTAAAAATCCAGGGTTAAGAAGTTGAAGAGTTGGCATTTTTTGTGCATGGCTGTTTGTTGGAGATCCCTTCCCAAAGCGTGGCCTGGTGGCTGCACTTACAGTGACTTAAACTCTACAAGAAACAGGTAAATAGTAGCACGTCATTTATTTGCCTTGTCCCCATAGAGAAGCACCTCTCCAACTCACAAGCGTGACTCATGTTCTTCAGAATTATTCCAGAAAGTAATTGCTCTGTTTGGCTGTCTCTTCTTTTTTTTTTTCCCCCTTTTTTTTTTGCTTTCTGAAAAATCTTGGAAAACAACAATAACAAAGATACTCCTATGGTTCTGTAATCTTAAAAACATCTTTGGCAAAAGACCAACATCTTTACAGCCTCATCCAGAGTTCTTATTTGTTTAATTACTCTTGCTTTCTTATTAAAAAAAAAAAAGAATTATTTTTATCCTACGTGCTCATTTGCAAAAACCCTTGGAGCTGCTAACCTAGTCAGTGGTAGTAGTTTGTAAAGCAGTGTCAGTCTGGAGGGCTTAAGTGTTCCCTGAAAACATTGTTTGAAGTTTGGGTAAAGGCATAAATCACGGCGTATAAACATCCCTCTTTGCATGAGTTTGCTTAATCAGAGCACACAAAGCGAATTTCAGGTTTGAGCAGACTCAGTGCCATTTATAAACCATTGTAGTGCTTTTATTTCTGAGCTGTCACGTCTGAATCCTGCTTGTAAAGGTCACAAGCCACCCGCACCTTCCCTGTCCCTTGCTGTTCCCAGCTGCTCCAACCCCGCATCCCGCTGCGACCCTCCCACCGCTGCCCTGTGCGTCCTGCGTGGATATGGGGAATATATCTCAACTCTTGGATTTGCAGCTGAATGATGGGGTTTGCTTTCTGCCAGGGGTGAAGAAAGCCTCCCGGGAAGACTGATCCCTCCTGTCCATCTTGTCTCTCACATGCAAATGGATTTCTGTGCCTCTAAAATTCCCAAACCAAGAATTAATGGGGGCTCTGGGCAAATTGAAGGGACCAGGGTAGAGCTGAGGGGTGATTTTGGTCCCAGAGGTGAGGTGGGAGTTGCGGTGGGACACTGGACCGTAGCAGGGATCTTTTGGGATGGCTATGGGGACAGGAGGATGCTGCACAGTCTGGCAGGGCCCAGGCAGCCACCCCCAGCAGCGCAGCTGACTGAGCCTGGACAGAAAAACCACCCAGGTCTGGTTTTTCAGGAGGCTGAGGCTCAGAATAGGTTTCCCTCCAGCTGCAGGTGCAGATCTGGTAATTCTTTCACGTGTAACCTGACATGAGGGTGTCAGACATTTCCATATACAAGTGGTCATGAACTTATGAGATGCTTTGCAAATGTGCTTCACTGCCTGTCTGCAATCCTACAGATTTCTGAGAGACAGACACGGTAAAACGGGAAATTGCAGCCTAGGATGGTATCGTCTCAGGCCAGCTGAATTAATTACATCCTCCTGGTCCCATAAGAGGACACTAATTCAGGAGCTGCCTGACTAAAGACAGCAAGAGTGGGGCTCTATTGTTCTATGAGTGAGTTGAAATACTTTCATTTTTTCCTCTACAGGAAATTTTTGAGGGGAGGTGGAAGAGAAAGAATGCTCTCTACGCTTTCCTCAGTATCTTTTTTATTTGTGTTTTTGTTTTCTGAGGTTGCCTTTGTTGAAGGAAAAGTAAAATAAAAAAACACTCTTCACTTATAAAAATTATTTTTAATGCTCACCAACAGAATCCATTTACTAGAAGCCAGTTCTTAGGGGAAAAAAATAAAAGTAAAGCAAAAAACTTACTTGAACTCAAAAAATAGCCTTTCAGTTTATTGAGTTTTGCTGAAAAAAAACCCAGAAAATTTCAACCAATTTTCATTGTAGATGAAAAGCTATTTCTCATTTGGAAAAAATGTTTTGATGGGAAAATTTCAAGCAATTCTAGTTCCAATCTTGGAGAGCTGTATGTGGGTGGATTCCCCGGGCCACGTGGAGCTCATTACAAGATCAGGCACTCCATTTGTAACTTAATTAAGCGCGTGAATACGTTATTGAGACAAGTGCATTGTCAGAAATAAGCTCCAGTTGGTAACACATAGTCATGGTGCTCCAGGACTGGTATGAAAAGAGCAGGAGGTGCCAGTTTGCATCACTGGAGCAGGCCGAGCTGCGGGTGGGGAATGGGTTGGTCCTTGTTGGACTCTGTTGGAGAGTCCTAGTCTGGTGCAGTGGAGACATGGCCCGAGCATGGAAATCTGGAGTTTTGGTTGGAGTGTGGAAATCTGGAGTTTTGGTTGGAGTGTGGAAATCTGGTGTTTTGGTTGGAGTGTGGAAATCTGGTGTTTCAGCACGGCTCTGCTTAACATCTGAAACACGCAGAGGTTGTGCCGGGGAGCACATTGTGTGTGGCAGCAGGTTCAGGGAGAACAGTATTTACTTTGGAAGGGTGAGGAGCTTTTGTCAAAAATTGTTGCTGTAAGCTTGAAATACCTTTTGCAAGTGAAAAACAGAGATGTCTCCATGAAGTCTATGGTGATAAACTCTGGGCAGCTGCCCCAATGGCCTGTGAGCACATCCTCAGGAAGCCTTGATGTCTTATCTCCTGGACAACATGATTTAAAAAAAAAAAAAAAACCCAAACTGTTTCGTTTTGGGTTAATTATTGCCAATTAACAACGTGGAGCGTTGGTTCTCCCGCGAGCAGCTGCCGGGGAAGGCGGGGGACCAGCCCCCTGGGACACCGACCCCCCGGAGCGCCCCAGCAGCCCGTAGCTCTCCTCTCCCGGGCAGGGAGCTCCTTGCTCGGCCTCCTCGGCCGGTAGCCCGGCGCTGGGCTGCTCACGGGCAGAACGGCGGTTCCCAAACCTTCCTCCAAAGCCAGAGAGCGGGCCAGGGCCACGGGATGCGTCCCCTCCCCTGTCCCCAAAAACCTCTTGGCAAATCCCAGAGCATGGTGGGGAGGTGGGTCTGTTGTTGGGGGGCCAGGGATGCGGTCCAGAATGTGCCCCTGGAAGGAAGAGGAAGTATTCTCCTACAGAGGGAATAAATAGCTAAAAATATTAGCTATTAATAGCTCCTTACCTCCAAAAATAAAACCCCTTAGTGATACCAAAATAAGAAAGCAAAGGAAAGTCGGAGGTATTTGGCCTTCCTTTGAAAAGGGAAACTAAAAATAACTCTCTCTATATAAAAATCTCTCGTTTCTAGGGAAAGTCTCTGCCCCCGCATCCAGCTCGCACAGTTATATAAGACTGGAACGATATCCCCTGCTCCTCCGCGGCCGCTCACAAAGCGCTGGGAGCCCGAGCCAGATGGAGAAAAGTTCCGGCAGGAAAGTTTAACTCAGCGGGGAAGCTGCAGCCAGTGGAGGACACGATTCTCTTGCTGAACTCTCCAAAAGCCTTGGAAATCTTACAGTTGTGTCATATGCTGGTTTGGGGAATGCTAGCAGTCCGGAGGCAGCCGCCAGCCCTCTTTCACTTATTTATTTATTTATTTTCTTTTTTTCTAATTTTTTTTTCTTTGCACTGAGTTTAATTTGGGTAGCAGGATTCAGCATTTTCAAGTTGGAAAAAACTTGGTGGAAGAAGATATTTTAGGAAAACCCTGTCATGTGAACTAGCGGGAGCCGATCAAACTGAGCTATTAAAAGAAAGACATTGTATTTTTAAACGGTCCAGACTAGGGAAGCCAACCTGTGCCATAACCGCGGAGCTGGGATGCTCCCCCGGTTAGAGCCCAGCGTGGGAGGAGGCGAAGCTTTCCGTCGGGATCGCCCATTGTCCGCTAGCTCTGGGATACCCTTTGGCAGAGCCCGGTGCCCTCGGCCCCCCTAGGGTGTGGGTGTCCCCCCCCCCTGCACCTGGCTGCTCCCTCAGCCCCCCCTTCCCCTCTGCTTTAGTACTCCCCCCAGCCTAAAGCCCCTTCTCCAGCTCCTCTTCTCTGCATTTCCCAGTGCAACTATAATGAGTGATGCTGGGGTGACCAGTCAGTGCCACGGTAAGGAGTGTGGGTGCTAGAGATGGAATAATAATAATAAATAATAGTAATTATTATCATAAATAATAATAAATTTAATTAACAATCGCTTTCCTCTCGAAGCAAAGCTTCCTCCGTTTCCCTTTAACGATTTGAAATACAAATCAAGTGGTTCCGACTTTACTTCACCTGATGCCAATAGTGAGTCTAATCAAACACGGCAATTAGCTGAGGTGTGACACCTGTGCAGAGAAGCCGGGTGCTGTCAGGTCTCGAGTGGGGCCGGGGCAGAGTCAGGGTTTTTGCAGGATCTCGCTCTCAAACATCGCAGCTTTGGGGTGTCCCGTCGAGTGGGCTGTGATCCAGGGCAAAGCATCCAGGTAGAGCCTAAGGGTCAGGTGTGGCTTTTCGGTGCCCTTCTGCCAGCCCACCGCCGCGGGCACCCGGGGCTCGGGCGGGGAAGCCTCTGCGAGGGAGCGGCCGAGGAGCGGTTCCCGCAACCGGCATCGCTGCGGGGGGGAACAGCGGGGTCCCGGAGCTCGGACGCAGTGGGGACCCAGAGCACAAGGTGTGGGGTGGTGCGAGGTCACCCGCTGCAGGAGCTCTGGGGAGGCTGGTGCGGGGGGAAGCTGCGGGGGGAGAGGGATGGGACGGGGCTGCCCCGCACCTCGGGGGTCCAGGGAAGCCGGTTGCATAACGGACCCGCGGGGCCGGGGATGGTATTTCCGCCTCGGCACGTCCAAAAATGACAAAGGGTAGGAAAGTGAGGTGCGCTGAGTTTCCCTGGCCTGCCGGCAGTTGCTAGCCTGCAGGACAACAAACTCGAGAAGCAGAAAGTTTGATTGTGATACCTCCTTCGAGTCGATTTTGGGACTGAGAGAGTGAAAAATGGAAATGTCGTGCGGGTGCCAGCCAGCCCTCGGTGCAGCTGCGGGCCAAATCCCTCTGCGGTGACTCACTCCCCGCTGCTGCCCGGGGCTCCCGCTGACCCCGGCAGCCACCCCGGCTCCAAAGGGACATTGCCACGTTCGGTGGGGTTAGAGACGAGCACCGAGGGACTGCAGAGCTGTCACCATCCCCGAAGAAGCACTTTATGCATGCAGACTCTTGATCTCTTTTGGGAAAATGTTTATGTCAGTGCAATTGCACGGAGGTGCTGAGTCCAGCACAGGATCAAGAAGCAGATGCTCGTTAACACACTAGTGAAAACTATACGTTGCGAGACAGCACACGGTTCATTCCATCTTTGACTTTATTTTCCTGTTTTCTTTTGCTTTATTTTCCTGTTTATACATAGCACGTGTAAACACACACGGGTTGTCTTGGTTTCGGAGGCTTCCTTGGCTATTTCATTCTTGCTAAACTCCACGTGTATCAATGGAAATCCATGGGGTTGCTCCTCTCTTCTCAATGTATCTAAAAATAGAAACAGAGAGAGGTCTGTGAAATGCCACTAAACAAATTAACCGATTTTTTTTTTTCTTTTCGTCTTCTGTATGAATAATTGAGCCAGTGGTAATTAGAAGCCAAAACCTGTGCCAATAACAAGATGGGTATTAATAGGGTGCTGGCGAATTTAAAATACATAAATATAAGCTGGGGACTTCGGTTTTCTGAATGATTTATTCAAAGGTAAAAGCAGCAGCAGTCCGAGCTTGTCTCTGCTGGGAAGAAGGAAAAATTCTGCACAGAAGCCCCGTTGCTTTGAAAGGCTTTGCAGTGCCTGCAAGTTTTGTTTGAAAAGCACACACTGGGATTTTTAACATCATCCATATTTCTTTCTTTCTCGCTCTCTAACTTTCTGCTCAACAATTAAGTGCTTGTGCTGCAGACTGAGAAAGCCGCAGAGCTGCCTTGGCCCGGAGCTGGGAGACGTCATGGATTCCTGAGTGTGAAGTTTGCAGGAAAGCCCTCAGTTTGGGAGATGGAGGCGATCCAGGGGTTTCCATGGCACTGGGATAAACAGGAGGAAACAGTGAGGGAATCCCGTTATTTTACAGCATTCAAAGACTATAAACACTCGGAGCAGGGAAGGAAGTGGCCTTTCCCTCTCTAGTAACCCTCATCTCAGAGCAGAGAACTGACTTCACTTCAGGAACAAGCTCAGCCCAGTTCGGATCCCTCTTTGCACCTCCAAACGCTTACGGAGGAGGCGAGCAAGAGGGGTTCCCTCTGTCTGGGCGGCATTGGTTGAACATGGTTTAAAGAAGATTTTTTTTCTTCTTTTTTTTTTTTCCTGCTATTGATTTTTATTTTTTTTTTTTAATTCCTGATGCAGAGAGAAACTGCCTGCAGGCTGGTACATTACCACCACATCATGAGGTCTATGGATCAAGGTAGGGTCTCACTCTTGCGCTGTGTGTCCGTGTGCTTTGTGTGTGTGTGTGTTGTGTGTGTGTCCCTCCGT
Source organism: Caprimulgus europaeus (assembly GCA_907165065.1). The sequence continues at coordinate 8,028,055 of OU015541.1, forward strand.
GCGCTTCCCTCACACGGGGGTCTCCGCAGGTCACCGCCCAGCCCAGGTGCTCTGTCCTGCGGTTTTAGCTCGGCTGGGTGGTCAGGACGGGTGTCATGGCAAGAAGGTCCCTCAGGGAAGGGACTGGAATGGCTTTAGGTTTGCTTTGAAGCGCTCCGCGAAGGCGAATCAGTCTGGAGAAGCCTCCTCTAAACCTCAGCCAGAGGGACTCCCCTCCAGCCATCACCCCCGGAGTCCCGCTGACCTCTCGGCCGATTAACCCTTCCGCCGCCTGCGCGGGCCGGGGGCTCGGGACGTCGCAGGCGGCTTCTCCGGGGACGGCGGAGCCCGCGGCAGCGCTGGGCTGGGACCAGCTGGGCTGCTGTCCGGGCTGCCGGTGGCTGCCGTCGGGGTCGGCGCCCGGGGGTGTGCGGGTGAGGGCAAGCCGTGCCGGGGGGCTGGGGGCCCGGGGGAGCTGGGGGCTGCTGCCGCGCTCCCCTCCCGCCGTCGGGTGCCGGAGGAGGGAAGAGTTAAGGGCGGCGAGAGGAGGAGCCTGTCCCGCTGTCAGCGCTCAGTGCGATCCCGCTTCGCTCCACTCCGACCCCCACCATCGCCCCTCCGCAACGCCGTCTCCCCGTTACCGGCCCGGCTCCACCGAGCCGGGGACCAGCCGTTCCGGAGGGGCCGCGGCATCCTCCGTCCTTCCCTGGCTGCGGGCCCCGGGGGAGGGTGCGGCGCCGGGAGCGGCCCCGGGAGCGGCCCTGCGCTGGGACTCGGCGGGGGCTGCAGGCACGGGGCCGGAGGAAGAAGCATCTCTCCTGGCGGTGTACGCGGAGGGGGTCTCAGGGCACAGCCGTGACCGGGGCTCTCGGGGCTGGCAAGGGCATCCTCGGCGAATGCGGGTGGAGGATGCTCCGTGCGGGGAAGCCCCTTGCCGCCCGCAGCCCGGACCCGGTAAAACATCCGTGACCAGCGAGCCCAGCTGCTCCCCCAGGCCTTGCAGCCCCCGCACAGGCAGCCTGTCCGCTCGCCGGTGCGGGCCGGGCGGGAGCCGCGGGTGCGGTGCCATTGTAGGTGTCAGCGGTGCTGCCGGTGCGGGAGCAGCGTGGAGCGGGGGCAGGAGGTGGGGAAGGGAAACACTTTTCCATCGCCTCGCTCCATTTTGGATTCCCCCCGCCCTCCGCCGTGCTCCCCGCCCCGCCGCCCGCGCTGGCACCGCCGCGGCCGCTGAGTCAGAGCCGCCCCGGGGCAGGCGGGGGGTGTGAGGGCTGCGGGGGGGGCGAGGCGGGTACCGCAGGGCTTCGTTTGAAGGGCGGTTGGTAGCGGGTATTTGTTTCCTCCTGCTGTAGCGAGAGCCCGAAGCACCTGCCCAGCCAGGCTCGTTAACGCGCACGGCCAAAGGGACCGGTCGAGAGCGCCCGTTCTCGGACCAGGACACGGAAAGACTCTGAGCCGCTTTATACAGCCCGAGGATCAGGCCATTGCTCTGCCTCGTGTATCCTCGGCTTTCTCCAGACAAATCTCCCTCTCTCCTCAGCGCTTCAGCTGCTCTTAGTCACTCTCACAACACCCGCAGAAGTTATTTTGCTGCAGAGAGGAAGGGAAAGGCAGTAACCTTCAGTGCCAGGTCCCGCTCTCACCTGGAGCAGTGCAGCCGTGCATCAAAGCACAGGCGGCTCTCTGCTGGCAGCTACCGTGGTGCCTTACACTGCCATGCAGCTCTGCTTTCCCCAAGAGCGGATGTTCCCCAGAGTCCTGAAGTCACAGAGCAAAATGAAAGGCACTGATTTTTTTTTTAATTATTTGTTCCCCCCAGATCAAATACTTGAGCCCACAGTAGCTAGATGAGCAGTGCAGTCAGTTGCACAACACAGCCCAGAGATGCACCAGAAAGAATATGCTCCTAGGTCCCATCATGTATTTATCCCTTACACAAAATGTATTTTCCTGCTGGCGGCATAGGGGTGATGGGAGCAGACCCTGGCACCAACTTGCCTTCATGTCACAAGTCTGCTCCCTACCTTTTCACACAAAAGAGCTGCATGAAACTGCCAGGGGTTAATAGCACATGGAACTTCTGGGATCAGTCTCTGGCTTTGGGAGGATTTCTGCACCCACAACAAAGTGCAAGAGTCTCATTAATGTAGGGTGTGTAAACACCCTATTATGTGTTCATAATTTTGGGCCCTAGCCCCTTTTTTTGATTAGAGCAGGCTCAGAATGGGGAATAAAGACTGCATAGCCTAACACCCTGCTAGCAAAAAGATGCTTCAGTAGCTTCCTCAGCTGTGCTTCTACAAGTGCCAGCAAGGCACTAGCCACAGCAGAGATTTTAATCAGATGCCCATGAGTCCCTGTGTCACCTTCTTGTCCCAAATCTGTTGCAGCTCTGTCACTTTCTGTCTGAAAGCCTGAGCTGTGGGACACAGTTACAGCAGCTAACAGTCAGCAAATGATTTCAGAGTCTTTTGTACAGGGCAGGAATCACATTCACAGATGGGACACTGACACAATTGGAGCACTCTTTTAAAATGTTCCAATAGATATTCTAACTGAAATGTTTCATCATTCATTTTTTTTTAATAGCCAAGGATAATAATATCCTAGAACTTCTTTTCCACTACTGGCTTAATCTATTTTTTTAAACTATGATATGTGCATTCCTTTGGTTTGCACAGCAGACTTCAGAACTTAATGGGAACATGGAGATATGAGCAATTTTTCCATTGTCTTTTCCTGCCAAACCACTTTAAGCCTAAAATTGGGGGGTAATATCTCTGACTCAACCTGACCCCAAAATTGAATAGTAGTGTGTGTGCATGTGTGCCTCTCAAAGGAAGTACCAGAATATTGCTCCCCTCTCTCTCTCTCATTTTTTTTCTCTCTAATAGCACTCCCCACACTCCAGACCAAGTAACTAGTCACTCACAGTCTGAGCTCATTTTAAAGAGCTTGGATTAAGTCCATGTGCAAGTTTTACTTGCCTGTTAAATTTCTAATGCCTGCCACATACACCATTAGAACACTTAGATTTTTAAGACAGCACTGACTTGTATTTTCTTTGGGTTTTAGTTGCTAAATAGACATGCAGCATTTTTAATTCACTTTTCTCTACCTCTTTTTCTTTTAAAAAGTTTAATATGAGGATATTTTAGTATTATAGATGCAGTGTAAACTACATGTGGCTACATAATTAGCACATACTAGCACAGTCACTGTATTTCTGAGAAGATTGTAAAAAAATTTCCTCAGCTTGGAGCATCATCTGATCACTTGCATTAGTGAAGTTACTGCTACAGGGAATAAAATGGGATGGTATAAGTAGAAAGTGAAAATAGTAAATGATAAATTACATGTGCAGTAAATTTAAACACTGAGAAATAAGTTAAGTACTTTTAAAAATCATAGTTTGTATTACACTAGAAACTACTCTTTCTTAGCTTTGGTTTTGGATTCCTTGTCCTCTAGTATCTAGGTAGTCCAGTATTCACATACTTCTAAAGTTTATTAAAGCAAAGCCCTGCCAAAGGCAAGCACTGATCCAACTATGTGGAAAAGGACTCCTTCCATTCTCCAGTTCCCTGAAATGGCAGCACAATGTATTTCCAGTTATGCTCTCTGTAGAGGCTGCTGCAAGTATACGTGGCTGCAATTTTTGCTAATGCTGCCAAGGACAGACTTTGCTTAAGTTCTCGAAACACCTTTTTGGCTCATGAAAACAGATTTACAGAAAAAAAAAAAAAATAGGAGTTAATGCTGACTCTTGGGTCTCTAATGTGGGTGCTGTGCACCGAAGCAGAATTGTCACCAGTGGCCAGGGGTTGTGTCTGTGGTGATCTTTTGATAGCAGCAAAAGGAGAAATAAACAGAGAATCCTTGTAGAAAGTAAGTGCTTCTAATATGAAAAAGACTGAGATTTAGGGAAACCAGCTAGTATTTCTGGTCTTTGGACACTGTATTCCAGCCCTTCAGTCCAGCTCTAATAGAAAACAAGCACTGGGAAGTGTTTGTCACGTTGTTTGGGTTTTTCCTTTGATTTGGAGTGGCTGGATGCTTTTTCTGAGTGTATGTATTGAGCTTATGAGTCCACAGACTATTTAAGTCTAGTAGTTTCCCTGCCTTTTCTTCATCACTAATTATTAACGACAGACTGTGGGCAGTATTTGTCAGTTATGTAGCTATAACAGCTAAAACTTAAACAATTTATAATGTTTTATTCTCACTGTTGGCTCTAGAGCATGTTTTGCATCTAAACTAAACTACACTCAGTCCTTGGAGGTCTCCAAAAACTACAGCTGTCACTTGAGCTGAATTCTGCAGCTGCTTGCACTGAGTAATGGTTTCATGCATTTCTAATATTTAGGCCAGATCTACATTTTGTGGATTTGCACCGTTTCTTCTCAAAATGACACACTGGTAGGTTCCAATACAGCCCACAGAGTACAGCATTATAACTCACACCTCTGTGCACTCAAAGCCTGTGGAAACCTTTATTCCTATACGTTATGCTGTAGCGGCCATATGGGACCAACGTCCTTATGTGCCCTGTGAGCTGCAGAAGGGAGCAGAGGGAATCCAGTTGATTGTATTCCTGGTGGCTATTGCTCCTTGACATCTGTCAAGTTGTCCACTGGGCAAAAGAGTTGAATCCTGTAAACTGAGCTAATCCCTACGTTTCTCTAACACTTTTCTCATCGCTGTCTTGTCACCCTAAGTCCTCGCCAGTGTCAGAATTTATGATTACATGTATTAGTGGTGAAACTATTGTGAATGACATGGTCATCTTGGAAAGCAAAAGGTACATTTTCCATTTGTGGAGTATTACTAATTCTAGGAGTAGCTGAGGATAAGTTTGAAACTTCTTATGCTTAATGGATTGCAGGCGAGCTAGGAAATAAAGGATAAGGGATCGGACAAAGATTTAGCAGAAGTTGAGGTCGTTTCCCCATGCTCTCCTGCCAGTCACCCATATCTTACTCAAAAAGGCCAATGTTATTATTCGCATCTTTTATTTTTGTGGCTAGTACAAATGATGCTATCCAATCACGCTCCAAGTGTTGTTAGCTGCAAGGATGACAGCTCTCTTTAGTGCTAAGCCAAGATCAGCAAGTATATTTGGTTTTTCTAATGAACTTTAAATAGAAGAGCCAATGATAAAAGGCTAGCGTTCCAGCAAACAGTAAGCATCCTTTTAGAACAGTTATATAAATAGGCCAATTTAATATATGTTTTCTTCACATTTAAACAATTCAGAACAAATCAAGCCCTCAGACAGAGCAGCACGTATTCCCCAAGGGCCAGCAGCCTCTGTTCCCCACACATGTTCTTGAGGGTAAGAGCTCAACCTCATCCGCAGCTTTCTGGGGTGGCCTCATTTCTGAATGCTGGTAGCCAAGACCGCTAATCACTGGCTGCTCTGGCTTCCCCATCTGTGCCCGGCGGCAGCAGAGCCGTATTTCTGGCTGAAGCAGACACTACGAAACTCCAGAGAGCGAGTGCCTCATGTGTAGTGTTGAGAATTGCTGCAGCAGATGAGGTAGACTTTAACTGTGGTCTCCAGCTCAACCACAGAGCGAGCACTGGATCCTTTTCAAAACAGGCTTCAGTGGTCCCTGCACCAAGCGAGAAGCCACATCAGGTCAGGCAGCCGCATCGTATTGCACAAGAGGAGACAGACACAGCCCAGGACCTTTTCATGCCACGTACACGTGTGTGCACATGACCCAGTGCTGTGTGCTGACCTCGTGGAAGCCCAGCAAAGTGCCATTCCTGGTTGTTCTGGCAGCGTGTGCAGGAGAAAGTTCAATAGTTTAGTCCAAGGAAGCTATTGTATTACTATGTATATTGTGCATTAACGAGAAAAAATATTGTCCTTTCAGTCTCTCTTGAGTTAAAGTATGGCATTGACTGCAGTGAAATCCCTCATTAAGCTAGCGGCTGGGAATATGGAATAATGGCTTTTCACTCTCCATTTCAATTGCACTCCAGTGGGAAATCTATAGAGAGAATAGACCAGTAGGGCTCACGGTTTTTCCAGCTAACCATCTCCTTCTGTGAATATCTCAGTAAAAACCTTGGCACATCCCATCTGCAGGACCACCTACCCTTTCTGCAACCCTGGTTTCCCTATCCCTTGGCACTTTCAAGTAACAAATTAATGCCATAAAGGCTGAACTCCAGTCCGATTGTTCCCCTCCTGCCTTCTCGCAGCCACAACAGCAGTTTTTGCCGTTCCTCTCGCTCCCCTTTCACACCCAAACGCGCTGTGCAGTGTTTCTGCTCACCATTAGGTGCCTCTAACGCCTCCCAGTAGCTGCTGTGGGGCGACTGGCTGGTACAGAGCTCGCTGCTGGGGTTCTTCATGGAGGAACTCATTTCAAAGCACAGGAAAAGTCCGAGTTCTTGCACTCTGCACTGGCGAAGGATGGAGCAAAAGGGTGTGATGAGAAGGTGATTTGTCATTACTTGGCTGGCCACATGAAGATAAAGGTGACAGGGTATAAGTATGTGTGCTATAAAACAGAGTTTCTGTGGCCTTAGACTCAGGGTCAGATTTGTAATGTAATTAATGCTGTCATGCTAACAGGCTTAGCAAATAAAAACAAGTTAAAGTAAACACCAAAATACATTTGTAATTATCTTGGTCCCTCTGCCTTCGCCTCCTTTCCCTGTCTACAGACTAAGAGGATTTTTAAAATTCACAGACCTGGTGACAACCATCTGTACACTAATAAAGGGGACCATACAAACAGGTAAGTGAGGGAACAGAGTCTTCTGACCACAGATGTTCTAAACACACAAATTTAGGATCTCCAGTTACCCATGAGTGAAGTCACTGCTGGTTGTAGCAGCCATTGGAGGGGTAGAAGGCTGTTGGGAGGCACTGACCAGCACCCTGCAAAGAGCCTGGGGAAGATGCTGATGAATAGAGTCAATGTGGTGAAGGTGGCCGAGGGTACCTGGGGAAGCTGGCAGCACCAGCAGTGTGGTCAGCAGGGAACGTGGCAAGAGCCCATTCTGGGAAATGCTGTTTGTGAACAAGGCAGGAGGAGAACAGAGGCCTTGTGCATGAAGGACTTGATGTTTCTAAGGGTGTTCCAGTTAAGAGAGGTTGGACTGTGATTGCAGAAGGAGACGCATCCAGAAACCTGCCGGCTGCTGCCTTAGCAGGAGCCTGTGAGGAGAGGCAGGAGCACGTGGTGGGGGACACATGAAGCCCAGAGAAGGCAAAGGCAGCACCTGGGCTGCCTGGAGACACTGGAGAACTTGGAAACCTCAAGGAAATGGGGCTCGACGGCTGGGAAGGAGGAGGCTGCGTGCAAGACAGCAAGTCCTGCTCAGCCGAGGGGAACGGGGCAGAGAGAGCTCAGGGAACGGCGGTGATGGGGGTTTCTGGAGGTTCCCAGCCCTGTGCAAGCCCATTCCTTCCCTCGCAGCGCTGCTTTTCCCTTGCCCATTCCACTTCCCCTCCACCCCAGGCCCCTCTCCTCCGCTCTCCCACCACGACCCCCGCAGGCATCCCCCCCGAGGCACTCCCCTCACCCCGGGGCTGCGGGGCCCATGCAGTGCGGCCCTGCCCGGGCCGGGCTCCTCCTCCTGGGGGCGGCCCCGGGAGCGGCAGGTGCGGGCTCGGGAGCAGGAAGCGGTCACCGCTCGCCGTGCCAGCCCCTCGTGTGCCGCTGCCGGGGCTCGCTAACCGCACCCCCCGCTGTCGGGGGCAGCCGCTCCGCCTCGGCGACCCCCGGGACATCTTTTTGCTTGTTTCACCCCTTTTCTCCTGGTTCTGTTTTGTTTTTTCCTCCCTCAACTCCTCTCCACTTGCACTTGGAAGGATACGGACGGGTGTCGCGGCGGTTATCGCACTTGGGGCTCCTCTCGCAGCCGGCCAGCCCCGGGCGAGCCTCCCCTCCTTTCCTTCCTTCCCGCCGCTACCCGCCGGGCTCTGGCCGCCATGAGCGCCCCTGCCCGGGCTGCGGAGCCCGACCCGCAGGAGGGGGGCCCCGGGCATGGCCATGGCCCTGGCCCCGGCGCGGCCCGGGAGGGCAGCCCGCAGGAGGAGTTTGACTTCTCCATCCTCTTCGACTACGACTACCTGAAGCCGGTTGAAGGTTGGTGAGGAGCCGCCGCCGCCGCGCCCCGACGGGGCTGCCTCTGCCGGACCCAGCGGCCCCGGGGCCGGCCGGGCGCTGTCCGCGGGCGGTGGAGAACAGGGTGCTGCCGGGCGCCTGCCCTGCCCGGGACCAGCCCGGTCGGGGCCCCTCGCTAGGTCTGCAGCCGGGATGGGCCCCGGCCATGGATGTCCGGCGGTGGGCGGCTGGGCTCAGGGTTCAGAGCCAGGCTCAGGACTGTCACTGAGGGCTGGGCTCAGCGCTGGGCTTTTCGGGTTTGGTGGTGCTGCTTTAGCCATCAGGTGCTTGGAATGGTCACTGTCACTGGCAGCAAGTGGCTTGGTCCCCATCTGGTGATGCAGTGTGTCTGAGAGTGAGAGAACAGCTGTGAAAGATGAAGGAAAAGAGCTCAGCTGGGTTGGTCGCCTTGTGACCATCATCATGATGGTAGAGGCTGTTCTGGAAACCCAAAAAGGCAGCCTGAGCACCTGCTCTAGGAGCCCCAGCAGTTACCTACAATGAGTCTGACTATCCTGCTTGGATGGCAAGGAGCTGGGCAGATCTAGTTTCTAGTTTGGGTCCAAACACTGTCAGCTTAAGTTAATTTAAGAAAAAGAAGAGGATTTTCAGACTGTTCTACTTTTCTGCCTTTATGCAAGTCTGTGATACAAAAAGCACTGTGACAAGTGTTCCCCGACTTTCTAAATGATGATTCTATCTGTTGATGACACTAAAAATTGATACTTCCCATCCCATAAAGCACAGATTTGTGTAAGCCAGACAAAGCCAAAAGAGATGGGACCCAGAGGAAAGAATTGCTGCGATATTGTTTCTAAGATACTTTTGTTTTGATTCTGCACAGTTGAGAGGTGGTGACATTTCTCTAGGGCATTTGAAGAAAGAGATGTTGTGTTCCTAGGGGACAGTGCAGGAAAAGAAGACCTATTAGGCCTGCATTGTGGTGTCATTAGCAAAAGGAAGAGTTGTTACTGAGTTTTAGTCTTTGTTTACTTGTTTAAATATACAGATGTGCACCAGCATCAAAGCTGAGTGAGGATGGTTAATGTCATCAGCTGTACAAGGCTGAATTTTCTTTCAAGGTTTAAAGTAGATCAAACCATACTAAAATAAATCCACAATGGGGAGAGGTCAGTGATTTTAATGAAAATACATTGAATCTCAGTGAAAGCTTCAGATACTGGGTTGTTTGGGGTTTTTTTTCACATCTTTATAGTAGAGAGCACTGCTGTGAAGCCCTAAGTGGGAAGTTCCACAGAATATAATAGTCCGTAGGTGGGGGGTAGAAAGTTTAATCTTCTAACCGCATAAATGCAGAGCAGTGTATGCTTGTAGTAGAAGTAACTTCCTTCTTGAGCCTGCTTTCTCCACATTTGAATGGCTGGAAACCATAATTAGTAGTAATTTTGTTTGTTCCAAAGATGGAAATCATTAGCATTAAAAAAAAAAAAGATCACAACCATATATACTAGCATTGTAATCTGGAGAACATTCTCCCTCGCTTTGAAAAGGCACCAGCTAGGGTCTGTAAGCAATCCAGTATACATCCGTGACCTTTAATGTACAAAAGATTAAAGCATGTTTACACGAGAACAGAAAATATTCAAATTTTGAGAAAGGGCTTTATCCACATGCGGTGGTAAATGATGCTCGTTGTTCATGTGCAATTCTGGCCTCGTCTGAACTGCAGTTGGGAAAACAAGTCCCTCTCAGTGGAGGATTCAAATGGGACCAAAACCATAGAAGTGTCTGTGGATCCCGAACCATAGGAGTGTCTGTGGATCCCAGCACTTCAGTCTGGTTCCTACATTCAAAGTCTGTTTGAAAGAGGCTCTGGTTTCTTCAGAGTCTGGCCTGCTCCACCCACTGCTCATGACAAGTCCTGTAATAACAAATCTCTGTAAACATGCTGAAGCAATTTTTTTTTTTTTTTTTTTTTTTAGGGAAAAATGTAATTTTAGGGCTCTATGAATGGATTGGGATGAAAGTTTATTCCTGATAAACAATTTTTTTAAAAGGTTGGGATTTGACAGAATCCACCTAAGCTTGTGTTTCAAAAGTAGGGTCTATATCACAACTTGTTGCCATGGAAATACCAGAAATATCCTTACTGAAAGCAGTTGGCATTCTAGTGCTTATGTGTGCCTGAGACAACAGGAACATGGACTGCTATCAAAGCAACAGTGGAAAAAAGGGTAAATAAAAGTCCTAGGGTCAATATTATTAGTATTAGATATTCCTCTTGAAGCCAACCATTTCCATAAGCAGGAGTGCTGTACAAAGTGCCATTTTCCATCTGCCTTTTACTTTTACCCTTTCTTGCCAGACTTTAATTAGCTAGCTGCTTCTCAGAGTTTGCAAACTAGAAACATCTGCCTTCAGCAGGCTGAACTCGGAGATGGGCCCAGGTGAACAGGCATTTGTGCAAATAAGTATCCTGGGCTATTAGGTTGAAACTGTGATTTCACTTGGGCACTGAAGATGTTTTCTGTCCTTTTAAAGAAATGTGTTAGATGCATTCCCTTGAGAAATACATGTGGAGGTGTTGCTAGTGGTATCCCAAGTTTTAGCTTATTTCAAACTTGAGAGGTGCTGAATATCCTTGTTTCTCAGTGGAGAAGATTGACTTAAAGTCAGTGAGCATTTGAACTAGTTCCTACAAAACAAGACTCCCAGATGAGTAAGTTCTAATAACTGCTTTGTGTATTATTCCATAATACCTGTTGCTGGCCACTGTGAGTGATAAAATACTGAAAAGCCAGACCACTGCTCTGTATCAGCAGCTCAGTTCATGTATTTTTGTTCTGTGTTCACTGGGTGATGATACACTGATAGGTAAAGCTGCCACATGATTTTTTGATATTTGAGGTTAACCCTTCTGAGAACTGATCCTCTGAGGGAGGAGTGTTTTGAAACTTAAAATCCAAACAAAATCCATCTTTAAATAAGATTCCAGACGAAACCCTGCCCAAAGACAACAGGTGAGAATGCAAGTAGGATAGAGTATTTTCTCATAGGCTTAAGCTTTTGGTGTAGTTCAGCAGACTCTTAAATTGTATCTGGTGATATGAATGTACAAGGTCTATGTATGTATAATATAGAGAGGGGAAGCAGGGAGTATTTATAAGTATTAATACTCCTCTAAATGCTTGTTTGTATGTAGACAGACTCACAGGGACATTGCCACGTCTTCTAGGTGTCAAGACCTGTATAACTTACCTCATTCCTTCTTTTTCTCCCCAGTACAAATCTATTAAAAGGAAAAAAAAAAAAAACCAACTTGCAGCTGAGTGCTGGTGCCTGGCTCAGTAACACAGGAGGCAGTGTTCAGTGCAGCCCTGCAGTAAAGACACAAATACGCACATGTAACAGAGAATACCAGATTTCACTCAGGAAACCAGCTTTCACTTTGAGCTTCCAAGCAGCTAGTGTAAATAACAGGCGACTCGGCTTTTGAAAAGTGCAAAAAAGTTCTAGGCTGGCTCCCTCAAATGACAATAAGCAAGTTCATGAAAAAAATTTGGACTCTTTTACTTATGCAAATAAGGAACTCCATTTAAATCCCAGGAGCAGCACTGCAGCAAACGGATGCGAGGTCGAAACCAAACTTCTCCCCCTGCCCTCCCTAGTCCCACACGTGGCTATCTTTCACTCTTCCTAGGTGATGATTTGTATAAACCCATCATGGAAAGCAGTTGCTGGGGTGATCTCTTATTCCCTAATTTCATGCTAATTGGCAAGGTCACATTGGGCTGACTGAATGGCTTTGAAGTTACTGCCTTGTTTAAAAACGAGCAGCGGGTGGGCCCTCGCAAAGCCACGTGTGCACACACGCGCTGATGTGTGCCCTGTCCAGCTTGGGAAATCTCTGGAGCCCAGCAGGACCCAGTGTGGGTTTTAAGGGAGTTATTGTAAATGAAAGGTTAAGTCCTTTAAAACTGAAATCCCTTAATCTTTTTCACCTGTGCTTTAACTCTTCTACCTAATCAGCACTAAGGGCAGTCCTGAAGGTACCCACCTGGGGAGGCTGCCCAGCCATCTCCCCATGGTCACTGCAGCTGCCTTGATGTTCCTGAGTGGGTCCATAGGAGCTGGTTTGCTGTTTGTTCACAGCATGGTAGCACTCAAAGCCTTCCTTCCCTTCTCTGTTGTGGGAAGAGGAGAGATGGTCTTGTGAACTGGTAACTGGGTAAAGGCTATGGGAAAAGGGGGGGAGTAAGAGCTGGCAGGTTGGAGGCAGTTTGGGTGGATCCTGGGGAGCTGGAAGGTATGGCTTCCCTAGTCAGGAGGCTGTGGTAACAGTGGGGAGCATGCTGTTTGCTGACAGGACAGCTGACTGAGAACCTGAGGAGATGCCAGTGTTGTTGGGGTGTGAAGCTCACTTTCTTTTAACTCCCTTTCAAACAAGAAGGATCTTTAGGTACTGAATCAGAGGATGATTCAGCAGTGAAACCTCAGGCTGGGAAATGCTTGAGTGAAGGAGTTGGGGAAGCACTGCAGCTGCACGTGCAGGGGAGGGTCAGGGAGCTCGGCTGAAGCTGCTGTGCTGCTCACTGAGATGTCCATCAGGAAAGCAGTGGAGAGGACAGTCCTTAGCAGGACTTAGCTCAGTCTGTGTTCTGGGATGCAATATGCAGGGACAGATGAACCTTTGAAGGTGGCACAGCCATGGGTGCAAAGCTGTACCTCTGGGGCATCTGCACAGAGGTTTCAAAGCTGCTTCAGTTCTTGAAAAACTCCTTTGCTAGGCTGATCTGTCACGTGATTATTCTCGTGTAAGGGGGCGTGATGGTCTCTCACCTTCTTGGGGAGCCCAGCTGGTGGGTGGCAGGGCTGCTTCCTGCCATCTCCAGTGTGGCAAAGGGCCAGCAGCGTCAGGTTTGCTGTCCTCACTCCCTTCCACCCTAACCAAGCTCACCTTGGCAGCTCAGGGAGAAGCATGAGTACTGCTGGGGCCATCTGCCTGGAGCCATTCCAGTGCCCTGGGCTGCTCCACGTTCCCCTTGGTCTCTGCAAATGCAGAGAGAAAACATCCAGGCTGCCAGGGAGCAACCTCTCCCCGTCCCTCACAGCCCCTCTCAAAGGCAGGAGCTTGACATTATTTACAAACCCTAACTCCCGTGGTGCTCGCATGGGGAAGCTGGGATGTTGGCTCCGTCTGCCCCTTCCTTGAGCGGATTCCAAACCCCAGACTGCCTTAGCCAAGTTGGCCAGGAGTGGACTAGCTACTCCTCTCCTACTGAAGCAAAAAGAAGAATTTATCCTGATTTTGATGGAAGAACCATTTATTTCCAGAGAGCAGCACTTGCTGCTTCACCCAGCTGCCTCTTTCCCTCCCTGGTGAAGTCAGAGCCTTGCGTTGCAGCATCACCAGCATTTCTGTGGTGACAGACTGTGACATCACGGACGTGGGCAGTAGCACCCAGGACAGTGATTTCATTGTACCTCTGAAGTTATGCAGGGCTGGGACTGGGTCAGGAGATCTTCCTAAACCCCTTGAGTCCTGATGAAGCCATGTGATGAGTCAGGGCTGGCAGCCTCTCCCCTGCCTGAGACACAGCCTCAGCCCCTGGGCATCGCTGCCTGGTGTGGTCCCCTGGGCACTCTTCAAAAGAGCCGAGGTTTTTCTGGTCTGCAGTCTTGCCCACATTCCTGTGCTGCCGCCTGCTTTATTGATAATTTGCCATGTGGGGGGAAACTAAATATTTTTGCTCTACAGAAGGCTGTGGGTGTTGTCTGCTTGGCACAGGGCACTGCCTCACTCGCTGCCTGTGAGCACTGGCTGAGCAGTCCCGCTTTGCCCGGCCCGTCACGCAGCGCGGAGCAGCGCTTGGTGAGGGCTGTGTGAAGGCAAGGGCGTGTTGCAGCTTGTTGTTGTGCATAAACATTGGTATTAGTATCTGGGACGTGGATCCTCTTAGAGAGTGAATGCCAAGGCTGAAAGTGCTTGTTTAAACACAGTATTTCAGAGAAAAACAAAGAAAACTTGAGTTATCTAAAGCCCGGTTTTTAATAGGCAGAAAGCGTGGGTGGTGGTGTGTGTTTATTATTCAGAAGACTTTAAAAAAGTATACAAAAACAAAGACATGTTTGCTTTCCCCATATCCTTCAAAACAAATCTATACATGCCAGCTTTGCTGCTCACCACGTGCTGTGAGGAGTTGTAATTGTTTACCTGTTGTGTATCTGGCACAGGTAATGCGGTTTCATGTGTGCAGTGGGGGCAGCTCTCACTGGAGGTGTGGTGAATGGGGAACTGACACAGTCGCCTGTTCCTTGCTGTGAAGCTGTTGAGGCTGGAGAGCTTTTCTGTGATTGCTGGTCACTGTATGAATCCTGCTTCAAGTCCTGGCATCAAGCCTTGCACTCCTTGGAGCTGGCTTTGCTCCCTGGCATTGATTTAAATGGGAGTGATGTTTTGTGTGACTGCGGAGGGGTGTGTTGCTCTATTGAGTCTGAAGGAGTGATGAGTTTTGTTGAAAGTGAATCGTAGCATCAATATCTAGGCTTGATGCGTCAGAGTTTGGGTGCTTTGAATGACACACTATTCCTGTGAATGCCAAAGCTCTGATACTCGAGATCAACGATGCTAAAAATATATTCGGCTCAAAATTCAGTTACTCGTTGCTGTTTTCCCCATCCCCAAAACAGCTGTGTGCTGAGATTAAAAGCCAGAGGGAACCTTAAGAAATCTGCAAGCTGGACTCTCGCAATCGTCTCCCATCCTGTCCCATAGACATTCTGTGTGTTGGTTTGTTTGGTCAGCTGTCGGGGCTTCCCGCTAAACACGAAGGCTCAGTAGTTCCTGCTACATTTTTTTTTTTTTTCCTTTTCATGGAGTTTTCTCCAGGTTGTGCAAAACATTGAGCACAAAAAGTAGTAGTCAAAATTTAGTGGAGGATTTTGCTTTCACAGTAAGAAGCAATTAAAACTGAAAATGAACAGAAACCTCCTGAAATTAAATCATGATCTCTCTGCCTACAAAAGTTTCACAAGGATCTTTTGCTACTTTTGCAGAAAGTGCAGTCAGCTCCTGCCTGGCTTTATGTACAAGATTATTTGCTCATGGGAAATGCTGGCTCATGTAGTGTAGGAGTTAGAGAAAATGCTGGAACAGTTATTTAAATATTTAAATTAAACCCTCTTTGCCCATGACACATACTGATCTGTGCCCAGGGGTGAGCACATAGCACAAATTAATCTCAAACTGTGGAGCTGTTTCATATGTTTCCTGCTGGATACATTGAACTCTTTAAAAACATAAAAATTCTGATAGTATTTTGCATGCTTTTGTGTAATGACAAATATATTCAGCTACCAGAGCTGATGTACATCAAGGGGTCTGTCCTGGAATACCTGTCCTGACTCTGCTCTCTCAGATGCCTCTGGCATTAAGCACCCAATGGCATGGTGGGATGAGATCAGAACTGGGCTCAGTGATGCTGGTGGGAATTCTGTGTTGCCTAGAAGCATCCCTGTACCCTGCAACCTGGGGACAGTTTGCAAGCCTGAGAATCTCTAAAAAATGAGGGTATTTTGCACCAGGAGAGAGAGTTGCACTGAACACTTACCTGTTATTGTGTATTTTGTAATCCTTCTCTGGCCAAAATGATCCTTGAGCTGAAACTGGAAAGTGATTGCCTGTAGCCATGGGGCTGGATCCTTTCTGTATCTCTCTTTCTTTTCTAACAAATATTTGTGAGAGTGTTTTCTGATCATCTGGTGCTTTCTCATGTGAAACCTGTCACCAAAACTTGTTGATGTGATGTGGAGCCAAACAAATCATCACACAGAACTGACTTTTTAATTGAAGAGCTTGAGCTCAGTTTTGGTTTCATGAAGCCTTTTCTGGCTGGACTTTGCTGTGTAAGGGAGGTTTTTCTCCCTTCACCAAAAGCTGTTCCTCAACCTTTTGGTTTTAGGTAGACCTATTTGGAAGTGATTTTGTCACATGGTGGTCTCAGTCCAGCTCCTAGTTGACAAAAGCTGACCAAAGTCACACCACCCCAATTGGTGCTGAGGGGCGTATTTGCCAGAACGAGTAGGAAGCCCAGCACTGAAATGGGCAGAGAGGCTGATGTGTCACCAACCCTTCCAGGTGATCCCTCTAGCTCAGGGCTCAGGCAGCGGGAGCCCGGCCAGGTGTTGTGGAGGTGTTGGCAATGCTTCTGTCCATGCTGCATCTGCTCTGAGCACTTGAGGTTCCCTGGCTGTTAATCCAGTACTTTTCACAAGCATTAATTGCAGTTAAAAAAAAATAACAAATATTTACCTAATAGCAGATCACAACCAGTTTATAAATATGCAATTTAAAAAAAATCCATTATTGCTCAACTTCTGTAATATTTATAGTCTTAAAGAGACCCTTCTTTTTCCAGAAGAACCGACTCCACATAAAACCAACAGCCCACCCTCTGGAGTTACATACGCTCATGATGTCTTGGACTGTGGCCTCAAGCCATGCCCCCTGCCTTTTTCTAGCCTTTCTGCAGATCCCATGGGCAGATATGGACAGCCAGATAGCATAGGGACAACACCTACACACCCTGCCAACGCTGCAGGGGCCTCTGCTCCAAGCCCTAGGATTGAAATTACTCCATATCATGAACTGATTCATTCAGGGGGTCCCTTCCGCAGCAGAGACACAGATGTTCTTTTGGTAGAACATCAGTCAAACTCAGCTACCACTAGCCCAAGGGTTACCCTGCCTGTCCCTGGCTTTGAGGGCTACAGAGAACCACTGTGTTTGAGCCCAGCTAGTAGCGGCTCCTCTGCAAGTTTCATTTCAGAGACAAATGTATCTCCTTGCACATCACCATGTGTTTCACCAAATAATGGTCCTAGTGATGACCTTTGTCCACAGTTTCAAAACATCCATACTCATTATTCTCCTAGAACCTCTCCAATAATGTCACCACGAACAAGCATCACGGAGGAAACCTGCTTGGGACGACATTCACCATCACCCTGTCCCAACTCAAGGTCTTCATCACCCGGTGCAAAAAGGAGGTACTCTTGCACTGAACTCTACAGTACTCAGCTGCCTTCCACTTCTCCACGACAGTCAAGGACCCCCTCTCCACAATCCTCTCCTCGCATCCCGTTGAGAGAAGACAACTCTTCAGTTACTTACACGCAGTTGCCCGACGCTTCTTTTTCCATGGATGCTATGAACAGCCTTCCTACGGATCCTTCCTGTGGTGTTCCCACGAAAATATGGAAAACCAGCCCTGATCCTTCATCAATGCCTTCCCACAAAAACAGCATTCCATGTCACGTCTTTCAGACTGTTGACTTCCATGGGCCTTGTGAGCAGGAGGACAGGAGAAACTCAGCCCCAGAATCAATTTTGTTGGTACCTCCATCCTGGACAAAGCAACTGGTGCCTGCCATACCTATCTGCAGGTATGTGGTGCTTCATGTGGTTGTGTGTTTTCTTATGGTGTGATGTCCTCTGTCATGCATAGTGATACCTAGGGAATGTTTCCTTGGGTGGATCCTGCTGCAGGCCAGAGCTAAGTGCTCAGGGACAGCCCTGGTCAGTGGGAGCCCAATCCATTGTGATTCTAAGAGATGAAAAAATCTGGGTTTGGAAGAAACGTCATCAAAGTGGTTCATTGATAGCACAGCATGACGAATTCAAATTTCCAAATTATTTTCTAAAAAGCAGATTGCAGACAGCTTTTGAGAAAGGTTACACACTCTTGTTCCATCCTGCTGCTTTTAAAGAAAGTGGTTTGATTGCTCTTCTAAATTCAGAGAATATCTCACAAATTTCCATCAAGAATGAGAATAAATATTTCCTGATTCAAATTAGAGCATGCTGCTCCAAGTCAGACTGAGCATCCAGTCAACCCCAAGTGACTTACTGTTTGTTAATTTGTTAACTGTTGTTTAACCCAACCCTCAGTCGTTGACACTGTCCTCATCAACTCCCTCCATTGTCTGTCCCTGGCCACACGCAGGTCTGGACCCTGAGTGGAGCATATCTGCCAGGACAGAGGTTGCCAAATGTGTGACTCCACTTGCAGTCACCGCTGGCACCCCATCAGCCCTGCCATCCCACTCGGCAGCGAGGTTGTCCCCACGCTGATGTTATCCCGTGCTGCTCCCGACCTGCTAAACACAAATTGCCAGTGAAAGACCACGGGCTGTGACTTTCCTTGGCTTGTTAGATCAGTCCTGGCAGCAGTTTCTACTAACAAAATAAGAGTTGTTTAAAATCCAGGGCAAGCTCCCGTTGTACGTTTCGGTGTATTCATGTATTAATTTAATGTTATAAAAGCTTGTGTATTTTGATAACAGGAAAACTAGTTTCAGGTAAGAATATTTAGCATTTCATTTGCATGCATTTTATTATTTATGGAAATGGTAAATATTATTAATTTACACAGCTGGTAAGTAATGGCAAATGGGGTTAATATATCACAATATATGTTCTGTGATCAAAGTTTAAGACACTCAGCAAAACTAGATAGAAGAGGGGGACCTTTGAAAAATATAACTGCTACAAATATTTCTGTTTAAGAATAGGGAATTACCTCACATTTGCAAGGATACAGGCCCACAGAAATTGTTGTGTTCATCCTGAATTTCAGCAGAGTTTGTAATCAAATGTGGGCAGGGCAGCATATTCTCATTAAAATTAATAGCAGACTCCTAAACGTTGCAGTGGGAGCAGCCCCAGTGGGGTACTTGGAGGAGGAGCGAATTGGGGCTTTGAGAAATAAAGTGCTAAAGTTTCAGCTGGTGTGGTCTCTCTCTGCCCAGTTTGCCTGTCCAGTCGCTCCCACCCCTTGAGTGGCCACTCTCCAGCCAGTCTGGCTCCTACGAGCTGCGGATCGAGGTGCAGCCGAAGCCCCACCACCGGGCACACTACGAGACCGAGGGAAGCCGAGGAGCTGTCAAGGCACCTACTGGAGGCCACCCCGTCGTCCAGGTAAGGGACTGGAGAACAGCTCCATAGAGGAAAAGTTGGGGGAGAGCTTGTATTTGAAAGTCTTTCTGGGGGCTGACCCTGAAAGATGGGGAGCATGTGAACCTGGGTGTGCTTGTAGATGTGCATAAAGTGTCTGGAGTTGAATTGTGATCAAGTCCTAGATGTTTGGAAGGTTGGTTTGGATTAGCTTGTGAAAGCTCAGAAACTTAGGCAAACTATTTGCCACCTTTTCTATGCTACGTGTTCAGCTTGCTCTGACCTAGCTCTCTGATAAGATGTCCAGCTGAGCCCATTTTATGTTGAGAACAGACTCTTTGGTGTAAAGTAGGGCTTTTTGTGAAGTTCAAAGTGTGCAAACATCAAGCCTGGCTTTCAAACTCAGTGTGGCTCAGTGACCTACCAAACAGCAGTTTTAAATGACCAGCAGATCACGTTAGAACTGCAGTACCACGTCCTCCTGCCAGCGGTGAGCGAGGGTTTGGAGCCATGCTCCCCCGGGTTCCTGCAGAGCCAGTCCCTGCGGCAGAGGAGTGCTACCCGTGTTTCTGGCTGTACCTAACCTCGCTCCTCTCCAGTCCATACAGCCAGATTATGAGACTTGTGTATGTTCTCTTGAGGTTTAAAGAAAGGCAAAGCAGCCTTTGCTAAGCTCAGTGGGGGTTGGATTAGGAAGGTATGGATGTTAAACTGGAGTTTCCCCAGAGTTAAGAGCTACCTTTTGCTAGAAATGTCTTTCATGCATTTGCTTTTCCCATAGCAATATTACTCTTTCTTTTTTTTTTTTTCTGTCCTCTGGCTATGTGGTAGAACTTCTAATTTTAAGCCTATTTAAATTTAGTGTGGAGAACTTCACCTGTGTGTAATTCAAGCACTCAGTACATCCATTTCAGTCTAGTGTCTGGTTTCTATGTAACTTGCTGATGCTATGTCCCACCTTGCCTGCAGTTCTGCTCCTCTTCATGGTAATGCTGCTTTCTTTTTGTCCTGGATGTACACCACCACGAGGAAACCTTTACTAGTGGCAGTAGCTGTGTGATATGGAGAGAGCAGGGCAAGATAATTACATAGCAGCAGGGATGATTTCAAGAAAAAGTTTGGCCTCTATAAAGCTGTAAATCTAGAGAGGACATGCTTATCAGCTTTGTAATTTTATAGAGAAAGGGTGAATGCGTTTAGGCAGGAGCTCCCTCGTGATTTGGGCTGATGTCACTATTGAAACAACATTTTATATCTCTTTTGAGGTATCATTTATATTGCCCTGAAGAGTCCATTTCTGGTTCTAGCTATGCTTGTGAGAAGGGAGGTCACCCTGCTGAAGCCAGTGAACGAAATCCAAGCTGAGGGTGATGAAGGCAAAAAAATTTAGCCCTTTGCTGACCTGAGAGGTGTATGAGCTGAGCCATTCTTCTGTTGTGAAGGGCTTTTCCTTCACCTTTCAGAGTCTAATGTAAAATAATGGCTGAGTAGCTGCACTGTAGCCATTTGGGGCTTTTCACTCATTTCCTCCTCCTTTCAGCCAGTGCCATTCAGGAAGGAAAGCCAGGCTCTTGTTGGGGGTTGCAGGGTGTCAGGGTGGTATTGCTGGTGATGGGGTATGGCAACTGCACAGGTCAGCCACAGCTACAATGTTCGCTAAGCAAAGTTGGGGTGCATCCCGCGGATGTTCCTGTCACTCTCAGGACTTGCTATGGCAAGGTGAACCAGGAAAATGTTGAAGTTTATGCTTAATTTTAAGCATGTGATCACTACCACTAATTTCACTGGGTTGATTTGAACTTAACTTCAAACATATGTTGGATATTCCCCTGCAGGCTCACCCCCTTTTAAAATCAAGCCATAAATTGTTAAATCAATGAATTTGTTTACTTTGATGGAGCTGGACTCTTGAGTAAAGGGTGCAGGATAATAATAAATAGCAATCACATTTGACATACTTTATATTATGCAATCTTTTTAGTTTATGATTCTGACAACCTCCTAACCCGCTGTGGTGTGTTTGAGGCTCCATGGATGTATGAATTCCATGGCCAATCAGCACTTGCTCTTTTCTCAGTTTGCTTACAAATACGGTATCATTTACCTTCCCAAGATATTCCTATCAACCGGATGTTTATGGCAATGAAGGAGTTTCTTGTGACATGGGGAAATAAAAGTGCTTTGTTTCCTTCCTGTAATCAATATCAATCAAAGAGGGATTTATATTTTCTGTTGGAGACAGGAACTGATATTCCTAGTTTTACCATAATTTGCCATCAAGCTTAAGGGTCTTAAACTATAAATTCAAAGATCCACATTAGTTTCCCAAGCAGATGTGCCTCTGCACAGCTGTGCCTGCATATGGGGAAAATATGGACCTTCTTTATGAAGTTTTATTATAAACCTGGAAGTATTAGTTGGATTTGTGTTCACTTTTAACATAACAAGGTTCATATGGATGCCGAGCAATGAGATAGTTGCACCTGTATGGTTTATGACATCTGAAACTTGGGAAGGCTAGTAAAATCCAAAGCTTTCATGTCATAAGTTATTTAGCTTCAAGGTTTCTTTTTTTTCCTTCTTCTTTCCCCTTACTGAATTTTAACTTCTGTGTTCTTGTCAGATGCAAACAGTACAGAAACAGAAAATGAAACAGGAGAGATTCTTTAAAAGTGTTGAGGAAAGTTTGCATGAGTTAAAAGCAACTGGTTACAAGGAAATGAAATTGCTTTCAACAGGTTCTATCTGTGTTTGGCCCCAGAGCAGGAGTGGCAGTGTTGGCCCAGGGGTGACAGGGCTGGTGTCTCCTGCAGGCTGCAGACCTGGCATGGGGGACCCACAGCATTTCTCAAGTGACAGGCAGGAACACACCACCCTGGGGATTTTTCTAGAGCACTAGGACCTCTCCATAGCAACTTTCTTGAATACAGTGCTGTCTCTTAGACATTTGGGCTTAAATATTGAGAAGCCAAGCTTGCCCTGAGCAGAAGTCCACTAAAGTGGTGGGATGTATACTAAGGCTGAATGTCTGATTGACGTCCCGTACGTTTTAGAACCACTTTTGATACACTGCTTTTCTGCTGTTTTGATTACCTTTTCTAAAATACAACCCCTTTTTTGAAAAAACCTGATTAAAAAAAAAAATCCTATTAAATTAACTCTCCATGTGACTAATTATCCAGCTGAACCTTCTGAAGGAAGAGATGTTGGCTAGTTTTTGCAGCATGGTGTTGGCCTGCAATATTTATTTTTTGAAAACAACATTTTGCATGCAAGTTTCTTCTTCTGGGTGCTCTGCAGCTACAGACCAGCAGATCTCATATCTTGTGGTTTATCTTTCTGATGCTGCTTCCTCTTCTTCACGTGTCTGGCCCCAAGAGTTTATGCACAAGACCCTGCACCACTTGTGCACGCCAAGTATTGCAGGAGAAGAGTCTAGTTAATCAAATCCTCTGGCTAGATGGGCCACATGGAAAGGAGCACTTACTTTGTTTGTCTGGGAGAGGAAGAAAGAAGCCATGCATGCCACGTAATGTTCACACAATCTAACTTCAGAGACTGTCTAGAGTCACACAAAGAAGTGTAGGCTCCCAGTTTAGGTCTTCTGAGTCACTCTTGGGAGGAAATTACAGCTTGCTGTTAACTACGGAGAAACTCAGGCTTCTATTTTAGGGATGCAAGTTGAGTGCCAGTGTGAGTATTCCCTAGATGTTAAGTCACTGAGAACAGCAAAGAAATCCTGTGTAGCAAGTACAAAGCTGGTTTGTGTGCACCTACCATCTTATAGGTCCACCTGGTCACTGAGGCCACAGAGGAGGGGTAGGCATGGTTGGTTTCCAACTTTTTTTCATCAAAATTGAGGGACAGCTGCTTATTTGTATTCAACTGTTCCAGTCAAAGCTCTGGAAGAGACTGTCCAGTAGGAAAGGCAGTGATTGCTCCTGTGTAAAGAGCTTATGGATGTGATAGGGATAGAGGTGGCAATCCAAACACAAACCTAACTGTCCCAAGTTCACCCTGCAGCAACATGCACTGCCCAGAGGGATCAAAATCTCAATTTCTGCATGCTTTTAGGCAAACATCTGCTAAGAAGGATGTGGATATATTTGGATTGTGCTTGGGACAGGAGAGATGAGCTAGATCATTCCTTGGGATCTCTCCCAGCATTATTTTCAATAATCCACCTAGGAGCTCCCATCTCTTAAAAGAAAGTAAAATTTTTTAGGTTGTTGGCATTGCTCACTATCCTGTTGTCCAGGGGAAACAGAGCGTGTGGTAGCACTTGAGTAACACTGGATGCTCTGTGTCTTTCACTTACTGCACACAGGAAAATGTGGTGGTTAAAACCTCTCTGCTTCAGGGAGAGATAGTTTTTCAGTTCTTCAGCAAAGGTTCTCCAGTCTCTGAACTGTTTAAGGCAGTGATGAGAAGGAAAGACTTTTTTCAGTAGCAATGGTTGGGTCTGGATGAGCTTCATCCAATGGTCAAACAGAGTCTATGGTCCCTTAAAAGCCATAAAAATAGTATCTTGAAGATATTAAACATAGTGGTTCTGGTTTTGTCCTACTGCTTTGCATGAAGTCAGATTTTTTTTTTTCCAAGATGGAAATGATGTTTTGCACAATAGTGTGATATTTCAGAGAGTTCTAAGCAGAACTCTTGTCCTTCCCTCGGGGGAAGTGGAAGAGAAAGGAAAAGCTTTTAGGGAAGATGAGCAGCTGATTTGTGCAAATGATTGTGCAGTTATAGTGTGGATAGCTGATCTGCACTCATTTCATTAGAAGCGGTTGCCTTTACATGTGTTGCAGCCCATGGGTGTAAATGAGACAAACCCATTTCACACCATAATCTTCCCAGATTCTAAAGTCCTCTGGGGTCCTTGGAAATGATCAGTGTGAGACAAATGTGTGATTTACTGCTGCATTCACCTCACAGAGATGAGAGCAGTGACATAGGGCATCGATTTCAGATGTGCATCTGGCATGGACTGTAGAGAGGCTGGGCTATATTATTTTGTTAAAAATCTTTTTATGAGAACTCAGCAAAGTCTTTGAGTCAAAAAGTAAATGTATGCTTCTTTACTTCTTTTTGTTTTTCTTATTATTTCTAATTTTTTCCCCAAGCACCTGTGTGTTTTGGACTTACCTTGCTGTAAACAGTTATTGTGGAAGCTGGTGTTTTACATCGCTCTTCAGCACAGGAATTTGTAGTCATATTCTCAAAAGAGTGTGCCCAAGTCTGTCGTTTTAGAGTTCTTTATTGCCATCTTAGCAAATCCTTCCCCTGATGCTTCTCTAACTTCTCTTTACAAAAGGCTCAAATACTTGTGAATGAAAACCAGCCCATAAGTAATCAGTAACTCATTTGTATTACTCATGTCGTTTCTCTCACAGGGATGTCCCCCCATGGGCTTAATTTCAGAAGCAAAGGCAAGGGGTTAATTCTGCTATAGAGCCATCATCCTACTGCCATAATTGCATCTCCTTTGCTGGCTTGATTGTAATGGTAAAAATTAAATACATTACCCAACTGTTTAACTTAGTACAACATCCAAACGTAGACCAAGTGTACAAGTGGAGGGCACAGGGTACCCTCAACCCATCATGTGCCTCCATGTGCTGATCTCTTCCTCACTTCTCCTCTTTAATGCAGGAAAGCTGTCTGGAGAGGTGCTTCTGTTCAGCACAGCCGACCCGATTTTTTCCTGGGTTTGGATTTTTACTTTTAAAATTGTGGTGGCTTTCACTGCCACACCCCCTCCCCCCCTTTTTTTTTTTAATTAAAAAGAAGCTGGAATGGTAGAGTTGTTAATGGAGCACACAGGGGCTGCTTTACAATAACAAATGGATATTCCACTTTCCTTTTATATTTGAATTTTGCCGTGTGTGTTCTCTTATGGTTTCTGAGTCAAAGGAGACATTGTTTTCTAGTGTAGGCTTCCAGTGCCGTCCTGACTTTTAACTGTATGTGACTTTCAACATTCAGCTAATTCCTCTGCATGTTAGTGAAGTCAGAACCTTTGATGGAAACTCAAAACCAAATCACAGCTTGATAACGTGATTCACACTCTCACAAGAAGGGCTGGACTGGAGATGTGCTCCTGGTGAAACCCAAACCAGCCTGCCCAGCCAGATTTACTGTTGAGGGCACATCAGAGGAATTGAGTTTGCCCTTTTCTGCCCATCTTCCCGACTCCCTCTGTTCAGCAAAGGGGAAGTCCAAGGTTCAGGCTGAAGCCCTGTGTGCTTGCACTTCCGTGGGCAGGGTGTGCTGGGCTCACGCGGCAGAGTTAGCTCATGGTGTGCAGTGTCTCTGTACCATTCCCGTGGCCTCCACTTCCCTTTTCTAGTGAGCAGGAGCCTTACACAGGCTCTTGTCAACTTTTGGCTCCTGCAGGGATTTCAGCCCCGAAGTCAAGAACAGCGGATGACACACTGACTGCACGTTTCATGCCTGAGTTACCTGCAGGACTAACAGGCTTGTTTGCACAACTGTGATGATTGTAGGTGCCTCTTGAGCTTTGAGCTGTTGGGTTGTGGATATATTAACTGTCATTAAAGGTGCTAATGCAGGGATAGATGCACAATGCTGAAAATGCAGATTTTGGGTACATCTGGGAAGTTCTCTTCAAAACTAATATCCCATCAGATGTAAGGGTAAGTCAGTATGTCAGTACCCCTCACACTGTACTGCTAGTGTACTGACAGCGTGGCTGTGCCTTGAGATCTCTCTCTCTGAAAGCTCAAGGAAGCCACTGAGGAAATGAAATTGCTAGATAAATCGACAGTGGTGTAGAAAAACACAGATGAGCCTGAAATTTGCTTTTGTTTAGATGTGAGACTGGACTGAAAAACAGGGAATATCAAATATGATAACTAATAAACCAAGATTAGAGGAAGAGCTGGCCTGAATGCTTTCCCTAACACAAATGTGAGAAGAGAACTGCTGGCTAACAGTGAGGATAATTAGCTACTGGGGGAATTTAACTGGAGATACGTTGCATCCTCTGACGCTTAAAGTCTTTAAATTGGGTCTGCACCCTCCTGTGTGAAAGGAACACTGTCACCCAGATGTTAGGGCTGAGCGACCGCTGCTTGGCCCAGAGAAAAGGACAAATTGGATCGCTCTGTGGTACAGTTGGGGTGCAGAGGTGCAGGGCAGATGATGAGTGGACCTTGAGGGAGCAGTGGGATTTTCCCATGTACCAACCTGCTTTCAGTTAGAAGTGAATGAAAAGCTCTCACTGAACCTTCTGAGCCCAATTCAGAATACATTGCTTTTGATGGAAAGTAATTTTGGCAGAGGAGAGGGGAAGGAGATTATACCAATTGGTTTGGGAGCAGTGCTTGTGAGATGAAGGCTGCCTGGGTTATTCTTTGGATGAGGAATATGTCTGTTTTAGGAAGATGCAAAATTTAGGCTATTCTTTCATGTATGATCTCCCTGCAGGACTGTACATGGGAGAGTCAGTGCACAGTAATCCAGAGTTCAAATTTATGGCTGTTTGCCATGAATGTGGACACTTCCAGTGCAGCAGTAATGCTGACATAACTCATCCTGTTCAGGACACGCTCGAGTATCCACAGAAGAAGTTCCAGCAGGGTGGATGATGTCCTGTAAACTCACATCTGAGCTCTCTGTTCAGGGGCTTCACCATCCAGCCAAGCCTCCAGTTCCTCCCTTCCTCTCCCAAGACCAATGTCTATTGAATTGGAAGAGCCTCGCGCCAAGCGAGGACTCGCACCTGGGTCTCCTGTGTTCAGGGGAATCGTTGTGCTTGCGGGGCTAATGACTGCTCAGGGGGAAAGAGACTGGGCTCCTCCTGTCTGCTGCTGCTCAGGGAAAATTTTCTGGGGTCTCTATTTCATTCTGAAACAACTGTTGAAACCCTGATGCTTCCAGCAGACCTGCACTATTCTCTCTCTGAGCATGCCTCGCATTGTGGGTTTCAGCATGAGAAAGAAACTGGGGAGGAGAGAGGTTCCCGGGCCTTGCTTTTTTTTTATTCCCTTTTTTTTTTTTTCTTTTTCCTAAACATGCTTTTTGCCCAATATCCTTTCCAAAATCTGTCTGACATTCAGTCAAATAGCCAGTGCCTAAGCAAAGGCCCTGGTTCCTGGACCCCAAAGCCACCTCACAGGAGGTCTGGCACTACGCCCTGGCAGAGGGCTTAGTTCTGGGGATTTGGTTCAGTGCAGTCAAATCAATCATCTCAGGCTGAACCAAATAACTCCAAGATGCTCTCACTGCTACTACTGTCCCATCTTCCCCCTTCTCAGCATGGTTGCTCTCAAGCTTTGTGCCACGTTTTGGTTGCACAGCATTGATGCTCCTGGGGCTGCACCTGGAGCATCGCTACCTCGCCTGTGTGTTGGGAAGGATGAGCTGCCTATGGCAGAGGAAGCTTCAAGGTGAGGTGATAAGAAAGCATCTCTGCTTGCTGCCCTCTATTCTGTTCTGGCTGGGCTGAGCCAGGTTCCCACAGTGCCTCCATCAGCCAGTAAGGGAAGGACTTTGCAGGGCCCCATGCCAAGGAACTCCCCCAGGGCAATTTTGTCGAAATCAGCAGATTTGCACCCTCTGATTTACTTGTGGCAGAGAGAGTTTTGTCGTGCTGGGGGAAGTTTAAATCTTTTGTCATGAATGTGCATGGAAGCTCTTTAATTACACATCTGGTTTTCTTAGTAGGAAAAAATTTGTATTTTCACCCAGCTATGCAAATCTGATCTCCAAATCCCCATAAGTGTGCATGTGCAGTAGTCAGATGCATAGTGCCTCTTCTTTTTAAACTTTCAGCTGAGATAGTCAAAGCATCTTGAAAACAGGAGGTTATCTTCATAGGGGTAGGGAAACTGAGGCATGGAGAGGAAACAACTTACACTGCAGTGTAAGGTCAGTATCAGGACAGTTGGGAACAAAACCCCTCCAACTGCTTTCTCCCAACAGCTGTTATTTCTGTCCCAGACCTGTATTTTAACCCCATGTGAAAGCAGAAATCCCAGTGAGACACTGGGAGTCTGGTTGCCATTGAGTGTACGGAGCAGCAGGGCAAATGAGATTCAGTCCTTGGAATTTTGTCAAAATTGTCACCAGAATAAGAAACAGTTAAAACTAAGAAACAATAAAACCTCATCATTTAGCAGAATCAGATGTTCAAAGGATTATCTTCGAAGGCCCTTTAGACTGCTTCAGTAAGGAGCAAAAAGAACCGAGGCAGAGATTTCCTTCTGGTTTGCATTCTTCTCCTGTGTCCCGAGTACATTAAATTGAACAAAAACATGTGACAAGATTCAACTTTATTGCTCAATGTCAGCTCTAAGTGAAGCAGGCAGGCAAGCTGCTACATGATACGGTGTCTGGATGAAGTCTTTGTCTTATTTACTGACAGCTATTGATACACCACTCTTCCTGAGACTACAGTGAAATTTTCCATCCTGGTAGGAGTATCGTTGGGTAAAGACCACCCCTCCCACCCCCCAAAAAACCCCACCACAAACAACCTTGAAATTGTGGCAGTCAAAGGGTATTAGTGATGAGAATTAATGATCAAATCCAAGATGCAAAGTTGCTACCACCAGGAAGGGAGCTGAATAGGTGACAGAAACACTGTGGCAAGCAGGGGCTGTTCAGGCAAGCACATCTTCCTCTTGTCCACTGCAGAGTGTCTGAAAAATGCTTGCTGGCACGGAAGACAGCCTCAGGGCTGATGAAGAGTCTGAGCAGGGGAATAGTTTGTGATATCAAAAGCTTTGAGACACAGGTTTAACTCTGCAGCCTCTCGCTCTTTCTAGAGGAAGGTGGGTGTTGGGTGAGCTGGGGCTCCGTCCTAGGGCAGCTGGTGCCACAGCCACGTGCTGCTCCTGGCGAGCCTGTCAGTGCTTTCTTATCTCCTTGTGTACAGCAGGAAAGGGGAAGCAGTAGGAGGAAGCGATTTCTCACGCGGCTTTGTATTTACTTCTAATTAAATGTTGCCAGTCGAGCTCTGTTTTCCCCCTTTTCACTACCGGCCGGGATGGGTCTCTGAATCACCCCGACGCTGTTCTCTAAGCTGACCACACACATGCATGCCCCGTTCAGAGGGAAGCTGGAGTGACTTCCATGGGGAGATAGCAAGTAATATAGAGCAGTTAATGGGCTAAGCCTCATGTTGCAGTGAGTTGAAACAAGCAAGAGAGCTGATTACTTTCAAGCAAATAAAATCACCAAGACTAGTGAATTCATTCCCCAGTTTTACGCTTTCCTTCTGGCAGTAGCTTGCGTTGTCTAGACAGGAAGATGTGTGCGATCAGCTTTAAAGATGCAGCTTTATACCTCCCAGGGGAGAAAGACCTAAATTCCTGACAAGCAAAGCTCTGTTGGGGTGAATGGGAAACAAATTATTCCCTTCTACTCTCTAAGGCAATCGGCATCTGTATTGCACAGGGCAGTGTTCTCACTGGGGCTCTCCAAAGGTGCCTGTAAGATTTGCAGATGCTCCTGCTTTTGTCTCGCAAAGCCCATCGCTGTTTACATGCAGACTTTCTGATGTGCAAGACCCAAACTAGAGATTGCCAAGAAAATTTGACTCTGAAACCCATCAATTAAAAAGGCAAAGGCAGGAGAGTGCAATGTTAGTGGAAACCAAGGTGCAGCGGCTGGTGAGCGGTGTTACCACCCCTCCGTGGCGTTTGCCGAATGAGATGGGCTGCCCCTGCAGCAAGGCAGAGTGCGAGGGGACAGGGACCTCGGGCTTCTCACTGTACTTTGGCTGCTTGTTGCCTGCAGGACCCAGCAAATCACTGCACCCCTCTCTGCCTGGCTTCCCCATTTAAGAATAAAAAAGTTCTTGTCTCCTGGGAATCCTCCTTCCTCTTGCTAATAATGTAGTTCCATATAGAATATAATAATGTTTAAACTCAAGTAAACATGTCCCAGATTCAAAGATCTAAATTCTGAAGGTTTCACTAAATTCCCTCTGTGTATGCATATGTTGTATCTATAGGTGACTACTTACAGAATCTAAGGAATTTGCCTTTCTTTCTGACTCCACTGTCAATTTATCACTTCGTTACCAGACAGCATAACTAAGTAGTGTTACAGGCTTCACTTGTGCAAAGAGATTTCCTATTCGTGCAGCACAGCAAAGGTGAAGCTCTGTTTTTAAATCCCCACAGCCAGAGGTGATGTGAACTGTGCAGGTGCAGGGTTTGGTTTGTCTGAACACTGGGGTAGGGACTGATTTAGAATTGAATTTCAAACTCCTCCTTATAAGTGCTTGTGTATTGGGAGCTGAGTTCTCAGTTTGTAAGAAGACCTGAGTTTTGAAATAGCACAGGGGGGAAAAAAAAAAGCATTGCTTCATATGCCTAATGTGTTGTCTTGATGGCTGTGGTTGCCAGTACCATCACAGGAGTTGTGTTCAGGTGGGTAACTGGACTGTCGATACACAGCAGCTAAAGGCACATCTGCTCATTTTTTGCATGCAGAATTACATGTGCTTTCCTGAAAATAGCACTTAAATACCCCTTTCTCCCAAATTTGACTGGTATTGATCCACAAATGGAGTGCAGAATGAGTGAATTTTATTTATGCAGAGGTGAGCTGATGATTTTAATCATGTCCCACATTTCCATTTTGTTTAGAAACCCAATCATAGCAGAAAACCAAATGAGAAAAGTCTCCTTGTTTTCTGAATGATGTTATTTATTTATCTGCCAAAGTGCTTTGCATTTCCTCAGGTCACAGACCAACCCATGTCTGGCTATGTTAATAATATAAGTGTTATGCAAAAGCAAAGTTTAAGAAAAATCTTTCAACTGAAAGAAATAGGATCTTAAAATCCCAAAATAGAGTATGGAAAGGTACACATCATGTCTGGCTTCTCTTTCCCCTGGTGGCAAATGTGACTCAAAGGAGTTGGGTTTTTTCCAGCTTGATCTGTATACAGTTTGGGGGAGTTTTATTGTGAATAGGTCACCTTATAATGCACCAAAATATTTCCTCCCAGAGTTCTGTATTCATAAATCTTTCTTGATTCACACTCTCTTGAAACTGAAATCCAGATGATTTCATTTTCTTCATGGGAAGAAGAATGAAAAAGAGTAAAGGAACACCTTGGCACTAGGCTGGTCCTCTCTGCTGGCACTCCTGTGGCCGGGCATTGTGCCTTCCCCTTGGGCAGCCGCGGGGCTGACGAGCAAAAGAGTAGGGCTGAAAAACTGAGACTTTCGAGTGGCTTGGTTATTGCTAAGAGAGGAAAAAATGAATTTCAAAGTTGTTATTTAAAAAATGCTTTATGTCTTTGCTTCTCTGTAGGGTTCTTTAAGGGTTGCTTTTACTCCTTCTTTGCTCCACCAAAGAAAAGATCAGTGTTATGGTTAAATACTAAAGCAGCTGCCTAGCATAGTGGAGGTGAGTGTTTATTGAGAGTAACAGTCTCTTGTAGTTAAATTTAGAGGAAAGACATATATCTGAAACATAGCTTTAGTGTGTTCTTTTATTGTAGCTCACAATGATTTTTTTCTACAAAAAAATGCAGCACAAAATATTAACTCATTTCTGTCCCTACCAAGCAGAGTTATCATCACTGTTCCCCTGTTACAGATAACCAGAGATATTACATGACATAACCAAAACTATGCAGTAAATTTATGGCAGAGCTCAGTGTAAAACTCTGATTTTAAAGTTCCAGGAGCATTTCTGTGGGCTGTCCATCTTCATTTTTTGTTCCTAAGTCATCTTGATGTATTCTTAGCAAGTGAAAGGTAGATGTAAATGATCACCTATATTATTCTTTAAAACATAATCAGTTTATTCAAGATGAGGACACACCCTTTTAAACAGGGATACTTGACTCTTAATATTTTTCTCTTTTTATTTGCATTTTATAATGCTGTTTTGATTTTACAGTGATGTCATCCCAAAGCATCACCATAATGCCATAAATTACCGAAAAATTATGTTACTTTCTTCCACCGATCAAACAATTTATTTAAAATCTGGCTCTGTGGAGGACCAGAAGGCTTTTTACTATGTGTTTTATACCCCCTCACCCAGCAGATGATACAAACATTGCCATATGAACAGTCAATTCTGTATACATTTATACAGACACATACCCACAGCCATACATATTATTAGAAGACCATGAATAGTTCTGCCTTGGGAGCTCATTCTGTACATGAGCAAACACGACTTAAAATTACTTTTAAAGGTGGCCAGTATTAAAAACTGTGTATGTAGCCAGTTCTGTTACAGCTGCTACTGACTGTGCTCACTGGGGGCAAATTTTCTTTTGTAATTTATTATCTGTTTTCCTCCGTTCCACTCTCCCACTTATAACTCTGGGATTTTGTTCTGCCAGGACAGAGGGTAGAGCGAAAGCTGCTTTGCTATCACTGTAATAACTGTTCCAGTCCAAAGGATCCTCTCGTCATCTTAGCTGGATCCACAAAGAATTACTCTGTCAGGCATGACGATAAACATGCTCAGTACTTAAAAACTACTCTTGTCTTCTCCTTTTCCCCTTGTGAAGACAAGGTGGCTTTTGGTCGTACAATGGCTTTTCACTGAAGGCCAGGAAAACTTGGATTTTGAAAGTACCGTACTTAAGATGAGTTTCAGTATGACTCCCAGAGGACCTGGGCTTAATGGGCCTCCATGGATAAACAGGAGTGATTCCTACATTCGTGCCTGTTCCTGGTAGATCCATCATGTTGACCTCTCTCGCATTTAATCTCCTATACACTCTATACTTTTCTAAATCTCCCCATGGCTGCCATCATATTTATCACATTCTTGGCAACGCTGCTTCTCCAGTACCAGCTCTAGTGCTTGGAGTCCAGCTCCACTCCTCCTCCACCTCGCTCCCAGAGCCAACTGGCATGGTTGCACAAAGCTCGTACTCTATTTTCCTTCCTCTCGATCTCCGCAGCGCTTGTGCGAGTGAGCTGTCGTAGGTGTCTGAGCTGCAGCTGGGCCGCATTCTGTAATTCTTTCTTGCACAGCCCCTACTTAAGGCCTGTTGACTTCAATGGAGCTATTCATGTTAGTGGAGGCTGCAGATTCGGGCCCTTGGGTTGTAAGGTCTCTGGGGCATAGACCTTGTCTTTGTATGCCTTGCAAATATGTGCTAGATGAGTAATGATAGCTCAGAAGAGTGAGTGTCGCTTTACATTTGCCATACTGAAGGAAGGTTGCCAGGATTGCATTGATGCTGCATGGGGTC
Source organism: Caprimulgus europaeus (assembly GCA_907165065.1). The sequence continues at coordinate 8,061,281 of OU015541.1, forward strand.
CCCTTCCAGGGGGGAATTAATCCTTTTATGCCTCCTGCTGACTGGTGAAAAGAAAAAAGAAAAAAAAAAAGAACAGTTTGGCCATGAATACCATTAGCTTAATCTTCTTTTTCTCTGATCTTCCAGTACTATTTGCTTTGTATGGCTTCATCAAGGTTTTGTATGTGGACAGAATAATTGAAAACAAATTTAGCATGTCTCAGACCAGAAAGTTCCCTTTCAGCTAGATCACTGGCTATGCGGTAGATAAATGTCTGGTTTTCATTTTTGGTTATGTGAGAAATTTAGAATGGTTTGATTTGTAATTTTGAATGTTAATAAGAAAGGAGAAATTTCCTTGTCTCCTGGCCTACAGAGGCATTCTGGCTTTCTTGCTTGTCTTGCAGCAAATGCTGTTTATAAAAACGTTATTTAGTACAGAAGAGTCTGATTATGTCCTTGAACCCTAGGGGCTCCAGTCTCTGAGGTCAGCTAAGACCTCCTTGTGCCAGGTACTGTACAGTCACAGACCAAAAACGCCACCTCTACCTGTACAGATAATATTTGAATGCAATGCAAGAGGAATGGCTGAAGGTGAACCAACAACTGGTGGAAGTCTGAGTTTCAAAGAGCAGTGAATCAGCACCAGTCCACAGAAGTGATTTCAGGAGAACATATTTCCTTTTAAGACTATTTAAGAATTCTGCAGACAGGGAGATTTGTAGGGTGGAGATGTAGATATTTAAAGGGAACATCCTCCCTGGGGGAAGAGGGGCAGGTGGGCAGAAAATGCAATGCTGTGAGTGTTTAAAAAGTTGATGCTGGTGTTTGGGGCTAGACTGGGGAAGTTTGGGAATAGGTGTTGATAACTGGGTAGGAAATGAGAGATGAGAGGGCAAAGAGCAGAGCTTTGAAGGTGAAGGCGGGCAGCTTATGTCTGGTATAAGGGAGACAGAGGAAGCTGCTCATGTCACCCTGAGCTTCACATCTCTCCAAAGCGAGAGGTTGGAAGGACAATCCTTCAAGCTGGGTTTGAAATGGATGTGAGCTAGGGCAAGACTGCACATGCCAAAGCCAGAGAAAGGGATGTGGCAGGGTTCATAAATTTCTGAAATGTTTATACATTGTTTAACATTGCAGTTCTCAAAATCACAGACACATTTGCTAGATACTTCCTGTTTAAGGGTGAAAAACCTTATTTTTTAACTGCAGCTGAAGTACGAATCACAAGCTGAGCTGAGGCAAAGTCATTTTAGCAAGTATTAGGCTCAACAGAAACTAGAGCTTGCAAGTTGGACATCACAGAGGGACTGATTTAAAGCTCCCTACGTCAATGGGCATCTTCCATTAGCTTTGATAAGGTCTGGAGAAGGTGCATATGGGAGTACCACATATATACCGTGTGTACAAATGCAAATGAGAGACAACTTCTGTCCTTACTGTGTTTCCTGCTGGCAGGAAGGCTCAAGTGTGGGGAGTCAGCTCTGCTTTGTAGTCAGCTCCGCTCTACCCATGCCGCAGAGAAAAATCTTTTGAACCTCATTGAGGAATCAGTCACTGCAAATTAAACAAGTGCACTCAAAAACAGACCTTTTGAGGGGATATATCAGTCTGTTTTGGAGACAACCAGAAAATTTCTGGTAATGGAGAGCTTGTCTGGATTTTTTTTTTCTTGATATGTTATTTTTTTTCTTTTTGATATATTTAGTATTATAACCATTAATGACATGCTTTCCATTAGCTCTCTTCCCTACCTATCATGGACTTCAGTGAATACTCTTAAGAGGGTGTCTGTTTCTGAGAATAGGAAGGAGTCTGTATTTACACATATCTTTATGTCTGTATATATCTCTGTATCTCTGTAGATGTATTTGGTTTCCTGACATGAAGGCATTGCAAGCCCTGTGTGCGATAATAGATTTTTAATCTCTTTCCAGCTTCACGGTTACATGGAGAACAAACCCTTGGGTCTTCAGATCTTCATTGGGACAGCAGACGAACGGATACTTAAACCTCACGCGTTCTATCAAGTCCATCGCATTACAGGAAAAACTGTCACCACCACCAGCTATGAAAAAATCATCGGCAACACCAAAGTTTTGGAGATCCCACTGGAACCCAAAAACAACATGAAAGCAACGTAAGCATATTTATTTTTATTAGGAAAGTTGAGGAGGTTTAAATTGGCATGTGAAGTTCTTTCTCCTGTGGAAAGGAGTCACTTAAATGAATAATGATATCTGCTCTGGAGGGACTCCCCTTTCCAAAGCATCGGGATGATATATGAGTGTAAAACCCTTTTACAAAAGCATGAGCAGCAGTTACAAGCACCTGGGTTAAAGCTGCTTAAAGAGTTACCATTCATCAGCTGACTATGCAGGCACTTTTGCTCTTTACCCCAATTGCTGTGGTGACTGTATTGTAATTATCTGTCATCTTCAAAGTCAGAATGGTTTTGTAGGGCACTAAGGAAAATGAGACTTGAATCTCAAGTCCTTATGCTGCAGTGATGCAATGAGAAGCAAGAAGCAGTAGACAGCAGAGGAAAGGTATACAGTTCATTTTACAACATTTAATGGAATAGAAAACATCTCTCCTGAAGTCAGCCAAGTGCTCTAGCCGTGAAATTGCACTCTTTTTTAGTAATAGATTAACAGAAAAGCTAGTACAGGCACATCTTTTCTGTATTACTTCTTCCAGTTTTATGAAGGCAGAGGGATGAAGTGGGCACCAGTCTGAAACTTCAGGCTTGAACATGTGCCAGGCAGCATAAGAGTGATTGCTCTGCAGAGGGATCAGCTGTATCTCCATCCTTCAGAGGATACTGACAACATTGGCACAGCAGCTCTGTTTTTAAGTCCCCTACTTCATCGCAAAATCCATGTTCTTTATATATCTTTTTTTTTTTCAGAAAATCTACCTCATTCCTCTCTTTCCTTCAAGTCTCTCCTTCCCTCTGCACCCAGGGAGATAAATAAAAGTCCACATCTCAAACTTAAGCAGCCAAGTGCTGAATAGAACATGACTGTTCCTAATGAGTAACCCTGGAGTAATAAACCCCTGCACACATGCAACACAAGGAACAGTGTTGGTGTAGGAAATAGCTTGGGGTTTATGCCTCCCAAAATGTGATTTTAATTCCTATCAAAAGAAGAAAAATGATATGTCTTTAAAACTGATATCAAAATGAGTTGGCAGTGCCTGTCTAATAACAGCGCACCTTCTGAGGACTATTGCTGAGCTGAAGATCTCAGGTTCTGTAAATATTAATTGGCGCATTCTCTTAATGTAGACAGGCATGTTTGCTAGGTTACACTGGGCTCTTAAGAAGTTAACCTGCACTTACACCAATATTAAGTTACAATGCTGGTTTAAACAATTCCAATACTTCCATTGCCACTCAGCCCCATCCTGCTCCCTACATCCCCTTTGTGCAGGGACATGGTGAATGGGAGCACAATTAGCTGGTTCGACTGCTGTGATTCCCTGCGGAGCTGAACTAATTTGCCCACATGCAGGCAATAGCTGCTGTGCAGTCTTAGGGCACTGAGCTGTTTGGAGAGCTACTGGTGGAGGCTTTAATGCTCTCCAGCTCGTGGAGGACTGTGGCACAGGCTCAGCTTCTTGCCTGCTCAGTGTATACTTGTTCTGGTTCACTCTCCCTGCCCTGGCTCTGCCATGTGCGCTCCTGTGCTTAGCATGGGAGGGAAAATAAGACTCAGGGTTATAATGTTTAGAGTGGCTTCTGCTGTCGCCAGAGTGTCCCTAGCTCTTAGCTGGGACATGCCTGGGACACACTGAGCCCAGGATCTTTGGGGAGGGGTCCAGCAGCATCCCTCATTGCGTGTCTGTCATTTCTTCCCCTGCAACTGCTGAAATGGCAATATCTAGATCCTAAACAGAACAAGTATTTGGAATTGCTCTTAACCTGGAGATCGTAGCAAAACAGCTTAATCCTCTTGACTGTCACCTATTTCTGAGCTGTTTAAGAGGAGAAAAGTTAAGCCAAATGATGTGTGTGTTTGGCAGGATCGACTGTGCAGGGATTCTGAAGCTGAGGAACGCAGACATTGAGCTGCGCAAGGGAGAGACAGACATCGGGAGGAAGAACACCCGCGTCCGGCTCGTCTTCCGCGTGCACATCCCCGAGTCCAATGGCAGGATCATTTCTCTGCAAGCAGCATCGAATCCCATTGAATGCTGTAAGTACCCACTCAGTTTTGCTCCTTCTCCGTCTCTTGCAACAATGATCATCTTGTCCCTCTGCTCCAGACTAGCACTGAGGGGAAAAAGCCTGACGTGCTCAGATAGGCAAACGCAAGGTGCTCTGCGCTGGCTGGGTCTGTGCCACTGTTTGAGTGACATGTGGCTCTCACCTACGTGCACTCCCTTTCCTGAAACAAGCTTTGGTGGCAGGTGGCCCTTCACGGTGCTTAGAGCTTGTGAGGACAGTGAGAGACTTCGGGACTTTTGCAAAGTTCATTTATGAGTGTGTTGCTGCTGGATCTGTCTGGCTAGGAGGTCTTTTCTGGGAGTAGGGAGACAGTGTGGCTGTGCTGCATATAGGGGCTTATATCCATTCTCCCTGTTTGTGCATGAGCGTGCAAGCTGCATGCCTCCCTGGGAGTGGTTTTACTTTGAGTGGAGGTGCAACCAGAACTTGTTACCCACAAGCTGGCAAGTGGTTGGAGGTTTTGAATTCAAACCTGGGCCAGACCCTAGCACTGTGGCCAGTTCTGCCTGACAAAGGAGTGACTGCAGCCCTCCGATCTGAGCTGTGGCAGGAACACAACTGAAATGGAGAAACAGGTTTGATTTTGAGGCTCAGGTACATCCTGGTTAGTGTTTTTTCTAGATGTGCTAAGAGGTGTACAGCTCAAGAGGCTGCAGCTGAAGCAGGGAAAGCCCAGGTTGTTCTGGTATTCCCCTGAGGGACAGAAGAAAATTTGTAGTTTGATTTCTGAGGGTCAAATCCTATAAGTGTGTAAGCTGAGAAATCTGCACCTCCCACTCATTTTAACATACTGGATCCTGAGAAAGAGAGGCCTCCAGCGAGGTGCCCCCTGTGTCACAGTCATTTCTGGAAGGGCTCCACCTACTTTGCTGGTTCATGTGCATCCTGTGATGCTTTTTGTTGGTAAATGGTGCCTTTTCAGTGGTTTGGGGATTTTACAAATACATAATGAACAGTTTTCCTCTCCCTTTGCTGAATGACTCACCCCTTTAGCAGAACCTGTCTTGCCATAAGTCACGTGAAGAAAATCACTGAAGAGTTTCTCATGTGTGAGTTTTATTTATTGAGATGCAGGCTTTACTTACATAACAACCGCTTAGAATAAGAGGGGAGCCAATTTTGGATGGGAAAATCAAGAGAAATTGTGACTAACGAATTATTGATGGCAGCTTTGAAAAAAATAGTAGAAATGAGTAAACAAGGCAAAGCTAAGGAGAAGATGGTGGATACGTACGATCTCTTGGCAATGTTTATGGGAAGATACTGACCATCAGAGCATTTTAGCAGCTGAGTGAAGTCTCTGGGCACCGTGATGGGCAAGGAAGAATAATGGGAGTAGCCACCACCTTTCTCCATAGGAAACAGTTACGATCCTTTATGGACCAGATGGCTGAAACAATAGTAGACTCCACCCCAAACATGTCCCTGCTGAAACAAAGGCCTATTTGCTAAAGGAAACATTCAGCAAACTGCAGCTTCTGTGGATAGGAAGGGAACTGCAGCAAAGGATCACCTGGCATCTCCTTCAACTTATTTTCCGAGTGGAAGCAGCCCATTCCTGCCTGCAATGGGGAGCTACTTGGGTGGGGAAACTCCAGGTGTAACCTGTACATCTACTGTACAGAAAAACAGCACAAGCCCAGAGCAGAGGATGGATGGTCCCCAGGTCATGCAGGGAGCCCTGCAGATCACACCCCACTTACTCAAATTCTCCTACAGGAAAAACAAGTATGAGTTAGCCAGGTATTTCTAAGACCCTTCCACAATTGCACATTGTGTTTGTGCCCATCATCAAAGAGCATTCAAGCAGAAATCCAGTCATGGTTTCCAGGAAAAGATCACATTTTTCCAAATTGTACGTGTGCACCTGATTTGCCTGTGCAATGACTGCTCTTTGTGATGGCTTGTTTAAGACGTCTAGGCATTATTACTGAGATGTGTTTGCTTTGATGAGTCTTAGGGGCAAGAAAAAAAAGAAAGTTTTATTTTTGGAATACTGGATATGCTGGCAATTTGGAGAGATGTGTTAAGGACTGTGCTTTTCTGAACTCATGGTATAAACTGATCTGGAGTAATAAGGCTCCTCCATTTAGAACATACGTTGCATATTTAGCAACATTTTTGTATTTCAGTAGCACTTCCTGATCGCAGCCCAGTTCTGGGAAGATGGTTAAAAACGTTAGTTGGTTCAGCCAGCATTAGTAATGCAGACTAAATCACACTAGAGATGATAATCTCAGTTTCTCACAGACAATCTGCACATGTTGCCTCAGGTAAGCTCAGGCGCCTGGCCGAGAAGAGGCATGCCAGGGCTCGGTGACATATTCCTGTGTCCCACCTCCCACCTTCCTGTGCTGCTGGGATTCTCTTTTTTTCCTTTGCTTTTCATTTTTTTTTTGACATGGCCACCTGGGAACACTTGTCTGCAGGGGCTCTCTGTTAAGATCTCTCCTGTCTGGTAGCTGTTAATAATATCCCATTGGGAAAGCCTTAGTAAGTAGCAGCTTTAAGATAACTGGCTGTTTCTACCAGTGGGGTTCCCCCGAGAGCACTGTTGCTACCAACAGAATAGCTGAGTGCTCTCCTCAGCAGAAGCTGATCCTGGCTCAAAACACCCACCGGTGTCAGCAGATCATTAGCTGCAATGAAGCAAGAACTGTGAAGTATCTGCTTTTTACGGGGCGATTGGGTTCCACCTCGTCTGTGTCACATTCAGCACTTGACAGGTTTTAGGAGGGGATTTCACAGGTTCAAAGCATCATCCGGAGCAAGTTCCTCCCCAGGCAGCTGTGTGGGAGGACCAAGGAGGTGATATGTTGTTAAATGATCAGTTATGCCTCAAAATGAACCTCATATCCAGACAAGCCTGCACATTCAGCAGCTTGCAGCTTTTTTCTCCTGTTGCCTGTTGATTATTTCTGAAGCCACTGAGGAGGCAAAGACATTTGAAAGCCCTCTGATAGTTGTAGCAACAGGCCATCACTTACTTTGGTGTAAAAAGCCACTGTCTTGTAGGTGTGGTGCTGGAAAGGTGAGAAAAATCCCTTCTCCTGGGTTTTGCTCCACACTGATGCACTCACAGGTGCTATGTGAGATGTCCTCACAGCCAACAGGTCCATGCAGCAGCGTGCCCAGCTCCCTGCTGGTGCACCCCTGCACACCTGGGTGCTGTCAGGTGTACTATGGCTGTTCTGCCTGACTGTCCATCCCTGCTTGTGCAGGTCTACCTTAGGCAGAGGCATAAGCCAGCTCATGTAGGTGAGCTCCTGCTGGGACAGGCAGGACTATCACAGAGCTGCTGTCAGAGAAGATGGTGAAATCACAGATGTGAAAGGTTACTGAGTTAATTTGTCCCTTCAAATACAGCCCTAAGAACAACAAGGCCCTCGGCAAATTGCCCAGGGAGAGCTTTGATATTTGCAGACTGGATAATTATTTTCAAACCGTTAAGACAATTTCTGTAACATTAGTTCTATTGATTTGCTTTGATTTACCTTTCACTATGAGCTGAAACTCATTGTTTGGTCAGTGAGTTTGGAGTTGTGTTTCTACTCCTTGGCTGAAGCATCCATGGAACAGAGGAGTAGTATCGCAGGGAGTTCGGAGGAGCCACATAAGCACCCACGAGGCAGCTTGTTTTACTCGCTGCTGTCAGCAACCAAAAACTGCTTTATGCAAATGTCTGCAAGATGTGAGTGTAAGGCTTAGGAGTATCATCCATGCTGTGTCACAGTTTTTATTCTTTTATCCTTCCCAAAGTGTGTCATGGTTCTTGTTTTGTATAATCTGTGTTTGCTGATTTTAAGCTCTGCTTATGAATCCCTTAAAATGCAAACAATTGCACTTGGCATGAGAGAAAGAGTCTAAAATCTTGTTCTTATAATAGATATTCCAAGGTGGTAAAAAAACAAAACAAACAAAACTTATTGCTAAAGAACTGTGTGTCCATCTGAGGAATTGAAATAGTTTCTATTACTGACTGTATTTTGTTCCACTAAATTGAGTCTAATATCTTATTTCCCTTTAATCAATTTCCCTGGAAGTTTCCTTTATTTTTCTCTCCTTCTAGTAGATTTTCCCATAATATTAGACAATCTGAGCCTGTGATATGTGGCACATTAATAACTACAGAGGAAAGAGCTAGTCATGTAAAAGAATGTTGTCTTGGCAAACCAGTGAGTGCTTTTCCTCGGCCAGGAGTTGTGCTGGTTGTAATACAATGGCAAGCAAGAAGGAGCCCTGGTTTATGGAGATAAAAAAGCAGAAACAAATGATCTCTGCACTTGGGAGATACTCATTTGCAAGTTTAACCATAACCGTGATTATTATGAGAGTAGCATGGTTTCCAGTTGAATTAAAGGGCTTTTTCCCCCCTTTCATTTCAACTTCAAGACAGTCACATAGTCTGCTGTAAATACAGCTGACACAAAAACTGGTGCTTTTTCTAAAGTGAACATTTTCTCTCTGTTAAAGCACAGAATTTAAAAGCTGATTCTGACAACATCTGCCACTTTTAATGTGCATCGAAAATATTTCAATCTGGAAAATCTGAGTCAGACAGAAGGAAAATGCCGGCCCTTTTTGCAGGCTGCAAGCCTTGCTATGAGGATAAACTCCTGTTTATTTTTTGTCTTTGCAATACTGCTGTTGGTAAAAGCAAGTGCCCCAGCATATTACACAGAGCATGGATTTCTGAGCATAATGTAAGCTCAGCAGATCTCCTCCACAAGGGATTAAAGGGAAATGCTGTGCATACCCGCAGAGATGATTGACAGAGAAGTGAACCGAGGCCATGGTTTTCCTGTCATTAATCACACGCTGGTTTGGTGAGCTAGCTGCAGTTCATAGAAAGTATCATACTTATCTGACACTGCTGCCATCAGTGCTTGTCACTCCTCCTTCACAAGGACCTCAGAAAATAAATCATGTGCAGAGAAGGAGGTGGAGAAAAGCCTGGTGCTTTTTTCTTGGGTGTCTCTGCAGAAACTGCTGATTAAGTCGTGCTGGAAACTGTTGTTGTTCGTACCAGCTTCTTTTCAGAGAGTCTAGATCAGATTTTCAAGGTTTCCCATCTAATCACAAGGGCTAAAAATTTGCTTTATTTACTTGATTCTCACTTAAGCCTTCCACTGCCCCATACTCCTACCAAGAGGTAATTCATCCCATCCCTCTGATTAGAAGATTGCTGCTCTCTAGGGTACCTTCTTGATGTCTACCTGCCTGCTAGAGGTGTCTCCTGCCTTTGCTCCTCCCCTGGCTCCCATACTGCAGCTCCCCAGCCTTTGCCTTTTCTCCCACCAGAGAGCTCAGCATGCTTCAGTGTCTGATGGATGGGATCAAAGTCTCTCAAGACATTAATGTGTTGGATAAGCATTGGGCACAGGAGCTCTGCTCCTATCAGTCCTACCGCAGGCAGGCAGCTCGTGGTAAATAAACACAGTGTGACAGGAGGAATGAAATATTTACTTTGGCTCATTAAGGTTTGCACTGAGGTAGAAGAATTAATCCCACAACAAATTATGACTCTGCTATTGCTTCTAGGGTTTGGGATTTTCTTTTAGCATCAGACACTCAGCTCTATCTGCTCTTCTGAAATGCACAGAAATCAGTGGCTGGATCCAAGAGCCTTTTGGGGCTTTGGAAAGACATGTCAGGAGTGGTGAGTCATGGCTTGAAGGCTTCCAGCACTGAGGTGAGCAGGGTAAGAACAGGGGGGTCCAAAAGGGACCTGGACATTTGGTCTGGCTGCACTGGGGTGCAGGCTGGGACCCTACCTCTTCTAGGTAGCCACATTTTTTGGTTTATGTGGCTTATGATGGCAGTTAGAGGTATAGAGGTAATGCTAGCTTTGTCCTCACTGAGCTGCAGACAAGCCTTAGTCTTGGTCCTTGTGATCACCCAGGGTAAGATCTGTCCTGAACTGTGGTCAGCTATGAGGACAACAGGTAAACCTAAGCTCTGGATCCAGAGTTGCAGGTTGCAGAAAGATGGTATGGAGCGGATTTCACTCTAGGAAGCTATTTTTTTGGCCTCTGTTTATGCAGATGTTTGCATGGAGACCTCCAGCTGTGCTGCAGAAGGCGGCACTGAGATAGTGTGCTGATATGCAGAGGCTGTAGAGTATCTCTGCTGTGGAAGTGATGGTCAGACCCGTGCTACTCTGTGCTGAGTTCACAAGGCTGTTCCTCCTGAGAGGCAGATCACGTTAGTGTTTCTGCTTTGCCTACATTACCCGATCCAGCCCTTACGGCACATGCAGGGAGAGAAATTGCCGAGACAGTTCCTCTCCGGAGACTGCTAAGAGACATGTAGCTTCAGTTAAGACTCCTCATAAAACGAGTCAGATTTTGGGCAAGACAAGGCAGCACTTGGAAGCTCTCCAAGCTGGTGGAAGGAAACACGATGCTCAGGCAGGGCTAGAACTGCTTGTCCCAGGAGACACATGAAGGAGGAGCACTGATGGGGAGAGCTGGGCAGCACAGAGGGAAAGGGGCTCTCAGGTGGAGCTGGGATCACCTGAGCAGCACAGTAGGGAAGATAACTAGGGTTTTCACTTTGCACCTGCTAACAGCTATGAGCAGTGCTCTCCTGGGGTAGATTTGGAGCCATTTATCCAGGTAGTCAGTTGTCTCAAAATATCACTTTTTCTTTCTAGAAGCCAAATAGCCTCTATGCCAAAACCCCCCAACAATTATAGATGCTGCGGGGAGGTAGGGGAGCAAGAAACATCTTCACCCTGCCTTGGCACCTTCCTTACAGTCAGCCTCCAGGCTCATGCATCCCCTGGGAAGCATTCAGCCTGCCAGCCCAGGAGTTTAGGCTGTCTTAGCCTTTCCTCCACCTGCTGGCATAGGGAAGGGGTAAAGGCTCATCCCTCAAGAAGCACCCTGCGGCCCTACAGTGGGAGCACATGAGCCTGGGTGGGCTGTGGGCAGCAGCCCACAGGCTGAGGCTGGTTGGAGGTGGTGCAGCGCTCCCAGACAGCAGCTCCCTTTCTTTCTTGTGTCACTGCGTGCATTGTATTTCTTGGCACCATGCATCCGTGACATCTTGATTTGCAGACAGTCAAATAAAATAGAAAAATAATGTCCCCTGTTAATAGGTTGACACACTGCTTCAGGCCAAGTGTGAGTATTTCTATAGGATTTGCTTTGCTGCCTTATGTCAGTAACTGTTGCTATTGAAAGTAAACACCCCAACTGGTTAAATCAACAGCGTTTTGTTTATTCAAAGCTCATAAACTCCAGTAGCTGTAGGTCACTTTATGAAGTGCCAACCCCTGGGGGAAGAGAAGGAATAGTGTGAAATTATTGCATGCAGTCCACCCATCATGAGCCTTAGAGGAAGGGGATTTATTAGCAATTAATATTTCTTGCAGGGGAAAAAAAGTAATCCTATTGAGGCAGCTCCACATTGAACCTTGAGCCTCTTTACTGGTGGAAATGGGGAATGGGGTGAAACCTTCTCAAAGGCCTGGGTGAAAAAAAAAAAAAGAAAGATTTTGGAAAATGAAAAGTGGATTTTTTTTTTTTTAGGAAAGGGCTTGCAAAGCACCTAGTGGGAGGAGAAGAGTGCAGGCAAAATGGGGCCGAGGAAACCCGGCACTCAGTAGGGACCTGTATTCCTCTGCCCTTCCCCATAGCACACTATCTGCGTTGAGAAACTCAGCTGAAACACTTCCAAATGGTATCATTCTGCAGCACTTACAAAGCACACATGGGTTTTGTACACCTACAGGTGTGACCGAGTCTGAGTCAGGATGAAAGCAGTTTGGAGATGCCTATAGGCAGCTCATGCTGTAGCCATGCCTGAACATAGCTCTGCATCAGCCTGGCTGCTGCTGGCCGCAGAGCTGCGTTGGGGCACCCACAGAACACCTCTGCCCGTTGCAGAGGCCACTGAGGCCGCCCCAGCTCAGCTGAGGATGGCAGAAAGGTTTTTTGGCATTTCCTGAGAGCCAGGGCGCACGTTCCCGGTGAACCGGCTGTCCTCCCCGGCTCCCTGGTAGGTCGCAGCGTACACAAACACTGTGCTCTATGGAAGTTGGACAGAGGCTTGCTCTTCAGCAGCGATTTCCAACTTGCTGAGATCCAAATGTAATTAAGATGAGTCAGACGGTTATTTCCAGGCTAAAATTTGTCCTTCCTCGTCCTGAAAAAGCCTTGAGAACTACTGATCTGTGGGATGTCAGGTACAAAGCTCTCTACTGGCACACTGAAGTCAGAAAGAGACGTAGATTAATGTGGAATTTTGATTATTTGGGATGCTTTGGAAGTGATATTTGTGGATTGGATAGGAATAAATAGTGTCCAGGGCAAAGCTTAAATATTTTCTCTTGACTATTGTAGACATGTTTTTGATGATTACTATTGACTCTTAAGCCTTTGAGGTTATAAATCTGTCTTTGTGATAAATCCAATTATGAACTCATAAAAAAAATGAGTATTTAGGGAAAGGAATTAATCATACAGCCATGTGAAAGAAATTAGCAGCTTCTGTAAAAATAATCTGAATATATATTCTTAATTGTCAGTATCTTAGCCCAGCTGTTGTTATATATTTGAAGGGAACAATGAGTCATAAGTTTTTTTTTTTTTAAATAGACTTTAAAAAATTCCTCTCAAATGGCACAAGAAAGTTATAAATATTAAATTATCTATATTTTTAACAAGTGCAAAAACTCTGTGTCATGACTGGCAGAAAGGGTTCAGCTGAGCTTGTCCTTGCTAGAAAAGCTGCTCCTGTCTTCTGCAGCCACCTGTCTGAAAGGTTTAATGCTTGTGTTTTCCTACCAAATAGGATGTTCTTCATGCAGTGAGAGAATCTGTACAGTTCTCACCACAGGCAAGAGCTGTTTGGTTTTGGCTTTCAGAAGGTTGCACAGCAGTAAAAGGGAGCTGGGACCAGGTCACAGAGAGCCGAGCCTTGCCTGTGTGCGAGTGGAAGGCCAGTGCTGAACGTGTAGGATAACATTTCCTTATTTTTGGCTCAGCAGCCAACGGTGTTCAGTGAAGGGAAGACACAAGTGCTCAGGGTGCTCTCTTGGGAGCAGGCTCTTTGTCAGAGAAAGTTAACATCCAGCCAAGGCAGCTGTTAAATAGATGAGCGGCATCCTCTGGAGGCCTTTCCAGTTGGGGTGGATGAATCTGGAGGAGTTTGAGTGCAGGTCATGAACTCACAGTTCACCAGACCCAAACTGCTGCCCACCTGGTCTGGTCACAGGGAAGCTCATGATATTTTCCAGCTGTCTGTGTTGTAGGGAACTATTCTTGCATCTTCACTTTCTTCAGCTCCTGCCGCTTGTTCACGAACAGTTGGAAACAGGCTTGCAGGGATGGTGACCAGGATTCTCCGAGGCTCTTCTGGTTGTGCAAATGACTGTTTTAATGGGTTGAGAGGAAAGGAGATGGAGAGATGGTGCTCTCCTGGTTTTCTGGCTCGGGAAAGAGAGAATAACTTGACAAAGTCACGCTCCAATTTTGTGGCCAAAGCCAGTAAAGACCTTAGAATCCTTGATCATGTACCTACCCATCTGGATCCCACCCTACCTTTTCTTTCCGTGCCTTTTATAACCAAACTCAGTCTGCAACACAGGGTCCTGCTCCTCAGACATTCAGGTCGCTGTAAAACATGCTTGCAAAAAGCCCAGGCTGCAGCAGAGTCCTGGTGTGACCCCTCCTGCTCCGTGATTGCCCCTCTTGCTGTGTGCACAAGCCTTAGTGCCTGCACATGGAGATGCTGCTTTTGTTGGCAAACAAACTGTTCCAGGCCCAGCGTAGTCCCTGTTCTGTAGAAGGCAGTGAGCTGTTGCAAAGAGGTTTATTTTTATTTTTATTCTGAAGGAATTCAGTGTTTTTCAGTGGAATCCCCTCTGCAGGTGGAATTTTTGGGCTCCAGGACTGTAGTGTGCCTGCACTTGAAAATTTGGCCATTTATTTGGAAACAGAGATGGGCAAGTTCCAGCTCATTCATCCAAGCTGTCCTTTCTCAAGGACAAGGAGTAAGGCCAGCACAGCTGAAACACTGCAGCCAGCTCCTGAATGTTTCCAAATAAAATGCCTTGAATAAGTTTATTTTTCCCTCTCAAACCTAAATTTAGCACTCTGGAGAAGCTGCTTTGGCAGTCAGCGCATGGTAACGATGACAAGATCGATCTGTGGATAGTTCTGAGAAGATTTGGAAAGTCCTGGTAAGACAGAGTTGGTTTCATTCATGTTTGCAATTTGTCCACAGCCCAAAGGTCTGCTCATGAACTCCCAATGGTTGAAAGACAAGATATTGATAGCTGCCTTGTTTATGGAGGACAACAGATGATCCTGACCGGACAAAATTTCACAGCAGAGTCCAAGGTGGTGTTCACAGAGAAAACATCAGGTAAGGCAGGTTTTTTCTAACTGTCCCTAATAGGATAAGGCAAATCTGTAGTGCTGTTGTGTCTCATGGTTTGATCCTAAGATTTGTGCTTATGAGTAACTCTACTCAAGTGAGTAATCCCAGTCAAGTTCATATAAGTAAAAACCAAATCGCTTCATGTAACCATGTGGGTAAAATTAGACTTGGGAGCAAATATTTGTGTTATTGGCCTTTCAGGCACTGTTGAAGAGTAAATCAAAGCCAAGTCATGGGGAAAGTTCACAAGAATACAGGCACTGGGAATCAGCAGGAACAGGATATGTTACCAAAGAAACGGGATAACTGTTACATGTTCCTCTATGCTCTTTTAATCTCATGTTTAGGGAACATGTAGAAATCATAATTGAAATTAACATTTTTTATTGATGTGAACTACAACAAAAGGTTGCATTTTTTTCCCTTTAGAAGTCTGTGGGTCAAAAAAATGTGCATAATGGATATTTTTATATCAGTTATTTTTATATATATACTGAGATACAAGAATACATCACTTAATCTTCTATATTTTTTCAGATATTTTTATGTAGGCTCAGACCGTAGCAAACCAAATCAAATTCAATTCAAAGAGAAAAGTCCTCTGTTATAGCCCAGTGCTGGTTTGTTTTTTTTTTCCTAGTAGAGCTACTTCTTTTGAAACATATCCTGCCAATCTTGCTAGCTCTTGAGCAACCATGGAGGAAGAATGAGTGGCAGATTGTCAATCCTCTTTTCATCTTACCTACTTATTTGCTTCACTTGCACAGAGCCAGTGCAAGATGGTCCCCAACTCTGACTGGTGTTGGATGAATATAATTAATAGGAATAATGAATGGTTCCCAGGAGTTATTTAGTTGCCTAGCATCATCTTTACTGCCTTTGCTGAGCTCTCTTTATTGTGTTTTCATAATGGCATGCTATAATAATCACTTGATTTCTAACTCAAAGAATACCTGACCCCAGAAAATATGCATAGCATGATCTGATGGTTAAGGTGGGCAGCAGAAATCCAGGTTTTCTTGTTTACAGGAGGAAAGGCAAACAAATGCATTGTACTGTAGTCAGTTACCTGTTTTTTCAGATATGAATTGTTTCTTGTCTAATATCATACACATGCAGGCATTTCATCTCACCTCACTACGCAGTGTATGTATTTTATTGGATTTTCTAAGACTTTTGCAGATGGACATTTGTTTCTTTGTAAATGGTCTGGACATGTTTAATTTACCCTTCAACAGGCTTGATTTTTGTATTCTAAATAATAACAGCAAGGTCCAGGGATCAAAAAAGCTCTTTGCAAATATGAAGGGCCAGACTCAACCATCCTTTACTCCTATTGATTTTAGCATGACAAAGAACTCTGCAGTATGAAAAAGCAGCAGCCTGTTTTATGTAAACTTTATGTTCCCTTTATTAAGAAAGGGAAACTGTTAAGAAAACATGTTGCTCCAAGTTTTCTGTTGGTAAACTAAGGTGGAGGCAGCTTAAGCAACATATCCTGTGACTTGCAAGGGATTTAAGAAATTGCATCACCCAAGTGAGCAGCATGTGCATCATTTATGGGGTATTGCTTTTGGCAAAAAGTAAGAATTGAGCCAAAAATTAATGTATGTGGGCAGCAGCTGGTGACATGGGGGGCGGGAGGGAAGCATGCTGTGGGTCCCAGTTTCTTCCCACATCACCAGCAAACCATGCTATTTTACACCAAGAATTAAAGGCTCTAGGCCCTTGAACTGTGAAGGTTCAGAGGAGCCTGTGCAGTCAGAGCATTTTCTTGGCAGCCTGTATTTCCTTTTAAGCCCATGTATTAATTCCTTCCCACTGTGCTGCCACTGTTCCGTCAATGTCAGCAAATTGTGAAGGTGCATGGGAACATGCTTGGCAGCCCATGATGGTACCTGTCCCAAGAATGTTTTGCAGTAAATAAAGGAGATGATACACTAAAAAGAGGTAGCTCTTAATGCCATTTCGAGGAAACATCCAAAATGTCCTGCCCCTATTTCCATATAACAGCAGAGAAGGCTCTGGCTGAAACAGATGTTAGAAAGTAAAAAGAACAACAACATTTTCCACACTAAATCTAAAGCTTTTCTTCACTGCTGGGGAAACTGCTTATTTTTTTTTTCTTCCTTTTTTTTTACCTTCTGGTAGTGGAGAGGCATGACTGATCCCAGCGGCAGTGCCCAGTCTGGAGCAGGGATTTGCATGCTGGTGTTCCATATCCTGCCTCCCCTGCCACCCCTCTGCAGGCAGTCTGAGTCTGCTGGACTTGAATAAATGATTGGTGGAGAGGGAATTTAGGGGATAGGAGGCCCAGAGTCAAATCTTTGGTCTGAATCAGAAGTCTGTGTAGTTTGCAGTGGGTTATCTGGGGGAACTATGCTTCATGCTGAAGGGGAGCTTGTTCTCTCTGTATCCATGTATTGTAATGCAGCAATACCTCTTACAGTTATGCCCTCAAGTGCTTTTAAGGTGAAGATCACTTTCTTTAATAGGTATATGTTGAGGTGAGGAAGGTTAAGGAGCTGAGCTGGATATGCAGATCAGACAGGGGCTGATCTAACTCTGGCTGACTGCAGCAGATTGAGAATTAAGCCTTTGTGCTTAGGTTGTCAGAGGTTGATGAGTGTCTCAGCCCGCCTGAAAATTAGGATCTTATGGACCTGTGACTTGCAGCTTTCCTTTTTATAAACTGTAGACAATTTCAGTTATCATTACTGTGTCCATGCTTAGTTGTTGTTGCATTAGACTGCATGAACACAGAACAAAAAGGCTTAGTTCTGCAGCCCGATTTATCAATTAGAAATGTCACTGGGTGGAAGGAGGAGGTGGATCCTGTGCTCGCCTCGGGGAGCTTGCTCGCTGCAGATCTGATCTGCACAGCACCTTGCAAAAAGCACTGATAAGCTGCTCAGAAGCAAAGCAAGCCACAATAAACATTGCAGTGGGTGGATAGTGAGTCGCTGGTGTGACCCTGCCATTGTTGCGCCCTTTCTCCGAGCGCAACGCTGCCTGGGGAGCCTGCCAGAGAATCGCACCTTTGTGAAGGCAGGAAGATGCACCAGCTTGCAGGGGACACGTTATTTTCTTTGAGTTTCATTTTAACAGCTCACAAGCCTTGCCTGTGCTAGCAAGTGGTATTTGACTTCCCACTTTGGCTGCCCATTTTAGCTCTCCTAGTAAGGACAAGGGTGAGAACAGCAGTGTAGATAACCATCAAATAGCTTTTGGCATGCCGTACTCCATAGAGCTCCTTGACTTGGCTTGTTTGTGCCATGTTTCAGATGAGAATAGCAAGACTCTTTTTTCCCCAAAAACTTTTGTGCAGTTATCTTTGTTCAGTGAGATATTATCCTGTTAACTGTTTCAAAGACTCCAGAATCCGGGTGTACTTTGAATATGGGGTCTGAATCAGTGGCTGCAATGAATCGGCAGGTCTTATAAAACTGAGGAAGTTGCTGTTGGGGCTCACAATAGTAAATTAGGTTTTATCCATCAGGTTGACTCTCAAAGCCTGTTTCTGAACTTTGCAGGCAGTTCTTCACTCACTGCTAGCAGTGCGGTGAAACGTGGAACCGTTCATGTTTGTGACCAAAATACAACATGCTTCTAAGAACAATAATGAATAGCTTTTACTTAGTTACACAGCACTGTAGATATGTATTTTTCTCCCTAGAAATACCTGGAAAATAAAGAATATTCCCCAAATTATACTGGGATGTCATTATGAAAATAATGGCCTTGTTGTATTACGTGTACTACAAACTATTGCAGTGAGCTCGCCAATGAGAAGTCTGTTAAAGTCTCATTTTAGGCTTGCGACAGGAAATGGCAGCAGGAAGCAAACTGAAGGGGCTGGAGCTCAGTGCTCTGTGTGCGAGCGAGGGGATAAAGTACTTTGAAATTATGATGCATAAATAGCATTTTCTTAATGATAAGGTTTACTAACATGCAAGCATTGTAATTTTGAGTTCTGTTTAAGGTTATCTCTTCCTGGTGAAAGATTGTAATCCATAGCTGCTGTAAACCAGGGGAACTCGTGAATTCAGTAGAGCCAGTCCAGCACACAAGAGCAGAGTTTGGCTGAAGGGGTTTCAAGATCTGAACTCAGACACACATAACTGAGCTCAGCTCAATAAAAACAGGTCAGAGAAAGCAACTAGATTGGAATGTACAGAGAAAAAATTTAGAAGTGTATGTATTTTAATTTTGATCTGGAAGAGAGTGCTTGAAAAGCAGTCATGGCTATCAAGGGTTTGGAATACGTTAAAGGTCAAGGGTGTTAGTGTTTGGTTGGGGCCCAGATCTTACAGTGCAGTTAAAAAAAAAAAAAAAGATTTGGAATTCCCCTTTTTATTTGTTTTAATTGTCATGTAATAATTTGCAAGTCAGATGTTGTTGGTTGCATTGTGTTTACTCCCATTTGTGTACTGGTTACTGCTGCTCTGCTGTGAGTGATAGAGAAGTTTCGTGTTTCTTTGGGAGAAAAGTGCAAATGGACTCTGCTTTCCCCTGCCAAACTCTTATGGTGGCCACATGGACATCATGAATCATCGCTAGGACAATGTGGGTGGTGGAGGAACAACCCAAACAGAAAGCGTACATCTTTGGAGGAGATCCACCATAAATCTTTCAAGTCAGCAGTGCACTATGAAGAGAGGAGGTGGTGCTCTCTGTGCCCTTTGAACTGATGCAGCTGTCAAGGCCTCTGAAGCATGAGATGCTCAAAGTCCATTTGATAAAAATGTATCTTTCCAGCTCTAGATTCAAACAATGGAGTTCTAGTTTCTTTTTCCCTTGAGTTTCTGCATGTCTGTCACCTTGGTGATCTTTTTCTGACAGTGGTTTCTTAGGATGATAATAGCTAGAGCAGGTGAGCTTGAACATCTTGAATGCCTGCTGGTTTCAGGAGAGCTCCCTGCAGGGCAGGATCAGGGCCATTGTGTTCAGTGTGTCAGTGGCGAGTTGAGGCTTTCATCGGCACGGTGCCCAAAATGCTGTGTCTGAAGGGAGTCACACGAGAAACGAACCACAGGGCTTGTGCTAGTGCCCAGGACACCAAAACTCACAAGCCTTTCTTCTTCCCTCCCTCTTGTTCCATCTTGTACCTCCTCTGGCTCCATCCTGTACCCCCTTTGGCATACCTGGCAGCTTTACTAAAATACATGAAATGAGATTCACAGAGTTTGGTGCTTCAGGCAGGGCAGTAGCATTCACGTCTTCACGCACAGCAGGAGCAGTGTCACTCTGCTTGAGGTGGGCATCAGGCCTCCAACCCGTGCCCATCCTCTTTGGGGGTACATATGTGTTGCTGTGTGCTGGGGATCGCTGTAGGAGATGGGCTCTCATTGCACATCCAGCTATGCCATCTGCAGTGGCTTGGGCACTCCTAAGTGCCCATGGCCACAGGTACCTGTTTTACCCCAGTATATTCATTTACATCCCTTGCAATGGCTTGTCCATCTCTGGAATAACAATAATGATAACAACTATTCTGATGATATCTGTACTGCTTCACAGTGTATCTCTGATTTCCAGCACTTCTGTACATCTCTCA
Source organism: Caprimulgus europaeus (assembly GCA_907165065.1). Next base: position 8,081,440 of record OU015541.1, read on the forward strand.
TTGCAGACGTGCTTTATTTTAACTCTGGGTAAATAATTCAATTTATTTGAAACATATTACTTTCACTTTTAAAAGCAAGCAAGCAGGCTTCATAGGGATTTTGCCCTCAAACTTGCACTTTTCAGTATTCCTGCTCCATCACAAGCCAGCAAATAAGCACAGCAGCGCTTTCTGGTTTTGGAATTTCAACTTTCTAGAAAAAGTCTTTGTTTATAAAGCACAGTAAGTTGGACCCAGTGATGCTATCAATCTTCCTGCACCTCTCCCTGAAAGAGTTAAAAAGAAATCACAGCTCCCTAGAAAGGTTTCATATTCACAACTTAGAGCTGGGGAGAGTGATGATTTATGAAATATATATTTAGATACAGTTAAAATGCACAATAAATTTTTTAAATTTAAGAATTTATAGTTTCTTACATCATTCCCTTCTGTCCTGCAGCTGCAGCAAGAGCTGAATACTTCTGGGTGTTTGGGCATGGGACTTGCTTATGAAAAGCAGCCAGAGAGTTCAGTGAAAGGGGGTAAATCCTTTGTTAAAGGGGTGCAGGAGTCCTCAGCATTCAGTCCTGGAGCAATGAACAGCTATACACAACCAGGCCACAACGGGAAGAGTGGGGCAGCTTTGACAAGCAAGGAGTGATGTTTTACTTTGAGCTGAGGCTCCTGGCATGGCTGAGTCCGCAGAAAGAGTTGCCCCAGACGCATGAATCCCAAGGCACACACTGGCTGACTTTTTATCATAAGCAAAGCCATTTTGCCACACTATTGCAAGTGCTCTTCTATGCAGTGGATGCCTTTTACAGCCCATATGTGTTGTATAAATTCTGCTCAAAATCAGCCAAATGACTTGAAACATGAAGCAGTCTGGCCAGGACAATTCACTATAGAAAACTGTGATGGGATGGCAATCTGGCATGTATAATGTGACTAGAAGGTGGCTAGTGTGTTGGTTTTGATGATAGTGAGGAGCCAGGGCTGAGGATCATGGTCCTTTGTGAGAGATGTGAAAGGAAATTCTAAGACTGTCCACAGTAATGTTCCCCTTTTCTGTTGTATCAAGTCTGAAATCCCTGACCGTGCCCCAAACAGGGAACTAAAAGCCTTTAAGTAGTCTGATAGTTTCATGAATGACCAAACAACTCCCAGGGAATGCAAAAAATAGCAAACTATTTTCAACAATTATCTCTTTGAACTTAATGATGCAAAATTAATAATGCATTTTTCTCAGGCAAATTAAAGATAAGAAAGGCACCAAAATTTTTTTCTTAAACTTTATTTTTTTTTTCCCAGATCCATCCAACAGAGATGTTTGCTATTGACCCCAGCAAATAGTGTTCTCCTTGACTTTATAAATTAATGAACTGAAATAGAAGGTTTAAGCTATGGAGAATTGAGGGGAACAGGACATATCTTAGAACTAGGATCATATCTCAGTCACAGACACAGTCCATTGCTGAACATGCATTATAGTGCAAGTTTTTAAGGTGTCTTAAAGGTAGCCTAAGACAAAAGCCCAGCACCTGGGGAAGAAAAACAAACTGTTGCTTGTTTTGTTTTGGTTTTTTTTTAATGTGAAATGCTAAGGAAAAAGTTGCAAATATCTGGGATTAGTTAGTAAAACGGAGAGTGGTACTGTAATCTTAAACGATTAATTTGTTTCCAACATGTGAGGTTCTACAGAGAGTATATGAAATAAATCTGCTATCTTGCTGTATTCTTGACAGTTTAGAAGAGCACACAAGCACTGGCACTTTCTCTGCTCCATGCAGTCTGTGGCTGGAGTCCAGCATTTAAAGCTGGATGCACATCTCCACTCTGTATCTGTGGAGCGATGGGATGAACCAGAGGAATAAATTGTAGATGTCCCTGTTGGGAGGCCCACCTGATTTTTGCATGAGCTAAAGGTGATCACCTTCCAGGTTAAGCTTCCCTCCTCATGGCTTGCAGTGCACCAAAGGAAGGTGGCTGCAAAGCGGCGCACAGGTCCTGCTTGGCAGTGTTCTCTGCAAAAACATCTCAGAACTGGGGAGGATCAGGGAGGTTTTGTTCTCTTCGGGTTTCTGTTTTGTTTGTTCTTTCTAAGTAAAAGAGGAAGGCATCTCAGCAAATCCCACCTTTTGTGAGCACTGAAGAGTACCAAGTATTAATCAGGATTAATTAGAGTTTGCCCTTTTTTGCTGTGCAGACTAGAAAGTTTCAGGGTAAATGGGACACCGTCTGCTTTTCCTTGCTGTTATAGCTGATGCAGATCCAACAAACCTTCCTCCCCACAGGTTTACCCCCTGGCTAAAATGTGTTGCTTGCCCCAGGTGCTTTTGTAATCCCACGGGGCAATTGTCAGACATTAAACTGGGGATCCCAGAAAAACACTGCAAAACAGGAAAAAATCTAAGGATCACACACACAAAAATGCAGAAGAGTGTGGCTGCAGAAACGGAGTTGCCATAGCTGTTAGAGACTCAGCGAGACAGGGTGGAATCCAGTGTTTTGGAAGGTTTCCCCGTATGACACAAGATTTTGGAATTTTACAGCTGGTAAATCCTTATTAACACAGGCAGCCACTACTGGCCTGGATTCCCTGGCTCACTGTTTACTATGGGGGCGCCTAGTGGAAGTATGCCTGGTCCTGATTATTCAGCTTTGAATCTTAATTGTTTAAAGAGAATATTAAAAAATAATATTAATCTTTGGAATAAACAAAAGGCAGAGAGACATTCTCCCATCACCTGTTGACAGAAAATTGATCATGTAAAAAGCTGGCATGGGGAGTGGAATTCCCTATTCTCCCACTTAGTCATCGCATCCTGGTGTGACTCATTTTATTACATGGAGGTTCCCAGTGGTTTTATTTTGAGAGGAGCTTTTGTTTAATAATTTATACACATACACACACAAACACACGTATAATCTTAAAAAAAAATAAAATCTATTTTGATGAATTGGCATAAAGGGTTCATTTGGAAGGGCTCTGGAGTGACAGACTGCCCCTGCTGCTTCACTACTCAATTACTGTATTTATGTTTTATTTTAGTGTGAATTGAATTCCTCAACAATAGATGGAGAGAAATCTCCTCTAGACTTGTTCTCACTGTGCAAAATGTCAGATTTGGGGCTGGGCTGGATGGCGGATGACTAATCCATTGGCCTTTTACCTCCCAGACCTTGACTTGTATCTTTGGCCTTGGTGACTCAAATTTATATCCACAGTGAAATGAAGGCACTGGCCTCAACTCATCATAAACAGGGCTTCATTAACTGCAGTGGGCAGTCTCCCTTCAGAAAGAAAAAAAGATCCATGGAAACCAAGCTCAGTGAAAAAATCAATAACTGTACTTTTGTGAGTTTTAAATTCATTCATGCTGTGTTTGAGAACTATTCTGAGGTAAAACTTAGAAGGAGACAACTGCTTAGGACTAGATGCTGAGCAACCTTGCACTGACATGAAGCAGAGTGAACTTCTAGCTGAAATCAGAATTTGTCCCTGAAAAGAGCAACAGAGACTTTATGTGAGTTTTCCCCTGCCCAAAAGGTTTCCTCATCCCATAAGTTCTGTCTGTTCTGCTGGAAAGCATTCATTGGTGTTTACTTTGTTCTTGGAGTGGCTCTAAAAAACAGTCTGTTTTCCAGAGATGCCTGTCATCTGCTGATGAAAGCTGACAGAGGTAATTGTTATGTTATTTTGGAAGACCTTCCAAGAAACACAGTAAATAGGGACAATTCATTGCAAGCCCAAAGGGAACTCTGCAGAAATGTGCAGTCAGGGCAGCTGCCCCACTAGCTACCATGCTCAGTTTCTTTGGGGAACTAGCGTGGTTTGATGCCTGGGAAAAAGGTAACAGGTTGTTCATTAAGTAATTTGTGTAATGCTTGACTGAAAAGCAATGTACATTTTTAAGCATAAAATCACAAGCAGGCACAGAACCACATACTGCATCGGCACAATAGTATACTTAGTCTTCAACAGGAGAGAAATGCAAAGAAAATTTCCTGAACCTCTCAGTCCATCAGTCATGCTTGTTCAAATAAAGCAGTAAGTTTATTTCTCTGCTAGTTACTGACCCCAAAGTCATGAGTAAGATATCGTGAATAATGTGTAAAGGCTGTAACTGGTTCAGAAAACCTTTAATTGGCTAATTAAAAAAAGCCCTATAAGGGGCTGCAGAGAATCACCCAAAATGTTCCTAATGCAGAGTGACATTTTGATTTTCCCCTAAGTTTGAAGCAAGACTTTTGGTATGATCACAGTTTGAGTTAGAGAGGGTAGAATTACTTTCTTCCAACAACTCATTCATTCCTCCAAAGAGTGCTGACACAATCAGATCTCTCATCAGGGTTTAGTGCTAAGTCTCATAGCCCTGAAGCAGCACAAAAATCTCTATTTCCTGAACATTTCACTGACCTGTACTGTTAAAGAGTTGCCAATGAAGACAAACCATTAAATGAGCGGGGAACCACAACAGTAAAAATACTGCATGAGGCAGCCATGGTTGGTAAGACTTCAGGGTCCAAATCCAAAAATATTTTTATCAACTTTTGTGGATCTACTGCTCCTTTCAGCGGCACGGATTGAATTCCCCGTTGTGGAGGTAGAATTTGTGACACACCACACACGTTGACCTGGCACCACATTCCTGTGTGATCCCTGTGCACACTGGGACATCATTGCAGTGCCCTGGCTGGTGCCTATCGCTGCCTGGACAGCCCAGCACTGACTGTGGCTTGCAGAGCACGCACTCGCTGCATCTGTGTGCTCGTGCTCTTCCAATGCTTCAGCTCTCTTGCAGTTTTCTTACTCTCCAATGTCAAAACAGGTTTAATGATACACAATAAACAGGTATCTGTACTTGGAGACTTTAGATTAAATTCTCAGTCAAGCTGGGGTTTAATCTTATCCGCTTGCAAGCAAGGAGGAGACCAGTCATTTGCCCCGTTTGTGGCATGGCAGAATTACAGGATAATTAAGGCCAGAAGGGATCTCAGGAGGTTGTGGAGCCCAACCTCCTGCTCAAAGCAAAATGCATTCACAGTGTTTAGGCACCACCTGGGCTGCAACACTGGCACTGAAGAAAAGGGCCTACTTCTGAGTACCCAGGTTGTGACACAAGTTTTGTACTGGGGGCTGTGCTCTACCATCATATCAGCATTATGATTTTTAGCACATCCTTACAATAAAAAAAATCAATTTTTGCTGATTACTTTCTTCAAACATCCACTTTAAATCCTCAAAAAAAATCTCATTTATGCACATTCTAAAGATGATAAATATGTTGACAGTTCAGTGCAAGTTTTTTCTGTTCAAAATTTGCTCAAATTGTCCTACAGATGGGCCTTAGACCTCTCAGTTTATTCCTCCTACTGTCTATTAACTCTCTGAGTGTACATAATAAAAGGATTTATTTTATTTACCAGCAAAAAGCATAGGTTAAAGTAGAGAGATTTCTAAATGCAGTTGTATTTTTCACTTTATTCACGACCTCCTTCATCCTTCTGCCAAAAGCTCATCGTAATGTGCATATCTAGAGGGGTTAAAGGAAAAGCAAATATTGGTTGTCTCAAATGAAAGTTTGTACATTTGCAACTATAAAGGTGAAGCAGACAGATGGAGCCACATCATGATGTTTAAGCATAAAGGTCAGGGAGTGAGCTGCAGAGTGGTTATATTCAACAGGGCTTTGGTGCTTAAAGAACAGGGGTTGCCACTGCTGACAGATTTGTTAGAAACCTGTTTAGCTGCCACGAGCATGAATGTATCCAAACAGAAGCATCTATCATCATTAGAATGATAACCCCAAATACATTTATTTCTTGTTTGTTTGGGTTTATTCTGGTTCTCGCTCCTAATCTCCACAGACTTTGGACTCAGCCTAAACATCATTTGATTTTTATGGTTGGCTTCATTAGCTTTTAGTGCAATTTCAGTGGCTTGGTTGCTAAATCAAATCCACTGTGATTGTGGTTGCATATGCTTCACAGGCCTCTTGAATACGGCAGATGACTTGGAGGCCCGTTTCTCCTTTGTTTTATGCATTTTGGACCAACAAATCCTTTTGATTTCTACCTTCTTTGTGAAGTTAGTGCTGTTGTATCTGCACAGACTGTTTGAATTTAGCAGTACAGAAACAGGGATGAAAGCATTCTGCCTGGAGGAAAACCAGTGTCAAATATTCCCACTTGGCTGTCCTTGTTGTCAGGACATCTTCATATTGCATTGCTTAGACAGCTCCCAATGTGTGTCTTTATCAGACATCTTATTTTATGATGTATTTTGTTGTTTCCTTTTCCTTCCTTTTTTCCTCAGAGAACTATAAAAATTTATCTTTTTTTTTTTTTTTTTGGCGGGGGGCATGAGGCAGTTCCTTAACACATACTATGATAGTTTCTTTTCATTGAGATCAGATAGAAGAGGAATTAAGTCAGACATCAGAGAATGCATTTAGTATTTGCTGGATTAAACCCCTGGTAATTGCTGGCTTCCCCCTTCCCTGAGATATTTACCATTTCAACCATGGTAAAGTATTAGCTGTATTAATAGGACTGTAGATTTAACCTGCAACAGTCCAGAGCAGTGGCCAAAGTGAAGGCTTATTGTTAAATAATGGAATATCTTCCCTTTCTTTGCAGAGTGGTCCTTTGGGGTGTGAGGGCTAAAGAGCAGATCAGGGGAGCGCCTTGCTGGCTCTAATTACACAGCTCACTTAGGCTGTCCCTGCTCCGGCAGTCCACCACCAATCCACGTGTTAGCATAGAAAAGACAACTGACTCTCTGTGGAGGAACTTGAAACACTTAAAAAAGAAAAAAAAAGAAAAAAGTCAGAATTATTTAACATTTTCTCCTTGCATCAGAATGCTGTGGCAGTAGCAGTGTGAGGTGTTGTAGACCCAGGCTCTCTCTCCCCCTGTCAGGCTCTTCCTCACAGGTAACCATGGATGGAGCCAATCTTCCAGCTCTTCCCTGGTTGCCTCCGCTTCCCCGGTGGGAAGGACATGGGAGTGAGGAGGCCCAGCCAGCCTGTGTGCCCACACCCTGCCCACACGTGCTGGGGAGCTGGGCCTGAGGGAGGAAGGGCCACAGTGGTGGTGATGGGCTCAGGGAAAACCCTTCTCTCCCTCATGTGTGTTTAGGGGCCATAACACAGCAGAGGTGTCTGAGGTGCTGGGGGTAGCAAGGGAGCCCGGGCTGAAGGACACGGAGCTGGGGCAGGCAGAGCCCTCCCTGGGGCTGCGGGTCCAGCCTGGCCCAGCCATGGAAGAGCAGCTCCAGTCCCTCTTGGAGAGAGGCGGCCCGGAGAGCCGAGCACATCTGTCAGCTCATTGTCTGCGTGGAGCAGAGAACAAAGAGGAAAACAACAGAAAAAATGCAAAAATGCATTTAAAAATACTCTTTCATTTCCCTTTTCGCCAGAAGCAGAAGTACTTAAATAACAGAGGACAAAAGCAGCTCTTGCAGAATTTCCAATAATTGGGAAAAATAAAAAGTCCTGTGAGAAGGACTGTTTTTAGGAGATTTCCACCCCTGTCCTGCCAGACCTGGGCGTGCAGGCTGGGGAACCCCTGCAGAAACGCCCGGGAGCTGCCTCCCCTTCTCCAAAGCAAACACCAGCCTTGCGGCTGCTGTATTTCAAGTCACGTCAGTCCGTTTGGATACGTGTCCTCTATTCATTTTAAAATCAAGCTTTCAGAAAGGTATGAGGTAATTTTTTTTTTCCCATCAGTATTTTTCTTCTGCAAATTGCTTGGCTAAAAGGCTCAGCAAAATATAAAAATCAAAGGGATAGAGATTAAAATCTGAAAGAAAAAAAAATAATAAGGAAGGCATTGCTCAAAGATGTTTCTGGGAAGTGTGGGCGACAGTAGGTTTAAGAAACATTTGTAGCCAGATGAAGCACCCAATGTGTGTACAAATGTCCTGTCACTACTGATGTACTCTTATAGCATGGGGGGTACTTTGATGGTATTCCATACAAGGGGATCAAATTTTATTTTCCTCTGTAAATGCAATTTTGTGTAACAGAATGGAGACGAGCTGCATGGAGGTAATTAAGAACAGAAAGACTTCTTGTGTTTCAGAGGTAGAGGCTGTTGTACATGCAGTGAGGTGCTTTTACACTGAGTACGGTGAATATTTGGTGCTTTATAGTGACTTCAGGACTGACAGAGGCTCTCTGTCACAGCCCACAGTGGTGGATCCACTGCCGGAGGTGTTGGGCTTGTTCCTTGAGCAGAGATGTATTGCTAGATGTCATGTGCTAAGGTTTCATATTGCACATATAAGAAATGTGTATAAATAGTAAGGAGACATGCATAACACAAGTCAGGCACGTTATTTAGCTGATTTCTCAGTTATGGTAAGAATCCGTCCCTGTTGAACTACTTCTAGAAAAACCTGTGCTCCCATGAGAATTCAGAGCATCTGCCAGTTTCACTGTGCAGCACCTCTAAAAATCAGCCCTGAAGTGGCTCAATTTGCTTGCTTCCATCTCCATGCACCCCATACCAGATGTAGTTTTATCTAGTCCTTCCTCCATCTCCTTGCCCATTCCACCACCTACCCCACTGGTGGGAAGCTATGTGGTCTTAGCTTAAAATAGCATGAAGTTTGCTGAGCTGCTGACTGAATGTGACCAGTAACAAGTTATCTGACCTTCTCATGCCCTCCATCAGTCAAGCTAGCTGAAATCAAATCAGGTAAAAGTGCAGATGTTGCACCTGTGTTAAATGATTCATACCTCAGTACAGCTAATTTCTACATAAACATTTAATTTTAATATGTATGTAAGCTTTTTCCTGGCAAGAGAAGTGTTCAGTGATGTGTTTAAATTAAATGCTGTTGCTTTTGGTTAGGACTGGGAAGGTGCTTGAAATTAAGTCCATTTAGAGAGCTTTGCTAACTTGATGCCCTTTATTTGTCTCCTTTTTAAAGTTAAACTTTATGATTAAAAGACATACAGTGAGGTTAATATTGTGATATTCTTCTAGATGGGCAGCAGATCTGGGAAATGGAGGCAACAGTGGACAAAGATAAGAGCCAGCCTGTAAGTATGCAAAACACTGAATGTCCTCTCCTTCAGCTTCTCAGACAGCAAGTTGTATTCAAGTGGTAGTTTTAAAAGAGCGTCTCAAAAGCAGAAAGAGCAGCTATCTTACTGCTGTGATGAACAAATGTCAAATGCTTCAGCAGTAAATGTGTTGCAAAAAGAAACTATTCATTTAGCAGTAACTCACAGCAAATTGAATAACTGCTAGATTTAGTGTTCTTGCAGAAGACTCTATTGTATCAGCCTCTGCAGGATACTGGCTGTCCTCACTTCCTTTTGCCTGTATGGAAGTCTTGGGTGCTCTGTACTTTGCAGGACAGGATTTGCTCTATAGTACTTAAAATTAACATTGATATTTCAAGGGAATGAGCCTCTTTGTTCATTTTGCTTAATGGGACCTTACTGTAGTTGTTCAGTGCATTTAGGAGCTAGCACTTACATTGCCATGGGCCATGCCTGCCCTTGTAGAAGAGAACAGGACACTTACTGTTAATTTCCATGGAATTGGGATCCGGCTGTGTATAAGTAAAAAGCCTATAGAATAATCAAGTTTATTCTAACAAAAAGAGGGAGTTCTGCAATACATCCTTTTTTGTCAAGCACAGTGTGGTTAACAGTGCTGCTGCATTTATCACCATTCTATGTGTTTTATTTGTAGCTGAAACGTCTCCCTCCAAGTTCAGGACAACATCAAGTACAAGAGAGGATACAGTACATAGAAACCAGCTTCCTAGCACCAAAAATCTTCTAGTCTTCCACCATCTGCCCTTTTTCACCTTTCTTCCTCTCACACCCTTCTTTATAGGGATGAATAGGAAGATTTCTATTCATTTATGCCTGGACACATAACGGGGGACACCCACACAAGAGTCTGCAGCCCCGGTTACTAATTCTGTGTTGTCACCTTTCGTTGTTTCAGAGCATGCTTTTTGTAGAAATACCAGAGTACCGTAACAAGCACATTCGCACAGCTGTGAAGGTGAATTTCTATGTCATCAATGGGAAAAGAAAAAGAAGCCAACCCCAGCATTTTACCTATCACCCAGGTAATTCTCAAGGACACAGCAAGTTGTTGTCTAGTTCTCATGAGCAAGATTTTATTTTCTGCTGTGTTGTTTTCTTGCTGTTATTTGAGGATCTATAGTTTACTAATTTAATTCAGCTGAGTGCAGCTAAGCACTCAACAATTGTTTGGTTTAAAGAGTGCATGTGATTTATGATGAGGAATTTCCCATAAATTTAAGGGGACAGTTACCTTGGCAATAGGCTGATGCTGCCCCATTCACTTGATGGAAGTTTGCCAACAGCCTCAGTGGGAGCAGACTCAGTCTGTGACATGATGGTGACCCTGTGAAAATCATGAGCATCGCCTTCCCCAGATGACATGTATGACACTAAGATAACATCAGATCTGGGAAAGTAACAAGGGCTTGGTATGGAGGAAGACAAGCAATATATTCCTCATAATGAGGTTGGTTGAGAAAAATATGAATGCTTTTCTGATGTTCTTCCTCTTGGGAATTGGTGAGCCATGTCACAATAAATGCAATATGATTACTAATGAGATTCCCAGAATTTCTCAGCTTTGACTGGGAGAAAAATCTTGTGAGAAAATCAGAAAATTGTGTTTGTGGAAACCAGAAAGCATAAAATAACTACCACATTCTATGCAGGCTTCAAAATGACTGGTTTCTAAGGACAGGCAAACATTTGTTCTTATTTTGGTCTCCTCCAGCCTGAAAATCTCTGATCCTCTCCATGAATTTATGAACTGTATAGGGTGTCACCAATGTAAGGGTTTTGTATACTTGCTAAATTGTTCTGCTATGGAATAGTATTGAGAAGTACAATACTATCTCAATATGATCCCTAAAATAGGCTGCTTCAGAGAAGGAATTCTCACACTTCCAAGAAGTAACCCCATTGTATGACCATTATATGCTTTCCATTGTATTTCCGTGGTATTTCTGTACTGAGTTTTGGGAAGATTTGACAAAAAAAACACCATTAGAAATGTAAGAATTTCTCTGTAGAGGACCATCATTTGTCCACACCAAGATTCACACAACTCTTACTAAACCATGGTCTTTCAAATGATTGTGTTAGAAAGGTCTTCAGCTCTCAATACTGAGGAAGTTACATGCAGCAAAGGAACAAAAAGGAAGCTCTAAAATAGTTCAGCTCTGCCTTTGGTCACTAATTAAATATTTGACAGAAAAATAAGGAGTTGTATATGTCATAGTACTTCTATTTATTCGGTCTTCCTTTGAGATGGAAGTACTACACAAAACACCTATATGGCTTCTTATTTTGCTTGTGTTCTAGAATGGCCCTTAAATGAATTAAAATATGAGCTAAAGTATGGATTTTTTCAATTGTTAGAAATTTGTGGTTAAATAGATAATTAAAGATTTTTAAGAACATCTCAGTACAGAGTGCTTTCAAAAGAGACTCTGCCATGATGGCATATACATGATTTGTTAAAGTCACTGCCTGCGAGGTGCAAGCTTGCACATGCAAATCTTGTAGACAGCTTAAATCTCTTATTACTTAAAGGAAAACCTCTGTTTCTCATCAGCTTGTTACGAATAACGTCCTTTGCATGCTTTATTCTAGTACCATCAATCAAAACAGAGCCCATTGATGACTATGATCCAGCCTTAATCTGCAATACAGTACACAGTGGTCTGGGAACAGTAACACAGCCTTACTATTCACAGCACACAATGGTCACCGAATCCCCTTCCTGTCTTGTGGCCACTATGGCTCCCTGCCAGCAGTTGCGCTCGGGCCTTTCTTCTCCTGATTCTCGATACCATCAGCAGAATCCAGCAGCTGTAATATACCAAAGAAGCAAAAGCCTTAGCCCAAGCCAACTGGGCTACCAGCAATCCAATTTGATGGCTACACCGGTTGCTATTTCAGATGCCCATAGGTCAGTGCTGGTGCATGCTGGTTCTCCAGGCCAAGCTTCAGCAGTGCTCCACCACTCTCCAGGCAACCAGCAGTCTTCTCCAGTGATTCACTATTCTCCTACCAACCAGCAGCTGAGGTGTGGAAGTCACCAAGAATTTCAGCACATCATGTGCTGTGAAAATTTTACGTCCAATGTTGCAAGATCCAGCCAGCCCCAGGTCAGTCAAGCACAAAGGTTAAGTCCGAGTTCATATCCTACCGTGATTCAGCAGCAGACAGCCTCAGGCCAGCGAGCAGCAAAAAATGGACCACCAGTTAGCGACCAGAAAGAAGTGTTACCAGCTGGAGTCACTATTAAACAGGAACAGAATCTGGACCAAGCATACCTGGATGACGGTAAGCACCGCTCTTCTCCTGTATGGGTTGGTTTGTTGGAGGGAGGGAGGAAGTTTAGGGCTTACAGATCTCACCTGTTCCTCTGCACAAAAGCAACGTGGCCTTTTGATGGGTTGACATTTGCTGTTTGCTCATGCTGCATTTTGGTCTTTCATCAACTGCATTTTTGGGAGATGGCAATAACTTTGGCAACTGAGCAAAAAACATAGTGTTCTGCAGAAACCCTCTGCCTTGCTTCGTGCCATGGTGTGAGCTGTCAGGTCTCAAGCTGTTGCCATTTTCTTTCCATTTGTCAAAGGTTAGTTTGGAAAATGGAGAATCTGAAACAAAATGCACTTTTAAATTATTTTTTTATTATTCATATCAGGGCAAAGTCCACTTTGTAAAATGCTTTTGTACATTTTGTACCAAAAAAAAAAAAAAAAAAAAGCCTATTGAACAGTCTATCAAGGCCTGAAATGAATGGGGTTAGTGCTGCAGGCAAAACTATTGCAGATGTTCCAGATGAACAGTAGGACATTGATAAGTAAAACAATGCTGTTTCTTTGTTGTGGGCCCAGCAGATTTAGCCTTTAAGAATGAATATAAGTTAGAGTAAAGCTTTCTGTGAACATATCCTGCTTATTCTTAGGTAGGCAGCTATTTGCAGTCTGGTTGATTGGCTCTTTTATTAAAGTGTGTTCCTTGCAAGAGGAAATCAATGCACAGTTAATAGTGCAGCTGGACGCTGCAATCATAAAGGCCCGTAGCAAAACTGACATTGATTTTAGTGGGAGCAGAATGAGGTTGCTGGATATATTGCTGCAAATATAGGGTGTTCTTATGCATAAAGTACAGACCTGATTTTCACATATATTCACTGCTGCTATCCTCTCAATCTAGGCAATTGAATGCATGGTTTGATCTGGTGAATGCTCACTGTTATGTGCTTTGTATGCACACAGTAGGGATTTTTCCTGCAGTTACTCATCTGGAGTTGTGAAATTGTGCCCATTAAAGTTTTATTTTCTTCAACTTTGGTACTGAGTGCTCTGTGGCTGTATCACGTCCAGTCCTCATTGCTGCTTTTGTGGGCAGAGTAGAGTTTGGATTGTTTTCTCTGTTAGTCTGTGTTTGAAATGTTGTTCATATAGCTTTGGTGCATCACAGTAAAATCTGGAGAGTTTTTACTGTTCTTGTCTGAAGAGGATTGTTGAATTGGGTTTTAACAGTTAATTTGATTTAGGAGATTTGCTGGATCTGCAAGAAAATAGCTAAGTAAAATCCACTTCCCATTCAGGGAACACAGCATGATAAAAAAGCAAGATAATATTTCTAATAGTAAAATTGAACACTGTTTTAAAGTGCTTTTAATATGAGAAGCTCAAAGATTCTTCCGTGTTTCTAAAAATACTTGGTACAAACCTTCTAAAAGAAATAAAAGAGAAAAAATCTTGAAGTTAAAGCTAGCAAACTTCACAGTTGAGCCAAAGTCCACTTAAATGAACTCTCAAAATGGACTGCAAAATTAATTTCACTGGGTTTTGAATCAGGCCAGTAACATCTAACATCTAGCTCACAAGGGATGCTCTTGACCTCCATGCTAAGAGGAGCTATTGAACATAGTAGCAGCAAGTTAGTAATGAAATTCCAGGCTCCTGCTTGGCTGACTAAATCATCCTGAACTGATTTCAACTAGAGATTAATTTATCAGTTATGCCACCCAAGTCAGACCAGGCGAGATCAGTCACATGCAGTCTCTTTACTGACCTCAGTGAGTTTAGATTAGTTAGAAGTGTGACTTGGAGAATTGTGATTTACTTTAGGACTTTGCAAAACATTTCATTCTGAAATATTCAGGGCTTGAATTGAAAAGCCACTTTGTTTGCTGCTGGGGAAAAGTGACTCAGAACATAACAAAAGCCATATTTTTCCTGACTAGAAAGTTTATTTTTGTGCTTTATAGTATTAAAAGAAAGCAAACCCAAAGGATTATGGAGGCTTTACCCTCAAATCCCTTTTATCCAGAAAGCTCTTCTGAGATAAAGTGAGCTGTTAGGTCTTGCTGTGATTTTTCACAGATAGATACCGAGATGATGGTTCCCCAGCCAGGCTTGGCATGAGTGCACTGCACTGCTGCTGATGCACAGACTCTTAGGCAATCACTGTTTTGGTGCCTCATGCTTCTTCCCTTCCCCCATCTTCCTTCTCTCTCTCCTTTGTTCTTCTTTCTTCGTGTTTCTGCTGACAATCCAGCTTTCATCGCTGTCTATGGTTGTGACCTCCTCTTGTCAACTCTTGTCCTCTGCCTTTGTGGTTAACATGCAGCCTTGGTGTTTTGGACTTTGCCTCTTTTCTAAGCTTTGCCATGAACTTCTGGAGTGACCTGGGACAAGCCCTGCCCTGTCAGTTCCTCATTCCTGAAGCTGTTGCCCCTCAGAGTGGGTACACTGTCCGAGTCTGAGCTCTCCTGGAAGTGACCAGAGAAGAACATCTCATAGCTAACACAACTGCTATTTCTCTTTACCTCTTCCAGCTTCCTGCAGCCACGGCTGACAGGACTCTTCATTATTTTCCTATCTTCTCCACTGTAAAAAAAAGGTATTTGTCCTTTTTACTGAGACCATGCTTTGTTCTTTGCTCAGGGCCTTCATTGCTCCATAGGGTACGTAATACTGGGGGTTTAACACATTTAACCTCTCTTTACCTCCTGCCTTGCAAAGATAAGAGCTGATTCCACTGATCTTAATATTATTCATAACCAGAACCACCAAGAATGGTAAAAGTTGCACAAACAACCACAGAAATATGTTGACAAATAGAATTTAGTTCTTCCAGGACTTTTAGAGCAACCAGATTACCTATTTAAAGCACAAACCTACTTAAAAAAATTGGTTATTTGCAGCAGTGTCCAAAATCCCTTGATGGGGCAGGATTGAGAGAGAGGAGGTCCAGGGCTTGGGGCTCTGCTTCTGCCCTGGACTGCTTGTGCTCGTGCTGCAGAGCCAGAGGCTTCCTGCATAGCCCTGGGGAAGCCGCTCAGCTGCCGAGCACCACAGTTCCCCATCTGCAACACAGAGAGACGAGGATCGTGTGACAAGAGCAATAGGAGGATAAATGCATCACAAACTCCAAAGCACTCGGATGTGACATGATCTGGAAGTTCCTTGTGGAGACTGAATGTCAAATATGGTGTTAGACTCTTTCCATATACAAATAATGGATGTGTAGCTGTTGTCTTGAATGTTATCAACTTGCCTGCTTTAGATGTAGTTCTTTTTGATTCAGCTGTCATGTTGTGTGCTTTTTACTTTACAGAGAAAAATGATTGTCATTATTCAAATAGTAGCTATCTAACCACATCTGACACTCCCAACTGTGCATGATACAGCAGCTCTAAATTATTTTTGGTGCATCAGTAATCCTTAATGGGGAGGAGAAAAGCAAGGCAGATGCTTGTGTAGTGGTTTATCAGACGGCCGATCAGCAGAGATGTTTTATAGCGAACTCATTGTGTATTTCACAGAAAATTTCAGGCACAGCAGATATTTCTTTAGAAAATGGATTTGCAGGGTGTGCAATGTGGTGCTTGTAAATCACCCAGCCCTTTTGATCACCTGCATTATGAACAATGTGTTAATTGGTGCAGTTTTGCTCCTCACCTAGTAACCATTGCCCTAACCATGGGTCTCATCCAAGACCATTCGGAGTGTGTTAGGTCCCTACCTTTTATTTTTGTGTTCTTTCATTCAACAACAAGAAAATTTGCAGTCTGTCCCTATAGTGGCATGAAATTAAATTTAAATCCCTTCTTTTGTCCACATTCAGAAAGAATCTTAATTTTTGGACCAACTTGTTCCTCCTTAGGCCGGTAGCTGTTAGGAACAAGCCTGAGCAGGGTGTACCTCCAGGAAACCCCGGGTCTCCTGGGGACCCAAGAAGCAAAGCTACTGTGTCAGCCCTGAGTAAGCAGCAGTCTGGGACTGAGCTCTTTCCTGCTGGCTTTGGTCTCTCGCCGCCCTCCCTGCAATGTGCAGCCCACTCTGCATCGGCACCGGTCCCACGTGCTCCTTGGGGAGACCGGCGTGCGTGTGTGGATGAAAGGAGAGGGTCAGTACGGGCAGGAGGGAGGCAGGATACAGAGCCTCCCCTCGCAGCCGGCATGGTCCTTAGAACTTTGGCTTGGGTGCTAGCACGTCGTGAGCATCCTGCTCGCCCTCCCCAGCCCCTGCACGGCGGATGAGGAGAGGGTGGCACGAAGCCAGCTCTGTCAGCTTGCTGCCAGCTGGGGATTTCCCTGTGCCGGGGAACCTCAGCTGCACGGTGAAGGCAGTTTTAAGCCCTCCATGCTTTAGAGCAGCAGAGCCGCACTGGCAGGGGCCAGGGGTCCGGCTGCCTGCTTGGCTGCAGAGAAGCCACTTTTTCTCTCGTAACATGGTATTGTTTTCATTCCCCAGAAAGCACAGAAGATGGTGGTGGCTTTAGGAACATGTTTTAGTTTGGTTTGTAGTTGCTTTCATCACGTGTCGGTGCACAGAGTAAAGCAGCAATGCAGGACAGAAGGGGAAATGTTCCTATTTCCTGGCATTTTAGACAGGAGTGAATTTGAATGTTGCAAATGGGCTGTGGTTCAGTTAGAGCAACAATTTGCATCAAAAAAAGCCATGCTCTGTTTTCAATTAGAACTACTTTTCATAGAAGGTGTGGTCATTTCTGCTTAGGCAGAGTTTGACTAAGAGTGAAACATGTACGTTCTCCAAAACTTTTTGCTTAAACACTCTAGCAAATCTATGTATTCATCAGACTCATTCTTGAAGCTCTGACTCACTTTATTCCAGATTTTCTGTTGGGACCTTACAGCACTCCGTGGGTGCACTACATGCTTTATTTTTGGATCACTGCTATTGTGGGTTTGTGTCGCTTTAGGATCTAAGTACCCCAGTCATATGGGGGCACTTGGTTTCTAGAGGCAATATGAAAAGAGAACAAAACGGTAGTTCTGCTCCCAAAAACCTGTAGTCTGTTGGCAGGAAGTAGAAAGATCAGTGTATCAGGAGGAAGGTCTCCTGGGTTGTGTCTGAGCTTAGCCTTTCAACAAAATATTTAACTTTCCTGTACTTCAGTTTGCCATTATTACAAAGTATCTTGTTATCCTTCCCTCTAGTACAGTTAAGCATTTGATTCATTTATGTTACTAAAACTGATGTGGATTTTCAGAAAAAAAGCTGCATACCTGAATAAGAACTAAGTATTTGTATTGGTATGGCAGGCTGGCATCTGATGTTCTTCACCTGTAGAAACAATTCACTATTTGAAAATTCAGACAAATGCAGCCTCTTCTCAAGACTGCTCTTTCCCCAGCAGCCTTTCTGAGCGGCTGTCCTGCTGCCTAAAAACATGCAAAAAAAACAAAGCAAGAAAAAGAAAAACCCATACATCCAAAATCAGCAGTGGAGGAAGGAAGAAAATGAATCAAGTGATTAAAACCATAGTTCCACTGGCACCTCTTTGTTCTCAAGCTCAGGAATCTTTAATTGGTGCAGTAAGTGCCCACAGGCAAGTTTTGTTACAAAGCGTTTCCTGTTCAAAAGAACATGCAGACTCCATTAGGAGACCACGGGTACCGTTGCCAAGAACTGACACTGCAGGATGAGTACGTGAACGCTCTCTCAGTGCCTGGATGGGCAAAGTCCAACCATGAACTGATGCACCAGGACAATAAACCCCAATTCTAGTGATTTACTGGTGGAAGGCATGCCACCGTTTGAAGGCTGAACCAGTGGACTGTTATCAGCAGACAGCACTCGGTTTTCGGAAGGCATCAAGCAATTTTCAATGATAGTTTTGAAATACTGGCAAAGAGTTACTTGAAAAGAAGAACTTGTTCATGCAGTTGGGAATTGAAAGCTTCTAAACCACAATAAAGTCCTTTCCCAGACTTGCTGTCCATTTACTCCACGCTCATGGCATTCCTTAGACGGTCTGAATCACAGACAGCAGACAGCTCTTATAAAGAAGACCATAGACACCCATCTGTTGGAAGACATTTGCCAAAATAGACCATACATTTACTTTTATTCCTTCAATCCACTTTCAATTTAAAGGGATAACAACAATAACATTTTTCCATCCAGTGACACTATTCATCCGGTGCAGAGAAACGGTAATGAATTAAAATCATTCCACTGCAGAAAGAAGCAGACAAGCTTTTCCTCAGCTCTTGCAGATGGATGAAGCAGGGCACAGAGCTTTTAAGTGACTTGCCCCAGCTGATGCAAAAAGTCACTAGTAGAACTGTAACTTGCCTAGGAGATCCCAAGCTGCCAGGTCCTCCCAGCTGCATCCCTTGCACATTCATGTGGGTACCAAAGGCAGGTGAAGCTGTTGGCTGGGTCTGCAGGAGCTGGGGCAGCGCTGGCTATATCATAGGTTGTTAAAACATGTGGTGCATTAAAGGGAGGGATTGGCAGAGCTACTCTCTCCTTTTTCTGTCTTTCCACCAGACTCACTCCTTTCATACATACTGTATGTATCAAAGAGTACTACCTGCTTTCTAGAAGTCAATGATTGATTGCTGGCAAGTAATATACTACCTGTCACTAAGACCAGGTGTGTCTATTAGAAACACTCTTATTTCTTAGGGCAAAGTCTGGAGACAGAGCAAAGCTGTCATATGAGCAAGTATAGGATGTAAGAAAAATGAATCAGTGGTCTTCCTGCCAGCTAGGGGTGACACTGGGGGTTTTACGCAGAAATTCTTTCTGTTCAGTCAAAATCATAACTGTTTTGACAACATTTTCTAAAAATGGAGGTTTTGGAGATGAGAAGCAAGAAATGTGTGGATAGGAAATGGCTTATAATAAAACTGTGCAAAGCAGGAAAGGGGGTTAACTCCTTCTAGAGCTAAATTCACCATTTTTCATTGAACCAGAGAAGCACTCTCTGGAAACCTTGAACAAGGCTTGTTTTACACTCAGGCAGCTTTACCACATAACTATGCTGGTTAAGGTGGTTGATTTTTTTTTTTTTTAATTTTGCTAACACAGCTATTATGGTAAAAGCCCTTGTATAGACACAGCTCTGTTGGTGTAAAAATGCTGGAATCAGCACAGCTTATGCCAGGTCAGGGAACCACCACGAGCTGTTTCACTGAAAGGCTTTTGTACTGGGATGACTGTGTCTGCATTGGAAGAAGGGTTTCACCAGCAATGCCAGTGCCGCTGGGCTGGCTAAACTTGTAGAGGTAGCTACAGTATGTGTAATATAAAGGATTTTCACACAGGTGATAATTGCACAAGCTCAGCCTGCTTGCTTTGTATGTTGACCACCTCAAAATGAATCCTGTTAGTAACTTCCAGCAAAGATGATGCAATGTGCTGGATTCGTGTATTAGAAAGATGCTTTGCTGAGGGGAGTTGTACCCGCCCTAACAGCTCTATATGGAACCTGCAGCTAGGTATGTATTTGTCCTCACAGTTTCTCCTGTTATCTCCCCTTTAAGATTAGTATGATGTAATTGAATAAGCATAACCAGTGAACGGGCTTACATCCCACATGGCAGCTCAAAGCTTTTGCTAATTCTTTGCAATTTCATTCTGA
The DNA here is from genome assembly GCA_907165065.1 of Caprimulgus europaeus. Next base: position 8,101,365 of record OU015541.1, read on the forward strand.
GTCTTGGAATATTTATAGCAATTTCAAAGTCCCTGTGAAGGTGACTGTAGCAAAATATGAAAGTTACTTTTTTTCTTAGTGGTCTTTTCAAGTCTGAACCAAGAAAAATCAAAACATTAAAAATGTGAACCTTGGTGTTTTGGTCTTTCAAAATCTAGGCAGACAAAAATGATGCAACTTTGGGAGTGGGGGTTTGATTGCCTGATTTTAAAACCAATCTCAGGATTTTTAGAGGCATGACTCATGAACCCTGAATGCCTGGGTTTGGCATTGCTGCTCTTCACAGTTTCATTTGTTACAAATTGTGTTGATGTTAAGAATGTGCAAAGGTGGGAAAAGAGTAGGGGTCTTTTCTCCCCTTAAAGCACAATATAATACGTGGGAGGACTCGGCTCCTGCTGCGAAGGCTAATGAAAAGGCAGAGCCATTTTCAAACTGCACTTCTGAAATCTTGCAAGCAGCTGCAAAGAGCCCTGCTGCTTTCAAAAGTTTGGACAACATCTGCACATTTCTTTAACTATTGTGAAATAAAATGCCTGGCAAGAGTAACCATCTTAAAGATATACAGCCTGTTTACGGTGCAAATGGCAAGTCTTTTCCTATAGAAAAATGGCTGGGTTCTTGCATTATTCACACAAGCAGAACCTTTCCAGTTAAGGTCACATCCTGCCAGGCACCGTGGACAGCTGATGGGAGACTTTTTGTCTGAATAGATCTTGTCTTTCACAAGAATGAAGACCTATAGGTGATTAATTTGAAATCAATTTTTCTTCCACCTGCTTTTCATATTTTGTTTCTTATGAAAATATCATTATTATTATTATTACTATTTATAAATCCTTGGACATTTTAAAATAAAAAATTGAGGACAAATCATTTTAATTTCCCATCAAAGTTAGTTTTCTTGCAAGAACTCTAAATAGTGTGAGCTACTAAGGCGAGTATGGCCTTACACTCCCTGATCATTTTATAGTGCTGCTTACTCACCAGTTCCAAGAGACTTCTGTGTTCTAATTTGGATGCAGTATGTTTTTAGAGGAATTTTAAAAGCAGACTGGACAAATGTACAAGAAGACAATCCTGCATTGGCTATAAGAGGTACTAGATGACCTAATAGGTCATTCCTGCTTCTCCGATTTGAAAAACAAGCAGCACATCTGTAGCTGTGCCAGAAGGAGAGTCAGAGATGAGGGAAGAAGAGCAAACACTTGACGACCATAAAACTCTTTTGCAGTATATTAGCTCCTAATTTGAATGGTCAGCTAGCTTTCACACTCTTTCTCTTTTCATTTTGTAACATAATTTTTTCTATGTTTACCCAGAAGAAACCAGAGGAAGGTAGAAGCCAGAGGAAGGTAGAAGCCAACCTAAAACGTATAAACAATGTGGTTGTGTCTGAATCATCACTCCAAGTCCCCCATGCTTCAATTCTGCAAGCACAGAAATCTGGGCGTACATCCAGCTGTGAATTTCACAGATGGATCCTCTCTCTAAAAAGAGTCTGCACAAAACCCTAAATCCAAGTACTCCAGACTGCAAACATTCATATTCTCCAGTTTAGGTACATGTCTACTAGAAATACTACAGTCTGGCAATTAAAACTCTGATCTCTATATTCACGTGACTAATGGTCTGATACCAATGACTTTGAAAGCTTGGTCTTGAGTTGGATTTAACCAGTGTTAGGTATAAATGAGTTAAATCTTCAGCTACTGGTAACTAGAGTAAAATAACTGAGGATCAAAGGGCTTCAACAGTGATGCCCACATGAATCAGCAGAGCAACACTAATTCACTCAGTGACAAACTGGTCTAATACTCTCCGTCTTCCTGCAGGTTCTTCCAATCCACACAGTTCCTATTTTAATCAAGCCATGTCCTTTTGTGGGTTTTTAATTTGGAAACTTTGCACTCCAAAACACAGGCTAAACTCAGCCCTCAGCTGAACAAACACAGTTTCTTTAGGGTGAAATTGTAGTTGAACTAGATTTAGTGAGAAAAGTGTTATTGACTTCTGCCTGTGGACACTGAAGTGAGTGATAGGTTTGCATCTGAGAGAGAATCTTTCCCCATGGATAATTGTCAGGTGTGGAAGTACAGGCCAAAGCAGACTGTCCCTTGCTTCCACTCAGCTGTGTGTGTTTGAGCACGCTTTGACTCATGGGTGGTGGCAGGGTGCTGGCAGCGTGGCAGCTGTGTGCCAGACCTGTTTGTGCACCAAAGCAGCGTGCACGGCATGACCAGAAAACCTTCAGGCCCTGCAGAAATGGCTGTGTGGTATCACAGCAAAGTGACAGCGTAGTTTAGTCCTTTTTCAGCCTTACTGCCTTTGTGCAAGAACTGTGAACCTTCACTTTTAACATTCAAAAAATAATTTGGGCCAGGGCGAAAGCAGGAGTAAATTAGAGGAGTGTGAGTTTGCAATTATTCTCTCTGATCATCTCTGCTAGGGCAGTCTAGTCAAAGATTCCCAAATTGTGGTGTGGTTTGCTTTGCTTTCTTAATGATGAATGACTTCATCATCCGTGAATGAATCAAGGCAAATGTAGGACAAATAGTGAGACACATGAATGACTCTTATGACATTTGCTATGTCTCAATCGGTGCTGGTTTATTTAGGTGGTTTCTAAGTTTCTTTGGAAAGAGTGAGAATGACTAAATGAAGGGGGAGCCACTTCAGAAGTATGGGAGTCAATGGTGAAAGTATTGTGACAGTTAAACCTCCCTGCGTTAAATATCTGTCATTATGAGCAAGACAGCGTCAGTTATTTTGTAAGAGCTTGGTTCCAGGAGACTCCGTAGCCACAAGGCCAGAGGAACCTGGATGAGGTACCAGATATCATATTCCCTTTATGGTCAGATACCTCCTGGTGGGTCTTCCTCAGCCACTTTGGGGTTTTCGATTCTTACCAGGAGGCAGCAGGGCTGTTCTCCAAAAGTGTCTGTGAAGGTCCTGACTTAGAAAAGCACCTGCCCTCAGATGCTCTGTGTGGTTGTGGTGCATCCAGCCTGCCCGCAGGCAGTGCCTTCAGCCACTGCTTTCCAAGGGAAGGGGCACTGCTGGGGGCACACAGGGCACTGCCGAACCCACGCTGTAATCACATTTCACCGGTCTGACAAAGCCACTTAAAAATAATGCCCAACATTTCTATAGATAAATGGTCACCAACCTGGGAAGCTGTCCTTAGGGCTTGGGGAAGTCCTCCAGTTCAAGTCACTGGATATGAAGTAATTATATTTTTGTACAAATTGATGTTTGCAAAGGCTGGAAATAGTCTGCAAAACACTTGGCCGCTCTAGGCACTGGGCAGCTCCACTGAGCCAACGCTTGGTTTAAACCAGAACTGAGGAGGACTGTGTTTTTTAATTACATTGTGTTTTGTGGGCCTTTTCTACCTTAAAATTACATTTATTTTTTTCTTATCTGGTTTCTTTTTCACACGTGTGCATTTGCTTTGAGTAGGATGTTGTCTTCTTCTGATTTCCAGCAGGCAAACCCTAGGGTGAGATCTGCAGCTAGGTAAGCTGAATTACTTGAGAGCTCTTCTCCTAAGGTCATCCTGCAGCTTATAACTTCTACTATGTTTTTAGATATGTTTCGTTTTTCAGAAAATGCCATTGATTTTAATACCATTTTTTCCTAAATATACATGTTATAGGCTATTATTAAAACAAAAAGCACACAAAACTATTATTTCTGGTTTAGAAGTTAGTATCTGTGGAGCCTTGTTTTATACCTTATGACATTGCATAGCTCTTCCCATCTTCAAAGCTAGTGCAAGTTTTAGATCAAGATTAAGACTTTCCAAAAGTTCAGGCTATTCTGATAATCCTCTTGTTTCAGATGCAGCATTAAATGCTCCTTCAGCTTTTTCTGTCATGCAGAAAAACACCTCTGCTTTTCAGAAACCACTGCTGAGCACAAGTGTCTCTGCAGAAAGGCTGGAAGAAACCTCTCCTGTGTGTGACATTCCAGAGCAGCTCTCACTCTTGGGGAGCATACCTGGTGCCATGCAAATAATCGGGCCCTTAATCAGCCCTTAGGCTGTAATATTTACTGCATTTCAACAGACTGTGGTCAATAGAACAAGACATTCATTTCCTCCCGTGCATGCAACGAGAGATGCACGGGGTTGATGGCTGGTTTATTACAGGAAGCTTGTGTTGCCGCACACATGCACGCTGTGCTGAGGCTAGTTCAGCTTAGGAGGATCAAAGGCCAAGGAACGAGAGGGATTAGCCAAGGACAGCCTCTCCCCCAGCCCCTGCAGCAAAGGTAACTCGCGTCGTGCCGTGTACGCAGACCAGAACCACTCAAGGACTTTGTGCTGTATCCAGCCGACAGGCAGATGCACTCGTTACGTGGGGAGTCCCTATCTATGGCACCTAGACAGAAATGCTTTAGCAGACAATTAAGTGAGGAAATTAATTTTCTTGTCTATAGAAAAGAGTGCGCGCCATCACGCCTGGATAGACTGAATTTGTTATGATAGCAAAACAAGTTCTATGGAAACCATTGTGAACCCTGGAGTGAGGCTGCCCAGGAGAGTTGGGGAAAGCCGCTTTTGTTTGTTGTGCTTGGCATCGTTTTCCTCTGGATGAAGATGCTTTAATTTTGTGGGGAGACCCAAGAGAGCATTCCTCTTTTTCCATACCAGAAAGCCTTCCAAGCTGGCATAAAAGTCCCCTCTTTCCAGCTGCTCCTTTCCAAACACACTGTGCCTCCTAAAGATAGTCTTTACAGTGGCTGGGGCTGGTGGAAAACATGAAGCCTGCATGGATTAGCAGAGGAATTCATTTGGGCTGACGAATTGGGTTTCCCTCTATAAACAGCATTAGTGTTTTCATCTTCTGGACAGCACAGCAAACTTCACGTCCTCTTGCTCCTCGCCCCGCCTCTCCCGCGCTGTGAAACGCCTGCATCCAGGCCAGCCGTGGTAAAAGACACACTAAGGCCTGCTTATGGGGGATGGAAAACAGCACACGTTCATCGAGGTGTTTTCACCTATCTCCTTTCTCAGACAGGTTTTTTCCAACCCTTTAAAGAAGTGGTGGGGTTATTTTGGGTTTTTTTTCAGTTTATTTTTCTTTCCAGGTAAAAGGGAAATTAAAGTGATCCATTCTGCACTACTTTAGTGACCTTGCAAGTAGCCTACATTATATATTTTCTTTTCTTCTTTAATTTCACCTACAATGTGCTTACCATCTGCGGGAGTTAGGGATTCTCTAAAGAGGATTTTGTTTACCCGTGTCCTCCCCAGGGCTTTGGGCATGCAGAGGCTGGGCTGCAGGAGGAGGGCTCTGCACTGCATCGCTGCCTCAGGGGATGGTCCTACCCCTGCCAGGGAAGCAGCCCCCAGCATGCCACTGAACACCTCTGCTGCAGCAAATACACTTTTGTATCACTTATACTGTCTTTTATAGCTTACTTGGTGAATATAATAATTGGGGTTATTAATCACCCAACATTATTTCCATCATTGCTCAGGAGGGGAGAGACATGTAAAGGCCAATTACGTGATCAGGCTACATTTAGTGGTGGTTTGTATTTACCTGACTATTTAGTAATGGATGTTTTTGTCCATGTCACTGACTAACTGAGCATGGAATTAGAGTTGTGTGGATAAAAATGGGGCACTAGGGATTCAGCTGTCAAATGGAAGAATTATTTAAGTAATAAAGCCCTATCCCTTAACTTTACTTAATCACCACATTTTCACATGTATAACCCACACCCCATTAAAACTTCATTCCTTGGAAATAAGTCTTAGCAAGCCTCCTGATAACAGATTGCAGTCTCTCCTGCCCTTTCAAGGCACTCTAGATCCAGCCATTCTCCAGCTCTAGCAGGGGTGTCTGCTCTGGGACAGGGGGAAAGATGAGGGGATTATTGTGGCTGAGAGAGAGAGCAGACAGCTGAAACAGGTATGGGGGAAGCACACAGGAAGGAAAGGGTGCTGAGGTAAAGTCACTACCCTCATCCATGTATGACCTGCTATGTTGCTGAATCATGGTCTTTTTACAGGTAACGTAGGTTATACTCATGACAATATGGGATTTTGTAAAAACCAAACTCTACAAAAAAAAAGAAAACCTGAAAGTTGATGGCAATGCCATAGTGTTTTGGAAGTTTCTCAACTTACAGTGTGTTTATTATGATACAGTTCAAGGTTTAAGCATTGCCATGCTTTCAGATTAAGCAGAAGTTGGAGTTAGGGTGCTGTTTGCTGCAACTGGAATATTTTCTCTGTCACATCAGTTGATGTAAATACATGTTTGTGCAGTTCCTGATCACCACACTCTCATCTGTGTGGCTGTGTTGGAGTCAAGCACTGTTCCCATTAGAGTGATGAGAAGGCTGCCCCTGGGACCAAAGGGGAGCCTTAGAGTGCTTCCAGGAGAGGAGGTGCTGGCCAGGACATGGACTTTCATGTATAGTTGCTTTAAGCAGGCTTACTGGCTGCTGAGGGTTTTGCAGCTGGAGCATCAGCTGCACTGAACCACACGATGAAAACAAAATGGAGTAGATATCCAGAATCCTAACAGCTGGATGCAGATGACATTTCTGAATCAAGAAAAAAAAAAGTAGCCCAAATGAAACCAGCCGCTCTCATGTTGCTCTGTGTCCTTCCAGTGCTGCCCCTGTGCAGCGGCAGCGCCAGGCTGAGCACCTTACACTAAGAGGTGAAGAAGAAATGCAACTGGGGGCTGTTTCTGGGGCACTTAGCACAGGTGATGAGTGGGGGCAGAGTGCCCACTGGAGATGGTCACCCTCTTGAACCATAAAAATTACCTCTATCTGTGTGGCCGAAAGACTGCAGCCCTCTCTATCCTGATCATCCTTCAGATCTCAGCCAGGGTCAGCAGTGAGCAAGCCTTTTCTGAAGACTCTGCTGGCTGTCGCTATTAACAGTGGTGATTTCCAGCCCAAATATAAACTGCACTATTATTTTTAGTGTTGATTATAGTTGTGTCGAGGTGACCACCCCCTGAGGGGAAAGCCCCATTGTGTGACCCATGGCATAGCCAGAGCAGAGCATGCTCCCACTCCACCCTCCATCCTGGTGAGCCCTCACAGAGTTGTTAGCTGCTGGCTTGGCCGTTGAAACATAACTGATCTCTGCTTGATGGGGTTCTCCCAAGGTCACTGGTCATTGTCAGCACAAAATGGGGGAATTCTCAGTTCTGCGATGCTCCTTCTGCTCTCTCCCAGCACCCGCTGTAGTGTGACCCTGCTCTGAAGTCACCGTGGCTTAACCACCCACTTAAGCTTGAGTGCATTTTAACTTCTCAGCTGAAAAGGGGGAAGACCCAGCCTCTTGTATGGTTTATCTTTTCCCACCAGTAAATTACTTTCATTTTATGTATCTTGATGTGGCATTTTTGTAGTACCTAGAATATTCTCTCTCCTTTACGAGGCACCTGCCTGTTTTGCTGCTGCTGGGCTCAGCAATGCCGTGGCCAGCAGACAATGCCAGTGTGGGTTGAAGTGTTACACTTGCACACACTGCCAGGCAGTGGGACCTGGAGCTGGCTGAGACAGTCTGTGCAGCGCATGCTGCAGCCCACAGCCAAGTTTCCAAGCCTCACAAGTTATAGGGGAGCAAAGGTTAGGATGCACAGACGTCCTGTTGCTTCAGCTGGGTTCCTCCCCACTGTGGCTGCTCTTTTCTCCTTTCCCCTCCATGTTGAGCCTGGGGCAAAGCACAGCAGCTGGTGGTAGTCAGCCATCAGAGTTGTTCCTGTATCCTAGAGAACAGATTGTGGCAGCACTGTGCAGTGTCACTCTGTGGTGGTGACGATGGTGAATTCACATCATGATGCTGCATAGACACACTGTGAGCCTTCCTCGTGATGATGCTGCAAGAGGCATGCAGGGAGTCAGCATTACTTCCCCACTGGTGAGTCAGCTCTCGCTAGTACAAAAACCTTCCCATTTCTGCTCAGCATCCCAAAGGACAACCCCCAGTTCCTGCCATGGGCCGTCCTCTGTTGGTGTTCCCCAACACTTGATCCGTCTCATCTGTCAGGGAAACGTTGGGTGCAGTCTAGGCTAATTCTGCGAGGTGATGCATGCTTGTCTCTTTGTATTTGATTTTTTTTTAAGTGGCTAGATGTCTAACCCACAGTGATTTAGTTGAGAATTAGCTACCAAAATACCTTAAAAATCTGGCCTTGCAGAAGATATCCAGTGGCTTCATACGGTTTTATTATGCTGTGTGTTTTAGCTGGGGCATTTCATTCATGTTGGCAGTCACTCTCCTTCCAAGACTGCTCAGAAAGAGTTATGGTGATCTTGGCCTTCAGCTTTGCTACTACTGTGTCTTCCAGCTGTCTGTGGCTAGTTCCCCAACTGCAGGACAAACAGTATTCCCATTCAATCTGCGTTCCTAGCCGAGAGGTTGGCCTGCCAATTGCTTCTGAATGTGTTCTGTAGTCAGATGAGATCATATCAAACGTAAGCAAGTTTTATCTTTATTTTAGGCACGAGGGTGTTTTATCGTGATGTGGTTCCAAAGCCTTCCTTGTGTGGTTGGAATTCACCCAGGAAGTGTAGCAATGGCTGGTTGCATGCAAAGTAATAGGTTCAATATGAGTTACAAATGTGGAGCTTGTGAGCTGGCTGTGCAAACTCGCATATAAAGGAGAACATTGTCATACAGCTGATGAGAACTTGGGAGTGATGAGGATGGTCTTGCTAGGTAGTTGCACTGTCTTGCAGCATGCCCCTGAGACGCTGTGAAGAGCATAGTATTTTGCTTCCTGCCTGGGTTGCATGGGGATACACACAGCTCTCAGACCTCACAGTTGGAAATTTTGGCATGGCTCATCATTAAATCCTAGGAAGGATTCCCTGGGGCAGTCTCTTTGGGTGGTTGTTCCTACATCTTGATCTGGAATTGGGATGGGAGGTCTGCAAATAATTGAGGGCTAATTTCTGAACAAATGTAGGTTGTTGCTGTTGTGGTGAGGTTGGGAATTGCCCAACCTCAGTAGTGCCGGCTGCACTTCAGCTAAAGATAGTCACCTCAACAGCTATTGGACGTCGAGGAGCTCATTTCTATTTCTGGTAATTTATATCCCCTCCTTTTCATACTGAGAACAAGTTTTCTTGTTTGTGCCATTGACTCAGATTTAAAGTTTGAAGTCTTTGGATGATGCATATACCTTTTTCTTATTCTCTCAAGCTATCTAGTGTCAGACATTCCTGGCCTTCTTGAGGTGAGATGCAAAGTCAGTTACAGTAACTGCTCCCCATAGTCTTTTACACTCCCTTTTTCTAATTATAGGTGTCTCTTATAGTTAAATCTCTCAGTCAGTTCATAACGGTCTCTGATTTATACATATACTCCATAGTATTATGTAGTATTTTTATTATTACGTTATTTTATGTTAGAAACCCCTGCACGGATGAGTACTCCGTTGTGACAGATGCTGTGTTGGAAAAAAAGCAGTTCCTGCCTCAAAGGACTTACAGTCAAAGTGCAAAATAAAAGCAAACAGATGGAAATGGGCAGACACGCAGTATCTTGTATGTGGCACCTCCTTGACATTGTTATATGTGAATTGTAACACTCTGTCAATAACCACTTAAGTATTTAATGGTCTGGACTCTTTCCAGCTAACGTGGGACTCGTAATCGTAGCCCCAAAGTGAGGCACACAGCTGTCCTGGACTCCTGTTGCCAAGACCCACAGACCTCTCGGGCGGTGCTGATCCCTTTCCATCATCTGCAGGGGCGGGTCCTGGTACCAGGGCTCCTAAAACAGTGCTCACCATTCAGTGCCTAACACAAAGGGGGAAGAATCTGGCCCCAAACATTCATTTGATGAAGGATGTGGAGTCATGATAGAAAAATAATCTGTGTGCAGAAGTGATTTCATGTGTTCCCGTGTTCAGTGTTTTTCACTACAAGCACTGTGCCTACTGCCCATAAGCCTCTTTACAATAAGGCACATAGGAAACATATGCCTTCTTCTCGCTCGCTGTTCAGAGCTGTTTGTGAAAGCAGAGTAATTGCAAGCAGAAGGTTTATTTGCATGTCGGTTCCAGAGGAGAGCTTGGTTTATCTGCCAAAATTGTTCCTAGGCCACTTGTGCATCTTCCCTGTTACCTTAGGACAGTGATTGTCTGTTGGCTGTTTTTGCCTGAGAACCAAGCTCAAAATTCAGTTCAGACATGCTCAAAGGGAAACCCAGTTTGCTGGGGAAGCCTGAGTTCTGCAAGAATCCACAAGCCCTTCAGCGGGGATGCTTGCGAAGTTAAGACACAGCAGAAGATAAGATGCCAGAGAACTAGAGCCAGTAAATAGTTTTGTGGATTAATAGACATAAGTACTCAAGGGAAAAAAAATAGATTACATTATTGACTGTTCATCCCCTGCAAAACTGCCTAAAGGGAAGGGTAATATGATTTGTTTCTCCTCAATTAAATATTTGTTCTGGTAGTTCCTTTGTGACAGAAATGAAAAAAGCAGCAGCCTTGCCTATTCTTGTTACTTTCGGCTAATCCTGAATGTGCTGTAACTGTTCTTTGATTCCTACTCCCCAATTATTTCCTGTAAAAAATAGCTTTCTCCCATCCATTCTCTTTTCTCTCTCTGTTTTTGAAACACTTTGCTGAATGACTCATATCACCTCTTAGTAAATAGGTTAAGTCTAGGAGAATGGTGAAACTGCCTAAGTGACATGTGAATAAATAGTCTTATCGCTTGTGTGCTTTTCCTGCCAGCAGTTACTATTTTAGAGGCATTGTGGTATCTCTTACCAATTTCATTAGCTTTTAAACTGTGAGGTGCAAGCTACTGTAGGAAAGAATCATCATCAACCTCCTTTGGTTTTGCTGTTTTTAATCTAAAAGAAGTATGTCTTATTATAAAATGGCACAGCAGTTATGTAGCAAATTCATAAGGTCCAAACCACGCACACGAAAATAGATGCGAGCACAGTTCACCCTTGTGCTTTGCAGCAGCAGCAGCTGCCGCAGAGTTACATCAAGAGTTGGGAGTGACAAAATGAAGACTCTTGCCTTGTGTTTCTTAAGCTTCAGTCCATCAGCTTAATATTTCTGCATTGGTTTAGCCAACTAATGTGGTTTAAGAAAATTAACTCCATCCCCTTCTGGTATAAGTTTTTGTATATTTATTTATTATGTGTGTATTCTACTTGGAATATTTTACTTGGTCTCATTGCATGTTAACTAAAGCTAAATACAAACTTCATATTTTCTCAGTAACTTGCTAACTATCAACTAGAGAGAGCCAACTGCATGACTCAAACACGTGTCCCTTCCCTTACAATTTCAGCCAAGACTATCTGGCATCAGAGTACTGCAGAATGAAAGTCATATCTAAATATATGTGAGCAGAAAGAAAGTCAGTTAAAAAAAGACTTTGTTATGGAAAGCTACTACAAACCAAATCCACGGTGGCCTGGAGTTTCTCAGCACACCCAGGCTGATCTAGTTTTCCACTTTCAAGGTATGCTTCCCAAAGCAGCTGCTGGCACTCATAGAACTGCACAAAGCTATTACATCTTTTTGCATCCCTTTATGCCTTACATGTAGTGACTAAACAGACTTAAAGGGTTTATCTAACAAATAAAACAGATATTTATCATCATATTTTAGCAAATTTAATAATACAAGTGTTTTTGCCTCATAATCATATAGTTCCTGGTAGTGTCAGCGTTAATATTCAGAGCCAGTCCTCTGTCAGGTAACTGGTGAATGAGATTGGCAGTGCCTGGCACGGAGTGCCACCCCAAATGCCCTCCCTTGCGTTTGGTTTCAGTATATGCAGCGCTGTGGACCACACAGAAGGGTGCCAAGAATGAGATTTAAAGAAACACCCCAGTTTGATGGGCTGACTCTTCCCATTGTACTCATGCAGTGACTGAGATGCAACTCCTCTAAATTAAAGGGTTTTTACACCAGGGTGACTGACCCTGCAGATGAACTCCAAGGGCTTCCCACAGTGATGTGCTGAAGCATAAAGGGACAGGAGGGAAAGGACATGAAATTGTGCCTGAAGGTACGCTTTCCAGATTGCTAGCTGATGCAAATTCTTCCTCCACTCAATGTGAATTAGAATCTTCTGATAAAAAATTGACAACTAAATACTGAAATCCATCAAGCAAACAGGAAATCACACTCCAGAGCAAAAATTGCTCTTTCTCTTGCTATTGCAGTCATCCCAGGATGAGAAAGCTCGTATGTATGTGCATGTGTGTCCTGCAGATATCACATAACCCTAGTTTCATGGAGAAGTTGCCTAGAAAACTTAACTCATTGATTTCCAGAAGATTCGAACAGGGATCAAATGGATTAAATAACTGAAAGCACAAATGGCACCTGCTCAGTCTTGGAATTCCTCCATTCTGCTCACTTTGGGGCAACATTTGGCACCTATTTCTCCAGGAGAGTGTGTTATTTGTAAGCAATATAATTCTCCTATATATTGTTTGCACTTCAGATTTCAGTCCTCTTGCTACAGGGTCTCAATAAGTGGTCTTCCAGGGAATTAAACAACCCGTTAACACCCAGTTCTTTTCTTAACTGATTAACTGTGTGAAAGTCCTCTGGCCATGGAAGTGTAATGATTTTTTTACTAATCGCTTACAGGTTCAGGCGCAACTTATTACTGATTTACAAGACTGTAACCATTTGTGTAACAAGCTGAAGTGAAGCATGGCAGAACAGGGCAGGCACCCAGCACTGCATGCACGGCAGGTAGCACAGGGAGAGCAGCACAGCTTTCACATTATCTCCACTGCTGCGAACTGCTCTGTTTTCCTTCTCTTGTAACTGGTCACTTTGCTTTGTATCACTGAGGAGAACTTGGCTGGAGGGAACTGCAGAGTAACAACTTCTGTCTGAGGATAATACATGAATAAACAAAAGCAAAGGGTTGCTTGTCTGAAAGACATTATTCAGCCTACCAGCTGTCTGGAGATACCAGTCCCAGACTTCCTGCATAGTCAGTGGAGAGAGCATCTGTGCAGCTTCTCACAAGTGGTACCCTAGTGTCTCCAAGGACAAGGCATCTCCAGCACTGAGGGATGCTCCATAGTCTCCTGACTTCTGATGTTACACAGAAAAGTCAGAACAGGTCACTGTTGGCTCACTTCTAATAGAAATACTTAGGACCTAATTTTTAGAGGTGTCGAGCACTCCAACATTGACTGACATTTATAGGTTTAAAGGTTTTAGGTTGGTAAGTTAAATTGTTGCCTATTAGGATTTTTAGAGTGCCTAAGTAGGCTCAGCACCTCATGCCTTTGGTAGTTTGAGATCTAAACTACCTACAGACTTTAAAACATCCCTGTAGGGACTTTTAAAAATGGTTGATCTGTACTACATCCACGCACTTAGTATAGGCTCGTTGGATGCAGGTCATCATCATTTCAGGCTTTTTTTCTGTTAGCTAGGCATGTATTATTTAAGTTCCCTTAGTGTGACCTTCACAGTCTTTCTGCATTTGTCAGACCAAAGCAAACCTGTAATAAATCTGGTCCTTCAGGAAGACGTTGGACTTGGCCAGTGCCATACGGCAAGATGATGATACAGCAGAGGTCCAGTCTCTGGAGTCCCTCTCTCCAGTCTTCTGCTGTAACCACAAGGTCACACTTATTCCTGACAGTTTTAACACAGTTGTTTGTAGTGGTAGGCTGTTGATCTTTTCTGGAAGCACACTGACAATAATGAAAGTACATAGTAAATCCTTAAAATTTCTGAGGTAGTGTCACAGATTTGTGTTTTGAGTATTTCCTTCTTGATAGCTTTGATGTGTAGTGCATTTAAGACACTGATTTTTGTTTTGTTTTAGCAGAAATACTATCTCTATTTTCTGCTCTTTTCTTACAGGCACACCCAGTTTCCTGTTAAAGATTTTGGGTAGGATAGTACCATAGATACTGATCGGTTTATTTTTGCACCTCGCTCTGGAACTATATTGAAATATAAGGGAAGAATATTTAAATGTTGTGAGTGAAATCCAGATCCTGTGAATCACAAGCAGTTTAGATACTCATTTCAGTTGGGACAGTCTTTAGCCAAAAACATGCATTTTATTTAGATTCTGTTTTCCATCAGATATCTGTATTATGATGTTAAATTCATGGAAAGATGCCGATGTGTTTTGAATCTATTGAAACTGTTGTAACAAAAATGCATCATGAGACTTGAATTACCACTTAGTTTGAGATCAGTAACTTCTTCCAAGAGTTTGCTTAATTAACGGAGATGACCTAACTGCTGTTGGGCTGGATGGTGTTGAAGAAGTTTATAGTTTATGTAGCCTACAGAGATTACAAACAGAACAAGGAAGAAAAGTTGCAGTGTGCATCTATTAGCATTATTTCAATAAGGACTAAGAGCTTTTTTTGATGTGTAATTGAAGTAAAGCTTTACAGCTACAAATCTCTTTTAGTAGTTTTATGTCCCTGTTTTCATAAAAAAGGCCTTTCATTGCTGTTGATTTATAAAAGAACACCCTCACGGACACATTTTTCCCCAACATTTTGTTGGGTTTGGGCTTCTTGTGCCTAATACACCTAGGTTTGTATTTACCAGTCAATTAGTTGCTCTGCTTGCATGTGCAAAAGCTGATTTTCCAGGATGCAGCATATAAAATAGGCTGTGTACTGAGTGGTAGGTTCCAGTGCACGATACGTGGCTGCATAAACTTAGGGAGCCAAGTAAAATATTTCTTTTCTATATATAGTCACCTGAAATCCAGCAGCAAAGACGCTTCTGAATCTTGCACTCAAAACTAACTTAGTTTTTAAGAAGCACTTTTTCTTTCTTAATATAGCATTTTTAAAAAAAAAATTTCCACATAGTTTTGCAGAAGTGCCAAATGCTTTCTTGATTAATTCGAAAGAAATCTAAAAAGATCAGACAGAAAAAATGAAACAGAATTTTAAATATTGCCATTTTATGAGAAAAAAAAAAATCACCTCATTTGTGTTTGGAGCAAAGACTGTAACGTTCATAATTTCTTTGCACATATCTTTCCTGTTCTTTACAATTAAGGCAAAGTCTAATTTATGAGGCCACTATGGTTAGATCTCTTATTTAAAAGGGACTGACTTTTGATCTGGCATAAATATGTCATGTTTTATTTGGGCCACTAAGATGATAATGTAACTGAATTTTGCAAAAGGCAGTGACTAGTCTTTGACCTGACTTACAAGCTACATGGACCTCCTGTGCCTCTGAAGTCTCAGATCAAATTATCAGCATTTTGCCTATGTTTTGTGATCAGTTTAGGTGTGTAATTTTTTGCATACTTATTTTTAGACAATATCAGTTCGGAAAAGAGGGGGAAAAAGTAAAATAGTGATGGATCTGAGCAAACAGAAAGGTCAGCGGTTAAGTTCTGCCTTATGTATTGTATATGCTGAAATGTCCTTTTAATAAATTAAACCACGAAATGAAAGAGTAGCTGGAAACTTTAACATTTGGCCTTGCAACGTAGGTCAAAAGTTACTTTTTTTTCTCAAAAATGGTTTTGCAAATCTTTTTCAGAGCTGATAGATACACACCTTAGCTGGATACAAAACATTATATGAAAAAGAATGACTGTGATCTTTGATCCAAGCAATCAAAAAGAAAGGTAATTGGTATTTTTCTGCCTTTTCTCCAGCTGTGTGTTTCTCTTAACCTTTATTTATTTATTTTTTCAATTACAAAGTCATGCCAATTTTTATTTGGCTTAGAGGGTTTAAAAGCTTATTTAATTTAATTTAATTATTTTTTTTTTCATTCTTTTTCTTCCCCACTTGTGTACCACAAAGCTGTCCTGAAGTAGCTGGGGTCTGGTGGGCAGGGAAGGAGAGATGGGGTTGTGCATGCTGGGCTAAAGCATCTTGTCATTCCCAGGCAGCAGCTAGACCCACATTAGGACCATGGTTTGCCTGGTCATGTTTTGAGGGCACACTAAAAATTCACTGTTCAGCTTTCCTCCCCAGTCCCTGTTTTGCCATCAGCTCTTCCCTGCGTGTCTTGTGTTGACTTTGCATGTAAAACGCCTCTTGGCCGCATCAGCGGAGCAAACATGGAATGTGCAGGATCCCTGCCTGGTGCAGGGAGGAGGGGCTGAGCTTTGCCTCCTCTGGTGAGACCCCAAAGGGCACAAACCCCAGTTGCTGCCACGGGTGTAGTGCTGTGACAGCATCAACTTAATCAGGGTGGTGCCAGAGGAATAACGGTAGTCGAGTGGTTATTCCGATGCACGTGGGGATGCGTGCGCACGCATGCATATGAGTGTGTGTGCGTGTGTATAATCAATTACAAGGAGCCTGACTCGTTGCCAGCTAAAATTGGAGACTGTTTTCTGTCTCTGGACTACTAGTTGAAGCTCGGTATTTAATACAACCCACCATCATCCCGCAAATGAATACACTCCAGATTTCTATCTGAGAGGATGTGAATTAGAGTCTTAAATGTCTTTGAGGACTGGAGCCTGAGAGACTGACTCTAACCCATCAAAGCTGGGTGATTAGAAGAACACAGACATTTGCCCATGATTTGAGCCAGCCTCTTGCATTCAGCTAACTTGGGGATCTCCAAGCACTGGGGCCGTTGTAATGCTTGTACCCGAGCAGTATCTAACAGAGGATATGCTGAAGAGATTCAGGCCTAGCTAGGCATTTCCTTGGTCTGGATGGCTGATGTCAGCTCTAATTTCAGTCCTTTTTTTAATGATTTAATCTTTCATTATCTTTGCATAAGTCCTCATGGCCCCATTTAATCAGTTCTGTTATTAGGTGGATCAATAGCAGTGTGCTCCAGAGCTGCCACATGCCAGGCACCTTAAATAACAATATTTTATTTATTAACCACATCATCTCCACTTCCTTTTGGCTAGAAATGGGCAAATAATGAGAACCGATACTTGAGATACATTTTAACCATGCTACCAAAAAAAGATAGATGGGAGTTCAGAACGTGATCTCAGCTTCCTGTGAAGTTTAAGTATGTCTCAGTTTGCTGATCTTGTTCAACCTACTGTTGAAACCCAAATCACTGAGATTACACCTGGATCTGGAGCAGATCACCAAAGATGTGTGATTTCACTAGACTCAGTCTGGAGGTGACTCCAAGCTGGGAGAGAGATACTTGCCTTGGGACCCATTCCTGTTATATTTGTATATTCATTAGATTTAGGGGCTCTGGTTGTAGATCAGGACTTTTTGCGCTGGAACAAACATTAATTTACAAGTCCTTCCCTTAGAGAGCCCAGACTAGTGTTGCCCAGTTTAAACTGCAACTAACTCCCCTCACCACATGGATTTAGGTGAAATTCAGGGTAACTGTGGGACGTTCAGGTGAGCTGATAACAGGAAGCCCCCTTGTCATTCAGGTGCTTACAACAGAATTTGCCACCTGTACGAGCTGGCACAGAGAGAGCAGCTGCACCCGAGCGTGGTCCTGCAGCCCATCTGGGGTTGATGTTTCATAATTGTTCCCCTGCAAGTTTTTAGCTCTTCTCAGATTGTAGTCCCCCTATGAACCTCAGCCCACAAAACCCACTGCTGACCTCCTGTGCACTGCACAGGAGCGAAAGTGGAGTTTGCAGGCTGAGTAAGCCCTTTACCACACCATCTAACCTGCCCAGAGTCTGCAAGCGGAGGTCCCCACGCTGGCCAGGCTGTGGATTCATGGTCTGCTGGTGCTGCACAACGGATTTCACTTTGCCTAAAGCTCTGACTGGGAAAAATGGACCCTTCAAAAGACTGTAGGTTTAGTAAACTCCATTTAATTATCTGTTCATTTTCCCCTTAATATTTAACCCTTCCTAGAAGAAGATGGCTGTTGGCTCCGATATTTCCACAAGTGGTGGCTTTATTAAACGAAAGGAAACTCATAAATGGTATTTTTGGTACACCAGCTGCTCAAACAAACGTGTCGATAAATAAATCGGCCTGCAGTCTCAGCCCACTTGTTTTTAGAAAGGAAATGACCCTGTAAGAGTGGGTGCCCACTTCTTTTACCTCACTGCTATTTTTAGCTGAGGCTGTGAAAAATTTCCATTGAAGACCTGCTCCTCTCATTTCCTGGGTAGAGCAAACAGGAAGCTCTTCTAACTGAGCTGAAGGAGGTTTTTTTCCTTTAAAGTGGACCAACCTCACCTCCCACTGGTTGCTTGCTTGCACTGCAGAGCAACAACACACCAAATAAATACCCTACATATGTGCTTTATTTGCAATAATTCACCCAGAAGGCTGGTAGAAGCCAACTGGTGATGGTGACACGTAGAAAGCTGGGCAGGAGGAGAGGACAGGAGTTCTCCTGTCAGCCATGCTTTTTTGCCAGTGTTCTCACTGAGAGGCACCAAGCTGGCTGAAATCAGGCATTTCCTGGCTGGAATTAGAAAGAGCTGAACTCTGGGCTTTTAACAGTGGGATTTTTGAGCATGGAGGGATGGGAAGTGCCTTGTGTGGCACAGGCTATGGGCCTCCTTCAGGAGAATTTACTGTACCTGGATATGCAGAGGGCTGGCTCCCTGCTCCTCCCATCAAGCACCTGTGCTGTGCTCTGTGCACATACTTGGTCCTTGAGGGGTATAGCCCACCACAGCAGACATCCGTACAGGAATAAGATGGAGCTTTGCATAAAACATAGATGTTACTTTCTCAGAGATAAGAGTGGAGGGAGCTTTCAAACTACTAGTCATAGCTACTAAAAATGAGTATAAGTGTTCCCTTCCCAGAGACAATAAGAGATTGGACACAATTTTTTTTAAATTGTTGGGAAGTGATGAAATACTACATTAATTAAATTTTTTCATAAACATTTGTTAGAAATGAGCCTAAATATGGAGGAGTCTTACAGGTGCATACCTGAGAATTCATCAGCCTTGGGTGAGGGTCTTCTCTGGTTTGAATTAGTCCTTGTCTTAGCCCTTTAAATGTCAACAGGGTGAAATAATTTACATGTGGGGTCTGAAACCTTAGAAAATTTGGTCTTTTGGTTTTAAGGCAAGTTTCTCAAAGTAGCTAGACAGTTTCCAAACTGTGGACCCCCTTGGTGAATACAGAGCCAAGGAGCTGCATGTGAAATGGAGCCCCAGAACAGGCAGGTCTGGAGTTTTGCACCAAAATGCCCATATCTTAGGTCTCCCCTAATGCAAGTGCAGCCCAGAGAGAGAATTCTTGTTCCAGGAGATACCAAAGGGTGCTTTAGGCAAATAAGTGTGAAAGGTAACAGGAGAGAATGGCAGTGTATGTAACACATGATACTGTTCTGATTTTTTAAACGGAGAACAAAGTTCTTCAGTGTCTTCTCTTGAGCTTTATTAGCAAGCCTGACCCAGCCTCCTGGAGTATCATAGTAGTGCATGGAAGTTTGCTTATGCTACAATCTACAAACAATCTACAAACTATAAAAAAAATGTAGAGCAAATAGAGTCTACAGTGAGATTTTAAAAACCAAACACAAAAAGCCAACACTTTTTCACCTGAACTGCAATTTCTGTGTTTTCAGCACTGTATCCTATATTGCCTTCAAATCTGGCCTTTCTCTTCTCAAAATATTCTTATGTCACCCTAGTGAAACTTTTAAAATGCTCTGCTACCTAAAGATGAATTATTTTTTTAACTCAGGTAAAGGAAATGTCTGTGAAAGAGCGTACGTAGGGGATGTAGCATTTACTGGACGCATGGTACAACTTGTCAGTTGTGTTTTTAGGGTACTTGAGGCACGCTGAGCACAGTGTAAACCCCCCCAGTCCTTCCCCCTTGCTTTCAAAAATACATAGTCTGGGTAATTAGGCTAAAAGTTTTAAGTTTTAATAAAGTTGTGTTACAAGTACATGGGACATTTTCAGCTTACCAGCACACTGCCCAAGTATTGCTTTTACTTTTCGTGATTTTGAAAGTGTTCTAACATTTCTTCCTCTTTTATTTCACAGTTAACGAAATAATCAGGAAGGAATTTTCTGGACTCCCTGCCAGAAATCAAACATAGAAGAAGAGATTTGTGAGACAACTTATACTGAATCCTTCCATAACTGACCTCTTAGATCCTTCCAATGCCCCTGCAACCTTCTGCTTCCTTAACTGTTCATCTCAAGGCACCAATTCAATGCAAGGAACAATGTATTGGCATCAAGCTGACAGCCTTGACTAAGCAACTCGCCACCTCTCTCTGTAAACATTGAGAAGGACACCCTTCCTTTCGTCCAAAGATTGTATTGTTCTCATATAACAGAGCATCTGTCTGAGGAAACTCTTCAAGCCTGCTGCGAAATATCTATCTATGTATCGATCTATCTTAGTAATAAGGGAGAAGTGAGATGTCACTCCTGAACACCGCACAAAGCAAGGGAGGTTATGTATTAGTGCTTATTAGGGTGGGGTGGGAAATGGGGGAAGAGAGAGTAATATATTCCATAAAAGAATAACGACATTTTGCGGTTCACTAACAATGACTTGCCCTCCAGGTCTCAACGCCCTTTGTGAGAAATTTATTGTTGTAGGAAACTGAGGCAACGCAAGCTTGCTCAGCCTTTATCTGACCTGGGATCGAAAGCCATTTTTTCTGACTCTGAGCACTCTGATCAGTATTTCAAACAGTAGATGTCAGCTGAATCTAGGAGTTTGCTTCATTTTTCTTGTTAGACTGGATAGGAGTTTGAAGGAGAAGGATGCTCACAGAGAACCAATGAAAAGAGAAATTCAGCAGTTGTAACACCTGTCCCATGGTAAAATAAACCCAGATAAAACAGAGATTAATATATAGGAGTCACAGTAAATCCAAATATTTTATGATTGATAATTTCTAATATTTACTCAGTGTATGAACACATCTTAGATATTTTCTCTCTAATCAATTGTTGCTGTTTCTTTTCATATAGAACCTGCTATTGGCTCAAAACTTATCTTATTTAGCAGCTGTAACATTTAACCACACAAGCTGCAGAAGAAAATAATTGCATCTTACAGAAATCATATGTTCCAGAAAAAAAGTATACACTTACTTATATTGACCTTGTCTTTTAGCTTTGCAAAGCTACCAGCAATTTCTGGGAAGGTTAAATTTCATGAGTTTGTATGTTTGTTATGTTTTGCTTCATGTGTTAGAATATACTGTACTGACACAGGCTTATCAAGGTAAGAGATAACCGCTGCCGTCTGCAGTTGTACAGCTAGCAAGTTTATAACATTTTGGTGTGTCATTGCTACCACAGTGTGTGATAAAAAGGCATCATGAGTGGATAATCAATGTACAGTAAAAGATAGCCATTATATTGTAGGGAATACTTAGTAATCTCTTCTGGTTTTGTAAATGAGGAATGCAGATATTGTTAAGAGTGCAGAGCCTGAGCTCTATTTTAGAAAACACAGTGAATCTATCCTGTTCTCAGCTGTTTTGCAGTAAACTTTGCTGAATACTAACATGTCCACGTGGTCACAGCAGGAATTAGATTATATGAATACAGCAGACCTGCAGAGCAACTGCATAATTGGTTCCCCAGTAGTGCAAGAAAGAACTTGCAGAAACCCTGCAGAGTATGTGCTCAGTTCAACAGAAATCTTCTCAGGAGTATTGAGAGGGATATATTTTCTGCCATTAAAAGCTGACACTTAAACTCTGCAAGGTCTTCAGTTTTAGAGTTAGAGGCAGAAGCATTAGACTTCCCAGAACACCTGACCTAATTCTCACCAGTAATCTTAGATCTTAAACTGAAATCTGAATGTCACAGGAGTAGCTCTAAACTCTGGATTCAGCCAAGCCTGGGTCCAGAACCAGAGCAGAGCCGTTCCTGATTGCAAATCCCAGAGTGGCATTAGTAACACGGCTTGGGGAGTTTGCTTTGCTTTCCTCGTGACGTGCTGCTTGCACACGCCGGCTGTGCTCGTGTGAGGCAGCGAGCGGGAGCAGGCGTTAGTCCACTTCGTGAGATGCAGATCTTCTGCCACAAAATGAGTCCCCCTCTAATCCCACTTCAGCAACACCAAAAAGGCTCTGGTGAGGACATGTCATTCTGCTGCTCATATTGTGAGCGCCGCGGTGCATCCGTCCGAACGCAGAGCTAGCCAAGGCTGGTACCTGCAGAGGTGAAAATGGCCTTTTGTTTTATTACTGACTTTTACAAAAACAAAACTATGGCTTGGCCTAGCCAGAGTGACTTCTGCGCAGGGGAATTATTGATCATTAAACAGCACTTTATAGTACTTTGTCTGGCTTACATGCCTCAAATAAGCTATTTTGGATTGTTTTAAAACTGCCAGATTGCCAGATTCTGACATATATTATGGATTTTTAATGCAGTCTGATATTTGGACAATTTTGTAAAAAGTTCCTCAGGCCAAAAGTTGCCTGTCAGAAGCTCTTTGCTGCAGCTGAGTAAAAGATCAGACCAAACATGTCTCCTGGTTTCACAGAATTCACGCTTGGAAGTACTGAAAGTGATCATCTATTTTCCCTGATCCAACCTATGAAGTATAGGAGAAATTAAAAAAAAAACAAAGAACAAAACAGAACAAAACAACCCCACCAAACCAAAAACCCAATCACAGATCCCCCCACCCCTCAAAAAAAAATCACTGAATAACTGATAGAACCTTTTCTTTTGATGGATTTTAAATATCCTATCAAAGAACATGAACTTCTTTTCAAATCTGTAGATGCACTGACATAGTCTAAAAATATTGCTGCTTATGTAGTGACTGTCCATAGCAACTGCTTGTCAGCAGTCCTCTGTACACAGCTGAATGGCTGAGCTCAAAGTCAGATACCAACACACCAACTCCACTAGCAACCTTCTCCTGCAACGAGCCATTGCAGCGTGCATGCTCATGATGCAGACTGATTTATTTTTATTATTATTATTAATTTTGCCACTGTCCCCATTGATCATTTAAGCATTCCTCTTCCCTTTTTACTATAACATATAAATGTATAAATCAGACAAGAAAAATGTGGCCCAATAGCAAAGGCTTTTCAACCTTCAAAGGGATCCATGCAGGCAGACCCCCACCCCGAGCCCTCACAATGCTCCATCGACATTAACTTTGCAGGAGGCACCCATGAAACGTGTGCTTTTTAACTGAAAGACAAGATTTCCACTGCTCTTAAGATGTTCTTTCAGGCACTTTGCTAAAGAGAGGGGCAGAGGATTTTATTTTATTTTATTTTATTTTTAACAAATGTGCTACAAGTGCTTTACTCACGCTTGCATTAGCTGTATTTCTTCCTCACTTTTAATGCATAGATATTAATGTGTATGTGTGTTTGTGTAGATGCATATACATATATAATATAACCATATATATCTATATGGATATATTATATACATGTGGTTATGTGCAGACTCACAGACACCCTTACAACCTTGGGTCACGATCCTCTAATTGGCTCCAGTCAGCCAGACCTGTGCAGGCACATGAAGCCAGCTACTGGATCGAGTTTGTAAGATGTATATAATATAATATAGACTACATTTTAGTGGTTTTATTTACAGCTACATGAGGTCAGGCTATGCTACTCTATCCGCTTTTACATGCAACTGATAGTTAAATAACACAGCTTTAACCAACTTTATATTTATTTCCAGAGAAAAGGAGCATCCTCAGACATAGCATCGTGCATTGTTGTCTCTTTTTAAAAAAAGACAACCAATATGTTAGAATTATGTAGCTAGGCTGAAGAACTTCAAAATATACAGTACTAAATTATTTCCTGTTCTTGCTGAGCAGTGTTTTTCCAGTATTAATATTTTGTTACTTAATACAACTTGCTCTCTTTCTGTAGAAGCGTTCGCTTAACCTTGGAAGAGTTAATACTATTTTGTGAGTAATTTGTTCTCACTTTATCTGGAAGATAGCCATATTTGCACATGAGGAAACTCTGTCTTTCCTCAGTTATCTGAATGTTTCACCACAGTGCCTTCCTGCCATTGTACCAAAGGCCTCCAAATATAATGTCTACAGGGTGAACAACTCTAATGCATTTTCCATCAAAGTTATACCATGTGAAGTACATGGGGCTTGTCGGAACTCAAAAGTTCATCTCTTTCATTTTTGTGTGTGTGTGTGCATTTTTTTTTTTTAACTTCCATTTTTCCATCCAAGCTTTGGCTGCAAATACAGGATGAGCTTCTATAAACTTCTGCATCAAATATATGAATACATAGAATAAAATCATCATTCATGATAAGTAAACAGTCTGAGCATGGAAGGGGAGTGAACAGATATCAGGAAGATTTTTTTCTGTCAGTTATGAGGAGTGTTGGAAGTACAGTTTGCCAGGAAAGTAATTGCTCGTGAAGATACTTGCAATGAAATATGAAGTCCCGTTTTTGTTTTTCTCCATGAGAATGAGCAAAATGTAAGACCTGAACAACAGCGATGGAACAGAAGTGTCTAATGTATGTGTTTTTATTGGTAGAAAGAATGTAGAAGAGACATGGTTTTTGCACTTGCTTTTTTTTGTATCCATGTAAATATGTATCACTTCCATTCTTGTAGGAACACAACATTTTCTGAATGTAGAATATTTCCAAAACCAGCACTATGTTATTCTCTATTGTATAAAATGCTGCTGCTTCATAACATATCTAAACCGGTTCTCAAATTAGCTAGCATGTTTTTTAAAGTATATTTTGTAATCTGTAGCTTTACAAAAAAGTGTCTATGCTTTTTGTCTGACCAAATATGCAACACCTTTTGGATTAAGGATAGTATTTATAAAGGATGAATTTTCATTTTCTGAGCGTATTAATTTTCTATGCAATTGTTGTTGAATTGTTATTGTCCTAAAAAAAGATGTATTTGATAAATTTTCCAAAGACTTCAAAGACAGCTTTAAACACTTGAGAAATATGTTTCTAAATATTTCAATCTGACTTTTCCCCTGCATTTCTTTCCAAATTGCTACTTAATAGGGAACAATTATCTGCCAGATGGGATTCAAGGAAATGACTGTCTTAATTTCAAATCTTGAATTGATTCAGATCTTCATAAATTTTGCACCACTTAAAATCATCTGATGTTCCAGTTTAGCTGCAGTTCTGAGTGTTTGTTAATTATATTATGTATTCCTCTGCAATAGGAAGAGATGCTGATGTTGGATTTGGAATGGGTGAATTGCAAATTCTCCAGAAATCATTTTCCTCATCGTTTACATTGCAGTGATTTCTTACCTGTAAACGTAAGGCATCTCTCTCCCATCACACATGGAAAGTTAGAATTCTTTATTCATGCCAGTTCAGAATGAATAGTCCCCCTTTCTGGATGTTTGACATAAGACTGACATCTGTCTTTTTTAATGTCTGCTAATTAATAACTGCAGCAGGTGACAGCTGATAGCAATTTGTTTAACTACCAGTCAGTATCTATAGTCTGTTTAAGATTTGTTTAGCCATTTTCATTGTTCTTGGTGTACAAAAAAAATAAATTGGTACCTGACCCACATTGCAATACATCTCAAATGATGGTGCTGGTACTGTAAAAGATCATATAGGCTGCAAACAAGTGGTTATCTGGGGAAAAGTTAGTATTTTGAGTTTCTTTTCAATAACTCTCATAGCAAAATTAGGTAGAAAGTTTTAGAATGACTGAGTCACAAAAATGAATAATGTTTTATGTGGTGTAACAGCCCAGAAATCCACAGATGTGTTGTTGGATTAATTGGTTATTCCAGGATTAAACTGCCATCATTTTACTGATGCTGATCAGTTCCTTACTCCCCAAGTAGTGTGGTGAGACCGAGGAACAGAGAATCAAGGTGCAATTCAGTCTTAATAATGGTGGCCTAACTGGGACTTACATATCTGTGCATGTGTGTGTATGAGTGTGTGTAATTATGAAGTGATCCCCCCACCCTCAAGGCCAAGCCTCCTTGCTGAAGCCCTACCCTGTATGTTCAGGTCAAAGCATACGTTAATAGATACACGAGTGAGCAACTTTCACTCAAATCATCCTAACAGATGTCTTTTTAATCAAACTGTTTGTTCAAAAGCCTAACTTTAAGAATTGAAAAGGGATTTTATATCATTCACATTCCTACAACAACATTGTTAGCCTCCAATGTAATGATTTTTTGCTATCTGTAAAATATTTTTATATATTGCCTGTACTATGGTAGTTTAGCAATAAATGAAAGGATATCATCTGCTGCATGAGTGTTGGTCTATTCTTAAATACCTTTTCACCTTTGATAAACTAATATCATGTGGGTGAGTCACCTACTTGATAGTCATTTTGTCCTCGTCAACCTCCTAAATACTCACAAACAGGATGTGCAGAAGGATTTTGGAGTATATCTTTGAATGAGATGCCCAGTACCCCTTGGCATCCAATTCCCATTCTCAGAAGAGATATAGATTATTCATACAGTGACAATTATTAACTTCTTCATTTTCTCTTATTGTCTATTTTCCATAGTTTAATTTTCTATTCCAACCAGCACCATCCCAATAAAAAGCACTAAACACTCCACATCACCAGGTACACCACAGAGTTTTTGCCTTTATACAGCATTAATTTCCATCTGTGTAAACCTCCTTCTGCATCACTATATGCTTTTTAGAGACTGGGGATGTACTCCATTGAATTTTTGCTCATCTAAATCTTAATTCTGCATTTCTCTACTGAAGACACTAGGAGATACATTTTCATACTGCTGTGCTGGAAGAATGCCCAGAACCTATTATGTCTCAGTAAGAGTCGAGTTTATATAGTGTACAATTAAAGATATTTACCTTAACAAAATCAATATTATCCTTTGCATTTAAAAACAGAGAATCCAAACCGTATTTGATGCATTTGTTGGACATAGAGCAAGCACTTTGCTTTGCTTATTCACAAAAGCCTCAGAGCAAGCGCCATGTGGAAGTTCTTAACTCCCAGTACACTGTACAAAGGCTGGGAAGCTCATAAACCAGACAGGCTTCGCCAACAAAGAAGCTGTTACTGGCTAGGAGAGAACATTTTATGATGAGCAAATATATGGCACACAGGATTTTAGCTTTATTCAGCAACAGGAAAATTTAAGTAACTTAACCTGGAAATTCCACAGCTAGTGACTGAGAACTTGAGCACCTGACTGATACCTCTGGATTTAATTTATATCTTGGGTCCAAATTAAAGGACTACAACAGTCCCCCAGATTTTAAGTCTTAACGGGAAATTTCCTGGATTTTGTAGACTTAGCTTACTCCTTTATGCCCCCTCAACATAGCTGACTTTTTTCCCCAGTTTTACTTTTCATGGTAGCAACAAGGAAGAAAAATTGGTGTTTCTAATGAACATCTGGGTTTCGTATGAGACCTCGCTTGCTCGCGTGCTCCATTGTGTAAATATGCGATTTACAAGTTTTCTTTCTTTTTTTTTTTTTAATACAAACGTAATTTACTCAATTTAAGAAGCTGCCTTTCAGTTTCATACCAGATTCTTTTCTAACTACATCATCACTGGCTTGCTCAGGTGGCCACGTTCAACCAGGCTGCTGCTAAGGGAGCTTCACAGGAAAGATGAGCTTCCAATCAACACTGTCCGCATCTTCCCTTGCCCTGCTCCCCTCCTGTGCCTTAGCTGGATCAGCTGTGCCTGCCAGCAGCTATCAGCTCTGAACTCATGTTGTAGAGGGGCTTGCATTATTTTCACCCGGGGAAGGGAAGGCCACAGCGCAGGATCTGAGCTCCTGCTAAACCGAAGGGCAAGACTGCTGGCACAGCAAAATTGCTGAGGTTGTGAGGAACCACTTAACCTAAAAGCCCAGGGGAAGGGGAGAGACTGGCAGGAGCTGCCTGGCATGTGAATTTGCCAAACTGAGGACTAGAGGTGACTGCAGCACAAAGGCACCTCTTTATTCAGCAGGCGCCAGGACCAAAATTATAGCTGAAATCAAGCAGGAGAGCGTGGAGGCACAACAGAGCAAGGAAGGCAGGCACATAAAATAAAAACAATCTCTATCTGTCACTCAGGTACAGAAAAAAATATAAATAGTAAAGATATAAATAGTAAAAGGATGCATTGCAGTCTATTCACTGTCTTAACTACTTGTGAGAGTTCAGCTCTGCTAAGGGATTTCGGATGAAATGGATTTTCAAGCCAGGGATGGGGAATGGGGAGCAAGCAGCCGGTGTTCACCATACCAGCCTTCTTCAGAAACCAAGCTAAAAAGTTCAACAAACCTTCCAAGCTGCCAACTGCAGCATTTATGCACAACTGTGCACTATTAAAGAAGTTATTTCTGGGTGATATTAACTGCTCTGAAAGCTAGGCTGCACCTTGGGCTCCAGACAGTGCCCGGCAGTAGGAAACCCTGGCGTAACACCTCAGACCTCTGGGCTTGGCACTGGACATGCCCTGGCTCTCAGCCTCTAGCAGGTCTGTGCCAGCCCCATGCAGGGAGTCCCACCGCTGCCCCAGGCCCCCTCCTCCAGCAGCACCTGAGGAAAGAGCAGAGGAAACATGGCCCAAAGGTCCCCCCGGGAGCTGTCTGGTCC
The DNA here is from genome assembly GCA_907165065.1 of Caprimulgus europaeus. Next base: position 8,129,823 of record OU015541.1, read on the forward strand.
AGCCACCACCTCGAGCTGAGAGCAGCGACTGAGAATGCCTATTCCAAACTGCTAAGTACTGCTGAAGGCTTGGAGTGGGTTGGGACATCTGCTTTGGGAAACCTCCCTCAAGCAAAGCCACAGTGACTGCCTGCACCGACGCGTCCTCCTGTCCCTTGGTGGGAGCCAGGGCCATGGCAGCAAGCAGTGTGACTGAGGGGAAAATATTACAGCCTCTGTCCCTGCAGAGCAGAACAGAGATGAACGCTGGGATTTTGTGGCAAGCCTTTAATGATAGTCTAGGAGTAATCAGAGAAGGAGTCAAGTTTGATTTTTGACAGATATCATCAATGACTTTTGCCAGCTACGTGCTCCCCCTGTCCCCAGTTTCCTTTTTTTTTTCTTTTGCAATACCACAAAGCTTAACTTTTGTTGAGGTGCCTTAACTGTTCACACCAGGTGAACATAAGGCATCAAAAGCCATTGAAGAGTCAGCAGTATGTGTTGTCCCCCACCCAACCTTATGACAACAGACCTCCTCACGTCTTATTGCCCGATTCCTCACAACATTTGTCCTATACTACAGCATCTGAAGCCATTTACTTTAACTCTACCCTTTATATACCAAAATACATTTCTTCTAGCTGAAAAAAAAAATAAAATTACAAATTGGCTGGGGAAGGATGAGAAAGTCAGTGGTGATGACTGGAGTGAAGTGCAGGAGCTGGACTAAGTTTTCCTCTGTTCTCTGGAAGAGTGTGCAGGAAGGATGACTGTGCTGCAACTACCAGCAAACTTTCCCCATCCCAAATTAAAATTAAAGAGTTTCCAGCATAAGAAAAACATCCATGGGAAATGGGGCTTCATTAGTGTAATTTACTTACAGTGAAAGCCATGGAGTGTGTTACAGTTAATTCCCAAAGCTTTCCAGGCTTATTTATGAAGTGGCTTCACAACCCAGGCATTTCTAACGTCCCCAGCCAGCAGCACCACAGTCTGCTCAAGGGATGTATGGGGACCTCAGCAGCAGCACAGTTGTTGAGCCCCACGAGGTGTAACAAATTGGCCATTCCAGCTCTGTGCCATGCTAGGCAAGAGCACACAAGCACAGCAGTGATGGGAACTCCTGTATTTTCAATGCCCCTGGCTAAAATTCAGTCAAAGTGAAGCTTTATTGACTGGCAGGTTATTTTTCCTAAGAGGGATACTAAGGTCTCAGCTTTGACCTGCTCCCTGTGGACACTCCTAATATATCAAATACTTGGTAAAGCTATATCACCAGTGAGATGAATAGTCCTAAAGGCTTAATTAGGCCTGAGTAAATTTTTCATGGACCCTCTGTATAACCTTATTGAAAGATGAGTAGTATCACAAAAGCCTTCTCAGATGCCTGATTATATCAGCATGAGCAAGCCACTGAAATCTAAGCCCAACAGATGTTTCATTTCTAAGCTTTTTCATGTTAGACTTCAGTAAAGGAAAAGAGGGAGAGACCTTTCTTTTTTGATTTGAAGTCTCCAGTGAATAGCTCTGGAGCAGAGCACAGGAGTTCTTTTCTTTCCTTACACTTTTTCTTCTTCCCAGTTCTAAACTCAAAACAGTTCTATAAATCAGGATTTGTGCTGTGTATGTATACAGGACTTTTGGAAGAAAAAGTTTTGGCTTCATTTACATTTAAAAAGGCCATATAATATAAGAAATAAATTGAAGGAATAAATATAATTGAACCATGTCCACATATCCTACATTTTCTAGGCTTTTATAAGGGAATGGGCTATGTCATACTTCACCTCACAGCAGCTCTGCTCCCTCTAGGCTGCGGGGCAGGGCCAAAGCAAATTTATATATTTATATTTATAAATAATTTGCTTTTTAGGCTGCATGAAGGGTTAGTTTGGTTTTTGGTTGTTTTTTTTTTCCCTTAGCAAGGTAAAAAGTATGGGGAAATAGCAGGAAGGGTTTGCTGCAGCACAGAATGTCACTGCCATCTGCAGGGGACCTGTGCTCTCCGCTGCCGCACGGATCTGAACCCTCCCCACAGCCCCTGGGAGCCCACCCCATGGAGATCCCTGCACCCATGGGACAGAGCTGCCGTGCCATGAAAAGTCCTGGCCATGGAGAACACTTCTCAGGGGGGTTCAGCATCAGGGGAGAGGGAGGCAGGACCCCACTGACCTGGTGCACCCTCATGCATAGCACCCTCCCGCACCCCATCCCTGCCCCTGCGCTGTTGGCAGGTGAGGAGGCTGCGTTTGCTGACAGAGGAGTTTGCTGCCTCCTCTAATCCTCCCTGCTCTGGCAGCAAAAGACAGCAAGACGTGCTGCCAGGAGAAGCAGTTACCCGCTCAGCAGACAGACAGACAGACACACGCACGTTTCCAAGCATGGGGCGATTTGGCTGGCCTTTCCGAGACCAAGACAAAAGCAGACAGACACCCCTGCCCACCCCTCCGGGGCTTCCCAGCCATCTCTCCCAAGCCCTGGCAAGGCTACACGAAGACTAGGAAGTGTTTCATGATTGTGAAAACTGTTTTGTCTGGAAAACCTTGTTTTTCCAACCTTCCACGCAGCTTGGTTCACCTTGTGCTTCCTAGTTCCCTCAGAAGAAAGCAGGGAGTTCTGCTGGGCTGATCTCTGCCACCCTGTCTCTGCACGGACAGCAGGTGATGCTCACAGATGACACTTCTTCTATTAACCACAGCAGCTCTGTGTGGAACCAGTGTTTGCTCAGCTGCTGCGATGGCTACGCAACTTCTCAGCCTTTTTCTTGGTTCCCTGACACAGCACAGTCCCATTAGTCTCTGAGAGCCAATTGCCCCATTTCACAGCTGGGAAAACCACACCAAACCTACCAGACAAGCAGCAGACAGACAACAGGCTGGGGACCAGCCACAGCCTCCAGAGGTGGCACGGAAACCAGAGCAAGGATGGAGTTGTCATACCCTGCACAAATTGATACTGCCTGACCATAGCCCCTACAGTATCTCTCATTCGCACAACAGGGAGTGGGTTTGGCAACAATTAACCATTTTTTAATTATCCCTCCATTTTTTAGAAATAGGTTAAGCTAAATATGTATTTTTTATAACTAAGGAGCTACATCTAAACAAGATCTGTTTTGTGTTGGTTACAGGCTAGGACTAATCCATTTTCCTAAAGTTATAGCAGACAAACCCAGATCTTTCTGGCCAACTTGAAGCTCTCTGAAATAAGACTAATGATGAAGGCTTAGCTGTTTTATTTTTCTTACCCATAGTGAAATCCCACCAGAACTTAAAGCAATACAAGGGATCTGGTGGATGGAAAGAAAATCTGAGGACAAGGGTGTTTTGGGTTGTTTTTTTGGGGAGTTTTTTGGGGAGGTTTGGGGGGTTTTTTTAAGCAATGATGCCTGATAAGCACCATGACTCAGTAGGAAAAAAATGCAGCAACAGAAATAATCTCTCTCCTCCAAACCTGGGTGGTTCAAAGATGACACACATAGGTTTGAGCTTGAATATGAATTTTTTAGAGACTGACACTCCAAGGCACTGCATCTGAACATACTAGAAACTTTGGCTGGTGAAAAACTTTGAATCTCTTCCTAACACAGATGCAGACCCAGTCCTGGACTTGGAGCCCATCATGCATTTAATGAGACTTCTTCTATGTATGTAGGGTTTCTTTCAGTTTCTGAAATAAGTAGACTTGAAACAGGCCAGGACTTTTCAGAAAAGGTGTTAAGAGTCCTTCTATTTTGCAAAAAGCAGCACCCAATTGATGATGGCTCACTGGCCTTGTCTCTCAGGAGGAGATAGGTGTTGAGGAGCAGAATGACCTGAAGGTGATGCAAGAGGACAGTTAATTTCTGCATGAGATTCATCTGTTGGGTGTTTTATAAGCAATTAGAGCCAGAGGCTGACCTGGCAGGAGCTGAATATTAGACTTACCCATTCCACCTGGCCATCACTTTACCCAGAGTGTTTTTCAGTGGTGAAAGAATCCAAGAGCAACAGAAATAGAAGAGTACTGAAATAATACTTACAGACACACCAGAGAGAATGGCTGCAGGTTAAGATGTCCCCTTTAATGAATTATGCACAGTCACATGCTTGTGACTACTTAGCAGGACAGTCCATCTGATTATGCTTTTGTAGATATAGTCCTTTTCTAGCCAATAAACTCCTACACATATCAGTGTATCCAGTTTTCCATGTGGGAACCTAAACCAGGAGACCTGCTACATTCGCTGTCTATCACAGAGAAATCAAAACATTCCAAAATCTTAAACATTTTAAAATTAAAAAATTCCTTGGTTTTATCCAATGTTTTTTCACCCACACAGCACAATTTTCTCAAGGAAATATAACCTTGTTTGTACAGATGGTGAAACTGAGGCACAGGGAAGTGACTCATCCAAAGTCCCAGTTCCAACAACTGCTGTGATAACTGGGGACAGAATCCAGTTATCAGAAGTCTGAGCCCAGATCAATACTCATGCTGCTGCTCCCCCAGATTCATGGTTTGAGGTGGCTGTCAGCATCTCTTTCTGAGGAATGACCCCTAAGGAAGACGGGGTGCTGCCAAGCAAGGGCTGGCTCTGTACACTGGAAGGTAAGCAACCGCCGTGCTCAGGTCCCATAGAATCATCAGCACAGAAACCACACATCACAGAAACCACACATCACACTGACATTGTTGCTGTTGGCACAGAGTATCTGGTGCTCTAGAAGGAGAAACACCACCCTGTTATTCTGCTGTCCGTTGTTTCTGATTTATGGATCCCTCTAAAGTACAACTGAAAGGTATTCACTTCATTTATGGCATGTGGTAGGGAGTGGGATTTCAAGAATGGCCAAAATACTTTCTAAATTTGCTGCAAATACAAAGTCCCACATTTACTTCCTCTCCAATGGGTACAAAATTTGCATACTCATACAGAAGTCACTGGGTAGTTGTTATGAATAGCAATTCAAAGTATATTTTCCACGCTGTAATAATATGGTTTCAATAATCAATGTTCAATCCCAGATCTTGCTATTTTAGAAGCTGGGATTACACTCCATCTCTATTGACTTTATACCTGGCCTGCTTTGAACTGCTTTCCCTGCTCCTCCCACTAGTTTGGGGGTTGCTTATTTCTCCTAAATTGTTTTCTGCAGGATTAAAGCTATCTGAATAGAAACACAAGCTCAATATGGAAGGTGCTTTGCAAGTCTCTGATTTAGGTTCCATAACATAAACTGAATTTTGAAGGCAGAAGTGGGTACCCCATCACACTGGCACGTGGGAAAACATGGTAATAGGCAACGTACATTAGGGAGTAAGTCTGTACTGGGGGACTGGTATGAGCAAGACACGTCCCTACACAGGCTTCCTGATTCTGGTCCAGTCCATTTTCTCTATCTCACATTAGAATTTATCTGCCTTAATAATGCTCCATAACTTGGCACTTTGCACTTCTTCCTCTGCAGTACTGCAGCTGACTAAGGTGCTTGATCTGGATGCTTGAGTTAAAACTTATATGAATTACAGGGGCTTGCTTGTTAGTTTAATTGGATTCTGACTCTTCACACGCTTAATGCCATCTCTTGGTCGCTTCTTGCCTCTACACTTGTTCTAAGTGAGAGCACAGGGGTTGTTTCAGTCCCAACATTTTATCCATCCTGTTGCCATGAACTCACTCATACAGTTTCCATCTGATTTAATTTTATTTCAGGCTTAACTATTTGAAGATTTTATTTTTCTCTCAAATTATATTGTGGTTATTAGTTCAATCCTTAATGAGGAAACATCAATGTCACCAATACGTGACAGCGATTGCGGAAGCCTTGGCAGCAGGGAGGAGTGACACCCAAAAGTGGGGAGTCTCAGCATAGCGAGGCTGCAAGAGCCTCTCACCTTGTTGTAGATCCAGCTCAAAACCTATCAGCATGGTAGGCAAATTGAATTTTTTCCCACTTAGGATAAAGGACTGGGACCAGCTGTGCTCCCACTCTGGGAAGGAGAGGAGAAGGCTGGAGGTGAGATGACACAGCAAGGAGAAGAGCAGCAGAGATGGCTGTGCCACCAGGGCTCGAGCACAGACACTGGCCAACCTGCCTTGCTTAGCTCTGCCCATGCCAGGACCAGTCCTGCCCAAACCCACCTCTAAGGAAGCTGCTGGCATGGAGCCATGCACATGCCAGACAAGCTCCTGTCTCTGCTGTCAGGCTGGGACCCCTCTGCACTGCCTTACTTGGAGCGTTGTTTAAAGCCCAGTTCATTAACCTGTCCCATTTCTTCCTGCTCCTCTTGGTGCAATTTTCAATATCCCTCTCTAGAGCACAGAGTCTCTGAGATGTACAAACCCCAGCTGGGCAGTCAACACCATCTCTTCAGCTGTGGTGCTGCACACCAGCAGGCACAGAACCAGCCCGCTGATAGCATTGGGCCAGTCTTTTCCTAAACCTTTTTTTTTTTTTTTTGCCCTTTAGCTTTTAAAAGAGAAAAGGGGAGAAGAGGGAGGGGAGTTCATCCCATGAAGCATATTTCTTGGTTGCTGAGAGACTTCAAATCTCCCTAATGAATAAACACAGAGCACTTAATTTTGTTTATGAAAACAGACTTATTGTGATGGCAAAAAGCATGAGTCAGTGCCCTGAGCGAAGGGTTGTGCAGCAGCTGGAGACACTCATCACCAAAAAGCAACGCCTCGGAAACCAGAACAACTCTCATCTCAACCAGTGCCAAGAGATGCAATTTCTCCTTTAACAAAAACCACCAAGATACAGGGAGTGGGGAGAAGGTTTCCCTGTGGCCTGGCAATCAGCTGTCGAGCAAGTATTGCCATTGCTGTGAAAAAGCTGGGAATTTGTGAATGAGCAGTGGGTGCCAGCGGACACCGAGCACCCTGCACCCAGCCCAGCAGCATCCTAATGATGCTCTTGACTAGTTGGCCTGAGCCTGGCTTGGGGATTTGGGCTCCTGGGTAACAACTTCAGAGCTGTTGCTGGTCCCTCACTGGAACACAGCAGAGAGACAACAGAGAAGGTAGATGTTTGAGCTACTGAAGGAGGATGAACTGCTGACTCCAAGAATCATGTTATCCATTTATCTCTCCATCTCCTCTGATATTTGTTGGCATTTGTTTTGTTTGGACAAAATGAGCAAAGTGAGATCTGAAATTATCAGTGTGGCTTCCTGGACTGGTCACAGAATCACAGAATCATTAAGGTTAGAAAAGACCTCTAAGATAATTCAGTCCAACCATCAACTCATCACCACCATGCCCACTAACCGTATCCCCAAGTGCTACATCTACGCATTTCTTGATTACCTCCAGGGATAGGGACTCCACCACTTCCCTGGGCAGCCTGTTCCAATGTCTGACCACTCTTTTGGAAAAGAAATTTTTCCCGATATCCAACCTGAACCTCCCCTGGTACAACTTGAGGCCATTACTTCTCATCCTATCACTGGTTACCTGGGAGAAGAGACCAGCCCCAGTCCTGAGGCTTCAAATAAGCAAATGCAACAGGAACACTATTTCCTTTAACTAATTTTACTGTCTGTACTCACCATCAGACTTACTTCCCATATGCAAGCCCCATCTTCCAAAGAGGAGAGCTGAGTGTGCAAAATGCACACCACAACGTGGCTTTAAGGAGCCCCAAGCTGCCGAACACGTTGTCCTCCCCGCTGCAGCACTCGGTGGTACATCACCCTGCCACCAGCACCCTTGCAGAGCGAGGCTGATTAGATCTTCATCTAGTCCTCAGCACATTACTGACGCTTCATAAATAATACCCACCCTTCCTTCAGATCATGGCCCTTTGTTTGTCTTCCTCAGTTTCACTGATGTAAATCTGCCATATATGCATGAGGCCGTGCCATGGTGATTAACGACCCTGAATAAGGACCCACTTAGCCAATTTTCACTGTACAGAGTTTCATTGTGTGGAGGAAGATTAACACACAGGGCTCTGTTCAAACAAAATGAGGTAAAGAGAAGTTCAACACTTTTCCTTCCAAAAAAAAGAAAGAAAAAGAAAAAGAAAAAGAAAAAGAAAAAGAAAAAGAAAAAGAAAAAGAAAAAGAAAAAGAAAAAGAAAAAGAAAAAGAAAAAGAAAAAGAAAAAGAAAAAGAAAAAGAAAAAGAAAAAGAAAAAGAAAAAGAAAAAGAAAAAGAGAACTATTTTCTGAAGGCCAAGCATGGAGGAAGGAAAGAAATTTCAATTCCAAACCTAAAATTGCTCATCCTACAATGGTTTCTAGGTCAGATATGCAGGAGAATATACTGGATATAAGCACAAACCATATCAAGAGAAAGGTTCTTAGGTGCTGCAGGGAAGGTGGCAATAGATGGCACTATGTACACTGCAGAAGGCAGATCAGGCCATCCAAGCTCCCTAAAAATGCCTCCAAAGACTGAAACAGGTAGTGATTTAAAATTCAGTGTGTTCTACTTTCCAGTAAGGCAGAGAAGAGCCTGTCACTCTGCAGGACAGTGTCAGCCCCAAGCACACCCACAGCCACCGCTGTTGGCAGCACTGGATTCACCCATCCAGCAGCCCTGGTATTTCACAGCCCGTAGGAACAAGGCTGCCAACATTCATCAGCCGGCTGAACACAACCACCGCACCCGCACACTCAGCCTCCAAATATCACATATCTTTAAACATGTAGTCCCCTGAGACTGACCCAGAAAACTGAAGGTAGATGATAAATTAGCAGGTTTTCCATACAGAGCCTGTAGTTAATATCATTATTGGCTAAAAGACAATAAACAAGAAAAGAGTGATAGATGTTGGCTCTGGGCTGTCCATTACTAAGGGACTGTTCAGCTTTTGCCATATAGCAGAAGAAAGCAAGGACTGCTGAAGGTTGTACTTTACAACCACACAATCATTTAATATTTGCAACTACTTAAATAGGTTCTCTAACAAGCCAAAACTATTGCAGCAAACACATCGTGCCTGCTGGAAGAAGAAGACAGAGGAGGGATGGGACTTGAGGATTTTCATCACTAAAGCACCTTTAGATGAAAAATCACCAGCCATAGAATATATGCATGAAGCAATCCAAAACCAAAACGAGTGTAACTTCTAGAGGCTGAAAGGTCAAGTTAATCCTATGGAAAAGACAATGCTAGAGGGAGCAGGGCCATAAGGATGTCCACACAGCCTGGGGCCCGCAGCACCAGCACCACAGCAGCGCAGGGGGGCTGGCAGGAGCAGGCTGGGAGGGCTGTGGGTGGTCCCTCTGACCACCCCAGCTCCCTAACGCTGTCTCATTCACAGAATCACCTCGACTGGAAAAGATCTATAAGATCATTGAGTCCAGTCATTAACCTCACACTGGAAAGTCCCCAACTAACCCATGTCCCTCAGCACTATGACTACATGACTCTCAATCCCTCCAGGGATGGGGACTCCACCACTGGGCAACCCTTTCCCATGCCTGAGAATCCTTTCAGCAAATTCTTCCTCACATCCAATCTCAACTGCCCTGGGTGCAACTTGAGGCCATTTCCTCTTGTCCTGTCACTTGTTCCTTGGTTGAACAGACCCACTCCCACCTCTCTCCACCCTCCTTTCAGGGAGTTACAGAGAGCAAGAAGGTCTCCCCTCAGCCTCCTTTTCTCCAGGCTCAACAACCCCAGTTCCCTCAGCCAGGAACTCATCACACTTGTGCTCCAGCCCCTTTTCCAGCTCCATTGCCCTTCTCTGGACACGCTCCAGCACCTCCAGGTCCTTCTTGGAGTGAGGGGCCCAAAACTGAACCCAGCACTCGAGCTGCAGCCTCACCAGTGCCCAGTACAGGGGCAGGATAACTTCCCTGGTCCTACTGGCCACACTATTGCTGATACAGGCCAGGATGCTGTTTGCCTTCTTGGCCACCTGGGCACACTTCTGGCTTGTGTTCAGCTGCTGTCAATCAACACCCCAGCTCCATCTCTTCTGAGCAGCTCTCCAGCCACTGCTCCCCAAGCTTGTAGCATTGCTGGGGGTTGTTGTGGCCAAAGTACGGAACACGGCATCTGGCCTTGGTGAACCTCATACAATTCCTCACAGCGTGCCCTGTTACAGGGATGCAGGCTTGGAGGTGTCAGCAATGCAGTTTCTGGGACCCCAGGAAGTGCCTTGGGCTTTCAGTGCCTCACTGGTGTGGTTGAGAGGGTGTAACACACAAACAGGGTGACCCAGCTAGGTTTTCACACCGGTTGTGCCCTAGCACACGTTAAAATACAGGTACAAAGCACCGAGATGTGAGTGTGAGCAGCTCACAGTACTACTGTTGTGTTATATTCGTTGCTTTTCCCTTTCATGGTTTTTTTTTTCTTTGTCAGTATGATTAATTTGCTCTCTTCCTCATCCAGACAGTGCCCCCAACTAATTTTCCCCACGTTAAGAGGAAACTGTAGTTTCAGAGGGTTATTCGCTCAGCACCTTTCAACAGTAACTGTATGTTCAGCTTAAAAAAATCTGTTAAAAGTGTGTTATGTATTCAAGGGGAGCCTTGGATAAATAAAGGACAGCAAGCAATACTGGAAGTCCTTCTGTCGACTGTGTTAGCCACAGGTCAGTGCTTTCTGTTACTGTATTTCACAGAAACACTGCCATACAAATGTAAGAACTCCGTGATCCAAGACCTTTTCCTCCTTTCATTCCCCAAAGCTTAAGATGGTTGAATCATAGATGGATCCTTTTCCAGTTTCTTTGAAGTTTCTGATGAAACAGTGACTTTTCATGTATCTTCAGTACAAAACTGATTCTTCATCTGCCACAACAGCAGCAAATAGAAGAGGATGTGACACTAGCCTAAACAAAATGCCAGAGGTTTCATGCAAAACCTGTCAAAATTCCTCCTCTGGTCCTCACACTAGTCATTCTTTTCTGATTTCCTGGCTCTGGAGCACAAAGCTGGAGGCACCATCTCCCCAGCAGCATCCCTGACACCATGAGGGCCTGGGTATGGGATTTACCATTTTGTTGTGCTCTGTAATGCACCTGGCACAGGAAAGTCTTGGCCCTTCATAACAGTTATACACAAGATACTAATACAAAGAAATAATGGTGAATAATATTTTTCCCATAAGATCCATTTGAAATAGTCTGTATCCAAAAGTACTTATAATTCAGGGGGAAAAAAATCTATTAAAAACTAGTTCTGTGCTACTAAACTTGGCTCAAACCAGCCCCTTAAAAACAAACAAAAAACCCCATAGCACTGTAGATTAGTTGGCTGTTCACCAACCAAGTCTTGATTGAAAATCAAATGCAGATGTGAACAGAAAAAAAGCTGCAATTTCAGCTCTCGCAGCAGCCGCTTGTTGGCATGCTCCAGAAAAACATCAGTGTGAACTGGTACCGTCTGGGACCATGCTGCAGCCTTCGTGGCAATTACGCAGCCAGAGCGTTCGTGCTGTCCCCATTAAGATAAACAGGGCTCTCCGCAACAAAGAGAAAGGGGGGATTAAGGCAAGCAAAAAGAAAAAAGGACTCAGATGGGAAAGCTTAGTTTTCTTACAGCTGAGGGGTATGTGTGCAACTCAGTGCTAGGAGTGAAAGCACAAGCCAAGAAATTAATCCTCTGCCTTGTCCCTGACAAAGCCTGGATGGGAAGAGTCCTCCTGGACAGGGCAAATGGAGGCTGCAGCGCCCAAAATCCTAACCACCAGCCAGTCTTCCCCCTGGAAAAGGGGAAGACAAGAACACTTAAGCAGTTTTAAACTAATTTAATTTAAAAAAAGAAATAAAGAAGAAAGCAGAGAGTGTGGTGATAAAAGATGTTTTGTGATGTACTGGCAGAGGAGCAGAATTGATGATGTGATGAGTCAGTTCCCTCTCCAGCTTTAACAGTCTGCAACACGCATCTTCCCAAAGCAGCCTCTGTTCGGGGTCCCTGCCTCCAACATCAGCAACGCTTTCCCTGGGACAAGGACCTGTCTTCTCTCAAACTTAACTTTTCTATCGGGGAAAGAGAAAACTACCACTACACAATTACAAATTCCTCCAGGGGCAGTGGGACTGCTTAGTAACTGCCTGTCTTCAGGGCAAGAGAGAACATTTTGCATCACAATAAATTTCATGTGAATGATCCTATTTATTGTAAAAATTTCAGCCTATTCTAGCTTACCATATCCAGAAGTACCCAGAGGACTAAACTTGAAAAACTGAAAATCATATCCCTTTCCACATGTAGAACTGAGCTTTGCAGGATTTATTTATTTTTTTTTTTTTTTTTTAAGTTCATGTCACTGGACACATTCCCCTGCACTCCCAAACACTCACTCCCTTGTGCAGGGTGCTTGCAGTGGCTGTCACACAAATGACACATTATCAGTTGGCAAAAAGATGTGCAAAATGAGACTTGACTCAGAGATCTGCTCGCCAACAGCAGCAAAAATTCCCCTCAAAGTTTCCTACAGAAGCGGAGCCAGAAGGTAACTCTCTTTTTCTTAAGTCTCTCTGGAGAGTGAGAACTTGGAGTATGTCTACAATAGTGTGTAGCAGTGTGTTTTTTAAAACAAAATAATTAAGTTTGTAATAATAGATAGCCCCAGAAGCACTAGTTTTCTTTGTTTTGTCTCATTTATCTACAACAAAATAATCTGAGAACAGAAAGACCATTAGAGTAGAGAGATTGGAAATAAGACCTTCACATTAGAAAACCATTCAACAATGTGTCCATATATAAAATATCAGCTCTGCATCATGACCCATCTCTTCATCTATAACTATTTAAATACCAAATGAATTTTATGTGCTCATGATAAATAGCAACAGGCAATTGAATTCACATCCTCAATGTGCAATACTTTATTAAGGAACCCACCTAACCATATGCTTTCTCTTCCTCCTTTTTCTTGTTTCTTCGTCATCTTGGATTCCTACCTCCTTTTTCTCCCAAGAGAGCATCCAACCCCAAAAAGCACTCACAACATTGCAGAACCATCTTGAAAGAAATGTGGAAATATTATATGAATTTTTGCAGGAGCAGCTTTCATACTCTATACAGTAAGATTCTGCATATTTTTTATTACAAAGAAATTCTTTCTCCATAATGTTCAGCCATCACTGTTATCAGCCCCAGCAAAAGAAGAAAAAAGATAGCACTAATTAATTGCTATGACACTCTGAAAATGAAGATTTTCTCTGCTTTTGACTCTGGTATCTCCTGGAATATCTTCACACAGCACAACTGAAAGATCCCCAGCTGCCTGTGGGCTCATGCTGGTGCACACTGCAGCTACCAAAGCAACTCTGACCCCCCTGTGTGCTCAGATCCCATCTTGAAACTTCCTTCACACTCACAAGAGGTGAATAATAAATGAATTGTGCTACTCCAAAATATTGATTACAGTGGCCATACCCATAATTCTCCACTTAGAGCCACCACGCTTCTTGCAAGTCATTTGTTTGGAAACTCTCCAGATCCCCAGATCTTCCATGAAGGAACAATTTGCTCCTTGTGCCCCAAGTGTGTGGCTGCCAGAGGTTGGTTTGGTCCCAGCATTGGGATGCCAGGGTGCCTATGCCTTCTACTGGCTGCTATCAATGGCACAAGGACACATCTTTCCCCACACAGTACCTGGGAGTGAGAAGGTGAAAGTGGACATGGAGATAGCTGAGATGCAGCTGCCTGGTGGAAGAGCTGCTGAGGTGGGGACAGGCCAGGGACAGCGTGTGGAGGGTGATGGGAGCAGCGCTGCCAAGGTGACCAGACATCCCTCTCTTTACCCTTCAACTCAATTTTGCCTGCAGACTTTGGGCACTGCAGGCAGAAACTCAGTATAGAATGGTCCATATTGGTCCTTCCACCAGCAGGGAAACATGCTGGCTTCACTCTTGCAATAAAAATAACTTTAACATGGCACAATGAGCACAATCCTGCTGCAGAGAACAGTTACTAAACCAGCCTCAGATCTTTACAAGCCTGCGATCTTCAAGAGAAAAAGAGAGGGAGTTCAATTTGCAGTTAGGGATCTATGAAAAGCCAGTTTCAGTTCTGCTGGGGAGACCTGCAGGACCCAGCCCCGGGGAGAAAAGCTCTGCGAGTGCAGTGCTGGATCAGGGCAGAGCTGGTTCTCGCTGGCTGCAGCTCAAAGCAAAATGTGTCAGCATAAAAACACAAAGAAATGGACTTTTTTTCACCTGTGAACTCTTCAGTACTGAGCTCCTTCTCCATTTTGCACTTACAAACTTTCACATACTCAGTGTTATGTAACATTTAATTTATCATCATGGACGCCCCAAAACACAAACACTACAGCAACGTTAATCAGCAGGCCTGGAAGTCCTACATACATATAATTTCACCTGCACTAACACCCCTTAGTTATTTGATCTTAACGAGATAGGGTAGTATCATCCATTTTGAAGAGCAAACTGGTGTATCAGTAGGCAAGCTGCTAACAAAGCTCGTTAGCACAAACTAATTAAAGCCAGGAGTCCTGGCTCCCAGTCCTCCTTTTCTCAACTGGAATCTCTGCCTAATCAGGCTCTTTCCCTCATCCTGACACGAGAGTATCAAAGATGTTTCCCAGACCCGTAAGTGTCCATTACTGCATGAAAACTGGATTTCCCAGTTCGTTATTTCCATCCTATTTGCTTTGTTTGTGTGGGGGGTGTTTTCAGACCATTGCAGCTGAAATACTCCAGAAGTCCCCTTTCCCTCCCTACTGCTCTCTGACCCATCCCTGAAGCTCAGGCAAAGTGCCGGTGTCTCACAGGTAGCCCCTCAGATACCCAAGGATTTAAACTGTCACGGAAAGGACAGTCTGGATTTCTAGTCCTGTGGGTTATAAGAAAAATCTCCTCCAGCAAGAAATGACCCAAGAGGGCTTGATCTCAGAGCCTGCCTGCAGATAAAGGCCATGTGTGTGATGAGCACAGGAATGAGGGGACAAGGTCCATGACACACAAGTTCCTGTCCATTTGGCTAGCCATTGGCCTGGTAGTAATTTGGGTCTGGTATATGTCCAAAGTGTTCCAATCGAAGTTTGAAATTCATGCTGGAAAACTCAACTCTTGTACGCACAGCCCTGCTTTTGTCTAATCCACCCAGGCAGCACTGATGAGAGCCTGGCTCTGTACAAAGACACCCATTTTGCTCAAACTCTTCTCTTGAGACAGAGCTGGAGCTGGACTTGAGCCTGTGCCAGAGCTTGTGTGAAAGCAAGCTGCTGTGGGCAAGTCTGGACTTGGAAATGGACTTGAACATATGGTCTGTTAACAGCATAACCATATCCCAAAAGCTGGGTGATCTGGCTCAACGGCTGTTGACCCTGAAACCTAAAGATCAACCATGATTTCAATGGCAATAACTTTAGCAGAGCCTTCCAGCTACTCTGGAGTTAGATTTTCAGCCTTTCTCCTGTTGCCAGAAAGGACTTTAGCGCATGTGCTAAACCCAAAGCCTTTCAGATCCTTTGCTGTGGAGCTCTGTGCTGCACTGGGACAGCTTGAGCCAGAAACCACTTGCCAGCTCCTCCAGCATGGCTGGGGCCTCCACCCAGAGAGATTTAGGTCCTTTTCTACATCATCTGCCAGTTCTTACTTATTCTCTTTTAGATGCTGAGTACCTATCCAGCTCTATGGCACCACCATTGATGTCCCGTGTGTTGAAGGGCGCACCCAGATGGAAACACCTGCAACATTCCTGATACTAGGGTCACTGTCAGAGAACGTGTGTGGGAATTTGGATCAGACAGTCCTGTTTCAGCATTAGGCTTTATCACTGGTAGCCACTCAGGTTACATCCCTGCCTCCTAGAGAGGGACGCGATGTGTACGTTGCTCCCTTCGTCATTCTCTAAGGGAATTCATGACATCTGCAATACATTACAGTATTTTCAAAGAATGTTGTCTAACATCAAGTAGAAGTATTTAATTAGCACTTCATTTAGAGCATGTGGTACAGCTCACAGTTCCATTTTGGGCTAGAGATTATTTTCAAGGGTGGGTGGAAAACAACTGGAGATGCCAGGAGGCCAGTGTAGTTTGCAACAGCCACTCACCACTTATTTCTGTTTTCACATTATTGCAGACTTTGGGGGGAAGCTGCTGTAGTTTGTAGCCCTGGTGAACTGGAAACAGACCCTGAAAGCAAATACACACACACACACAAGAAAAGTCATAGGAACAACTTTTACAAATGCCATGTGTCACCTCCATCTTGTTTCTCACCTGTGGCTCCTCTACAGGTTGGTTGTAAGGTCCATCAGGAGGGGGACTGTTCCCGGGGCTGCAGGTCTATGGAGCTAGAAGCTCCTTCCCCATCCAACCCGCTGCCTGGACATGCGTCAGGGCAGTGTGCCTGAGTCCTGCCTCGCCCCAGGGAAGCCCCGATGATTCAGACACCCCTCTGAGTCACCATCCCTCCCCAGCCTCCCCAGGGAGATCCTAATGTGCTGCTGGCCAAAGCCAGCAATAGTTTGTAAACCCTGGGCTGCAGACAGCACATGTAGGGGTGCTTACAGCCCATCTCCACTCCAGCAGGTAGCTCATGAGGTTCCTTACTCTCCTCTGAGATACTCAGACTGAGTCCCACATCCATGACCTAGTTCTAAGTAATTTTAAAAACAAAACTGTCCAATATCATTGAATGGAACTTGCCTATAATTTTATCAGTTCCTATGAGGACTGGGGGATTCAAGTGCCCGTATTGGCCTAAATATTCCTTCTTGGAAGGAGAGCCAAACCTCAAATGTGAGCTTCTTGCCAAGGCTGAGAGTGAGTTGAAAGACATCTTACAGACAGACAACAGCAAAGTCATTGCACTAGAACTGCTGCAGTGATCCAGTTATATATTTCACACTTCTCAAGCTGAAATCTTGATCTGCCTTGGCCTCAGATTTTTACATCTGCTTGAGCCCCAAAACCCAGCTACTTATTACCTTCCTGATGCCCATAAAAAAACCTAAACACAAAAAACTAACCTGATAGATGTAGCAAATATACTGTAATATTATCAGAAAAAAATCTTTATCAGACTTTTAAAACAATATATCAAAACAACAGGACCAAGCATCTGTGTTTATGTGGTTTTATACTTATATACACACACATCTATGTATCCACATATAGAGGGAGATAGAGATATGTAAATATTATCTATTTATATATATATACACACATATGACAAAAACTCTTCCCTGCCTGTGCATGTACAGCTGCTATTAAAGTCAACGTGACTCTGTGGTGAATACACACATGCAATTATTGAGCATCACTTACATGTTTTATGTGTAGTGTTTCAACAGTTTTCTATACTGTAGCAATATCCCACACCATCTCTTTGCAAAAGTTTTCACTGCTGCAAGTGGCACTAGTAATCTATTTCTCACATTTAATTCTGTTAGCAGATTTCCTTCAAGTATCAAACGCTACAAGAACATGGCCATTATCAGCCAGTTATCACTAGGGAGAGTAAATGACACAATTCACAGACGAGCAGGACTGCTGTCATTTTGATGATGAGAGATTCACACAGAAAATTTAAATGTTAATACTAGATAGAAGGCAACATACATCTCTGGAACAGGTTTCTGATTTCCAAAATATAGCTAACACAACACTAAGGCTGCTGTATAATCTACAGTTCAGGCTGTAAAGCAGCCTTCTGAGACTCATATTTTATACTCTGGCCCTCACTGCCAACCACCTTATAACTGTCTCCATCCTGCATGTGTCTGCATGCGCTTCTGAAACCCCAGAGCTGCATTTGTAACACAGCCACTCTGCAGCCTTCCTTTCTGCGTGCACTGGTACTGGGGTATTTGCAGCTCTACAGACTCCTTTGGCAGGAAGCCCCCAACATGCTCCTATTACGGGCACAAATTTGGATTTCCTTTGCAAATGGAGTCTATAATGTTCCATGAGGTAAAACTTCTAATATTGTCTCTAACATTGGGAAGCTTTGTTCTCTGCAGTGGTATTTGAGCTCGTGCCTCTTCGAAGGCTGTTGTATTAAGGAGCTGTTCTGTGTCTCATGGGGTTATATATCGCATAGCAGCGTGTAATTTAGTGACTCTGCTCCAGCAAATTATAAAGCCCACAGCAGACTCTGGCCAGACACAGTGCACTGAACAATGTATGCCACCAGGACAGCTCTCCTGGGGTCTCTTAGCAAATTAAGTTTGGTCCTAGTTTGACAAAATGTAAATGCAAAAGGTGCTTGTCCTAATTTTTGCAATTACTGTGACCATGTGTCTGCCACAGTAAAAGCAGTTGGCAAAGGCTAAATTTGCTTTTTTTAAGATTACATAATTCAAATTATGTACAAACACTCCTGGGAAAAGCATGGCTGTTCAGCTCCAGCCGGCTCTTGCAGAAGTCAATAACCGAGTATGAACGTTAGCAGATGCAGGATCAGCACTTTCAGCACTGAGCATCTTGTAGCTGCCTCCTTGCAACTGCAGGACAGGGAGGACTTGAGCGTTGGGAGCACATGGAGCCATCTTCTTGGGGAAGCAAGGATGAGGAAAGTGAATACGAGGGTGAAGTGTCTCATGGGAAAGAAACTTTGATTCACATTCCCTGAAGAAGTAGAGATAGGATATAATGAGGAGAGAGGAAAGACATCTTAAACCATGATTCTGCTGGCTTTCCTTCTCTCTGCATAGTCCCTGGAAGGTTTCCTGGTGGCATAAACTGCTTCATGTGTATCTTGTTTATTTTTGGCCTGGATAACTTCCTTTGGAGCCAGCCCAGCCCCTGTTGGGAACATAAGATAAATCTGGATTCATTTGAAACTCCCTTTTGGAGTAGGCCAGGGTGTCCTTGTCAACATGTCAGATTAGGAATGCTCCATTTGGTTTAATGGAGTTGGCCTTTGGTTTAATCCAAAAGGCTCCATAAACTTCCATTGTCATTTATGCTCCAAAACTTTCAGTCTTCAGAATGACAGATTTTTTTTCCCCCTTTTTTTTTTTTTAAGTTAGGGGTTTCCTTGTTAAATTGTATTCCTTCGCTGTTTGATTTGCTAGTAAATCAATTTAATCATATCCACCAGAAATGCTCCATTTATTCTGGCATAAGGAAATATTTTTATCAATCTGAAAATTACAGTTTTAATGATCTGCAAAGTTTTAAAATGCAAAGAACAGAGGAAAACTGAAGAATGAAATATTAATGAAGGATACCTGAAAATCACTGCAGTACAGAGTGGGATCAGAACTGTTTCTTCCAACACAGATTTCTCAGGTGTTCTTGGCAAGCTACTTCAGACATGTGCTGTAACATCCGCTTCTGAAAAGTCACTCTAATTGTTACTCTCTCACCTTGTAGAAAGCTAAACTCATTCATTCCCAAAGGAGATGAATGGGGTAGTGAAAATAGTCTTTTACATTAGTAAATAGTAGGGTTCTCTGAAGTATCACTTTATGGCAGCCAAAAATTTCTAAATACTGAATCAATCAGAAAGCCTTCTTGGATTTTTGTGAGGATGGATAGCTATGAATTTAGTGTGCTGGGATGGCACTCAGGACATCTGGGTTTAAATCCCATCTCTGGCACCTACAGTGCCTGGCACCCACACATCCATTGTGTGACTTTCCATGAGTAAATGTCTTTCATTTCCCAGTCCATGCAACAGAGGTAATGACCCTTCCCTACACTCCCCTTTGTCTGTCTGATCCAGATGCTGACCAGCCAGTGTCAACCAGCCAAGTGGGACCTGGTCAGTTTGGGACTTTGGGTCAATGTGATTTGTCCAATATTACACATTTCTCAGGGATTGCTCAACCCTATTGGAGGAGGCATCTTGCTCCACTTTGAGACACTGTAAACCAAGCTTTGTCGTGCAAAGGGCTTGCTACCAGTTGTGTCACACTGGAGAGGCAGCTTCTAATGCTGCTGCTGCATCTCATCAAAGTCAAGCTGCTGTAGTTTGAGGGAATTACTGTTCTGAGAAAAAGCTGTTCATACGATGGACAAAGCCAGTTAAATATAAAATTTTCTTAAATTTATCCAGAACCTCAAACCTGGGTAGAATAAGCATAGAAAACAACAGGGTAAAGGGAAAAATGTTGGGGATTTTTTCTGTTTTCAAGTTGCAGACAGGTACTTTCCATGACTATCCTTTTTTTAGTCCAAGGTATTTCAAATTTATAATGCTGAGTTCTAGGCTGTCTGACCTAATTTACATTCATAAACAGCAGGCTCAGAGTTCCCAGGGTGCTGATTCTGTACTGCCCAGCTGGTGAGCTGCAAGGTAGAAAAGTTTGTTTTCCTTCTGTATGTACATAAGTAATTACTGAAAACCAAATCCAATCCAAAGAAACCTGACTGCATCATGACATAGAGACTTTTATATCCTAGTTGACTATAGATACACTAGTTGGTAATTCAGCATGAGAGGTAACGTGACCTCAGTGTGAGCTGTCCCCAAACTCAACAGCAACTTAAAAACAAAGAGTAATGCCTATAGAACAACAGACTACAGAAAATGTTTCTATCTGTTTCTCAATTCCTTGATCCTCATACTTATATTGATATCAACAAAAAAAAAGCACACAAAAAAGAAACCCACAAAAAATCCCAACATGCATTTCCAATTAGATTCTCATATGATGGGCTCTCCAACAGGCCAGTGTTCAGCTGATGGTATTAATTTAGTCTTGACTGGTCATTTAGATGCTAAAATCACATTTTGGTCTTATGTAAAGATCGCTGCAACACAAGCAAATTGAATAATGTACCCTTGTACTAGCAAAGCAAGCTATAGAAAGTAATTAGAAGGAGATTAAAAAAAAGAATGCAATACTTTCCCTACAATGTGAAGCTCTGTAGGCAACATCAAATTTGTAAATTAAACACCTTACTAAGGGCAGCAAGACTGCTGACCATCAGCTTTCATTATTGGAGAGGAGTCCAGAGCAAAAGGTATAAAATTAAATGTGAAATGCAAACTGTTATCAGATCCTCTCAGTGCAAATACACAAATTCCAAAGTTACTGGTAAGGTAAGAAATAAGGGGAAGTTGTTAAGAAAAAATTACCCTGAACTCCACTTTTAAGAAATCCAGTTCCTAAAAATACACGTACTAGAAAATGACTTGGATATTAGCTATAGCAATAAAACAAGGTGTCACGGAGACTCTAAAACCCACGGTGCCACAATTTTGTCTCTGCTATTTTTGGAAGGGGCACATGGACTGCATTTGCAGGGCCCTGCACACGGGTCTGCCTGGCAGGTGCAGCCCTGCATAGGGCAGAACACCCTTTTTTCTTAGTTCAGCACTTGAATGATGCTGAGAAAGCTCAGCACATTGAGGAAAATGTTCACCCATAATCCTCAGAGCTGGAACAAATAAAGCTGTCATGCATTTTTAATATTTCTTAGCTATTTAGAATGTGAATATTCATCATTCTTGCAAACCAGAGCCTAATTAGATTCATAAATTATTATTGCTTAAATGTAGAGCAGAAAAGAAGAATGCATTTCTGAAGCTCTTCCCACCCAGAGGAGCCCTAGTTATCTTATGCACAAGAATGAGATAGCAAGCATGCATGGTTTTTACTCTTTGTAAAGCATTAAGAGGCAAATACAAAGCTGAACTCCACAAACCATGCCAGCTTCAGGCCTCCTGCAGTCCCAGGCAGCAGTTTCCTTGAAGTCACAGGCACTTTAGTGTCCTTTCACCCAACTCCTGCTCAGGTTTTGGCAGACACACAACTTATGCCAAGGCCTGATGTGTGCTGGGATCATGCCAGGGGGTCAAAGTGAGAGCAACACGTAGGCAGGACATGATGGAGAGGGATAAAGGTTATTGTGCAGCTGCCACCATCTCCTGCATCCTTGCATAGTAATTGTCTAGAAGTTTCTTCAGAATCCACTAACTTATAGAAGTTATATGGACCAAACTTCTAAGCTGGAAGGTTTAAATACATCAGTTTACAGAAAAAAAAAAAGCTTTTGAAATGGATGCTGAGCAACAGGAATGGGTGAGCAGGGATCTGCCCTGCAAGGGTGGCCTGTGTATGAGCTCTTCCCTGCACAGAGCACAGACCTCATCCTAACCTCTCACATCACCAAAGGCTGCTGTTTTCTATTTTCAGTGGTGATTAGAGAACTCTACAAGTTGAGTCTTAAAAAAAAATAAAACCTGCAAAGGATCTGAAAAGCTCTTAATCTGGATGGCAGGGGATTAACGGGAACGTCACAGCGCTCCATGGTGAGCTGCAAACCACACAGAGCCCTCAAGTGTCCTTCACTCCTCATGGAGTGTTTGCTCAGATCGGGCTGAGAGTCCACAGGCAGCAGCCTGAAATTGCTGTCTCTGGAATATATTTGTTTATCAGAGGGAAGAATAAATAGTTGGCTACACTGTAGTGAAAGCTGAATCTCCTGAGAAGCCCTCAGTGTAGCTAAGGACATGCATAATGCATGTGAACTAAACACACTATCTACATTTGGGGATATTTCCAGCTCCAAAACCTGCAAAGATTTTCTGTTTTGTAAATGAACAGGAATGCTCAGTTCCCTGGTGGCACTGCCCAGCAAAAATACCTCAGTTCCAGAGAGGTGCCAGTAAAAGTCCAAACATTGATGGCACCATAGTGCAAAGTGGTACCACGGAGAACGTTGCCAAAGACAGGACATGAAGCAGAACAACTCGTGCGCTCATCAGACACGAGAACTGATACTCACACAAGTGCTGCAACTTCTTCTGTTCTTGCCCAAACTCGTAGATCAATCAATTTCCATCCCATTTTCAGGTCTTTTTGAATAGATCTATTCAACACAGGGAAAATGACAGGGTTTAGTTCCACAGGCTAATAATTAAAAGTGAACAATTCTACTATATGTGCCGAAGTATTGGGCCACATGCATCTCATTTTAAAGATAATTCATTACTATTAAAATAATAATAAAATAATAGTGCAGCAAATTTGAAAATCATAAGTCTTCCTCAATAGAAAAAGCTACTTTATAAATAAAAAAGGAATTGTTTATATTTGGATTTTCATTACATAAAAGGCTTCCTATTTTAGCTTCTTTATAGTATCAAAATAGCGCCAGGGTTAAAATCTATTATATTTGCAGTAGCAACAGTTCTAATTTCAGGTTGTCTTTTTCCTGAGTTACATTTCTCTATATTTTCTTTTGAGAGTTGTCCAAGATCATAGCCTTGAATCCAAAACTTTTACTGTTTTCTTGTAGGTCCAGTTCAAATCCCAGGATCAAATTATTTCCTGGAATTTAAATGTCTCTACAATAGATGAAATACAGACTTCAGAAAAAAAAGCATATTATTTAACATGTGTGTTTCTTTTAAAAATAAACAAAAGTAAAAAGTAAATCTGAAATAATAACTTATATTGAGGCATACATTTAATATCAGCTATTTTAATTTTTATATAAATTATTTATATACTTTTCAAATGCTGCTGATATTGTAAAGTGAAGTAAGTGGCCTTAAGGAAGTTATTTTCCCAGAAGCTGGACAGTTAAATAAGTAAATGAGCTCTACTTTGGGTAGTAATTGTTTTTTCTGTAGAAACACAGGGAAAAGAAAATTCAGTGTGTTTGAGTTTCAGTAGATCTGCGTTCAATGAGTAGGTCATTCAACATCGAAAAACCAGCTAGGAGCTGAAAAGGCAAGAAAGTTTGTTTTCTTCTAATTTATAAAGACAAATGAGGTGTGAGGGGCTGAGCCCTGGTAGCTCCAAAACTTTGGCAGACACACAGACAAGAAACAAGTGCTTCAGTTTACTGATTTTGAGAAAAACTTCCCTTTGGTCATAAATACCTTCATTTTAATTGTCAAACATGCTTGTGTAAACTTACTGCTTTTTTTCTGATGCATCTAAAGTATTCTAAGACAGCTTTTAACTAATTTTAAGCTGCTGCTTTTGTAACTTTTAAATTAAATTTCAGGTTTTATTCAAAAGCAGTTTCAGGCCAACTGGAAATGAAATCAACCATCCTGTAAATTTCTAATACAGTAAAAATAGAAAAATTTATAATCTGAATGAATGCCTATGGAGTTACAGAATGGTCTAAACATTTATCTATAAAGTCTTCTCTCCTAGAACAGAAGCAACAAGTAAAATAAATCCAATGCATGAAAATCAACACTTACAAGAAAGTATTTTAAAATTACAAATACAAAATAGCTTTTCTTTAAATCTAATGTTTTGGACTGTTGATATACATCATGACTTTTAGCTATAATTTAAATAACTTATATCAGTTCACCCCAAATATTTCCCTTTACCCCAAAGGAAACACAGCAGCTATTGAAGAGGCAGGTGAAGCACTGCTACAGCACACCAGCGGTGGCAAAGCTCTGTGCTCTGAGGGGAAGATGACTGGAATTTTATAACTTATTTATGTTCCTCTAGAACTAAGAAAGTGGAGAATTAAGTACAGAAAGTGTCATTTTCCCTTGCAGCCACAAGAGGGGAGCCTTTTCCTTCCTTAACTCTGGGAAAGTCTTAGCACATGGAAACCATTGCAAGAGGGAAAGTCAGCTCCTTTGATTCAGCACAGGAGTTTGGTGTCATTTTCAAAGTCAATAAATACATACATTAAATCAATTAAAAAGAAACTAGACAACTTATAACTGCACTAATTATTTATATATGTATGTTGAAGACTTATTGTTCTAGGGCTTTTACCTGAAAAATTAATTTCCATAGAAGCCTGAAGAGCTTTCCCTCTCTCGTGTGAGAGCACGTGTAAAACCTGCACCGTTGTTCAGCACATTATGGTCACTGGGGGAATCCAGGGGCTCCTGCTGAAAGGCCAAGTAATTTGAAGTCAAATCTTCAGTGACAAAGGATGGGCTTGCTGTAGACTGGGAGCTCATTAACTGTAGGCTCAAATATCATGCCTGCTATTAAACCTCAGCAGTTATTGTGCATGTTG
Organism: Caprimulgus europaeus; assembly: GCA_907165065.1. The sequence goes on from OU015541.1 coordinate 8,154,639, forward strand.
TTCTTCTCTTACATGGCCAGGTTATTTATTTTTCTCTTGTTGGGTGTTACTGAGTCAGGGCTGGATCCGTACACACCAGGGTCACCTAAATCGTTCCACTGACCACAGAGGGCTCAGACCAGCCCTCAGCTGACCACTACTATGATTTAGCTCCCAGATGCTAACCCCCAGCATCACCGGAGAAGGCACCGTGGCCTTTGATGGCAGCGTTAGCTGGCAAATTCTGTGTCCATCCTGGACCCCATTAAGGTGCTGGGGTGGTCCTTTGGGTGACAAAGGAAGACTGATGTTGAGCTAAAACAAGCACAGGCTCAAACCCAAAAGATGAGGTTCATGTGAGAGGGAACCTTGCAAGGCTAGAATACCAGAAATGCTCTGCTGTCATCTGTAAATTCACCTTTTTTAGAAAAAAATCCACTTCTTGTAGGAAGCCTCAGGTAATTCCTGCCTAACTTCATCTAGCAGACAGTGCAGACTGCTGTGCAAGCCTTCCTGGCTGCAGGGCAAATACCCTCATCCAGAGGGAGGTGAAGGAGGGTTAAATGGTGACTACCAGCTGCCCAGGAGAGTGTGAAACTAAGGCCTGAGATGAAAGATGTTACAGGGTGTGAATAGGAAACATTAAACAAGGAAGGAAAGCATGAGCTATGATGTTTTCCTAATTCAGCAAATAGACTGGGACTCAGATACATTTTTATTTTCTGAATAGAAGTTCCAGCTTGACATTCATATTCCTGGAATCGTGCCTTCATCCCTGAACGAGCCTAACCCCAGTCTCTTCAGGTTGAAAAGCAGTGAGAGTCTGGTCCTGCACTGGGTCCTAGTCACACTGCAAACATGCTTCTTTCCAGCTACAAGAGAGCAGTCTGTCTTCCTTGAAAACTGAAACACTCAAATCAAATCAAGAGCTACTTGAACAGGCTCCTGTGAATCAGCAGCACTGCCCTGCTGCAGAGCAGAGACCTGCCGGCGGTCCTCGGGAAACACCTGAAGATTTGCACCGTCCCCAAATGCTGGGTCAAGGCTGTGACAATAAACTCCCTGCACTGTGTGTACCCCATCCATCCTCCATGGAGGCAGGCAGAGGTTACATGGCAGAGCAAGGCACCCTTATCCTCTCCATAGGTCTAGGGAGGCTCTGGGCTTCAGCCACAAATTTGCCACCTCTGGTTGTCTCCGGGCTGAATTTGGCCTGTAGTGTTTTCACTCCAGCTGTGTCCCTGTAATAGGATTATCTGGTGGCTGTTCAAGAGCTCTAGTGTGAGTATCTGGATATTATATCCCTTTATTCTACTTACACTTCAATCACTCAATTTTAAGGACAGCGTTTCTCTCTCCTCCCACTTCCCTGCTCCCCCCTGAAGCTGCAGAGTCAGAGAGCAGTCGTGTTACCATAACATTTGATAAGCTCCATTAAAAAAATCAGAGAACATGTAGTACCAGAAGGGATACAATGAGATTTTCATCTATCACTCTGCCTTTCTATAAGGCAATTATCTACAGAGCACTGAATACTGATCTGGCACTAATAGTCATCTCCACAATAGTCTGAGTCAAGCTGTGACAGGCTTCAGGTGATGCTGCCTCCACCATGACTCTCTAATCCAAAGCCCATTACCTTCTAACATACACTGTGGGCCGCTAGAAAGACCAAGGTAAGGCACCGGTGGCTGTCAGTGGTGAAATATCCGAGACCTCTAGTTTTCACCAACTGAAATTTCAAGAGCATAAATTATCTGAAGTAGTTTCAGCAGTTTTTTAGAAAGCCAGCTCTTGGCAAAAGCTGACTCTGCAGCCGTTTTGACAGCTTTACAACCTCTCCCTGGGAACCCCGTTATCTTCTTACTGCAACATCATTTTTGTATAACAAATGGGTGTGGGACTTCATTCTGGCTGTGCACTGCACATGTACAACCCTTAGTGTGGTACAAACCATAAGCCTAGGGATGAAGAACCAAGCTTTGTTTGCTGGGTTGTCAGAATTCATGGATTAACACTTACCCAAAGGAAGAACTATTTTTTATTACCAATATACTTTGTTTTCAGAGAAGAAACTGCATATAGCAAAAAACCTTTGCTTGCAACAGGCCCATAGAAGAGAAAAATAATTGAGATCACCTTCTTTATTTATCACCAGAAAGGGATGAGGTTTTAAAGCAGTTTTGTTCTTCTTTACAGCTGCTATCAATTCTGGCCTTCCCATATAACTCGTCAGCAGACTGATTCAGACTCTTATTTTTCCTTCTTCAAATAAAGGGAAAGAAGTAATGAATTTTAACAAAGACATCTTATTCCTTAGAATTTCTCAGAAATCTGAGTTAGAGTAGCACTAAGAAAAAACAAAAAGCTCCAAATAGTTTGGGAAAAGTTCTTGTCCTCACTACAGAACAGCTTTCATTTGCACAGCATTTCTTGCTGCTTCGTCATCCTACCAGTTCTCTAGTTATCTAGGTAGAAAGCACCTGGTATAAATTTCTTCTCTTTTTATTTTTTAACAAGTTAAAATGTTTGAGGCGTCTTTAAACAAGTATCATAAAGTAGTAATGAAATTTAATAAAATACCAAATCAGAAAAGTTCATATGCTTTTCACCCATGTGGAATCCACCCCATCAAGAGAAGTATCTTTGCTGGGAATGACTGAACCTCGTTCTGGTTTTATAAATAGCATTTTTTATTTCCCAGGGTACCCACTATTTCCTACAACCCTACATATGAGATAACTGAGGGGTGATCCAGCTCCAGACAGTGTCAAACAGAAAGAACTATTTAGAGTACAAATGTGCTGGTCAAACATCGATTTACTTCTGAAAACCAGCTTTCCTTTTAGAGGCATGACAGATCTTTATTTAGAAGTGTAACTTTATTTAACTTCAATTATGGAAGCCTTGGCTCTAAGACTTTGCCCACCTCGTGGTGCTGCACATTGACGATGACCAGATTTCAGCTGCTCTCCTGCAGCAGCTCTCTTCCCCATGGCAATGCTGCTGAGCATCTCCCTTAATGAGTTACTTGGGTGAAAACAAGTTCAAGCCGTTGCCTAGTGAGAGGAGGTTAATCTGCTGTTACATATCAATCCTTCTGCATAATTAGTGACTGTCTCTTGATGATATAAATAGTATTATTAATTACACTGACATTAATACTGCCACTAGAATTATAAAGTTTCATTATGGATACAAATTGAGTTTGCTGCAGGATCACAAGTCATTAACAGAAGGAATTTGCAAATCAACCTCTGCTTCCCTAAGCAAGACGCAGACATGGACACAGAAATGCACACTACAGCAGTTTTTTTAGTTTTCAGTCCATCATCCCTTCCTTTGCCTGGACAAAGGCTCCAGGCAGACCAACACCGAGATGTAATGCTCCACCATCACTGTAAGAGGCTGCGACTTGTCTCTGTTTTGCCCGTTGAAATCAAGTGAGGGAAGGGTTCTCTCAACACAAACTATGAGACATTAATTAAAACCAGAGTGCCAGATGCCCAGTAGCTGTTTACACGCATTGCTAACTTGAGGTTCTGTTTAATTTGCCCTCAAGACACTTGTTGGTAGTATTCATTTGAGCTGACAAACAGGCCAGCAGCTAGTGTGGCAAAATCTCCCTAATTCACCTCTTTCCCTGTCTATTTCCATATGTTTAAATTCCCCTAATAAGTTGGGTAGATGCTGGAAAACTTTATGCTCATCTTTCCTACCCAAGCAAAGCAACGTCCAAGTTTCTGTTGGTATAAATACCCAAAAGCAAAATGCCTCTCCCTCCTCTTTGGTCACCTCAAGAAAAAAAAAAAATCCCATTAAGATTGCTGGTTTATTGCATTCACTGTCAGGTCAGAAGTTGCTGCTACTAACAATATTTCACTCTATTTACCAGTTTCTGCCTGTGGCCCTAATGGCACAAAGTAAACAAACTCTTTGGCACTTGCAGAGATTGGTGGGGTGGGGAAAGCTGCCCACCCTCAGAGAGAAACAAAGGAAATTCATTAATATCCATGTCTGCAGGGAGGCTGGGCTTCTGTTTGGATTTAGCCATTAATATGTTTTCATTACTTTCATTAATATTGTCATCCATGCTTCTTCTACTTTATAGTTTACCAAATTAATTAGTGCTAAAGCTTAAAATGCAGCTGCATAAAACATCTTACTAGGATTCAAGGCAGAAAAGAGATTCTAGAAATAAAGTTTTCTGAAAGAACTGGTCGAGCAACATTCTTAGATGTTAGAAGCAAGCTGAACTTCAAAAAGGACTGTGATCTCCAGAATTTCTCATTTGTGAGGCAGATTAGAGAAAAAGTAAAACCAACAGTTTTGGGGTTTGGGTTGTTTTGGGGGTTTTTTTCTGGTTAGAAACTATTTAAATAACATCTATACTTGGATAATATTTTATTTAGGAACATAAAACCACAAAGGACCCCAGACCAGTATTGCAATCAATAGATTGCTTTGCCTTCTGCCCAGGAACAACAGACCCCCAAAGCAAAATCCCCAGGGCCCTGCACGGCTGAGCAGGCTGGAAATTGCAGCTGGAGCTTCCAGCCCCAGGTTGCCCCTGGCTCACTGCCCACTGGCATTAATCAGAGGCTATCACCAACCCTTCACTGCTCAGTGACTCAGGGGCTGGGGTAAGCACAGACATTTGAATTCATGTGGCTCATAAAATAAAACTGTGCCTCTAATTACCATTTGCAAGCACACATTTTGTCATAGGCTGTTAGGAGGTTGTAGATCTCGGTGCAAGGAACATGAAGGCAACAAATATTTTGGGGCTTTGGAAACCTCATAAAAACAAGGGTTTACAATCATATTTAATATCAAAATCTCAACCTTCAGAGATGAAAAATTGTGAGATGGGTAGTTAAACAAGGATAAACCCCTATACTGCATTTTAAAACAGTTGTGCCTAAGAAGAACTAAATTAGAATTGGTGAGGCCATTCTACTGGAAGAATTCACCACACATTTGAACTGTTAATGAAACCTTACAACCATGAGTTGCTTGAGGGGGTGAGGGAAAGAAAAAGAATAAAACCAAAAATGCTGCAGGGAGAGCTAAACGCATAAATTGGCATATTTATACCCATTTCAATTCTTTTTATATTTCTGAATCAATTCAGTTTTCTTAAAAAACCAATAGCAACCTCAGAGAGAGCTGCAGACGTACAGCAGGTGTCAGGCCATGGCACAGGGTCGGTGGGTATTGCCTGGGTGGGTGTCAGTCTGGGTGAGCATCGGAGGAAGGGAGCAGGGGGACTGTCCCACAAGGGCTCTGTGGGAAAGCCTGTGTCCTGCCCTGCCCTCCTGTGCCCACGCTGCCCTCAGACAGTGGAACTGCTGCGTGGAAAAAACCTTATCACCTTTTTCACCCACAGGACTGCGCTGCACAGCCTGCTCTCTGAAACACTCTAATTGGAAAGCCACCGTCCGCAGAAATTAGCTGTTGCCTTTTCAAGAGTTCCCAGGAAGGCAAGTGCTCCTCTGATGAAAGGGAAGTGGCGTTATTTTAGCTCAGTAAGAAAGCCGGGCTGCAGCAAAGCTGTGCACAGCAGCAGGCAGGTTGCCCGTCCCGCACACATCGCGCACGGCAGCAATACAGGGCACCGGCCGCACTGCGGGTATTTCCATACCAGTCTGCTAGGAAAACTGGGGAAAAACTGAAAATGGAATAAGGAAATAAAACAGGTGTTTGAAAAAACTGTCAGAAACACCTGAATTTGAGCAATTATCTACTCAGGTAAAATTAATACTGTATAAATGATCCTTTGCTTGCAGTACACTATTTCCATGCTTTAGATCCCACTCAGAGGCTCACAAGTCATGCTCTTGAAATTAAGAGGAGATATGACATTTATCTCCAAAGACAGAATTTAGTTCTCTGGTATTAATGCTTTAGTATAAGTAATTGTATAGTCTATCTATAACTGTGTATCAAAATGAGCAACAGTTTTTACTAATAATACACATGAGTGAGTACAAATGTATGTGTAGCAACATTTTAAACCATAAACAGCTGAGCTGGATGGCAATATTGTGGCATCATAACCTCAGGAGTTGGTTTTAAAAAAAAAAATAAACAAGAAACCAAAGATGAGAATTATGATTTTTGCAGCTTTAATTTAACACCTTATATCCTGAAATTACAATATTCTCATCTGGAGTCAAACAAGAGGGCTGTGGCATAGCCAGACATGAAGTCCAACTTGACTTATTTTCTTTTCCAGCTTTTTTTTTCTTCTAAGCACAAGAGAAAGCCCTTTGAGCTCCCTTGGGTTATGTACCCACCCTCAGGCACACAGGTCACCGGCAAGGTGGGAATCTGGCACACACAGATCCACTGTCGCTTCCAGTGCGGCAGCTTCCCTGAACACAATCCAGAGCACACAGTGCCCTGGCCAGGCTGAATGCAGGAGTTCCTCCCTGCCATCCCCAAAACTACACCAAAAACCCCCCAGGACAGTTTGTATTCCAAACAGAAGACAGCTGGCAGTCTTTGACTTTGAACAGTCAAACAGCCCTATGTTTGTTAGGATATTACCTCAAGCTAATCTGCTAATTGGAGTTAAGTACTCTGAGATGTTATACATCCCTCTCCTCCTAATGAAGAGGCCACCGCTGCCAGCCAGGCTCCACACACTGTCCACTCACAGCTCCCTGCCCCTCCAATGTACTCAGAATCACAAGCTAAGGAAAGCAAGAGGACTTTGATTGAACCCAGAGGATTTTCAAACCCTAACACTCAAGCACTGTGAAGCCTTTGGATGCATGGGGGTAGGGAATTGTAAAACTTTATTACTGAACCCAATCTTGGAGGTTTTATCCTGTTTGGTGCCTCTTGCCTATGAGCTGGAGTTTGGCAGGAGTATGCAGCAAGTCACCAAGATTTCCTTCATCACAGCAGAACCTTGCAGAGCAAGCTTTCGCGGGGAAAAGGACTCGGGGTCCAAGCGGCTGTTAGTAATAACTGACGGCAAGTGATCGCTCCGGCATGTAATTATTGATCATAAAAAATAATGCCATCTCACTGCTCATTTAAGAGGCTTTTCATCCACGGTTTAAACAACTCCATGCACTGGTTATGATTATTACTAACATGTTCAAGGAGCAGGAAAATTTCACTGCCAGGTGAAATAATTTGCCTGTCTATCTGTCAGCAGCCGAGCTGAAGGCAAAGCCCCGGACTGGCACTACTGAACCACGTGTCCCTTTCAGGGTGTACCTCTAACCATGGTTATCCCTCTGTGGGGGCCTCTGTTCTCAGACCTTCAATATCACATTTTATAAATATTTTAAGCAGTGGGACTCTTAGCATACAGCACACTTGAAGGCATTCAGAAGCTGTCAAAAGATTTCCTTCCCCTCACTGCCTCCTCTCAGACTTGACTGGGATCTGCGTCTTGCAGATTTTCAGCTGCTTTGATCAAATACTTACACAATCCATCTCTGCACCAGAACTGAGGCCTTTGCTCATAATTTGACTGTCAGTTTTGTCTCCTTTTTTTTTTTCCTATGAAACTTACTATTTTTTTTCACAGATTTAACTTATATCGTATTTTCAGTTTTCTTTCCCACTGTTATTTTAATAGCATTATTGACTCAAATAGATGCAATAAATCCTTTTCAAAGAAATATGGTTCTTGTTTAAGATCAAATCAGAATGCTGATCCAAGTTAATTGTCTTAAAAGCTGTGGTTAGGATCCCTGCACAAAAATCCTTTTTTATTGTGTCAGATTCTGATCAGAGATTTAATGAAAATTGCATGGTACAAGACAGGACAAATTTTGCCTTTAATATTTACAGTTCTGCAATAAATCTTAGCAGTTAGTATTTAAATAGCAGCAGCAATAGCCACACTGAGTTAATGGGAAACCTTCAGGTACCCTCAAAACCTTTCACATAGGATAGTTTTCTTATGACAATTATTTTTTAATGTTGATGGTGTGGATAAAAACATAAATAAAATACTAAAAATACCCTTCCATGAGAACATGGAGGTTATTTATTCCAAGCCATCCCATGTCTGAAACCTTGAAAACTGATGTCCATGTGTTTTAGAGTTACATAATTTCCATATATATTTGAATTTTATATACAGGCTACATTAAATTGCCAATATTGAGCCTTGCAGTGATAGGGATACAAGATGAACCTGTTATAGCAAAAAGGCCAGGAGAGAGTCTATCCTGCCTCTGTAACTAACAAGCAATATCTACTGCAATGATGCAGCAAGCATGGCTGGTAGGGAAAGAGGGAATAATCTGAGGAAGATAAACAATTTCCAAAACATCCTGCTTTCTTGGGAAGCAAACCCATTCAGAGTTCAGAAACTGATGTTCTGGGCAACAAATGCAACCTGCAAAACAGGGAAATTGCAAATCACCCAACTCAAAGTGCCATAGCATTTCATTAACAAATGCCAGGACAGCTCCTCATTTTCCCTCTGACAGTCCCCAGAGGGAAAGTTTTCTGGAGAGACAAAGTCAGGATTCAGAAAAAAATGTTTTTGAGAACATTCTTGTTGGAGAAACTAATTAAACCTGCAAAAACCTGCTAGCACAATCCCTGTCAAATGGTTAAAGTAGCACTTCCTTCACTGAATACCTCTTCAAGCACAAAATAACTTAAATCTACACCTCTCATCCCACATCAGGCTTGCACTGCATTAATTCATTGATATTACTCCCAAACTTAGAATTAGGACCCTTGATCTCCTGTGCAGTTTAAACACTAACCTACATACCAAGTTTTACCTGGACTCACCCCAAACTAAAAGAACAATACTTTTTTCTGGTAGCACACTTAACATGTTTTTTTCCTGTCTGATTTTCTGCATTTATCAATGTAAGTATGAGGTCTTATTCTGTTGTTTATAAAGATTAATGACCATAAAGATACTCCAAAGGCTTTTTCACTTCTTGTTTCAATACATCCAAGTGAGGCATGTGCTTAAAACATTAAGCACAGGGATCCACTGAAGCCAACAAGCCTTCCTGCATGTGTAATGAGAGGCATACGATAAATGCTTTGATGAAATAGGATTATTTGTTGGGGTTTTTTTGGGGGGGTTGTTTGTTTGTTTTACAAAGAATAAGTTATAGCTTGCCATTCACCCTCTTCCAGACTGCCATAACTCATCCTATGGCTCAATTTTGTTTCTGGTTCTCCCTTGTCCTTGTCAGGAGCTCCTGTTGTGCAGCCCCAGAAAACAGGGCAAGCAAAGCAAGAGGCAACAGCACAGAGCAACACACGCTAGAAGACGCAGCCTGTATTGATCGTTAATGCATCAGCAAGACACAAAGGGCCAACAATTTGTGGTTCAGTGAAAGTGTTCATTCCTTTCACTTTTATTCCCTGTGAGCATCTTCCTTTCCCCTCCTCCACGTCCTTCCGTTACCCACTGGTAAGGCTTTCACAGCCTAAATTCACTGGTATGTGTTTGAACCCATCATTTATACAGGGTAATAAATGGCAGCATCATCATTTGCAGATGCAAAAGTTCACCACAGAAATGTGGGCTGGGATTCAATACTTGATACTTCTGTGCAGAACTTTACCTCATTTCTACTTTATATTATAAATTACTTGAAGTTACTTAGACAGTGAATCAGCTCCCCTCAGCCTTTAGATGTAGAATTTTATGGGTCAATGAGCAACTCTCTCCAGAGAGCCCAAGACAATTCATTTCTTTACTGCAATGTGCCTTAGCGTGGATCGGGATGTTCAACTCTGAAAAGTAGATGGGAGCTGGAAATCAGAACCACACAGCTCTATATCAATGAGAAGCTGAAATATTTTCTTTCAAATGTGGGGTTTTTGGTATTTTGTTCTTTGCTACAAAGCAATGAAGACATCCTTTTCACAACTTGAGGTAACTGCCAAACATTGAAGATTAGGATTTGACACAAAACTAGATTGATGCTAAAGATTTCTAAGGGTCAGAAAAAACAGTGCAAGCTGAATCCTATAAAAAGTGGTTTTAGTTTCCCTCTTAAAATAAAACATATAGTTTACTGACAAAGCCAAGGTTTTACTCTATTTGGAAAGCCACATGATACACTAGTCAGAGAGCAAGTGTTTCTCTGCACTCTCGGGCAGCAGCAGCCCCAAGCCAGGCACAGCCCCAGCCCAGGACCACTGCCTGGAGAGTTACATGAAGAGAGCAAACCCAGCTTGGGTTACAAGAAACAGACTGAGCAGGAAGCCAGAGAGACAAATATACTGTTTTTTCTTTGTAAACTAAATAAATTTGGTAGCTGGAGAATAAGAGACAGAAGTCTAGCATTGATGCTTTTACACTTCGTGTTTTGACCATAACACACTTATTTTAAAATAAGTTTTAGATGTTTTATAATTATCTGTAACTTTGAGAATGAGATCTGAAGGAAAATCACTCAGAATTGCAATTAAAACTCTCAGGCTTAGACTCGTACTACGTGGTTCAAATACCAATGTTAATACAAAACTAAGATTTTTCAAACTTTCCTTGTGGTTTCACGGGGTCATCTGAAGATATCTAGGAAGCCAGGTTTGAAAGATCATCTTTTACTCCGTGCTCCTGTACGCAGAGAGACACCCCTCAGCTCTGCCATGGAGAGGAACTCAGAGCTGTTTGTCTGCCACTCGCTTATAAAACAACCAGTATTTTTAGAAATCTCCCTCACAGAAAATGTTGCTCCTCAACTTGGGAGAAACCAAAAGATATCAGCATCTGGAAGCTGCCCAGAAGGAAAGGAGGAATTGGCTTTCTTAATTAAAATAAAAAGTTTTTTAACAATTCCATTCCAGTACAGACCAAAAGCAACTGATAAACCAGATCACACTAAATCACTGACTTCAGGGTTATGCCTGCAGGGAGCACAATACACTGACTCTGGGCTGAAAATATCAACACTTTTTTTTTTTTTTTAAATCTGAAGGAGACAGAGGGTAAAGAGTGTTCTGAGAAAATATTTTCCTCTGCACTGGCATTTTAATTCCCTGTTATGCAGATATGGAGAGGGATTGGAAGGGTTAGGTGCAGGGAGATCTTTATCATTTCCCAGTCCTGGTTCCACGCCCACCCCAGGGCAGCTGAATTACGAAATCTCCCATTTGTTATAAATTTCAACCTCCTGTTTTTTCTGTCGCTCTCTGTAGCACATAGAAGCATTTTAATGTGTGCAATCCTTAAATGTCAGTATAATGGAAAGCAGATGAGTCTTTTTTGACAGCAATTTTTCACTCCCTTTTCTTGCTAAAACTACGCAGCGGGAATAAAAAAAGATTTAGAGGGTGAAGATTGTGGTTTAAATGAGACAGCACACTAGTTCTCCTTGCTTTAGCCATGTGAGGCACAGAAGGGTATTAAGGCATCAGCCTCCTTTTGGACTGCTCTCATACAACCAAGACTGATAAAGTTGAATGAGGATCTCTTGTTAGCATTGCCTAACCTTTCAGCTAGTCAAGCTTTGTTATGAACTTAATTATGAGGTGCTCTTACCTGCTACAGGACTCCCTGGGCACTGCACAGGACACTTCAGATGAGTCCAGTGCATGAGCAGATAGTAATGCATTGCAGGGTGTAACAGCGTGAAGGAAAAGCAATTTTTATCCTGTTCTTCCTCCTACTTCCTCTCCAGAATTTTGTATGTGGCGCTTGCACAGCCTGCAGAAAGAGCCAAAGATTTAATGAGCATTTTAAAGTTAAATAATTTGTAGATGTGACTGTTCTGAAGCCTCTGTTTGCAGAGAGCCAAAAAAAGATATATGTCTGTAGATGAAGCTGAACCGCGCTACCCTTATCCAAAAATCTCTTCAGAAAGTATGGGACATGCTAATTGAGACAGATCTGCACCACGTTTAGGAAGGGCACTGTCAGAAGATATGTTCTTGTTACATGTGCAAATGGATGAAGGTATCTGAAATTATGAGGAGAGTATAAAACAGCACTTAAAAGGTGGACTAAATTTATTGTAACTATAAAACAAAAATAAATGAGATGATTCCTTGTCTGAATAAAATATTTAAGAAGGTAAGCTGATGGCCTTTCTTTGAAAATAAATCAAAAGTAACTTCATTTGAGAGTACCGTAATTCCTTAGTTTATGTTTTGTTATTTAATGTTTTTCATTGAGAAAAAAAAATCTGTAGCTTTGCAGTATGTAAAAGCTTATCTCAAACTGTCAAATGGCATCTGGACACCCAATGTGTAGTCTACCAATATCTGAATCTCTGTATGTCATTTATCTACTGCATAAGTAGATGAAACATATTTGCTTTTCACCCTTTTGGAAACTTCTTTTCAAACACTTAGGTACTTTATTACACTGTCATTCAACTGTACCATAGTAAAGCCTTAAACCGTTACTCATGTTGGGCTGGAGACAGCACAGACCTCTAACTTTAAAGCAAACATATAAGTAATACAATTAAAAACAAAAAAAATCCCTCACATCCCTCCAGAAACTTACAAACCCTGATATTGTCAGCTTAGCTCTAATCACAGCAAAACACAAGGTAACCCTCTCAGTAGGCCAGATGCTGACTTGTGAGCATCATCCACTTTTCTCCTGGCTGGACTAAGATCCACTCTGGTGGATGTGAGGACAACTGCCTGCAGTGAATGCCCATGAGGAGAGAGAGCTTCAGCTGTACCCTTCTGATATCTAAAGACCTCTCTAGCTCATTGCAAGAGGTGAGATGCAGAAGGTAGGTAGAGCTGCCACTATTTTAGGATCTAAACTTACATCCCTTTTTCAAAAATTAATGGAATATGACTCGAGTTATTACATTCATTATTAGTAAAAATGAGAATGGGCTACTAAATCATGAGTAACCTTTTAAAATTCAACTCTGAGATAAAGACCATTTTGCTGCACCAAAACAAGTATCTGCACTAATGGGCCCTACAGTGTTTCCCTAACTGATAAAAAACAGCTCCAGTTTTCCTGACTGTTCCAGAGCAAGGCTGCTTTGGCCAAGGAAACGACTTCAGAACCTGAACTTGTGAATGTTTAACATCTGTTAAAACTAGACCCAAGCTGGTAATAAGCTGTTTAGGCCTTATCCTTCTGGAGCTCATCTGGTTTGATCAAAGGATGCAAGACTACTGCCTAGGAGATGCCTAGTCTGTTTAAGACAAAGTCAGAGGCAACTCAATCCTCATTAAGTGCCTCTTAAATGTACCACTGGGGAGAATCATCTCTCCATCATTCAGAGGGATCTTCAAGCACCAATAATGCAAAAAGTCTTATTTTGTTCTCTTCTGACCAGGCCACTTACCCTTACCACTGCTGTTTGGGCAGTAAACTACCCATAAAGGGCTTCAGGCTACAGATTTCATCACTACCACACAACTACAGCATCCAAACAGACACAAACACTCCAGGCCCAGAAAATAGGATCTTCAGATTTCAAATGTATTCTGAAATAACAAGATTGGGATTTGATCCTAGGTTTCTAACCTGACTTTTCACCCACACTCACATCAGATTTCACTATGCAGAAGGGCAATTGTGTTTCCCAGACTTGTTACCTTTTCAGTAACATAAGGTGAAATGACACAAAAATAATCCTTAGTTTTTCTACATGCTTCAAAAGCCATTTGTCATGAAGTTATGATCTTTGAGAAGAACCAAACGGGAGCTGCTTTGTCTGTGCACTGCACGAGGGAAAACCTGCTCAAAGGCCTTTGCCTCGCAGCAGGCACATCCTGCCACACTGGGACAAGCAGCGTTTAGAGGCCAGTTTGCAGGGTCTTCCCTGCCCCTGGGCTCACGTACATAGGGATGACATTCTAATTACACCAGTCCCTCCTTCAAATGAGGGCAGGAGACACTAAAGCAACATGATACACAGCCTGGGATTTGCAAGCTGCATACAGCACTCGCGGGGGGCTGCAGCCCGAAATCCACAGCAAGGTGATGCTGACACAGGGACTGCTCGGTAACCCCAGTCCTCAGCCCTGTGAGTGGGCAGAGCTGCCAAGGTAGAATGACCTGTTTGCCCACGACCTTGTTAACCACCCAGTGTGGGACCCTGAAGAGATGCTGTGGTCGCCCAGCTCTCGGATACACCTGACCACACATCTAATGCCTCTCCAACACCTAAAAACTTTGCTCTTAGATCCATAGGCTCCGTGAGGTGATGGGGATATTGCATGATTCTCAGACTTCTAACAAGGTCACTGGATGCAGATGGACTCTCTTCTTCCCTCTGGACTAACTAAATATAGACCTGGCTGCCTGCTGTTGCTACACAAAGGTCTTCAAAAACTCTCGCTGAGGTGGCTGAAGCAATCTGGCAGTCCCCAAAGGGATTGCTATGAACTCTATGCTTGTTTCCTCTAAGGCCTGCCACTTTACTTGTTGTTAATCAGTTACTAAGTAAAACACACACTTACTTATGAGCTGTTTACTCAAAAGAGCTAATGAAACCACTTTAGGAGGTGATTTAACCCTTTAGGGTAATCATCTAAAGTAGCTGTAATTAAAAATCTGCCTGTAACTGAACAAATCGGCATCAACACTTCAGACTTGGAGGGGAACAGGACTCCCCAGTTGCTTGATAATTTGAAGGTGGCTGACAAATTAATGTCAGAAAGTTGAATAGATGATCTGACCAACAGCACATTTTTAACTTACCCTGCCTTGTTTATGAATAAGATCTTTACAGTGCTGAGCCTCCTAAAGCAGCAACAGCATTATTCAGCTGCACAATTGGAACAAAACAACAAACAGTTCAAATTAATTCTGTATAAAGGCAGAACAAATTGCATCATTTGCAATGCAAATGTGATTTCAAGCTTCATTAGCATCTTCTTTAAGGTCTAGTGCCTCAGTAGCAGGATAGAGTGATGCTTCCCAACCTCCTAGACGTGTGCCAAACACTGCCACTCCTTAGTTCCTTCTGTCAGAGAATAAAAGAGGGGAACACAACAAGCATCAACAGTGGTAACAGAGCTTGTTTTGCTCCAATTCGGAGCTAAACCCCAAAGGGTAGCTTTCATTTTGGTGGAGTAAATTCCTGATGAACCCAAATGTTACCATTTATTCTGCCTTTGCTTAAATAGCTTCCGTAGCAGTGAATGTGGATGGAATTGTGTATTAATTTACTCAGAAACAACCCAGACCCCTACTGACCTTTCTCCTACTCTCAGGACTGCCAAAGAAATCAGATATTGAGAAAAAACCTAAAAATGGAAATATGAAAGAGCAGCTCCAGGATTTGACTGCTCCCACCCTGTTCTGCTTTTCTCCTGCGCACCCCTTGTGCTTACAGCACAAAGGCCAAACTCAGCTCCACAGGATGGTGGTTACAGTGGGTTACAGACCTGGGACCCGAGCTGGGATGGGAACACCAAAAGTGCATGGTAAGTGTACTGCATTGGTCCAGACCTCTCAACACACATGGGTGACTCCATGGGAGGACACTTGGTGGCTATATAATATACAATCCATCCAATATTGAGTAACAACATTTAATGGAAGATATGGGAACAACCTAGCGATAGGTATTTTGGAAACACAGTATTTAAAGGCTACTTACAGGGGTAATTATACTGGTCATGTTGATTTGTGAATTCAAGAAGATATGATTACATGAGAGCAGCCTTCCACGAGGTTACCTAACGTATAAACCTCCATGTAATGGGGACATTTTCGTGAACTTATTTAACTTCATTTACATGACTGGAGAACTCTTCCCCTGCAGGCAAGCCCTCCAAGGATGGTTGAAGGGTATGGAAATATCAGTGTTTAGACATAGCAGTCCACTAGAGGTCCTGCTCAACTCAAAATGATCTAAACCTCCCTCAGTTAAATGTGATAAAATGCAAATGAAAACATGCCCAAATTGTGCACAGATTGCATACATAGATGCATATGCTAAATTTAGGAAATGCAAATATGCATCTGATTCATATGCCCACTGACTGCCAGTACAGGAATAAATCAGTTAATTAGCTCAGGCCAAAGCAGCTACAAGGTAGCCAAAACACTGACTGTTGACCAGTCCCTGTGCATAATCACACCAGCTGCACTCACAATTGAATAAACACCTTTTATCAAATCAGACTCTGAAATACTGAAAAAGAAAGCTGAATGCCTGGTGCCATCTTTTGTCTTAAATAAAAATCTTACCTTGGGTTGAAAGAACATTTTGCCAAGGTTCAGCACAGGACTAGTGAGAATCCATCTGGCAATTGGGAGTCTTGTGTGAAACTGTGTGCAAATAGTATGTCTATTAGGAATTAGACACTGGCAGGAAGCGAGATGTGAAAACCATGCTCTGCTGGCAATCCCAGAGCAGCTGGGTGCGAGTAGAAAGATAGTTGATGCCACCAGCTACAGCAGAAGGTACCTTCAGTGAGGCTGAAGCACGCAAGTAAAAAGCTGGGAGCACTTCTGAGAGAACAAAAAACTCAGAACAGGGAAATAAAACACGGATTATACACACAGATCAATACGTGCCCTTAGGTGGCCTGTTGGACTTGGATCAGCAGGGCTGGGGTTCAGCCACCTGAGGAGCTGATCTGTCCCCTTTCAGCCATCCACTTTTTGGAAAAGTGACCATGGTTGTTTTTATCATGGGGAGCTGTGGAAAGCCAAGCAGGCAAGTGGGGTGTGTGGCAGAGGACAGGGCTGTGAGGGTGCTGCGAACACACAGCAGTCAGTCACTGCTCTTTCAAAGCCCACTTTAAATCTTGCTCTGACAGTGACTGAGCAGAACAGCCTTACTCAGCTCCTGGTTTGCTCTTTGAGTCATATCTTTTATTTTATTGACAAAAGCAAGTTTTCCACCTTCTCAGCACTGCAGAACCAACACAGGGAGCAGATTCCCCTGCATGCATCGTGAAGACACAGCACAGCTCTCGCTGCCAGTAGCTTTTTCTGAGGAATGGCAGATGCAGATAAACAAATACCAGCTGGTAGAAAAATCAAGTCCTGATGTCTCATCTGAGGCTTCATTTTTACCTTCCCATTTGAGAAGTCTCCTTTAAATCAGCACAAGAGGCCTTCCAAAGCTGTACACATGCCAGTGCTCTAAAAACTTCTATAATCATATCTTGTGAACAGACATGAGTCACGAGTAAAATTCTGAAAGCTAAAAAGGCCTTAGAATTAATCCAAGTAATCATCACATTACCATCAGTGCTGCCTAAATCCTTCCTATAACTCACTTTGGCATTTTACAGATAGAGATAAGGGACACAGAGTCCAACTGGCCAAGCTACTTTAGCCTATAGATGGGGATACAGGGGGAGAAGAGCAAAATAATCCTCTCCTATTTTCAAAGCATTTACTTAGCCTGCTGAAGACAGCTACACCCAGAGCCCCTGAGAGTCTGCAAAGCTGTGGTTACAAATCCAGCTGCAGCCCAGAACATGGTTTTGTGCAGGGTTTTGACATGGCCTTGGTCTTCTGCAGGAGCCTTTATATCAGAAACATCCACTGCCTTTCCATCTCTTGGTGATAGCATATCATATCCTCCTGCTTACAGCCCAGACAACTTTGCATCCCAAGCAGGGGAACATCATACAGCAGAGTCAAAACAAAAGAAATAGCAGGAGAAGGACAAAGGCCAGAAATATATCAGTTTTGAAGTTTTGTTTGCAAAATCTCAGGAAGAAGGTTGCAGAGGGAAGAACACTATAAAGCTGAGCTGACCTGAGCAAAGCCCAGCGTCTACAGGCAGAAAACAAAAGGAGGACAAGGGAATTGTTAATACTAAAACCACAGTCCTCAGAACTGGAGGTGAGTGAATACAAGGCCTGCAGCAAATACGGGGAAAATTTGAGATTCAGTAGGTGCTGCTCTACCACACAAAGTTCTTGCAATCTTTTTATGATAGAAAACATTCTCTCATATATTGCTTTGAATTTCCATGAAGTATCAATGTGAACACATTCCATTGCTCCATGAAGTCCCATGGAAACAGGTCACAATCTTCTTGTCAGATCATAGCTAGAAGGCACTATATGTATACTTCCATCTATTTGTATAGCCTCCATCACCATAGTAACTTATCCTTCTGTTAATACTGCATGGTATCTTCCTTTATTCAAGGGAAGCACAGTTTTCTCCATGATCAGCACTCGGGGTTGATGCACCATTTTCACAAGTGATTTCAAGAGCACACCATAGCTTGCCAAATTCTGCATTACTAGTGATGCCTGCTGATTACTTTGGCCTGGGGTAGGAGCAGGGAATGGAAGCTTTCCTCCAACAGAGCATCAAAAATAAGACTACACTGGAGCACAGAAAAGAGCAATATTAATTCTTGCATTCTGTTCCATCTCACGCCAAATCAACTGCTCTAAATACTGGGTTTTTTTCCTAATCCTTAAACTAGGAAAAAAAAAAAGGCAAGAGAAAATCTGAGTCCAAAGAGATGCTGCAGGCACCAGTTGCTGCACATAATCACTGAAAGCTGTAACACTGTGAATATATTTCTGATTATGTTTCAGTTCTTCATTATTAAAAATGGGCTGCAGTTGATTCATAGTTTTGCTGCAATCAGCTGAAACCCAATTACCATCACAGCACAAACCACTTCTGGTGCGGACCCTCAGACTGCCAGGAAGAAATACCGCTGTACTTCTAATGCACTGATCTTCCCCAGTGGCAAACACAACTCATTTGTTTACACAGTTTGGGAATTTTCTACTAAACTTTGTGCAAGCTAAAAACTACATGGACTGTTATACAGGGCCTGGACTACTCAGTGGAGCTGGATTTTTCCTTTTCAGAGAACTTTAATTTGACATTGACCACAGCACTGTTACAGCATCACCAAAACATAAATCTTCCCATCGCAGAAAGGAGACTGCCCCTGGCCTCCTGAAGAAGAATCCACACGACCCTACCATACCCCAGCGTCACTCTGCAGATCCAAATCCTGCTCTTTCTTGGCTTTCTTTCATCTTTCAAGTCAAACTTGTTCTTATAAGCCCAATTTTCTTTAGAAACACCGTGGGGTAGCAGCAGAATGGGGAACAACATTTATATTTTTGCCAGACATTCAGCATAAGCAGCGTGAGCAATAATGAGAGAGTAACAACTCTCTCTTTTTCCTTCCCTCCCTCCAACCTGTCACTTTTCTTTGTGATTGCCCACACAACAAAATAGGAAATGACTTTGATTTTCCCTGAATATTAGACAATTTCTCCATGCATGTACTTTCAGTGGATTCTTCCTACAGAATTCCAGCCCAAAGGGTGTTAATAAGCAGAGACAGCAGCGCAGCTGAGACTGGGAGCATGACAAGAATCAACAAGTCATTACACCAGTACTGTGTTCTACCTCCAATTATAGGCAATTTGCATCCACTAAATGTATATGTTTATGCCAAAATACAGCCCAGGTTAAGAAAGAAGACAGATTTGTGCATCAATTGAAGTTCAGGGTGCAGCACACAAGCACAGGGAAGAGGGAATGGCAGAACAGAGTTATTAAGAAATGGGCAGCAGGAGCCCAAGCATAAACCCACAACCTGTCTTTGTGTTTCTGTCCTTCTTTAGAGGTTGTCAGTGAAGTCATATCTCCATTGGCAACATCACAATCATCTCCACAGCAACAAATGTGGTGCTGCAGAACACTGAAATACCTATTTTTAAAAAGGTAGGAGGAAAACACAAATGTGGAGCATGTAGGGGTTGAACAGCCACACAAGTCTAATGACTATAATAGGAGGTGCATAAAAATACTCACTGAAAAAGAAGCAGAGCAAAATCAGCTTCTGAAAATTTCTCCAAGTGTATCATCTCCTGGACCCCTCATTATATCTCACAGGCAAAGACAGCAAAGTCTGAGAGGCAGCAAAACTCTCCTGCAGCTGGTGTCACCACTTCTCCCCCAAGATGCTCCCCAGTGCCATGAAGCCAAGTGGGGCAGAGGTGCTGCACAACCATGAATGAAACACCCGTGCATGACTTGTGTAGTAAGAGGGACCAGTTTATGAACAGACAAGTGTAAGCCGGTGTTTTACACTGTGTTAAACTGCAACTACTTCTGAGGAAGACCATTTTACCCTTAAAATCTCCGAAGAAGAATCTGCAACCATAAAACGTAAGGGGATTAAAGTGAAAGGAAGTTTATTTTCCACATCTGATCTAGATGTAGCCAAAATGTTGTAAGAAGCACTGCCACTAATTTTGTTTAGCTAAAAATCCTCGGAAATTTCTGTTAGGATTTGTTTCATCCAAGGTTATGAAATTGCTGCAAGTACCACAAATGTAGCAGCCCTCTCTAAGGCTGCAGTGCCTCTGTTTGCAATGCATTTAATTCTCCCATTTCTGAGACAATTGCCTTTAAAAGTCATTTTGTCACGAGGTTCAGTAGGGCTTCCCACAAAAGGCAGAGGTGGATGCACCTTGTTCTCCTTCACTCTCCCCTCTGCCATTCCTGAACTCTAAATAATGCTCCTGCTCATACATGAAGAAAACAAGTGGGACCCTGGTAATCAGCAAGTGCATCACTGGGTGGAACAGGTCCTTCCCACCACATCTGACATCATTTACTCACAAAAAGAGTCCAAATGCCTGAAAAATAAGAGCATGGGGTAAGAACAGATTTGGGCAAATGAGTAGTGGTGGCCTGCAATGTCTCCAAATCCCTTATATCCCATTCTAGACAACATTGCTATTCACCTTTGTGAATTGCAAATTGTAATCAAATTTATGCAGAAGAGAATTCTAGAAAGGTGAAAAAGCTTTGTTTAGAATTTGTATAGCATCTGTATACTGTAAATATTTTTAATTGGTGCTGTGAATTATGTTTTATGCTGCGTGTGCTGTGCATTGCATATGTTTTGAAATCAGTAGTTTATCACTGAAACTGGCTGATGGTTTCCACTGAATGCACACTAACAAGAACTGGGATATGAGAGTACAATAAATACTGTAGAATAAATGGGAATACTTTTCACTGCAGAAGTAATATATCTTTCTTCAAAATGAGCCTCTCCCCTCTGCAGCCTATCTAGAGGAGAAAAAAAACCCTCAGAAAATGCCAATTTCTCAAAAAACAGAGTAATGTATCAATTTTATGAAACATTTAATCTGGAAATATTTTAGACCCTGGTAGGACTTTCAGAGAAACCCATGAAATGTTTGCTTTGCTGGCCATGGGTGTCTTGAACCCCAGCCTAGATTCCTTTCCTCTCTGGATCAGCCTAAATGAGTGCCCACGCTCTGGGAAGCTGCCCTTTGCCAAGCAGGTAGGTCTCCAAAGTTTTGACAGGCTTTCAACCTCACCCTAAGGCACAGCTCTAACATTTTTTACACCACAGTGAAAATATTTTTTCAGATGGGAAATCAATTTCCTTCCCAGCTCCATTTTTAAACAGCAAGTCAGAACAAAACCACCTACTAAATGCTTCCTCCATGCTTTTAGAGGTTTCTCTTCCTCTGCACATTTTAATAACTACAATTCAGATATGCATAAAAAATTAGAAATAACAAGATAATGGCATAAGACTGTTCTGCTGCCTACAAGAAAAGAGAAGGGCAGTAGAGAAAGACTCCCTTGCATGGATGAACCCAGAAGACCATTAATCCCACCCAAATCAGGACCCTGGGCACACACAGTGCATGTTGTGCCTAATGCACGCTACAGGGATGATTTCTGCATTCAGAATTGTGCATTATATTTTGAAAAAATCTGATCCCAAATTGTCAGATCTCCATGAACTGGGGAAAAATGTTTCTTTAAGAAAGCAAGGTCTGTGGAACAAAGCTAATGCATGCCCTTCACGCAACATCAGAGGAAGCTCAGTGAATTGTTAATGCATTTAAATTCCCTTGTATCAGGAAAGATTAATCCTCCCTGAAAAAGATTGTCAATAACCCTTAAATGCCAGAAGAGTGAAATTACTGCTAAAATACAATGCACTTGGAGCATTTCTCACATTTCTGTGTTTATAGCATTAAACTTTCAGGTAGGACTGACACAGCAGAGACCAGCACAAAGTCACACTCTACATTTTGCACCACATGTATCCACCAAGGAATTGTGAGTTGGTGCACATCAGAACAGGTCCAGGGACTTTCAACAGCAAGAACACTTCAAAAGAAACCTTGAACACCAATCCTGCACCATGAACTCTGCTGGGCCATCCAGTTCACCCCAGGAAAACATACCTGTGCCCATGATGGGTGATTAATAGTTTATGTTATTGTAGGGGTTCAAAGACATCTCTTGTGCACTTCTTACAAAACAACTGCACGGTTGTTCTCGTCAGCTGAGCTGGTGCTTGGTGACCGCCTCCTTTCCTCTGCTCTTACTGGAAAGAATGAAACTACCTCAGAATACAAAAACCTGCAAGCACCAGCAGTGGTTTAGTTCAAGAGGTGCATTTTTGACTCTCCAGTGTCCCAGCCTTCTGCTGGTGCAGTTTTACCCTCTCTGTCCCCATTTGTGCCTCAGTCCTGAGAAGCCTGTTTGTGTGATTGCCATCTATAAACAGGAAGGTTAGTCCTCCTCATTCAGCTCTGAGTGCAAAATGATTCTCCCTTCCTGACAGTAGATCTTTAGAGATCTACATCCCTCCCAGTGACATTATTTTATCTCATATTTTTATATTCATAACAGAACATTAGCATGCACAAGTGCAATTCATATTTTATTATTTTCCTATCTCATAAAATATAGAAATATAAATCACCAAGGAATTAAAGGAGTGAAAGGAGCATTATGTTTAAGCAGCTACAAAATGTGGTTTACATCATGTAATGGGACATGTTTAATGTGGTTTTACAGAGCAGCCTTTCATCATTTACATTTGCCTCTGGCTTAATAAACCGTGTCATTCTGTTTATGTTTGTTAAGGGTGGATATAAATGCTTCCCAAGCAGCACCCCCATGAATCACCCCTGGAACATGGAGATTGGCAATCAGCATTTTCATACATCACTTATGGCTTCTACATCTCAGCCTTAAGCTTTAATATTTTATTTAGGATTGTGCCAAGTGCTTTCAGTGAAACTTGATGGTCAGCCACAAGCACTGATATTGGACAGTGTAAAATGACTGCGAGGTCTTAACCTGCCATCCTCACTGTAACATCTTGTGCCAGGATTCATCGTGCTCACAGGAATACATACACCCTCCTAGATACTGAAGGAGATTAAACAGGGCCTCTGACATGTATTTTGTCATTACTACTACAGCTAAGTGTTCTTCACAAAAGATGGAGTTGATGACAGAACTCCCATTGACTCAGAGATGGGAACTCACCTCCAGCATTCTGGGGACTTTGGGTACAGAAAGCAGCGATGAGCAGAGATGTGTCACTGGAGATGGTTCATCTGGGAGGTCATGTTCATGTAGATAAAGCCTTGTCTCCGTGCAGTAGTCTTCACATGCTGAGAAAGCCCTCCACAAATAGCCAAGTACTACAGAGCAGCACCTCATGGAGTCATCACAGGAGCTCAGCCTACGCTAGATCAGTTGACTCAATGTGTATTTTTAAGCCTACAACCACAGTTACATTTCACAAAAGGCAGGAATTTTCTGTACATGTTGCAGCTGTACACATACATGAAAGCATCAAGAAATGGCCATCTTCATATTGAAGCTGCCTTTGGGATGTTGATGCTGTTGGAAGTAATGGAACTGGAAATAGGCAGGCTGGAAATGCTGCATATGGCCCATTTCTAACCATGGGCTGCTGCAGGAGCAGTTTCTCTGGTGCTTTTCAGTGCATGTGTCCAGATTTGCTGTATACCAGTTAAAGCAAAGTCTTGCTGCAAGTAGTTTTTCTCCATAAGTGAGAAAAACACATTTATACAGTTACCACTGACTACACCACAGTCTGACTTCCCTGTCCTCTTCAAATCAACAAATATTTGCAAAGGAGATGCTCCTAGCTTTGTACCACGGGCCCATTTGAAATCTATGGAGCTCAAAGTGCTTCACAGACCTGAGCACCCCTGGCTGCAGCGTGCTGTGCAGTAGCTGAATAGTATCTCAGTGCTCTAGAGACCCAAACTACATGCTACAGGGAGGCAATACTGTTCTTGTAGCAGGGGGACACGACAGCGAGTTGCCCACGGCAAGTCAAAGGCAGTCAGAAAATGAAGATCAATGCCTTGGCAAGCTCTGTCTTCCAGTCTAAGCATGAATCTAAGATCATCCAGAGAGTATTAGATTTAGCAGCATCACATCCAATAAAACAAGAATAAACATTATGGGGATTTCTTTAACAATTGCCTTCTGCAGGCATTTTTATGCAGGAGCAGTTTCTGATGTGTAGAAAACTATTCACTTTATGAAACAGATTACAAGCGTGTAGATCTCTAATCTCTTTCACCAGTTTTCATTAAAAACCAGGAGTTGTGCAGGGTTGAAAGTTCTCCAAGATTTCATTAAACTGGGCAAAGCTGGAGGAGGAATAACAAATATGTTCATAGGGATAAAGTTTTGCTGTCTTATTATAAATTTCACATTTTCCCCTCATTGCTGAGTTTCCATTCTCTCCCTCCAGCACTTTCTGGCTCCTGTTCATTTTGATGTTCATAGTCTTAATTTATATCTAGATACAGTGTATATGATATGGCATAACAAAGATTACAAATTTTGTTTGGAAGCTGTTTGGTTTTTTTTTTTTAAATAGGCATGTCAAAGAATGTTTTTCATAAAATTATACCTGAAGTGCTCTTCACATTTAAATAATAGAGTAACAAAATCAGCATAATAGTAGCAAAAGGGGGTGAAAGAAAAAAAAAAAGGAAAATAAATAGGTAATAAGAGAGATTTTCAAATGAGATTTGGAATAAAAAGCAGTGCCAGAAAGGTATTTCAATGGAAAGGAACTACCCTACATATTCAAAATTGCAGAGGAGAAGGATTTTGTATAAATCTTACAGCAGAGGAGTGCAGGCAAAAAAAAAAAAAAAAATCACCATCTATACGGAAAAGTGCTATGGCCAGGGTAATTCAGAGGTGAAAGCAGAGCCTAGAGAAAGATGTGGCTGCATCCCTACAGCATGTCCATAATGGAAGAGGCAACAAAGTCTTTTGAGAAGGGCATCAGTTTTAATTAGGCAATAATACACACTGGCAGTGTCCTTGGACACAACTAAATCTCTATCCAGGACACAGTGGAAGCAGGAGTTGAGGACAGCAAGATGTTCAGACTGAGCACTACTGGCAAAGGAAAGGAAGAATTCAACAACAGCAGCAAGAAATGGGCAGACAGTAAAACTTTGCTTTTAGTCTAATCATCCTCTGAAGGCGGTTACCCTATACTCTGCTGTGAATGGAAGCCATCCATGCAATTACTAATGCCATTTAATTCCAACTAATTAAAAGAGATAGCTCACAGCTGCAGCATTAACACATGCATACCCTATCTAGGTGTAAGAGGGAAGAGGCCAGAAAGGCAGATAGTACTTCTCTAATACTTCCACACTTGTAATCACTGAAGTTAATCCCCAAGTTGCTTAATCAAAACTCATCAAGAAAACACAGTCTAAGAAATCAGAAGAAATATTGCTTGAATAACCCTTGAGATGGGATTGGAGATTTTTGCAGCACTGTGTTATTAAAGCTTATGGGTAAATCATGATCAGTCTCTAATAATATCAAGTATAACAACCATGTGGTTTTAGTAGCCACCTTTCTCTATTTTAACTACAAAATCACTAATAGCCATAAACTGTCAATCTCAAGCAGGTTTCAAAACCTCATTGAAACAAAAATCAATTAATTAAGCTTGCAAAATATCAACAGAAATTTATTGGCCCTCAGCAACATTTTACAAAACAAAAATAACCCCAAAGCGGAACACACAATTTTAAAAGCATAATTTGACCAGCAAAGTGACAAGTGCACTCAGTAGGACCTTCACTAGGCTTCCAGGTAAATGGAATAGCACCTAGGTTAAACAAGCTATAGTTAAAGTTTAATTATTTTTTTTTTTTTAATTGAAGATTTAATACAAAATCTACTGCACCTTCCTGCTTTCTAAATCTTTCTATGGTATGTCAGGAGCTAAATCATATACTTTCCAACACAACACTGCAAGAAATATTGTGATAAATCCATTCAATGTTGGCATTGATGCATTATATTTGTGATTTGAAATGATAAAATATTCCTAATACAACATTTTACTGCTTTCATAAATCAAATTCAAAATGACATTACATTTCTGGTAACCTACTATGAAAGATCTCACTCTTTTATTAGACAGACCTATTTCTGTGCAAAATACAGTGTACTCCTACCATAGATCACAAGAAACACTTCCAAAAATTTCCTCAATGCCTAGAGTTTTCATCCTGCCTTTCTGAAGACTGGCTCATTATGGCTGTTCCCTTTCCAAAGCAATAATCATTTTCAGTGGTCTGGAATAGGTTTGGCGTTTTGGGGGGTTTTTGGAGGTTTTTTTGCATTGAACTCAAGCCAGTGACAGACTAATTTTACCATGAAGACAGATTTCAAAGCCATCGAGATCCAGGCGTGTCTGAAAAGCTTAGATTCCAAATACTCATCTCTTTCAGGCATGCCTCGGAATTAGCTTAGGCTCATTGCAAGATTAAGTTGTTCAGCTCTGCTAGGATGTGAGCTCTTGGTTCTGAAACACGCACACTTAACCACGCTGTCCCGTGTACACACTGCTTGAGGTCCCTCCATCTGCATTTCCACTGTCGTGCCATGCAGATTGTATTTAAACACATACATTTGCCCCATTTGTTAAGAGCAGGGATGTTAAATGACCCAGTCTTTCTGAAAACCACCATTCCTGCACTCTGGAATTAGACAGTTATGATAATGAAGTTACATATGAACGAAGAAAATGGACATTGGTGCCTACATAAATGGAGCAGAATTCTCCCAAGAACAACCTTTCTTATCAAGTTTTCCAAATTTTCTGCTTCTGGCTGGACTGGGAGCACTGGTTTTGCTCTGTTAAGAGAATCTCCACTTCCAGACTGGGTAGGAATCAGGGTTTACAGCAAAATGTGGAAGTAATTAAACTAGGGGAAAAAGCTACTCATGTTTTAATTTCATGCTTAGGTTCATTCAGAGTTTGAGATGAAGGAATGAGTCATCAGTTCTTACTCTATTCAAACCCAACCCCTGGAGAGTGTTAGATTACATGAAGTTACAGCCTGTACTCTGGCAATTAACCAGTTTTGCGTATTGGCTGCCATTTTTCTGATCCCTCAT
Organism: Caprimulgus europaeus; assembly: GCA_907165065.1. The sequence goes on from OU015541.1 coordinate 8,181,784, forward strand.
ATCTGAGAATTAGCCTAAAACCCATCAGCCAAAAAGCAGAGCCAGCATTACACACACACAGCAGCCCCTGAGCACGACAGCCGAGCTGCCGTGGCTACATCACCTCAGCCATTAACACCTTGCCAAAACACTCAACCCTCAGATGCTCCCAACACTTTCTAGGACATGAAGGACTGTGTATGGTTGTTCACAAGAAAGGAGGCCTTAGGGTTATTGCTTGTGACAACCTGTGGGAAGCATATCCAGGGAAGCATATCCAAAAAAGCTTGATGTAAAAAGAAAGAGCAGCTTGTCTATCTGACCAGTCTCCCTTCCCCTCCCTTAGTGGTGCTGATACCTCAGGGTACAGTATAGAGAAAACTGTTGGATGTCACTTATAATGAAGGATTAACCACAACTTCTGAAGTTCAGACAGTGACCTTTCCTAAAATACATGATTTTCTGACAAAAACACTTGTAAATTAGAAGGGGCTTGTCTCTGTTTAAAGGTTTTGGTAAGGGGGAGACATTGGCTCTTTTCTCTGCTCTACATCATTAGCTGTATCAGAGATGTTTCCTCATTGTAATTCTGAATGGCAATGAGCACTGCTCCTTGCAGAACTCTCTGCACAGTCTCATCTCTTTTCCTTTCACATGCTCCTTCAAAAAGATTATTTTAAAAATGTATCAGATAACAGATGATATCTGAAAAAAGGAAAACAAGAAAGAAAAAGTCCATTTCAGCATAGAGACAAAAGCCCCTCTCCTCCCCAAAAGACAGACAATATGGCTTTAGTTAGAGAAGATGGAATGATGTTTTCATAAATCCCCAAAATGCATCATGACATTTCACCGTATGATCACACAGTAAGAGCACAGAAAGTCACAGAGCCCTCTTGGTCACACAGTACATGATCATACCCCCAACTCCAGACAAATGAGATGTTAAGACTGTAACTCTGTTCTGGGTGTCCAGTGGCACCCATAAAAGAGAAACTCCAAAGCAAATATCAGTTTAAAGACTTAGCTCAGCCATCTAGCTGTCTGAGACAATTTAAGGAGCCAGAGTGCACTCTTCTGTATACGAGCTACATTCCCTTGCTGTTTGATGATACTGACGAGCTGCACAGCCACAGGAGCATATTTCATTTGAAAGATTGAGCTGTTGGCTGTACCCACAGAGATGAGCTTTCAATAAATACAATATATGAGACACAGGTCTGATATATCTTTCCTCTTTGCTTACATCTGTTTTTTCACGTGTGTGAGTAATAACAAAGAGAATTCATTTGTTAATGATCAGACTTCAACTCCAGTGTCCTTCAATTAGTTGTTTTAACAGAAATGGGAATCCAACAAAGTTAAAGCTTCATTAATAATTCAGACTTATTTTTCGTAGTTCATACCAAATCACTTCACTTATACCTTCTATGGGCTATTCCTTACAAGTTTTCATTACCTTTTATACTCCAGCTGGGCTCATAACTATTCTTTAAGAACGCGACTGTGGTTTTGAACCATGGCCCTCAACAGAAACACATTCCTGATGGCGAGTTGTACATACCTTGTACATCTTTGAGGCCAGAGGCTTTCAAAGCCTTTTTTCCTTATGTTTGAGTAATTTTTTAAATGTAATACACTGCATAGACTCCACGCTTGATTTGTATCTAGTTCTGGTTAAAAAAAGAAAGGGTTTGAGTCCTCCCATCCATTACACATTTTTTGTAGTTATGCAAGATAGCCCTAGACAAGCAAATAGTAAGCCAATGTCACGATACACATTGTGAGCTTGATTATTTATTATTGTGTCTTGGTTTATTACTGTAGCACCAGCACACAGGAGGTTTGCTCTTTCCAGCCTTCCCTCGGGTTGTTTGATAAGAGAAAGAATAATTGGCAGCAACTGCTGATGGGCATCTGGCTCTCCTGGCCTTGGGACATTCAACAGGTACTTGGAAGGAAGGGGCCACACTCTGCTGGGGACTGGGGTGATCTACTCACTATTTCATTTGCAACTCCTTCTAGACAGCTAAATATACTCAGTTCAGTTGTAACCACTGCTCCACAGAACACAGAAGGGATTATGCCAAGATAAATTCACAGCTATTGGAACTCTCTCAAAAGCAAAAAGACTGAAATGCCTTTTTCATTCAGGCTTCAAAAAATCCCTCTAAACTACACCTTGTATGTGCCAGCACACAGCAAATCATCAGACTTAGTGAAAAACAGGATTTCCAAAATGGGAAACATTTTCATTCATCATTAGAAACTTTTTCATCAGTTTGCCCAGACCACTTCATAGAATTTATGAGCATTTCATACCCATCAACACTCATTTAACTGCCAGCCTCAGACAGGCTTTTCATCTTACAGACCATTAGACCTCTGCAATGAAGCACAAGCATGATTTGACCCATGCAAATATTGTTCTCCTCCTTCCCCCCTCCCCTCACTTTTTCTCTTTTCACTCTCTTCCTTCAGCAGAGTTGAGAGAAAAGTGCTTTGGGAACTTTTGACAAGAGCCTCTGCTTCAAAGAGTCAAGGCCTGGCTACATCTTACTCATCTTCAGCCATCGACAAGTTAGACATCTCATCTACGGCTGGCAGGGAGCCTAAACTCCCTCTGCATTTGAAAAAGAAAAATAAGTACATTGGAAGGGTAATTCATCTTGCCCTAAGACAAGTAGATGGATCACCCTGTGGAGAGTTAACTTCTCTGTGTAGCTTGTAGAGGGAACCCAAACCCAGCTTAGCTGGGGGAACTTGTGCCTGGATGAGACTGAGTAGTCAACTGTTTCTACAAACACATATGCACAGGTTTGCACACAGCTCCAGCCACCATGCAGAAACCAAGCTGTACATTCACTGAATCCTGTGTTCCCAAAAAGTGCAATCAACTGAATGTACATGCACATTTCGGGAAAGGATTAAAAAAAATAATAATAATTTTAAAAATCTTTCTTCAGGATATGGCACCTGAGGAATAGTCTTCAAAAGCATTTTTTAAAATCAAACACCCTCTGGCAAGAGATAAGAAAGAGAATTACCTAGTATACTACCTTCTAGCCAAGGAACTAACTAGCCATTTGTGTTGGTAATTGAATGGGACAAAATAGATCAGCATATACATAATTATTGGATAAATAATTCTGCACCTAAAATCCCTAAAGAAAGCGTTAAAAAAAAAACTGAGATAGAAGCAAAAGAAGGCACTCAGCACCCAAGAAATGTATGAGGAAAACCTGAGGTTTTGGGTCTTGTGAGAAGTTTTGTTGTTTTGTTTAAAAGACTGGAATTTTTTAAAATTACCTGTCCATAATAACTTGTTTTCATTTTAAAATACCTTGTAGTCTAAAGCCAAGCAGAGCAATAACTGACATTATAAGTGTAAAATGGATTACATCCAGATGACAGTCAATATAAAGAAGTTTACAAGTGACAGGAGTCTGAACCACGCGCCAGGTGAGATCATTCACTTGGTAGTCCAGATTCATGAATAGCAATTTTCACTTGAACAAGAAGCAGATGAGAAAGCAACCATGAATTTCAGAGTTGCAAGTCAGATTTACAATTAGAAGATTTAAAACAAAACCAAACCAAAGGAGATTGAATGCTGAGGGCTACTGAATGAGCCACATGTTAAAAAAGACTTTAATCTAGGGAGGGTGTAGGATGAAATTCAGCATGCTGATTTCAATATCTTTAGCGTTAGCTACAATAGCCACTGCTGCTAGATATTCAAGATGGCTTGTAAACCTAAAAAACCCCAAAGGTTGCTGGTACATTTCTTGTTAATTCAGAGCAGTTTAGCTAAGATCATTTCTCCTAAAAACATACCTTTCCATCTGTCTGATAGAATTGGATAAATCAGTGTAGATGTGATGATGCTCTATCTGCATAATCATCCCTGCATAGATTGTTAACTCCTAAGGCAGGAAGTGAATTCATTATAAATCTCTTAAAAAGCTTAGCAAGTAAAATATTAAATACTGTACTCATCATAGTCATTATTCAACAGCAACAGACCCATTACATGGTATACCACAGGGCCAGCATGCAAGATATCTCAAATTAGTCAATGCTATGGCTTTTGTAACTATGATTAATGGCATTTGCTTGCTGCAGAAGGATCCAGTTTAGCTCTCACTGTGTCACATTCATTTCTCCAATAAAGATCATGTGTTGCCAAACCCTGTCCCGTGGTCCTCCCTTATGCTTTTCTTGGGGCAAAAATCCAGTAAGTGGCAATGGAGACTTTTCCTGACTAAGCACGTCATTACCTGCCCCTTTAACATCATGCAACAGAATTATGCAAGTAATGTACTATTAACTAGTAATTATGCAAGTAATGTACTATTAACTAGTAATTATGCAAGTAATGTACTATTAACACCTTTCAATATATGATTTCACAGGCAGTTCTGCTACATGTCTTACTATAAATTCAGCAAATAGGAGTGTGAACTAGTTGGTCTATTTCCTCATGGGGAGCTCTGATCACTAACATTTTGGTCCCACCGACTCATTCTTTGGCTTTTGACCAGTCACTTGAACAGCCTTTACCTCAGTTTCTCTCCTGTGTCACATGGCATGGGAAGTGATGAAATAATTAGCTTGTCTGTACAGCAGTTTGAAAAGCAGAAAATATATAAATCTCATAGCACCTAGTCAGGAATTAGCAGTAAATATACATTTAGCATTTTGGATTCCCAGCTGGCTCTTCATCCCCAACTAGTACAAGTCCAGTTACCACTTGGCTCCAGCGTAGCAAGAAACAGAGAAGCAACTTAAAACCGTGTGTCTGCAGCACCCGCTGCATTCACACACATCCATCCCACCCAGAATTCAGACACTGCACTTAGAGATGTGTGGGGTTTTATCTTGCTCAGAGCAAGGACTGATCTCATGATCTTTCAAATAAGAAGTAAGAAAATCTTTATCTGGAACTGAACAATGCAGCTCTGGGAAGTGCCATTAGAGCTTACTCATACCCACCGAGGGAGGTTCAGCGGGGATGCACAGGGAAGAACAGGCTGTATGGACACAGCCCCTGAAAGAGGGCAAGCACTAGCAGAAGGGACTTCATCAAGAAGGGAGGAAAAGTGTAGGAGGTAAAAGGATGTCTTCTAAAAGAAACAGCAAAATGCTCTCTGAATGGATTGCATGTATGAAAGGAAGGCAAGTTTCCAGTGGTATAAATATATAAATATTTTTAATATATAATATTGTATAAAAATATGCATTATTCTATCTAACCCAGCTGCATACAAATATACACACAGTCACAAGCTGAGGAGGCAAAAGCAGCTTCTTTTTTGATAGAAAATAGAGCAAATTGTGCAGGAGGATGAGAGAGAGTTGACATCAGAATAATGTTGCCTCTGTTTCCCAACAGTCTTATGAATGTATAAAATAGAAACCCTGAGCTTCTAACAGCTTTACAAGTTCTCACAAAAACTGCCCTTAAAAGCAAACGTTGGGTTTCATCTTCAAAGTGAATGAGGGAAGAATTCCAAATATGGCAATGACAGAGAGACAGGATTCGTTAGAATTTCAATCTAAAGCCCAGGTATGTCCCAGACAGGGCTCACAAACAAAAAAAGAGAAGAAATAGTTATTAGAAAGCACTCCTGCAATGACAGCCACCTCACTAACATATTAAAAGGATCATCACAGGCTACAGGAGATGTGGAGTGTGGCAGCATCTCAGCTTGAGCGACATTTGCTTCTTCCAGGTCAGGAGTCCACCCAGTTCCTCTCATCTCATCTCTGCTGCTCTTCCTTGCTCACTTTGTACAACCATCCTCTAAACAACAGAGGTTTTAGTGAGTAAACCACTCAAGACAAATACCACGTCAGATAAAATATTTTCCAAAGCTTAAAGTGCCAAAGAGTTAACCTGCTTTATCCAAAGCACCAGGTGTCAGTGCTTTCTAGTGTACTTCGCTCTGATTACTGCAGTTGACTGACCCACCTGTGTACAAATACACACACAGCCACAAGCTGAGGAAGCAAAAAAGCTTTTATTTTCCTTTTTTTTTTCAGAAAAGATGGCAAATTATGCAGGAAAATGAGGGAGAGTTAACATCAGAGTAATCTTGCCTCTGTTTCCCAACAGCCTTATGAATTCAGAAGTATTCAAGCATGGAAAAGGACAGCTAGAAATTCCATAGTCTGACTCTTTATCAGGTCCTTCCCTGGGAATAAAGAGGTATTAACTAAAATATATCTACAAAAAGCTACATTTTAGAAGCAGAGACCTTTAATTACACTGTTGATAAGAGTCAGGCAGGCAGTGCACATGAAAAGAGAGGTTAAAAAGTAGCTCAGAAAAAAAAGATTGCAGTGGTCCTCAGTGACTTGGCTAAATCTCTTCATCTCGGTAAAATGAGGATCATGTTTAGCTGTTTTAGAGGAATACAGTCAATATTTTCAAAGCACATCACAGAGGGTAACAGAGAAGGAGCTCAACAAGAATAAAAGTAGCAGTCTTCAATTCTCCATCATCATTAATACCATAATACCTGTTCCTAACAAGGCACTACTTATTTTTTTTCTGTACCAAAAGTTCCAAATTCCATAATGCAAGAAAACCCTCAGAATAAATTGAAGGCTTTAAAAATGATAGTGTCTTTAATGCAATCATTTAATCAACTTAGAGGAAGGAGAAGAACAGCAAAAAGGGGGAACAAGAGGCAGAGAAAGAATGAAGATCTGGAAGGGGAGAGGAAAAAAAAATCCTCACACCTCAATTGTCACTCCTACTTCCCAGCTTAGAAAGCAGCTGGCTTCCATGTGTCCTAATCCCCAGCCTTTTCAAAAGCAACTGTCACCACTGATGCCTGGCTGCAGATGATGGCTGTACTCCATGAAGAGGAGTGAATTCCAGCATCACCTCATCATTCATCCCTTCTAACTCAGCAGCACAGACAGCCCAGAGCATCAATCCACAGTGACATTTGGGCTCCAATTATATATCACTGCATTAAAAGCCCAAGAGCTGATCTTCCAGCATTGTTCTTTCGTATGGAACCCATTTACGAGATTCCTAAATGCTTTTTAAAACAAAAGATACAAGAACAGCTCTAATAATTACAAGAAACTAACAACTTTGAAGGATAATTTGCAGTGGCTTTTGGTGGTGACTAGCTGCTCTCACAGTTGCATTTCTGGGCCTTTGGAAGCTTCTCTTTGAATAAGAATTTTAAATGCTACATAGCAGAGGTACAGCCCTCTCCAGCCTACATGAAAGCTGGCAATTACACAGCTGCAGACAACATAAAAAGCCTTTAAAAAAAGATTACACATATACTTTAATAACACCTCTGCTTTGCACACCAGGTGCTGTTTGAAAGGCTCTGCTCCTGCAGGGCCAGAGCTGGGGAGGGCTGAGGGGCTGGCGGGGGGGCTCCCATGCATCACTCCGCACAGGGATCACGCTCAGGATATTACAGAGCAAGACAAGAGTGGCAGGGCTGCTCCCCATCCCCAGCACATGCTGCCTCCTGAAATTCCTTTTCTTCTCTAAGAAAGCTAATTATCAAAAGACTGAGCTACGGGGGACCTATGAATCGTGTGCATGTTCTTGCCGCACTTGACTGCTGTGCAGTTCCTGTTAATTAATGCTCGTTATTTGCATCTACATTGGGCCTAACTTGATTACACACTTTGTTCCACCATCAGGGGACTGTGTAATTCCCCGGTTCAATTGCAGAGAGGGGTGTATTAGAGTCCATTGATCAGGATGAGACAATTCAGGCGCAGAACAGCACTTCATGTCATGCCAGTGACAGTTGCTCTTGGTCACCCTGTGCCATGTCTCTTTCCAGCAGTACTAATGCACTTAAGAACTTGGAGATTCTAGGGGTTTTTTCTCCTTTCTCCCTTATCCTCTTCTCCCCACTTCTCCCCTCTAAGCACACCCAGTCTCTCTTCCTTCCAAGCGTGTTTAGAGCAAAACAGTACACATGAAATAACAATAAAAACCACTGTGACAGCTGATGAAATCTCTTAACAGATTTTCAAGACCTCTGTACACAAACCTACCAAAGTAAGGAGCAGCACTTCATGCTTTCTTGCAGCTCTGGCCCAAGGAGTTAATAATGAGAAGCATCCACATGCCTGTCCTGCAGCTTGAGAAAACAAAGCCTAAAGCCAAGGAGACTGAGCCAACAAACATCAGTACCATTGCCTGTGGTCAGTGTGAGCTCTGAGTGCACATACAGACATTTGCAGGAAGTCTCTGGCAGGTTTAGAAGAAAACAGCTTGATTCTTCCCACTCCCTGCCCTGGAATCCCTCAGGACTGAAAAACCCATCATCCCAGCATGAACTTCTTCACTTTGCAGTCAGTTGGAGGCAACATATTTTCCTAGGCCAAGCCTAATTGAACCTCCACTTTCTTCTATATGTCATCACTCAATCAGCAGGACATCACCAGTCACACTTCAGACAATAAATATAATCTCATATTTAATTCTATTTGCTGTTGCTCCTTTTTTCCCTGAATTTCCAGAATTTTAGCAGTAACACTATCACTGTCAGGTTATTCTTCATATGATATAAGCTTTCCTTAAAATGAAAATTCCGACATTAGGAGAGATGGACTACAGTCAAACCTCAGTATTGAATTCTCTTTCAACCAAAAGTTACATTAATTGCATTTTTAAGAACACTGTTACATGTGGATTTTTTTTTTAATAAAATAGAGGTTGGAAATAGTTCTTACTGTATATATATATATGGACCCTTAAAGATACCCCCCATGCTATTGTGTGTGTTCATGTAGGTCTATGGAGAGATGTTCATTCTCCTTCCCAAGGTTAAGTTAACTTTATGCCATCACAGTTCCATAAATTCTGGCATCAGTGCTAGAATATTTACAGCTTTACAGTTCAGTTATCTCTGCATTGAGATGCACTGTGTGGTGCAGATTTATCCTTAGGGAACTAAATCTCCACTGATTGTCGAATGGAGGTTACCAAGAACTATTCTCCTTGGGGGCCTTTGACCTTCCTATCTTTATATGCTATCTACAGCTGACCTTGCCCATAAGGTAGGTGAGCATTTCTCCAAATGTCTGTCTTTGCTTACTCAGACTTCTCAGCAATGTATACAGTTATCAAATATTGAAGTTTAGTCTGTATTTCAGGCAGTCTTCATTAAAAAAAAAATAAATACCCACTAAATAAGCAAGTTATTTCTCACAGTTAAGTTCTGCTTCAGAGTAATTTCTGTGAGGTCTCCCATAACCCCAGCTTGCCACTCACTGTGTCATTTGGCAGAAACAGCCATACCTCTGACTCTTCAGTTTAAAAACATTAGCACAATAAAACAGGAATTAATTTTAACATTCTATAGAGTTCCATACCATTAGATAGCCACTATTTTTGAAGTCAAATAGCTTCTTTCCCTTTATCCTTCTTCTTGACTGAGAATCTTTAAGTTGCTTAATTTTTCAGTGCTGGACCTAGATTTACCCTTTAATGGCAGTGTATTTTCTTCTGTTCAGCTTGAAAGGATAGTTTTAATTTATTAACTCAGACATGCCCCAAAATTCTTTTAATTTAATTTTTAAATGAAGAACATCACGTTCACATTAGGAGCAGCAATAAGGAGAAAAAAAAAAAAGAATAATTTCTCAATAATTATTAAAAAGACCATAATTTCTGTTAAATTCATGGCCAGTAACAGGAAGGGTAAGAGGATCCAATTACAGCAACACTTACTTCCATCAGATGCTCCATGGGAATAAAGATGATCACATGTGTGAGTAAAAATTGCAATATGAGATCCCACATTAAGATGTTGGCTCTGAACCACAGCAAGCAGCTTTGATTTTCTGCCACTTTCACTGACAAGCAATCGCTTCTCTCAGCTCTAACTTACACAAAATCAGTATTTATCAACAAGATTTCCTTTGGGTTAATAGATACAAAGAACCCATTACAAGTATCTTGTTCTGTATCCTCCCGGTGTGCATTAAAGGTTTGCGAATTTGCTATCAGCTCAGCTGAACCATGGTAAGTGGAAGCAGAATTGTGCCAGCCACTCAATAGGTGGAATTTTCAGGACAGTAAAAAAAAAAATATATACACACACACACACACACACATATATGTGCTGTTCAATAGGATGAGAGATGGAAAAAATTCTTGGCTGTCAAAACAGCTGCTGTTGTGAGGTGGGGAGGGAGGATGTGTGTGTTCAGTGTCCCTGGCTTCCAAAAAAAAGAACAAAATACATCTTTCCCTTTAATATTTGTCTCATTGCAGGGATATCATCTCACTGCCACAGGATCACTGCCACAATTTGTCAATGACATCTGAATTGAAAGCCTCTGCCCATTGCAAAAGCGGAACACTTCCAGCACCGTGTAATCACGGCTGTGCAGTGATATTTACTTTAATATCCTACCCAGACAAGCAGAAAATGCCACACTAAAACAGCTCCTACAAAATGAAAGGGGTGAAGTTTAAGAGGTTACAGCTCAAGAACCAGCTGCAGTATAAATTTATAAGGTCACTTTTCTGCAAATTGCACCTTCATATTGTCACATATAACCTTATGAATTGGTAAAGATATACTCCAGGCTTGCAAATTACTACATCACCTGGAAAACATGGAAAACACTCTTTCCAGGGTTCAAATATACCATTCCAGAAATGCAGAGATAGGTTTTAAGCTACCCTTGCAAAAGCTCACTCTTGCACTGCTGTGCATCTCAGCATTTATTTCAGTTTACTCACCTTACATATCATAAATTAACTAAGAAATAACTTTGAAGACTGCAGGAACAATCTCCAACTCTGTTTTCTCCTTATTTAACCTACTTCATCCAGACTTACCATCTTTCTAGTGAAAACATTGAAACCACAGAAAAAGCCAGATTTAACTGTAAAAATAACCCTGGATCACATAAGCCCAGCTCTGGGATCTTTACCCTTAGTAGGGACAAGTTGGGACTCCATTATCACCCAACTGGTCTAGTCTACTTTCTTTGCTGGTGTTTCCCCACAGCCATCAAAGAGACCCTGGAAAAGGGTCAACTGACCTGACCACATTGTCACAAGTATGAGAGCACAGTTTGTAACAGCAGCCCGCAGCACTCCCACACAGGCTGCCTGTGTGTTCATGGAGTTTAATTGATAAGCAAATGTCAGGTTTGTTTGGGTTTTAATTATTCCTCTGTTCAAGCCAGCAAAGTTCTGGAACAGAGGAGACAGCAGCTCTTCGGAAAGGAAAAGGGCAGTTTCATATCAGTGTGATAAATTTAGTGCAAATAATGCATGTGTTTGAACTAAGTGATCTCTCTAGAGGGTCTAAGAGTGTCTTTCCTGAAAACAAGTAGGAAAACACATTTTATGAGTTGTTAAATTCCTTTCAGTTCAGAGCAATGGATGAGTTGAGGACATCAGTGCAAATATTTCTATGTCCATGTCTGAACCCAAACACAATTCAAGTGATGAATCATTTCAGCAAAGAGGAAAGATAATACTCTTCAAACCTTTAAGAATTAAGAGTATCTAAATCTGTGCTGCATGGGAAAAATAAAGTGTACACAGTTTGCAGCAAGTGCTGGGAAGTGCTAGGAGACAGCCAGCTCCATCGGCTGCTCTCCTCCCTTCTGTCATTATGGATTGCTAATCTTGAGCCTCGGAGAGATGCTTATTTGTACAAAGTGTTTTCCATCCAGAAGATCCCAGAATACTTGGGAAATTTCACTGAGTTACAGCAAGCACATACACAGCTGAAGGGTCACTGCTGCAGAGCCAGGCTCCTCCCTGCGCACAGGTGCCTTATCTTTGTCTCTTATAAAACACATTGCACAAAGGAGGAAACTCCATAAACATATCATGGTTCCAGAGAACCAGGCTTTCTGTTACAGACTTCACTGACACTGGCAGCTGTAAATTCTTGTCATCCCAAGTGGAAGAGAGCTATAAAGACAAAAGGGAAGAATTATAGGACATAGTTTGAGCCTAGGACTTTGTGTTATGGGAAAACTAGGTAAAGGTTAGGTACTGTCTAAAGTCCATCTCTGTTTTCTCTTAATTTCTTGCAAAAAGCAAGTTTTGTCAGGGGGATAAAACAGTAAAAATCTCTAGCACAAAATTAGAAGTATAAAACCCTTTATTTTGGCTAACTAGTCTTGCCCAAAAAGGCAATATTTTTAATAGAGAGAACCTCTCTAAACCTGGTTGCTCCCTCATGCTGCTGCTTTACTGGATCTGTGAGTTTCTACACAAACAGACAGGCAAGCCTGATAAAAGTTTTCTGAAGTATTTAAAGAAATTCTATTCAATTCCCACGTGCTAAAATAGCATCACTATTAAACTCTAAATGCTAGAACACTGAGAATAACCTTTTTCTGCAGGAAAACATAGAAGAATATTAACTAGACAGAATTGGTTCACACTGGATTTTTACCACACTGAGATTGATGCTCTGTGCAAAAGCAACCAACCACCCTCGCGCAGATATTTCATTTGCAAGGGCCACATTGGTTTTCTATGCAGACACAATACATGCATTTATTTTTGAAGTGGTATATTTTGAATGCTATATTTCCAATATGATGGAAACTTTCTTCAACCTTTACTCATAAACAAGCCCAGCAGCTTTCTGAGAATCTGGCTACACTGAAATAATGGTGCAATTATACTCATACTTAATTTATGAGAAAAGCAAAAAAACCCCTCACTTACTTCTTGAATTTGCAGTAGTTCTGTTACTTGCTGAAAGCCAGTCCACAGAGTGACAGGGCTTATTTTCTCTTTGTTTGTTTTCAGAAAGTAACATAACCAAACTAAACCCTAGTATTAAATCTCATCCAGTCTATGACAGCAGTGACACATGTCAGCACTGACTGAAAAAGTCATTGACCACAAAATCAAAAGAGTTTTTCCCAAAAGGAAATATTTTCTTCTTCATAATGACAAGTCACATATTAAGAAGAATAGGAAAAAAAATATTAATATTGTTTGATCCAAAGGGAACACACGCAGCTGCAACAAGACTTCAACAAATTTAAAGCACATTTAAAATTGAAAGGTCAGAGCCTTTTACCTCCAGCCTGCTGATAGCTGAGCATAAGCAACATGAATAAAGGTGCTCAGCATTGTTCCTGTCCTCACTTCAAGTCAGGCACAGACTATTAGAGGTATAGATGCCTTCAGAATTTTTTTTTTTCCAATACACAAACACACTTCACAGTAAAATACCTACTTCCATTTTTTCAATGTTTTAAAATGGATTTTAGACAAATAATGGCAAAGCACAGTTGTCCTGATTTTCTCCCAGAGGTTCTCCCACTGATGCTAGGACTCAGAAAATAAAGTAAATAGCTGGATAAATGAGAATCAGAAGTCAACAGTGGAAAGAAAGGGAGATAGCAAAAACCCATTACCTCACAGAAGATAGCTACAGAGCTCAGCATTTTTATCACTGTTTGACTAATGGAACTTCAAAATTGGGCAAATTAGGAAGGGAAACAGGTCAAGGCCAAACACCAACACTGCAAAAGATGCTTGTGAAAAAGCACTGAGCTGTCAGACACCACTTTTAGCACCCAGCTGCTTAGAAATGACTGAACTGATGCACGCTGTGCTGCTCTTAGAGTCACACTTCACCCAGCACCTATCCAAAACTAATAGAGACCCTGGTACTGTGCTTTGATATACAAAAGGTACATCCAGCTTTTAGTCTCACTTCTAAGAACAGACAACACTTATGGTTATTAAGTGACCTGGTGGGTTTTATGTGGCATATCAACACCAACCATCAGGGAAGCAACAGCATAGGATAACATTGATGAGGCATCTCCTCAAGAGTCTGGGTACCACTGCCAGAGGTGGAGGGAGGTAGCACAAAGACAAGTTTGGGCTTAGAGGGTAACGTATGCAAGTGAGAAACCAACTCTTATGTTCTTAAAGCTGTTTCTTAAATAATCAATTATAAACTCAGTCAGTTTAATACTTCATACTTCCACATGGCTCACTTGGCCCAACCCACACGATTCTTCTTTTCATCTAACCCCTCTCCCATGGTTTCAGCAGTTGTGGTGGCAGCAGCCTGCATTTTGCAACTGCCATTGCAAAGGGACACAGCTTCCCACTACCCATCTCATTTCTAACTTAAACAAAAATACCATCCTCCTTTGCACACCTATTTCCCCTTTCTCCCAAGTATTCCATTCATTAATATTAAAATAAACATTTAAGAAACTGTTTGTCTTCAATAGTCTTGACTATAGCAGTATTAAAGAATAGCCAGCTCACTCATTAGTGTTTCTAGTTTTCAAAAACCAGACATAACTCCCTCACCTCACTTGATAAGCCATGTGCTCAGCAGGCACAGACCCACAGCAATTACATCCTTCAGGAACTCAAGTCATTTGCTGAATGGGCAAAGGACCAAGGTCAGTAGCAGCAGTCTGCAGGTGGTTGTCACCCACAACCAGGGCCAGCCCTGAGAACTTCTGCATGCACAGACACAGGGACCACCCTGGGGGGCTGCACCTGTTCTACAGTCTGAGATCTGGTCTCAGTGATGACTTAAAGGCCTAATTAGAAGCACAGCAGCAAACACAGCACTGAATTTTAAACCAGATAAATCTGTGTGCTGTGGTAACATTGCTAAATCACCTCTTAAGCACTACTATTCCTCTTCTGGACTCTCCATCCCTAAATTGGTATGACTGAGGAGCCCAGGGTGCTTCCAAAATGCTTTGATTGTCTTTAGTTTTCCCTTTTCTTCCCTCACATAGCTTTTTCCTCTTACTGAGTCAATAGAATAATGAGGAGTCTGTTCTTAGGTTTTGAAGCTGAGTGAGTAGATGACATTCCTATTCATTATTCATCTGCTTTGAAATTCATGAATATCACCAGTGATAATCACCTAATTTCTATCAATTTATTTCTAGATCACCATCACATAAAAAGTGTACTGTAGGTAGCAGCTCAATCCAGTATTTATAAAGTGAATTTTTTAATGAACATATAGAGACTCGGTGTGATTACAACTAGAGCTATTCTTTGAAATTCCAGATATATGTAGAAATACACCTCAGTTTGTTGGAGCTCACACAATTGCTTGAAAATATTGTAATCTTTAAAAAAGCATATAGCAGATATAGTCACATTATGCTATACAGAATTAGATCTGGATAAAAGGTTACTCCATCTAGTAAGTTCTGCTATTTCTATTCAGCAGTGTAGTAGTGTACCAACCATTACTGTCAGCATCCATCTAGGATGAGATAACAGCAACCTCTCCAACAGCCACAGGCAGAGATTTGAGAGGTGACTGCAAAGAGTTTAAATCCACGCACAACTGAGCAGTTAGGTCAGGCAGGGAGGCTCCTGTCAGCTTAGCACAGCAGAAAGTTGGGCAACTGTCACCTTGACTGTCTAAGAGATCTTCAAGGGAAGCCCCAGGCAGAGCTTGCTGGAGCAGCTTGTGCTGGTGGTGCCAAGTGTATGAATAGTGTCAGACCTTTAACTGGATTAAACTTTGCTGGGAAGCTTTTCTGTGTTGAACCACGTGGCACTTCACCTGCTGCTCTCAAAACATTGCAATTAGAGGGTGTCCATTCCCAGCAGTGTCAAAAATAGCCTGGGGACTTAATGTACTTCAGGACTTTAAAAACTTCCAGTAGAACACAAGGAAGACAGTGATCTCCATGCTGGATTTTGTTAGAGGTCCTGGATAACTCCATCACATGCAGTAAGTTTTAGACTACAGAACTTCATTGCTTTCATGTCCTATTTTACAAGACACTGTTATAGGCTGTTGAACAAATATGTACAATCAGGGATGTTGTGATAACAAAGGGCAGTAACTAAAACCAACACATTTTAGACTGCAGTTACTGATAAAGGATGATAAAGAGCTCTGTTGTATAGTTAACACAGAAAAATGAAAACCGGTGTAAAGCCAAAAGAATAACAGCATTTAATGATTGCCATGACAACAAGCTATACATTTTGCTCAAAGACTCAAAACTGTATATGACTAGATAAAAAAACATAATGTACTACTTACTACAGCCTCTACCAATGCCATTAGTCTGTATAATCTGTAATTTTTTCAGATTTTAAGAATCATCACAGATCTGTAGAAGGTTGGAGGTCACAGTGCACTTCAATTGAACTGTTGAACAAAAAGGGCTCAACTGCTCCTCCAGTGGGCACACTAGCATTGTCTGTTGGTACTAAATGACTTTTTAATGTCTCCAATGCAGGATATTCACAGCTCTGTTCCAGCCATGTCCATTTGCCAGTTGCAGGGTTAATCCAGAACAGCCTCTGGATCTCCTCTGGGAGCCCAGGGCACCTCCATACACTGGGTCATGTTAGAAAGAAACCTAAAAGCCTGCTTTCAGTTCTGGTCAAGGGCCAAAGCCAGGACCTTTAAAATCTGCTGAGTATCTCAGGAAGTTTTGACTTGCAGCCTTTGATACATTCAGTGTTCTAATGCCACCATCCATCCAAAACCCACATGTTATTTATCTTCTGAATCTGTACAGCCAAAGGAATCTTATCAAGACAGGTGACTAAAAGATTTCAGGCTAGCTTATACCAAAATTGTGCAAGAAGATTTACGAGATTTTAATGCTATTGAATTTGAACTCTGATTCAACCTGAGACATGAAGTAAAAGCTGATGTATAGCTGTCTCCTACAATATATCTACTCACTCCAGTGCCCCATCTATTCCCCAGCCTAGTTTAGCCAGCAGTGATCCACAGAAGACCTGGGCAGTTGTGAGTTATTTTCCTCCAAATCTGACAAACTTTACTCTGACTCAGTCTGATCTTCATTCCAAAAGAGGGAAGAGGAAAGCAGCCAAGCTGAGGAGAGAAGGAGGAGGAAAGGGAGGTGCAGGCAGTTGTTCTGCTTTTGGAAAGAAGAGCAAAAGGAAGCTCAGATGTCACCAAGTTGCAGGCAGAAGTAGTAACACATTTTTGATCTTTTCTTCCCTGTCAAATTCAGCACTCACACAGGCCTTGTAACAGAAAGAATGGGCACAGCATTCATTTGGCATGAATGCTTAGATAGTGAATAATTACACTAAATATTTCTTTTTTTGGCATGCACAGCCACCATCCATGAAGAGGTTGATCAGAAATTCTGGTGATGGGCATAGAAAAAGATCTAAAGTGGAAATTTCCACCCTAAGAAAGACCCAATCTGCATCAAGATCAACTAGAGGGGACATTGCAGTCCTTATTTGATTATTTGCTCTTTTCTCTCCCCCTCTGAGTACATTACAAGAGTAAATCTTCCTTCTGCAAGTCATTTGTATAAGAAAATAGCTGTGCCCAGCTCTGCAGTCACTCCGTGTCAAAGCCTCAGACTGCTGTGAGCTGGCTCTCTGACTGGATGTAATCTGGTAGCTATTAGCAAGAGAAATGAACTAGAAAATATTCATAATAAGCACATGACCAAAAATGAAGTAAAAAAGGAGAACCCATCCCAGTGGGAAGCAGCCATGAAACACCACGTGTGCTTCTTAAAAACCCTGCAGCAGGCACAGTGCTTTTTTTCGGGAGCTTTCCTGCATTAAGGATAACGTTCAGAAAGCAGCACAAAGGTTTGCAGTTTGGCTCTCTTTTCTTTCATACCTGCCACTCACTCCTCTCCTTGTGTCTACATGGATGCCACCCAGGCCCCTTACAAAACCCTTTCAGGATTTGTAACACACTTTTCTTGTCTAAATGCCAAAGCTACTGCCTACGTTCACCATTTGCTTCCTTTGGAGATGAGTTCTTCCAGGGACTGAGTGTCATTGGTCTTTACAGGACTGTTTTATTGCATATGAAGTGGCATAGAAGGGTCCATCATCTTCCCTTTCTACCTGTGGGACCACACAAAGGGTTTGTGAGGCAGCTGAGGCCTTCCTGTCAGAGGTCATGTTGTTCTCACTAAAGTGACAGAAATTTGTGCTTGTAGGTCTGGTGGCTGCACCCAAATGGGTGTGATTGCAGATGCATTTTGGGCCAATGTCTTCCAGAAGGATGAGTGGTAGAAAGCAACTAGGCAAAGGAAGAGAAAATGAAGAAAGGGCTATCAGAAAGAAGATATCTGAGAAGAGCACAGTGTCCAGAAATGGCCAGTATCAAGTTGAAGGAGCACAGAGAAAAGTAATATCAGATCTTTGAACTGATGGCAGAAGGAGAGGCCATGATAAGAAGCTGGAGATGTCAGGAGAGCACAACAAATTAAATTTCTTATTTCTCAAGTGTGACTATATACAAATCCCACTCAAACTCAGCTCGTGCCAGATATTCAGCAGGAACCCTGCCCAAAAGCACAAAACTGCATTGAACACCAGGTTCATATGTTTGACCCCAACATTCCCTATGGTCACAAGGGATGGAGGGGAGCAGGAGGTGCAGCACAGGGAGGACGTCGCCTTCCTTATGCTGCCCCACAAAACGGACCACTCACTGCAGTCTTGTTGCCATAACAACCATAAGAAAGGTCCATAAATAGAACATCATCTGCCAGCAGGATATCATAGTGACAGAGAAGATTCACCTCCAGCTTCTTACAATGCACTTGCTCCTTAAATATCTATACACATACATATACACCCAGAATACGTAGAAATGAATACATGTATATTCATAGAAGAGCTCTAGTCAGAGGCACTTACAACTGTGTGACTAACCAAGCTATGAGGATGGCTACTCCAAGTTTTGTGGCAACCATGGACAGACTGTTCAGGTCCTCTGCTTCTCCTCTCTGCTAAGACAGAGGTTTTTTTGTTTGTTTGTTTGTTTTTAAGTATGTGGCCTAGGAGCTTCGGATAAGTCCTTCCAACTCTGCCTAAAGAGAATTGGCCAAAACTCCTTGCTTCTTCTCTTGCTGAGTATCAAAACAGATAGAGGAAGCACTGTCCCACTTATTTTTAAATACACACAAATAATCAGACCACTCAGATAAGAAAATTTCTCTAGCAAGAAAGCAGGAGGGGATTCCTCATGGTACACACAGCTCCCAGACACAAGCAGCATTGTTCCTCCTCAGATTGCGGTACGATGCAGGGATCTTTACCACTTCCTCTCAGTGAATATCAGCATCTTAAACCTTCTGGGACAACTCAAGGTTTTAGACAAAGACATGCATTATAGAAGTCACGTTATTATTGTGTTTTGTTTGGTGGGGGGTCTGTGGATTTTTTTTGTCTGTTTTGTTTTTACTTTTACACTTCAGTTGTCACAGCAGCAAGGCATTTTTAAACCACACTCCCCTGACAATCATAACAGCTACATCCAGTCATTGCCATCAAGGTTCCCTGAAAGGAAGTTAATATCATAATTCAAACCCTTTCCAACATAATGTCAGTCATTGTTTTCAAACATTATGTATTACCAGCAATAATAATACCTCTGCCTTCCACCATCCAGAATAAGTCACACCACCAGAGATCCCTGCAGCCCCTTCACTTGCACATCTGACACACACACTCCAGAGGCAGCAAAATAACCTACAGCATCACCATATCACTCTATGGGTAGTAAACCACATCCACCTGTCCTCTTGTGCTCGTGTCCAAGAACAAAGCATCACTTCAGAAACCTCCATGTAACATCCAGGTACCCCACAGTCTAGTCATCCCCTGCTTAGTAAGGGGGGATAACGATGTGCCCAGTTTGAGACAGGGATGGCAGGGACAGAGCACAACTTGCCCAAGGCACGTGGGAAGCCTGGGGCAGGATGGGGCTCTGTGGGGATCAAGTCTCAGGACTCATGCTCTGAGAAGGAAACCTTCCATGCAGTAATTTGCAAATCTGGGACCATGATGGCTCATTAAAGGATGGTGTTAGCTTTCATAATCAAGAAGCTAGCAATGAAAATAGATTTATATGAAAAATTAGGGGGAAATGGATAAGTAAATTAAAAATTTGTGCTGCAGTCCAAGCTATCCAGGCTCAGCTCAAAGTTCAGGGCTTTCCTGTCAGGTTCCTTCTCCTATACCAAATCTGGGGGTGTCAGATGGCCCTATCAAAGTCCAGTAAAAACTCTCAAGGGTCACTTTATCTTCTTGTCCGTTTAAAATTACTTCATTAGATGAAGGAAAACAGTGTTTTATTTCCCTCTCCCTCCAGCTTTCTCTCACAGATGTAAAACCACTGCTTGGACAGCAAGGTCCTCTATTACTCTGGTTTCTGGTGGAGACAAATGTCACAGCCCACACAATATAGAGAAGGGAACTGAGGTGTGGAGTCATGGCATGTCTGAAGTAAGGTCACCCAGTGACAAAGTCATGAATAACACCCAGGTCTGTAGACCACAACACTATGTTTTACCTACTAGATTATATTACTTACCAGCAAAACTCATGTCCTAACAGGGATTATAATTAATCTCTACTGTGATTAATAACTCTCTCCTCCAGAGTCCTCAAGTCTCACCTGCACCAGATAATACATTGACATAAATGAAGATAAAGGAAAATCTTCTTAAGAACCTGATTACATCCTTATTATTTATTCCTGGACTCCTGCAGCTGTTTTAATCCTACTGATGTTGGGATAAACTTCAAAATAAACAACATGGGGCATTTTCCACCACCATTAAATGTAATTAATGGATAGAATTATTCAGCCAAAGATAAAATCCCGTGGCAGAAAGTCCATAACAATGTGAATTTTTGCTATATTTTTTCAAAGTATTTTATTTTCAAAGTATTTTATTTACTTGGTATCTTTGTTTTTCATTCATCATATTTTTTTATCCTCTGAAATCTATACTGATTGCATTTCAAACTCTGCTCTTAATCTCATCTCATAAATGTAGATGTTAGACCATTTCATATTCCAGTTGCCTGGGAAGTTGACAAAAACAGCTTTGTAAATTCTCATTTTTCACTTATATATTTTTCAAATTATGCTTTCAGCACAGTCATCTTGTTTACTTTATTCTGAGTCTAAATAAATGTGTATCATGACAAACACACAGTAGATATTCAAGTTCAACCTGCAAAGAACTGATTCCCAGACTTGGTGCATCAGATTTGGAACCTGGGAGGAATCTAAATGAGGGTGCAATATTGGCATATGATAAGGTACCTCATTTTTGTGTCCACTTCCTCTGGATGCATACAAATGGCTATTTTTCACCCACAGCAACACTATTTGTACTTGGTCCCATTAACTCTGCTTGCTGATTAAGTAAGAAATTATGCATAAATTTTACTGAAAAATTGCATTAAAAAAACAGAGTACATGTACACAAAGAATGAAGACTAATGCGAATGAAAAAGCTGAACCCTCATTTTTCAAGCAGTTGCAAGTTGCATAATGTTTATCAGTAACCTCTGTCTCACTTATAAAGCCAGCTGATGTCAAGAGAGTGGAAAGTATGTAAACAAACAGCAAAACCTTCTTTCCATATGCTCAGAGATTTTCACTCCAAAGATTGCAGAAGAACTTTTCCAAGATATCTAATGATATAAATCAATACAATGACATTTTTGTTAACAGATTTTTTTTATTTTTTTAAAAGAAAATTTTGTATTTGGGGGCTGAAACAACTCCACAGCATTTCAGGGACACAAGAGCAAAATTACAAGCTTCTTGCTAGTGACCATTTTAACTAAACAAATTTTCTGCCAGTCCTCTGGTGAGAGATAAGCTTCATCAAGAGGCCTCCTCAAAATAGTACAGTACAAACTTGCCCTCTGCAGTTAACGTGCTGCAACAAACCCTTTCTAACTGACCTCAGTAATGCCTTTCCCATCTGAGAAATGAATTCTTGCTATTGCTGCAGCCATCAATCTCTTTACCAGTGATTCTTACTTCATATAGCTTCAGGCTCACTTGAAAAGCTGAGATCTCATTTTATATCAATCAATAGAGATGAAAGGCAAAGTTCAAAACAGCTACTTAAGGAATATATATAATATAGACCAAATAAGTGGGTTAGATAATATATTTATCAACAAAAATTCTTGTAGAGAAAGAACAAAGTCATGGTCAAAGTTTGTTGCAACAATGGTATAAATTTTCCCCGAGTAACAACAGATATGTGAATTGAAAACGGTGATAGAAAACACAGTGTGGGTAACCGCTCTCAGACCACAAACAGCTCACAAACTGCAGGTCACAGCCTGGAAAAAAGCAAAAGCTTCCCCAGATCAATCTTAGTAATAAGTAAAACCAATGTCAGGTTTTGATTTTGCAGAACTACTAGTAATCAGACCAAGAGTTCTTTTCAACTCAGAACCCAAAGTTCAAATAGATACTCTAATATTGATTCGTCTTTAAACATCTGACTTGGAAAAGAAACCTGAACAGGAGAAAGATGAGAACAAAACCATGAAAATAAAGGCATTTTTCTTTAAAGAAAAAGTTTTAACTCTTACTAAAATGTATAAAACCCCAGATGAACACAACCACGGGACAATCACTCTTTGAGACCTAAAGTAACACGCGAAAAATTAAAAGTCATGTTGCACCAACTAATTATAAAACCTGTGGCTTGAGCTGATTCTTACTTTGATCCTTGACTTCAAACCAGCCTAATATTTGAGAGACATTTTGAATATAGAGACATATACAATGGCCCTTGGTCAACAGCCAGGGGGGGACAGTTGAGGTTCAGAGATGGATTGCACAGCAGAGAAACAGTCTCGATGTCTGTGTACATGGAGAAATGCACAGTCCTGTTACCTACAGTCCATGCAAGAACAACCAGTGTCCAATCTTCACAGCCATCCACAAAATAACATCTCACAAACCTGACCGCAACACTTGGTATGTACTGTGGCTGTTCTCTTTGTACGTTACCTGCTGTAGGCAACTCAGTCGTTATATCCCTTTCCAAATCACTTCTATAGTTCTACTTTGAAGATATTTTTCCCCTAAAATAAATGATTTTAAATGTAAAATAATTCAATAGGATTTTGCAGTTGAAATGTGCTTCTGCAAGAACCAATCCATACTTTCTTTTGAAGAGAGAATAAAAATCAAAGAGGGAAACACTTATTTCTATAACACAAATCTATAGCAGCAAGTCAGCTGTAATTTAATTAGCAGCTATGGCAGATTAGAAGATCTGCAATTCCTTCAGCAAAGAGATTTTTTTTTTAGGATCAATTAGCACAAAACCAGATGTGAAACCTTGAAATTCAGAGAGAACAAAGGTGGGAGGTGAAGACGAAAATAAAGGTGGGGAAACTGGAAACAAATAAGTCATTTTCTAATTTTTATTGTCCTTCTTGCTTGGGACAAGACAACTTACTGCTATAAGGAGATTAAATGCCTAAAACTGGTCCAAGGCTTCCTCATGTGCAGAATGTAATTCCTGTTATCAGTATCTCTCCATTCAGAGGAAAGCTGTTTATTCATTTAAAAAATAAATACGGGTAGCAGAATTATCATGGGGGTTCATGAACTTTGATTATTTGTTGCATTTAATAAGCACAGAGAAAGAAAGAGGTCATGTCTTGACTGGAATAGCTTGTAAGATAATATATCTGCAAAACACAGAAGCTGAAGATAAAGAAAATCGACTTTTCGTTGCTGTATTTGATTGTTTTCCTTATGGCTTAATAGTGTAAATTGAAAGAGAGCTTAAATGTTAGCATATCTGTCAAGATGGTAAATTCAAGACAATAAGCAAGCAAATAAAATGATTCATGTGGAATTTTGAAATATCTCAAAATATGCCAGCCACCAGATGTCACAAAACCTGTAAGCGATGATGCACTGAAGTGAGAGAAGGGCAAAGCTCTGGCAGTAGCACCCAACCATACAGCATGCCAGGAAGTTTTTCCTATTAATCTCTATAAATCTTAGAGTCTTGGAATGAAAGCAATAAAACATGCTTAAGACAAAACAAACTGAAATTTCCTCTGCCATCACCCACCTCAGAGTGGAAACAATGCATTTCAAACCAGCATCTTGAGCATGACAGAAAAAAAAGGACACCTGTGCATTAAAAGAGCATGAAAAAAAGAAGGGCCAATTTGATCTTACATAAGCACAAAGTCAATACGTTTACCAGCACAAATTCTACAGACCCAAGCAGTTACTTGAACTCCCAACAACACAAATTCCCAAACATTTATTTCTATTCGCACACATACAGATACATTTATATAAATGCTCACTGGATCTTCCATACAACAAATCCTATGTGAAAGACACCATTCAGAATACTGGAAAGCACCATCTACCATTAGCTTTGGTGAATGTATTATCATGTCCTTATGGTAACACAGAAAATGTGTATGAATGAGTTCATATCATATCCTGGTGCTGATAAAGTCCTTAGTCTAGGAAGTGATACCCATTAAAGAACTTGACAATACCTGACTCTTAATATTAATTCCACAAAAAAACACTTGAAATTTTAACTGAAATAAAGATTAAATCTCATTCTACACAATAATAGATCTGCTTCACACACTGTAAAAGAGTGTGCACTTTCTCAATGAAAATAGCAGTGTCAGTCAAGAACATCTATTGAGGGAGAGAGTGCAATAGGTATGAGATAGAGAAAGTGATTCCTAACATTCTGCAGCCAAAGGAAAAAAAAAAAATCATTCAGCGCAATAAATGTTTTGTTAATATAAGCTCTTGCTGCTGTTGTGTAAGGCACTATTCTCCAGGAGCTGCAATGATATGAAAGAAAACACGTACTGAATTTGCCCAAGGAGTAGCAATTTATAACCTCTGATAACACTGTCCTACCCTCGATTGTTTTTATTTACTTGCTTTCCCTTTCAAAAATTAAATGCTGGGCAATAGAGCTCTCTACTGCCAGTATCAATACCTTGTATACTCTATGTCAGATGTGAAAGGTCAGTATTTATTCTGTTATATTGCACAACCCGTTAATCATCATTTTTCATCCCACTGCAGAGTGTTGTTGTTGCACAAAGCGCTTAGATATTAATATAAGAGAGATGGTCACAGTAACTCTGTTTTATCTGCCTGTAAACTACATTGAGATTTAATATTATCATTTGTGCTTCCACTGTGATGAGACAGACAGGGACACCTGTGTTTGCTACTAATCTAAAACCTAACATTAAAGGATAAACTATTCTAAGCAAAACAGAACACATGGATTAGTGTTGTCTGCCTAATTTAGAAGGAAACAGGACATTGCTGGAGGGAAATAGTACCTGTAACTCCAGTAACCAATGTCTTTGGTACATTGCCTTTAACTGGGATCACAGGTACAAGCCAAGTCAGAGCCAAGGGCTGGGACACACTCAGGCCAGGGACACACACGTGCAAAGTCCCAGGACCCATTTATGGCTCAGGTTGTTCACAGGAGCATTGAGGTCACTTCAGGAGATGCAATGGGAGAGCAGAGCCAGGAGGGAGGAACTGGAATTGCTTTCAGCAGCACCAAATCCTTAGATTGACTCAAGCCAATATTTTCCCCACCATGTAAAGATTCAAACCCAAGGCTGCTAACACACAATGGTCCTGCAGGATTAGCACCTTTTGAAACCTGGAGACAAGAGGGCCACAGTCCAGGTTTGGGACTTTAATGCACAACAATTAGAGCAAAAAATTTAAATGCTGACCTGCACACAACACATAAATGGCCCTTTAATTAGTACTTGGATAGTACAAGTGACATGGTCAACACCAGGACATGCTTATTTAGTCTTATTAACCTAGAGATCAGAAAGCTGTGGGAGGTGCAAGGCCCAGGAGGTGCTTGTGACTGAAGCTAATTTAGTCAGAAGTAAAGCAGAAAAGAACCTCTGAATAAACTCTGTGTTTAAGACTTTTTAACACCTATAAGGCCTTGGAAGAGCACTGTTCCATCTGACTCTGGATTTATACAGCTGGTTTGCAGTGACCAAGGAGCTCTGAAGAAGCATTACAACCAAAACAGGGCATCCCAGCAGCGATGTAGCAGGGTGCTCGCTGACAGCAGACCCTTTGGCATTGGGGGTGCAGCAGAGTGACTTCAAAAATGCTGGGGTAAGAGCTGTTGTGTTCAAATTACGCTAAAGATCAAGAGTGACAAAGATTAATTAAAAAAAAAAAGTAAGACTGATTTTCAACTGTTTTGACCTTGAGTTGTTAATGAAGTGCAAACTCTCTCAGCAGGAAGTCTGGTTGCTTGGTAGGAGCACAATAGTCTGCAGCTGAACCTGCAAGCAAGCCATGTACATCCTATTGATTTCCTTCTGGTTGAGGATGCAGTAAGGGAAATATGGGGCTTCTAATTTGGAGCAGCTTGTGACATATAGAAAGGAAACAGAAGTGGATTTTCAGTCAGATCACCCACTATGTCCAAAATAACAATCCACCCTATCCACTCTGACAAAATAACGCATAATAGAACTAAAACTGTGCTGAGAAAAATAGTCTGTTAAGCTTCCCATTCCTCTGAGGCCTGGAGTCTATTTTTAATGTTGAGAACTGAAGTTACATATGCCCCACCGAAGCCTGCCTCGCCTCAGCCAATTGAGAGAAGCAGCCTGCAAAGCATTAATAATTCATCTGATTTAGTTTAGCTGGCATATTTCAGCAACCAAACTGCATCAAACTCTCCTACAAGGAAAGAGAGGTGGGTTATTTTGGAAGAAGCTTTCCTCATTCACAGCATGTTCTTTTTCTTTTTACTTACTTTCTTTTCCATGTATTTATTGGCAATGAAAAGCCTTCACAGGCAAGCTAAGAGAAAAAAGGTCTCCATACACAGCATCACAGTAGGAAAAGCTGAGACATCAGTAAGACCAGATTTCCATGTCAACCACGACCCACCAATCCAATTTATTTCTGATGAAAAGTGGGGAATTCTGTGTTCCCTGATAGTCATTTGGAAAAGTTATCCCCTGACATAGGAAGAGTAACAAAGACCTTTGGCTGGCAGTTATACCTTTACATTACACCTGAGACCTGCCTCTCTCTTTCCATGCAGTGTTCAAGCTGAACAAAACTTAGATGCAACTCACGTGGAAAATGCCCCACAGTTTTTTTGTATTAATGTGAGCCATGCACAGCTTCAAAAGGAAAATCTCTGTTGCATTGCCACGCCAGCACTTCATTAACCAAATCCTGCATTTATGCCCATTTACTTTATTTCCAAAATACTTTCTAGAAAATGGGAATTAATTAAACCCACTGGCTGCCCCTAGGTTTATTCACTTTCTCAATTGCTCTGGAGATGAATGGAGTAATTCTTCTGAGAAGGTACTGTCTCGAGAGTGAACATGGAGGGTGCTAAATGTATTCAAACTGGTGAATAACATACAGTTGAAAGTGAGAAAAGCTGCAACTATGAATGAATGAGAAGGAAAGTACACAAAGGACTGTGGTCTGCAACAGTCATTTTTGATGACCACCACAGCATAAAGGTGAAACTCAAAGTGTCCCAAATCAGAGATTTCAGTCTCTGACTAAGCAGATGAGATGGAAAAGGCCCAGCTTTATTTCTAGACAGACCTCTTCCCTTCAATGCAATGGCTTTGGCAAGGCAAGAGTGGCAGTAATTATTTTCAAACAGTGCTTTTTATATCACAGTTAAAAATGCCTATGTCAAAACCTGAGGAAGATAGATTATAATCCATGGACATTAATCAACCAAGCACCTGGGGACTCAAAACTCTGTAAAAGAAAGGACACAGTCTCACAATACACATCCAAGAGAAAATGCATGGTCTAGACTTGCTGGGATTTCATCAAGGAGAGCTGCACCTCACAAATAAAAGGGTTAGGACTTCATGCTTTCTGTGCTGTGCTTATACTTATAAGCTTATATATATATACACACACACACGCTATAGCTTGCTTAACAGATGGAAAAAAATCCATAAATAAGGCCTCACTGGCATTAATTTGTTGGTGATTTTTCATTTGCATGAAACAAACCTTAAGTAATTTTTGTTCATTAAAAAAACCCAGACCTTTCACCATGTTGAACCTCACCCTTTTGTGGAACAGGTCATTTATTGAATCATTATTGAATTATCTTTCAGTAATTATGTGTCTTCTATATAGCAGTTATTCATTTGAGTAGGTCTTAAAATGTTACAGAAAGAGCAGTAGAGACTACTTTTAGAAAAAACCATTTAATCTAAAAGATGGAATATCATTTGTCCTTCCCAATTTGTTATTCTGGCCCACAATAACACCCAGTCCTTAGGTACTATTGGATCAAACATGGAATGGCTTGGGAATATTTGCTCACCCACTCAGAGGGGATCTTCTCTTTTTTCAGAAAATTCAACATTTAATCAAAGTACTCACTTTGCTAGTTTTTGCAGCTGCTGATGCCATGCTAATAGAAAGTGAATAGCCAGATCTGTTGAAACCATATTGGTCATCACTTGATCATCTTGCAAACAAATAAACAACAGAAGGGATTTTTTTTCAGAAATATAACAAATTGCCTAGGTTAGCTCATGATGAGGCCTTTAAGTGCCTTGGAAGAAAACCAAGAAGTTATACATGAGAAAAGCAGGACCAATCTAACATACCAGAGAGGTCCTGGAAGCTTCCTGGCAATAGATTTCCCCTTGGAAGGGTGGCTGAGATCAGTCCCTGCCACAGCATCCACTAAGCTGAGCACTGCACCAGGGACGGAGTCAGTCTTGCAATGAAAGTGGAATATGCTGGAGCATGAAGTAAAGAACCATAGTTCTTTAATTAATGGGTTTAATTAATTCCCATTTTCTAGAAAGTATTTTGGAAATAAAGAACCATAGTTTTAACTTGGAATTGTAATAGATTTTCCTTCTCACAAGGTTTACTTCTGCACAAGATAGCAGTGTACAAGCATTGCAGACACTACAGAGAAAAACAGAGAAGCCACAGGAGCAGCAGCTCCTTGTTCCCAGGAGACCATAGTCTTCAGGAAGAGCATCACAAAGCGAAGGTCATCCTGTGACTGCAGTTACCAACCACGCTGGTCTCCAGGGAAGCAGTGAGAAGTGCTGTGGATATGCTCAGGGCTTAGAGCACAAACCTGTAATTACAAGTTCTGGACGCAGCCTCCCCAAGGGACACACGTTCTGGTGCCAGTCTTGGTGTTACTGGTTCCCCATTACTGGCAGCCCACAACTCAGCATATTTCCCCTCTCGTGGGGAACACCATCTTTCAAATGTTATTGTTCTGCTGTGATTATTACATTAATGCAAAGTAACAATGGAACTTCCAGTTCTTGCTCACTGTTTTTTAGTGAATAATCTTTCATTTTCTAGTAAACAAGGGAAGAGAAGCAGCAAGACAGAGTAATGAAATGGTATGACCATGTTAAAAAAAATTTTAAAAAACAATATAGCTGAAAATTGTGTTATTTTCATACTTGGAACACTAATGTTGTATTTGGTTCAATAAAAAAACCCACAGTTTTCATTTATCAAACGTTTGCCTGCACAGAGACTACCAGGCTCTGTTAGAAACAACCTCAGTAAGGCAAAGTAGAGCAAGATAAGATAATCTTCGAATTTTCTACCACTTGTAGAGCAATCATTTATCCTCATTCCCTATGGGCTCCTTTACCTCTTTCTGCAGGAGGAATTCCTGGCTAGTCAGCCAGTTTTCAAGAAATTCTTTAGTAAGAATCCACAAGAACAGAGTTTTTGTCAAAGTACACTTAATTGTTAATTCCTGCTCTTTAAAACAGCTGCTGAATTCAGTGACTACAACAGCAGCTCCAAAACAGGCTGGTGGTGGTTGTTTTGAAAAACCTGACAGCAAACTTTTGTCTAAAATACCAAAAGGACCATGTACTTTCTGTGACCTTTCGGTGCTAGATGATGATGAGAAACAAGAAAACACTTCAGAGCCCTACCAGAAGTGGCACGACTAGGAGATGGTTGCCCTCCCTCAGCATTGCTCTCCAGAGAGCATAGCTCAGGTGAACAGCCATTAAGGTCCGTGTGCTGAGCAGCTCTCCAGACGTGCCTTTCAGGAGGAGTATGGGGTTTTTGTCTCAATGAATTTCCAACAGGAGAGAAAGTCCTTGAAATGGTAGCAAGTGCTGCATCAGGAGAAGGTCATTTTCACCTGATGGCTTCAACGTATCAGGTCGGATACTTCTGATTTTTGCAACCTGCACCAGCCTTTACAACTGCGTAATGCCACCACTGCTGCATGGGAGCTTTCTACCACATAGAAGGAAGTTACTTCATCGAGTGGAAAGCATCTCAGAATTGTGTCCATATACACATTCAAAAAAATTATTGCTTTCTTTAGGAAGATTCAACTTTCAAGAAGAAAAGGTTAAAATACTAAAATATTTGGGCTCAGAAGCATATGCTTTGATTCAGGAATTCTGTGCTCCCGTTTACTTTGACAGACTGCACTTCTTAAATGAACCATTTACTCTTTAGTGTCTTCCTCCTTCCCAGCCTCTTTTTCAGCAGAAAAATTTGTCCATGCAGAAAGAAAGGAATCTGACCATTTGTCTGAGGATTTTCAGGCCTTCAAAAGTGCAAATCAGGCTGCAAACATCATGAAGTTCCAGACAAATAGCCACTGGATGGGCTCAGTTTGTCCAGGATCATAGGACTCGTTTTGTAAGATAAAGCAAACCCAAGAGCAGAGCCACATCACCAGTTGTATAACCCAGTGCTATTCCAGTGGCCACATCCAGCCCCTCTGCTCACAGGTACACCAGCCCGTGACCATCAGTGCTGGGCTGCACAAGCTGCACCCTGGGTTGGCTTTCATGGGTTTTAGTGCTGTGAGAAAGTGATGCACGCATAGGATGTAAATACCTTATGTTCAAACAGCTTTTACGTATATGTAGCCAAGGATTCCAGCTTTTAAGACAAAATTATGTAGACAGGGCAGAAATTTCACACATGGAAAGAATATTAGAGAAGTCCAGGAGGAGCTGCAGATTTTTGTAGGAAAGCTCCCTGCAGGTCAGACTGTCCTCTGGTATGCTCGAACAAGAGATTCACAGGACAGATATGGTTTTCCTGCAAAGATACAGCCAGTTCTCATCAGATTTCAGCTGATTAGGACAGGGAAGCCAAATAAAGAAGTATAAATTGCCAACTGACCCAATCTGAGTCTTTGAGATATGTCATACACCTCATCTGCTCCCTATGCGTATCTGTTTGTTCCCTGCCCTCATTGCTCTTACAGCAAACACTCACAGATATATTTCACATTGGTGCCAAAAAACAGTCTTATTCCTGTGCAGAAGTCATTTATTAGGAAGAGAAATTCACAGTTAACACTAAGGGACTTATTTTGCTTTTATGCTCATAATTCAGGCTTCCAGATTTTGCTTGTTTCTGCAATTTCAGAGATATACGAGGCCTGCATTAAAAAGTTGCCTGGCACAAAGCCGGCATCATTTGCCTATTCTCTGATGCCAAATGCTCTTGCTTTTTGCATCTTCTTCCAGGATCTCAGACACACAGCCCAGCAGCCATCTGCAGAGCTTTCCCATCCTCCCCTCAGTTTTCAATTATTTTGCCATCTAAGCAGCAGTTACTCTAACACCGAGCTGCAGTTCCCGGGAGACGCCGCAGCCCTCCTTCAATCTGGCTGTATTTCTAGCTGAGCTTCTTTACTGTTTTGTGATATTATTCTAATCAGCCACACATCACCAGTGTCATGTAACTTCACAATTCCTGGACAGAGCTGTTTGGAGTCCTACAGCTTATTGCCTTCAAGTCTTACAAATAAATTCTATCTCCCAGCACCAAAAGATTTCATTAAACTGGCAAACAAGGTCCCCACCAAAAAGTGTGGGTGTTTTAGCATTAGGGTCTTTCCATCACAGTAGGATTTCCCAAGAGAGGTGGACTACCACAGCTCTGAAACCCACACTAGCAGTGAAGAGAGCCCCAGACCAAGCAGGTTGAACACTTACTTCAATAGTCATTCCAGTTTTGAAGCACTGGAGAAATCTAGTTTATTATTCTCCATGCATTTCCCAGATGAAATAAAGGAAATGGAAAATCCCTACAATTTTAGGGGATATTCCTTGCTGGCAGGTAGAGTTTTCAACTCATTTAGGATCAGAGGGCAGCTCCCATGCGCTGCTCTGATAACACGGGCTGCTCACAAGTCATATGAGTTGTGCCTACTTCATCTCACCACTGCTGGCCTTGAACACTGAACTGTATAGGGTGCCTTCCTCGCTGTGGCTCCCTGCCCTTGGATGTTCCCTCTAACTTGTACTCTAATTTTAGAGCCTCCAGTCTCCTTGCTCACACCAACCCAGAAGTGGCACATACGGAAAGTTAAAATCTGTTTCATTATTATGATACTAAAAAATTTGAGGATGAGGAATTTTGCAGGTTTTGTTTTTATTTAAGTTATTTTCACTTTCTGGTCTGGCATTTTCTAGCTAAAGTTAAAACCTGAAGTTATAATCAATCACACTGCAAAAAGCCATTGCTACAGAAATCACCAATTAGATGTTGTGGCCACCCACACAGATGTGTGCTTACACAGACAAATTTTTTGTAACATTTTTAATCATCTTAACAAGAAAAAAAAAATACATATTTCTAAATTTTGCTGCACCTTGATTGTTTCAACCACAGACACTCAGCTATGATCCTGCCAGCTCTCTATGCAGACATGCCAAAACACCATCTATGAAAAGGCTGTGCTTGTGGAAATTAAGCCAACCAAACCACTGACACTGAAAAAGACAGTTCCACCCCTTCCCACGGTATCTTGGTGCTGGCACAGGCATTTGTCCAGCTGCACCTTGTACTGCTCATGGAATAAACGCATCTGAAAAGTAACCTGGCAGATCAAAAGCTATAAACAAATCAAATTCCTCTTTAGCCATTTCTGGTTTGTGATCCAGGATGGCAGAAGGAGGGGCAGAAAGCAGCATCCCCCCATCAGCAGCATCAAGCCCCCGGTGCTGCACTCCCATGGGAGATGGGCTGTGATGGGCTCAGTGCAGACCCACCACTCGCAGGGCTCTGAAACAGGCACGGATAGAAAAGATGTCAGGATGAGTTGTATATATGCTAGCTTAGGAGGAGAAAGAGCAGGTTGCATCCATTTGAAATCTGAAATATGAAGGACTCAGATTACAGCAACTGTAGCTTGGCTAGGACACCAACGTACCGAGAAGCGAGAATATTGCTTTGATGCCTTCCAGTATGTGGAAACAGGATCCCACAGTTCAGCACAACCCTTTTGGCTGAAAGGCAATGCAAGACCATCACTTCCCACAACCCTGAATTAGTGCACAGAGTGAACGTACTCCACTCACGAGCTGACTCATCACCAATTTCAATGCCTTCAGGTTTTCAGGGACTAATAATGTGTATGCACTGTAGTATCGGCACAGAATGTTTTTTCTTGTAATCCCCACAAGAGTCACACTGATCAATAACCTCTCTGCCATCACCGCCCTTTCTGCATTTATTTCCCTGTGACGGGACAAAACACAGCAGATCCATACAAAAGGAAAATTGTTATCAGGAGAAAAGCCTCCTGCCCCACACGCCATTTGTCCTCTGAAATCACCCTCTGATAGCTAAGCACGTTCATCCAAAGTACAAAAAGTCCATCAATGAACACAATGTCTTTCATTTATTCCTTTTTATTGAGGAAATCATTCTAGTGATAATCAGGTCTTTTTTACCATCTTCCCTTCAATTTATTTGAGCAGCTGTTGTACATCTCTGGTTACCTTTGTTCCATCTCTCATTTATTCTGGTTTGTAGCTGGTATTTGCTGCCTTTTTTTTTTTTTAATTCTCTGGGCTTACTTTGTTTCCTATGTTCATGTGACATCATTGCAAGAATTGCAGAGAAGACTGCAGCTGTGCTCTTGCTCATTTGATCATGTTCATATCCACCACTGAGTCTTAATAACCATCATAATCCTGAAGCCTGGAAAAAGCCCCTGCCTGTTAGAGGCAGACCTGAGCCTGACCTTCCTCAGGCTGCACACCTCATTACACAGATCAGAGCCAGCAGCCCTGAGCTCCCTCAAAGTTCAAAGGGATGTGACCATTTGGATAACTCCTATCTCTACACTTGCTCACATTCAGTGAAAGAAACAGAGGGAAATTCAGTCCTTTTTACGGCAACTGTGTTGTACTAAGCTGCTGAAGTGAGCTTGAAAGAGTGAGCTTAAAAAATTACCAATTTAGACAAACAATAAACAAGAACCAATCCTTTGTCCATCCTACATACCACCTTAAAAAAGAAGTGTGCCTGAGAGCATCCATCCTGCTGTAATTACTTCTCTGTTGATTTAACTCAGTGTAGCTACTAAAGTTTGAGTTGCCCATTATTTGAGTTACATATTTTCCCCATTCATTTCAGTCTCCTTTTTCAATACAGGCTCCTCTGGCTGCAGTGTGTGAGCCGCTTGCCAGAGATGGCAATAACCACAACCCAGCAGCAACAAGCACACGGAGCTCGTCTGCCTGTGCAGGAGGTGTGCCACGAACACGCCTCGGCAGCTAAGCAGACTCAGACACATTTGCCTTGCCTGCATCTATTTTAATTGCACAATTGTAGAACTAGTGTGAATCTCATTTATATAAAGTGATTGTTTGGTCAGCTAGTAAGCACACTGTCTTCATTTCCACAAACATACACGAAACCACAGGAACTGCAGAAACCTGTAATTCACCAGTGACATTTGCAAGTTCCTGACCAGCCACCCTGACAGTGCTCAAGTGTCACTCAGCAAGTGTGGAGGGGTTTTTTAAACTTCGTATTATGTAAAAATATACTTGCTTTCTTTCAACTCTGTTAAGTCTTCATTCATTCCCCTATTTATGATGCACAGTATTTTTTTTCCCCCTTTAAAAAGCTTTCAAATCAGACTTTCCTGTTTTTCTGCCTACAAAAAGACAAACATGTAACCAGCATGTAATGGAAGAATTCCTTCAAGGGCCAAATAAATGCAATATTTCTATGCTGAAATGTAAGATTTCATCAGAAATAGAAATCAACAGTGAATACTACTTTGAACATGAAATGGAATATATCAAAATATGTATGAGAGCAGCTAAAGATACATTCTCTGCACAGATACCACTTGACAGCTTGTTAACCCTACAGAGAAGTGGCTTCTGCCCCTCTCAGGGATTTAGCAGATTGCCCAAGCACACAAAGGTGCTGTAACTTCAGTAATGCAGGAGGCTGTTTTATTTTTCTTTGAATTCACAAAATCTATTTTTGCTCAGATAAAAAAGCATTACAACCATTTGCAGATCACAAGGGATTTTTCTGTATGTTTGTTTTTAAAGTTCTCTATTGTACCCTTCATGAAGAACCTGTAACTAATAATCAAAACTGAAAAGGGCAGTTCCACATGTATTGACTGGATTTGAATTAAGTTGCCACGTGCATCTCAGTACTAGATCTATTACTTTGTACTGTAACCCTTGGAAAGCAAATTTATTGCAGCATTAGCCACAGTTATTCCCTTGCCATGTGGGTTCTCTGATCATTCTTTGCACTACAAATGCTACTGCAGATAAAAAAGACAAGATGATTGTAACATTTATGTTTCCCAATTTTTAACTGTGCAATAGCCAATTTATAGAGAATGAGAAAATAAAGTGAGAATTTAAAACAAGCACAAGTTTTACACTCAAAATAATTTTCAATTTAGGTTCAGCCTCTCTACTAAACACCAAATGTTCTTA
The DNA here is from genome assembly GCA_907165065.1 of Caprimulgus europaeus. The sequence continues at coordinate 8,217,350 of OU015541.1, forward strand.
CAAACTAGCCTACCCATCACAAATACATACAACTATTTAGAGGCAAGGTTTTTCTGCCAGAATAATAACTCAAGTGCTGGAATTTAATTCCCATTTCTATTATGTTTGGAAACTGAGCATATTTCCACAGGTGTATATCAGTTAGGTACAGGTCCATATTACTTTCATGAGCATGTAGCCTTCTACTGACAACAACTAAAGAAAAAAACAAATGCTCTGCCTGCAAACTGCAGCAGCCCCGTTGGCATTCTCTCATAATCTCGTAAACTTGCATTATTATATCCAATGTGATATGCAGTATAAGAGGCATGTGCTTTATTTAATCCAAAATGTTATACAATATAACCAGCAGCAGCATCTTTTCAAAGCTTAATTTTAGCAGTGTCCAACCTGTGAAAGTAGTTATTAAGCACACACCACCAGCAGCTGCCTAATATTAAAGCTTTCCCTGTTCCCCAACGCTCTCGCATTGCCTCTCCTTTAATAAAGTTTCTCTGTAACAGCTCATGGAAGTGAATGGATGCACAGTGATGATTTGTGGAAGGTGTTACTTGGGGGAAAATTGCACAGAATGATCCATAAGATCGTAAAGGCAGAGTCTGACTGCAAAGTTTGCAGGTACCTTTGTCTGATGTATTTTTTTGTCCATTTATGAATCTTTCAGCAAATTGTCCCATTTTCTGTAAATTGACTAGCTATAAGGCAGTAATTACCCAGGTTTCTCATGGCTTATTTACAAATTTTATTTGTTCCAGTGCTTTGTATCTAGCTCCTTGGAGCACCCCAGATTACCACTACTGTTTCAGAAGAGAAGCTCTCCAGACAGAGTGGAAAGCAGACAGGCCACGGAGGTAAGAATAATGAATGATGTGGATTCAGCTTGTGTTGCAGGAGAATACGGTGTTCTTACCCAAAATATCCACTACCTAACAGCATAACAAAAGCAAAAAATAGCCACATTCACATCAGCTTTTCTCTGTCTGAACAGCTCTTCAAAAAGCTGAACAAGTTAACATGCCGGTTAGTTTGGGGTGCTTTACTTTTTATTTTCGTATTTAGAAAGCTTTAATAAAGAAGATTACCTAATGTTCTTAATGTTTTGACAACTGTTTTCAAAACAAAATACAGAGTCATGTCTTACATGATGAAAATGCATTTTTCCTTGGTCTTAATTACCTCACAACTTGCAGAGAGGTTTTTTTTTGAACAGTATCTTGCACTCATCTATTCTGAGTTTGGGATCAGACCAGACCACGATTATTGCTGTGTTGCTGCTTCTTAAGACAGAAATGTGGAAATTCAGATACAAAAATCCTTTGAGTTATCATATGATTGAATTCCCAAATTGTTAACCTATTCCCAACATTTTCCTCTGGGTCATTCTTTAATTGACACAAGCACCTTTTTCACATCTATATGGTACAAAAGCCCTGAGCACAAAATCCTTTCTTTCATAGACTGAGAATTCAAGAGGTCATACCCAATAGGTAAGAAAACTTCACAAAATGTTATGAAAATTCTATGACTGATTAATGTCAGGCCTGAAACAGCATCCATGTATGAGGTCCCTGGTCTACCCCCTCCGTGCTGAGGTAAGATCAGTTATGTCCAGACTATAACCACCATATGCCTGGCCAGGAGGCTCCTTGCAAATCTCCAGAGACAAGAGATCCCACAGCTCATTGCAATGTTTCACTACCCTGACTGCTGACAGGTATGCTCTCAAATGTGATCTAAAGCTTCCCTTGCCTCAAATTAAATCAAATAATTATTGCCTTACTCTCCCCCAAAATAAAGCTACTGCCATGCTCATGATGGTGTTCCATGTTGTACTGTATCAAAGCCAAATCCAGCTGGTAAATGAAACCAGCTTGTGTTCAAAACATAATACTTCCTTCCTCTTTACTAATATTTAGAGAAAACAATTATTGCTGGAAGGTACAGGTACTTATTCAGGAGGAACTCGCCAGTTTAGCTAATGGCTGCAGTCCTCCACTGAAACTAATCTGAGCTTTGCCTAAGGTTCAGTAAAATCGTTTTATCTTGAAGTTACTCTTGCCAGTCTGTAATTTGCAGCTCTAACTCAGAAAACATGCTATACTTCAAGTCTTGCTTCTACAATATCAAGCCCAAATTGCAAATGTTAGTATTTAACAGTACAACACTTTTGCTTTTAAGTACAAAACACTGCCAGACCTTTGGTATGAAGCAGAAACGAAAGAGGCACCAGGAATTACTATATGACATTCAGATTCCACAACTACTGTTAAGAAAAATAGCTGATAGTAAAAGATTGTGTTTGAATGAAATAAGCAACTCAGCCATAGAATATGAAATATTGTAATGAATAAATAGATGACTCAAGGAAATTCAGGCTGAAGTTGCCAAGCACTATAATTTGAAACTTGCAGGGAATAAAGGCAAGAGGTTTTCTTAAGGCTAATGTAAAAGTTTTATTGACATTTCTCTTCAAATAGTTGGTGATATTCGGCAAATAGACCCACAGAGCTCAGAATATTAGAAAGACAGAAGTTAGTTATGACTGAAAAAAGTGTGTAGATAGATTCACTATATTACAAGGACCAGAGAAACAGAATTTGTAAAAAGGCGTGCCATGCACTGTGGCATTCAACACAAGCTTTCTTTCTCCTTCCAGGAGGAAAATAGGAAGAAGCTACATCACAGAATTTCAAGAGATTAGCAGATTTATAACGTATACAAATGAACACTGAACAACAACATTCAGGAAAGAACAATGCATGCCTACTTCTCCATCTTCAATGGAGCAAGATGGTTTTTATTATTATTTTTTTAAAAAGGTACACAAAATTTTGAGAACAGAGGACAGAAATAAGGAGTGGATCTTTCAGCACCAGACATTTTGAACTGAGCCTGCTCCTGCTTACAAGTGAGCAGAGAAACTGTCCCAAATCCTGCCATCTACAAATCATACCAGAAGGTGTATGTGGTGTGGTTCGGGTTTGGAGAGCTGGTTAGAACATGACACAAATTTAATAGGAAATCAAGACATTTTGGAAAATCTGATCCTGAACAGAAAACCTAAAGTTTTAGAAATTTTCTACTGAAAGAGAATCCCAAAGGATACATTTCATGAAGAGCAAAACTACTTTCTGAAATGAAACACAGGCAGCAATACCTACTGCAGACCAGTTGCACTGACACAACTCTGAATTCACTTTCCAGGCTGCTCCCAAAACTGTGAGCCCATGGGGCCCAGCTCCCACACGGTCTCCACTGGCCATACACACCCAGGAGCATCCCTGGAGCAGGACAGCAGCTCCTGGGACCAGGACAGTAGCTCCTGGGACCAGGCTGCACTGCAGGAAGCTGTAAAAAATTTTGTCTCAGAACAGTCCAAAAGAGGAAATGGCCCAGTCTGCAACTTGGCCTCCTACGCTAGTTTGTGTGTATGTGTGCAACTGCTCAAATGGGAATTAAAGGAGACATTAAGGTTGGAGAGTGATGAACCAATGTGAGTGAAGAACAGATTTAACTTGCCTGTTCCTTTAACCAAGTCCAGCCCCAAATCCTGCCAAGGATTCAAAACACTTCCAGTTAAGTGTTTTTCCATATGACATGCAACTTGCAGTCGCAGGGCTGGCACAGAAACAGTTCCAAGAAAGAAATGCTTTCACTGTCCTGTTAGAGAAGTATGGCTAAGGGGGTTGGAAACTTCTGTTTGAAAATGCTTTGCTTCATTCGCTGCTCAAGGAACCTGGAGAAGTTTCCATATTCTTGTGATTTTTTTTTTTCAAATAGAAATGTCAAGATCCTAATCAAGAACTCTCCATAACTCCTGCCCCACCCCCCTTTGCCTCTCTGGCACATTTATTTCTCTAGATCTTGCAAAACAGGTTATGTCTTTCTCATACAAAACTAAGAAATGAACAAAACTACTGAGTAAAAGAGCCACAGAGATGAAGATTCTTCACCTTGGGCAAAACCAAGAAATACCATCAGAGAGCAGCCTTTTACGAAGGGATTTTGCATGGTGCTCTGCCCACAGGATTTCTGATCGTAGCTTTGTTGCATTGTTTGATTCCCTGGCATAACAAAAGACCATACAAAAGACTCTCACAAAGCAGCTGAAGAACATGAGATGACCCAACCTTAATCCTACCTCTGCTCTTTTCATACCACTGTATCCATTGACCACTTGCTCTGCACAGAATGAGCTCTCCACCTCTTTCTGGATAAACAGAAAGGATTGTTCAACAACTAAGGATTGTTCTCAAGGAGCACTGTGGATGACACCCAGGATACAACTAAAATAAAATGGACTTTTAAGCCTCGGTGCTAGACCCAACTCTTTTCTCCTTTAGCACTCTCTGTACCAACATCACATGCTCTCAATCACATGAGACAGTAATAACTGCCCCAAATAACTGCAGTTGGGCTAGACTTTGCCACATCCTTATTCTACTACTTTCTTATCTTGTACTGTTGGCATATCACCTGCCCACATGAATGAATTCCTGCTTCATTAAATGTTAATTACAGTTTTTCCTAGTAATACAGGATTATTGTGAACTATGCATTAATGTTTGCAAAGTGCTTGGGAATTTTGGACAGGAGATGCAAAGTAATTTATCATGTGGTAAATTATAATTTCTCCAGGCATATCTATAGGAGAAGGGAAGGGAGGTGTGAACACTGGATTTACTAACCTTAGAACTTTTGTCACAGCAACAATTAAAATCAAGTAACTTTAGTTTTAAGTTGGAATTTAGATGTGAATTCAAGTTTCTAATTACAGGAAAACTGTACTTCATCTGAATTACTACCTGTTGCCAACTTAAGTGAAGGACACTCCTAAGATGCTCTTTCCTACAACAAGAACACATGCAGACACTTTAAATAAGTGACTGCAATGAATAATATGCAATCTAAACATCTCAAAATTGCCAGCTTGTTTGAGATCATTTGTTTTCAACCATCTACCTGCATTCATTACAACTCCCTTTTTTGGCCAGAATCTTTATTGGTTTTAACATAAAATGGACAGCAGTAGTAGCAGTGTTTGTGCAACTCACACTTACCTCCGTGGTGGTTTTACCTCCAACTGAACCACAGAGGCTGTTCTTGCCACAGGGTAAATCTGCACAAAACGGTCTCTGAGCAGTCTGGGCCTCAGGAGAAGATCCATTTCACTCTAGTGACATTAAACTACATTTGAACTTTATAAAACCTAATTTTCTTTCAGATCAATATAGTCAATACAGGTATTAGGGGAAAAACAATTACATTTGCTGTGCTTCGCATTTCATGATAACTGGTACGCAGACTGCTGGCCTACAAAACACTGCTTTTCTCGTGAACTGGGAGGAAGCATTGATGATATACTACTTAGAACGGGGGGAAAAAAGCAACAGACAACTGACACTCTTTACAGGAGTTGCAACCCATAATTATTTCCTCCAGTGATTTAAATCACTCTGCTCTCACCCTGAGATTCAGGAGGAGTCAAATGATTTATTTTTTTTGTCTCTCCTTGTCTTTGTATCTGACAATGAATTTTCTGGGATATTAAAACAATGAGTATTATCAGTGCCACAGCTATCTACATCAGTGAGCTGTGGATCAACTGGAAGTTCACTTTGACATATAATATTTTTCTACAAGCCTAGCAACACTGTATTTATTGAGACAACTGTCAGCTTCTCAGTGAAGAAACTATATCTTCTTAAACATTTGTGCACTATGTAGTAAAACACAACCTTGACCCAAATATAAAAAGTGTTTAGGCAGGAGATGAAAGGGGTGGTTTCTTGAACCAGAAATAATATCCCAGCCAAGAGATACTCATGGAAGTGGAATCTTAATATTTACTTAGGCTTTCAGCAGCACTGGATTTGCACTACAATTTATTAACTTCTCAAATATCGCACAATGTACCTGGATACTAAAACATTAGCCACAAGAAGTTTAGGAGAAAAAATACTGTATTAAAACAGTGCCTATTTTAAGCATACATCTGGCCTTGATTCTGCTTCACCTGAAGTCAAGGATAAGATATTCATCTCCATATTAAGAAGTAGGATTTTTTTCTTTATACACAATAGGTCCAGGAAAAGGAAAGAGTTTTCCCAGACCTTAGCTGCTAGCCTAAACAAGCACAGGAACAGAAAGGTCTGTTGGCAGCACCTGAAAACACAGTGTGCATATTGTGGACTCCTGTTTCAATGAGAGCATCCTATGCAGCTGGTTACTAACCCAGCAGCTGGAGCACTGTGAGCTACAGAGGTCTCCAGGCAATCTGCTGAAACATCAGGATCCACTGGCACTCTTCCCAAAAGCAGAAGGGTCCAAGAAGGCAGCCAATTCTCTCAAATTCAGATAAGTATCTGAGAAATCCTCTGAGCCAAGATCAAAGGGAGACAGCTCTACACATGTGCACAAAACCACCATGTTCTAAGCAGTCTGTTGGCACCTTTTATTGGAATGTAGAACAAGCATGTTGAATGGCTCCTGGTTTTAGTTGTTCACAGCATCCAAAACAGTGTTCACTGTTTTTCACTAGGTACAATAGTTCTTATGTATTTCACGTTTGTTCTACACTTTTTGGGAATTTCTGGCAAGACATAACTCAGCAAACAACTCATGGCATAAGCACAAAGTTTTGTGGCTAGCAAACCTTCTCCCTACCCATTTTGCATATAAAATAACTACTATTTTAATAATTTTTAGCTTGAAAACCTGAATCTAGCTAACTATTCCTAAAAAAAATAATCAGACATTATTTACACAACAAAAATTGCCTATTTTTATATAACATCAGGCCCAGAAACATGCTTGGAGAAAGCACAGTTGAATGAAAGGGAATGTGAAAGGGCAAAATGTGTCAAGTACCACAGATCTGAAAGTCTTTCAGATGGAAACACAGCTCTGGCATGCTGCCTTAGAAAAGGTAGAACAGGTGATGCAGCAAGAAATACACAGCTGTGTCTTCCAAGGCACAGTTCTCATCAATAATGGATCCCTCTTAGCATTCAGTTGGATTTCTCCACCATTTCTAGTTTGATACAGCTTATTCATTTTCAGCAGATATTTTTTCCCTTGAGGAGCCCCAACACTCTGTTGTCACAGTTCCTAGAACTTCTCTGCTGGCACCTGGCCCAGACAAGTTGTTACTGAACGCATGGCTTTATTGTTCCTGAACAAGACAGAAGATTTGACAATTCTGATAACAAACAAGAGTTGGATGCTTCAAGGAACATCGACTACTCCCCACGTTCTAAATACTTCAAATGATACCCTGAACGATACCCAAACTGAGCTTGTCACAGTAAGAACTTCAAGGAAAAAATTCTCACTCCTTTTTTTGCAGGGAGGCTGTGACACCTACAGTTTTTAAACTAAGTATTTCAGTGTTGCAAAAAGCCCAAGGAATTCATCTGGAAATGGTCAGTGATGATGCATTTAAGTTAGTCTGGGTTGCTAGAAACTAGAAACCTAATTCCTAGGCTAAACTTATGCCCAACCACATGACATGTCTCTGGTCTTGTTTCAAAATTGTTGCTTGGGTTAAGCAGGTTATTTCTCTAGTTTTTACCCATTCATGGAGTGACACAAAATAGACTCTCTCTCAGATATCATTTTGCTCAGCTGCACGAGTCACACTGAAGTGTGATGCCCAAGATTGACAGATTTCATTACTAGTTTCCAGATACCCCAATTTCTCCTCATCAGATTTGTCTATACCAGAAAAGCTTGCCAACCTAAAAACCATATGGTTTTCCTTAGCACACTATTGCTTCCATGCACAAGAGCACTCCAAACAACATATGGATATGGAATAGATATGCTTTCTAGCTGGCCATAATACCAGCTCAGCCTGCATGAATAAGTAGATTCCATACAGCTTCATCAGACATTCCTCAGAATATTCACCCATTATTGCCCCGCTGTGAACTTCCAGAGTTCCCAGAACCTGTGGCAAAGGCAGGATCTAAGTGACATTGTGACTGAAGTGAACACAGCTAGAACAAGCAGTCTGAGCCAGGCAAAGGTCCTAAGATTCAGGCAGGGAAATCTGATAACTGGTCATTTACAACACCATTAATGAAACTCAGAGCAAGTTTTAGACCATTGCACAATTAATTCAAATACAGAATATTAAATTATTTTAAATTCAATTGGAAGCTCCTTATGTAAAGCAAAACCAAGATGTTGTAATTTGCAATGCCTTTACATTCACCTTGAAAAGTAACACTGGAGCACTAAGCTTCTAGCCAAATTGCACCTGACATTCCTTATTTCTCTTGTGAATTCTATTTACAGCTGAGAGGCACACATTGGAACATTAGGAGAGTCAAGGCACAACAGTGGCATTGTGGGGTGTTTTAGCACAGAATTTCACCCCCGAGATCCTTAGCTGCTCTGTTCTGAAGATGCTAGAGAAACCATTCTCTGCAACAGCTGAGGAACTTGCAATATCCTGTATGCTGCCATGTTTGTAATATACTTTAAAGATTTCATGTCACAGCACTGTCAAGGTTAAGCTTGTACAAATGGCAGGAAAGACTTGAGGACCCTGAAGGAATGGGAGGCTTTGAAACCAGTGACAGCAACTTAAGAGAATGGATTAGAGTGAAAACACAAACACTGCTGTGAAGAGCTTGTGCCCTGAAACAAAGCATTATTCTCTGCTTGCAAATACACTTGGTGCTGAAAACAAACTTTTACTGATGTTATTGGTTTTGAGGTTTGCAAGTGTTTTAGATAGAGTTCCTCGTGGTAACAGTTTGATCTCTTCAGTGCTACTACATTCCCAGAATCAAGTCAAATCCAAAAACATGGTGCAAATTGCAAATAGGATACTTGTTTCTAACACATTTCTGAACAATTTCTATTATTACTGTTGAAGAGAGGATCAGACAGCCATTGTGCTGAATATTTATGTTTTTCTCTATAAAGCTGTAGGAAATTCTGTAAGAGGACAGTAACTTTACACTGCTGATCTGATCACAGATCTTAAGTTTGTATCAGCACCTAATAAACATGCAATCACATCAGCTTTTTGCAGGAGGATGAAAGTGAGAAATAGAGTGCTGGCCAGGCTCGTAAATTCAGACTTTATGTTATCTAACCTGCAGGCAGCATCAGATTTACTGGAGGAGTTAATATGCGGTTCCAGTAACTGCAAAGCAAGCCTATATAATCAAGGGAACCATTTAACTTGTTAAAAGTGAGGAACATTCCACACCAAAGTACTGCCTTTTATTTATGCCCAAAGAGATCCTTCTAATAGCAATATTTAAAAGACATTTCTTTGGAGCCCATCATAACACACCTTTGTTCTTTTCATCCTCTTGCAAAGCCTGCTACTGAGAGACCAAAGCTATAATTTCCTCTGCTTGTAAGTTGTCCATAGGTTTAGCTGACCTTTAGAAAGACAACATTTTCCCTCACCATCCCCTTTAAAGCAGCTGCTTTTTCAGAGCACACCCTGTAGTCTAAGTCCTCCTGGTACCATGGGAGAGTGACAGGCAGACACATCCCCCAGCACCAAAGACCACACAGGATCTCCTAAACGCTGCCTTGCTTAGCGGGGTGGCAGCAAGCACGCGAGAAAAACATCACTAGAGAGACAGAACAAAGAGCACACTGAGCCTCTGCCATGTAATTCTGTCACCAATTGCCCCACTCCTTTCTTGGCCAGAGCTGCACTATTCAGCAGTACCTGGAGCCCAGATTCCTCCTGTCTAATGTCAGTTATTAGCCCTGTGTGGAGCCACAGGGACCAGCCATTATAGATGCCCCCCTCCCACGCCAGCCTGGCTTGTGCGTTCACTTGAGACAGGCTGTAATTTCTTCCGACTTAAAAAGAGGTTATTTACAAGCCAGTCAAGGTCTCCATTAGACCAAAGCAGTTGCTGGGTACCATGCATGTACAGATCTACATAGAGTGAGGCAACTAAAAAACGCTTTTACCGTATCATGGGCTCTATCCTCACGTGCTCACACTTGCCATGAAGGAACACAGTTTGCTCAGGACAATAACCACAAATCACAGTTCAGATGAAGTCCAAGGGACTTGCCATGACAGAGACTTGATTAGATGAGCAATGCTTAGCTGATCCCAGCAGATTCAAGATCCTTGAATAAGATGGACACTTTATGGACTTACTATACAGGACATATTTAGAAATTTGTTTCTATATAAACTTAGGCTTCAACTCCACAGTACTCATTACATTTAAACAGTAGATTCAGTGCCACAGTTAATACTGATACTTATCATTCTTTTGATATTAACAGCACCAAGCACCACCTTAATTGCACAGGTTATATTTAGTATATGCTATCCTGGGCGTATGATTTCAGTGGATTCAATCCAGTTGCATGATCTCCCTTTAAGAGCACAAATCCAGAAAGGTAATTACAATACTTCTATTTCTGTTTCAATCAGATACTGACACCACAGCCATGTACAGTATTTGAGGCCTTTGGATAAAAAAACCCAAAACATTAACAATAGGCAATGATTTAAAGCATACTAAAGGTCTTACATTTGGATCCCAAACTCGATGCAGTCATCTGAAGAACATGTGAATCTAAGACTTTGCTTTGGACCTAGTTTTAACCATAGCTGATCCTGCTAGTTTCTTTAAAAAGAAAACATGTGGAAAAATTAAATTCACCTAAGACTAAGATATAGTAAAACCAGACCAACCAAGCTCCAACATCAGCCTTTAATGGACACTCTCGTATCACTATAGCAAAACAGAAATACTGCTACAACGACAAAACTCAGACTAATGAGAATCTGGACCATCTTCATTTATATTGTAACTCAAAGTCAGAGGTTATTAAAGTAATAAATTTGGTACAAATAATAAACATGCTCTTGAGAATGCTCTTTTATTAAAGAGGATGAAAGTTCTTAATTGTCATGAAACCCATGTTCTAACACAACCAAGCTCTTATCTACATAGATCAAAATGAATAATCTTTCACCCTGTGTTGGATATGAACTTCTGCTCAGCTTCTGACACGACACAGATGTTTGTTTGACAGATTCTTTCCAAACATTAGAGGCATTTATGTAAACATTATTTAAAAACAAATCAACATGCAGTACAAAGTCACCTCACCCTACCACAGACACAGAAAACTCAGTACTTAATCACCAGTGAAATAATCCCAACAGCCCCATAGGCATCTGATTCTAGCACAGGAGTTTAGTGCAGCTGTAAATCTTTACACAATTAACTTCCTTATAGAGAAATTGCAAAAAGCATTAATGATTGTAACATTTCATTAATGATTGTAACATTTCATTAATTAGTAGTAAATACAGGTGAATCAGCCAGATGAACCAACTCAGTAGAACTTCTGGTGCTCACAGCATGCTAATATGCTGCTAATTAAGACCATCAGCATTCCTTTTAATAAATATATTGGCTTGCTTAGGATTTAAGTCATATTTTACCAGCTCACATTTTTTCCAATTCAGAACACATACCAGGCAAAGACTATACAAAAAGACAAAATAAAGCCATTCCATTCACGTTTGTGGAGATAAAGTCAGCATTTTAGCTTTCAGCTCATTCTGCTTTCCAAATTAGGATGTGAATGTGAGAGAAAAAACAAAGAAAATGTATGTGAATGTGAAAACAAGTTCACACACACAGTCACATCTCTTTTTTTGGGTAGGAAAGGAGTTGTTTCTGGGAAGTCTTATTTGCTTGCAGACACTGGCCCAAGCTTACCTCAAGATGTGAGGTCCTGGTTCAGACCTCATTTGTGCTCAATGGTAATCATCCTTTGGGATGCATATTTATGAGGAAATTAAACTCTCCTCTGCAAGCATCATCATTTGAAAGCATTCTCCCAGCCACAAGACCCAGCCATTAACACCACAGCACTGCAGGCATTTTGCAGCCATTTCTCCTGCTCACAGTCCAAATCTCTCGGCTAGGGATGAAGACACCACCGTGCATGAAGATAAGAAGAAAACTGATGACAGCAACACCGCAAAAGTCACATAAGGACCTACTCTAGAGTTTCTCCTAACTTGGAATAGTATCCAGTTTGCACCAATTCAGAGATTAAACTAACAAAGAAGCTAGAAAAAACAGTAGTAATTAAAATACATATTCTTACCTCCTTGTATGTTAAGTTTCATGATATTCAGCTAAAAAAAAAAAGGCATCTGCTTGTATCTTAACAGGCATTTCCAGGCTAGTTATGTTGCAGCTACATGATATTACAGCTTTCCTATAAAGCTGAATGCCAGTTTCTACTCATCAGGAACACTAGCACTCTCTGGCAGCGTGTGACCCGAAAAGAGACAGCCTGACTATCTTAACAGGAGTTAAGTACCACATGACAGATCCTTTTCAGGGTTGTTGGGGTTTTTTTGTTGTTGTTGGGGTTTTTTTTTTTGTAATTTTAACTACTGTAAATATAAATGTAGAATGCTCTTTGGCCAAACTGGCTTCTCAATCTGATTTTAAATAACCTTAGCATTGTAAATATAATAATGGTACTGGAATAGTTGAGAGGACCCTTTAATGGAAGAAACTCATTTGTGCTCAGCAGTGGACAAGGACAATCATTCTGAAGTGTTTGCAGCCTGAGAGAGTCAGGTAAAGCCTATACAGGTGACTACATGGACACCAAACCCAGAAGAACAATATTCCTGTGTGATCTGGCGTCTCTGAAGCCAGAGAAAACAGTTCACCACCTGTCTGCAGAGCTTTGTCTTCAGGAGTTTGAGAACTATATATTTTGAGAACAAATCCTCAGAGGACCAGAGTGCTTCAGTGTTCATAAGACTTCTGTCTCATGAAGTATAAAGTTCAAAAATAAGGCACTGAATCGCTAGTTTATATACATATCTCCCAAAGCAAAGTGACAAATACTTCTACTATATCACTGCATTTTTTAACAAAACAAAAACACTCAGTGAATCCTCCCATTTGTCTTCTTCTCTGCTTGGATTGCTCCAAATCTAACAGAGCTTCTGAACAAGTTGTGTGTTTAACAGCAAATACCCTGAAGAACTGTTGAACTATGATTCAGAAATTGTCAGACACAACCTCATGACAATTTACCTAGAGGCAGAAGAGGGAGACCAGAAACAAAATTATTTCTATTGTTTCAAAATACTAGAAAAATATCTGAAAATTTTTAATATATTAAAACACAAATGCCTTTAAACAGTACAGAAACTTCAGCTTCTTATAGATAGAAAGCAGTTTGTCAATCCTTAATTCATCTTCTCAATCCCACTTTAATTCGCTTTCTGCAATACTCTTTCCTTTAGGACTGAACATTGTCAGGAACAAGAGATTTCAAGTGAGTGTAATAGAATTATATCTGAGAATTTATGCTGCTACAGAGTATGTGATTAGTCCTTCCTATGGACCAAATTGAAACACACAATCATCAATTTACTGCCATCAGCCAGTGACCTCATACTGTTCCTATGAGCTGCTTGCACTTTCCATAACCCAGTCACTCTTCAGCGGGGGGCAAAGGGGGAAATAAAAAATTAAAAATAAAAAAATAAAATATCTGAGTTTCCTCTGATGGAGCTCTTAAGAATCCACATCCACACAAGCTAACCAGGTCTTTGCCATTTATAGTAGTTTGCTTAGAAACACAGGATCCTTGCTCTTAATCTGTCTTGATAATGACAACACAAAGAGTTAATTCCCCCTAACAATATGGCAAGATGAGAGAGTTATTTTTTATATGCATAGCTGCCCAGGATCTTTGCACAGTCACTAGGTTTTATACCAAGCAAGAAACACAACTGTATCCATACAGATTATACATAGAGTGTCACTACCCCTTCCCAAAGGGACTCTTCCCATGGCACATTCCCAGGGACACAGACATTCACTACAAAGAGAAAAGTTTTCTAGAATCTCACTCCCTTTATGTCCTAAAAAGAAAACAGCAGCAAAAATTCCTCAGTAATTACTTTTTTTTTTCCAGGGGAATTATCCAATGATGAAGACATCTGAGGAGCATAATCCCTCCCAGTGGAGTATTCCTTGAAGGGCTGAAATCCAAATAAGTGGGCCTGGGAGGGAAAATTAAGGAGGGGGGGGGGATAGAAATAGAGGCATTAAGAAGGACAAACACTCTGTTGGTAGACAGGCTCATGAAAAGGGGATTATGATGATTAAAGAATTTAAAAAAAAAAGCAAACAAAAAACTTTAAAACAAGGAGAAAAACTCCTCACGTTACAAGAAACAAAACCAAAACTGTCCTGGCAGAAAACGCTGCGTCTCCACTGGGCCCCTTACATGGTAAATCCCTCAGAAATCCCAGTCCTTTGTTTGGATTTCTCGTCCCTTGTCAAGTGAGGACAAGTGCCCTGCACATCTTTGTGATTTGCCCAGTTTTATCTTAGCGAGTTTCATATTTGTTTTAAGCTCTTTTTTTGGGGGAAGTACAGTCTGGCTTATGTCTCAGTGGCTTTGCCAAGCAGAATTAGTCTTGTACACTGACACCAACAACTAATCCTCCCTGTATGAGGCAAAAAGGTCTGACAGATATTAAGGGTTTTTAGCTACACAGAGCAGCAGGCAGACATGCACGTGCCCTGCAGAAGAACAGGGCTAGAAAACTTTGTTCAGGTAACTTAAACAGCTTTCCTATTAAGAACTGTTATATTTTATGGTAGATTAAGCCAATAAGTCTACTCCGTTTACTCAGAGAACCAAGATTTCTCTCCTAATAGACAGGGTCTCTGCCTCCTCCAAGCTGTATGAAATACCAGCTCCATCCTTCAGACAGACCTGAGAACAATTCGATGGAGGATGCTCTTGGACTCTTCCTCCTACCCTGAGCAGCCACGACAAGCACCAAGCCTCAATCAAACCTACTCAGGGAACCTTTCATCCTCCTGAAAAAGCAGCTGCCAGGAGGAATATGCACAGTGCAGTGACGTGCATGCAGATGTGTTGGTATTTGTGAACCAAACTGTCAGCAGTCAACCAGCTATTAGGTTGCCCAGGTTTGTTGTTACACCTTCATCAGAAGGCTGTGGGTTTGGTTCAGGCATTAAACTTCTGTGAGTGTTTTACCGTACAAAACCATCTGAAATATGCCTCAAGTTGTGCTGGTAAATTAAATTGCTAGAGGGTTTCTGTTGCTTTAGACAGAAAGATATTACTTCATCCACCTTATCATGTGCATCTTCTCTTGAAGAAGCCACCTGCTACCCCTCCATTATAATTCCAAAGCTAGGATAATATTTAGCATGGAATTATTAGGCAACAGTAAAAATGCATTACTCCCAGGTCTCCACAGGCTGATAAGCTATTTAACCAGTCAACTATTTTTAGCTCTGACAAGCAATCAGGATGCTGTTCACAAAATGCTTCACCTTAAAATATAATTGCTTTCCTCAGATGACATTGTCAGGCTCTGTTCTTTTCACCTTTAATGTGAAACTTCAAATAAAAAAAGATAAGCTGGTCTATTAAGAAAGTAAAGACTGTTCTTAATGGTAGAGAAAAAGTGAATATATATAATAGCCTAAATTTTACTTTAAAGATACCAAGTGATCATTATCACTCTTTGTGAAAAGTTGTTGAGACCTAATGGGTATAAGATAACAGGGAGGAGGAAATTGGTCAAGAGTATCGAAAGAAGCAGCAGTGCCTGTCAGCAGGCATTTCTGAGGAGGCCTTGGGGGAAGCCTTTTGTAGCTACAACCTCAAAACCACATGAGAGCTTCGGTTGATTTAAGGGCCATGTCCTCAGCATCTGTGCTGCTTGCAGGAAGCCTTCTGCCCTCAGAGTCATTCCGCTGCCCACAGCTTTAGAGCAGCTCTCACACTCAGCAAAGCCCAACCTTAACAGCACGATCTCTAATACCAAACCATCTATATTTTTTCCCTGACACTTTCCCTGCTCTTATCTTTCCCTTCTCTCCTTCCCTTTTGATCCCTCAGATCCCACACGCAAATGCAATTTCACTCTCTCCCAGTCTCAAAAAGCCCTTCTCTAAAATACAAATTTTTGCTCAAGCTGTCCACTTTCCCTAATCTCCACAAGGCCTAGCACTTTGATCTTCTCAAGCTTAGGATGAGTGAGACAATCTGAGATTTCAAGATATTTGCAGACAAGTCTAACTCCTGCTCTGATCTCTGGGATGTTTATGTAAGCCCAGAGAAACACCATTTAAAGCAGAGTTACTTTGGGTTTACAGAACATCACTGAGATAAGCCCTGGGTCTGTGACCCATAGAGCAAACTCATTTATAGCACAGAATAAAAAAATAATAAAATAATTTTTAAAAACCCCAAACTAATAAAAAACCAGAACAGTGGTCAATGTCTATAAAGACATTAGCTGAAGAATCAGGCAATATCCTATGTCACATTTGTGTTATCAGAAAAAGGAATGGGCACAATTAACCTTGCAAAGTGACAAGAGAAATCTTTGCTGTATCACAAATCACCTTCATCCTCAGCACATTTTTTGACTGTCACACAGTCACATTTGCAGAAAGGATTCACCTTTATCTGAAACTGTAATTGAATGTCGGTAGTTACATTGGTGACATTTAAAAATCTATCACTGTGCTTTTCTGTCAACACCTTATAATAAAATAAAGTGCCTCATGGAAAAAGTCAGAACACAACTTAGGAAATAGTTCCTATGACAACTCTATGAATTGAGGAGATGGCAGAGATCCCAAAATGTCAAGTGGACAGGAGCACGCAGGTAAAATCCAAGCTGAAGTCAGTGCAGTTCCTGAAGCTGTGCTGAACTGCAGCTCACAGCCTGACTACAGCCATTTCTGTAATTAAACAAAGTCTCTAATTCTCTAGGTACTCTAATTTTCACTGAAACTGCCAAGAACCCTGAAATTTATTATGCAATCCATCCAACCGACTTCAGCACATCTCTGTTGGGACTAGTCATTAAGAATGAGGGAGGAAGAATCATGATTCCTGTGAATATTGTTTGTTGTACTTCAGATATTAAATAAGAGTGGGGAATTTAATTATCAGTCAAAATACAGGGTTCCCGTTCTGCTTATGACAGCATGTCCATTTGCTTTCAGATTCTGGAACAGAGCAGCACTGGGATCACATTCACCCTTTGTATTTACAGATTTACTGTTTATCAGTCACTCAGACTGATCTGTTTCATTGTCACTGGCCCACAGCTACATGCTCTTTGTCTAAATGAGAAAGAAGGAAGCCAAGGGAGCCTGCCAAAGCTGTGCCTCCAAACTGCAGCCTGTTCACTGTCCAAGGGGCCCCTGACTCTTTGTCCAGGAAGAAGACAGACATCTCCTAAGGAGGTGTGGGGTCAGCACCATCCTGACCCATGGATGCTGCACTCCGTGCGTGGCACATGGATCTGCACAGGTCAACACTACACCATGGCTCTGCACAGCTGGGAGAAGACATTGGCTGAAACAGAGGATTGCTGAGGAAAGCCCCCCACTCAATTCTTCCCTCATGACTGCCTACCTCCATCTCTTCTTCCTCCATTCTTGCCTTTTCCTTTCTTTTCCCTTAAGTTTGCTTGGCCTTTACAGCCTCTTCTGCTTCCTCTTGATTGCCTCAAACAGCAAGTCTCCTCCCCAGCACACAGGACTGAAGTACTTCTATCACAGACCATCTGGGTCTGGAACACAGAAGCATCTGGACCACTGTCCCTAAAGCAGGGAATTAGTTATCTTCTGGTGTAAAACTAAACCTGAGTACCAGTTTGTTTGGCAAATCCCCCAAGAATTAGCTGTCTGTGGCCTCCCTCCAGTCTTTCCATCATGGGAAAACAGTACACACCTTCTGTAGCTGTCCCATATCCATACTCCAAAGTCCTGAAGTAATTTCCAGGAAACAAAAGACAGTTTGGCCCACTCTGAAGTTAAGACTGATCTTTTCAGCTGCTCTTTCATTATCACCAGAAGCCACCCAGTGGAAGCATGTATTAGAAACCTAGGTTATTTATTTGGTGGGTGATAGAGCACATGACCCTGCTAAGCACACTCAAGTAGAGGTATGAATTCTCAAAGTCCACGAGCCTCAAACATGAAACTTCTGAGTAGGAAGGCTTAGAGGCAAGAGAAACATGCTCCCTAAATACTTATAAAGTTAAGTCCAACAGATGTTAATATAGCACCAATGACTTGGTTCAGGTGCTAATAATCGTTCTTTGGCAAAATCAGAAGGCACCTTCCTTTGAAGGCAGTTCTCTTACCAACATGGGAGAAAGGCACTCAATCAAAAAAAGCAAGAACTGTGGCTTTTGGGGAATCCCTAGAGATGCAAGAAGTTTTGCCACATTTTCTTTGGAACTTCAGTCTGAGAGAGGGCAAACATAAGCAAAACTGATAATAAAAACATACCCAAGACAAACAAGGTAAATGAAGAGATTAAATTCTTGCCCCTCCAGTAAAGTTCTTTTTACCTTAAATCCACCCCAGATAAAGATAATCTTGCCACTGGAGACCACAAAAGGAAAGTCATTTGCATACAGAATAGACTCACAGAAAATTAAACTGCTGTGGAAAACTAGAGCTTATTATGCAAGAAATATGATAAGCTAAAACATACAAAAAATCCTGCTTGAGATCTGAGCAACATGAGCTAAAAATACCTCTATTGCATGTCATTTACAAATTCAAAGGGTTGTTTAGGCTGTGTTTAGATTGTGATCAAACACTCAATACATTTTTTGCCACTTTAATCATAAGTTAGTGCCGGATTTTAGGTGTTCCTATTGCTTTCCTCACTTCATTTTTATTTCCATTTTTAACTTGCACTCAATGTTCCCTGCACCCTCACTGAAAGCAAACAGCAGTGTTGGGAGAAGACCATGGAATGTATGGTTACTGCACACACTGACCACTCTTCCTAATGAAAAGCAAAGGACCTGGAGCAGGAGCTATTGCACAAGAGCAGCCTGGGGAGCATTTCCCTAATTTACACAATAAAGAGTTGAAGACTTTGTGTTCCCAGCCTTTATTTTTGACCATGTATATGCTCACATATGTGCTTTGCAGGTGCAAGCACCAAGACAGACTTAGTCACCTGCACACACCTTTCCAGTAGTTCAAAGTGAGTTCAAATGTCACAGATAGCTCTTGTACCAAAAAGGTTTCCAGGCTCTGATGCATCAAGCTACTAAACACCTAAGACTTAGAGAGTCACAAGCATTGAACACTGCTGGTGTTATGCCACACAAGGTACCATCATCCTCTGAAAGTGGTCCAGCATTGGGATAGGTGAAAGCTAGCACAAGGGCAAGTGTCCTGGAGCTGCACATCAGAAATGCTGTGCAGGTGCAAGGGTAGGTGAATTAAGAGTCTCAGCACAACTCTTCAAACTTCTCCTTCTGTCAAATTGCAAAGTTCATTGCTGTGATGAAAGATTCTTGAACATAAATTACCATCATTTTTCTGTTACGTAACACGATTTACCCAAAGCATGCACTGGGCTCATTCCAGTTTCCACTGAAGTCAATAGAATTGTAAGTGTTCAGCACCTCTGAAAAATCAAGACATGTTTATTCATGGGTATAATTTATGGTACCCAAATTAGAACATTCTGTCCTTAAGTTACCAGTGCAGAAGAGCATTGCTTCTTACTCCTTTCCCTTCTTTAAGGATATTAATGGACCAATACTGAAATTTACCCCCAGATCTTCAGTGAAATGCCTAGAACTGGTCAAACTTCAAACAAAACACAACACAGAAGATCTGAAATACTAGCTATCAAAATCTGCTCATCCAGTCATATCAGCTCCAACCAAGATCTTTGCCTATGTGAGCCCTTACCTCTATGAGATTTCACAAAGAAGTAACTGCTGCAGAGATATTCCAATACAAGCACATTTCAAGTCACCATCTAGCAAGGAAATCTGGAAAGCCAAACCAGAAAGCCATGAGTTAAAAGCAACCAAGTAGGAAATCTTCCTCACTGACAGCTCTGCTTACCCCAGTAGCCATTGTCTCAGTGAAGCACTATTTACCAACCCCTCTTTATGCGTCTTTTGGACACAAGCCTTCATTCCTTCTGGATGCATTCACAGCTTCAGTTGATCAAGAGTGGCAGTAAAAATCCAAAGACCAGTCATGGATTTTTTGTTTCGTCAGAGCATAGAAAACATGGAAATCTGCAAAATAGAGTTCAGTCTTGCTCAAAGCTCTTGGGATCTCTTCTGTAGTACTGAATTGAGGTGACTGTTCCTCTCTTAACTTCCCTATAGGGTGATAAAGAAACAGGGTTGTAAAGAATCAAACCCCTGGGTTATTTTGGGATGCTGAGAAGTTTAGGACTGTTCAACAACCCAGACATCCTCAATTTGCACCCTACCCCTGACATCTTAGTCTACTAACTCATAGTATGAGGCTGGTATGGCCTTTTCTACACAGTATTTTTCACTGCAACATTGCCCCTTGTTTCTTTACAGCCTTCCTTTGATTACAGCCACATCTCCCCAGGCATCTTACTCTCCACAAAGGACTGAAGTGTTGGGAGCTTATTGGAGAAGACCAGTAAGCTCTGCTCAGTGGCATCTGGAAAGCAAGCAAAGGAAGTCCTTTTTCTCTTCTGTATTGTTAAGCAAGAGTCTTTCCTATCTAGCCACTAAGGAGCTTCCTAAGCTTTTCATTTTGCTATGCAGGGCAGGAAGGCATTAGGTCAGTCCTGCCAGCCAGAGAAACACACAGTCCCTCACAGTGTGGGAAGAGAGGAGTTAAGTGAAGCTCTTGGGCTGGGAATACACCAGAGCCAGTAGGAAGATGATATTTTCCTTACACCAAATTAACAGATCTTGTTTTTATCCGGTTCCCTGGGCCCCACACAGAGGATGGGCAGATGGATTCCGCCAATCACTTGATGCCACAGTTGCACCACACAAATGTGCCTGAAGGAAAATTCCTGCAGCACCAAGAACAAGGCTATTATAGGAGTTCAGAAACAACAGCTTGTGTGTTCACATTTCTATTCCAAGTTACAGATTTCTTCAGAAAACAGGAGGCCAATCTAATCCGTTTGACTTTGAATCCCTTGGAGGAAAGCTGCCTAATCTGCTTGTCAGTCTGACAAGGAGACAAACCTTGTTCCCCTTAGCACTGCTCCAGACCAGACTCATGCCAAGTCCACCCTACCTCCCCAGGCTCTGAAAGTCAAAAGGACTTTGCAAGAGATCTATTTGCAGGTGATCAGACAGCATAAAATACAGTGATTAAACAGAGTTGGCACATACTGTAGAAGAGCTAAAAGCCCAAAAGCAGCACTGAGTTTTGCAATTGCAGCATTTAAGTTAAAAATATCAGGCTGGTGGAATTATATAAACTCCTTTTTTTTTTTTTACTATTCCTAAACCAAAATGGTCTAAGCCACACAGCAAGTATAGAAGACTTGAAGAAAAAAGGCCTGAAAACAATCATCCTGTAACCCCACATGAGATGTCATTTCTTTCCTTCATTCAAACATGTGAGATAATCTGAGACTTTGTGTACAAAGACACCTAGCAGCATGTGGTGGGAAGGTATTAACCTTCAGAAGGAGCACTCATTCAAGAAACTGCAATTCTAATATTTCCCAATTTCTTTATTCTTTCCTCCTTGCCTTCCAACACTGGTCTCCTCTGCCCACTGAAGCTGCCTTTGCACCCTGTCTTTCCCAGCTCCAGGAGGTAACAAACACAGAAGTCCATTTAATGGCTTCATTTTTCTTTTGAGACTTTATTCAGTCAGTGATTAGGTCTTATAAGTTCCCTCCAACCTCAAGGCAAATATACAGTTAACTGCAGAATTTAGCCCAACACCAGAAGAGCACATTGACCCACAGTGCATTTCTGCACACACACCACATCCCTTCATTCTTGGGACATCTGAATCTTTACACATTCTGTGCAATTGCTTTAAAATAATCCATGTTAACTGGTTTATCCACCACTATTCCAGAAACAACTCTCCCCTCCAGCCAAGCAACTTATGGACTTTTAAGCACCCTTCCCCAGAGAGAAAGCCTCAAGGCTAAAAATTGGGTGACAAACCTGAAACAAAAGTTAAGACATTTCTGAACCACAGTTATTTTGTAGAACACTTCACCAGGATCTGAAAAGTACAATTAACAGAATTAAAAAGGTTTTCCATATTTCAGCTAGTTTATAGAGAAAAAGAGAGGGACTTCCTCACATCCTACTTGACATCTATGAAACCTGTAGGATCCAAGTCCTTCTCAAAGGCCTCAGACTCTCCAAACAAGTTGTACACAATGCTTACAACAGCTTCCTATACCTGCAGCTTGATGTACTCAACCATAAAATAATTATAATATTTAACAGTACCTATTTCAAAGGAGGAGGTGTGGGAATGCTTTGTGAATCACAGTGATTCACTAAGGCAGTGCTCCAAGTGCAGAAATTATAGGAAATTGCTCTTTTACAATTGCTAACGCTTTACTATGGTTTTATCACCTGCTCATGTAACGCAGCACTCAAAACCAACTAGCAATTAAAACCACAAGAAACAGGAAATCCTTTACATTAAATCTCCCACAAGCACTAGTGAACTTGCAGTAGTTTCATACCAATGTAACTCGGAGCAGCACTGGCCCAATGTACACAGCAAAGCCTGAAAAACAGAAGAATCTTCTCTGGCTCAGAAACAGCCTCAAACTCTGCATCATTTTTGAACAAGGAAGTCTCATATTTGCAAGAGAAGAAATCTAGATATGAAATTGTAATGAGGTGACTGATGATCGTTACCTTGGTGACATTTAAAACTCCACCACTGTGCTTTGCTGTTGGCACTTTATAACACAATAAACTGACTAGAAAGGAAGTCAATGCATTACCCTGAAAATGAGCTTCCGTGACAATAGCCTTCATCACACCCAAATGGGTCTGATGCCATCACTTGACCAGTAGACCCTGCTTTAAGAGGCTCAGTTTAGCTGGCAAGAGGGTGACTTTGTGGATGGAGCTGACTGTGGTCTTTTGAATGTTACCAAAAGGATTTGTCTGCCAGGCTTGCTACATCTCTACTAATATTTTCACTGCCAGAGTGCCACTGCTAAGGCTGGTAAGTTAACTCCTGGGCTAGCAAACCAGAAAGCATGGACCAGGCTTGAACAGCAAAGGCAGGCTGGAGAGATCCCAAAGCAGAGGCAAAGAGCCCAACAATATTGCTGAGATGCTTCCCACTCTCCTCAAGCCACACACTGATCAATACCCATTACCCATATTGCAAGTGCTTCAGAGTTGGAAGAAGCATTATTGCACAACACAGCAGAGCAGAACATGAAGAACCAGATTCAAGCCTTGCTTTCAGAAAGGTAATTCTTGAGAGTGACCTTAAAAAAAGCCAATCAAAGCCTTCCCATAATTTTAAAGTCCCAATGTCCACTAGGCTAAGTCTGAATGATACAGCCTAGTAACTCAAATTAGTATTTGTGGAGTTTTAAATGTAAAAAATTAAGTCCACCAAAAACCCAATTTGACTGATTTTCCACAGAATTAAGGGTCTCAAACAGAATTTCATATACAACTATTTCAAGAGTCCCTTGCACCATGCATAATCTAACATTTCTAATGTCTTAATTGATGCTCAGAAGTCACTCTGATGTCAGTCAAAGCCAAGCAGGTGGTTTTAGCAGGAGACATGCAAGATCTGCACATTGCCAGCTATGCAGTCTTGAATACAATGACCTGTTTATTGATTTCAACACACACGTGGGTGGTTTAACTTAAAAAACCCCCTAATATTAGGTATCATGTGTTACAAAGTAAACTTTTCACTTACAGGAAAGTTGTTTCTATAGTAACTAATGCTTTTCTAGCAACACATTTCATATTGGGGTTGCTATAGAAACAGAACTATAGAGATGTGTTCAGCAAATAAGTTGTCAATAGCTTTTCCCCCAGCCCACTGCACCCTATCCACCATGTCTACCTGAGGAGACTCCCTAACAAGAGGGTGAAATGTGCCCTGCCCACACAAGAGCATGATTTCCCCCATATAGTTCACGACCACAATTCTTGGGAGTAACTGAAATGCTCAGTTCTGGATGAGGTTATAAATCAAGACAAACTAGAGCTGTTGTGCAGGAAGGTATCAGTGGAACACCCTCATCTGCAGGACAAGAGCAAAATTACCATGCTGGAAACACTGAACAGTTAACCCCAGCTATGATCATCCTTATAGAAACCTCAGGGTGTTGCTGGTACAAGTCAAAGGGACATCAACTCATGCCTGGAAGACTGAATCTCTATAGTTTTGAGCATATATTTAGGCTTAAGCATTCCCAAGGGTAGCACATAGACTCCCACTCACATTAAAGGAAAGTCTGCAAAAAGATCACAGCTATAATCTGGCATTTACATAGTAGCTAGGGTTTTAATTACTATTTGTTCAGTACCTTACCATTCATTCAGTAGCAGCCATATGTATACCTTCAGGACTACCACTGTTCCTGACCTTTGATTTTCCTTCTTTCACACTCTTTCATGTTTCATTTCTCTTCCTGAAGTGGCTTTTCCTCACAACTCTCTCCACCCATTAACTCTCCACTCCACCAAGAAGTAGATGCTAATTTTCATTTACATAAGCAACCCTTTCAGTCTTTACCTGTTCCTTCTACTTAAATAAGAGCTAGGACAGACACAATCTTCTAGTTTTGTCCATGTTGGTCCTTGTTAAGGCAGCTCATTTGCCAAACCAAGACAAGAAACTGTAGCACAGGCTGGTCCTACTAGGCTGGTGGCAAGCTATGAAGGGTAACCTTCCCCACCAACACAGCTGTTTAGAGCATGTGCTCACTGCCCCTTAATGCCTGTGGATGTCTTTCCAGCATGGAGAACAGTGATCTCAGAACTATCAAGTTGGGCTGAAGATGCCTTCTCTCCAAGTCATTGCCTTCCAAGGCTTTGTGGATTCAGGAAGCCACCACTGCTTCATTTTACACTCAATTCTCTACTGCACAGATGATCACACAAGCAGCAAAACAGTGTGGATTCAGAGCACCCAGCTGTGTCCCTCAGGACCTGTGAAATAGCCCTCATGATGTGACACACAGCTCTCCTCAGCAGAATCTGCCCTGATGCACATTGAAACGCTTCACCTCCTGTGCAAGTCTCTGCTGCTGCCTTTGCCTTACCTCCTCTTAGAAAGAAGCTTTGCTCCTTCAATCAATTTTGGGCACCCAATTGCTGGCTCAAACATATAGGTTCCAAGTCAAAACTTGCTTAAAAAAAAAAAAAACACAACAAAAAAAGAAAACCCAAAACACACACATCATGCTGAGACCTAAAGAGAGCGAAATCAACATTTCCATGCTAACTCCACTCCAGTGGTGGCTCCAAGGCTTTTTAGCTGGGAAAATTACCAGGCTCAGAGGGCAACTCCTCAGGAACTGGACAATTCCTGTTTCTACAACTACTTACAGTGCTGGTTTATATTCTCCCCCATACTCAGTATGTTATGATGCTGGGCTTGGTGCTGGCATGTGCCATCTGCACTTAGCATAGGGAAAAATAAGTGTCAGTGGTATGAAGTTCTAGTGTAGCTGGACCTGCTGTCTCCAGTGTAAGAGTAATTTCTGCTCCATTCTTTATAGCTATCTACAAGAAAATGGTGGACTTGGGTTAGGTGATAAAATGTGTTTTTTCAAGCACTTCCCCAAACTGCAGCACAACTGATCAAAGTATATTCAATTATGTAACATATGACATCCTTCATATTTCACCCTCTGCCCTCACCTAACTGTTATGAACAGAAGTAGCAGGAACACTGGACCACCCTGTACCAGGCCTGACAGAAAGGAAATAAAAATCTGAGCTCTGAAGAATACCACCAGAATTCCAAAATATCATTATGTGGGTTATTGTACGGGCCTGGACAGCAATTTGAGAATGACCTTAAAATCCCTTTCCTGACAGGTTCTGTGAGTTTCAGTGAGTTTTGCTAATTCAGATATACAGGTCTTGCTCACCCTGGCCTCTGTTTGCATGCAAAGCCTTAGGCTGGAAGCTGCTCAAGCCAAGAATTATTGTTTGCACATGCCCAGGAAATGCTAAATATAATCTGGACAATATGCAGACAAGTCATTTTTATGAACTTTTTAGGTCAAGGTCCATGTCTTTGTTTGTGCCTACACAGCACCAAGTAGAGAATGAAAATCTGTCCCAGATCTAAGTCTCAGAGCACTACTGCAACTTAAAGAGTAAGTTTAAACTGCAGCCTTGCAATTTTTTTTTCCTATCTCTTCATCTAGATCTTTTAAGTTATTTACCTCCTCAGCTCCTGCAGCCTCGCTGAATGGTCTCACCAGCTTGCTTGCCCCAAGGCAAGCACAATTCTCTGCAAATTCACAAAGACTTGCATTCAAAGAGAATGACTAATGACCAGTGCTGGAAAGCCAGAAAGAGAGGAGCCCAATCCAAAACCCACCTAAGTCTACATCACTTAGGAACTGATTAATATCCTCACTAATAAAGACAGAAAATAAGTCTCAGTAGAATTAATTAGCACTTACATCATCATATTGCCCCATAGTTTTAAATATCTCCTTTTGAAACAGTGATAAAAGTAGGACTTAAAATGCATATCTATTTACTTTTCTTTGTTTTGGTGCACAGCTTCTCGATACAGACCATTTCCTACACATCGTTCAGACATTTTAGATTATTTACTGAGTTAAGGAACAATCCAGAAATCAAGAATTGTGATAAGATCATTTCACTAATAATCCTTCCATGTGGCAGACATACATTTGGTCAGAAGAGCCAAGAAATGGAGAATAAGGTCAAAAGGGTCTTAAGTGATCCTTAGTAACAATCTTTTCAGATGCCATAGCCTGTTCTCTAACATTTCCTAGCAGGTTCAGAATGATTTTATTCAGTTATCCACTGAATCTAACCTATAAAAATAAAAACATGCTGGAATTACAGGCATAACCTATTAACCTTCTTTTCAACCTCATCTTAAAAGAGATAAAGTCTGAATATGCTGGCATAGGACAAGTATCCACTCCCAAAATACAGCAGAGAGGAGAAGAGTATAATGATTATGAAACACAAGTTAATATTTTAATCACATTATACAGAAGCATTAGCTTTTCCCAGGGTTGTTATTTTGGCATCCAAGGTCACGTTAATGAATAACATCAACAGAAGCGAGCCACAAGATTTGGGTGCGAGTTTGAATGTGTTAAGTATTCAAATGGCCTTGAACACAACTCCCAGCAGAGCTATAGTGGCTGTTTAAGCTGAAACACTAATGACCAGAGCTTAACTGCTAAACCAAGAAGGCTGCACAGTTGCATGTGTTACTTTAGGTATTTAAAATCTGCATTCAGTCCCTTGAGATCCAACAACAAAACAAATATCACCGTTTCATTCATAGATCCCAGCTATTCTAACTTGTGGCTGTCACAGATAAAAGTGTTAGGCAAGTCCTATGACCATATTTGTTTTGAGGACAGCTTGATTCTATTTTTAGATCACTTTATTCAAGAAAGCCACAAGTAAAATTCCAAATATTTCAAAATTCTTTATAATCATCACCCCAAACTGATTCCATCCATACCTCATCCCTCCTAGGGTGGTTGCCACCAGCAATACAAATTGTTCTGCCATTCACATTATTTGGTTTTGGAACATACATGCCCTGAAGACAAACTTTTGTCTCCCACTGAGAAAAAAACCCAAAGTATAAGTTCTTATACCTTGCACAGGAGACATCTCTAACCCCCTCTATTTTCTATTCATCCAAGATCCCCAGGTTCAGCCTCAGCCCAATCTAATTATCTCTCAGTCATCTCCTCCCATGCATCAGGTCACATTAATAACTTCAGTGTTTGAGAGTTATTCCAAGCTGATGGAGGATTTAGTGTTTAGTTGTATTTCAGAAGTTGGTAACATCTGAAGCTGTCAGTGATTTGCATTGCTCATTAAATCAGGAAAATGAGTTTGAGTGATTATAGCTCTTGGTCCTTAACTATGCAACAATCAGGGACTTTTAGAAACAAATTTAAAAGCACAGAAGATGCCCTCAGGAAAAGAGACTGGAGCTTGGTACTGGGTAGGATCATTTCCCCAAGCAAAGAGAAACAGTGATGAAAAAGAAAAAATCCACTTTCTCAAGAAGCACAGAAGTCCTTCACAGGGACCCCCTTCACCGTACCTCACTGCAGCTGCTGCTAACAAGTTGCTAGAAGCAAACCCTGTAACAAAATTAGCTTTTCCAAATGGCAAAAACAGAAGGTGGCAAACTGTGACATATTCACAGGCTCATACACCACCAAAACATCCTGTAAGATTAAAAAAAATAATAATAATTAAAAAAATTAAGAAAAACTTTTAGCACACAAGCTGGGAAAATAGTTACACTCTTAACAAGAATGCAAACTTCTCCCCTGAAGTCAAATCACACTGATAAACAACAAAGCAGGTGACATTTCCAATTTATAATCGCCATTAGCTATTTTTGCAACTCTGAGAAGCAAACTAATAAAAAAACAAAACTGTTTTGGTAAGATGGTGGATAAATTGGATGCTGGTTAAGCCCTAATTGCTTCTTAAATGTTTGGCTAGACACAAATCTCTTGAAAAAGGTTTAAGGACTTTTCAGTCTGATCCCTTGAGACTTGAATGGAAAGCTCACCTTGTAAAATATCCTACTGCTCATATGAATGAACAAAATTAGCTAATTACTAAAATTGAACTGAATTCCCTGTATCACTAGACTCAGAATCCAAATATGATGTGTTCATTCAGAGCTGGGCATCAGGTTGCCCTAGACAATGCTTTGTTGGTTTGGGGGTGTGGGGTTTTTTTGTTGTTTGTTTGGGTTTTGTTTTTTAATTTCAGTAAATATCACAGCATTGTTTCGGTGCACAGTGACCAGAGGCCACTTGCATATCTAGATGAATTTACCTTCCAAACCTGCAGGTACATGAGCATATGCATGCCCTGCACAGGTTTTGTTCATGGTAAATGGATTATCCCAAGCTCTGCTATTGGCTTTTCCCATGGTCATTTTGCCCCAATACATGCATGACCTCTGAAAATGCTGCATGATGTTTTATGTTCAGGATGTAAACAAACACAGCATTTCCCATTTTTCTCCTTAATCTAGATGGAACATTAGGCTTCTCTACCTTATTCTCTTACTAACACATATCAGTGCAGTGGATAAATATATTGTGTTTAAGAGAAACTTTTTTTTATTTTAATCTTCTGGCCTACAAGTCTACTTTTCTAGCTTCCCAAAGCAATAACTTACACCACTATAAATACTGAATCCCAATTAGTAACACTGCCTTTAAAAACAACAACAAAAAAGGGTCAGCATGGAGAAAAGGAAACTTGGAGGTAGAAGAGCTAGCTAGACTCTGTTATCACAGGTATCTTTTGTACCATGCCACATTTTATAGTCCAAAGACAATAATACCAGCTACCCAGCATGATGACTAGTCCTTAGCTGTTGCTGATGTGCACTCCTGTATCTCCATCACATAAAATCAACATAAACCCTATAGGTGCAAGCTTATCTACTCCCACATCACAACACAACTGAGCACAGCTCCAACCCCCCACTGGACAAAGCACAGGCAGAGGCATCACAACACAACGCAGCACATGTGCTTCTACGAGCAATGGGAAGGGAAAAACAAAGGTATGCATTAATGAAAGAAAAATTGACTCTAAGATTCTTGTAAAGAGAAAAGTAGAAAATACCTTTTCACAAACTCCAACAGGCCATCCAACATTACACAACACAAAGAGCTGATTTGGCATCAGGTGTTTTGCTACCAACTTAACGGGCCAGGCTCGTCAAGTTTCACCTTTGCAAGCCTCTGCAGCTGAGGGATGGGTGTTTCTCAGAGTCAAGACCAAGGCTCCACAAGGTTTCAAAATCCTAAATCCTGCTGAAAGTATGCTATTGCCATCACAAGAACTATAACTAAGTCTCCTCAAATCACCTAAACCTTCACATCAGCATAATTTTAAATAAGCTTGAACAGAAAATATCAGCTACTCTGGGTTTGCATGCTTTGTTCTAATGGCATTGAATGCCTGGGTAACAAGATGAAGAGCTCTTATAAACAGAGAAGGAACAAGCAACAATAAATTGTATTATGTACTAATACCTACTCTTATTGACAACATTTATCTGTAAAAAACTAAGGTCTGTGCAGACAAGGGGAGTTAAAAGCTCTGTTATCTTCAGAAATGGCTCTGTCTGCAGAGAAGTTTTTCCAGGCTCTGTTCTCCCCATGTCTGGCTTCTGGACCAGAGGGATTCATGGAGAGTTTCCAACTTCACTGAAGTCACAGCAACATTAACTCCACTGGAACCAGCTTCCAGCCACAAAAGAAATGCTGTTTTACCTGCACTACATGTTGACAAGTGAATAAAGCAGTAACCTCTTCCTGCAGTGGAGGCTGGCACTCACACACAGCACATCACCTATACTCCAGCTGTTTGATAATGCACATATTACCTCTACCAGTTAAGTCCTTCCTTTGCATCAGCAACAAATCTGCAAAGTCTTTGTATATCCTTACACCTCTGGGACCAAGGTTATGCAAAAGGAGAGGGTTTGGCAAAACACAAGAAAAAGCAGCAGTTCAGACTTGAATTTTAAAACCCCTTACCCACATTGCTTATGTCCTTCTAATTTAATCTCACAAACTCACCTCTGCATCAACAAACAGCTTATATTTCAAGTCTGGTCTATTCAGTTTCTTCTTAATTCAGGCACTGAAAATTGATGGCTGAATGCGCTCCATCCCAGGCATTCCTGAGCTTGAAGGTTTGACCTGAATTTTAAGTGTTATTAGAGTAGAGGAGGAGGGTTTTTGAAAAATAAAAAATAAAATAAAATCAGTTAAGTGAGATCAACACAAGGTATGAAAGAAAGTAGCAGTGAGATTTTTTTGGGGAAAGAAAAACAGCAGAAAGCCAAGAAAGAAAAAGAGACAGAGAGAAACAGCACAAGTACCACACACAAGATATTGCTTTCAGCTGCTCAGTAACTCTGGGTTAAATACCTCTGTCACCACCACAGGTGTTACCAATAGATGCAGAAGTAAAATGCTGATTTTTAAAGAGACATATTCTTCTGAAGAGCAAAACAACGTTAAGTCCTTTTTAACAGGAACATAGTTAACTACCCCCAAAAACAATCTGAGGACTGTTGAGACAGTAAGTAGCACACCTCTACTGCTGGGATTTCTTTTAGCAATATCCTGATTTCTTCCAGCATTTCTTTTTCAAGGGTGCCTTCAAGGTTTAAAGAAAAATCTAAGAGACTCTTCTTACGAAAACATTTTCAAATTCCTGCTTGTAAATCAGTTGAATATGTTTTGGATTTGGATGTGTTATCTTAACCCTTTCCCTTCAGATGAGGACCCTTTTGGTACCAAGTTTTCCCCAGTACTTTCCTGCAAGGACCTGAACATACAATTCTTTTTTTTTTCAGCAACTCAGGACAGGGCTGCCTCCCTACCTGCTCCTCCCTCTTCAAATCAAGTACTGAGAGTTTGCTTCCCTTTGGGTTGTACTTTATGGGATAATGTACATATGAGGTGCATATTATAAACAATCTCCTCTTGTTTTCCCATCCTCTACAAACCAGCAATAATGCCACAGAGTTACAAACACGTTGTTGCAGGATACCAGAAGAGCACAGGCTCCAGCCTGGAGCAGATCTCTGTCTATGCAGATGCTGTGAGGTGATGCCTGTTCTCACTTCTGCCCATCTTTACCATGCTGCTTCTCTCCCAGCACTGCTGGTGACTTAACAGAGTGACAGTGGCATGATCTGTACATTTCTTGTACATGCTGAGCATTCAGAGCTTTAAACTCAAGCCCTCCTAGTGCCACCCCATATCAGTGCAGGAGGACACCACTCCCAGTGCAGAGTAGCCTTTTAAAATGCCCAGTTTAGCTTTCAGTATTCCCAGAAAAGCAGAGAACCTCTGCACCTTAGCAGATAGCAGCAGAAGCTCCATTTAACCTTAATCATTAACATTGTCATTTGACAGCACCTTTCATTATCCCTCTTCTTCAAAGCTTTGTGGTTTACCAGTTTATTAGCATAAAAAAAATCAAAGTTTCATTTACAAGACAAATACCATAAACAATAAATTAATTTAACAGACCAGTTGATTTCAAATGAGAACAGTGGTGTTAATTTCAGCATTAAAAAAACCCTTTCAATACAGTAATTAAAATTCTGTTCCACCAGATACAGTCAAACATATGCTCTGCCTACACAAGGACTGATTAATTGACCCTGAGATGACATCATCCACCCAGCAGTGGGTATCAAACTGTCCTGCACACACAGGAGGCATTGCAGAGCCCCAGATATCACCTCCTGCTGCAGAAGAGGAGAACCTGCCCTCATCTGCACTGCTGAGCTCACCAGTCCTTCCACAACAGTATGCAGGTTTGCTCTTCTGGCTGCCAACAGCCTCTCCCTAAGGTTCCCACTTCCCCGGTGAGCTTAAATAGACTTCCCTGAGGCAGAAATGGGGATGATGAGCACTGGATGAAGCTTGGTGCTACTCTCCATGTTCTTGTATTCACACAAACCTGCTCCCCCTTTACTGGCTTGGTGCTGAGCAGTGTTTATGGGTTTTGCGTGGGGAACGTGGCAGGGCTCCAATTTATGCTGGACATCAGACCACAGGCTCTGTCTTTGCAAGTCTCTTTATCTAGATTGATGAATGCAAGCTTCAGAAAGAGTATTTCAGCAGCCTCGTATGAGGGGCATTACTCACTGCTGCCTTGGTGCCTAGAAAGAGCCATCAATTTTTGTAAAGCAGACAGTCATAACCTTAGAAGAGAGGCAGCCAGACTCACTGACCCTGAGCTTTTTTCTCTTTCTGAATCCACAGCTCCAACGAGACCAGTGGGGGTTTGAACTTTAAAGGAATGCAGGATCATGCCAATTAGGAGACTGTAATAACCAATCTAGAGCCAACCTTCATTCCCCCAGACAATCCATACTGGCATCCACTGCTAATGGAGACAAGTGCTGGACTGCTGAGCTTCCCTGGATCATCTCAAAGATGCAGTGCAACATCCAGCTGCTGTGGTGACAAAGAACTGCACATCTGGATCTTCTGTGGCACATCTGGAAACCTATGAAAGCAGGAATATAACATCTTTAGGTTTTTTTCTCCCATAAATCCCCATCTGAGAAGCATTTAAGCCATGATTCTCATCACTAACCCATCTAACTTTCTAAAACAAGAAGATATATAATAAACAAGGAGGTCAGAAGAAAGAAACCAGTGAAGTTTTACAACTGAAAAAACATAATTAAAATGCTTTTAGAAAAATACTAAATATACATGCAGTGCTTTTGTATAAGCAGTTGTTTGACAGCATTCTTAAACTAAGTGTGATCACTAAAAGCAACACTGAAATTACGGAGCAAATACATGGGACTGAAGTGGGTTTCATGACAACACCAGGGAAGAAAAACTAAAGATGTTGGTCAGAATGACAGGATTTTGTTTAAGAACACATGTACTGCTTTGTAGCTTGGAAAAGAAAAATTGATTTTCCAGACACTGCTATAAAACATGCCAAGAAACAAGTGTAAACCAAAGAAAGCACAAGCTATAACTAGATAACAAAGCATCTACAATTTTCCATGTATGCCCATTTACGGGAGGACAAAATTACCCTATACTTAACTTTGCTCCCTCTGTCACAGGTCAAAAGACAAGAAACATTTATAGAAAGCAGAATTGAGCATTAAAACTCATGGGCATAGAGAATTATCAACAGGGCTGAGTTGATGAGAAATTTGGGACCAGCATCCAAATGACTTGCTTGGTTCTGAGCAACAACCACGGTGCAGTAACCCCTGAGAGCCCAGGGCTGGAGCCTGATGTGTTGTGAAAACGAGGAGGGAAAGGAAATCTCCTCTTGGATGGAAACTCCATTCTGACCCCTGAGGCTGACTAGCAACTGCTGGCAGAGAATATGCTTATGCTAAAATATTTAGAGTCTATTTATTATTACGAGGCAGGACAGGTACATATCAGTGACCTTTCACTGAGCTCGAAAGAACTGCAATGATAGATTCTTATATAAATTCAGATTGCATTGTTCAATAATCTTTTTAAAGCATATTTTTTTAACTCATGCTACAAGTTATACAGCCAGATAAATATACATGACCCATACATATCAAAGGGAAACCTCAGAGAAGCAAGCAATTGCTACAAAAATGCAATAGGAACAGGCATTGGGCCAAAATGTCCATGGCATTATGTTCTATGTAACCAAAGGTTGAAGGATTATTAAGAAAATAATTCCATTTGTATTAAATGTATCCTGCTTGGTTAATTCTTTTGGGTTGTTTAATCGTGCTTTCCAAAACTGCACTGACTCAGTCCATCAGTCATGGCTTAATGCCATCTTGACATGTTTGCTTTCATTAGCCTGCTGATTCATTTCACATCTTATGCATCGTTGTTTTTTCTTTTCCTTTTTCTTTGATTCTTAAATTTCAGTAAATATATCAGACTCACATAAGATCTTGTCAAGAGGTTGAAAATTCAGTGCTAGGAGCTGAATTTATCATTCTTGGCTGGCTCTGGAGCCAAGATCTGCAATGACAGATCCCCACGTGTGGCCCAGCCCGGAGGCAGCAGGAGAAAGGCCCTTTCCAGACTACCTGTGAGGTGAACATCCATCCTCCTGGGTGTGAAAGGCAACAGGCAAGTGCCTGGAAGAAACTGCAGGAAGAGAAGGGGTGTATCTGGCATCAGCTCTCCCTGGAAAACCAAAGGGATGGCCCATCAGTGCTGAGTGAAGCTGAAGGTAATAAAAGAAAGGTATTTGTGAACAGTTGGTCAGCCTGGGAAGCAAAATGCCCCATGTCCTGTTTCACAGAACACGAGTAGCTATCACATTCTCACAAAGCTTTATCTTCCTGCAGTGGTAGGCATCACGTAATGTGCATTTCCATGGATCTGCCCTCCAAGGAAGGAATACCCTAGAGATCAGACAGGACTGGACACAGTCACCTGAACAGCTGTGCCTCCTAAGGGATGCTGAAATGATGTTAAATGAGAAACCAAACATCCATCTGTTTAAAAACCCAAACATCCACCTAGCTCACGTGCTCCCTGCAGGGATGGTTCTGGTGCATATCTGTCCCAGACCTGGGCACTGGTATCAATCCCAGCATCCTCCCTCAAAGGGAGACAAAATCCATCTTGACTCATCCACTCAAGCCAGGTCCCAAGCCCAGGTGCTGGCAGCGGATAAGCATCACCAGCAGAACAGCAGGTGCTGGGACAGATATTTCCTTTGCTTCCTGTGCTCTGGACTTGCAGGTTATCTCAGTGTGCAGAGCAAAGCTGAGCAAACCCTGCAAGTTCTTTCAAAAAAAAAGGAGGAGTAGATGCTATTATTGGTGTCCTATTGTAGTTGTAATAAAGAAGTCTACTTCTTCAGCTAATTTATTGCTGGTTCTCCCTGAAACAACAAATATCTCAGACTGCTTCTGTGAAAACAGTCAGTGAGGAGCTGCCTGGCATCATGTGAAGGTTACACCTCCCCCAGCTAATGCTAGGATTTGAAACCACATGGCAGTTCTCAGGGAAATCACAAGGATTTGTTACACTGCCATGAGGACTGCAGGACCGTGAACCGGTACATTACAGTAAACCATAAATATACTATATTAATCCATGATAGACACAAAGCTGCAGTTTTAAATGTTTTGATAACATTTTATAAAAATAAAAATGAAATAACAATAGAAGGTTAAGGAGCTCCACTTCCAGTCCCATATGGTACATGGACCCGTGTTTACTCCTTGCCTACAGAGTCAGTAAGGTGAATAGTTTACAGGACAGATGTGATGCTTAAGGACAAGGTTGAGTGGTGGACTTGGCAGTGTTTGGTTTATGGTTGGACTCGATGATCTTAAAGGTCTTTTCCAACCTAAATGATTCTAGGATTCTAGGATTATTCCCCAAA
Source organism: Caprimulgus europaeus (assembly GCA_907165065.1). The sequence goes on from OU015541.1 coordinate 8,253,330, forward strand.
AGTGTAGGAACATCAGGCTCACCTGCTCTGATCAACAGCTTGAAGGCCTTCACTTTACCAATATAAAAGAAGATACTAAAAAAATACAATTAACTGATTTTATTTTATAAAATTGCATAACTGGCTTATCCTGTCTTTGCTGAGTTTTTCATACAGACTAAAAGCTTCAAAGATAATAAGGTTGAAAAGAATTGGGGAAACTGCTACTTCCTTATTTCAGTATGGATCAAACATTGTGATACATTCCCCACCCAGAGTTTATTTTTTATCTGGATTTTTCAACATTGGTATGACCTCATGCCTTGATGAAGTAAAAAATCTCAAAACAGAAGAACCTTCTGTGTATTTTCATTAGCCCAGACCACTAATACTATCAATGTAAGTCTGTCAGTCACCCAAGAGGTGAAGCTTCTGAATGTTCCTAATTAATGCAGAAGCATAAATTCCATTTCAGAAATGACTTTGTTACATACAGTCAGTATTTTCAAGTTATCTAGGCCCTTACAGAAGCAGACAGAAATATACTGGAGCTTTCTAAGGTATCTACCAATTCCATTACATACAAAATTATATTCAAGTTATTTCCCTAATGGTAAAGGGGATGCTGACTTGAGCTGCTGCTGTTCTATTCTGCAAAACTGGTTTTCAAAATGGTTGATAAACTGTTCTTAATTTTGATGCTAGCCAAAAACATGGCACATAATTCCACTTAATTTAATTTCAATTGACTTGACTATCGTTATCAAAGCAAGTGCGATAGCACATGCACATTTCAGGAGAAGCTGGAAAAACAAACATGATGCAGAAAAAAGAGCATGATGATCTGATGAAAATCACCAGATCTCACCAGGGATGAGGAGAAAGGCTCAGTAAGAGCTGCACAGGGTGGAGGAAGCTCTAAAATGAATTCAGTGAGAGTGTGATTATTGATGATTCAGTTGCAATAAACTTTCTCAGCCAAATCTCTGAGCAGTATTTGAAAGCACTGAAGTGAGAAAAATGCCAGAATTCAAAAGAGCACCAAATTGTAGCAGGCTGGACACCACAGAGTTTAAAAATAGGTTGCTAGATCCTGCTGAATCTACTGCTTTGAGGTATTGCTCATGTGGAGTGTTATCATCTGCTCCACTCTGTTTTCAGCCACACAGCATCCTTCCCTGCCTCTCTAACCCTCCCCTGCGCTACTGCAGCCAAGCAAGAGAGGGTTTTGCACCCTGGAGGGGTTGTGAGGCGCTGGCTGGTGAAAGGGAGTTAATGGATTTTACAGCATTTGCAGATGTACACAGATAACCAGATAGACCAGGCTCAATTTTCAAACTGTCCCTTGAATTAACGAGTATCACTCGTGAGAATATGCAATCACAAAACACAGCTTTTGAATTCAGAGTAAATCAATAATGCAACTGAAATGGTAGTATTAGCCCAATTAATAATTCACAAGTGCCCATAAAAATGTTTAAGATTATTTTTATCAGTACATCAGACATGCAAACCACTCCAGTGGGTAACACTCACATCTGATTCCCGATGTGGAAATACCTCACGGCTTCCAGGATCACATGGTATAGAATTAAAATGTTAAGCATATTCTCTTCCCAGGGGAACACTGATGCCTTTCATTATTCCAGTTTTATATTCATTTTTAATCCTTTCCACATCATTTCTCAAGCTAATAGCTCCTCTATTACATATAGCCTTAGTAACTACTAAGAGCAGTGAGGGCTTAATACAGTAATGGTTCTGGACACATCCATTTCCCAGACATAAAGGACTTCAGTGGCACAGTTACCTGAGGTCTTTCATTTTTAATACAAGTGATTTCAAGCAAAAAGGAAAGAATTGCTTCTGACATATGATACCTATTCAGCACAAATATTTGAAACTGTGGGCTTTCCCTGGCATTTACCTGAACCCTTTGAAGCTGTACCTAGACTAGGGGCACCAGAAATATATGCTCTCTATTTTCACCTCAGGAGAAATGTGAATATAGCACATAAAACTACTTCTGGCTGTATTATTTAGCAACATGGTCAAATAGGAGTTGTTAAAGAAGTGTTTTACTGAGCAACACCAATGTGTGATGACTAAATAAGAGGCTAAATAATTTTTGTCATGTCATACAAGTATAAAAAATGCTTATTGTCCTATTAGCCAAATATTCATCAGCCCCCCCTCTGCCCCAAACTAAATCTACCTACTAGATGCTCCAGATTGTGAGCCTGAACGGGTCTGGGTACACGTACATGGGAAACAGACAATGCATGTTCAGAATAAGACACAAACATTCCTATATTTGCCATCACTTCTACTCCTTCTGCAGGTGACTGAATAAAATACATGTTCGTGTGACAGATCCTTCATCTAAAAGGCAATATGTACATGCCTGCTGTAAGTATCTTACAATTGCACCATGGGCCCAGGAGTAAGGGCTTTGATCTTTCACATATTCAAGCACATGTTTTAGTTAAACACCTGCATCACCTCATTAGTTCAACGGGAAAAAATCTGCATCGCAGTGTATTTCAGTGGCTGCATGCACAGGTACTGAGGCATTAAATTTAGCAATGCTGGTGTGCTTGCATTTTTGTAATCATCTTTTCAGGGAGAAAAAGGGTTTATGATGGCCTTCAATCCTGGCCCACAATACCTCATCACGGCAGAAAGGAGGAGGAATGGATCTCAACCAGTGTAAAAAGCACTCCCAAGGCTGTTCCTGCTGGTGGGCATCTGCACAGAGGTGGCTGGAGGGCAGGGAGCTCCCAGAGGAACAGCCACTGCATAAGCAGCAAAGCCATTGCACCTTGGGTAGGGACGTTTCTGGGACACACCAAATGTGCCTCTGATCTGATCTGAGATGCTCAGAATCTCCTGAATGAGACACTTTCAGAACTCAGACGTGTGGAACTGCTCCGTTCACAGCCTGGGGATCTCAGATTTGTTTTGTACAACCTTTTGCATAAACACAGAGATGGAATACAAGACATTGTAAGTTTCTTGCTTTAGACCTAGTAGTGCTAACAAGCTATAAATAGGATAAATCAGAATTCATAGAAAGATTTCTGGAAACCCACTTAAAAATCTGAACCATATTTGTTTTATTTCAGTTTACCTTATACAGCACTAAATAAACAAAGATTGCACAGAATGCATGTAATCTGCAGCACCACCTAAATCAGTCTTCTTCATTTGCATGTTTTACTTTAAACTTCTGAGATTTATTTTTATGCAGAAAAAAAATAAATGTTACTTTCATTCTCGTTAAGCCCATTTTTATACTTTTCTGTGATAAATTATTCTTTTAGTTTGGAGTCTAAAAAAGAGACTGAAAAGCTATTTTCTACAGGCTGAAACTTCATTGTCAAAGTAAAATGAAATCATCCAGTTCTATAAATCTAGAGGTTTTTTGTAAGTATAAATTATCTAAAGAAATTCTGGTGGAGCTGTTGCTCCAAACCAGTGCAGCAGGTAGTGATGGTAACAAGACTCACAATGACAGAACCACGCAGAGATAATTTAGCATACATATCTTTTTATTATTGCTATTTGAAATGTCCCTGGTCTCTATAGCAGCACCACTGTGGATAAATATTTCCCTTCTTTCCTTTCCTTCTGTAGGTAAATTTACATTTTTCTCTTTAGATAGCAACTATCATACTAGACACTAACTGTAATATGTGGACCAAATTCATCCTGGAGTGAAACTTTCATCTTACAAAAGGTTTAGTCAGGGAAGTATTGGATTAAGTAAAATTAAGTGAAACTAATTCTGTTATTATTCTGCTTAATCAGAAAGTGCTACAGGCATAAGAAAAACAAAATCTATGAGCCAGAAAGACGAGATTCTAACACCAGATATTCTGAACTTGGGGACAATGTGGTCCAACATTCATTTCTCCAAGTGTGTTTTGTAATTTACCTCACTTGGACCTAAGCTGGAAGATAAGATTTTGAAGAATTTGGGCCTTGTGATGTTGTACTGCTCCAAACATTATGTGGTGTTTCATGTCTCCTTCTTGCTCAATATATTATCCCTTTGGCATCCTGCCACCTTTGTCATAACTGATTATAATTTCAGTTTGATGAAAAACTTTGGACAGACTGCTCTGAGTCATGGCAGGGAGCAACTGTATTCATTCTAAAGGTTTAATTTATGCCTGCCAAACTTTAGGCCTACAGTGCACTGAAAAAGGATTCAAAGAAATTACTCCTGTTAAAATGTGCTATGGCTCAAGAGCCAGTCTTGTTTTCTTTGTTTTGTTCTGTAAATAAATTAAACAATAAGAGAATTCTGTATTGAAGAGGGGTGCAGGTAACTCTGGGACTGATGTGATGAGTATCTCAAAATAAGTGTTATTTACTGGAGAGGATTTTCAGGTAGTATTAGGAAAGGGTTAAAAATGCAATAAACTCTGCACATGGCAGTCCACTAGTAAGCTGGGCTACAGGAGAGCAGTAAGAAATCTACCCTGTGAGCACTCACAGGGAACACAACAGGTCTTCCTCTAGAATATATGTCATCAGGAGCTGCAACTATCCAGACAGCATGGAAAAAAATTGGAAAGATTTTTCTGCCCAAAGTAGCAAGAATGAGTACCCATGGTAGAAGTGATGCTAAAAACTTGGAGCATTGGAGGACGGATCTCAAAATCTGGGGGCAACAGAGCAGGTGGGACTGGGCTATGGGATGAACAAGGAAGGAATTCTCTTACAGAGAGGACCAGGCAGGTCCCAGCCCCTCATAGTGCATTAGGGCTGCAACTCTATGTACAGATAAGACCATCACATCAGCTTTTAAGGAATAGCTCATGCTCCCAGCAGGAGACACAAGCATTTTCCAGAAATTAGAAAAGCTATCTGTACACTCAGGATGAACTCACACTCTTACTGCAGCAAATAATCATTCCTGACCACAATACAGCGTCAGACAGGGAAGTTTGTTAGGCAAGTTTTTAACAAGTTATTATGTGATGGCTTTCAGAAAATAGATAATTGGATGTATCTCCAGGTCACTGACTAAGTAGTGCTACTTTCAGCTAGAGAGGAAAAAAACAACTGTAATTTCTGTAATTAAAATTAAAATCAGTATATACTCAACCTTCTTCTAACAGACCACAAGCCCATAACAACAAGCATTTGTCAACTGTACAATTACAACACTGAAATTTGATCTACAAACCAATCTCCTGGGCAGTGTATCAGCAACTCAATCCAGATAAGCATGGCTGATCCCTGGAAGCAGAACAATCATGTTACACAGAGCTCCCAGGAGAGACAGTGCTATCCACCAAACCTCTCCACACATTGTCGAAGGCTTCGCTGAGCTGGCAACCGAGCAGCCAAAACCCTGTCCTGTCCCACGGCAGCAGCACATTTTGCAGGAGGAGATGGAGATTTCTATTTGTTGAACAAAGGGAAAGTCAGGATATCATGGTGTTCCATCCCAGACACCGCTTGAAACCTGATTAATTAAACAAATCTGCTGTTAGCCAGATGCAGTCTCCACTGAGCTGTTCTAAAGTGTACCAAGCTCCACAAACATGACTTGCTCCTTTTGGCCTTTGAGTACAGCTCCACTCCATAAAGGGTTGCAGCATGAATATCATAATCTTAATGCTACCTTAAAAGTGCTTGTCTTCATATAAACATGGCTAACAGGATTTATACCAGAGCCTGGAAGAGAACTGGACCCAACCATTCCATCAGCTTTCGGTGTTCAGAAAGCCATGGACATCCTGTAACGTTCTTGTTGTGTTTATTTTGGTAGATAAGTCTAACAGAATGCCAAAGATGAGGGAAAATAAACCTAATCTTCCCTTTGCTGGAGATAATCAGCTTCAAGGTCTCACCTCCACCGTATTTCAAAGAAGGCAGCTCTAGAAACTGACTCTCCATGTGCTGCTTGTCTTGCTGTAACTGTGTTAGCCTGTGAAATCCTTGCAGAAATGCCCATACAGCTTTTAGTGGGAACACAATTAAACTGCTGAGGAAATGTTTACACTGATCTAATTTATTCCTTTTCCTATTCTGCTGTAAAGAGAGCTTGGACCACGCTAACATGCCTACACCAATTTTCTAAGGTACTGATGACTGTAAAGCCATAAACCGAGAGGAAAGAGATTGCAAAATAAATGCAAACAGAATCCAGTACAAAACACCCGTAGGTATATCCATAAAAATAACTGACTGAATTAATTATTAAAGTAATTTTATATACTCGACACTACAAATTGCAAAACTACCTAAGTGACTCCAAAACATCCCCAGTGAAGCACTTTTGAAAATCCCATACTGCAATTACACTCTGTTTTACATCTCCTGGACATTAAGCACTTTTCATGAGAGGACAGTTAAGGCACTTACCGAAATAGAGTAGATGGTATCTCTCCAACACACACCGTGCTCGAGTGCCCATTTTCCAATTAAGTTGGTGCATTGGAGTTTTATCTAGCTGTCTGACAGAAAAAGAGTAACTGCCAAGAACTCATTAATATCTTTTTATCAATGTACTAACTGCTAAACCAAGATTTGATTAGCAACGCCATTGGACATTGCTGTAGTTATGACAGTATTGCGGAGATCATATAGAAACCAAAAAGTGTGGAGATTTTTCTTATCTTTGTAAAAAATAAAATAAATCTTTATCTTCTGTAGTACTAGAATGCCTGCAGATAGAGGGAAGTAGAATGACCTTAAGCTGTATTTTTCCTACAGAGGAACTATCCATTTGTGAGTTATTTCAACAGATTTGTCAGGACAGTGCCATTCTCACTGTTTTATGAGAGAAATAACAAATGCTAACATTGTTCTTCAATTCCCAACATCCCCGAGAACCAACAGAGAACTCAGTTGTTCAGTGCACACACACCCCAAATCCTCTCCTTTGCCAGATTAAACACAGAAATGGCATAAAGGACAGATTTCTTTGGCTCATGCTAGAAAAGTACTCTTCTTTATTTTTACTGTGGCAGCCTCTAGGAGCCACAGCAGTGGATCCAATCCTCACTGTATGAGGACAAACAGAATTAAGAGTGTTAATTAAACCACAAGATGCTTAAAACCTAAGCCAAAATACACGCCAAATAAGAAAGAACTACGATAATCTGTGAACTTCCATTCCGTCCACACGGTGCCAAAAGACGTCAGCAAAAGCTATGAATGCTGCAATACTTAAAGAGCAAGAGAGACAAAAAGCCCCAGAGTCTATTTGAGATCCTGCTCAAGATACATCTGTGACCCCACACCAGTTTTCATTGAAACTAAGGGAGCTTTGACATTAATTTCAAGGGGAAAAACAAGCAAAAAGTTGCCATGACCAAACTCCAGAAGTAAGCAACCGAAGTCTGCTGCCTAGAAGGGCTCCTAGCAGGAAGCTGGAGCTGTGCACAATTATAACCAAACAGGAAATGTCAGGAAATAATATTTATTTTTAGATAAATCCGTGAGTTTCAAAAGTTCAGTAAATGTGAATGACTAATGCATAGTCAACCACCAATGAAGAACCTGATTTTATTCTTATGATTTCTACAAGAATTATTTTTAGAGCAACATTTCATAAACTTAATAAGAAGGAAAAGAATCTTATTAGCCAGAAAGCTGGTCTACATTTTGTGGCAATTTTGCTCTAAGCAAGACATACAGCTGAACAATAATTAGCTATAATAACTACATTATCCATGTCTTGCTTCTTGTATATGAGGTTCCATTTTTGAATTACAAGAATTACACATTGTCTTAACTTTGAATTTATCTACCCACTACCACTGATTCTTTCACATGCTAGGAAAACCAAACCTCTCCTTGAGATTTCCTGACTGGATTCTACTGCATTTTCTTTTTTTAACTGTTAATAATTTCAGCAGCTATTGATTCATAATGAGATTAAATTAATAATCTGAATTTAGCAAAAGAGATGTTAAAGATCACCATAGAGCCACGAAAGTATATGGGAGATTTACTTATTAATTTAGAAGTAGAAGAGTATTCTGGCACCATATATTTAAAAACAAACAAACAAACAAAAACCCAACAAGAGTAACCCACAGGGAAGTTTTGGAAGCAGGTTCAAAAGTATTTATTTAGGGCTACTTACAGATAAAATTTAACTAGTTCCTTTATTAGTAAAATGTAATCCCAGAAAGGGGACTACAGAGAGGTTACTTACTACATGCAGCTGGGGATCTAGCTACAAGGTTAAATAATTTTTTAAATATTTTTAAAATATTTTAGATGAATGCAAATTACTCTAAATAGATATTCCTTTGATGGGACAAACATATACAGTGTTACATATATATGTAATATGTTACATTAATATGTTACATTAATATACAGATTAATGACTATACCTTCCATGGGGCATTTTCACTAAGAAAGGAAAATAGACAGACTTTCCCTAGACTTCTCAGAGCAGATCTGTGTAAGCTACAAGCACAACACCCCACCTGCAGCTCCTCATTCCCCGTGTGCAGACAGCACCCATGCAAGCACCAAAAGACCCTTGGGACAGGAGAGTCACAGTCCTCTTGTGGAAACAAAATCCTCTGCAAGCTAGACTTCTATTGCAATATCAAGCACCTGCCTTAACTTCAGCAACAATTAAAATTAAAAATAATCATTTGAGTACAAGCAGAAGGGTCAAATGGCTGGTCCGTTATTTTCCTATTCAAATAAGATCTGTTATCAGTAGGACCCACAAGCCAAAAAGACAGTGTTTATAAAACATATTGTAAAGTGTGCATATGAGTGAAATTTGTACCAGCTATGTTACATATAATATGTTACATTAATATACAGATTAATGACTACGCCTTCCATGGGGCATTTTGTACCAGCCAGGCAGTCCGAGTCCTCCATGACTGCGCTCTCACCTAGGGACGGTATTCTGAGCTTCAACACATCACAAGGTTATGTGTGTGGGAATTCCATGGTGCTGCAAGACAAAAGAATAGAGGGTATCAGAAAGAAGCTCTCTGCTAAAGTATCTGCAGCAAAGCTGATGGGTGCACTGTCACCTGACATGGACCCAGACACTGCTGTGTCAGGCAGGTGCTGCAGCAGCTATGCAGCAAGTAGGCAGAGCTCACCCTATTCCCACCACTCCGGAGGTCATTCTTTCCGAGGGATGCCAAATCAGCCAGTGAAGCTCCTCAGGAAAAATGGCTTTGCTCAGAGAGAACAAAAATATCCCAGTCTGGCTCTGACTTTAGGGGACTGCTTTAAATTTTCATTAGAGATGTGGAATTGCACTGAGCCACGAGAAGCAGAACAGTGGATGGTCAAAAGCATCACCCATAGAGTCAAACTGCATTACCCCCCCCCCCAGATTCATTGTTTTCCACTGTCAAATATTTGCCTTTTCTTTTTTTTCTACAGAGCTTCAACCACTCATAAAGTCTTTTAACCAAAAGTGCACAGCACAACTTGAAACATGTAATCAAACATTCACTCACGCTCCGATGTATTTAACAAGCAGAGTACAGACACAAAGACACAGCAAGATGCTGTTCGTGACCAACAAAGCCAATGACATCCTGATTTCACCACTGCACGCAACAAATCAAGCACACTGACTGTTTGTACACTACCATGTCTCCTCTGAGCACAAAGTTACCCCTTGTGCGCCCAGAGACGGGAAATTCCCATGCAAGTGGCCAGTCAGATACTTGCACCATTGTTTGGGACTGTCATTACAGTAATGACTCTGCTACACACAGGATGATCTACAAGTCCCACTGAGCCTGGGAGCTCATTCAGGGCCTATTTTACAGTTTATTCTCCAGATGGCTCCCTTTCTAAAAGGAAGAGTTCCAGAGGTGAACATGTGCATTTTTTTTTTGCTATTGAAAATGTTCTGCGTTCGCAGACACAAGAGTCAAAACCGCTGAGGGACAGCAAGCAGAGGCTGTGCAGTCATTCACTGATGTTGCAGAGTTCATACAGGAACTCAGCTCTCTGCCCTGCCTCCCAGTGTCCTGTCCACTGCTTACTGGTGCAATTGCACGCGCAGTCGTGCTGCTGGGAGAGCAAATTGAGTGCAGACCCATCGCTGCGTTGTGCAGAACAAGGCTGCCTGCGTGGGCCCAAGAGTTATGCTCATTCCTGCCAGTTACCTGCTTGCTTAAACAATACAAATTCCCTCGGTTCTAATTTACTGGGTAAAATCTGAAAGGATGAGGTTCCTCTGGATGAGAATCTTAAGGATTAAGCCTTTGTTAAGTATTGTGTTTATTTGCAGAAATACTGCAATGTAAATAATCTCAGTTGTACTGTATGCCCACACCTTTTTGGAACAGCAATTACGGTAGTCATGCATGATGGTTTTTTCTTTTATATGTCAAAATTATTTTTAAAACTGCAACACAAAATACATTATTGTACAAATCAAAAGTATTATGACTAAGACAACTATTTCACATCCACTGAATGTATCACGAGCACTAAAAATTGACTGAACTAGAAAAAGAAATGTAATGGAAGTTCATCTCATCTTCTCCACTATATCTTCAAACAGATGTGAGTGCCTGAAAACTGTGTGCCTGGTCACCTCCGGTGACATTTTGACAGTTTGAGGGATCTATCATCAGGGAACAACCGGTAAATTTAGTTTGGCTTTAAGGACTCTCTCCTCCTTGGAGTGTTTCATAACACAGGTTCTGTTTTTAAAGCAGGACCATTTGGCCTCTCTGTTTCTTTTTCCTTCCCATGACAGACAGAAATTCAAAAGGGCTGAGAGTAAGAGGTTGTTTATTTGAGAGACTCCCATTCAAATTGAAAAATATCAAATTAAGGGACTGGCTGACCCCAGATCTCTCTTGTTTCTTTGCAGAGGACTTGGAGTCCAACACCCTGGAATTTCACCATGAAGTAAATCCAAGAAACTAGCTCTAGAGAAATGAAGGATAGTAATATGGCTGTTCAGCTATGAGTTTATCCAATGAAGAGGGAAACAGGCAGCACAAAGAGACACTATTTCTTTTGGAGAAGATACCATGTAATATCCTGGATATTCTTGTTCCCTCTTCAGAGTCTACTCACAGCCCAAAAATCTTCATGGGTGAAGGTGAGATGGAGACAGGCAGCCTGCACTGCTGTGCTCTTTGTAGCCTGTAGATTGCTCCATTTGTCACAGAGGTGGTACACGTGTTTTTCCTGCTGTGCCTTGCCCATAAGGAGTGAACTGCAATCCGATGGGTGGGATGAAATGGGTGGTGTGATGAAAGCCATGGTTGTGTGCTACTGTGGGAGCCCATGGGAGCTGGATGCCATGCGCCTTCTCCAGCCAAGGGAATGAGAGAGCCCCTGCAGTGAGCTCCAGGGGAGCTCTCCTTCCCAGACCAAGCAAAGCACAGGTAAGGTCAGTTGGGACCAAAACTTACCAACCTGGTGTCCACATCAGCAAGGTCTACAAAGCTCCAACAATGCCTACTGGTAATTGCCTGGTAGAATTCATATTTACATCAGTTAGATTCAAAACCACATTCCTAGACCCACATGTAAACTATATCGAATACACCCACATCTTTTTCAGTGCCTGAACATAGGAGAGGAATGATGATTTTCTTTGACTAATCTGAGGCAGATGCAGTAATGAAGTATTTAAGAGCATTATCCATTCTTACTCATAAAGCTGAACAATACTGATGGTTAAGCACATGCTTGGAAAGACATTTCTCAGATCCTTGCAAGGCTCTTTTCAGTTCAGCAATCTGAGAAGAAAAAAGTGATATGTTTTTGGAAGCCTGCCAGAGCCATGATAAATAATACACTGTCCCTGATATTTTCAATACAGCAGTTCCCTGAAACTCATTTCAGCCAAAGAGCCTTCCTCTCCTGTAAACACTGGTCTTGTTGGTACACAATACAAATTAATTATTTAAACACAGTTGAAGTACTGCATTTTACCAAACTTTTTGGAATATAAGTATTTTTAAAGCTGGTTCTCTGATTATGTACCACACAGTAGCAGTTACTTGCCTAAGAAGAAAAGTAATTCAAAGTGACAAGAGTCACCTGTGTGCAGAAATTCTCCTGTTTACCCTTTGCTAGTGTGTTAACTACACATTCAGATTAGGCAGGAGTTATGCAAAATATGCAAAATTTATGCATGCATAGGTTCCTCTCCTCACTCATGCAATTATAAGCTTTTCCAAGGTTGGATGCAACCTGAATTGGAGTAGAGGGCTGCACAGCCAAGCACTTGAGAGATATGATTAAGTTTAGGAACAAACACTGCACAGGCCAAACTCAAACCTTGTGAGGCTGTTCAAGTACATCTCTATACACCTCTACTTGTTTAAATTAAAAGGAGTTTTCTGCACAACTGTGCTCCTGACTTCTTTCTGTTTTCCAGTTTTAGATCCTGTTCATTTCCTAATTTCTTTGTAGAGGAAGAGTTTATGCTGATTCTGTTTTCATGGCCACCAATGTATCGTACATACAAACCCCATTTTTCAGCACAGCAGCCCAGAGGTACCAGTCACACACGATCCAGCCAAAGGAGTATTCCAAACAGTTACCAGCGTATCTGCAGTGAGGATATGGGGGAGGCTGGCAGCATGAGGTACTGGAGTAAAATTTCAAGTGTCTGTAAATTAATTTTAGTCACATTGGCCACCTTGCAAACACAAACATAACATCTACAGAGCTGCAGATGGAGGAGGTGTGTGTTACTCTTCACTCCTTCAAAGCCACAACTAACACGATACAGACAGGCAGAAGCTCATGCGGGAGTTCTCCCGAATCACTTTCAGCAAGAACAAACAGAAGCAGAACAGGAGAAAAGCCTGGTTCTGCCCGTGCACAAGCACAAACACAAAACTCACAGAAAACTGTACAAAGAACAAAGCCAAAGGAAAGCTTTTTTCCAAACACAAATGTCTGAGGATTTGTTTAACGATTAAAGATGACAGGAAGATGTCTAAATTTAATCTCTCTGCTGCAGACCCTCTGACCCTCTGGAACCCCTCTGACCACATGTGGGCATCACTGCCCTGAGATTCCTCTTACAGTGACTCCAGCTTTGAGTCACCCATTGAGACAGACACAGTTTATTCGTGTACCTTAAAGTGGGTAACAACCTTTGGTCAGATGCACCTCAACTGGCAACAAAGGGAGCATAAGGTAATTAAATTGACACATTTACCTCAAGCAGGGCAAGTGAGGAAATCTTTAGTGTTCCTTGGGAAAAGGCACCAAAACCAAATACACCACTGCTGTGGAGAGCAGGGTTCACCTGCTACACGTACCCAAGGGGGCACTGAGAGCTTTGAGACACGCTTGGAACAGCGATTCTGAGGCTTTTAGCCAATTTCTTCTGGTTGGCAGAGCACTTCACCACACCGGGGAACTGCAGTAGAGATGAGCAATGCTGCAGTGCAAGTGTGCATCTGTGTGGCTGGGAGGGACACATCCCAAACCTGGGCATGTAAAAACTGTGTGGATCATGTTTTGAAGGCACACTGAAGGTTTATCCCCATGGAAGGAGGCAGTTCAATATGTGAGGAGCACAGAAATACAGGAAAGCAGATTGTTGTGTCTAGTCCCCTGCTACTGCAACCCTGTAAGATAACACTTTTGGATCTAAGCACCTCTGCAAATTCTAGCAAAAGACAAATTGATATTTTAACTGGGTTATTTGTAATAAAACTCAGGGACACGTTTTGAAGCTTCATCCATGGGAATGTGCACTATAACAGCACTGTATTAAGAGTAATGGAGCTATTCACAACAAAAGACATGAGAAGAGCAAGCAACAAAAATGCCCACATAGGCCATAAATCAGCAAAGAAGTGTATGACCGTGCAGTGACAAGAGAATTGGGTCCACCTGCAGCCAGCATGCAGTCTGCTTACCTTGAGGGGACAGATGTCCCCTCACAGCAGTCACCTTGAACTCCTCAGGGGAAGCTGACAATGTCAGTAGTATTTCAAACAGCAATTACCATCGAAACACAGAATCATTCGGGCTGGAAGAGACTTCAGGAGGTCTCTAGTCCAGCTTCCTGCACCAGGCAGGGTCACCTATGAGAGCAGAACAGGTTGCTCAGGGCTTAATCCAACTGGCTTCTGAAAACCCCCATGGATGGAAGCAGCACAAGCCCTCTGGGCTGCTCCACTGCTTCACTGTCCTGATGGAAAAGACTTTTTTTTTTTACTCTCTTGTTTCACTTTATGTCTCTCATCTCCTGTACTCTTGCCATGCACCACTGTGAAGAGCCTGGGTCTGTCTTTCTGATAATCTTCTTATTGACATTGGAAGCTATTAGGTCTCCTCGAAGCCTGCCCTTCTCCAGGCAGCACAAGCCCAGTTCACTCAGTCTCTCTACAAAGCATGTGCTCCATCCACTGACCATCTTGGTAGCCTCTGTTAAACACTCCAGATTATGGATGTTTTTCCTGTCCTGAGTGCCCAAAACTGGATGCAGTATTCTAGAAGTCATCTAAAGAGTGCCAAGGAAAGGCAAGTAATCACATCTCTTGATTTGCTGGCTAAGCTCCTGGTGCTACATCCCAGGATGCTGTTGGCCTTCTTTGCTGCCAAGGCACATTGCTGGCTCATTCAGCTTGTGGTCTACCAAGACCCCCAAGCCCTTTACAGGAGAGTTGCTGAATACCACCATGCCCAGCATCCCATCAAACATCTGTTTTCTGAAATCAGATGAACTGGTGTGTAGAGTGAAACAAGAGGTCCCACTACTGCCCACAGCTTGAGAATTTCAGAGCAAGCCATGATCATGACCTTAATCTTCAGCCACCTAAAGCCCCTCTTTCCCAGTAGGACTGTCACATTGAAAGGGCTGATAGAGCTGAAGACACAAATGCTTGCTGCTTCCTTTCCTGTGAATGGTGCTAATGACTAAGTGGTTGCACTCTCACTCCCCTTAACAGTCTGTACCCACTACCAAAATCATAACTATAGGTACCATTTTCTTCCTATAATAGCAGAAATCAGGTACAAATGGAACTGGGTATAAACAAAAATAAAGGGAGATATTTCCTTCTTAAAGGAATTCCCTTGAGTTCAGTGTGAGAAAACCAGACAGAGACAGTATCATGGGTTTTGACATGTTCTTTTTTTGAGACCTTTTTGAACCCCTATACAACAGTAGTCTGTGCTATCTACTTTCAGCCCAAAATTTTGCATAGACACTACATAGCATCTTTAAAAGATAAAAGCATTAAGTTTTCTAAGACCAGATGAATAATTTGCCATCCATTATTTATTCAGAGTTTTGCCTTTATCTCTGTTTACAGAGTTTTTCTCAAACAGATGGTATTTTTGTAATGTACTCATTAGTTTAAATTTTCTGATTAATAACTTCTGTGAATAACCCTTGATCTGCAGTTTGGTTTTGAAAACTCTCACCTTTCAGCCATGTAGATATTTAAGTTCTATTTTATAAGAAATGAATGTAGCCTCCTGCCTCTTTGGAAAGTGAGAGGTGAAAGGTGCTGTGAAGTTGAAATACCTTGTTTTGCTGGCAGCACTGCTCCTGACTGCAGAATGATGCTGGAATTACCTGCAAAAGGCAGAGAAATGATAGAGCAAGATTTCAATGTCAACAATCAAAGGAATAGAAGGAAGAGCAGCCACAGGCTGCAAAAGTAATGAAAGTGGGATTAAAATCTTTCTCTGTGACAATGCTAATTCCTCAAGCAGCACAAAGTAGTAGATTTACTCTGGGAATCCTCAGCCAGCTCGCTGTGCAGTCAGCTTACCACTACAGGAAAACTGCTAGTGCACTACCTGTTCTCTTCAAGGGCATGAGTCACTTTTGTTTTTCACATTAATTCTGTGCTCATGAGGATGCAGGCAAGACATGCCTGAGGAGTAAAGATCTCCATTTGCCAGAACAG
This sequence comes from Caprimulgus europaeus, assembly GCA_907165065.1. The sequence goes on from OU015541.1 coordinate 8,269,184, forward strand.
ATTTAATATTGGCCTCAGCCAATGATCTCGCATCTGACTTTTTATTTCTTATATCAATGTCAATGAAGTCCTTGACCTCACCCAAACCTGCCAACCAAGTGTCCAAATGAGGTGGTTATTTCTTCAGTGAGGACCAAGCAAGTTCCAGGACATTTATATTGACAGTAGCTGATAAGTAGTAACAATTTGCAATTATTGCTCAAAACTGGATTTGAGAACTGCTCACTTGCAATGGATAGTTCCTTCTCAGCTCACTGTTTGTCTCCATGAGCTGCTCTTGGTCTCCAGGTGTTAGTGAGATACTGATCCAAATAGCGTAGTCTGGTGTGATTTATTAAATAGCAAACCCACTGCATTAATCATATGGGGTGGCAATGAGTTCTCCTTTTGTGACATGCTGCTGTGCCTCTTCCTGCAAGGACAGGTGTGCCTTGTTGGAGAGTCAGCAATCATAGAATACAGGCTGGTAAATGTTTGAGAAGATCACTGAAACCCTCCCCTGCCCTGCGGCATGATCATGTATGCTACAGCCAGTCCTGATAGCTGTTTATCTAACATTTTCTTTAAACCTTCACTGAACAGCTTTACAACGTCCTTAGATTCCAGCTACTCACACAGTAATAGTCTTGTTTGGTTTGTTTGGTTTTTTTCCTGATACCTAAAGTAATCTCCCTAATTGCACTTTAGTAAATTGCTTCTTATCCTACCATTGGCAGCCACAGGACAAGTGTTTATTGACATCTTTATAAATGTGTTTATACATTTGAAGACAGTTGCCATGTCCTTACATTGTGTTTTCTTTTCCAGATCAAATAATCAAATTCCATCTTTCCTCACAGCTTACATTTCCTAATCCTCTTCCAGTTTTGGTTGCCATTCTCCTGTCTTGTTTGCCTACATCTTTCCTGAAGAGTAAGTGTAATGCTTGAAACTGGATAGAGTGCTTCAGCCAAGTCTGACTAGTGCTAAACACAACAGAAATAACACCCTCTGATGTCTTACATATGATCCTCCTGTTTCTAGAGCTCAGAGCAACACGACTATTTTTTATCACTGCACAGTCTACAATCCATTATAATCCCAAAATTCTCTCCTGCAGTATTTTTGCCTAACTAATAGACCTCATTTGACATGTGATATTCCTTCCTCTGTGGCATACTACACAATTTTTCTTCTAGAATTTTATTGTGTTGAGTTCAGGCTGGGTCTGCAGTGTATCAGAGTCATTTCAAATCTCAGCCTTGCACTCTGCGGTTGGAATCACTGCAAATGCTACAAACCGCCCTCCGTTCCATCACCCAAGCTATTACAGAAGACACTGAACAAAACTGTTCCCAGACAATTCCCTGGGAGACCCTACTGGATGTTTCCTTCCTCTTTGACAGCAATTACCAACAAAGGCTTTTAAAACACAGGCTTTCATTAACAAGATTATTACAGACAAGATTATACAGAAGTGAAACTCTTTGCACATGGCACTGTGGTCAGTGAAACCCGTTACCTCCCTTCTGCACATCTAAAGGCTGAGAGCCGTGCTAAGAAACCTTTCCAAAGTCAAATAAAAATGATATGCAACATGAGGGAAAAAGAAAAGCAAGTTGCCCACAGCCAGAGTGGCTGACAGCCCTCTACACAACTGCTGTTTAACAACTACAGTTGAGGAATATCAGCATGACTATCTCTGTGTGCCCACACAATTCTGAACCACAGTCCAATTTAGTTTAGAAAAAAGAGGTATTTTGCTAAAATTACCACAGTATAGGCTTTTCATTTGTATTACCATAGCAACAAAGGACTTTACTCAAAATGAGACCCCCTCACACTGCTTTGGGTGAAGTGTAGCATGCCCAAAATAAGAGCCAGCCCCCATCCCACTGAACTTAGAGGTGACTGTCCCCATCCTGCATCAAGGTGCAGGAAAGGTTCATCTGCAGGAAACTCCCTCCAAGAGCAGTGCCTAAGAAAAATCAAGAGGCCAAAAGTGTAACACTGTACCTAGTGGGGGAAACAGCACACGGGATGGGAGTGGTTTGCACTTAAGTCTGTGATGAAGCTTAAGATGCTGGTGTTTCCTTAACCCTGGCAGCAAGGTTTAATTCACTGCTTTAAAACTGAGATTAAATCCACACAGAGTAACTTCCACCCAGATGTCAAACAAATTTCATTAAGAAGTAGCTATATCAAATGCTCTCGAAATCTCTGAGCATCAGTAATCCCAGTGTGTTGTCACTGTAGCTGTGGATGAGGGAGGGGAGATATGATTTATGCTTTTTAATGCCACTTCTCTAATTAATAAATAAATAAATCGATAGATAGACAGATAAATAAATAAGTATTATTACCACGGAGCAGGACAAGCACCAGAAGTTTTACAGAGGATGCGAGCAGCCCGGGATGCCACCTGCGGGCAGCCTGTCCCGCAGAGCGCTGTTTGGGGGCGGCGGGCGGACCCCTTGGCCCGCAGCACCGCGGGCGCGCAGCAGGTGCGGGCTGATGCTCGGCGGGGCGGGCACGGCGCGGCCCGGCGCCCTCGCGGTACCAGCCGGCTGTTCCTCCACGGGGGAAGAGGCTGCTGCGGAGGAGAGCGCCGGGAGCTCCTCCTCCTCCCCTGTCCCCGCGGCAGGTCAGCCCGGGCCCGCGGGCGAACGGAGATTCCGCACAAACCACCGCCGCTGCCGGGCGCACAGCCGCGCGGGGCGGGCCGCGGGCTTTCCGCAGGGTGCGCAGCGCCCAGCTCCGCCTCTCCGCCCGCCGCACCATGCGGAGGGTCGGGGCCCCGCCGCCTCCCCCGCGCCCGCCCGCCCCGCACAGGCGGCCGTCCCCGCAGAGCGCAGTAGCGCGGTCCGCACAGCCCGGCGCCTCCGCCGACCCCACACTGCGGGGCTCCCGGCGGCCGCGCTCGCTGCCCGGCTCCGCGGACAACTTGCAGGCAAGTTTCCGGGGAACTTTCCTGCCCGGAGCGGCGGGGCTGCGCGGCGGGGAGCCGCGGGGCTGCGGGTATCGCTCCGTGCAGGGAGCAGAGCCTGGCCGCCGCCGCCGCCCGGGTGGGGCTTCCCTCGGGATCCCGCCGTACGGCCCCAGAGGGGTGGGTGGGTGGGTTTTGCGTGGCGGGGGGGCGGGGGCCGTGCGAGTCGGTGCAGGGGTTGCAGCAACAGGTTTTCTCCCGCAGCAGGGATGGAAGAGAGGGACTGTCCCCCCTTGCCGTCATCTCTTCCCGACAGCGGGCTGCCCGTGCTGCCGGCAGCGGGAGGTGGGCGGCTGCTGAACGGGACCGGTCGGCTCGCTCCTGGCTTTCTCCTGTCCGGTCGCGGAGGTGGCTGACGGCTGTCGAGGCTGATCCATCGGGCTCGGTTGGTGATGCTCGGTCTTCCCCTTCCCGGCTCTCCCTCTCCCCGAGTCCTGTGTCTGCACGGTGCAGTATGGAGGCTTGCGTTTCCAATTTCTTCTTCTTCTTCGCCTGATCTGAAGGTCCTTTATAGCTTTAATTTTTAAATAATTAAGAGTTGTCTTTTATATTTATCTATTTACTGACTTCTGTGCGTTGGCAACTAACATAAAGTTAACTATTCTTGATAGGCAATGTGTTTCTGGCAGATTTTCTTTCACTGGAAAAGACTTGAGGGGGGGGGGGACGACCACACACGCATAAAATAACTCTTCCATGACTATATATCGCTTCATTTCAGTAGCAAAATATGTATCTATATAAATAAATGACAAATTATTTATTTTTTAAAAAGACATTTAAGAGATTGTTTTGAATCTGACATTAACATTTGTTGACATAACTGTATTTCACAGCACAATAATAACTATAGTTATTAGTTCTAATGTATTTCAGAACATTCTCCTGGGATATAAGTTATCTGCAAAGTTATTTCACTTCTGATTGTTATTGGCAGAATAAGGCTCAGCTTTATAAAACCAAACACTGAGTAACATATTTGTCATAATTCAGTTTGTAGGCTGTCATAAGATGCCAAAAACTGTAACACTGTCCAGATCAAGGAGCGCAATATACAGACATGTGCATATTTTTTCAGATTATATGTTTTTTCAGGGTAGTTTTGCTTCATACTATACATTGACCTTTATAAGTGTTACCTTGATTTCTCTGGACGTTCACTTTGGAAGCAGAGTTGAAGTTTGAGATTGGTTCTTACTACATAAAGAGCTGCATGAGTATAGCTTAAAGTATTTAAGGAGGGTACCCTGACAGTGTTGATACAGTATGGAAATCATGTGTCAGAAGACAGCTGAATTTAACACTGCTTGAAAATACTGTTTATTTTAACTAAGAAAAGAATAGAGGAGGAATGATCACTAAACTGTAAAGCAGTTCCTTAAGGAATTCTTTCCAAAAAAATCACTGTATTCATATTCAACCTGCACTGAAATCACAAACTTTTTTTTTTCCAACTTAATTTACAAATAGTAAAAGGAAACAGAGACAAGTTCCAGGCACTGGAATTGATAGAAGAGTCTGAGGGGGAGTTATGCCTCTGCCTTGCACGCTTGTTATCATCCAGGCGCAACTTTGAATTGTCTGCATCACGGAGCAGTATCAGGACTCCTTGCAGGAGCTCTGATTACATCAGAGATGCACTGCAGAATTCAAAATACTGCAGAGGACACTGGAGGGGGAAACGACATTTGCAGTGGAATTTTAGCATGTTCCTCATGATTTCTATTTCTTTCCCTCAGAAGGGCATCTTTAATAATTCTTTCCCCCTTGTCTAGGAGTCTGGCACCCTTCCTGAATTTCTGCTGAAAGTAAGGGCAATACATATTTCTAATTTGATTTCTTCACCAGGCATAATGGATAAGAATATCATCTTGTGCAAGACAGATTTTTGAAAAGATGTTATATCTTGTTTCACATGCACACCACACCAGAGTCACCAAGAGCCCTTGCTATGGGTCACTTATTCTGTATTACCACAGTTTCTAGAAACCAGAACAACGATCAGGATTGTATAATGTGGTAAGAGACAACTCTTGCCCCAGTAAGCTTACAAACAAAATAGGAAACGATGCTTAAGAGTGAAGTGATTTGCACAAGATGAGAACACTTGATCAGCAGAGGAGCTGGAAAGATGAACTGGGCTTCACTAACTCCCAAGCATTCTCAAAGGGCAGAATACTCTCTCGGACAAGGAGGGATTTACAGCATATCCTTAAAGTTCATCTTGTTTAATTGTTGGGAAAATTGTTGCTATATCTGACCTTATATTCCAGCGTGGTGTCGTTAATCCTTAACGCATTTCTTCCAGCCATCTCCAGTGTCATCAGTCTGCAATGTATGAACAAAACAGTGTGCTTGGTTTTTAAGCTCAACAGCAAGAAAACTATTCCATTAATTAGATCTCTACCATCTTAAAGCAGTACTGACCATCATTCTGTAGAAGTACCTTCCAAAGGAAAACAAGAAACAAACAGAGAAATGTATGGGTTTATTTTTCTCCTTCGTCTATTCCTTCAGGTCAGGCCATCTTTCCTATTGTCCTTTATTTCCTCCTCTTCTTCGCCCTTAGATATGGTGCTATATGTATCTGAGGCAAAGAACAGGTAAATAACACATGAATGATGTCAAATACTATAGCTGCCTATGTGGGATCTGTGGGCTTTCCAGTTCTGGTTATGGAGAAAGAAGGAGCCACCTTTTATAACTGCAGTCATTCAGTGTGTTACACAAGGGATTAATTTGTCCAATTTATTGTCTTGCACAGGTTGGGAAGCTGGAAGCAAAGAAAGAAATTATTTTTTCTATGCTCTGTTGTTTCACATTTGGTGCCTCAGGGTTACAGCGTGTGTCTGACACACACAGAGCATTTACGTTTCCCTCTTCCCATTTCTTCCCTTTGTGTCAACAATGGATGTGGTGGGAGATCAAACCAGTGACAGAGATGAGCTGCCTCCTCATTTTTCCTGGCTGAGATTCAGAGGATAAATTGTTGCTAACCAACATCATCTGGTATTACAGAAGGGAAAAGAGTTAACAGCTCTCATTTATCCATAGTCTTATATCAGTCATAATCTTTATTCTCTTTGGGCCAGCCCTGCCTTAGACATAGTTAAGGCAGAGAGGAAAACACTTGTTTCTAAATAAAACAACACTTGCTCTAAAAAAAGGAGCCCTACATAAATATACATCAGGTAGCCCTGTTTTCCCACATCAAACCTATAGCTTGAACTCCCAGGGCCATTACTTCTACTTATGGTATCTTGGAAATGCTTTAACAGAAGAGCAGCTCTGAGGTCATTAGGAGTGCTTCACGTGGTGGGACTGTATGTCAGGGTAATGGCAAGTTCAGCTGTCTGTTAACTTCCTCTGTTCAACATGCTCTAGCTAGCACTCTCTGTGCCAGCTATCACTCTCCTCAGATCCCTTCGTTATCCGAGTCCTGCAGCTTTTCCAGTGGGCAATGGCAGAGTACCATCATCTGTCATGAAGCTCCACTGATAATCCAGTATTGGCTAGAATTTCCTAGAATGTGACTTCTTAATACAATTACATTTTGTGTTAATGTTCCTTTCGGGGGGAAAAAATATACTTTCAGTTCAGTAGGTCATCACTCAGTTTTTCTTGAGGCAAGAGACAAACTGAAATTGATTGGAAGTTTATTTGAGTGCAGGTCTGCAGGATTTTGTCATTGTTTGCACTCAGAATTGCCCATCACATGCCCTGGGGATTTCCAGAGTCATAACTCTGGAGCAAAGACAGAGCAACTCAGCAATACAAGCAAGTATGTAGTGATAAGGCACCAGAAACTACACACAGTTAAGATTTTGGCATGGAGAATAGATTACTTGCCAAATAGCTGTTCTCAAGTCACTAGCAATAGTGATAGAGATCCCACTTTGTGACAGAAGCAAGATGACAAAGCTCACCTCTTCACTTACCTCAGGTCAGAAAATAGCACTGCAGCTCTTGGAAGATCTGAATCACATCTTGTCCATTCTTGTAGGCTTTCTTTATCTGTATGCCCTAAAGGTAAGTAAATTAATGATTTCCTTTTGTACTAAAGAGGATTACAGGTCAGGAATCAGGAAATACCGCTCCATCCAAAGCTCACCTGCGGCCACCTCTTTGTAAGAGTATGCAAGGAACTGCTCTGGTCAGGGTAATCCCTTTGGGAAGTTTAGGAGCAGGACTGAGATAGTGTTTTATTGAAAGCAGCATTGTAAGTCCTCTTGCAGCAAGGAAAGCCTGTTTCTCTTGAACGGAAGTGCAGCTGTGTTTTGAGTACTTTGCTGTTGTGTACTCATGGGTTTTTCTTCTATAATAGGTATGTACACTATTGATGTGGTTTGTAAACCCCAGCTTCTGAAAAGGACAGTTCTGTGTTTAAGGAAGTCACCCTAGCAGGGTATATACATCCCCAGGGTGCATTATCAAAGCGGAGGTAAGTACAGCCAGGAAAAGCACAAAACTACATACTGCTACTGAGGGCAATCAGTTGTAATATTTATTATTTTCCTGTGAACTCAAGGCTAGAAAGTCAGAATACTTGTGCATAATTAGTATCTATTTATTGTACAATTTATTTAATAAATAAATACTCTTATCAAATGAAACCCAGTAACTCCACACATCAAGCTGTAGCTGACTGTGCAGATGGAAGATCTAGAGGCACTACTGTACAACTCTTCTGTGTACGAGCAGACTTTCAGTCTGACTTTTAAAATGCAGTGAGGTAGGGAGGCAAAAAGTTTAACATTTCTAGTAGTTGCTTTTTTTATACCCATTTGAACTCTGTGGCCACTTCATTCTGCAGACTTTACAGTAGTGTTGTGTGAGCAGCATTTGAACATGAATTTCAAAGTCATCATAAGAAGTTTTTGGTTTTCTTTAATCAGAGGTGAAGGCAGTCAGCTTGGCTCTCAGCAACTGTTCAATTCATTGTAAGGACAAAGACCTATTACTGCATATGGGGTGTCAGTTATAACTGTACTATTCCAATGTTTGTCTAGAATCATGTATTTCTTGACAATCTTTTGTAAATGAGGCCATAAAAAGGGAGCTGCCATGTCATTAAATGTATATAAACTTTATACAAACATTTTATGTGATCCTCAATATAAGTGATTTTATTTTTTCAAAATTGTTTCCCTATGGCCTTTTAGAAATTAGTCTTGTACTAACAGGTTTTTTAGAAGTATGTATTTACTGAATACCTGACTTCTGATTCTTTCTATATACTTCATGGGTACTAAAATACTTATGTGTAACAGTTAAATAAAATATGCTATTTCCTTTTCTACAAAACACACTTGAATTCTGTGTTCTTATGTGATACTGTCATAATTTTTATCCTTCTGTTCTGAACCAGGAATATCCTGCCACATCCAGGAATTATTCCTGGTTTCCCTCTCTATTCACTGGGAACTGAAACCTCTCTATCTGAGAGAGGAGACACCCCCAGTATGACAAATACGCCGAGCAGAGCACCTGAACAAGGGAGCAGCCTTTGACAGAGTCAGTTCTACCCAGCTGGACAAACCCAGGGTCACCAGAAAGGTCTTCTGACCATACTCAGCCACTACTGTTTTCTTTCCAATTGTTTTTATCAGCCATAGATGTTTTTGAGCTCAAATCACTACATTTGTTCCAAATTTGGAAACAACCTCTCATTCACTCACCCCATATATCCATTTTTTGTTCCAGAAGACAGTTGCAGAAGTAGCGAAGTGATGCAAAGTTACCTTCCAAGATGACTCTTCTACCTGGAGAAAATTCCGACTATGACTATAGTGCCCTGAGCTGTGCTTCAGATACTTCCTTCAACCACACATTCTTTCCAGAAACAGAAACCCTTAAAGGAGTCTTTTACCAAAGAGCCAAGCTAATCCACCCTCAAGAGGATCTCCTGAAAGGCTTTCACCCTGACGATCGCAAGCATCATATTATTATAAACGTCGGGGGCATTAAGTATCTGCTCCCGTGGACCACGCTTGATGAATTCCCACTGACACGTTTGGGACAACTAAAATTTTGTAATAATTTTGATGACATTCTAAACATCTGTGATGATTACGATGTGACATGTAATGAATTCTTTTTTGACCGGAACCCAGGGGCATTCAGGACAATCCTGACCTTTCTGCGGGTTGGAAAACTTCGGCTCTTGCGTGAGATGTGTGCACTGTCTTTCCAGGAGGAGCTGCTCTACTGGGGAATTGAGGAAGACAACTTGGACTGGTGTTGTAAAAGGAGATATCTGCAAAAAATGGAGGAGTTTACAGAAATAAATGAACGGGAGGATGACCTCATAGAAAACGAAACAACAGGTGAAACAGTAGAGGAGACAAAAATTGGCTTGTGCATGAAAAAGTTGCAAGACATGGTGGAAAGGCCCCAGTCTGGCCTCCCTGGAAAGGTGTTTGCTTGTTTGTCTGTTTTATTTGTAACTATTACAGCAGTGAACTTATCCATCAGCACCATGCCTGACCTGAGGGAGGAGGAGGAAAAGGTAAGTTAGCTTTTTGGGATGGAAAATGGTATGTGCTGGGAAGAGCAGAACAAGTACAACGTGTGGTGGTATTGACTTCAATGGGGATTTTGCAGCTGTTTTTAGAGGGGGAAGAATAACACAAAGAATATTTGAAATCTTACATGACTGTGCTCAATTACTTGTGAGAGAATTAATCTCATCAAGTTTTATGTCCAAAGAAAATTTTGTTACTGTGCACTCTTCTGTACAACTGTATATTACCTTGTTAAGCTTTCCATTTGCCATTTAGAAATCCTGAAATTACCAAGCAGTATCTTCTGTGGAATAAGTAGTTCCTTTCTAAGTTTTGCATTTAACTTGTTCCAGTTTGTCAATGTGTTTCCCCATAGCAACAGCTTCAATTCCTTTAATATTTTGGGTTTTTAAAAAAACAACACAGAAACCTCTCTTCCTGTCACCGTACCAACTAAAACAGTTATTATCCAGTGCCGATTACAAACTCCTCCTCTTTCCTGCAGGGTGAGTGTTCCCAGATGTGCTACAATATTTTCATTGTGGAGTCTGTCTGTGTGGCATGGTTTTCCCTGGAGTTCCTGCTAAGATTCATCCAGGCAAAGAGCAAGTTTGCATTTTTGCGGAGACCATTAACCCTGATAGACATAATAGCCATTCTGCCATATTACATCACTTTGCTAGTAGACACCACTTCAGTGGGCTATAAAAAGCCCAGCTCTGGGAGCATCTACCTGGACAAAGTAGGTCTGGTCCTCCGTATTCTCCGTGCCTTGAGGATCCTGTACGTCATGCGGCTGGCCAGGCACTCGCTGGGGCTGCAGACGCTGGGGCTGACCGCTCGCAGGTGCACCCGGGAGTTTGGTCTCTTGCTGCTCTTCCTCTGCGTGGCCATCGCACTGTTTGCACCGCTCCTGTACGTCATTGAGAACGAGATGGCAGACTCACAGGAGTTTACCAGCATCCCCGCATGCTACTGGTGGGCTGTCATCACCATGACCACCGTAGGCTACGGAGATATGGTTCCCAGAAGCATTCCGGGTCAAGTGGTGGCACTAAGCAGCATACTGAGTGGCATCCTCCTCATGGCATTCCCAGTCACCTCCATCTTCCACACGTTTTCACGCTCCTACATTGAGCTAAAGCAAGAACAGGAAAGAGTAATGTACAGGAGAGCACAGTTCTTATTAAAAACAAAGTCTCAGATAAGCAATGCGTCACAAGGGAGTGATATTTTATTCCCCAGTATCTCTTCTGAGACTAGGGACAATGAGTGAAATTTAAGTTACCATTTCTCCTGATGTCAAATAATGTTTTGTTGTATCAGTTTCCGTCTTTTAATTTGCTTTGGAAGCATTTTACATAGGTAACTCTCATATTAAAATGAAAAAAAGGAGCTATTAACCAGGAACTGATGTGGTTTAAGTCTATTATTATGCTGTTTCTTCCCCCTGCCCTCCAATATAACGTTTAGGACTGATCTTCACAGAGATCATACAGTGGGATTTTAGGAATTCAAAGTTCTCTGACAACAACAAAAAAAAAGAACAATATATAATTATGTACTTGACAGGCTGTTTTGCCATTTGTAATACACATTTTTCCAACCAAATCACAATGTATATAGTCATTACACAGGCTGCCATTTTTTCTTGTTCTTCTTGTATATAAATAATGTAAATACAACAAAATGAATGGCTAAGTTCTCTCCCAGTAAAACGCCTTAAAGCGTAATGGAAATAACTGCAGATGTTTGTCCCATTGTGCTCTTAAAAAAAACATTAAGTAACATTTGTCATTCACAGCAGCATCTGTACATTTCTTTGCAAGTCACCCCTAAACATACCAGAAAAGAAGAATCGAGCTGTTCATATCGTAGACTTGCTAAAGATGTAAATGCTTAGAGCTCACCAGCTTCAACATTTAATTGAAGTTACAGTGTTGGTCCTTTGTCATTGAATGCAGTATTCCCAGGAACAAAGTCTTTGAGTTTTGTAGCATTTAATATTATTATCAAGAGGTGACTAGCTGCAAATCAAATGAAATATGCATGATGAGATGCCAGTCATTCCCTACCATCTGTTTCCATGTGTTTAATTTACTGTTTCCAGGGGACACCCTACCATTACTTGGCAAATTGACGCTGCAGCAACCCATTCACATTCAGCATTTGGTTCTTTAAAAGGAGCAGAAAATATATGGTCGTGGGAAGTTGCCAATGAGGAAAAAAATAAAATATCATTTGAGTCATAGAGTAGGGGGGTACTGACAGCTTTATACTTTACTGTCCTCAATCATGAGGGACTTAAGATTTAATTAACTATACCTTTGCCATCATTACACACATCATAGTAATGGAGAAAATTTTAAATAGCAAATGAAAAAGCAATTAAGGTCCCAAAACACAACCATGTATTCTTCATCCACACATTTGTCTGGGTCTAGGTTCTCCTGCTGAAGTCAGGGGGAGCACATGGGGCAGTGAGACACTTGGGCTTGGCACAGGATTCTGTGGAGATTAATGTCAGACCTCCCATTTATTTTAGAGGGAATCAGACTGGCTTGGACAGCAGCTCAGGAGAAAGACTCCAGAAGTTTAAAAAAAAATGTGCTTAGAGGTAAAGAAAAACTAATCCTAAGAGTTGCACCATTTTTCCCCTCTTCTTTAGTAAATTTACTTATTAGCAATTAAGAGCTAGGGAAACTTAGAAGTTCCCATTACCTTCACCAACACTTCTCTATCTTAATTTTCAGAAATACTATTGCTTATTGGCATTTCTGGAGCAGGTTGCTAGAAATGCCAGAACACACTATGGTTTTGAGATTTAAATTAAGGACACAAACATTGTCCTTTCAAAAAAGGTAGAATTTGTTCATCAGCCTATGCTGTTTGGCCAAGCCAACACTACAATATTTTTCTTTCCAAATGTCTTTGAAATACAATTTGAAGATGTTCTGATACACTTGTTCTTGAAGAAGAATCCCAAAACTTTTTAAAATGCATTTTACAAATAATTAGGGCTCTAGCATTCCTCAGTAGGTAAATACACCTATGGAGCAGTACTGCAGAGCACTAAATATCCAGTTTAAACTCTTGGCAGTTATTTATGTGCAGAGCTACGAATGTAACCAGCTTTTCACTCTTGTTGTTCAGCTTTAATTGGAGTTGGACAAAAACCAGGAACATCATGACAAAAAAGGGACACATTTTCCATCCAAAATACTCCTAATTTCAAAACTGTTTGATCATCTGTAGCATTGGCTTCAACACAAGTGCTATACATCCTTCTACCTTTGTGTCAGCATTCATTATAAAAAGAACTGGTAATTAGATTAGTCCTGGGAGCAACAGTTGCTTATCTAAGAATGTGTTTGACAGCCTGAGCCATAAATAAGAAGCCATAAGTGAATATAAGGAGAAACCAAGACTTACTAAATAAAACCTAAGTTTATTTCTATATTATGCCAGCTAATAAATGCTGAGGGTCCATCAATTTTCTTATTGTCATTACATTAAGTTAATGCTCATTTATTTCATATATCACTTTATTTTTTATCCCAAAATTATAGCTTGAAGTCCTTGTCCATTTAAAAAAAAAATCATCCTGAAGTTGGGTGTTGGCTGAGCAAACCTGTGAAAGCATCTTGCCTGTTGCAAGTTCTGCCTAAGCCAGGAATAAATAAACCATCCAGGATGTACCCTGATGTAATTTTGTACTTGGCAACACATTACTTGTGAGCATATCAACGTTCTAGTATGAATCACTGTAACAAACTTGCTTATGTTTTACAGGAGGTAATACATACTGTAGTCCTTGTGCTAAATAAATCCAGCTATACATCTTAAGAGCACAACATTAGAATGAAACCCACATGCTTTCATCATTAGAATGAAGCACATGCTGTGTTCCAGCTTTTACTGTGAAGGCTGAAGGTTTAAGATGATTATGCCTCTTTACAGTAATATTATCTGAATTTTTAGTCATGAAAATTATGGATTGATTCAAAAGCTGTTTCGAGTGACACAGCTGACAGCTACCAAGTCAGCTGTCACTCCTTTTTTGCACTTTAACAGCATGTACAGTCAACAAGAAAGTTCCAATAAAAACACTTTATGCTTTTATGAAGTCAAAGAATTGTTTGAATTGCCACGGATAAAGTGGTGCATGTCTCCAGGAGAGACAGGCTTGCATTGCTGTTTATATTATCTTCTATATACTGCAGTAATATGTACACTATGAATTCAAACAGCAGTAGCTGTATTAATTTTTATTAATAAAATGTTAGGCTCTCCTTTCATTTTCACGTGCTCCTTATGGTGTAGAAAGACTGTCACACGTGCTATAGGCATGCTTGAAAACCTGGGGCCAATATGATTAGTGAGCAGCAGCTGAGGGAGAATCTGGGCTATGAGCATCACTAGCTAAAGCAGGCTGGCTGTAAAAGAAAGCATTTATTAGGAAACAAAATTATCCCAGTATACAAAAACCTAGGTACCAATTCAGCAGCTTGAATAGCAAAACCTCTTTCTTGTGTGTTGTCCCAAGAATCACCATCACAGGTACCGAACTGTTCATTGGGACGTAACTTTAAAATATTTTTAACTATTTATCCAAATAATCTAACAGGTTCAGAAAAGAGCAGGAAGGACCTGTGGAGACTGAGAAAGAGAAAAATCCCTGATAAAAACAGAATTTCTGGGTAAGGTGGTATATTCAATTACTCAAAATCTTTCCATCCTCCTCCCTCAAAAACAGTAACAAAAGCAACAAAAATCATTTGGTGAGTGCAAACTGGTGAATGTACATCAGAGAACATAATTTACAAGGTGAACTGGAGTAATTTGTATCACACTAACACTCATTACAGGTCAAGGTCTTAGGGAAATTTCTCTTTAGGGAACATATAGGACTTGTCTCCATTTGTCCCTTCCCTGTATTTTTTCCAGTGTAATTCAGTACTCCAGATTTCCATAGTCAGAGGCTTTAGTAGTGTCACTGAATAGTCAGAGTCTTTAGCAATGCCCAATTAAACACTAAAAAAATCACGCAGAACTGAATCATGGATTTACACATCATCAGATGCACGTCTGGAAAGGAGAACTGGCATGCTCCATACATTCATGATGTGTGTGGGTGGAGTTTCACTGGGTATTCAGGCTGATGCAAAAGCAAAAATTTTTGCTGTAGAAGGTTCTCCTTCCTACTGCTGTAGCTTTCCTCTGTAACTAAAACCAAGGTTTCGTAGGAATCTCTGTGAACAAAGGCTTTCCACTCAAACAGCCCTTTAGGCTACAGACTGAGACTTGGGGTAAAAATTCACTTTCAGCACTTACCAAAGTGCCTGAAGTAGTGGCCTCATAGTCAGAAGATCTGAATCACCACTGGGAGATACACAGTCTTCTCTATTTTTTATTTTTTAATAGAAAGCACCTAGAATGAACTAGATCCCTAATTTAGGTGTCGCATTGAAAGGCCAACATTAGGACAGATGAATTGGAGTCTTATTCTTCCACTGCACAGAACCACCAATATTTACCAGCACTAACTCCACATTATTTGCCCTTTCTACATCTCAGTCATTCTACATGAGGACCAAGGAATATGAAGCAGCACAAAGAATCCAGGTCCAGAGAGGCCAGCTTGTTCTTAGTCAGGGTCAGTTTGAAACAGTAAGATAGTGGCAAATATAACAGTTCTTGGAAGCTCATCTCTGACTGTAAAATAGTTCTGTTCCATGGAATTACTGATTTTTTTTTTCCTTATATAAGAAAAAGACCAGTAAGTTAAAACAAGAGGAAAGGATCAGATATTTCTCATAACAAAGCTACAGAATTTCACATCCCTCTCATGGGTTTGCAACAGGCTGAAAACTGGACTGGATGCTCTTAAACCTACACAGATTTAATTGACTGTGTTTATCAGAAATAAATGAAGTGATAAATGTGAGTTTGAAGACTGGGACATCAATCTCTGCTCACAAGTCAGTCAGTGACATTAAACCCTAACCTGACCAGTTGACTCTAGCCTGGGTGTCAGAGAGTTTCACCATTTTCACATTAATCACTCGTTATTTTAATTGCCATCAGTATTTTTTACAATAGCACAATTTTTTACAATGGTCCATTTTTTTCTGTGCTAATAGTTCTGTTGGCTTCCTTATGCAAGATCTGACAGTTCATTTAGTGTCTCTTTATCCAAAAGATGATATCAAAAATACAGAAAAAGAGAAAAAAAAAAAAAAAGCCCCAAGTCCAATGCTTCCTGAGATGGTGGAACTCTGGTATCCCACAGGCACAGAGTGCAACCTACAGAAAC
Source organism: Caprimulgus europaeus (assembly GCA_907165065.1). Next base: position 8,284,968 of record OU015541.1, read on the forward strand.
CAGACAGAACAGAAAGCATGAAACTAGATTTAACAATAGTGGATTAACATCACCCCTGTCAACAAAAGTAAACTTCAAAAATTCTACTGCTAGAACAGAAAATGCTTAACACTAGATATACCCACTCACTCATTTACTGCTTCCTCTGTGGCATTTTAACAATCCCATTTCAGCATTACTAATGATCTCAGTGTTCCTAACATAGTAAAGATCGTATTAAAAAAAAGGTTTAGATCCAAAACTTCACTGAATCAATCCATCTCTGTGCATGTTCTGTCTTGTCTTTTAACATCAGAGTGTAAGTCCTTAGGACAGGATTCCTTGTTTGGTAGCAGTCAGTCACTATGTAAAATCATATACCACAAATAAAGATATATTCATGCACCACAAATAAAGTCACAGAAAACTTTGCCTGGCTGTCAAACTGAAAATGTTCAGAGTTTGGCCTATTAACAATAAAACTAGACCTTCCTCCCTTTTTGTTCATTGTTTTTCTTTGTTATTTTCCAACATCTCTTTTCTTCTGAAATACTCCCTAGAAATCACTAAAGATACTACAAATGCTATTAGCCCTGCCAGAAGCATGGTGAAGAAACTGCAGGATCATAATATCAGGGGATGTTTCTGCCCTCTCCAACAGGGCTTTTACTTTCTCTTTGCCTGCAGGAACTAATCCAAAAGCAAATGTCACTTGAACAGAAACAAAGTTCTGCCATAACTGGTAACACAGCAGGCCAATTAGGGTAATTAGAGCATATTTGCTACACTTTATAAATATTAATTTATTATCCCTGTAGCCCTTGTGGTATGAGTTGAACAGCCTTGTGCAACACAGAAGTCAGCTAGGGCACATAAAAACATGGAATGCTGTCAAGCTAAGGTTTCAGCCTCTCCCTTATCAGGTACCCTTTTTAATGACTGCAGTTTTGTAGCCATACTTAATTATGGTCATAATTTTATTCCTACTTTCATTGTGTGTCTAGGAAAACATGGCTGTAAACTACAATAATTAGCCTGCTCAAATTACTGACCTGGAATACAAGCACTTCCCAGCCATCATTTGGAGATTAGAATTTTTAAAAACCAAGGCCATTTGTTTCCAAAACTAGACAGCTCATTTTACAGCTCTCAGTCATGCAAGTAAAGTGGTTAGGAAATATAATAAATTTTATCCTTTCATTAAAGATAACAAAATCATTTAAACCATGCTGATCACAGGAACAAAGTTGTGTGGGCTAGCATAAGTTTCTATAGTTAATTATATATAGAAAGTAAGTTTTGACACAGAATTGCTGAATGATAGATTGAAATAATACTGCTCATTTTCATTAGTGTCACAAAGAAGCTGAGTGATATAATTCATAACTTTTTTCAGAACTTTTATAGTGGTCATAGTTCCCAGATCAACCAAGGAAAAGATGATTCAGTTTCATTCATAAATAAAAGCACATTTCAAGAAATCAAAGGAATACTATTCTCAAGCAAACCAGATCCACCACTGTGGAAGTGCAGGTATCTTTAACTTCGGAGAGGAATGTTTCTTGGGACAACCTGAGGGAAGTTAAGACTGCAAAGCATCACGTGGCACAGTAAGTGGGTGAAATTATCTTTTTAGTTAGGTGAAAGCAGAGAGCACAAATTCAGCATGGGCATCACAGGATGAAAACAAACATGATTTGATAGGAACAGGAAAGAGGCACCAGCAACAATAGCATGAGGTAAGGCTGGCATCCTCATCCCACCACACAGGCGTCTGTAAGCCCTGAAATTGTGTTAATAAAACTTTCCTCTTGATGGGACTTGTGTAAACCTGTAGACTCCTTGCTCTTCCACTGACAGCAGGAGCTCTGGCCCGCAGCTAAAGTACTTCAATCACTTGCACAGAACCATGATGCATATTTAAGATTTTTCATACTACTGAGATGCAAAGCCAAAGGGAGAGGTTTCCCTGTAGATCCAAATCTGTCTTTATTCGCTGTAGTTGAATATGATTGTATTTCTAATTATGAAAGTTAAGGTACTCAAAATGCATGACCAGCCACAGAAGATGCATTGACCAGTGCTGCCAGGAGAGTCAAGAGTTACTGAGAAACTCTATAAATCCAACCTGTGTGTCAGCGTTTGGGTAAAAAGCACAGTGTCACCAGGGGAGAGGAGAACATGCTGGATTCAAGGATCTTACATTGCCATCTACGGGCCTCTCCCGGCAGTTCCCACCTGAGTCCCGGAGCCCTGTCTGTCCTAAAGCATCCATCTGCACCCGTCGTCTTTACAAGGATGTCTAAATTTTTTTGAGAAATTGTTTTTTAAAATATAGAGGCAAATATTAAATCCCTTGCACTGCTTGGCTTCTGTGTATGTGGCCTCTCATTTGCCAGAGCAGGCTGTTAGATCTACAACGAAATCAGGATGAAGTTATCGTTACCTTAGTTTGTGTGCAGCACATTTTGACACTACATAAATACCGATTAAAAATATTAAAAATACCGATTAAAAATATTTATGTAGCATTTCTTTGGCTGGAATACTGGTAAGTGACATTTTTCAAAAGGCTAATGAAGCTTTATCTGACTAAAATCAACAAGCTTCAAAGAGGGAAAATGTCAACACCTCCATTGCTTGTACAAGAGCAGTTTGATAAATAACCAGTTATGACTTTATTTATAAAAGCAACAAAATCGGCTTCAAAGGAAAAAAAAAATCATTTAGTTATTTGCATCTGTGCAAGTGCTCAATGTTCAAGGAGTTTAGATGTGCCTTATCCAAACCCCTCATTCCCACTCTGCCAGCCCCAGTACTCCTGCTGTTGTGGGACCAGGAAATTTGTCATGACAAAAAATAATTAAGAATAGAAGATTCCCTGGCCAAGTTCACCCTGCAGTCACACAAAGTCCAAGGCCAAAGTCACTGAAGTGCCAAGGGAAAGCCTATGTCAGCACTGCTAAACAGTTAATAGTGAAACATCACTCAGTGAGGCACCTACCATCACCCAGGTGACTGGGCTCTAGCAGTGCTCAGCAGACTTTTCCCAGCCATCCCAAGCACCTCTAGTAAGCTGGGATCAACTATCCGGTAAAGGAGAGAGACATTTCTCTCCCTAACCACAGACAGAACTGGAATCTAAACCTTTATATGTTTAAAGTGGGAAGGTAACCCCATACAGAGCATCTTTTCTAGCACAAAAGATTAAATTGCTGCTTTTTCATTGCCGGAGGATCAATCTCTATTTCTCCAACTTACAACATATTTGTGAAGAAAGTGAAGCCATCACTGTGTTATGCTCAAAAGAGAAAAGAGCTGTCACTAAGCACTGTCTGATCTGCAGACAGGCACAGAATTTAACACAGTGGACAGGTCAAGCTCAATAGAAAGAGCAATCAACTCTGTGTCAATAAAGCAGCTGTGAATAACAGCAGGGACTGTTCAGAGCAACAGGCTGCTTGGCAAGTAAAAGTTAAGCCTTGTGGATCCCAAATGTTCTCACTAGGGTGTAAATTTGTAGCTCGAGGTGCTGCTCCATCTCTAGGACACTATCACCGGGAAGAAATCACCAGTTACTCCAGTAAGTATCAATGCAAGTTATCCAGTTGGATATTGGAAGGAGGAATGGATTTGTAGTTTCATCAATTCCCAGAATTACAGTGAGATCCAGCTCCTTAGAACAACTTGTTATTAGTATTACCTGAAACTAACAATGGGAAGACTAAAAGGAAGCTGGTTTAGAGTCCTGGAAATCTTCTGCTGCCCCAAGACAAGTCACAAAACTTTTTCCATTTGTTCAAGTTTAGCTACCACTGGAATATAGAATATTCAACAGCACCAGGGTGTTATAAATCAGTTTCCATCAATGTCTCCATTTTGAGTACCTGTGCAAAAAGTTAAAACCTTTGTTATTCTCAGCAATTGTCACATTATGCTAGTAGAATAATGGTTCTTTTTTTTTTTTCTTAGAAGAATGGTACATCAATGCTGCCATTGGTTTTAATCACAGTACAAAGGAAAAGGAAATGAAGAAGGAAACATAAGAACCTTCAAAATGATCAGTGTTGAAAAAGGCTAACAAGATGAGAACACTAACTTTAAGCTTGTCACTATGAAAACTGAAGAAGTGATTGAGGTAACTGCATCAAAGAAATAATTACAAGAAACTTCATCTCAGAAATAGTTCTTTGAATGGACTGCAATACAGCACTAAAAATGCTTTGAGAAGGAGGTTAACACTAATTAGGAGATGAGGAGGCCCCAGCAGAACTCTGGGCATAAAGCACAGGAAAAGAATTAAATTATTGTTTTAAAAATGTCAATATTCAGATATTCCTTGGATCAGTGGAGCAGGAAAGAATGATGGAAAGATGAGCATCAGAGTTCTGAGTGTTGAACATGCTGGTGCTTTCATCTGGAAGGCAGGAAAACCAGAAAGGCATAACAACACAAATTCAGTTTTAATAAATGGAAGGTGAAAAGGCAGCTATAGGGTGCTTTAATGAGTTCCAACCATTGTTACACCTGTTACCTCCTGCCACAACAGTAATAAAATAGAAACTGAGAGTGGAGTTTCAAAAAGATATTTGGAATGGACAATGGGCATGTCCTGGAAATGATTTCTGTGAATTCTACCTAGCACACGGTTCTATCACATCTGGAATCACCTGTGCTCTGGGTGTGCACAAACATACAGGCACATATAAATATATAGATTAAAATGCAAGTTTAAGCACCTTGATTTTTTAAGAGCCTCAAACCCTTACACTGTGAAGTCAGAAATCTATTTCACAAAATAAGAACTTCCTTTCCCTATTCATAAGCAGGTGAATGCCCACTTGTACAAGAGACTTCATTTCCCAGTCAAATATATAAGGAGCCATTTTACATTTGGAAATAACCTTTCTTTGCAAGCAGAGACTTGGTCTCCTAGCAACAGCATGGACACCTTGTGAACAAACTACAGATTACTTGCACAGAAGGGCCTCGTACCATGGGCATGGAGAAGCCACAGGAACAATCAGGTGCTGGTTTCTTTCTTCTGTGAGCAGCAGTGAAGGGTCAGGTCAGCAGAAGTCAACACACCCATCAGTGCCCCAGCGAGGGCAGGACTGTAGCTGAACCCATGCTCATTGTGTGGATGCTTCTGCCTACGCAGTCCTTCCAGTTCTTGGCTCTGGCTGCAGCTCCAGCCTGATTCTAGCTTTCAATAGATCCTATAATTTTACATAGCCCTGATGCAGAATAGGAATAGCTTCTTTTCTGGCTGGAAAACTTGTACTGCAATAGGACTAGACTGAATTAATATCAATTTGCTTTTCTGATAAGATTCATATGAGGTATCATTTGGGATGGAAGCTATTTTTTGTTCACAGCTACAATTTTTGTCATGAGCATGAAATATTAGAATTGCAAGTACTTCACAATAAAAAGAACAAGAGGTTGGAGCACCACCATCACACAGATATATTTCAGTTGGCTTTGACAGCCAGCTGAATCAATCATATGAAATACATTGTGAAGACAAGACTGAATTAACCCATTCAATGATAAAAGACTAGAGGACAAGCAAACAGGAGCCTTTTTTCTCTCCTGCTGTCAAGACCAGAACACACCAGTTGCTTTTCTGCTGCTACATGGAGATGATGAGGAGCGTGCAGCCGTACGGCTCAAGCTTCTGACTGCATAAAGACTGTCATGTATTTGCACTGTAAGTGACCAAGCATTTCTCATCGCTTCCAGCACAGCAGATGCAACATCCCACTGCCCTGTCCAAGTCACATAACCCATGAATTGGAGTTCTTAGAGCTCTTCTAGAACAACAAGCTTATTAAATTGCTTCCTGGGGATCTGGTCACTAGAATAAGATTTAAACACAACACACACAGGTCAGGGACTGGGGGGAAAGTGACTTCCCCAGGAGGAGTACAGCCAAAGATTAGCAGACGTTCTCGATTTCTTCTTGGTCTTTTGCTTTATTAATGAAATAATTACTTTTTTGGACATCTCTGAGTTAATTGAGGAGAAAGCTCTGGGAAATCTTTATGTCTCCTTCCTAACCACAGGCTCTAATGTACTACTTCTTTTCCTGCACTGTATTTATTTTCCCCATGAAGATTTTGAGGCTGCAGTGGAAGCTAAGCAGTGGTGCCAGTATATTTAACCAACAGTAACATAAACCACACAAGGTTAATACCACAAACCAGTATGTGTGTGTTTCCCTGTGGTTTACATCAATGTTTGCTCCAAATTGTGCCACTCTAATATGTGTTAATATTTTACATTCTCCCTCCTAGTCTTAACATAGGACAGTAAGGATGACCACAGCTTGCCCACCAGAAACTCACAGGACTGGTACTAACTCTGAGAAACTCCAGTTAGCCTTCACCCATAGTTATTGCTGCTTTTGACTGCTCTTTTCTTCTTCTTCTCACAGCTACCTCTTTAGTGATGCAACTGCTTTCTATTCAACTCTGCCATTTCAAAACTACTCAGTTATTTTCGACTGAAGCCCTGTAACCAAACAAAGCAGCACAGTGTGCATTTATCAAGCTTCTTGTACTGCTACAGGCTGACTCGGTTCCACCTTTCCCATTCAGCATGGGTCCAAGCTCAGAAGTAACCTGCTCAGTGCACGTAGTCACTGATCCTTCCTCCCAGCAGGGAGGGGCTCTGGGCAGGAAGAACTCAGAGCAGCACAAGAAGAGATTATTTTGCTCTTTATCTCAATGCACCACTTTACAGCATCGGTGAGACTTCCCTTCACATCACAATTAACTTACCTGAGCAACCTGCAAAGCTGAGAAACGCTGCCCTGCCCTGCACATCCACTGCCTGAACCCAGCTGGCAATTTTATCCACACACTGTAGTACTCACTGCTCCCCTCTTGGGATTTTTAATTCTGCTTCAAACATTGAGCTAGTAATTCAGAGACACGCATAAATCAAGTGACACCAGTAAAGTTCAAGCTAGCACTGCAATTACTCAGCCTTTTCTAAAATACACAGAGATACCCAAGTCTTTCATCTCCAGTGATAAAATTATCCCATTTCAGGAACAATTCTCCTAATTAACCAGGACATGATTTAAGCCATTTCACACGTGACACTGCAATAGCCTACTGCAGGTAATAACAAATACACCATCTTTTCATTTCTACACTCTGAAAATCTGCAATGCTTCTCAGTAATATTAAGAATGTACCAGCAGTGACTCTGCAGTGACTCTTTGTAGATTTAAGATCTATATTTAATTTTGTGCTAGTGTTCCAAATAGCTTTTCTGTACAATTATCCATTTTGGTTGCAAAAATATTTCAAAATAGCATGTAAAAAAAACCCCTTAAGTCTCTGAAATAAACAATGCTTTGAAAACCCCAGAAACATAATTTCCATTTTAATTTTTTCTTGGAATATTGTATGTACTATTCAATTGCCCTGCTCCATTTTATTCTATTTCCCTGGTCTTTTTTCAAAAGAAATGTACAACAATACATTTTTACAAGTGAACCTCAGCTCTTGCTAAGGTTGAATTGCATCTTACAACCTAGAGAACGATTTCATTTATTAACTTGCAGTGCCACCTAGCAAGCATCCTCAACATTTTTTTCCTGATATAGTTTTACAAAGGACAGCTTAGAGCTTTCATATTAAAAAAGAGTGACAAAATTGTGCTTGAGGTATTTTTAAGCATTTAGTGAATACTTTTTGTTTTGAACAGTTAAATTTCTATGAGAAATTATGCTTACAAGTAGGATAATAATAAAGATGCCCACATAGTGCTATACAAACTTTAAGACCTAGTTTTGGACATATCCCTTATACATTTGTCCATAAATCATTCCATTAATTGTAGGGGGATTTTTTTGAAATCATACACTTTGATAATAGGTCAGTGCTGAATTTATTGGGAGTTTTGAGATGAGAGATCCCTGCCTCCAAAATAAGGAGGATTTTAGCTTATCAAGGCACATGAGTATCTTGTATGCAGACACCTTTTAGACTTGCCTGAAAGCTAGACCAGCTTGATTTGCCTTACCTTAAAATAATAACCATCTCACAAACCAAGCTGAGATATTTAACTGTGCCTGAACCGTGAGGCTGTCCCACAGACCTGCATGTGGGAGACATTACAATGCAGCAACTCAGAATAAATGCTGCAGCCACTTTTTCTATTACCCTAAACCTCTAAAAGGAAGCTGCTGCCTGTTCAGCTCCTGTGCCAAATTCTAGTAAAAAGATAATATAACCATTTAAACATAACTGTTTAAAAGATAATATAACCAAACAAGCAAAAAGCAACCTCATGACATCAAAAGCAAAGGATGAAGAGAAAAATACACCGCGCTGACTGACCTTATCCTTTCTGACAACACATCTTAGATCAACTCCACTATAACTCCTTTAATAAAGTGGCTTCTCTTCATTCACAATGTCAGCATGTACCAGTATTTAGACTACTTTGGCAGCAATGCAAAATGATAAAGTTTTACTGATTCTCTTAAGAATTTCTAAGCAGAGTTCTGCTATTGTACTTCCTGGTGAACAGAGAAATCACTACATGTTTCATAGAGCTCAAGAAGTAAAGCAAGTCAAAACAAAAGATAAGTTTCCAGTAATAAGAACAGTTTGGGCTTAGTTATGATCCTATGACCTTTGATTCTTCAGCCTATCTCCAAAGAGTCCAGCACTGTGTGAGGACCATATTTATAGGCCGACTTGTGTATCACTTCAGCAAGCCAAGGGGAAAAAAATAAATTAAACTTAAAAAAAACCCAAACCAAAACAAAAAAACCCACAAAAGCACCAGCATATAAAGAATGAAATTTTGACAAGCACTGCAGACCCCATCTTTATCTAAGGTGCACAGCAAATGTGTTTGTATTTGCTGAGAATGCAGTTGCTATCCTAAGACAAGGAAGAGGGGGGGTCATTTTCCAAAGAAACCTACATTTTGCATCCTCTCTTGAGAACAGAACTGAGCCACTAGTTCTTTCCAGAGTAACTATCACTGCGCTGTGCAGACCAATTAGCTTTGCATAAAACTCCAGACTCCCCATATTTTTTCCAACTCCCCTTTAAGCAAAAATAACATGCATTTCAGATGCTGTACCCCTAGAAGAACTTTGGACTTTAGTCCCTGCAGATTGGCAAGAATGGTTTTTCTAAAAAGCCATTTTAACAGAAAAGATCCTTTAGAGTTTGTCTCTCATTAGTCTGACTTGGTGCATTTACCTTTGTTTTTTGCCAGTTTTGATACTGTTCTAAGTTTTTGGTTCATTTTCATTCATCCTTATCAGTTTTTCCACAGAGTTCTCCAGAACCTTGAGGTGTTAGTTGTTTTCCATACAGCACAAAGACTCACAGTTTGGTTTCCTTCTTGAAAATATACTCCAAGAAATACAGTTACAAATTTGCTACAAAAAAACCTTCACCAAATACCACAGGCTTTAATGTCACCTCCTTTTTCCTTTCACAGAGTTTGTGTACATCTGCTGCTAAAATGTTGTAACAAGGGAAAAGACTTTCACGTGATTTCTGTCCACTGGATGTAGCACTCAGATTTACAATCAAAAAGTCCTTCCCCTCTCCCCAAGTCCATAGGTTCACCTCCCTTTGAATGACCAAAAAGGAATCACTTTTCCAGGTCAGGAGGACAGGTGACATATCATCCCCTGGTGAGCAGTGGCAGGTTGGATATTCCAGAAATACTGCTGGTGGTACCTTTTCTGTTTCAGTCTCTTCTCGACATTGTAGTAGAGAAAGAAAAATGGAAACATAGGTCAGGCATTTCAAACAAGTCCCTCTGGTTTCTAATTCCCAAAAGCTGAAACCCAGCAGAAGCCACATGTTCTGACAGAACCAAGGCTCCACAACCTGTCTTAAAAGGTCTTGGACTGATGAAACCCTCACTACACACCACAAAGTGCTAACACCTAAAAATATGGCCTTCAATGTTTTCATTGTCCTCTACACTGCAAGAGATGTGACTGTGCATTTACAAATTCACAGAACTGTTTCCTTCTCAAGAGACTAAGATTATTATTGCTAGAACACTGCTATGTCATAATAAAGTAGGCGGTGGGGATGTTCTCAAATTTATTTTACTATAATACATCTTTTTGACTACTAATTATAATGATAGTAATTTTTTTTTGCCCTTGTATAATGCAAAGATTAGTCATGACAGGTGTTTTTTTCTTTTTTCCTTCTCAGAAAGTAAAGGAAATCCATACCTTAATTAATATAACAAAAAAGATAATTACTATGCTTAAGTGATGAGGACTCAGGCAGCTCTCTATTGAGAATCTATTTATTTCTCTTTCTTTTCATTCAGTTAGTCTAAGAGAACTTTTTAGATATAAGTAGCTCTTCATGCCAGTTAAAGTATTGCAGTACAACTGGGGATATGCAACTACCACAAGAAGGAGAAAACTTATGAAATATGTCTTTGGACTTGCAGAATGGAGGCCATATATCTATTTTTATCTCCCTCACCTCTGCTTCATCTCTCAGTCTCTGAAATCTTCTAAGCCCTCACAAAAACCTTTTCTGTATATTTTACAAACATTCTGTGCTCAAACTTACATCTTATTAACATTTAGCCTCTGTTTCTCTATACAAGTTGGGGAACACACCTTTTTTGCCAGTCAACAAATATAGATGGAAGTTCTTAACAGAACACTCTGGCTGCAGGTGCTGTTACTTGCAGTGAGCACTTCTCTTTCATAATAGACAACGCTTCTAGAGAGAACTAAAAGATGTTGACCAAAAGAGTCTTGTCAGCATTGTCTTGGCAATTCCCTATGAAAGGCTTAACAGTGCTCCTGACCAGCTAGAGATTAGCAGTTATTTACTGTTTTTAATCACTACACACATTGTTTCAATTTGTCAGCCAGTTAGCAGGAGGAGTAAAAACTTTCAACACTTTACTTCTGTGATTTGTCATTCTCCAGGCTATAATCACTAATTAGGAGTCATTCTCACGATATACACAATTAGGCAGTTATTCCAAGCTTTCACTATTAAACAATAACCCAGAAACACATTTCTTTCAATTTCTATGGATAGTTTACATTTTTATAAAAATAGACATCTACAAACATATATAATTAAAAAAACATTAAAAAAAGCAACATGGTATTTCTACCTCCTGTTTTATCCACATGATATACTCATTACACAGAAAAGATGAAACTCTATGGAATTTACTATGAAAATCTGTAATTTTTTCACCATTTCAATTTCTAATATTGGGGAAATGTTGGGTCAATTTTACTGGCCCAAGCCATGAGCCCCCCTTTAATATCCTTAGCTAATACAGAGCCAAATTCTTTGACAGGTAACTCCTGCAGAATTCTTACAGCCTTCTGGGAATCATTTCCTAATTTGCAAACAACATATACAGGAAAAGATGTTTGGCCATTAGTTCTCTGCCTTTCTTCACAAATTCTTTTTTCTAAATATTCCAGACATTCTTCATCTTTTTCTTCTAATTTACTCAAAGGAACGTGGACAGCATGTACCAGGCGACAGATATCCACCTCTACCTGCGGTCGAACATCTAACAACACGTGAGGAACTTGCTCATCCAACAGTTCTTTGTACTGCTCTACAGATATCCTGTCTTCACTGGACAGGAGATGTAAAGTCCTACACTTGTCTGTTGCAGAAGAACCACAAAACGCCTCATAATCCTGAAGGCAGGTGACAGACGGTTTGTCACCGCAAACAGCACAGTCTGGTTTCTTTGGTCTTAGCTTGATATTGCGAAATCTCCCGTCACGGGCATCAAACATCATCATGAACTGATTGAAGGAGGAACCCATTCCCGAGGCAATTTTCAGCACTTCCAAGGCCTGGATGCACCCCACGATGCCCGGCACGACACCCAGCACTCCCCCATCCGCACAGTTAGTCACCGTCTCTGGTGGAGGGGGCTTGGGGAAGAGACACCTGTAGCAGGGCCCTCCCTGGTAGTTGTACACGACCAGCTGCCCCTCCAGCCGGAGGGCACTGCCGGACACCAGGGGCTTCCCAGCCAGAACACAGGCGTCGTTCACCAAGTACCTGGTGGGGACGTTGTCGGAGCAGTCGGCGACGATGTCGTACTGCCGCACCAGCTCCAGGGCGGTGCCAGGGCTCAGGGCACCGCAGTAGGGCACGTACTGCACCGTGGAGTTCAGCAGCCGCAGAGCTGCCGCGGCAGACACGGCCTTGGGCAGCCCTCGGCGGGCCTCCCCGTGCAGCACCTGCCGGTGCAGGTTGCTCGTCTCCACCACGTCGTGATCCACCAGACCGAGGCGGCCGACGCCAGCCGCGGCCAGGTACTGGGCCAGCGGGCAGCCCAGGCCGCCGCAGCCCACCACGAGCACGGAGGAGCGGGCCAGGAGCAGCTGCCCCCGCACGCCCAGCTCGGGCAGCACCAGCTGCCGGCTGTACCGCAGGATGTCGGCGGGGCTCAGGGAGGCCGGGGCGGGCAGAGCGGGGAGCTCGCTGGGAAAGGCCGGAGCAGGCTCCTCCGCGGCCGCGGCTCCCCCCACCAGGACGGCGGCCAACTGCTCGCGTAAGCCGCGCAGCTCCTGCTCCCGCTGCGCGATCTCAGCGCTCAGCCGCGCCGCCTCCGCGCCGCCCGCCATGGCTGAGGGGACAGAGCGCCAGGCAGCGCCTCACTTCCCCTTCCGCCCGGCGCTTCCGGCCGCCCCGCGGGCACCGATTGGCTGCGGCGCGTCCCCGCCGGTTCCGGGAGCGTCAGCGCACCGACATGGCGGGCAGCGGCGCAGATAAGTTCTCGGTGCTGCTGCCCACCTACAACGAGCGGGAGAACCTGCCCCTCATCGTCTGGCTGCTGGCGCGCACCTTCCGCGAGAGGTACCGGGCGGGGGTGCCGGGGGTCCCTGAGCGGGATGGGCCGGCTGCGGGCCGCCGCTCTGCGGGAGGGAGGTGGCGAGGGAAGGTGGCTCTCGGAGCTGCGGGGACAGCGCGGTGCAGGAGCGCGGGCGGAGCTGGCTGGCGGCCGAGGAGCGCACTCCGAGGGGCCGAGCGCTGAGATCGCGCAGCGGGAGCAGGAGCTGCGGGGCTTACGCGAGCAGTTGGCCGCCGTCCTGGCAGGGGGAGCCGCGGCCGCGGAGGAGCCTGCTCCGGCCTTTCCCGCTGAGCTCCCCACTCTGCCCGCCCCGGCCTCCCTGAGCCCCGCCGACATCCTGCGGTACAGCCGGCAGCTGGTGCTGCCCGAGCTGGGCGTGCGGCTGGAGCCGAGTGCTGGGTAACGCCGGGGAATGGTGACGCTCATATTGAACCGGGGACGTTCAGTCACGTTCTGTGACCAGAAGCATTGACTCGCAGCTCTAAGAACAACTATAGCGTGTATCTCCAACTGTCAGGACATCACTTTGCGTTCTGTCCTTCAGCCTTATGCCTTTCAAAGTTATATAGGTAGTGAAATTAGGTTTTCCATTTGTTAATTTAAAAATAATTCTAATTTCAGTGGAAACAATTTTGAAATTATCATCATAGATGATGGAAGCCCAGATGGGACACAGGAAGTTGCTGAACAATTGGAAAAGATATATGGATCAGATAAAATAGTGAGTTGTATATACTATGATATTTTTTCTCATTGTTATGCTATTGGAAAGTACTTGAAGTCCTCAGAGAGCATAGTCCCTAGATTCTGCACTTTCTTTACATCCTTAAACAAGTTATTTAAGTTTTTGCATATTACTTTAGCCAAATGTGAAATACAATAGCCCTGCAGCTGCTTAGCAGCTTTATGACCTAATATGCAGAATTATTAATTAACGTTTCGAAAATGTCTTCAAGGCTTTGTGCATTGCTGTGTGCTATTGAGTAACGAACAGTGGTTGTTAGCATACTTTGTGCATGCCTGAGGGAAAGATGAGGGTTGGATAAGCTTTAATTTCGTTTTAAGTGACTGTAGGAATAGGGAAATTGGAAAGATGAAAGCTAGTCTGGTCTTGTGGTTTATTCTTAATCTGTCTCGTTGCATTCCTCAGTAACAGGACTTCTTTTTTTTCTATTTAATATATATTACCGTATAACCATCAATTATATGCAAGATACTGTCATTTATTTAGTCTTCATGAGCCACTAAAGACTTGGGGGGAGGGCAATAAAATCTTTATCATAGAACAGCTTAAAACCCCAAGGTTCAGTTTGTCAGTTTTGTGCTGTGAGCAGTGCCAGACACCTTCCTAATATATTACTGCATAAATGTAGGGGTTTAAAAAATATTTGTGACTTAAGTACTGCTTATAGAGATTGCTTTGAGAACAATGTGTATAGGAAGTTTTAGAGTTTGGTTTTGTTGTTTCTTTTTTTCTTTTTTGATAGTAGTAATAGAAAAGTTTAAAATAGTTAGCCAGCCTTTTCTCACTGCTTAAGAGTTTAATTTTGGAGTTTGAATCTATGGACCAACTCCTCCAGCAGTGTTGAGCCAAGGACTCTTGAGTGGAATTACACGATGGCACTGCCATCAGCTCACTCAGATATTACTGCAGAAATGTTAATCAGCTGTGATTTCTTATTAGAGCAGGTGTTTTGTTTTTTGTTTTTTGTTTTTTTAATTTACCTGAAATTCTCTTCTCGGTTTCCTGAGCAAAATCATTGTTCTGATTTGTACTTAAGAGTAGTGATTCACATAACACCATGGGGCTTCTCACATTACAGTTAACTTAATGAGAGGCAAACGTATTAAAGAAAGTAGGTGAGGAATCAAAGTGGAGTTTTTTTGTAAATGTTCAAATTTAATTATTTATTAAAGAGAAAAAAAAAATCTATGGGGGAAAAAACCCTACAAACCAAAATAACAAATCAGCAGAAGCACTAATGATTATTAACTCTTTCATATCCACATCCTTCTCTGAATGACATTACTTATGACCTCTCGGATAACATGTCAGAATTAGCCAAGATTTAAAATTGAGATTTAAAATTTGTTCCTGAAGTATGTTTAGATGACTTCTTAAATATCTACCCTCTCCTTCCCAGATGCTGACTTGTAGCAAAGGCGCTTTAGGAAGAGCTGAAAGTTAAATTACTGTCATGGTGATCTAAAAGTCCTCTTTGGTCAGTGGTAGTGCCCCCTGCACTTCATACGGCCCTGCAGGAGCTGAGGGTACTTGGCACGGGTTTAAAGCTTGGTCACACATATCCTGAAATATTAATAATATTGTTGTATGGTCATTATTCATGTGTTATATCTGTATGCACGTGAAATTTATATTCAGTACTACAAGTATGCTAAATCACTTTGGGAAAGTGGCTAAAATATTTGCTGTTAGGATTTTTTATTCATTAAAAGTAACAGTGCTGGGGAAATTTGTTTAGATTTATAATTGTGTTGTGGATTTAAATTTATAAGTTGTAGTGGAATCTGAACAAATCCTTTGGTTATTAAGATGATGCTTTTAATTTTGTTTTTTACTGCAGAACTACTAAATAAAGCTTAAAAGGGGTTTGTTTCTAAATATGACCTGATCAAATACCTGTTTAATGTAAAGGTTTGTTTCTCCTGTATTTTGACAGACAAATTTATTTGTATATGTTATATAGATTTCTAAAAATGAAAAGTACATTCTAAAATATTTGTATAACTTGAAAATAGTGAATTCTAAGGTGTTACTAAAATTAATTTAAAACTGCACTTCAAGTAATATCTGTCTATTTTAATATATCCTGCAGCTTCTAAGACCCAGAGCAAGAAAGTTGGGCCTCGGTAAGTCCTTATCAACTCTTGTTAGCACTAAAAATTTTTTTTTTATATTTGTTGTATTCTTTGACTGATTCTAGTGTATAAAATTAGAGAAAAAAATCACAGTAAAGCCCAAAAGCAGAAATTTTTTTTTCATTAATTTTTTTGTAATTGAACAACCTTAAAAACCACACAGCTGAAAATCAGAGTATTATTTATAACAAGTTCCCCACAACCTGAAATCTGTGGTCACTGCAAATCTGTACAAGTGTGTTTTCCTGTTAACATCATGCTGCTTCTCTGCCTCCCATACTGCATTCACTGACTACAGACAATTGAGAAAAAATGTAACATTTTACAAGAGTAGCTGCTACGTTTTTGGGGGACCTACTGATCCAGAGGGGACAGCGGCACTTTCTATGCAATCCACCCACGTGCAGGATGCTTCAAAAATGGGACCATAGCTCATGCAACCTCCAGAGAAGGTTGGGATGTGTCTCTGACACGTATTTGGACAGAGCTCTTCACAGTTAAACCCATTTCACTGTGAATTATGACTCTTAATTAAATAAAACAATACTTATCTGACAGAGGTCCAGCACTCCAGCTAAGTATTGTCTCTCCTGTTAACACGTGAATTGAAGGCTTTGCAGTACATCGCAAAAGTTACTCATATTGCAGAAATCTCACTATTTTGGGAGACATCTTGTACCACTGAGATTGATCATTAAAATTTGCATGGAATAATGCAGGACTGCAATTTTATAGCTCTGCTACTGTATTTCACAGAATATGTACATTGAAAAAAGACATACCCTAGGAAGTCATTAATGACATTAAAACTTGGAGTATGGAAACTATCCTAAAATAAAGTGGAGATGTTTCCATCTGTTAAGATCTATGTTGTATCTGTACCTCTCCTCTCTTATAACAGGAATGGAGAATATTATAAAATGCAATACCTTCTTTGATTTATTGTTAATCAGTATCTGCCTGTCTTACTAAATGTCTTGGCAACCCGCACTTCCACGTGCTAGTAAAACATTTTACGTGTCTTGTGTACTGAGAACTGCAGCTAAATAATTTCTCCAGTCTACTGAACAAAAATAAAATTCTAATTTTGATATTGAATTGTCTATTTA
Organism: Caprimulgus europaeus; assembly: GCA_907165065.1. Next base: position 8,301,803 of record OU015541.1, read on the forward strand.
AATCACCTTTCTATACTTTTTTTATACATTTCATTTATCTAAGAAACTCCAGAAAGCCTACGTATTTTTATTTTTATATTGTCTGCCTTTTGATCCTTTTTCCTAATTTGGCAAGTATTATGGATTAAAACTGACTGAATTTAAATTTTTAATGTACAATATCCACTAATCATGCACAGTACACAAATCTGTGACACTCCCACTGTGTAACTTTGCAAACAGCATGGAAAAGAAAGGAAAGGCAGGTTCTCATTAACCAGGAGTTTAGTTTTCTGTGAGAGTGCCTGCTAAGGACATCAGTTGAGAGTGTTCTGCTCAGTTTTATCTGTTCCTTATGAAGTTAACAGAAAGACTCAAGAGTAGTTCAGATCAGTGAAAAGTAAATGCCAGTTTTTTATCTCTGTTGTGCTGCTGTCCTGTCCTTGGAAGCAGCTGTCTTTGAACGATACGACTTGAGTCAGAAATGTGCATTGTTGAGGAAAACTGCAAAAAAATAGCAAGACTTGTTCCAGCTCTTGCCAAGACTGCTACACCAGTTCATGCAGGACAAATAAAATGCAACAAAATCTTAAAAAAAGTAAGAAAAAGAGACTCTCTTCAGATTAGGTATTGGAATATAATCCATGGTGTTGATGTGAACAAAGCAAAATCTATATGCTATTAATGGTAAATCCTGAGTCTAGAGAGCAAGTGGTTTTTTATCTGTCAGTGATTATTTTGTTGCCTGTGTCCTATTTCCAGTTTTCTGTGGCTCATAAGGGCCTGTGGTGCTTCTGGAAATGTTATTTCAAATGTCATTACTTGATAAGTAGCATCCCACTTATCAAGTCATGTTTCTCTGTGCATTTCTAGTGCAGTAGGGTTTGCCAAGGTTTATAAAATCTAGGGCTGAAATTGTAGGGAAAAGAAAAAATAATTCTAATGTTTGACCACTGATATATTTTTAAATAAATTTTAGGAGGTTTTAGTTAATCCTTTTCTAGTATAACTTAGGGATTTTAGAAAATAAGTGAAGGCTGTGGCTAGAAGATTGCATATGTTAAAATAGTGAGGGAAATTATTTCTGTACTGTTCTCATCAGGCACTGCTTATATTCACGGAATGAAGCACGCCACTGGGAATTTTATTGTTATTATGGATGCTGACCTCTCTCACCATGTAAGTCTGTATTTTTATGCATGGTGGTTTTAATCTGTTATAATTAAATTTTCATTGATTTTTCTTTTTTTTAACCTCTATTCCTTTTTTTCTTCTGATCCGTTTTCCTTCCATTTCAGCCAAAATTTATTCCAGAGTTTATCAGGTAGGTGCCAATTGTAGTATGAGAGAATGACTCCTGAACATGTATTGTTTTGTAGTAATATTTGAAAGCTTTATATTCCTGTATACCTGTAGTAAGAAAATTGGCAAGGCAAGAATTCAAATAAAAGTGATTGGATGTCATTAGATTTGTCCCAAAATAAACTTGGGGATTTCTGCTTTAGTTAGGAACTAATTATTTCAGTTGCCCCAGGGGAGGTACAGATGGGATGTCCGGAAATACTTCTTCACTGGAGGGTTCTCGGGCACTGGAATGGGCTGCCCAGGGAGGTGGTTGAGTCCCCATCCCTGGAAGTGTTTAAGAGATGGGTAGATGGGGTGCTCGGGGATATGGTTTAGCAGTGGACAGGTACGGTTGGACTTGATGAGCTCAAGGTCTCTTCCAACCAGGTGATTCTATGATTGATTTTTCTGGATTAAAGTAACAGGGAGCATGTGTGGCTCAGTACTTCTCTTCCTTATACTGGTTGTTCAGCTTTGAAAAGTATATATACAAATGTCATCTCATCACTTTATCATGTGTGCACGTAGGGATATTGATGGGAGGACCATGTCCTCCATTGTTGGTGAAATATTACTGTCTGCCTTTTGTCTGCCTCTTGCCTTCCTCTCCTTGTAACATGTCAGCTTGTGAGCAGTGATCAGCAGGCATTACATTAGAGGCTAAGGGCAACAGTCTCTGTAATTTTCAACTTTCTTGCTAGCTAGTATGGGGGCCTACAATTTTAGATCAGGTTCTGCAGCAGTCAGGTGTGGTATGGATTAAGGATAGTTCCAGACTTTTTTCCTTACTATTGGTTTGTCTAATTTAAATACTTAAAACTGTATTTTAAATCATTCTGTCTTTTGTACTAGAGAGAGGTTTTAAAAATGCCTAAGTCAGGCTTTATAAATTATTTATGAACTTGTCTGTGAAATTCTGTGGCATAGCTGGTAAACGATCATCATAAGATTGCCTGAAATAGCTCTTCATAAGGGAATAATTATCAAGTTTTTAAATGCATAATGATTATAACCCCTGTAATTATTGCTTTCTTCTCTTCTCTACTTATTTGTTCCAAGTTTTGTAAAATACAGATTTTGTACTAAAAGAGTGGTTGTTCTTATTTTGAAATTTGTATTACCTTTGTACAAATATTCCTCCTGCTTTTCTGATAAAACCAATTGCTTATAGAAAGCAGAAAGAAGGCAATTTCGATATTGTATCTGGAACAAGATATAAAGGAAATGGAGGAGTATATGGCTGGGATTTGAAAAGAAAATTAATCAGGTTAGTATCTTTCTAGATATTTATATGTAATTTTTTTTTTATTTAGAAACAATAATTCCAAGTACTCAACTCAATCTGTGTTAGTGAACTGAGTCTTTAGTCACTAGTACTGAGTACTGCAAAATTATGTTAACTAATAGAAGCATGCACAACTTCCAAATTCTTTGGTTGAAACACACCAAGAAAGAATGTAATGATAAGACTGGGCTTGAGAAATGGGTTGGAACAGTGGACAAATCTGCATGGCATCAGATTGGGACAGTCTTTCAGCTTTATCATCCAAAGAATGAGCTGAGACTATGACACTTTGTCAAGTTTAAAAGTCACATTTAGTTAGCTCTAATAGCTGTAACGGTCCTTTCCCTACACATTAAATCACTTGCTGAACCCCTCGGTTGACACTGATTTGTCATCAGCTAAGAATTTTCTGGCTCGATCAATGTCACTAAGTCATTACTTCGGCCTTACTGGAAAACAGGCACAGTGAACACTGGGGAGAGGTTTCACCCAAAAGCAAAGATGACTCTGTCAAGGTCGTATAAGCATGTGGAGGCTGGCAACTCAGGTTCACAGGGACTCACAGATTTTGAGGAAGTAATGGACAAGTTTGTGCAGAGTCTTTCTCTCTTACAGCTGATTTAAGAAAATAGACGTTAAATTAACGCTGATTTATTGTTACTGTAAAGAATTTGGAGCAGAAGTTGTGTTACCAGTCTGATACGGAGATGGTATCACAGGGACCGTATTTGGATTTCTCCTCCTTTTTAATGGCTGAAATAAGTCCTCATCTTTTTGTGAATGTAAATAAAACATGCACCCCCCAAAAAAAAGGAGGAGAGCTAAATGGAAATTACAGAGGAATCCTTTTTCATCATTCTGGACAAAGTGAAGGACTCACACATCTTATCAGTGTGTAATACAGCCCTCAGCAGGACAGTCATGACGGGCTTTTCAGTCTCACAATGTTTTTCAGCTGTGGACCTTACCCTTATCATAGTGTAAACCAAAACTGACCCTTGATTTTCTAAATCAAGCATCACATTTGTCCAGGAAGCATTTTTGTTCTCCGCTTACAGTAAATGTTAGAAGAAAAATGTTGTTTTGACTGTTGTCAAATGTATTTCTTTTGTATTGTATTAGTGTCTAGTTGTACTGACAGTTCCAGCATAAAGAATCAGATTGTAAACCTAATTTCTAAAAATCATTGTTTTCCCCTTCACAGAGAAGTTCCATAATTTACTTATCTACATTTGAAAAATAAAACGTTGGTTTTGATTTCAAGATTCTGTGATTTATTAGTGAAATTTAGCAGTGAAAATATATTACAAATATAATTATTTCATATTAAGCAATAAAAGGTTTCTCCTTTTTTTGCTGGTAAGATGGTATTTACTTATTTTTTAGAAATTTTGCTTGATGTTTCAGAGTAGTTTACTGAGCAATTTTGACATTCCTGTTTTCTTTCACAGCCGTGGTGCCAATTTTCTAACTCAGGTTTTGCTGAGACCAGGTGCGTCTGACTTAACAGGGAGCTTCAGGTATGGGTCTGGTTTGCAATTCATAAAGTTTATTTGAAATTAAAAAACTGCTGAATAAGGAACTGGAGTAAGCACAGACCTTTACTGAGAAGTGTTTGGAAAGGGTGTAAAAAATAGCAGGCTAGAATTGCAAGAACTGTTGCTGCCATTACTTTGTTAAAGAATTTTTTTAAATAATAATGATATGTGAGTGATTACACTTAAGATTCTGACATGATGTCTTGTTTTCCAAAGTTCAGAACTTGTGCTTCAGGTTTCATTTTTTTGTAATCATTTACAGGTTATACAGAAAAGAAGTCTTACAGAAACTAATGGAAAAATGTGTTTCTAAAGGATATGTCTTCCAGATGGAGATGATTGTTCGGGCTAGACAGTTAGGATATACTGTTGGAGAGGTACGGTAAAAGTTTTGATAAGTATGTCATGCTTTCATTTAAATGCAGATACAAATTACTGGGAGTGTAGGAAATTTTGTGCGCTTTCAAGAAGAAGCAAGATTTTCAAATCCATATAAAGAAATTAGAGAGCTCTATTTTTCTAACTTTTCCAGGTGAATATCAGATCTGAAATTCCAGTTGTTTATTCCCCTTGCTGATATGCTTCCCTCTTCCTGTTGCCTTTTCTTTAGCTGCATACAATTTTACAAGGTTCTTCAAAGGAGGGAAAGAAGTAAAAATACACCATGAAGCTGCTCTGAGCCTTTTCTTTCCTTCTTCATATTGTAGACATTGCCACTTTGGTCTTTTCAAATCATTTTGTTTTCTCCAGCAACTTGATTTTTTTTCCAGATTTATTCTGTTCTCTGTCATTTATTGCCTTGGTATTTTCCAGCTTTCCAGCTATCACAACTTTCCATTTCTAAAGTCTTTGAATGTGCTGTCTACAATCATTGAAAATTAACTCCAAACACTTGTTAGATCCTGTATTTCCAGCAGTCTGATTGCTGTCTTTAATATTTCATTGAATTGCTCTTGCTGGTGTCTTTAAAGATGATTCACTGGAATTCTCTCTGCAGCCAAATCTCAGAACCAGTTCTTTATCATCATTTTCATGACTGTGAATTGTCAGAGAATTCTGTTGCCAGTACTGCTCTCTCTAAACCTTACATATTGCAGTTCTCTATCAACATCAGGTAGAGTATTTCCACACAATAAAACAAGCTTTTTTTCTTCCACTTGTTTGTGGAGCAAGGTCACTATCCTGTCTGTAGCTGGGGTTTGCCCCTGATTTTTTTGATCTTTACATCCAGCTGCATTCACACATTGCTTTCTAATATTGCTGAATTAAATCCTCACCTATCTCTACACCCAGATACTGAAACCTAGGGTGACAGAAGGTTTTATTTACTATACATTTAAAAAATAGTAAAATACACTTCTCTGGCTTTAAAAAAATGCAGTCATGGGTTGTTTATACCTCTTCAGGCTGCTGCTTCAAAGGCCTTTTTTTTTCCTGTTTTTATTTGATCCCACCACTCATTTATTTACATGCCTCTACTGGTTATATAGCATCAAATATAAGATGCTTGTCTTCTGGTTTAAAGCCTGGCAGACAGTCTTTGCTAGGCCTGATGTCTCCCAAGGCTCTGTTTAGTGATGGGTCAGTTTGGCCATCCTCCACAATTCATCTGTTACATTCTCAAGTAAGCATCATCTTCCCTCTTAATTTGGTTTCTCACATGTGGGAAGAGTTCTCTCTAATATCTGAAAAGTTGCTTCATTACTGGGCTTTGGCCTTCTCTTAACATTTCCATTGTATCTGTAACAAACCTGGCAGTGTTCAGATTGCTGACATAGACCTGTAATTAAGACTATTGTATTTTTACTGCTGTGTATCATCTCTGTATTGTAACTTCCTGGGGCAGGACAATTTTCTATTACATTTCAAGTACAGTGATACAGTATTTCCTGATCAATACTCATGGTCTTTATATAATTTATAATTATCCAAATAGTAATACTGAAATTCCAGGAGAGGTGACCCTTTCATGTCTAATTCCTAGTTTGCAGGTGCTGCAAGAACAGGTACAGGCAGAATAGGAGTTCTTATGCAGTTACAAAATGTAGATATAGTTGTGAGGGGAAAATATTTCTTAAGCAAAGTTGAAAATGAAGATTGAGACCTGCCAGTCTGAAAGCAACAAATGGATGATGAGATGAACAGACACAAGCTATACCTGAATAGTCTTGTATGCACCTCTGTTTCATTTTGCTGTACTTTACCATATGTGAAATGTGCCCCAGTGCATGGAATAGACCCTCTGAAAATGCTTCCTTTAAGACTAATGATAGAACTTCAAGGCAAAGTCCAGCAATGACACACATGGATCATTCCTATGCTGAAGGGAAAGACTAGATACATCTTATTAGATGAGATACTGACCATTCTTTCATCACTAGTCTGGAAATGTCACTTCTGATATCCTGCACTGACTACATAGTCAGTGATTTCTGTCCATGCCCCATAGATCAGCTGTCTGTAGTTGCCAGGATGCTTGCTGGGATCATCACAGGGACCCTACAAAGAAAGCCAGAGTCCTTGCTGAGTCTGTCTGCATGCCTTTACCATCTTGCCCTGGCTTCTCTTCTCCATGGACTGCTCTGCTAGAACTGTGAGAAATCATGAGTCCTGGCACAGATGCAAGGACTTGGTGATTTTTGTGTTCCCCTTGCCAGATGATTTCTGGTTGAAACTGCCAGAAGAATGCTAAGCCAATTTTTTAATGACTTTTGGAAATGCAATTCTTTATTTTAGCCCCTGAAGTATTTCAGTTTTGCACACAAATATATATGGAAATTCTTGACTATTCTAATACAGTATTGGCAGAACGTCCTGTTGTGTCATTTGTACATGGCCAAATTACTGAAAAGCAGGATGTTCCTAACATTTTATGGGTAGTGAGTTAATTTGGACAATATGATCACTTCAGTAAGGAAACAAAAAATAGTGTTTTAAATGCCCTTTAATCCTGTAAACAACTTATAAAATGGTCAAAGACCAACAAAGACAGGTATTGCATGTAAAATACGCACCAACTGCCCTATTCAGATGTCGCCTTCTAGCCAGTGGTGAGGCTGAGCAGGATGCTGTGTCATGGTGGTAGGAGATTTTTGCCTTCCTGAGGCGTTGACTCAAAGGTTTTGAATTCAGCTAACAAGGAAAGTGGTGAAGGTTCATTTTAAACCCCCAGGCTTTTGGTGTGCTTTAGCTATTAAGTTTGTTCTGACTGGTGTATCATCCAGCCACTGAGTAATGTTTTTGGATCATCTTTAAAGGTGATAAACCAAATACTTTCCTGCTCCCCAGCTATGGGGCATCATTAAAGCCACTGGTAGGAACTGACACAAGGAAGCCAATCTGGTGCTTGCCTTCTTCCCATGTCTAAACACGCTGTAGTTCAAAGGCTGTTCTTTTGTTTACAGAATATCTCATTATTTAGATTTTGAACCTTAAAAATAGTTTTGCTTGTTTCAACAGGTTCCTATTTCATTTGTGGACCGTGTCTATGGAGAATCTAAACTGGGAGGCAATGAAATAGTCTCATTCTTAAAGGGACTCTTGACCTTGTTTGCTACAACATGATAGTTTATCCTAAATTAACTTTCTTACAAAAACATTTTCTGACATCTGTGTGGTTTTTATTATATAATAGCAGAAGCTTGATAATTTATGTGGTGACCAGAAGACCTGCTATAAACTAACAATTAAATGAACCATCAGTACTAAACTAAATATATTGTATCCCAAAATCCTCCTTTCAAAATAAATGAACTGTATGCTAAACTAAAAACTAATAAAGATTAATGTTCTATGCTATTTTTGTAAAAATAATGAAGTCTTAATAAAGAACACAAAGCTAAATGATATTTTGCATTTAGAAATGATTCATTATTCAACAGAAGCTGAAGATGAATTTGAAGTAAAGACAAGCAAGGACATAAAAGAATTACAGAATTTCTTATCTTTGTTCTGTGGTTTGCAGATAGTATTTTAAATATATACCAATTAGTTCCCTTTCTTTCTTTAGCATATATATATGTATCTTAAAGCAGATATGTAGAACAGTTTCTCCAGAACTGACAATATCTTGTGTAGATTAAGAAGAAATACAGATGAGTACAGTGATTTGTTCCGTGTAAAATTGTTCCTAGACTGGAAAGAAGGAATATTCTTTGGATAAGAAAAAGAATCATATGTGTGGAATAATTTTGTATTGGTGTGTATGTCCAGAAGCAGATGATTCCCTTTTTCTATTTTCTTTAGAATCTAAACATGGTTAGAATCTATAAAACTGCAGTATCACATCTCACCCAACTTTAGCGTGACAAAAGACCCAGTTCACCTCAGTGAAGTAATTTGAGAAGTTTCTCTTATGTCAAATAACAATTTGCAATGTAAAAATATGTATTTGCTTGAGATCCTGATGAACAAAATACAAATGCAGTGATATTAATTTTTTTTGTTTCATGGTTTGATACAGCCAGAACTCAGAAATTATGAAGCCCTTGCAATCAAATAAGCACTTGGGGGGAGGGAGGAAGAAGTAAGCAGGAGGATGAAATTATTCTAATAATGGTTTTACATGTATATGAAAAATATATCCTTGGGTTTTCTGGGGGGGTGAAGGGTGGTTCTGTGGGTACTTTTATCAGAAAATTAATGGTAGGAGAGGAGAAGCAACAAATGTCTTAACAATTACACCTATTTGGCTTGTGTGTGTCTGCATGCCTTTAGTACACTAGATACAGTAGGTGTATGATTAATAACTGTCTGAAATATGAATTTCATTTCCTTTCAAATAATAAAAAATGTAGCTGTGTTACAGTGACTTAACTGTACATTTTGTGACATTTGCCTGTACTTTTCCAGCAAATTATATATAATTTCATTTGGTGCAGGCTAATCAGATCTAATAATATATTAATAAATAAATCTCTTGGTCTAAAGGGCCACTAAAATCTCCAGTGAATGTTTCATCTAGTTATGTTTCATTTTGAGGTTTCATGGCTAAAATCAACATTTTTAGGTTGAAAATAGGAACAGTTTTTAATGACCAAATAGTGAGTTCTAAGATGTTTATTCAAATTTACATACTACTGAAAGCCATTTGCTAGAATACAAATTGGGCCTCAACAAGATCATTTTTGTCTCAGACTTTTATGTAACAATATACAACCAAAGTCCACTTTATTAATTACTCATGATCTAATTGCTGTGAATTAGGGTTTAGCTTTTATAATGTGCATGCCTACTTCTTAATTATGAAAATTACCTGGTAAATTTCCTTCATTTATCTATGAGATCATGTTTGGAGGAAGGTGCCTTTACATTAAATCAGGATCATAATACATGGCATATTCTGTGTGCTCCAGTACCTGAGTTTGCAACGTGATTGGGCTATATTCAATTTTTTTGATAAATGGGTGGTATTTCTTATTATGCTTAAAGGTAATGGTATTTAAGTTATCAAGAAAGAAGTGCTATAAATAAATGAGAACAACTGCTTCGTGGCATCAGGACACATGTAGACACTCTACAATACTTCTTGAAACAAAAGGTCACAAGAGTGAAACTGGTTTCAATAGCCTGCACCAAGCTACTTGGAGATACAGACCTGCTCGAGTGGGTCCAGAGAAGGGTCATGAAGATGATCAGGGGCTGGAGGACAGGCTGAGAGAGTTGGGGCTGATCAGCCTGGAGAAGAGGAGGCTCCGGGGAGACCTTATAGTGGCCTTCCAGTACCTGAAGGGGCTACAGGAAAGATGGGGGGGCACTCTGCATCAGGGAGTGTAGTGATAGAACAAGGGGCAATGGTTTTAAACTGGCAGAGGGGAGATTTAGATATTAGGAAGAAATTCTTTGCTGTGAGGGTGGTCAGACACTGGCCCAGGTTGCCCAGAGAAGCTGTGGCTGCTCCTCCCTGGAAGTGTTCAAGGCCAGGCTAGATGAGGCTTTGAGCAACCTGGTCTAGTGGAAGGTGTCCCTGCTCATGGCAGGGATGGGGGGTGGAACCAGAAGATCTTTAAGGTCCTTCCAACCCAAACCATTCTATGGATTGCAGTATTCTATGTTCCCTATTTCTTTTCCATTTGCTTTTCCCTAATACCTTATAGACCCTGTTTATCCCCTCATTACTCAGCCTTGTCTTTTTAATTTCCTCAGACAAGAATCCACACCACACATTGCTATTCTCAAAATGTCAGTAGAGGACTGTAGTAGAACAATATTTCTACTGTAATCTTTAGTGATCAGGTGCCTAGAACTCCATACAATATCTTAAATATTCATGTACTAGGGATTTATATACTTTTCTGTTCCTTTCTTAATACCATTGCAATACTCTACGTGCCTTGGTTTGGCCACCACAAAATACTGACTTGACATTTACAGAGAATTTTTCATTTTATGTCCCTGGTTTTACAGTTCCACATAAATCAGCTTTTCTTAATTACATCCATATTCATTTCCTATGAAGGCACAAATATTCTGCTAATGTACTTTCTCTGTTATACTTTGTTAGGAATCTGTGTCTGCAAGTACTCAATCATTTGGCAAGAACAGTTTTAATTCCTTCCTGGCTTAAATCAGTATATATCATGGATATATTTGGTTCAGCATGTTTAATGAAGAGAGAGAAGAAGGTAACTCACATTTTGCAACCATAATACTCACTTTCCCCGGAACAACAAACTGATTACTGCTATTGGCAGACAGGCAAGGCTCTGGGAAAATCTCTTGTTCTATTATTGTGGGCTAGAGATTGAATGGGATGTATGAAAAATCTTACACAGCAGGCTCAGCTGTTCAGATCTATTAAACAGCCAAAGCATGTGCTAAACTTCACAAATGCAGTCCCAACAGCCTTGAAGTTAAAGAAGAATGGGTTGTGCTGTTTTGCATGGCATATCATTAGGATTATTTTTGAGTCTGGTGTTAAGAGTTCTGAATGCACATCCCCAGTCACAGCTCTGCTGAGTGACTTAAGCAGCCCTGTGTTTTACTGGACAATCTGGAGCCCCAGCTGTGAGATCAAACACAGAACTGGGGGCTACTAAAATTGATACCTCCTCTTGTCCAAGGATTTAGCTCCTGATCAACTGTACTACATGGCAGGCGGGCTGTGAGCAGCTGTGGTCTCCTCATGCCCCCAACACCCACAATAGCCCTGCTGCAGGGATATGCAATACAGGTTCATGCCCTGGAGTCTGGATTTTGTCACTCTGTCATATGAAGGTTTAGGTACCTAATTCACCAGGGCAAGCAGTTTAATCCAGCTGACCTAGATGATGATGATTCTGAAGCTGGGACAACCACTTCAGACAATCAAAGCCTGGTTAATGTATCCAACTGAATGGGAAACCAGTATCAAAATGAGATCCCTAGCTTATCTGTTTGGAGTTGTGGGTGAGCATTTGTCTGGTCTGAGGTTGGAGGATGTAAGCACCAGTTTTGGTTTGGTGTTTTGTTTTTTTCAATCTGAGGCTTTAATCTGAGCCTGCAATATAGATGTTGCCAACATAATCACTCTAATAAAACATATTTTCCAGTGAACTGTGTAGAAAGCCAACTGCAAGGCTGCACAACCTTCTGCATATCAACAGTAAAAAATAATGATGACTAATCAATAATATTTATTTAAGGGTCTAGCAAGATTCTGAGTAAAAGCATGGACTGAAATCTTGGCACAAAGAATCAAATGACAGATTGCCTGCTGAGTTCAATACACTGATGACTTCAGCAACAGCTTTTCAGTGGTTGGCATTCCAGAGTTGCAGGCAATTTGAACATTTGGATCAGTATGAACAGGGTGCATGCACATGAGAGGATTGCTTCTCAAACTTTACCATTGTTTTACAATGTGTTACCTCCAAGGTGTCATCCTGTAGAAGACATGAATAAAGAAGGTAATCACAACTTTTGTAAAGCACAGAATCTTTTTAAGCATCATTTGCTCCTCTGTTCCTGCCACATTTTACCTTCTTTCTTCAAGCATAGGGGCCATTTATAACTTCTTATAGATTGTGATTATTACTGTTCAGGGGGAAATATATTGGGACTGGAGAGAAGAAAACTGAATTGCAACTTTTAATCCAAAATTAGATCTGAAAACTCAGCCCTTGAGAGAGGGATTTCAACAAAGCACCAGTGGGCAAAGACAGTAAAATGGAAGGTTATTCCTGCAAGATTAGTTGCACTGACTGGTCAACAGAAATTGGTATCAATGGTGCATCATAATTAAAAACAACCAACCAACCTTGTGTTTGGCTCACAAACTTCTTTCCTGTTTTGACTTTTTGCAAATGTTCCATGCCCCTAAGGGGTGAGCTCAGACCAAACCACAGGTGAGAACTTGATGTTTCCTGGGAAGCTGAGGAGGGTCATCTAGCTCCTAAAATGCTGTGCTCTCAGGAAGGGGAAGATCTGAGCACTGAATGATACTTCTGCTTTTGTTCCAGAATAGGAAAGAGCTTGACTGAGCTCTTACAGTTGCTGCTTGAGAATGCTTTGGGGTCTTCTGTTCCACTAGTTCTGTGCAACTACTTGGGGGATACCCAGGAAAAAATAATCAGATTTACTTACTTACTACATAGTGAATTTCATGTCATGACTGTAGTGTGTTTGGAGAGCTCTAGGTGCCAGTCCAGTTTTCTGTTCTGCTTGCTCTTGCAAAGGCAGCATATGGCACTACTTTTGATGGGTGGATCCTGTCAAAATAATTATATTACTTATTGTACAATGCAGGGGAGGTAAAAAAGACAAACTGCTTGAAAATGATATATTGTTGAAATACCAAAATTAGGGGATTTAAAAAATTTTAATCAACATCTTTCATTAAGTAAATCCTATCTGAACACAGTTTCTGAAAGTGTCAACATGTAAGATGTTGATCCTATATCCACAAAAAGAATGTAGTTTGTCATGGCAGTACAGCATCACCTCCAAAGGTGACTGACCAGCTTCCAAGTGAAATTTGTGTTGCTTATGACAGATAAATTTCTTATAGGTCTGACTAAGGGATCAACCTTTCCTTTCAAGCTATGCCAACCAACTAAGCAAACCTATCTTAAGCAGCTCTAATGACAGCCCTGCTCAATATGAGCACCTTCTTAAAAAAACAATGAGAAAAGAAGGAGAGCTCTCTGTACTGTGGGAGGATAGTTCAGGGGATAGTTCAACTGTGTCAAGGGATAGTTCTTCCCTACTTTCTTCCTGATACAGACTAAATTTGGTTCCTTCCTGGTGACTTTTCCCAAAGTCATCTTTATGGAAGAAGGTTAGAGAATGCTGACAGATGATGAAGTGTCTAAACAGTAGAGGAGCCAGGTGGCTTAATGGGTCTTAAAGATCATTGTGAAACCAGAGATCTTAATGCTGTTGAGGATTAACTTACTTGTATTTATTATATAATTAATTATGTTAAGTGCTTAAAGCCATTGATAGTTGCTTTAATTATTCTGTATTTGAATAAAAAGCAGGCATAGTACTGCTGCTAAACTAGTACAGTTATGAATGTGGGCACAATTTTTACCTGAGTCAGTAGCACAACACAAGTTCAATTATACCTATTCAATTTGGGAATGCTAATTGTCTCCCCTCTGGTGCTAAGTCTCTTACAATGCTATGATTCTACTGATTTTTCTAGTGGCCATAGTTTATTGTGAGAAACAATACCCCCTTCTGTGGTATAAAAAGTATATTAAGACTATTACCAACTTCCCTTTCATTTTGTTGGCCTCACTCTGTACACACAGGAGAATAATGGGCTCAAGAATCCTTTTCTCCTTCTTGCCTACTGCTTGAATGTTACCTTTAAAATCAACCTTTTCATACAAACTTTGTATTATTCACATTTTTCTTTTCTAACTCATTGTTGACAACTGTCATAGCATGCAAACCACCATAAAATCTCTCACTAAACTAAAGGAGAACAAGGTCTTGTCCATCGTTTGAGGACTGCTTTCTACACACATCGTCTCATCCTTCCCCCCATTTTTTCAGCCCTGTCATTGCAGACTTCACCCCAAAGCAGGCAGTGGTTCACATTTGCCCAAACTGCTGCTCATACATTATCTCTCCCTCCTGTTGTTCTCTCCCTTGCCCTTAAAAACTTGCCTGCATCGCCCATCTTGTGCACCGAGTGGCTATTTCTCCCTTCCAACGCTCTTCTTTCTAAATCTCATTTAATTCCCTCTCACACCAAATTGCAGTTTATGAACTCTTCCCAAATTGTTTTCCTTACTCTTTTTGGCCCTAATTCTGGCCTGGCTACCAGCATTGTGGCTGGAAAGGCTGTCTCCAGCTGGAAATTCCTTGATATTGTCGATATTGAGGAAGTGGTTGGAGGACTCTCTATCTTCTGCTGTCCTGGCTGCCAGCCTAGCCTGGAGGCTTCTTCTGATAAGTATCAAGAAACTACAGCAAGACAGACAATTACTGTGATACAGATACCTGCACCCAGAATTCAGGGCATGGAAAGATGTCCAAAAGCCTATTCAGTTCTCCTGCCTGGATTCCAACTGCTTGTGATATCGTATCCTTTTCACATACCTTCATGCTGTGTTCACTCCCTTAAATATCTATCAAATACGATTTCTATTTCCAATTGTGTTATCATGTTCCATTAAACTCAGTTCCTCTAATCTTCAGACACTTCCTACTATGTTTTCTCAAATTCAGCCCTTAGATTAGAAGGTTTATGGGTCAGGGATTTGTTTTTCTGGTGCTGTTGTATTTTCTTAAAAAATTATTTTCTATGTGAATTTTCTTTTCTCTGAATTTTCTATTCTTCTTTTCTTTATTCTTCTCTAAATCCATGCTAGAGCCCTACAGCATGGTGGTGACAGATCCAGTGAGCTAAATGGGACAGTCCTCTCCAATCTTGCCCATCCAGGTATAATAACCAAGTGACCCAAGAATGTCTTGCAGCCTCAACTCTAAACCAGAACTTCCATTTCTCTTTTCTGTTACTGCAATTCATTTTTTTTTCAGTTGAGCATTCTTCTGTACGACCAAAAGCACCACATGGATGTACAGCTCTCAGGAGGTGAGGCAACTGCAGTAGCTGGCATCCTTCACTCCAAACCTTTTAGATTGTTTAGCATCATGCTTTGTTTTCTTCTTTCAGAAAGAAGGGAAGTTTATGTAGCAGTACTTGGGTATTAAATGTGCTGCAAATATTTCCTCCTTTTGTCTAAAATGTTCATTAATTTTAAAAAGAAAACAGGACCAGTAAGACAAGTTAGGTAAGTAAAAATGTGTTATAATGCACCACTAAGTGATGGCTAAAAGGTGTCCAGTGGTAAAGCATAAATAAAAAAGTCTTGAAATAGGAAGGTCCTAAAGTTTGTTTGGGGTTGCATGTTTTAGTTGATAGCAACCAAACTGGCTTAAGTGGCCATGAAGTGAGTTGAGAGCTTCTGAACGTGGTACTGACTTAAGTTTCAGAAATGTTTTCCAACATACTTTCTTAATTGCACCATCAGAGAAAAAATATCAACTCTTGGACGGCAAACTGAAGTTATGATGGAAAAACCAAACCGGCTTGCTCTGCTTTCCTTAGTTGAATTCAATTTCATGTAGGTCTATGGCAGAGGAACTCTGAAGTACCTCAGTTCCAGAAACGCTTTTAATACCAAAGCACAAGCTTTGTTTTTGCAGGGAAGTTTTGTGTATTTCCATCCTGTTGTAAAAGAAAGCTTCTTTCCATGACTTACTGATTCTTCTGACCGCTCACGTGAAGATTCCATGCAAGTACCCGGTGAAATAAAGGTGGGATTTGCAGTGACAAAGAGCCTACTTCTGAATTCTGCCAAAGGAGGAAGGCTTAAAGCAAACTAACAAATACAGTAACATTACTAAATTCTTCATAAAGGCTACTCACATGAATTGTGATAAGCACAGTGGTGTACACATTTTCATAGTATCAGTCACTTGACAATGTAGGAGATCCTTGAGTTTTATGAAGTCTAAAGTAATTTATGATGGGTTTTCTATGCTTTTATACTTCAGGCAATGGTTTGAAAACATGGACTTTTCTTTCTAGTATTGTAAGGCTTAACTATAATAGGTGTCACTGAACCAGAAAGGTTTTGAATGCTGAGGATGGAAGGAATTATGCTTTACTTCATCTTTCAAGTGTTTGTGTATTTTTGAAGTAACAAAAGCCATTGTTCCCTTTCACTTGTAGAATTTTTCTTTGCTTCACTATAGAATTGGGCCTCTTTTGTTGAAGAGGTCTTGAGAGTGTCTGTCTTGATCCCACAGGAGGAATCACATGTGGAGTCTTGCCATGATCCAGACATTACTGCTCTGGAATGACTCCTGTGGAGCGGATTCTGTCTCCTGCACCTGTGTGTGTGCACGTGTATGCACGAAGCTCACCGGACACGACACACGTGCACCGCTGGGCGCTCACCTGCCGTAAATTAAGCCCTAATATCATAAATCCAGATTTCAGAGAGCTGCAGTGTGTAAGTCAGGCACATCCGCTGTCACCTCACCAAACTTCCCGGTTAATCATGTAACAGTTTATGAAAGCCTTGTGCAGCGCGACCCTAACGAGGCACCCAACAGCCGTCGCCTAACTCGAAGGCTCCCAACCTTCACCTGAGCCTGGCCTGTCGCTTACCCCGGGGCCGGGCCCAACCGGCGCTGGCCGTGCTGCGGTGGGGCTGGAGGGGCAGGGCCCGGGCCGCTCCCAAGAGCCCACCCGACGCCTGAGGCGGCTGCCTGGAGGCCGGCGCGCCGTCCGCCCGGAGGTGAGGGCGGCCCCGGCCCCTCAGGCCGCGCCGACGGCTGCGCTGTCCATGGTGTGAGGCGAAGCGCGGACGCCGGGGGCTCCGCCGCGGGGCTGGGCGGGGCGGGGCGCGGTCCCCGGGGACCCGCGCGTGCGGGGTGGCCCCGCCCCTCTCCGGGGGCGGGCTGCGGCCCGGCGGCGGCGCGCGGAGCGGGACGGACGCGCCCTGAGGCACCGCCGCGGCCGCCGCTCGCCGCGGCACGAGACCGTGTGCTCCCGGATCCGCGGTCACGTGCGCGCACCGAGGTCACGTGGGAGTGTTGCTCGCCAGGCGCGTGCCCCCGCCCCGGCGGCGGAGGCCCCTCAGGACAGGATGTAGTCCCGGCTGGGGGCGGCGGAGGGATAACCGGGCGGCGTCAGCTCCCTCTCCGGACCCAGCCGCAGGGCGCGGCGCCTCCTAGCGGGGCCGGGGTAGATCCCGCCGCCGTCGCTGGCGGTGGCTCCCTCTGTTTCTCTCGCGAGAGCCCCCTCCGCCCCCCCCACTCGGCGGGGTTATGTAACCAGCCCGCCCGCCGCTGACGGGGTGCGGTCCCGCGGGGCGGGATGGGGGCCAGGCCGGCGGGAATCTACCGGGGCTCGGGCCCCCTCCCCCCCGGGGCGCGGCCCCCTCCCCTCCCGCCGGACAATGAGTCCCGTATGCTAATGAGAGTCTCGCGTCACTTCCGCTCTTTCTCGGCCGCCATCTTGGCCAGGGCAGGTTCTGGGCAGGAGGGACCCGGCTGTATTGTCTGCAGGGCGCCCAGGGAGCCCCCCGCCCCCCCCGCCCCGGAGCCCCACACCCCCCGCCCCGGGGACCGAGCCCAGTGAAGCCGCCGCCCCCACCCCCTGGGACCCGCTCAGCCATAGGCCACCCCCCGCACACTCACCCCCCCGCCCCCCCATCCAGCCCCCTTTGTCTCCCCCGCGCCGCCGCCGGCTCCGCTCCGCCCGCCCGCCCAGGGACCCGGGCGGCGCCAGGGAGGCAGCTCCGCGCACCCCCACCCCCAGCCAGAGGTGCCGGGGGAGCGCCCGCCCTCGCTGCTGAGGAGAGCCCCAGTCAGGTAGGTGTGTGCGTGAGTCCGCGGTCCGACCCGGGCGGGGGCAGCCCCCGCCCGCCCCTTCTCTCTCTCTCTCTCTGTCTCCCTCCCGCCCTCCGCCCGGCGGTGCCGCGGCCCCCGGCAGCTCCGTTCCCCCCACCCCGGCAGCGGGGCGGGAGTCCCGCGCCGTGCCCGCTGCTGCCGAGGGGCTGCGGAGTTGGCAGGCGGGCCCCTTCCCCCGGCCGCACACATGTTGACGGGACTTCGCCGCCGTACGGAGGCCGGTTCTGCTCCGTCCGGCTGCGGGGACCGCTATGCTGCCGGCTTCCCTCCCTTCTGCCCGAGGCCCGCGCGGCAGATGCAGTCCCAGCCTCCTCCCTTCCCCCTCCCGGGAGAGGAGACCACACACGGATCTGTCCCGAGAGCGGCTGTGATGGCAAGGGCTGCGTTGGCGGTAAGGCGAAGTGAACGGGATGATGAGGCGGTGAACGGGTCCGGCATCCCGGCGCTGCCTGCAGCCGGGCGCGGGTCCCCGCTGGCGGAGTTGGCGCTGGAGCCAGGACGGAGAGCAGCGCTGGTTGCGGGGCGATGAATGGGGAGCAGGAGCTGCCTCCCGCTCCGGCAACCGGGGCGGCTTTGCCCGCGGGAAAAGGCGCGATCGGCGGCTGCTGTCCTGAGCCGAGCACCAGCTGCAGGATGGAGCAACGTTGTCTCACCCATCCCTCCTTTCCCTACCCTGGGCTATAGTTACCGACACCCGTTTCTCAGACAAAGGCGGGGGAAGTCAAACCCTAAAGCCCGGCTCTGCTGCCGGGGGCTGCACCCCCTGCACTGGGAGGCTGCAGCCCGGGGGCGGGGGAGGCAGAAGCTGGAGGGGACAGCGAGATTTCCAACACAAGTACCACGGCGTACGCGATGCTGCTGGTGCCCCTCACCGCCCCCTCCATCCCGTTAACCGGTATTGTTGCTCCCGGTTTATGGCCGTGAAAGGAAAAAAAATACCAGCCCCCACCCAAAATGCACCGCAGCCCAGCCGGCGGCGCGGAGCCCAGTGCGGGAGGGAGGCAGTAGGGGGCGCCCTCCCCTCGCCGGGCAGGGCGGCGGCGGCGGGGGGGGCGGGGGAGGGAGTGGAGCGGGGGGGGCCGGTCGGTGGCGCGGCCGCAGAGCGCCGTCTGCAGCCCCGCACCGCGCTGCCCCGGCCCCCTGCGCCCGGCGGGACGGGACCCGGCCCGTTCCTGCTGTCGTACCTGCTGTCCCGGAGCCGAGCTCGCCCGGCGGGTGGGGGCTGCGGTGCGGGGCCGGGGGCAGCGCGGGGATTGTCAGGGCAGAGGCGGGCGGCGGGAGCCGGGTGAGCGGGTTGAGAGCACGTGGAGGGGTTCGGGCGGCTGGCGGGGCTCCGTGGAGGATGTCGGTCATTGTAGCAGAACTTGGCCGCGGTGCCGTTGCTCTGTGAACTTGCTCGGCTTTGTCACCCGCTCCCGCCCGTGGCCGCGGCGGTGGAAGCGCGGAGTGAGGCGTTGCTGAAGCATCAGCGCTTTGTCTGCGGCCGTAGCGAGCGTCCCGGTCACCGGGCACCTGGACGTTTTGCTGTTCTTTGTTTATTGGATGCACTAAAACCACTTGGTAGGTGTGAAAGAGGTTTTCATTCCTTTTAGAGAAGTTCCCTCTGTTGGTTTTTTTTGAGGTTGTTTTTACTAGCTGTGTTTCTGATTTCTTTTTAATACTATTTTCTATTTCTGTTTGGAGGTACAAGGTGTGAGGTAATGGAGAGACATGATTCCTACCTGTCAGGGTAGCGTGGACCAACCTTGGCTGGCTCCTGTGTAGCGCAGCCTGTGTGTGCTGCAGGCCCCCAGCCCCAGTTCCTCTTGCAGGGTCTCAGCTACTTGGAAAAACTTTCACCTGGGGACTCTGGTAACTGTAATAATTACAAGTTGCCATCCTTCTAAGTGAGAAAGATGGATCATCCTGTTTAAAAAAACAAAACAAAACAGAAAAGCTTTTTGTTGTTGTTGCTTTTAATAATAAAACAAATCAAAGCTTAGTCCCTTTTTACATGTGTATTTTCAGGTGTTGGGCAGTAATTTGGTATCAGCAGATCAACATCTACCACGATGTGTTGAAATCTTAAAACGTTAAAAAGAGACAACAGAAGAGAAACATGCTATTGTTAATAAAATTGCACTGGAAGCTGATGGATTGTAACATGATTGTTAGCTCTCCTGAAGATCATTACAGCAAATGCTTAAATAAACTTCAATCAAAATAGAGGTGTTCTTTTTGACACACAAGAAATAACTTGTTCTGCTCCAAAAGTAATAGTAAGCTAAATGTTTTTGTACTATTTTTTAATAGTAAGCTGCCCTTCACTAAAATTCATATTTTATCTCAAGTAACTTTTCAAAAGGACTTTTTGGTATCTAATAGAAATGAGATGCTTCCAGTTTTTGGGGACAACTCTCCGAGATCATTGCAATGATCTGATACAGTTTGAGTTCTCCATTATTTATTTATTTTAAACTTGAAGTGATGGTCCATCAGACAGGTTTATAGAAAGCATCTCTTTAGGTTACTACTAGTTATACTAGAAAGTATATAGTGTGGAACTGCTACAGCTGCGAAGTGATTAAGAGCTTGTAAGGTGACTTGTGTTCAGTTTTAGGAGGGAGCTGTCATTGGAATGGCAAGGGATGGGGAAGGTGAAAGGTGGCTGCGTTTGCCTGTAGGTAAGAGAGACGAGTGGTGAGCAGTGCTTGCTGCTCAGAGTGCTCAGGAATGAAGAACCTCAGGAGAGGAACTTCCTGACTGTTTTGGAAAGTTTGTGCCCTACAGTGTTAAGCATAAGTGGCACAAACAGAACATCTAGGAAGACTCTATGTGCTGGTCAGGATGAGATGAATAACTTATTTTTTTTTCTGTATATGTGGGATAGAAGTTGCCAGTTGTCAGAAGATGCCCACTAGCATTTTCAGAACTTGTATGTGTCACTTACAGTGGTATATTACAACAGCATTTTAATTAAGCTTTAATAGTAAGAAAGTATCATTTGTTAGGTACTTACCAAACTGAACTCTAGTTACTGAATTAGCTATTAAATTCTAGATGAATGCAGTGAAGGTCAGTTGTGCTTCTGACACACTGTGGAGTGAAGAACAGAGGATTATTCCCAACCCAGCCTTAACCACTCCATAATAATAGTAAATATTGAAAGTAAATATTCAAATTTAAAGTAGCATTCCTGGAATACATAACCATATCAGAATCTTATCAATAGACAAAAGTCATATAGTCCAAATATGTATTTTATAACTTTTTAAGATGACAGTTTATTTGATTGATGTAAATAAAGAAATTGGAACAAATTATTTTGTGGGAGCAAAGACAGTGCTCATGGGTTAATGTATTTATTTTGAGGTGGCTGCAAATAAGATTTAGCAGCTGAATAAGGAATTTATTGGGAGGTTTTTTGTTTGGTTTGGGTTCCCCCCCCCCCCCCCCCCCCCCCCCCCCAGAAAGGGGAAGTTATCTTTATTCCACTACTTAACATTGGTTAAAGAGATACAAAATTTTAAACGATGGGAATGAACAAAACAGTATCAGATATGATGAGGATCGTAGTGTAAAGTCTGTAGGATGTGGGTGCCAGGAGAAGCAGGGCATAGCTATAGGGCTGCCCTTGTCAGCTGGTTAGTGTGGTCCACAGGTGTCATTTGATTTGCTTTATCTGCATCAGCAAGGGTGGGATATTTTTTACATTATTAGTTGAGCTGAGTTTGTGTATTCCTAGTGCAATGTAACATGCTTGTTTGAAAAAGGTAACAGCTGACTATGTTGGCCTGCATCTTAACAAGCACTACAGTATTTTTTATTATATTAAGATCTGCTCTATGCTTAATTTTTCCTTTTTTATGTATGTTGGGTACGGTTTTTATTAACATAATTGTAATAGCATAATTGTTAATGTGAGGGTAGTCCTGTGCATATAAATATGTTGATACAAGTGTATGTTTCCTAATGATAGTATAAGCTGTGGAGATGAGAATAAAAGGTTTAAGGATAGTGTAATGTAAATGTCTGTGTATGCATTGGAAGAAAAAGAACTTTTGATTATGTTAATTTAGTTAAAATATATCTATCCCTTCAGTAAATGTGGAAGGCTGGTTTTGACTCACCTGGCACATTCTGGTAAGAATGCCTTTGCTTTCTTAGTCAAGATGGCCAAATTGACCTGTTAATTTTGAGCTTTCAGGAAGTACTTAGATCTAGTATAAAAACCAAATACATGCTCTAGATTTGAATAAAGACATTTTTAGAGAGGGTGTAACTGTTATTTATCTACCTGAGGGCCATATGCCTCAAGGCAAAAAAAGTACATTGTTCAGAGCTTCTCTACAGCGAACGGAGGGTGGAAGGCAAACATGGGGCTTGAGTTCAGTGTCTCGCTCATTTCACATTAGTGCTTTTAATGAGCATGACAGTTGATGGTTTTGAGTAAGAGAGGAATAAATACAGTTTTTTTCTGCAGTGAGTCACTTACAGTTACCAACATTTATACCCTTACTTTTTTTTTAAGGTGACATGAAAGGTGATTTGGATGAAAACTGACACTGGCTGTTGGGTCCTAAGCCTGTGTAGTTGACTCTATGAACACATCACACCTGCAGGTTCTTGGCTATCCAGATCCTGTGGCAAAATGTTTTATTTAAAATGTACATCTCCAGTAGTATCTAAAACAATTTACAAGAAATAGAAACTTCATAACTGTGTGAACAGCCTGTCTGCTGAAGTTATACTCTTCAGCTCATCCAGCTATTTAAATGTAGGAAAGTGCATGTTCTCGGCCTGGCTTCACTGTTTGATGTTTCCTCCCTACCCCCAGCTCCTCTTCTCTTTTTCATGCCTCAGCCTTCACACATTCTTTCTTTCACCTCTTTTTACCTCTTCTGTGTATTGATTTCTGATGGGACTCTGGATCTGATCGTTCTTAGCTTGTGCTGCAGCTGGACCAAAGAAGTTTTTAGTGATGCAGATTCATAGCAGCAACAGTAAGGGAGCAGAATGTCTCTTGAAATCTAAGTAGGCAAAATAATTGTCTTAAAATGCTTTTTTCACCCTAAAAAGTCAAATTTAAGTTTGTGATGTTTTGTTTTTGTTTTGTTTCCCCATTCCTCCTGCTGCTGCTATGAAGCCTTTTGAATATCGAAGGTTCCTGAGTCAGACCGAAGACAGCAGTAGCTGAGGTGGATTAACGCTGGAATGTAGTCAGGGATTGGAACACTTGGGAGCTATGCTTAGACAGAAAGGGAAAGAGGTAAGAAATGTGAAGTGGTAAGACTGATTTTAAGCTCTTTTTTACAGACTTTACCCAATCATGTAATGCCAGCATTCGTGCATAGCGTCTGTGAATTGGTAAGGCAAAGGAAAAAAAATTAGCATCAGCCTACTTCACCGACTATTTTTACACTTTAAATACTCAGATGCTAGCCAGTTGGCGAGATCCCATCAATATCTAATATATCTACTGTCTGAGAAAGCATGCATTGGCAGGGTTTTGGATGAGCTTGTAAAAGTATTTGTATGCTCTCTTTTGTTTCGTTGATTTGTTCTGCCACTTATACCAGCATGCAAGCAGTGCATTTTACTGGTTAGGACACACTAAGGGATGCAGTTTCACTGCTGGTGTCTGTGCCACCACTGGCAGGGCTGGTGTGAACCATGCTTCCTGCCACCTTCCTTGCACCAGTCCTAGCACTTCTGTTTGGGGAGTGAAGGAGCTGCTCTGCCTGACACACTCCTTTTCGGTTGGATCAGGTCTCTGCTCTGGCTGGTGACACAGTGGTGGTGATGGGAAAACATGACACTGAGAAGACAGGACTGCAGCTTTCACTTGCAGTCTGATCCGCTTGCAGTTTCACAATCAGTGTCATCCAGTCATAAATTACACCTATACTGATTACATGCTTTGTTCTTACACTTTCTACAGAGACTTCTGTGCCGCTTTGTTTAATTATCCAAATGTTTTTGTGAGCTTTGGATAGAAAATTTCAAGCTGATTCTTGATTTAATTCAAATGGTAACTGCTAATTCATGAAACGTGCTTATATTTCCCAAATAACTTTTACTCTGTGACTGTTCATGCTTAGCTACGATCTGGATGAGGATTATTTTGGAATTGTAGAGCATATTCATGCAGCCTTTTTTCCTGATCACTGAAGTGTGGATATCATGGTGTAAGCAAATAATATCCTTCATGCTTCAGTGATCTCCAGTCTCGATTTCAAATTTCAGCAAGATGTTCAGGCTTTATTACATTTCAAACCAAAATCTTTAAGAAATACTCCTAAACAAGCGAGGCTGTCATATTGAGGATGTATATTACATATTGATTTAACTGCACATATGTGGACACATATAAAGATTTGTCTTCTGAGATCTTGAGCAGACACAAAAGATATTATTTAAGATGGCAGGAGGTGTGTAAGCCTACTTGAGCTGCAAGTGCCTCTAATTTTAAATTTCCTATACACTGAAGCATAGCATGCCCTCGAGAATGGATGCAATTTAAAACTGCTTTTCAGAATGCAGTAGAGATTGCCAGAATTGCTGTGGTTTTTATCATGTGTGTTCAAAAGATCCTTCTTTATAAAAAAGAAGGCTACCAGCATTCTTTAACATATGTCAGCCTATGTCATCAAAATGAGAAAACCCAAGAGAAACTCCCAGCAGAGTTTAAGGTAGCAGGTTGCTCATCAGGAATAGAAATCAGGAGTTGTGGTTCCCAGAGCAATCGAAATTTGTCCATTTTGTGGTTTATATTGGGGCATAGAAATTACACAGTGTACAGAACTTTTACTACTAAACCAAAGTTGATAAGGAAATAGTTAATTCCCTTTCAGTTTTGCAGTTAGTGTACACACCCAGCAGATGGAGCTTCTGGCACCAGTGGAAAATTCCAGAAATCGAGCAAGAATAAGAAGTGTGTGAATGACTTAGAAGATCTCTGTCTGCTGGACTGCAGAAGATGCTTTTCTAACCTTTAAATAAAAAATTAATGGAGACTAACACGTATCAGCCTTACTGATTCCTTTCACTAGAACTGTCTTCCATAGAAGTTTTTCATCTGATGGGAAGGTTGGAGTTCTTAGTGCAAGAGTCACCAAGCTGAAGCTAGACAGTAAGCTCCAAAAAAAAAGTGATAAAACAGTTTCATAAACCCTTGCTGAAAATTGCATATAGCCACTGAAACAGCATGTTGAGGTTTTTAGCCTAAGACATTCCTCCAAAGGATTTTAAGTGGGGTTTGTGGTTTTTTTGTACCACACTTTAGATGAACTTATCTCCTGTCCTGAAGGCGTATTTACATAGGGCGTCCAGAGAAGTGGTGTGAAAAGGTCCTTTTTGTTTGACACACAACTTGAAATTTTTTTTGAGGTACCTAATTTAATCTCTGAAATGATTGTAAAATTTTTTTCAATTCTTTTTTTGACAAAGGGCCTTTAAAGAAATAGACTGTGACTGTGAGGGGGAGTTGGAGTGGTTTCATGTGCACAGAGCTGCAAAAGTTTTACAGTGCTTTGACCAGAGAGCAAAATACATTTGTTGATTTCCTTCAGTTCCAATAATCTTAGTTTTAAAACAACGTGACAGGTTTTTCCAGAGGGTTTGGTTTGGGTTTTCTGTTCACTTTATATCTTTCTAATGTGCCTAGTCCTGTTTTGGATCTAGACACAAGTTAAAGGGCTTGGGGAACCTGTGCTTGCTGATGCGCTAGCTTAAGGTTGAGTTTAAATCCTGGGTCACTGTGGCAGCTGTGCACATGGAATTAGCTAGCTGGAGTTGAGAGGTGTTTGTTAGGCCAAAGTCAGCTGAAGACCATCATGTTACATGGGCAGAAGCTTGGTGTTGCCGATGGTGGAGCTGATAAGGCTGAGGAGGTGCTCTCTGTTTAAAATGTTGCCATGAGAATAGAGCGCATGCTGTTACAAAACAGCCTCCATCCCAGGATTACAGCGGGCTTGAAAAATGAGCCCTTAGTTGTCTGGCATTTCAGATGTGCCTTAAACTGCAAATCTCATTACCTTCACAGGAGATGTGGGTGCACAGCCCTCTGAAAACTAGGGCAGCAATGCTTAAATAAGGAGGAAAGAGAAGAGTGCAACAGAAGAAAGTGAAAATGCTTAATGTAAGCCAGTGACAGATGTGTGGGGAGTGGACTCTATTGACTCAGTGTAGGGAGGGGAGATACTTAATTGTAACCCTTACATTTTCAAGGAAGTTTTTGGTAGTTTTAAGTTCTTCCAACCTCACTGTTCTCCCTGATGGTTCTGCTCCTGCTTTTTTTGATTTGCTCACTCTTCCCTGAGATACCTTTCTGCTTCCTGACTGTCAGTCTTCCTTGCTCAGCTGTCCTGGAATTGTCAGGTCCCAGAGTCCCAGCCTCCACCTTGCTGCAGAGACAGGCCATCACTGTCCTCATGTGAATACAGAATATTATACACCATCATACTATACTGCATCATTTAACTTGCATACTGAGGAGGCTGCTTTTCTATTGCTGTGGGAACCATAGGTTAATTTCTTTGCATATTTTAATTGTATTTTAAGAGATTTCACTCGATGCACTAACAGCTGCCTTTGCAATTCTATTTCATGGCTGGGTTTTTAGAGCATGCCACTAAATGCAGTCAGCTTGGCAAATAGAAGTAGGCCTTGTTTTAAATGCAGTTGGAATAGGGATACAAAAAACACAGTATCAAGAAACTAACAGTCTTGTTTCATTTCATCCAGGAGCACACAGCTGCTGTCAGCTCTGATAGGCTACTATGTTGTGCTGGTACATGTCAACCAAGAACGGAACTTAAAAGACTAGCCAAATCAAGGCTAAAATAAAAGAATTTCTGATTATATAAAGTCAGAAAAACGCCAGATGCTTGGTGATTCTTGTCAGAAAGGCAGTGCAGGGAAATGATACTCAGTCATTGGGAGGCTCAGTACTTCCCCGTGCTCAGTATTTGTATCTTCAGACTGATGCACTGATAATTGTCACGGATCTGCCCTGGAGGCTGGTGGGTCCTCATCCAGCAGGGAGCTTTCTGCAGTGAGGATTCAGTGAGAGCGGTAACTTGATAAGAGATTCAAGGACACAAATTTTATTTTTTAGTTAGAAAATAATGCAGTGTGAAACAAGATAACACATTATCCTTACATTTTTGATGATACAGCTAGTGGTCTTGTTAAAGCATATGAAATACTCAGTTTTGACTCAATGTGAAATATTTTAAGAATTTTGCCTTTTAAAATTTCCTAGAACATTTTAGTATCTTCTGTTGAAACCATACTTGATAAAGAAAAACAATCTGTGCTTTAAGCTGTGGATGGTTTGTCTGAATAATCAACAGAGATTAAAATTAACCATTTTGAATAGTAAAAAACCTTATCCCTTGGAAAAGTGATTGTAAATGACTCAACAATTTCTGCTTTTATAGACTTTAGATTTGATTGTTTCAGACTTCATGATACTAATGTTATGTCTTGTGTTTCCAGTCTGTTCAAGACTGTTTCTGTCCATGGGTGATGTGAGTTGAAGAGATATCAGTCTTCCTACAGAACTATTTACATGCCACTACCCAGCACTGTTTACCTCACATCTTCCTAGCAGCATTGTAACTGAAAATTGTCATCTGAATACTTCCCAAGTGAATGTGTGTCCCTAGGGCTGTGGCTGACAGCCATGTCCCCTGTTTGGTCTCCCATAGTCTTGTAATTTAAGGTGGGACTGTGTTTGTGTGGGAACCTTCTAGGAAAAGCTACAGGGTGCAGCTATGCTGCCAGTGCTCGTAGCTCGGATGAGGTGTACACTGAGGTCCTAACCACTTCAGTCAAAGGTTGTATGAAGTGCAATAGGAGCGTTCCTCTCTGTATCCTGCTGGGCTTCTGAACTGCGTAACTTAATGGAACTCTGAGCAAAACAGTATTTCTCAGGTAGCATCACCCAGCGGAATCTGTTTAAGCCACAAACCTGCTAACAGTCCCCGCAGCGCTGTTAGTGCGCCGGAGCGCGCTCCCCGTGCCAGTGAAGGTACCGTGACCGTGGTTTATCGTTGGCTGTGGAGTCCTTCGCCATGAAACACGCGTTATAAATGTAAGATTGCCCTTATCACGTTTCTTATCTCTTGTCTTTAACGCTTTGTTTTGTACAGCAGGACATGATCCTTCTCCTGTGTCCGGGCTTTGGCCTCGCACAGTAGGTGTAATATAATCGCTGAGGTGGGCGCTCTGGAAGGAGAATTATTTTTGGAGGCTTTTGCATGAAACTTGTCCAATGAGTCTGAGACGCCCAAGCACCATTAATTTTGGAGGTAAATGCCTCATGATATGTACTGAATAGATTGGGAAGAGTTAAGATTTACACTTGGCAAAGTATGGGCAGAAAAACTGTTGAAAGGATAGTTCTGACTGTTTACTTCTGACCTTTAGATGTTTTGAACTTAAAGGAACACCAACTTGAATTCTAGAAAAATTGGGGGTGTGGGGGGCTTTGAACTTAATCAGTCTGGCAGCTCCACTGCATATTAATTAATTTCCTGGTTTAAATATTTCCCTTCTCTTTTGGTTTATGAAAACCAACAGAGGCAGAAGTGAAAGATGATTTTGACTACAAGAGAAATGATCAGGCTGCCTGAAGTACTCTCTCATGCTGAAACAGACTGGGGAAAAACCTGTGACTTGTAATATGGAAGTTCAAAGATAATGTAATTTAAGTTGGATGTCCCTTTAAGTGATTCCTTAGAATCTGACATTTCTTATTTGAATCTCAATTAAAATGTTTAATTTTGGAAATTCAACTGAAATGTTTTTTATTAAGATATTTTCTATCATTTGTCTATAAATCAGTTTGTCAAAGTGGGCTGGGAGAGGTATAAAGGGAGGGGAGGGAGGAATACTCTCATTAACAACAATAAAAAGATAAAGCCAAAGAGGGGTGGAAACAACAAAACACAAATGAAAGAAAATATAACAATTAGTCTCAAAAGAGTTTTTTAAAAATGCCAGATTTTCAGTGTCAGTACTTGCCTTGGGCAGTGGGGAGGGGAGGAGAATCATTTGCATGAAATATTATTTACTTTAACATGCTATTGTTATTAGAATAAAATCAGGTTACTGAGAAAATTATAAAGATAATATAAGGTTTAAAAGTTAAGTTTGCTGTAGTGAACAACAGTAATGTTGTCCTGGCACACAGCTGATAGAGAAATTAAAACTATTTTGAAGATTTACAGTGTCTGGGTTGCACTGATGATGTTGATCCTGGACTCTCATTGCTTTCTGATTTTAATGATAACTGTTATTGAGAGATTTTTAATACTTAAAACCAGGCTGTCTAGTAGAGAGCTATCCTGCACTTTATAATGAAGTAATTTTTAGCATAATCTGAATTTTATGCACAAACTTGTTACCAAACTGCATGCATTTTTTTGATTATGTTGTTTCACTCTGCTGCAGCCCTTCCCTTTTCATAGTGTTATGGATATTAAGAAATTTGGGGTTGAATTGTTTGAATGAAAACCATGGGATCATGATACATAGCTAACAAAGGCAATGGATTAGAGTAGTTGGTTTAAGTGTGTGGGGGGTATATTATGTAGGGAAAAGGAACAGCTTTTAGAATAAGGGTTTGAAACATTGCTTTTTCTGTAGGAAAAAGATGGAGTATTGCATGCTGGGAACAAGTGCTTTCAATAAGGTAGCTAAATTTTAAAAGTACATTTGTTTCATTTTGTTTTAGGCTTTGCTTAAGTATTCTAATCTAGTAATTTTGTCCTTTCTGCAGTTTTCATTTTGATTAGACCTCTGCAAAAGTCTCTTCTAGACAAAAATTCAAAACCAAACAAAAACCCCAAACCTGGGCCACAACTGCAGTTTGACATTTCTGAAACATTGCTCAAGGTGTACAGAAGAGTATTTAAAGGATATTAGTAAGAGTATAAATTCTCTATGTGATCTGTTTTGTTTTCTATGGTTTCAAAATTGCAGATATTAATACCAGTAAATTTAAAGACGTGGATGTGTTGTCAGGACAGATGGCTACGGAGAAATGACCAAAAGTAAACCAGTTTAATCAGGTAGTCTTCATTGACATCTCTTTAAGAACAAAACAAAACCAAAAAAACCCAAAACCACAAAATCAAAAAGCCCCACTTGTCAGGAATCCACAGAAACTCCAAGTAAATAGTCACATTCTTTTTTCCTTTGTTCTTGTGAATAGCAAGACATAACAGACTTGGAGGAAGCTTGAGTAGATGAGTCAGGACTTATTTCATTAACTGCAGTTAAATGTTTTGGCCAGGTTTCCCAAGGAAACAAAGCATATACAATTTTTCAGATTGTGGCTTGTCTCCTAATCCCTCCTCCCAGCCAAGCAAAAAGTTGTCCATTTTCAACCACATTTGGTAGAGATGGAGGTCTGAAAAGATAAATAAACACCTTTAAGTTTCATTACATGTAGATCTCCAGTAAGAGAAGAAACGAAGGTAACTCTCTTATCAGCCTGTTCCTTCAGTTGGATGCAGCAGTGCCAAGGGGCTGCTAAAACCTCTGTGGGAGGAGTTTGTAGGAGGGAGGGGACAGAAATGATACTGCTTAGGCCTGGGATTTTAGGGGGCTGACTCTTCAATGTTGGATGTGTGTCAACTGCAGAGGTGCCAGTTAGGTGTTGTTCCTGGAGCTGGGCATAGCAACTTGCCTGTCAGTATCTAATACAGACCTAGCAGTGGGTTATGAGGGAAAGAGAAGAAGCAGTAAATTCTCTTGGCTTAAGTATTTGAAGTATTCAGCTCCAAATGAGTTGTTGGTGCCTGACTGAGTGCATGTATAGTATATTATTCCATGGATACGATATTATTACAGGTACAGCAGCAGCTCATGATGCCCCGTAAAGCTTTTCTTTCCCAGAAAGAAAAGCAGGCTCGTGCCAGGGAAAGGGATATGTTAAAAAAGAGGAGGAGGCGACAAGACTATCTCAAAAGAAGCGTGGAGCCACAGAAAAATGCAGAAACAATAAAATGGCACAGGGATGATGAGAAGAGGAGAGAAAATGAGCAAGTTAAGGACAAAGATATCAAGAAGCGGTGGAGACAGGATGAGAGAGAACGACGAAAGAATGTGGACGCTATGAATTGGCGCAGGGAAGATGAGAAGAGGGAAAATGAGCGAGGTAAGGACCAAGAAGGCCAAGAACCAGCAAAGAAAGGATGAGGAGGAGAGGGGGAAAGCGACGAAAACACGGACCTTTTGAAGCAGCAGAGGGGTGATGAGGGGGAGAGGGGAAAAGAGAGAGTAACAACAGTTCCACTTTATAAACATGTGTAGAAATAATAAATATTAGCATCTTTAGTTTCAAATTTCTAAGAAATCTGCTTTAATGAACCATAGTTCTGACAGAGCTGATTATTTTAATAAGACAAGATTGATCTGAGTATAGATGTATATAGACTCAAATTCACAATGGGATAGAAAAGGCTGGGTTTACTCATTGCTTATGAAATTGCCTGTTTTGCACACATGCTCACAGCTAATGCTTTCTTCAGCAGTACAGTTGATAATACTGTGTTTTCAATCACCAAAAAGTTCAGGTTTTCTCAGTCTTCATAACATGAGTAAATAAGAGCATTAGGAAAAGAAGGGTCAACTAAATGTGCTTATAAGAGAAAGTAAAGTGATGTTTTATTTATTCTTCTTAATAATGTGCCCAAGAAATAGTTGTAATTGCATCCCCACTTTTATTCTGAGGTAAATTATTTTTAAAAAGTTTTATGGAAGTGTAAATTTCACAGAATGCTTATAAGGAGTAATTTCAAGAGATCCACATTTCTGTGTCATTAGATCTAAGGTGTTGGCATCGCATTTAATTTGATAAATTCAACCAACATCTTGGCATTAAATCTGAGAAACTGACAAACAGTAGATGCTTGCATTGCAGTAGGAAGACCCCCTTGTAGATTTATTAATTTTTTTTTTTTTTTAAATTATTATTTGGAGTGACAACTTTTTTTTTCTG
This sequence comes from Caprimulgus europaeus, assembly GCA_907165065.1. Next base: position 8,333,799 of record OU015541.1, read on the forward strand.
CAGTAGCCCTAAAACATTAGTTTTAGGCTTATAAACTGGGAGCAGATTTATAGTGGATGAGAGTCTAGGCCTTTGGAAGTGCTTCTAGTCCAGTTTAGTAGTTTGAGCCCTTGGAGTAGAAGGGGTGGTGCCTGTGCACACATGATGGCAGTTTGCTCCCATCTCTGCAGCTGGGGCTGTTGTAGCCCTCCTTGGCAGACTGACTGGGCTTCCCTGACTGCAGGGTGTTCCCCGCAGACACTGGTGGGAAGGGGTGGTCACACTGAACCTTTTGCCTCTTCTAAACAGCAGTAAAGAGCCAGCTGTCTGGAAATGAAACTGATTGAGCTGTCTGCATCTTTTGGATTTTCTGTATTTAACAGATGTTTGGTTTAGAATTAAAGGTCTACTTTTTTGTTTTTTACCTCCATAGAATTGTTTTGGCTCCTGTGTTTTGACTGATCAGTTATGATAGGGCAGCCTGGGAGGACATGGCCACAGGAACAAAGAGGAGAGTTGTGTAATTAATAAGACTACTAATGCCTATGTTGCTGTGTACTGAATGTGGCCAAATAATTTCATTACTCAACAAAATCAAAATGATCAGCATGTTGAATATGCATAATGCTTTTCCTTTTAGTGCTGATTCTTTCAGTTGAGCCAAAAAATAAACTTACAGAGTTTAAGGGGCAGAGGAAGAAGTGAATCTTGCTTATTATGAGTAACTTTTCATTGGGAGGGGAAAATGCTCTTAAAGTGAGTTCCCAGCTTTCCACCTCTATGTTCCTGTGAGGTTTTCATTGTAGGCCTAGGAATCAGCAGCTGGTAAAATAAATTGTATGTCAAGAAAATTGATAAATGCATGTTAAAAAAAAAAAAAAAAGCTTCCAGGAGCCTCGTTTTATTTCTGTAACGTTTGGGGTCTAAAGACAGGTGGAAGCTTTCTCTTTTTTATCACCTCTGATAATGTGACTGATGTGGGGTTTTTTCTGTTTCTCCCTTTTGTGTTCTTTATCTCCTCTCTCCTGGGTGCATACCTTCCTGTAAGGTCAGAGTTCTCCAGCTGGGAATTCAGTGTACTGCGTGTGAGATCAGTACCTCCCTCACAAGCCAGGGCTGTTTGCACTGGGAAGAATATGTAGCATAAGAAAACGTTAACTGCTGCGATACAGAACTCTAAATCAGGCATGCAGTGTTGTATTTTGCATTAATTCATTTTCCAAATAATTACACAGTAATCTTTTTTTTACCTCATCTTCTGACTGAGTTTTCTAGGTGGTTCCAGTCCCTTGGTAACTGATGTGTTGAAGGGCTGAACTGCATGGCCATGTTAACTCAGAGTGCTTGAAGCTGGTGCAGTGAGGACAGTTTATTCTTATTAAATGCTAAAAGTGGTTTAAAAATCACTGAGAGTAACACAACAGGAGGATGTGTCAGACTTCACATTCTGGATGTTTTTAGAGTAGTGACTGCAACTGTTTCTATCTGGAATTTGAAGTGCTAGTAAGAGTAGCAAGCTGGTGAAGGCGTAATTTGGAGTTGAAAGTCACTGCTAGTCAGTCTAAGTGCTAAAATCTGGGGTTTTTAAAAAAGTGATACGTTGAAGAATTTTGTGTTTGGTGAAACTTCTCTGTGCCTATGCTGTGGTTAATTTTTGGGCTAGACCTTGTATCCTTTCTGCTTTTTTGTCATGCCATAAAAATTAGAAGTCTTGATTTCCTGTGTCTTAGGATATTTGTGTTGTTAAGTTCCTAAAACTAAGCAGAAATTTTCTCTAGTAAGGGGTTTGTCCCTCCTGTTCACTTGAGTTATGTTTTTTTTTCCTGAATATTGTTCACACTAGTGCTCCTGATAACATTTCAAGCTGTTACACATTTTTTTTCCCCCTCCTTAGTATTTTCTTTTACCAGCTATGGCTAACAAGAGGAGAAAACTGAGTAGAGAGAAAAAGCCTTTTGCTGTGAAGCAAAACTAACCTTTAAGTGAGGTCCCTTTATTACAGCAGTGAACCAGAGTTCCTTGAAAACACTGAAGCAGCCTTTGATTTTAAACAAATGAGGCACAATGTTGTTGCCTCTTTTGGGCTGCAGTTTTAGTTGTTTCCTAAAAGTTGGACGTAATTTAATCAACCAGCCTGTATTATGTCCTGACCTACTCCTATTTCAGGATGTGGTTCTTCTGAGTGAACTGAACTGCTGGTTCCTGTAGACTTCTCAAACTTCAGAAGTCCTTGTAGTCATTTTCTGTCCTAATTTTGAGGTTTTAAGATGCACATAACAGAACTGTACTTGAATGAAATTATTTCTTCCTTATAGCCTGTGAAAAGCCAAAGACAGTGCTTCAGTTCTCCCAAGTTTTGTGAAGTTTAAGTTGTTCCCCTGCTTACCTTGCAAATGCTCCTCGCTTTGGCACAAAACCTTCCCTCCTGCCCCACCCTCAGAGTTTTGGAGGAAGATCTGGGAGTGCTTCACTCAGGCCTTTCTGTTAACACGTGTGCACGAGCTAGGAGACTTGTCTTAGCTTTTTGTTTGTGCTTTGCATAGTGGCTGTTGCCCATAGCAGTGAAATAGCACAGCGTGGACTTTGTCTAAAATAGGTCTTTGCATCACCAAAAGATGACTGAAATTAAAAGTACAGTCTTTCTAATGTAGTAATGATATTTTGCTATTTTATAGCTTTTTTTTTCTGCTTACATTTGGCTACTGAATTATTCTAGGAATCAGTACCTGGCTGTGGACTAGACCTTTATGCTAGGTACTGCATAAATACAGAGCAAAAGGAGGTTCCAGCTATTTCCTACACAGTTAGTGTGCTTGCTTTGCCATTAGTTTGTGACTGGTGGAGTCAGACATTTTGTATACAAGCACATTAAAGATGAGTGAGATCTGCTTATTAAAATCTTTTTATTTTTCTGAATTTCTTATAACTAGGTCATTAATCCATTTTCTTAGGCATGTAAAGATACTACCTGGATACTTCCAGTAAGGACATTGTTGGTCTCTCTCCACCCAGCACTTCAGTGTAGACTGATGTAATTCACCTTACGAACAAGAGCTTGCCAGTGTATTTGTAGGTGGGACCCAAAGGAAACAGAAGGGCAGACACAAACTTAGTTCTTCCTGTTTGTTGAATCATGAACTTGAAAATAACTGGCTGACTTAGAGGCAGATCTCATTATTCCTCTTACTTAATGATGATAAAAAATGCTCAGGTTTCTCTGTAGGATTATTTTTGCTAAACATATGTGATCATCTTGACTTACTTTTCAGTGAATGTGTGCACAGATGCACATTCCCTTACAAATAAAAGTTCTGTAATGCATTAAATATCCAGGACTTGTGCAGGAATTAATAGGATAGAGTAGAACCACGTAGGAAGCTAATAAAAATTAGTTGTGCTTTGGCTGTTATAAAATGGAATACATGGAAATAGAGGATGTCCCACTAATTAGAATCCTGATTGAGTTACATCATCTCAGGATAAATGAATTCTTCCTTTATTTAAAAAAATGCTGCTGAGCTGCTTCTGAAAACTACTTTGATATATCAGAGGGAAGTTCTGTATTGAGCCTATAATATTAGGTAAGTAGCACTTCTTTAACCATCAGGAATTGGTAACTGAGATGTGTGAAGCTTGAGCTGCTGCTTGTGCCTTTTATTTGTCTTCACAGAAATGCAGAGTATTTAAGACTGTTTACTTTTGGCATTTCAGTGGGAGAAACATTTCAACAGGAGAAACAGTGTTCAAGTAAACTATTTTACAGAGGGATCAGTTGATCTGTGACCCTTTATGATGGGTGTCCTTTGCTGTGGGGGATGCTGGATGAGGCACAGGTTCAGTGCCAGATGAAAGCATTGGTGGGTTTTGTCAGTACTGGATGCTGCATTCCTCAGTGTTGTGTTCTGTTAAAATAATTACTTGGAGCTGAGCTTCAGAGCAGTAAGCAGCAGCTCTGACAGTGAAGGAGAGATGTTCCAGGTGTCCTCCCTGAAACAGCAGCTTTTGGTCAGATAAAGAATACCTCATTTCAAGAATAGCATTCATGTCTCAAGGATGATTTGAGATGCTTAATCCCAACTGGTTTAATGTTCACATTCAAGGATGTGCCAGCAGTGCCTTGGGTATATTGCAATTACAATTTGAGTTACTTGCTGTAAATAGAAATGAATGGAGATGCTAAAAGCTCTTTTTGTAGTTACAAACCATAATAACATCCAACTGTATCTGGCTCTCCAATAATTATGATTAAATGGTCAAGAAACTTCCTAAATAAAAAGAGCTGTATTTGCTTAAGGATGAGTTTTGTTAAGATTAGATGAATTGGATTCAGCTATCAAAGCAGAATTTGCAAATTAAGGTTGATCTTCAGTTTTCAGATGTGAAGATCTAATTATATCCTCTATTATGATGTGTTGTGATAGGAAGATCTTGATAACTTCTTGTCTATAAGACTTGACTGTGAGGCAGGCAAAAGGGCAGAGGCAAGAAGATGGCACAGATAGAACACAGATCCTTGTTTTCAGGCAGTCCTAAATAATTTGCTTCTTTATCACTTAAGGTTATATATATCATGGTATATTTGGCATGTCTAGGTATATTAGACATGGTAATTAAGAGAAAGGATTTGATTATTTTGGTGAAGTTGTTAGTGGTGTTTTGTACTAAACCAAGCTATTTGTTAATAAGCATTATTTTGAGATTTGTGGCTGACTCAAGTTACAAGGGATTATTGCCTAAAGACAAACTGTACTGACTCTCACTTTGTCATGAGAAGAAAAATGGCTTCTTTACAAGCAAAATTAGTATATTCTTTAAGTAGGGACTTTGGTTTTAAAGAAAACAGCACAGCTTGCTAGAAGGTTTAAAATGCAATGTTTTCAGGCACTGCTGTTTCTGCAGTTGATATTAAGAACTTGAGTTACTCTGGAATAAAATTACTGGGACATTATCTCCTTGGATTTGAAGGTCCCTTGAAAATATTCATTCAAATCCTCAACATACTTGACTGTGCTGCTGCATACAATTGTTTTGATGAAAAAATGGAGCATACAGGTAGCTGCAAAGAAGCTACTGAAAGCATGACTGAACCAATGCAATACAGTGAGAGCAAGGCTTATTCAGTTGCCTTTAGAGAAAAAGAACTAGTGGAGCCATGATTAATTTCTTGGCAACAGTAATATTTTTTAGTCTGGCTCTATGAACTGCAGCAGCAAGAACTTTTAATAAATGGATGAAGATTATGCTGTGCTTTGAAAGCAAACTTGTGTTACTTTATTGTAACCTGGTGTTCAGAGCCATACTTCCCAGTTCTTTCCAGTGAAGAGAAGGAATAGAATGCCAAGGAAGCATATTTTCTTTTCACTCTGTGATCTCTGTTTAAGGATATAATTCCACTCTGGGTGCTAAGTGGTATTTTTTGTTTTCCTGTTAATGCAGTTCTAGCATCACACGAGTCAGATCTGGTTTAAGTCATGAAAAAAGTGGCAGTGGGCTCACATTGAAAGCTGACTGTAGTGACTGGCCTAAGGGAAGAACCTGCAGGTTGGAGTTGCTTTTTTCCATCTGGAAATAATAAGCTTTACTTATTCTTTCAACTACAGAGCAAAAATAGAGAAAATGCTACTGTGTGGAAGTTGCAAATAGGACACAACCTTACTAAGCCATTTGCATTAATCAATAGGTAGTTGGGAGTTGAAATTCTTAGGCAACAGCATTTTTTCCCCATTAGTCTTTACTATCTTTTTAAATTAATTTGTTACTAATACTTCATAAAATTGACATTGCTGATCCTCAGCCTTGTTGTAAATATTTGCAATTACTGTTCATGTCTTTAAAATGGACTTGGCTCAACTTGAAGCTATATTAGACGTTGTTGTTACAATTCAAGCAAAATTGGAACCTTCAAATAATTTTTTTAGTTAAGGAGGTTTTAGTTCTGTTTGTTGAAGTAATGAAACTAATTGTAATATTGCCCTGAAATATGTAAATGCATTCTTTGTGGTCTTAATTTTTTAAATGCAACAATTCCTCATACAAATTCCTGTTTGCAAGGTAATTATCCATTACTATTTTCAAAAGCTTTTCCACCATTTATGTGCTTTCACTTTATCATAAATGGTATTGGTTTCATTTCACTTCATGCACGAGCATGTTAAGTAACAGTACAAATTCCAGGGCATCACCTCTGCCCAGGGGTGCTTACACAGTGCAACTGGTACCCCAGTATGGGCAAGGGTGGGTGGAAAAGGAGGGCAGAGCTTGGCCCATTCTGTAGTGACTTAACTGACACAGTACAGAGTTGTAAATTCTTATGTAGGTTGAAAGAGTTTTTCTTAAACTTCTCCTCAATGTGTGCCTTCAGAAATAGCACTTGACACAAGATAGAGGAGAGGGACCTGTGGATAAATTCACAACTGGATCAGAAAATTTCATAAAGGAACCATGAGCTTTAATGCAGATTTCAGTAAGACAACTAACAAGATTAACTGTATATAACTAATAATGAACAAGAAGTTAGAAACTCAGATTCAAACCTCATTTCCTAGTCCTTCATGAGGATTAAAAATAATTCACTGGGCAGGAGTGAGTAGTATTCTGAAAGGATGACATGAATCACTCCAGTTATTTGAACAATCACATTCATTCTTGCATAGAGAGGAAGAATGTCTCAGTCCTGGGTATTGTTTATAATTGCAGATGAAAAGATTGACTGTGAAAGAGTACAGATGAGAATGGATACAGCATAAAAAAAGAGCAGTTCATGATTTCCCATACAAAGTCATTAGAGGCTTTAGAGGCAGGGAGGAGAGAGTCGGTTACTGCCATGATCTATTTAATCCTTGCTGCCTCTGAGATAACAGAACGCCTGTAGAGGGGCTCGTCATGGCTTGAGCAGGGCTCGTACTGAGACCTGTAAGTGAATCTGCCTAGAAGGTATTTCACTGGAATGCCACTTCAGATTTCTCAAGTGGGTTTGAGTTTCCCTAAAACAAAAGGTGCCAGGTAAGGTATAGAACATAGCTACTTCTCATATTAATTCTAAGTTTTTTCCAATTCTAATCCTTTTCACTGAGCTAGAGTTAGCTGAAACACCTCTATAGTCACATACATTAATATATGTGCATTTAGACTTCTGTATATGAAGAAATCAAGATGTTTGTGATTATACTAAATTCTCTTAACAAGTGTTACTTGGGAGGAAATTAATACAGAATATCAAAATACTTTTTTTTGCCTATGTTGTTTGAAAATTACTATCATTGCTCACTTTGCATGATGTGTCTAAGTAACTTCATTATTGCAAATACTAAAAATGAGTAATTTTGAATCCCTGAGATTTGTAGATGAGGTCTAAACTTTTCTTTGGTTTCCTAGTTTTCATATAGGGCTGTTAAAATGACACTGTATTTGCTTTTGGTAATCTGTGACAGTGTCCAGCCCGAGTACCAAAATGTTTAATGATCAAGAGTTGTTTTGGTCCTTCTGAAAATTTTCCTCTAGGTCTTTATATAAACTCAGGCTTGTTTCCACTTAATTTCTAATTTATAGTTACAATATGAATCCTAAATGTCATGATAGCTTTCTGCTCTTACCCAGGAGCTGTTTCTGAATTCATTGAGTGTGAAGAGAGAGCCGAGGAACATGTGCTAGCAGCACTAGCTGGAGATGGTGAAACCAGCTGAAGTGGTTTGTGTTAGCACTGTGACACACACAACTCTTCAGTTTTGCTTATTTCTGAAGCCAGACAGTGTTGTTGGGGAGAATCATGGAATAGTAAGTTGTTAGTGACTGTCTTGAAGCATTACCTAGTAAAAGTTGGTAGGAGTATGAAAATAAAAGGGCTAGTGTGTAAACAGACAGTACTTAAAAGAGTGTGCATGATAATGCATACAGAAGGGCTAGATCTGATCAGAGACTCTCCGTTGTTGAAGTCACAACCCGTGTTCTTTGTACTTGGAGAAAATTTCTTAGTAAGCTCTTTGTAGCTTAGCAGTTGCCCTTGATCTCATGATAAAAGGGGAGAATTTTTGTCTAACTCAAATATTTAATGTCTGCAAACTTCTGTTAACTCTGTGTTCTAGGCTGCTGCTTGAGACTGTTAAAAAATACTTTAAAGCTCCTAACCAAAAAAAGGTCCATTTTTAGTTGATGTAGGTAGTCTTTGGCCTTACAGTGGATTAATTTGTTGATATGAATCAAGGCTTTTATTGTTCAAACAGCAACATTTCTGAATTGGCTCACAGAAATATTGATGACTAAAAATACAGCTTTTATCTTCTGAGGTGATACTCTTTATGCAACAGGCATTGGACCATTAAAGCCCAGGGAACGAGATAACAACTCTGATACTTTCTTGCTATTTAAGAAGCTTCTTCCCCTTTTCTTTGAGCAAAGCCTACCTTTTTATTGCTGGCTCCACCCCCTCTCACTTCCAAATAACTGTGTTGTCAGAGACTTTCACGTTTCTGCCATTTCTGCACCTTTTTGAAGTGCAGATGACTTGTTGGTGCTGGTTCTGTAGCTGAGCAGGTGCTCACCGTAGCGATAGCAGCGCGCAGACTGAGAGCTCCTCTATACACTAGTAATTAATTTGGCAGAAATCTTGGTGGTAATGGTTGAATCTAGGAATCCACATATCTTAAGAGTTTCTTTTAGCTGGATAGCCCCAGTTCAGTTGGAACCAGCAATCTCTGTGGGGGGAATTGGAAGGGAGGGTTGTCCTGTAGGTTGAAAATATACAGATTCACTTAGAGGTGTTAAGCCAGCCCTTGTACTTTTTCCTGTGATTTGTATCTCCTAGGGCTCTAACCAAGCTTTTGGGTCCCATCTCAATAAAAGAAGAATGTATGCTAGGCAGCCTGTCAGCCATTTAAAGCTATAAATACAGTAAATGGAGGAAACAGCATTAATCTCTTGTCATGTCTACAGTTGAATGTGAGAAGCATCTTTCACTGAAGAGATACTATTAAATCTATTACAAGACTGACAAAAACCTTGAAGCTCAACTTACCAGTTTTTCAAATCAGTTAGGATATGTATGCACAAAAAATAAATTTTCAGTTTTTAAGCACTTCTGCATAGGGGGTAAATTTAATGTAAATACAAACACTTTTTTAAAAAGCAGTTATTTCCAGATGCAGCTGATCACTCCTGCAGTAGTTGTTACATCAGTTTATTGGTTTCTCAAGTGCTCTGTTAAGTTTGACAGCATCTAGCTTATGGCAGCCTCAGTTAAAAACAAATCAGACAGAGTATGTGGCAGTATCTTAGTTAATGGTACAGCTCTGATAATGAGTTATATGGGTAAATTGAGACAGAAAATTGCTAATAATTAAAAATGCAACACTCTCAGACAAAACACATTTGACTTAAACCTTTTCTCTTACTTTCTTTTTCAATAGAAACTATGTTCCAACTTCCTGTCAACAACCTTGGCAGTTTAAGAAAGGCCCGGAAAACTGTGAAAAAAATACTTAGTGACATTGGTTTGGAATACTGTAAAGAACATATAGAAGTAAGTATGATACCTCCCAAGTGTTGTAGTTGGAGTTAAAATGCTCAAAAGTTAGTGGGACTGTGAGGTCTTGGTGTATGACATTGGGTTTTTTTAGACCTGTTTCACAAAACATTAAATTTTTACTGTGAATTTTGAAGGCATCCCCTGTGTCCCGTTCCCACACATGCTACTCTATTCTCATCAGCTTCTGAGAATGATTCTGGGATGCTGTTTGAGCCTTGTTGTTGAGGCATTGCTACCCCTGTATTGCTTTTTAAGTCCTGCACGAAGTAGGACTTAATAACTTGAGATAAAATTCACCTGTAAAGAGTTTTTCAAGTTTAGTGGAGACAAGGTACGCTTCAGGCTCTATGTGACTAGCTTGATGTGTGTTGCAGGTAGGTTGTCTTTTGTTTATGTTGGATTTCTAAAGATAGCACTTGCTAACTGATCATTTAGGAATGAGGCAAGAACAAGGTGCAGTGTAGGATGGTCTTGGGGGATAGAAGATGGTTTTGAGGTTTTCATGAAGTGTTTCAGTGCTAACAGTAGGTAATGGAGTTAAAGAATCACTTGTGTACCTGTTAGTTCCTAGAAGGGAAGGGTGTTTGTGCTACTCTTCTGGACAAACTTCATAATTACAGTCTCAAAAGTGCAGCTTTGTTCTGAACACTGACTTCTGAACTGCCAGTTCGTGCACTTTTAACTCCTTAGAGCGTTATTACCTGTGTGCTTTGGCTTTCCTGTTCACGTCTCTTTCAAAGAGCATTTAAGTGAGATTAAGAAATGCCAGTCCTTCCTGCTTGGAAAATTTGTGGAGCAAGTATAATATTTAAGGGTAAAATTCTGAACTGGGACAATGTTACTTTCAGTATTCATTTCAGTGGCAACACTATTTTTGAGTCCTTAAATGCTGATGACTTCTATGCCAAAGGTGAAGGGCCAACGTACTTCATAAGCTTATTTTTTTAATAAGAGTTGGGCTCCTTGGACACCATATATGTAGTCAAACTTTAAAAAACTTTTATCTGAATTCCTGTGTGAAATTAAAATATTTTCTTTAAAAAAAGAAACAAAATTAAGCAAATGACCGTGCCCCCCAGAAAATCCCAAAGAAAAAACCAATCAGTTATGGTGAAGCATCTGTTGATCTTAAAAGCTTAGCACTAGCCCAGGAATACTTTTCTTGATTACTTCTTTTGAAAATGAGGCAGGTATGTAATTATAGTCTTGGGTTAATTAGGAAGGTGAGTATTGAAAATAGTTCTTCAGGTGTTTCAATACTAAGACTATTTACAACTCTTCACCTCCAAAGAGGTGCATCTGAAATACCCCACTCCCATGAATCCACAATATCTACTGCTTGCCAGCAGCACTTGAGGACTGCAGGGATGCTGACAAGACTTGCTTAGGGGAGCAGTTGTCTTTGGTTTTGATTCTCTGTACTCTTTTCCAATCTTCCCCTTCTCCAGGATTTTAAGCAGTTTGAACCTAATGACTTTTATTTGAAAAACACTACATGGGAAGATGTAGGATTGTGGGACCCATCGCTTACAAAAAATCAGGTTGGTACTAGTTAATGTTGACATCTGCTGCTGAAGGTGGTTCATGCTGAAGGGTGCTTCACAAATATGCCAAGAGCTTTACCTGCAGTTTTACCCATTGATCTTAATTTGATGTCAGTTTATGGGACAGCAAAAAGCTGTGCTTTTTAATTTTTATTTATTTTAAAATAATCATCCTAGTCTTTATCTTAGCAGTATGTATAGCCAAATACCAGAGAACTGATTGGTCAGGAAATCTTACTCACCCTTTGACAGCTGCATACTAAGGGCCCATCTGTTTTCAAGCTTAGCCCAATTTCACCATCCTTCCAGTCAAAGGATGAGCAATTTTATACAGTGCATGGTAATGAACTTTCCTTTGTTTCATTAGCTGTTCTCATAATTTCAGAAAAAGTTTAAAAGAACACATCGAGCTGCTGCTCTTTCCACTATTGTTGTAGCTCTCCCGGCTGTCTGCCACATCTGAAGATTCTCATAATCTGCCTATGTCTGAGATTTGGTTTAGGTATATATCGTTCTATACATCAGGATTAAGTCTTACTTTTTAGATGTTTCTGAGCCAGCAATAAAGGAAACTTGTGTTAAGCTAGAAGTGGAGGGAGGAAATAATACTTTATTCTGATTAAACACATTTAAGACAAGTAGTGTGCACTGCAGCAGCCTCTGGGATAGTACAACACAGAGTAATACCAGCACTGAGAGGACAGTGAGAAGGTGAGAATCCCTCCACAAAACAAGCCCTCTTAAAGCATCTGAGAAGTCAGGTATTGCTATTACAGGAAATGGAAACCTGCAGCATAATGGGCTCCTAGTGTAGTGTTAATGTAAAAATTTCCCGTTATTACTGTGCTCCATAAAATACACCAATGTCCTTTTTTCTAGTTAATTCCAAAATAAAATTGTAATATAAAAGGAGACAGCTTTTGTTTAGTTTGTTTTGTTGTATCTTGTCTCCAGCCTACCAGATGTCTGAGGCTTCAGAAGGTGGACAGAAGCATGTATTCCTACTTGCTTATGCAGAGGGGGAGTGCAACTCTCCAGCTACTTCAGATGATCTGTGTGCAGCTTGATGCACAAGGCTTGTTTTGACACTCATGATGAATGTTTGTAACTATTTGAATTTCATGTCTTATCTCATCTGAAATGCCGGATTGCTTGTGGCTGTCTCTAAGGCCACTGTAACGTTAGTTTCTGTTACAACAGTTGACAACAACTGCATCGGCAGCATGTTAAATATAACAAAGATAAAGGGTGCAGGGAAACTGCAAATGTGGAATTTTCAAATATAACTTTTTTTTCTGATTCAAGATTGTTTTAAAAATCAGGTTTGTGCTTTGATCAGAAGGAAAAGGACTGGTGGCTTTAAGGGCTTGTATAGCCTTAGTGTGTGACTTGGTAAATCCATTTGCTCACCAAAAAAAAGTTTTGAAGAACATCTTGAATATTAAAGTTTGTAATGGATTAAGACACTGAAAGAGCTGAGGTTATATGTCCATCTTGTGTCTGTAAATGTTTGGCAGATTTTGATGGGAGGTACCTTGCCTTCTGGATACAGTCTCATTCTACTTAAATAGTCATGTTTGCTAAAGGAGTTTACAGGGAAGTTGTTCATGTAGCTCAGCTGCAGGGAATGAGAAAGATGCTTATGATTTAGCCTTGGCCTGCTGAGTTTGTGGTTAAACGCTTGAGGGACCTCTAAATTGGCACTTACCACATCACAGGTATGTTCAGATGATAAACTTCTTAGTGCCTCAGCTGCAGGCCAAAAATTGGAGAGAAGAAATTAATCTAAAGGTTTGAGACTGTTGCAGTGGGCCTTGAGACTGTTATTTAGAAGCGTTGTTTAGAGAAGTTCATGGGTGATGTTATTCTAAAAACTGCTTTTCAATATTTAGTCTGTGCTTTGTTCTTTGTTTCAAGGACTATCGGACAAAGCCCTTTTGCTGCAGTGCATGTCCCTTTTCCTCGAAGTTCTTTTCAGCCTACAAAAGCCACTTCCGGAATGTTCATAGTGAAGACTTTGAAAATAGGATTCTCCTTAACTGTCCTTACTGTACTTTCAATGCGGACAAAAAGACTTTGGAAACGCACATTAAAATATTTCATGCTCCAAATGCCAATACACCCAGTGGAGGCATCAGCACTTTTAAAGATAAAAACAAACATGATAGCCTTAAACCTAAGCAGGCTGACAGTGTAGAACAAGCTGTTTATTACTGTAAGAAGTGCACTTACCGAGATCCTCTGTATGAAATAGTTAGAAAGCACATTTACAGGGAACATTTTCAGCACGTTGCTGCTCCTTACGTAGCCAAGGGAGGTGAGAAGTCGCTCAATGGTGCAGTTCCATTAAGTTCCAGTGCCCGAGAGGAGGGGAGTATTCACTGCAAACGCTGCCTTTTTATGCCGAAATCGTATGAAGCTTTAGTCCAGCATGTTATCGAAGACCACGAACACATAGGATACCAGGTAACAGCAATGATAGGTCACACTAATGTAGTGGTTCCAAGATCTAAACCTTTGATGTTAATAGCTCCAAAACCACAGGATAAAAAAACCATGGGCCTCCCTCAGAGGATGGGTCCCCTTTCCGCTGGCAGCGTTCGCTCTCTTTCGTCACAGCAGATGATGAACAGACTCACTATACCAAAGCCTACGCTAAACTCCGCGGGAGTGAACATGATGTCAAATGTCCATCTACAACAAAACAACTACGGAGTCAAGTCAGTACCACCAAGCTATGTTGGTCAGCCAGGGGGAAGGCTAAACTTAAGTGGTAATGCACCAGTTTCTATTCCACAGCAATCACAAACAATGAAACAGTTTTCAACAAGTGGAAATGGAAGGCCTTACACTCTTGGAGGGGAACAGAGATCGCAGGCCTCAGCAAGATACTCTCTTCAGTCTGCCAATTCATCTTCTCTTTCATCAGCTCAGTTGAAACAGACATCACTGTCTCAGTCACAGGCAGCTTCAAGAGTATTAGGTCAGTCTGGCTCAAAATCTCCTGTAGCTGCTACAGGTCCTTCCGCTGTCAACACATCATCCACGCAGAAGTGGAAAATCTGTACAATCTGTAATGAGCTGTTTCCTGAAAACGTCTATAGTGTCCACTTTGAAAAGGAGCACAAGGCTGAAAAGGTGCCTGCAGTAGCTAACTATATAATGAAAATACACAATTTCACTAGCAAATGTCTATACTGTAATCGCTATTTACCCACTGATACCTTGCTTAATCATATGTTAATACATGGTCTGTCTTGTCCATATTGCCGTTCAACCTTCAATGATGTTGAAAAGATGGCTGCTCACATGCGAATGGTTCATGTTGATGAAGAAATGGGACCTAAAACTGATTCCACTCTGACCTTTGATTTGACATTGCAGCAGGGTAGTCACACGAATATACATCTTCTTGTAACCACCTACAACCTAAGAGATGCTCCTGCTGAATCTGTAGCTTACCATGCTCAGAATACCCCCCCGGTTCCTCCAAAGCCACAGCCGAAAATCCAGGAGAAGGCTGATGTTCCTGTAAAAAGTTCTCCACAAGCAGCAGTTCCCTACAAAAAAGACGTGGGGAAAACACTCTGTCCTCTGTGCTTTTCAATCCTAAAAGGACCCATCTCTGATGCACTTGCACATCATCTACGGGAGAGGCATCAAGTAATTCAGACAGTTCATCCAGTTGAGAAAAAGCTGACCTACAAATGCATCCATTGCCTTGGTGTATACACGAGTAACATGACTGCCTCAACGATAACGCTGCACCTTGTTCACTGCAGAGGTGTGGGGAAGACTCAGAATGGCCAGGACAAAGGTACTTCATCGTCTCGGCTAAGTCAGTCTCCAGCTGTGGCACCTGTAAAACGTACTTACGAACACATGGAATTCTCCCTCATGAAGAAAAGGAAAATGGATGATGATGATTCCCCCTCTGCCTTTGAGGAGAAGCCTGAAGAACCTGTAGTTCTAGCATTGGACCCCAAGGGTCATGAGGATGATTCCTATGAGGCCAGGAAAACGTTTCTTACAAAGTATTTTAATAAACAACCCTATCCCACTAGGAGAGAGATTGAAAAGCTGGCTGCCAGTTTGTGGCTTTGGAAATCTGATATTGCATCTCATTTTAGTAATAAAAGGAAGAAATGTGTTAGAGATTGTGAAAAATACAAACCTGGTGTGCTGCTTGGTTTCAATATGAAAGAGTTAAACAAGGTTAAACATGAAATGGATTTTGATGCTGAATGGCTGTTTGAAAACCATGATGAAAAGAATTCCAGAGTCAATGTTAGTAAAACTGTTGATAAAAAAATAAACTTAGAAAAAGACAATGAAAGTTCCTCAGACAGCTATGAAAACATAGAAGAGGAATACCATGAAAGCGGTAGTCCCTTTGGTCAGCGTATTTCTGATACTGGTGAGAAAACGACTTCTGATAGCATAGCAGAGAACCCAGAGGACAGCATATCCAAGGAAAGCATTGAAGAAAATACATTACAGCCTCCAGAGAAGTCTGATCAAAAACAAGAGGAAAGCTCTAAGTACGAAGAGATTATTTCTGCTGAAGAACCAACAAAACTGGTAGGTGATGTTTCAGATAGCGAAGGCGACCAGGAGGATCAAGATGATACCGTAGAATGGAAAGATGGAGCTTCACAGTCTGAAAGCGGGCCTGGTTCTCAGCAGGTCTCTGATTTTGAAGACAATACATTGGAGGTAAAACCAGAAGCGTGGACAGATGAATCCTCCCAAAGTGAAGATGCTGGTAGCAGCAAACCGACTGTTGAGACGAAAGGAGGTGCCTCTGAAAGTGATGAAGAACAGTCAAAGTGGAAGAATCGTTCCTATGGAAAAGTAGAAGAGTTTTGGTCTAAGGACCAGTCGCAATGGAAAAATGCATCAGAGATTGAGGAGAGCTTGTCAAACCAGCAGATGGAATGGCAGAATAGCACAATTGACAGTGAGGATGGAGATCAGTTTGACGGAGTGACTGACAGAGTAGCAGAACCAATGCACAGCAGCTTAACCGGTGTGGAGCTGAGTAGCCAGCAAGCATAAGCTGCTCGATCCAGAAGTGTCAGTAACATGATCCAATCTCCAACTGTCTATAAACACTTTCATGTCAGTATGACTGCTCAGCTTCAGTTCTGACTGGTACTGCCTTTCGAGTGCTAGGTCACGGTGTGTGGGGGTTGTGGCCGCTGTGACTCCGGCGGTTGTGTAAGGATGCCGTTGGCTGATCTGGCTTGAGAACACCTGCTGGGATGAGCACAGCAACTCAGTGTGAAAACGGATAAGCTGGTGGCTCCAGAATGCACACGGAGAAAAGCAGAGGTTTATTTGATCTGCATTTTCAGCATTTATTTCACTCTTGTACATGTTCAGTTGTATGTCTTTTTAAACATTATCCTTTTTCACATGGTAGTGTAGGGCCGACCATCCAAGCTACCAGTCCAACGTGTATAGTAGACTATGGGGAAATTGATTTTTTTCATGTATCATTCTGAATAGTTGAAATGTATATTTGTACAGTCTTTTAGACCTATTCAAGTGAAGCTTATGAAATTGTTCTTGTGTACTCATCATAGATTTGTTTCTCTTTTTTAGTGTTGCCCTGCTGTGTAATAAATGCTGTATCTAGTTTACCTAGCAAAAGCTTGAAACTGCTATAGTATGAATTTTGACAAACTTAGTTTTTGCACATAACCTTGTACAATCTCAAAACAGAGGCCAGCAACATAAAAAAATATATCTGGACTCTATTGTATTATAGAATTTTCTTGTTCTGAATATCCTTGACATTACAACTGATGACAAACGTATTTCAGAGCCATTTTCTGAAATCTTTTAAGCTAAAAAAGAAAAATCACATGCAAGAAACAAGTTTGCAGCTACTAATTTTGACACCTTTTAGATCTGTATAAAAGTGTATTGTGTTGAAGCAGCACACTTAAACAAAAGTGCTGTGTTTTGGATATTTAGTTTTATCTTTAGTTAACACCAACAAGGTGTTGTATTCATTTATACCATCTAATATATGACACACTGTTGTAGTATGTATAATTTTGTGATCTTTATTTCCCTTTGTATTCTTCATTTAAGCATCTAAATAAATTGCTGTATTGTGCTTAATGTAAATATTTGCTTTATTACATGCAAGTGCTATATTCATATTCCTGTTTGATAAATCCCACCTTGCTACATTTATTTCTTTTTTTTTTTCCCCCCAAAGTGCTCTCCAGCCCTGCTGGGGCACGTATATTTAGTACTTTCTTACTGAATAGACTGATCTCCCTTCAAGGGTACTGAAAATCTTACCAAACTAAGTTTGGCTGAATTTCTCTTGACTATTTATCATTCTAGAACACTAATTATAAATAGGATTGTAGTGATTTGCTTGTTCTGCATCCTGGAGAAACAAGGTCTGTGAATTATTTGCATTTTTCATCCCTTTGTATTTATGTGAATGAAGATCACTTTCACATATTAAAAAGTTATCTAGAACTCTGTCTCTCTCTGAAGCACTGTGTATTGAGGGTAAATGATGGTGAAGCTGTTTGAACACTTACCATTTAAACACGAAGGAGCCTTGCGAGTCACAGACTTTTCGTGGCTTTGAAGAAAATGTA
Organism: Caprimulgus europaeus; assembly: GCA_907165065.1. Next base: position 8,351,471 of record OU015541.1, read on the forward strand.
ATTTGAATAGTAAAGGAAAAAAAAAAACAAAACAAAACAAAGCCAGTTTGTTACAATTTGTCATTGGTTTGGTCAAACCAGTCCTGCATTTTGGCAAGTGTACAGTACAACAGAGAGCAGCATAACCCAAAGCTCATTGAGATAACAACTTACTGATGGGAATTTAACTGTGATGAGAACAAAACTACTCTCCATTAGCAAACAGTTTGATTTAGGCACGTCTCATAAATACCAGAGTACCTACTTTTTGATACTTTACAAGAACTAAATTGGCCTGTGTCATTTTCATTAATGTTGTAAAAAGGGAAATAGTTCTGTGCTCGTCAGCATTTTAAACAGCAAAACCATTTCAGAGAGATCTTGAGAAAACATCCTGGTATCTCTGTAGCAGTCTTGGGTACATTGAAGCTGTCCTTCCCACCAGTATAATGAACAAGCCACTAAATAAGCCACAGATGAGAGTATGTCTACACTCTGATGTTCTGCAGCCAGCTTGCACTGCTGCCACTCTTTGGAATCAGCATTTCTGGGTTTTGTTGAAGTAATTATTTATGTGAAGTGATGACTGAAAAGTTACCTTTAGGTAAAGATGGGTTAGATTTGTCTTTTACTTTCCCCTTCACAGAAGGGATACATACTTTCATTCTCAGAGGAGTGGAAGTTGGACTGGTTCCCAATTATGCACAAGTGGCAGAAGTTATGTTTTAAGAACAATACAGGAAAAATACTTTTGACGTTTACATCAGCCAAAGAGCTCCGTGTGTTTCTCTGCCTTAAAAGAAAACTTGAGCCTCAATTCACGTTCTTAGCAAGCTTTCCAAACTATTATTTCATTTAAAGTAACTGTTCAGTAAATCAGGTGAGGGTTTAACTACCACTTACAGATGTCAGTGGGGTGGGAATCTTTTTCCCAACAAAACCAGGAACTCGGATGTCTTAGGAAGGGTTATTCCTTGCAAAGAAACCTTGGTTGTGTTCCTTTCTTCCTCTGTGGGCTGCTCTGCAGGAGGCTGCTGTCTGAAAACTTAAGATATTTCAGAATTTGTTTGGTGTCATTTCATCTAGGCTTTAAAGGATTTTACAAATACAGTTTTAAAAAACTTAAAAAACAACCAGGCAAAAAAATACCAATGGTAGTAAAACAACCTTTATCTGCTAAGCAATGAAATTAAAAATTGTGTATCTTATCAATATGCATCATATTAGTCTCAGTATGTGGCAAGGTTAATTGAACATTACTGAACTCTATAGTTAAAAGTCAAATTCCAAATTCTGAGCTCCCGTTTGTAGTCAGTGGATAATAGGACTATAAAATCTGAACTCTAGAAATGCTTCATTTGCCACAAAATTCCATGATAGGAAATACCATTTTATGTAGTGGTCAAATTAAAGGTCTTGCACAAAAATTGTCTCACCAGGAATATCAAGAAGGCTCGAGGGTGGTTGTTTTAAGCATTGGCATAAACTTTCTAGTATTTCAAACAAGCTACTCTTCAAATTCAAATTTTAGCCTAGGCAAGAATTCCTTTCTGGATTTGAGGCTAACCACGCATTTTTGAGGAAGGGAGAAAGCAGAAGTGGTAAATGGCCTAATAAATCCAGAGGAACCTTAAACCCAGTTTGTGTAATCTTAACATATCACACCCTTATCATTGTATGAGATGGAAGGTACCAGATTTTTGCATCCATTACTGAAGTTCTATAGCAGAACTCCAGGAACAAGCCAGGTGCCCTGGCAGAGGAGCCAGCTCAAGCTGACATTTAAATTCTGCTGTCTTCAGTGGGAGACCTTGAAAACACACACTGTCCAGCACAACAGGGCAGAAAGACCGTTAAGCCTGGCTGTTTCAGCCAGCTTACCTGAACTGAAGCGTGTTTTCCATCTTCAATAAGCTGTCTGAACGCTGAAGGTTGTAACAGTTGAGAATGAAGGAGGTTAGCAGCATACGCATTGTTTCTAGATACAAGACAGCTTCCTACAACAGAAACTCTTTCAGAGCTGGTGTGACCTCTGATTTGACTTTTGACAAACACCTGAGACTGGCAAGGACAGCCTGGGATTGTTAAGGGTAGCTGCATTTTATCTGATGGGTTATTTCTGTGGGTGCTCATGTGGGCCTGGAGTAACTGTGATGTTGAAGCACTGTTCATGGCACTGACCTGCAGCTGCGCTGTGGCAGAGCCCCAAGTACACTCTTCCTCGTTCTTTTAGTGCATTCCTCTCCTTCCACCCCCCCCCCCCTCGCTCCTTGAAGCACAGTTCCAGCCAGTAAGCTGTCCTCCAAACTAAACAGTTCTTTTCCAGCAGGGACAGGCAGAGGGCTTTTGCTGAACTAGTTTTCTATCCAGTGCATCAGGCGCTGGAGTCACACTTGGTCTCAGCGTTTTCCTTTGGGCACTGTGACTTTATCTGCGCTAGGATTTCTACTCAGTCAAAACCTTTCACATGACGCTGCAGAAATATCTGCACTGAAGTTTTATTTCACAAGCTCTTAATCTTACAAAAGTTCAAGTGACATTTAATGCTGCCATCCTCTGCTCAGCAGTAACATTTCTGTAGCAAGAACTTGGCAATTAATACTTGACCTTTTGACATGTATTTTCAAGACAGAAACCTGAATATTCACCCAGTATTTTTATAGGAAAATTCTACCATTCTTATCACCAAAAAATGAGTAGGTTTCAAGTATCCATTAATACAGGAAACAGTTTACCATTTTGTAGCACATACATTTCATACACTGCTATGGTACTAAAACAAATTTATTTCAATTTTTATCAGAACCAGAAGATTTCAGGAATCCGTTGTACGTACTGTCTCTTCATTTCTGCTAGCAAAGCAGCTGATATTTTGTTCCTTTCATAACTAATGTGCCTCTCTAATACCAGCTCATTTGTAAGAATCCATTACAATAACCTGCATTGCAGGGGCAGACATTGACTAGGTCTCTCTTCTGTTGCTTTATATTTTAATTCAACTTTATCTTTCATCATCAGTCCCACTAATAAATATGAAAAGGTTGAGTTCATTTATTTCTGCATCAGAAAAGCACTGGTCTCCATGGTTACTCAAACCCATGTGGCTTTACTTGCAACATAAGCTTTTTTTTAAAATTTTTTTTCCAGCATTTGCATTGGGTTCTCCATCTTGATTTTTTCCACAGGTATTTCTTAAAACTAGGATTTATTTCTATTTCTCCCTATTGTCTGTATGCAAAGCCAATCATCTAAAAATCATATAATCTTCTCTTTCTAATGTTCCTTATTCAGAAAAATGAGTGGGTTTTGTTTCCCTAGACCTATTTTACAGTTGAAAAAAAAAAGCAGCTACTGGTGGAGAGATGAACTCTGCTACTCCTGGTCCTGGTGAAATAGCATCTTCATTACAAAACTGCACATCCAAAGGTCTGTAACAGCTTTACAGAAAGTTTATTTATACCATTCAAGTTCTGTTACACAACAGCCTTTAAAACCCTATTCCTAGTGTGAAACAGAGTGCTGGAAGCTTCAGCCATGTGCAGTTTATTAAATTTGCAAATTCTGACATTGATTTCATGTTCTCTTGCACAAATCTCAACACGTGAACATGTGTGAAGATGGCAGTATTAGCACCTTACTTGAGAGTTTATACTAGAGCACTCTTCAACCTTCTGATGATTTTAAGTATCAAAATGAAGATAAATAAAGGGAGGTTTTGTACATTTTCTTCACTGATTTAGGAAGCTTCTCAAGTAAGTGCAAACTACTGCAATCAAATCTTAGAATGAATGTTCCAGCCTCCATATAGCTACAGTACAATAAGTTTTCAGCTGCCCGTAGAGATACTAGCCAAAGACCTAAATGTAACAGTTGCTTCTTCCTATTGCCATAAAGTATGAACTGTAAGAATAAACTTTCCTAAAAACCTTTTGGTATTCAAAAATTAATTATTTTGATACTTGGTACCTCCATAGTTCATAGGAAGCAGGTCTTCAGTTCAGCAGAGGTGTGGCAGGTCATAGCATGCTGCTGGTAGAGGATGTCTCTGAAACAAGAACAGGACAGAGATTAATCTTGCTGTTAAAGAACAGGGAATAATAATTGAAGGAGCTGACCATGTAAAACAGACATGGGGGTGGGGAGAGGAATCAGAACTGAAGTTACTTTCCAATACAAGGTAATTGGCTCTGTAAACAATGCTGAAAATGTGAAGTTATTTACTTTCACACCTGATTCTACAGACTTTGCAATCATCTTAGCTGGATTAATATTGAACAGTTAAAAATAGAATAGAACACAGGGGAAATTAGTTTTAAAGCACAGAAAAATGCAAATGAATTAGTAACACTGGAAAATACAGACTACAGAAGAAATACAGAAAGGGATTTGGTTTTGCTTCTGGGGTTTTTAAGAATTCAAATAATTGATTAATCCTGAATTGAGGAGATAAAATCATTTTTCTGTAGTGCAACAATTCAAACCTCTAGCTAAAATCACAGTCTCAATGGAAAATGAAGAGCCTATCCTTCCCATAAAGCTAACAGTCTTCAGGCTCTAACCATATTTCCAGGAATAGTTTGCTATTTAGATGTAATGCTCACATTTATTTGTATTTAATTTTCATTCACGTGCTTCAAGCTGTGCCTCTGGTTACAAACATTTCTTGACAGTATCCACTGCTAATTCTTTGGAACAGATACTGGCTCTCTGTATCCATCCAGGCACAACTTAACAAGTAAATATTCCTTTATACTATGATGAAGGTACTGGCTACCAAAGGTGTGTGCTGTGCTGCCAGTGAGATCAGTACAGTGTTCTCAGAGAAGGGCACTTGCTACCTGTTAGGATATACAAACTTTGCTATGGGGGAGAAACACTCTTATAATCACCAACATGCATGTGGTTTTGAAATTTTTATGTGCAGAGCCAAAGAAAAGGAGATAGGCTCCTTTTAATGGGCAGAATACTCTAATTTTTAATGTAAAATGTAATTTTAAGTTTTTTCTTCTAAGATTGAAAATCAACAGTCACAACCACTGAGTAAGACAAGATGAAGAATCTGAAATGATCACGTAAGCACTACTAGTGACGAGGTTCACCTCTGCAAAACAGAAGGGAGGAAAAGACCCTAACCAAAGAAGCTGTAAAAATCTCCAGCTGTAACAATTCACAGCAGAACACCACCATCCTCTGTAATTTCCATAAAATCAAAGTAGAAAAAGAACAGTTAAAAAATCACTCCAATTTTCAAAGTCAAATAATCTCTTCTTCATTTCTAGGGCAGTATTGCCAGTGCCCATACTAGGAGAAAACGAAGCAGGACTCCAGTAATTAAACTGAATAGGCTGGGTGGCTGCAGAAAGCCCTGAGCAGAGCAATCAAACTTGACTTAGGACACGAGTCTCTCTAACTTTAAAAGTAGACTCAGGATTTGACACAGCTCATGAAACCACTGTCCCTCTCTGATTTGTAACCAGTTTTAGAACTGCTTATTCTTAGCACTTACTACCCAGAATTCCCCCAAATAGATGATGCCATGATTGCAATGAGAAGTTTGGGGTTTTTTTAGATCCCTGCAATAGCAATCTGATGCTTTGATGAATAATACCTTATTACTTATATAGTACTACAGGTAGTATGATTCATAGATATACTGAGTGACCTGCAAGTACTATATGTTTTCTACATATCCTCTTGACACAGGTAATTAATTCTTTTGGGTGACATCCTGCAATTGTGCCATAAATACTTAGAAAAGCGACTCCTCCTGTTTTACATCTACCCACACCCCACTGTCATCAAAGAACACTCTTGTTACTGGTTTATGTTAAAGGAACTCCTTCAGTCTTCATTATCTTAAAGTATAGCTGTTGTAATAGTACATGAGAGACAAAGATCCCAATCCACATGACTTAACAATATTTTACAAGGAAGGGGTCTGAGAAAAGCTTTCTATCACAACAGTACAAATGCCACACAGGGTCAAAAGACAAGGGCATGAGGAATCTCTGCTGTGCACATCACACAGACTGAAGATGAAATAATTCCTTTGTGGCTGGACTGCTGTGAAAGGTAAAGGAAAAGTGATACAGTGGCCTGCTAAGGAGGTAGGGGAGAGAAGAAGGTGGAGGAAATGGCTTGAAATTCCAAAGCCTATTAAAATCATCAAAAGAGAAAGGTTTAAGTAGTAACAAATAGCTTTTCACCTCTAGATCACTTGATTCATGTCTGTCACAATGTAATAAAGGCCAGATGATGGCCCTTAGGAAGTAGGTGTTCTCATTAGGATGGTGTCCACACCACTAGTGGCCCTGACTGCAGCAGGAGCTTGCTGAAGGCCAAGTGGCTCTAAGACTGAACTGTGTTTATGTCCAATCCAGGCTATAAAGGCCTCAGGCAAGGTTCTGTCATTTCAATGGCCTCTGGCCTCAGGCAAGGTTCTGTCATTTCAACGGCCTCTGTGAGCACCTATGGCACCTATTCAGTGCAAATACATAAGTCCTTTTTTCTCTCCTCTTAACTTGTCTCTTAGATCAGGCTTGCAAGAGCAAGTTTACATAGTACCTGAAAAACACAAGCTGGAAACACATCTCTGTGGAGATGCCCTATACCCCTGTGTTCTTTGTCCCAAACTTGGAAACTATTAATTAATTTATAGGTCCATTAATGAGTGAATAAACTGAAGAAAGAAAGATTAAAGGAATTGCAGAGGAATTTATCATTTGGAAGGCAGTATAACATGTTTAGATGAAGCTAGATCAAATAGAAGTGAAAGGATTAAAACATTTGAGAGAGCTTTTGAAAAATAAAGCACACACTACAACTCTGCACTTGCAGGCAAGTAAAGGAAATGGCATGTACAATCATGCCTGGAAGATTAAAACTTCTGGTGGCAGCTTTAGAGACCTCATTCAGTTGCATTTTAACAGGCAGCCAAGTTATCCAGGGAGACAAGCTGTGTGACATAATATCCAAGGCACTAAAAGCCCCCTTGAGAAATGCCGTTTGAAGCCCCTCAAAGCCAGGCCCCCAGCTGATAAAGCGAAATACACGAGAGCGGGAAGAAAATGACCCATTTAAGAGCATAGTGGTTACTCTGACAACTGCAACCCAGCATCAGGACAGCAAAGCTGGGCCAAAAGGTGATCACTTGCAGGTATCACATCCAGGAAACAGCTGAATTCACAGGCAGTGACATTCTACCTTCTATTGAAGAAAAATAAATGCTGGGCTGAATGTGTCTGCTGGCTCAGTGTCATTCTCGTAGCCAGACTAGTCAACCTGCACAACCACCTTACGTTTGAGGCAAGTCCTCTAAGAATTGCTGATGTGGACACAGAAAATTGTTTCCCTTCTATCCAAGTATCTACAAGATGGTCCAGAAATCCACTTTGGTACTGCTTCAAACACAGAGGTAGGGCATCTACCCCTCAGGGACCATGAGCCCAGCCCAGCCCAGCCAGACAATTCACCATCCATCCCTGGCTATTCTCTTTCCCAACAGCTTCTCAAACAGATCAGGATCAGGCAGCACTTCACCTGCTTACACGTATAATAAATACCCCCTGGGAGTCAGCCAGGCAAGCGCTGTGGGTATGGTCTTGTTGTGGTGCAGGGGGCCTGGTAGAGGCGAGTACCGCAGCAGAAAGGTTTGGCATCATTATAAGGATTTCTGCCCCTATTCCAAACTATGTTTATCCAGGCTATTTGCAGTGTGCCTGCCCATTACAGCTAAAACATTGAGCTATTTTCACAGACAGAGAAAATAGCAGATTACCTGAGGAAAGGGGGAAGGATATTGTTTCACCTAGAAAAAAATAAGTTAACTTTCCACATGCTGTGTCTCGGGAAACTCAGCTGGTAACTTGAACCTTCATTCTTATTCTGACAACAATTATTCCTGATCCACTTTAAAAAAAAAAAAGCCTCCTTTAAGGCTACCAAATTTTAAGCCTTAGTAGTTCAACTTAGATGTATTTACAATAACTGTACTGGGGTAGTTATCCCTCTGAACTGAGGTTCTGATCAATCCTGCTGCTTCACAGCAGAGAAAGGAACAACAATAAAATATTTCACCCATGTTGCTGACTTTGCCTTAAGTACTATTCATGTTTCCAGGGCTCCTGAATCCATTTCTTTTACATCTGCTGCCTGCTACCTGAAGCAGCACTAATATAACTTTCCCTTGACATTAAGAAACATACTTGCTCCTGTTGCTTTACAGTGAAAGACCACCGAGCTTCCTGGAGTGGATCAACACCACATCCAAAGAAAATGAAGCAGCTGAAGGAGCACTTCTCTACAGAAACCTGCACCAGCAATTTGAACTCTGCTATGACAGATAAAGGGGGATCCTTGGCTATCTGGCAATAATGATTTTTCAGATTTGAAATTTGACTATAGAAATCAAAACAGGGCAAAAACTGAAACTTGTTTCTTTGTCAGCTCCAAAACAAAGCAAACACTCTCACTTCTTTCTAGCAAAGTGTCAAACTTTTTAAATATTTTATATAACAATGGTAAAATAATTTTCATTTCTACTAAAATAGATTTAAAGTTCAACATTAAAAACTTACTTCTTAAAAACCTATCAACTTTGAATTTTCCAACTACCCTTTTTTGATTGCTGCCAGAGCATCCAGCAGAATGATGACACTCTTGTGAGACACTTTGGGGAAAAGTATGAATTAAAGAACCAATTCTGTGTTCTTCACACAGCAGCTTTGATGCTGAGCACAACAAATCCTCACCCACACGTTCCCTGCCAAACTCTTGCTATGTACCAAGAAAGTAATTTAATAAGGATGTTTGTAAAAGAGAACAAGGGGTGTCATGCCCACTACTGCCACATCAGAGACCTCTTTTGCTTAGGCTGGCTTCCATGGCAATTGTTATCCTCCATTATGGGGCTACCAATCCTGCTGTGCCAAGAAAAGCGAAACTCAGTTCTCCTATAGTATGTGCCAAGTAAACGTGCCAGTGGAGGTGTAACATGGCACGTCATCTACACAAACAGAAAGAAACAAGCAGTGTAAAACCAGTGTTAAGGCTTATCCACAGCTAACTAATCACCTTTTAATTAGCAACTTTGAAATAGACTGAAGATTGGAGATTAATCCTAACAAGAGCCTTACAAAGTAGGCAAACTCCACCACACCTTGGGAAACCAAGACAGAGAGGTTGCGTGATGTGTCCCAACAAACAGCGAGTCATGGCAGAGCCCAGATTTAAATCAGGACTGACAGGGGAATTGTAGCAGAGCCTGCAGCACTGGTTTAAAACTTCACTGCCTCCAGCTGTCCTCCCCACTCCTCCCCAGCGGTTATTTGTCTCTCAATCAGCAGAAGGAAGTGTGTCGCCACACCAGAGCCATCCTGTTCGCTCCGGCACGCTACCTGAAATCACTGATGAGGGGAGGTTTTTAATGAGGTGCCAAAACTATTAATTGCAAAAGCCAGAGCAAAACACAGTAATGTCAAACCACTCCAATTTTCAGAACACAAGCTTCAGAGCCCAATTTTTGCTTATATCTCCCATAGTGTATATATTTTACCTGGTATGACTCACAAGAGCTGGATTCCATTCTCGACTTTACATGAACAGCATCTTGACTATCTCAGCAAAGTAATCTCTCTCTCGTTCTCTAAGCCCAGAATGTGACTGGATGAGGAGCACAAGCTGCAGAATTTTCCTCCTGAGAAAATACAGTTCTTTTCTGATTCTGGTACCTGTGCCTGCCATGAGCTGGAGTGAGCCGAGCAGGACACCTGACCTCACTCAGCACTCAAGAATTTCCCGTTACAACCTCTGCAAATTCACTCTTTACAGGATTCTATTGGAAGACAACCTTACCTTTTCCTTCAAGTCTGTGAGATTACTGTGAAGGCTTTCCAGATTATTACTGATTTACATAAATTGTCTTATCTCTGATTGACTGATAGATGAGGGGGAAAGTTCTTTTTATGTCAGTCTCTCAATTAGAAGAGAATATAAACTTTGAGGCATACTGTTTCCAAACATAAGGCAATCAAATCACTTTCTAGTATTATTTATGGTGTCAAAAGCACAGAAACAGTTCATAGACTGACTGGGCAGGTTTCATTCTTAAACAGCTTATGAAGCAAATAATGCACAACAGAAATAGGAATTTTACCTATTAGAATTAAGTCCATTCCCTCATCTATTTGCCTTGTAACTCAGAAGACACATGCCTTATCTTTCTTAGCATGATCATCTCAATCAGAAATCATAAGCTTTTTTTCCTGTTGTTCTAAACATTCTGTGTAAGCACTTCAGAGCAAGGCCAATTTCCTGCAAGCTCCAGAAAGCATCATATATATATATATATATATATATATATATATATATATATATATATATATATATCTCCTTTTGGCTGAAATTAGTCATTAACGACAACCATTCACTTATGACCAGAATCTCTTCAAAAGAAGGATAAATCAGGCTTCCCTTTGTGAAACACAGTACCATGAAAACATGTAAAAACAGTCAAACAGCTATTTTTATTCCATAAATAGTAATGACATATGTAAAATCAAAAGAATTCAAAAAAGCACAGGAGAAAAAACCCACAACGTCCCCTTTTTCCTCCCCTCAATCTCTTCAGCAAAGACCTATCCAGCAGCTGCAATAATGATCACTGCACAAATCGATCATCTTGCTGAAGCCACGAGAAAGCCCAGTGTATTGGCTGCTCAGGAAGGAGACAGAAACAAGGATGCAGCAGCTCTTCTCCTGCCAGAAGAGTGTGGGCTGCAGGAGAGATGTGACAGCATCTTACTGCAAAATGTGTTCTAAGATTTTGTGCTTAGGCATGGTATCCACCAGGCTTTCTTCTCTCCTGTCATGGATCTATAGTTTCTCACCGATATAATCATTTTCTTGATATACTGTTGCCAGGAGGAGCATGTCCTTTAAAAAGGAAAGTCTGGATTTGTTTTGTTGTTGCCATTTGTGATTGGTCTGACAGTCTGTGTGTGAGGCTTCCTAAGGCAGACTGCCCTGGCTTCAGCACTCTCAGTCTCTCATTTGATTTCTGAACAAGAAGCAGCAATATATTTGGGGCTGCTCCTCACTGTTAATCTTAAGGAAAGCCAAAAGAGAGTAGGAGTGAAAGAAAGAATGAGACAAAGATAAATAATAACAATAATCTCAGCATTTCTACCTGCAGGAGCACAAAGGGCAGCAACCGGCCATTTGACCTTCACAATATCCTTCTAACACAAGTATTCTCATTCTACTAGTAAGATAACTCTGTGCATTCTTTGCCATGGATGTTACTGCAAGGTCTGCTCTCAGAATTCCCAAGACCCTGTCTAGTGGCACAACCGAAGGAAGTGCACAAGGCAGGGGCAGATCCAAATGGATACTATCACAGCTAACTGTTAAAAACCAAACAAACAGCCATGGGACCAGAGGGATGCATTTGAGAATGCTAAAGTTGCTGGTTCACATCATTGTGAGGCTGCTGTCAGTCATGTTAAGGGTCAGGGCAATCAAAGAAGGTTCTTGACAACCAGAAAAAAGCCAAATGTCATGCTTATCTTCAAGAAGGCCAAGGAGAAAGATATGGGGATCTACAGGATGTTCAACCTAACCTCAGTCCCAAAGAAAATATGGAGTCAATCCTTTGGAATTCGTTTCCCACACTTCAAAGAAAAGGAGGTGATTGAAAAGAGTCATCATAGATCTAATAAGGGTAAACAATGGTTAGCCAACCTAATTAACAGCTGGCTAGAAAGCAGCTTTGCAGAAGTACTAGTGGTCTTCAGAGACAAGAAGCTGAACCTATATCAGCAGTGTGCTCTGGCAGTAATCAAAGCTAACAGCATACTAGTATCAGTATGAGCATGACCAACAGACTGAGGGATGAAATCACTTCCCTCTATTTTGGCATGAGAATGAATCTGGAGTACTGTGTCTGGTTTTGGGTTCCCCAGTTCATGAAGGATTTACTGGACTGACATACTTGAAGCAAGTCTAGCAGAGAACAATCAAGGTGCTCGGGGGCTGGAGCACATTATGATGAGAGGTTGAGACAGATGGTTTCTTCAACCTGGAGGAGTGCAATTTAGTTGATATCTTCAACTATCTATCAAGTGAAGACAGAGCTACTCATAGAGAAAACGGAGCTGGACTCTACTCAGAACTGTATAGCAAACAAACTACAGGCAATTAATAGAAGTTGCAGAAACAGAAATACCTATCAGACATAAGGAAAAAAATCTATACAATGACATGGTCAAAGTCTAGAACAGGTGCTCAGAGAGGCTCTAAAATCTTCCTTCTTGGAGATGTTCAAAACTTGACTGCACAAGACCCTGGGCAGCCTAATCTAACTTTGGTTGACCCTGCTTTCAGTAGGGAGTTGGACCTGATGACCTGCAAAAGTTCTAACTTGTATTATTTAGTGATTCTAATTGAGGCACAGAGGCAATAAATTACTTGAACTCTATCTGTGGTCTTAATCATGTTAACCTTAAGCTTTAAACTCGGAATTTCTGGGCCATTTATTCCATTACCTAACTGCTGGGGAATCCCCACATGGTATTAGGGTTAGGTAGTTTTTCTGCCTTCTTGCACAAGTTAAATTATAAATATAAAAAATGTAGTGCTGCACTCACATTCTCCAGTGGTACTCCAAGCAAAATGTGCAAAGTCTAAGTCTGCTGCTATGTCTGTTACTCATATCCAACACTCACAATGAATTTATTCATTACTCACTAGTGCATCACTTGGTGACAGTCTCAGACCCGTTCACAGGGGACTGAGGGTTATATCCACAAACCTTCAAAGCAGGTTTTGATTTGCCACAAAGGTGCTAGGGAGTCTCAACAAGGCATCTTATCCTGGCTTTCAGTCTTTCTGAAACAATGAGTTAAGGCACAAACAGCAGACTCCAAGGCTGTTAAATCCTAGTCTTTTATGAGCAATTTATTCTTTATTAATGCAGTGTCTGAGTCAAGCACATACAATACCAGAATAGTAATAGCCTCAAATTCTAGGTCCCTTTGCAAGCCAATCTATACCAATACATTTCCTCATCTAAGACATTTAAACATTTGGAGCCTCTTGCACATGGCACAGCAGCTGAGGTCCCCAAGGAGCTACTCAAACTGCTTTCACTTTCTGGAATAATACCACAGACAAAAGTAAACAAAAATACCACCATTGATCTGAAGCATGAGGCAGCATTATATTCAGGAAGAAGTCTGTTATTACAATGGGCCAATAAAAAAAACCAGATTGACCAAATAGACATGACAAAGCACAAGGAGTTCACACTGCTTTCCTTAACTTTGTAAATGATTCACTCTAAGTCCATAGTAGCAGCCAAGCCAAGGAAAGAGCCTGCTGCCCAAGCTGCCTCACTGTTTCAATATTATCATAGCACAAAACAACCTTCCAACTCCTTGTCTGAGACTATAAACAAGCAATCAGGCAGTATGGACACGAGACACAACTGAGCTCAAGCTCATACTAGAGAGGCATTTGGATGCAGTCAGAGTGACTCTAAACAAGAGCCTTTCCAGTTTCTGTACTTTGGTTCTATTATCTGTAAAATGGGGGCAATGAAACAGTATGAAACTCCATACATAAACTCACCAGCTTTATTACACCAGGTCCAGCAGCACTGAAGGAATGGATGAGGCTGTCAGAACACCCCACTGCAGTTTATAACGGCTGTTTCCCCTTCACCTGTTGTGCACCTCACTAAAGAACTTTAGCTTCATCTTCTAGGAAACTTCTGAAGTACACTTGCAGGCTACTATTATGTCCGAGTAAGTTTTATCTTCTTCAGGCTGAGCAAACTCAGCTGTCTCAGCCTCTCTTCATTGATCATGTTGTCCAGCCCTAGCATCTTGATGACCTTCCCCTGAGCTCAATCAAGTCTATCAACACCTTTCTTGTACTGCGGCCTCCAAAACTAGATGTGGCCCAGATGAAGTCTAAGGAATGCCCAGTTAAAAAGAATAATCACTTCCCTCAATCCACTTGTCATGTTTCTGTTGATACTGCCCAATCACCTGTTGGCCTTCATTGATGGTACACTGCTAACTCATGCTTAGCCTTTCGTCTAAAACGATCCCTGGGTCTTTCTCAGTAGAGTTGCTCTCCACCCAGTCAACTCCCAGCTTGTACCACAGCAGGGTGTTAGTCCAGCCCAGCTGCAGGATTTAGTGCTTGTCCTTGTTGAATTTAAGAAGAGTCATGTAAGCACATCCCTCTGGCCAGCTGATGTCCTCCAGAAAGGCAGCCCTGTCCTGGAGAATACCCCTTAGTTCCTGTGGTCCAAAAACTTGAGGAGGGTGCATTCTGTCTCCTCCTCCAGGTCAGCGATAAAGATATGAGGCTACTACACCTGTAACTAGCACTCAGGTAGAGTACAAACCATTAACCCTTTGAGTCTAATGATCTAATCAGTATTTTCACCTATTTAGTAGTCCACCCATCTGGATCATAACATCCCAGTTGGGATACAAGGATGCTGTGGGTGTCTGGATCAAAAGACTTCTAAAGACAAGGTACAGGATATCAACTGCTCTCCTCTTATCCACAGTGACATCATAGTCATATAATTTCTGACAACTTCGCAGTTAGAACAAACTCAACATTCCTAATAGAGAAAAAGTGCTAGAAAAAGTATTCATAAAGTAAAAGAATTAAAACAGGTAAGTCCTGGTCCTACTATATTTCCATGTAAGGCAACAGGAACTGAAAGCACATAGCACTTTGGACAATACAGTAGATACTGGAAATGTGGCAAAACTGGAAGTGTTAGATTTAGCCTGGCAAAATATACAATATTCTAATGCTCGCTGGGAAGGCATTCAGACAAACAGGGGTACTGACCCACCCACAAGTCATAGGAGATGGAAAATTACATTCAGTTTCCAAGACTAATACTGCAGGAAACAAAGATCAATGAGGTTTGGCTCGTTTGCCAACCTCCAGTCAGTGGCAGTGATGCTGTTCTACAGCAGTACAAGAAGAAATCTGTCCACAAATACAAGAATAGCCAGCATGCCTGCACTGTCAAATCAAAGCTTAGTAACTTGCCTCCAGCTGAGACCAACAGCTGATGTTTAGAGTATAAAAACGGGGCAAGTATGAAGCATTCCTGCCTTGAATATTCTTCTAACCTATAGGAATTTCCAGCATACGGGTTCCTAGAAATAAAGGTAACTTTGTTTAATGACTTTGATCAAATTTAACACACATAAATCTTCTTTCCTTTACAGCTGCAGCAGTGAGTTCCAAACTTCAGTGATGTAGTACACTGAGATCCCAACAGGATGAAGGAGTCAGCACTGCACTTGTACACTTTGCTTTGCAGGCCCGTCAGGGAACATATGTGAATAGCAACTTTTAGCAACCTGACCTGAGCGCAGCCACAGTGCTTAAGTGGGAGGAGAAACAGCCCAAAATAAAAGTAAAAGTAATAATAGCCCCACCACTGATACACACCCCCCTTTTTTTTTTTCTATAAAAAGAAAATCAGCTTTATCTTAGTAAAAACTGATATGAAAAATTGTTGTTATGGTTTGGAAATTATCATAATAGTTTGGTTTTACAATCCCATATGATCCTGCTACAGGGGGCACTCTGGAAATGAAAGTGTTAAGCTGGAATGGTAGGGGGCTTGCACGGATTAACCAGACTTTTCTGGAAAAGACACTATCAGTGAATGGTTCTCCTTCAGTAGGTAAAGTTGTGTCAACTGATGGAGAATAAAACAGCCCGTGCTGGGCTGCACACAGCAGGGTGCGGGGGCTGCACAAGGGCTGGAGAATGGGCAGGGGGACCCCAGTCCAGCCAAACCGAGGGGCCAGCGGTGTGACCCCAGCAGAGCAGAGCCCAGCCCGGCTGCGGGGTGACTCTGGCTGCTGTGCACACACACACACACACACACATTTTCTGCAGACTGTCTTGCATTTTTGTTCTTGGCAAACCAGAGCAGCCTGGGAAATATTTGCAGGTCTGGCTACTTAAGCAGGAGCAGCCTAGCAGGGAGTGTGCAACAATCGCCCAAGATTGGCTGACAGCGTTACTGCTGCTGGAGGAGGAAAATCGTTCCCATAATAACTGTTTTGCAGCGTACCAGCTCTGCTTTCCATAGCATTTCACCACTCAGCTGAACTACCAAAAACCAAGGGCAAACATGCTCTCTTCATACCTTTTTTTTCCCCCGAGCCATATTGACACATGGACTCTGCGACAAAATGAATGCTACTGAAGCCCAAAAATATCTGCACTGAATATAAATATATTATGAAATAGCTTCTAAACTCTGCCCTAAAGCACTTTCTGATTGGCTGCCAATGATGTCACACACCCATAAAGCCCAATAAAGCGCATGGGTGAACAAGTCTCGTGTCTGGGTATGAGCTGCAGGCAGCAGGAGCACAGAGTGCTGCAGGACAGCCGGGGGTTACCGCACCGACCGCCCCTCCTGCCGCCTCAGGCCTCCGTGTCAAGAAAGCTGCACCAGTTGTCTGTGCTCACAGTCTAATCTTAACTAGACTTAATTAAGCTCTGTTTACTTGGGAGAGAAGCCTTCCTAAAGGATACAGTAAATCACTGTTGGTTTTCAGGTATTAAAGATACACTCATGCACATTCAGAGCAATTAGTTTGGACTTATCTGGTAGTTACAATTTTACACTTCAAGTCAAAGGTGAACTAATTATAGTACCCCTTCCAAACAGGAACTTGACCTCCACTCCTGCTCAAATAAACTGTTATTAAAGTGAGCAACATATTTTACAAAAGCCCTAACAAAACTAAAATCTATGATTCTAGAAAACTCAAAAACTAATGCCAGAAATACCAACTAAGCCTTTAAAATGTACTATTTGGGCACCACTTGCTCAAATAGTAAAATACATTAACTGTTTCAGTGCACTCATGTTTACAGGTTGCCCAACAAGGAATACTGGTTTGTAGGTTTAGGTGTTTAGGGAGTTTTGATAAATGGAGCATTCTATGCAGAGAGAAATTTGCTGTGAAAAATACTAAGTGTGTATGATGCTCAATTACCAGCAACCAATATTTGTTTCTTACTATGAATACAATCCTTAGAGCTGGCATAGTTTCAAATGTTATTAGGTAGATAGCATGTGGTGTTGTAGTAAGGAGTCTTACACATGAACTGACAATATACTGAATTTGATCACCCTATTCTAGACAGTTTTGCTGCCAAATGTGGGCTAATTTATATATAGCAGCCTATTTAATAGTTTGCACTCATACTTCCAAAGCAAACATGGAAACAGACCACAGAGAAATATGAAAATGTTTCCTGATTTGCTACATAAAACTTTATTTGTTTTTCAAATCCTTGTTTAAGGTTTAGGAACATTCAATAGAAATGAAACTGCAAACTTCATGGTTCAAATACAGAGCTGCTATAAGGTACGGTATCACAGCAGTGCTCAAAGCAGTATCACAGTATAAAAGAAAAGGCTGTGTATTGCCATCTACTACTGTTCCTTCTGCCTCTCTTTTCAATTTCATATTAATGGTAAAAATGCTAAAATCAGCCAAAAGAAAAAAATAAAACAAAAAACCACAAGCTCAGTGTTTAGAAACCTCATGCTTTCCTCGATCGCTCCTAAAGGATCCCTTTACTGCTGAACCTCAGCACATACCATCAAATAGTTCAAGTGGAACAAATTCATTAACTTGTAAACACTACTTAACTAACCCAAAGCCAGTGACAGAAACCTAGAGCACTGTTAAATCTACTTCAAGCAGGCACTGCACTTCATGTGTTAATACTTGCCATCTGCTCATGCTGCATTTTTTACCACAAGAAAAAAATGTGACTGCTGAGTAAAGACACTTCAAAAAAAGAAAGAGGAGAAACCTGGCCTCACTTAGCCATAGACTCGGGTTTATTTTTATTTTTTTTTAAACACGTGCACACACGCTCATTCTCTCACTACTAAATACAGAAGAACCTATGTAAAATAGTCTTGTTAGCTATTGCTGCCTTATAATAGCTACACTAGGAAATCTTAAAGAAAAAAGAAAGTGCCTGTGCATATTTGGTACTACAGACAGCAAGAAATTTGCCTCGGGGGGAAACACTTTGTAAAAGAGGTGGGGGAAGGGTAATACGCTGGTAGACAGAGCGCGTAAGGGAACCAAGGCGAGAGCGTGTGCGCATCTGTCTTGGAGGCTCTGGACAAAAATGCTCCTCGCTACGGCTCCTACAGGCTCCAGCACATCAAAGCACCTTTCCTGCAACACAACCATTACAGCACGCACACAACTGCCTGCCAGCCACAGAAAATGGCCCAGCCAGGAAGGGATGGATATCAGCAGATGGAATGCTTCTCTACTTTGCGAAATATGCAATTTTAAAGCCTTTTTTTCCCCCTTCAATAAATTAGCTTTAAAAAAAAAAAATCCTAACTTCTTGCCTCCTTGAAAACTAAAGGGGATCAACATTTTGCTCCACAAGTTGGGCCTGTGACTTAGAGGATGCCAAGACACGATGGTAAGCTTTGCTTTAGTTTTGGCCAAAATGGTATTTCATTTGCTTCTAGTAATAATCCTAAAGAGCACTCAAGCATTTCAGTAATGCAAGTAAAAAGGAATTTGCTATGGCAACAGGTCACCAAGGAATAAATACTTCTGAAATTATGTGCCATGAAGTTCTGCTTACCTGTTGCCAAGAAAGAAAAAAAATAAGAAAAAAAAATAGCCAGATCTGCACTTCTGCCCTTTAATAAGTGCCATGTTTTAAATGGGTGCTTATAAAGAAAGCATCCGATGGACCACTTTGGTGCATGACACCTACCATGAGTATGCCAGGTACACTGAGCAGCAGGTCCTGAGCTAGATGGGCAAATTCCAAAGCAAGTTTCTTTACAGAAGCTGTCAGGGAGAGAAGCACATGTGGTGATGGGGCATGAGGTGGACAAAAGCTGGACAAAACCTTTTCACAGAAGTCACTGCACAGTGACTGTGCATGAGCTCTGGCTCCAATACATGCCCCAGTGGCAAAGACAAATTCTGTGCATGAAACTTGAAATTGTGACTTCTGGCTAAAGATCTATCTCATCCACTTCCTATTACTGGTCCACAGAACTATTTTACCTTCATAAAACTACAGCATAGTGTAATTTCTCTGGGTGTTGCCTTTCTTTTCCCAACATTACCTACCATGATTTGATTTTCATAAAAATTTATTAGCTACTGTGGTCCTATTCCTGATAACTGGAAATAGTAAAAATAATACAATAAAAAAAATACTGTGGTTATAACCAAAGTAAACAAATGTCAGTCTATGTTGCACACAGCTGAAAAAAGGACACTAACAGGATATATTCATGCCACAAATATTCGAACACAAGGCATTTATAGTGCAAAAACCCTCATCTGGTCCCAGACCTTTCATACTTAACACTCATGCTTTTTTACTTCCACTCCAGATCTTTCACCAGATCTTTCCTCTCCACAAAGGAGCCCAGGTGTTCCTTGAATTCACTTAGCATTTCCAACACTTCACTCATTCCCACATTAATGAAAGCCGTATGTTTAAGTTTTACTGTCCTTAGTTCCTTCCTTACTGCCCTTTTCCCGAGATTTGAATCCATCGTGTGAGTAGCTTTTTCTGTACCAAAAAAAGTTGTACAGGCTTCATTAATATCTCTGAGAATTCTGAAGACTACTGTGAAATTGCTTATTTACCTGAGACAGGTTTTTTTTTACGCTACGGAACAAGGATGTGTGTCTCTCCTGTTACAACATCCAAGTTCCCATGTTCAAAAGTATATTGGACCAAGACTACCCCTTTTACAGCTCCTCATTTAAGAGCTGCTTCAATGTGGCAGACTGCATATATTAACCTGAAAGCTCAAAGAGAACACCTTGCATTAAGATAGCTGCAGTGATTTTCAACCCCAGTTGGCTTCTCTGCCTCTTTTCTAGTATCCCTCCACACTACAGAAGCAGCGGCTAAACTGCCCCAGTTAATAGCCCAGCACATGCAAGAAAATTAAACACTGGTTTCACTTTACTTCATCAAACCACCAAAAGATCCAGCCACTGTTATCTTCTTCACAAGAGCTTGGCACCCACTTCACCTATTTGACTTCAAGGTATTCCTTTTTTTCTTATGATTGCCCTGTAATACAGGTATTTATTCTAAATGCATTTAACCATTACATATGCTCCTGCATGACATGCAACTCTTTAAAAAAAGGTCCCAAACAAAACCCAAGTGGAGGAAGTTCGGAATACCACCAAGACAAGAGCAGTTATCAGGAAAATGAGTCACAGAGAAGGCCAGTAGAATCCCCCAGGAGACGTCCATGTGTAACAGTCTCACACAGAAAAGGCAGAGGCACTGGAAATGAGTTGATAAGAAACTTTTAAAAAGTGGTGGGTGTCCCAAGTAGAAACATCCATGCAGCAGCACAAGGAGATGGAGGAACGAGCAGAGGAAAGGGGGAGTTAATGGGACATCTGTGTGAAGCTGGGGGAGGGCAGGCAGGAAGCCAGTAATAAACTCCATAAGCAGACGCTGCCACAGGCTAGAATAAGACTCCTGCTTTACTCAGAGCAAGGAAGTAGAATATACATTTGTCAGAGTACGCCTATATAAAAATTGTAATACCTTCTAACTCACCTTGCTTACCCAGGACATTCTGGAGAACAGACAATTTAGTAACAGCAACGTGGCCTTTAGCAGCACTGTGATCATTTGTTTAAAAGGGAGAGAAGAAAAAAATTTCTGCAGCATCTGACCCTTCACTTTACCTCTCACCTCGTACACAAATTATCTCAAGTACTTTGGTGAAAGCTACGATTCAGACTAATTTCACAAACACTACTATTTCATGGCTCACTTTGTGTATGAGTTGATAGCTATACACACACTTTTGGTTAACTTTATTTGAAAATATTTATACAGGATCAAGACCTTTATTTCCCAGACAGCCTCCATATTTCGTTCAGCTTAATCTGTAAATGTACTTCCAGAAAAAGTCAACCTGATTTACAGTAAGAGTTGCTCATGTAAATGAGCATGAGAGTTGTTTGAGTATCACTTTAGGATACTGTGAAAATCCACAAGCTATGACATGTTCCATATAATAAAAGCCAAACTGGAATAAAAATTCCTTTCCAAAATTCCCTCATGCCATCTTCTTCCAAATTTTAACATAGAAATTACTCTGTGTGGAATACCTAGAGTGAGGATTTTTCTATTTAAACCTTTTACTAGCTCATAGTATCTTCTTGGGTCTTGTACCAGTTTATTCAGTTATAAAATGGATTCTTTGTTCACCTGTTCCTTTTTAGTCCTTTAAAAAAGGACTTCAGGTGGAAAAGGGAAGCATTACAATAGTTCAGCAAACAAGTTTCACGCAGAGGGAGTTTTCTGCTCAGGGTTCTGTGGACACTTCAATGCAGTGCTAGGCCATATTGTAGATTTATGGTACAACCATAAGAAAGTAATTTGATTTCTGTATGCCTCCAATTCCCATCAGCATCTGTCTCTTTTTGCCCATTTATCTGGTGTGTTTACCCAGAAAGCTGTTTGCACCTGGAACTACTGTCAGTGAAATGCTTCAGGATTTAGCACCTCGATCTCAGTTAAGCCACCTAGCCCACACCCATAAATTAGGAAAAAAAAAAATTAAGTAAAATGTTTGTAAACAGAAAATAATTTTAAAAGTCAACATTTTTTTGTGCATCATTAAAAATAGGAACAAAACAAACACAGAAATTTTTGCTTTTGTCACAATGAGATCACAATTTCTACAGACATTCCTCTGATTACAAAAGTATACATTAGATGGTTACAGAAAAAAGTGGAGGAGCATACCATGCTGTGGAGACAATGATCCACAGAAATACGGTAAAACCAAGTTCCCAACAAGCTCACCACAACTATGGCTGGCAAGAACAGAATTTCTCACTGTATTACAGTCCATTTGAAATGTTTAACCCTAACATCATCTCATCTGCAGTAGGTTTCTGCATCTCAGCTAGAATTTAAAATGTAGCTGGGAAAGCATAAACTGAGAAGAACAGTATAACCAGAGAAACCCTGGAACAGGGAAACCAGTCAGCTTTTTTCAGTAAGAGAATTCTAATATTTTTGAAAATGTGTTTAATTTCTTTTCATTCCAGATGTATAAATGGCACACCTGTAACAAAGAAAATGGCATGTTGTGAGAAAAATCCAGACAAGTAATTCTGCTAAGAAAGGGACCTAACAGCACTTTTCACAACATTCTGCTCTGCTGCTCCTAGGGCATTCATGCTAGAGATACAGCAGCCAAGTTTTAGCTTTTATTATTTTATTGCTTTTGTCTTTTTAAGAATTGACAGCAGCAGAGCACAGGTTTATGCTTAGGAACCCTGAACCACTGGGACTGTGCACTGTATTTGCACGCATTGTTTTGTAACAATGAGTGCACACAACCCTGTTGAAGATGGTATATACTGGCACAGAGCCTCATGTGGGAGACAGAAATGCAAGTACAGACAGAAAATCTGAGACGAGTGAAGCCATCCTATGTTGCTCCAGAAGACAGGCCAGTGCAGAGCTGCCATGTACAACATGCAAATGCTTAAATCAATAGTGTGAGCAGTAGCCACTGCTTGCTGCATTCCTTACAGGAGCAGCCAAAAGGAACATAAGAAAAGGGGAGGGTGAAGAGACATTTACCGCTTGTTTCACTGGTGCCAGCTAAAATCTTTTAACTAAATAATTTAACTCTGCACAGGGTAATGTCATGTAAAACATTTCTGAAGGAAGATTTTTTTTCTTGTCTTTCAAAAGAAAGCATCAAAGCCTAGTAAACCATGTACTGCAGAATACATTTAAAGCTCAACAATACCAACCAATAGAGTCACTGAAACTGAACTCTGGAGGAGGAGCTCTTTGTATGCAGAGGCTGGGTTTCTATTTTCTGGCACAGATTACACCAGCTTACAGAAAGGCAGTATTTTACAAATCTTTACACATGTAGCCAGAAGCTTTTGTAAGTGAGATGCAATTATAGCTTAAAAAACAATTTCTATGATAAAAAAGAGATGAGAGCACTAATGAAGGTGGCTTTCTGACAAATCAAGTTTTTCCTAACTGTTTTTATTCATTCATTTGATCTCAGTCCTGGAATTTTGCAACAGGAATTGGCTTGGTCTCTTTCAAAATATAAAGTGCATAGTCACTTACCATTAGAGAACAGGAAGTCAGAAGCTAATCTTATAACTGATTAAAAAAAAGAACCTGGATGGTTATTTTAACTTCTTTGTTGTACACAAGCTAGAGAATTCTTTTTTCTGCTACTATTTCAGCATGATAGCTCAATTAAAAGCTGATGTCTCCCCTGTGTGTCACCTGTTTAATACAAGAGACCCTTTGCACTAACTGCAGCAATAACACTACAGTTTCTCCCCATCACTAAGCATGTAACTCCGAACGTGTGCTGCACAGATCCTTACTTACGTGCCACTGTGCTGTCCTGGTTTGGACAGTCTAACAATGTTGTTTCTAGTGTAAAGACTTTTTACACCTGCTGTGGGTACATTAAAACAAAATTGGTTCAGGTGGGAACAGGCAGTGTTTTGTATCTTGCCTTTTGTTCACACACACTCAGAAACTGCATGCTGTTATGGTCAGCAGTGTTGTATGTGTGCCTGCTGGGTCCCACCAGCCCAAACTCCCACTTCTCCCCCAGCCTTCCCTCGTGTTCTCAATACTCAGGTGTGTGCATGTGTGTAGTTCCACTCCTGAGTGCAGTGTTCAAGCCCCAAACACTCTCATCTGCTCCTCCACACCAGTGGCACTGCTTGACGTCCAAGCACAGTGTTGCAGCCTCTCAAGCTCTTCTGCTATGCACCAGACTCAGCAAACTGGCAAGAAATCCTCACTTAACATTGAGAATTGTGTAGGCTCCCTCAAAGAACCAGGCAAATGAGGGCTAAAGCCATGGGTAGCTGAAATCTTGACTGCCAGGCCTACTGCATCCCCTCGTTTGAATCGGCCCATTTGTAAGGGTTATCTTTCTCAACACAGAAACAGTGTGAGTCCCCCTCTCTGGGACTCCCAAAGCAGTCAATGAATCAGTCCAAACCAGAATGGAACTGAGCAAACTTCAAGCTTTGCTGCAGATAAAATAAGCTGAACACGCTCCTGAAGTTCTGAACATTAAATATTTAAGTCCATGTCAGACTTTTTATTTTCTACAATATTAAAAAAAAATGGCTGGTAGTATTCAGCATTTGAACATTAATGAGTATTAAATATGAACATAGTACACCCCCAGTTCTTAAATACTCTGCTCTATTTTCTCTCATCTTTCCCATCTGGTTTGTTTTAGTAATAACTTAGCAAATATTTTCCTCCAAGGCTGTCAGAAAAATCTCGTAGCATTTTGGAAATGCTAAAGATTATCTTGTGAGGTAAATTAGGACACAAAGAAGTAGCCTGACATATATGTGATCACACATTGTCAGTGGCAAAGACAGTAACAGAAATCCCAATATGTGCTTTTTTGGAGTCTTCATGAAGAGAAATTAGTAATACATAGCAAATAGCAAAGCTGAAACTGACATCAAGTTACTTTTGAAGGATGATCTGCAAAAGTTAAAAAATGCAAAGTATATATAGGAATATATGAAAGATTTCTTACTCCAGTGATTTATTTTTAAGATTTATTTATGAAACTTCAAACTCAGTTAGCTGTCTTCTACACTAAGCAAAACCTTAACTCTACATAGTTCCCGAGTCCTCCTGAGCTTTCTTCTCAGAGAGAATGAACAGTCTCTTCAATCTCTGGAGACTGCAGCCAGAAGTGTATGTCCACTTCCCCCCTTTACACTGGGAACCACTGAGAAGAACTGCTAAGTACAGGTCTCTTTCCCAGATGCTTTAGTCAGTACAACTCATCAATAACTTTGCCCATTACTGAGCTCAGTTGAACTAATCAAGTAACACACAGAAGGCTTCATATCCCATTATCAATTTCCCAGTTCGATTTGTCAGAATCTACCTCAGATGTCAGGAAAAACCATCAGGCAGCACCTTAGCCAAGACAAGATAGCAAAGCCCACCTCAGACAAGCAGCTGCTGTTCTAGAGATTACAATATTAGTAGAAAAAGACAATTAAAAGCCTCCAAAAAAATCTAACAAATGTGCACCTTTTCCTTATACCACTGGCATGAGATTTTTCAGAGGTTGTGATTTTACAAGCCTTTCCCTGCAACTATACAAGGGTTAAAAATTACTCTAAAAATAAATATTTGTCAAGATTCTCAGCCAATAACATTGAAATAAAATTTCTAGCTTTAAGAAAATCACAAGATGCATGACAAAACACAAAGAGTTGCTGACCTTCAGTTTTCTTGCCTTGGAAAAGATATCAGTGTTTTTTTTAAACTCCACATGCTAAAGTTTTCTAAAATAGAATTCCTGTCCTTTCTCTAAGATTGTTGAACACCACTCAGCCAGGGCACAGATAACATCTGTGGATAAAAGATTTGAAATCACAGTTCCTCCCATACAAAGTTCAAGCTTTACAGAAGAAAAGCTTTTTTTGCAGAGAACCACAAACTTCACAAGAGAAAGTTATTTCCTCTGTTCTGTTCCCTCAGGAGGTGTTATATTCCTATAACCTGTCAGACTTACCCAGTCACATTTGCAATTTATATTTAGTGTAAGGTCATTTTTTTCAGACCACCTCTGGATATTCCTGACACAAAAAGTGAATTCTGATTACTCGCTTTTCTCCCACAGATTAGATACCTTTCCCAGTGTTACTGTGCACTTGAAGTCTATATGAGACAACCTTCCTCCCTCAGGCTGATTCTTCATCTGTTTAGAAATTCCTGTGAGAGAACTTCTCTTTATCTGTGCCCATCCTTGTTACTCCTCTCACCATGCTTTCTAGATGCACTGTTTTTATGGAAAGGATGGGAGGAAGGGATAAGATCAGTACAGTAGGAAGCTACACTGTTCCCTAGTTATTTTTCTCTTGTTCACTAACATTAACATTCCAAGATGCCTGCAAGCATGAATACACAATTAAGCAGTATTTCAAAATTTTTATTTGTAATTATAAGAAAAAAAAAAAAACAAAACACTATACTGTCTTCAAGCCCAACTCAAGCCATCTTCTGAGTAAATAGTCCAAATTTTCCAAATTCTTATTGGCATCCCAGTTATACAACATTATTTGTATAGGCAGACCAACCTTGCAAAGCTTCCAGCTTTGATATATTTTCTGGTATCTGCTGCAGGTTTAACATGTTTGGAAGGTTTTTGGGAACAAAATCAAGCCAATTCAGACAATGAAATTAAGGAAAAGTATGTGTTCTTGAGCTCCTTTGAAAAGCTCTGACGCCTTTATAAGCTACAGCAGAGATTTTAAATTGGCAATAAGCTGCCCTCGTATCAGGGACTTACTTTCCCTCTCCTATGAAAATATTACCAAATTTGGGCAAGTTAATACTGAGTGTACATAAACTGTGGTTTCCTAAAGATTCACTACAGTCTGACAGCTAAAGATGGAATCAGTATGCACCAGCTCTTGTCCACAGCTCCGTTAACCAGACTGAATATTCATTATTCTCTTTAAGCAGCTAAGGTTTGCCCTGGATATGCAGAAACTGAAATGGACTTTTCCTGCAACTGAAGCTTCCAGAGGTTGCTATGACACCAGACAAAAATTGGAAGTGGTTCAGCTGTACATACATGATCACCAATACCTGTGCATTATTGCCTACCCAGCGTTATGCATACTGGCACAAAAACCCCTTGGAAGAAAACAAGAGAAACATAACGGTGGAAATACAGAAGAGACAAAAGAAAGCAGGGAGGTGGCTGAGACTAGAACAAGGATCCTGATAGAGATATGCTGAGGCTGAAAACATGGCAGATTCACATGGAGAGGGAGAGGGAGGAATGGAAGGGATAAGCTCAAAAAAGGCAAACTGGAGATTGTGATGGATTGCTGGGGAAACGACAGATTTAGAGAACAACCTGGGAGCTTAGAGAAGGAGAAGAGAGTAAAGGTAAGTGGCATCAAGACTTTACTGGAAAAGAACAGGGACAGAAAGGATGAAGAGTACGTAAAGCTTCCTTGAGTCCACATCAGATCTCATTATCCCTGCCTCTCAACATTCTTCTTCTATCAGTAAATATTGCTAAAACTCACTGAAAGAGTTCTCATCCATGGATGACCCTATAAAGCAATTTTGATATAATCAACATAAAAACAAAGTCTAAATAGAAAGAACAATTTTATGTCTCCCATTGCAAGATGATGTATAACTAGCTTTCTATTTGCATATACATATAAAGAGGAAATCCTTTCATTCAGGAGCAAAATGTAGAGAACTTAAAAAATTACCCCTGGAACTATTCAATGTCTAAACAGCAGCAACTCTTAAAAAAAAAAAAAAAAAGGAAAATTATTTAAAAATAAAAAATTAAATTCCATTTACAGAAGCGAAGTGTGGCTAGTTCTTTTACACCACTTAAAATTAGTAATTAAATATGCAGTAAGGCCACACTGGATACAGAAAGGGGTTTTAAAATAATTTTCCCATCCACTTGAAGTGACTTGAAAAATACTCACGTTTTTAAATGATGGGATAGTTGCACACTGAAACAATTTGCAAACAGTATTCAGAAAGGTGCCATGGCTCTTCTCTGCTTCAAGCTCTTGCTCTTCTAGGAAGGAAATGGGGTGTGCAACCATTTTAACAAATGCCTATGGAGAGAGGAAAAACACATAATGAAAATTAAAAGCACCTGTGCTGGGTTTCAACTTTATCCTAGCTAGAGATTAGAAGGCAAAGAAAAAGCTCTAACAAGATTTCAGAGTGCACTATTGCTAATATAAATACCCAAGGGGCACATACATGTAAGTAGACTACAGAAGTTTACAGCCATGAGAAGAACCACTGGTCATGACCTGAAGCTAATTTTTCTCCTTACCTAAGGGAAGAGTTTTGCTCCCTTTTCAGCATACAGAGTATGTAAGCACTTACACAGTGTCTAAAGGTCTGGTAACACTTCAGCAATGAGGTGAAAAGCTCTTCAGAACCTGCAAAGACACTGCTACTACTGGTGGGTGGGAGAGAGAAAGTGGCCAAAGTGGCAGGAAGGAGAAGACAGCAGAGGAAAAGACAACAATAGGTGATTTTAGGTAAAAAATGTCAGGAATTACTGACCTAAAACATGTGTGTGTACGGTTTCAGTTGAAATTTGAACCATAAGGGAAAGTCAACTAGAAGCAACACAGTATTTATTTGTTAAAATACAGAAAAGTTCGTAAAGAGTTTCGATACCCTCTATTAATGATTAAGCTTCATTTTTTTTTTGAGAAGTTGAAGGTAAGTCTGAACAGGTAAATTAATTGCCAAACATGTACCAGTGGCAATATCAGAATTAAAACCCAGCAGATTCTCATCCTATATAACCATTACATAACAGTTCCTTCCTTTTCTACTCTTGGGAGTACAGGTTAATTTCTCCTTTGAAAAATCCCCATGGATGCTAAGCTTTAAATTTATAAGTTCTAATTAAAACATTAACTACTGCTTAAATTGCCAATTTAATCTTGTGCTCTCAGATTACTGCCATTACAGCTGATAATGTTAGAGAAAAAAACCTGATTCCTAGCCAATCAAAGTATTATCCCCCCTTGATAACCAAAAAATGCCTCTCAACAAAATTCTGCTGCATTATTCAAGGACAACCTGTAGCCTAGCAGAGTGGTGTTTTCTTCATATTCCAAATTCTTGTGTCCCTACAGCTGTACTAAGGGAATGGGGTCAGAAAGGTGTGGGGTTTTTCTCCTCCCTGTATTAGAGGGGGAAAAAAGTAATAAGGAGCCCTGTTACTTACAATATTTTTGGCACAAGTAATTGCTTAGAGCTTTACTTTTATTTTACTGTTCAAAGACAAAAACACCCTTCCTCACTCCTCAAAAAAATCAAAGCTACCTATAAGCATGGAATTTGCAAAAAGACCAAAATGGGTGAGACATTTCCAGAAATAGTTGGTTTGGAACCTGATTCCATTAGCCATTTTTCATGTCCTAGCTTAAGTCCACATTCAGCTATGGCCAAGTTGTCAACTATGCTGAGAACCCACTAGCTATTTCTTGGACTGGGGCACCCAGCTCTAAAAATTAGGCAGGTTCTAAACAAGTTAACAGCTGACTCCTACTTTTGTTCTAAAACATCTTGCCTCAATTTCCTGTCTGAAGCTTCCTCCTGGTGCTGTGTAAGTCCATCAAATATGAGTGGTTTGATAAGTCTGTTATCGAATGAAGGTGTAAGAATGCAAACTACAAAAAAATGAATTACATTTAAAGAAAACTTGCTGAAAGCAAAGTCAATTGTCCTGTCCTTCCTAAAGTAATAAACCTTACCAGAGGACATAACTTTGTACAGGGGTGGAGCCTGAAGTTTAAGCACTGTTTAGCTGGATTTAATGCCACAAACACTTGGTTCCTTTCACTTTGATTCAGTTAAAACTGATTTTAAACATTACACAATTTATCTTGTCATGTTTTCATTAAATTCTTCCCAGAGGCAAACTTACCCTCAGTTGACACAAATTTTAACATACTGCTTACTAAATTTGGTGAGGGCATCATCTTTGTGAGTCATACTGGCTTCCCTCACTCAGGATACAATAAACACCAGAACAGACACAACTGAAGATGGGAGCTGAGAAATCTCCCCACTACTACATAAGACAGTCACCACCTTAAAATGGGTATGTCCAGCACTGGATGCAAGACTTGAATTTTTGAAGTTATAAATGGTTTCACAGATACTCCTTTAAGTCACAAAACAAATTAACATTATTAACACTATTAGTAACATCAAACCCACAACTAATGCTTTTAATCTACCATTAGGAATTGTAGAATCCACAGCAATAAATTACTCGGTGATGTTCCAAAACCATAAACACTTACATGTGCTGAACCATGGGTAAACATATTGATTTAAAAACAAACATAAGACAAGAGAGCCATAAACATCTGAGCACTCCATTTAAAAACCTGATCAGTTAACCTACAAAACACGTAAAAAGAAGGATGCAAATTTTCTAATGCAATGAACAAACCTCTCATTTATCAACTTTGGCATAGATGTGGTTCATTTCCATCACCTTGTCTTTAATGAGCGGAATGGTCTCATCCAGGATCTGTGATGTATCACTTCTAATCTGCATGAAAAAAAGTAGCTCTCATGAGATGAATCTTGAAGATAAACACTGCATTATTTTTTTCACTGTATTATTTTTTCACATGAATATTTCAGAAAACATCTATTCAGAAAAGATACTACAAGGGCCCTTTTGCAGTATGTTATCACATAGAGACTGGGAAAAGAACTCACTTCTCAAATAATCCATGAAAATCAGAGAAACAACCGTAAATGACAGGACTCCCACATCAAAACTGTAATCAGACCCTTCCCTCTTCTCCCCAAATTTCCACACTACTCCCTCCAAGAGAACATCTACTTCCTACTATGAAATACTGTAGACATGAGGGGTAATAATGGATTTTAAATTAAAGTTGCCTATATACCATCCTTTATTATTTGATTTTATTGG
Organism: Caprimulgus europaeus; assembly: GCA_907165065.1. Next base: position 8,382,081 of record OU015541.1, read on the forward strand.
GGAAGAGCTAACTCATATTACTTATTAATCAGCTTTTGGGAAGAGGCAGATCTTTGAGTACACCACTTCTAGTATCTTGCCTTCAACTGGAGCTCAGGACTAGTTCTCAGACAAGCAAGAATCACACAACATTATAGTAGCACAGGCACTTCTGAGAAAGCTTCTGCTCCCTATTCCCTGTCAGTTCCCACAATAGTTAAGTGCCCTAATACAGGAAAGATTTGTTGTTTGTTACGTACCAAGCTTGTTTCTGATATCCACTAGAGCCTGAACCTTATCTGAAATCCTGCTGAGTGCTGCCTTAGCAAGAATTACCCCATTTCCTATGTGAACAGTTGCCAGGGCTTTGTTGGGTGGCAGCGATCCACCTCCAAGCAGAGCACTAGAGCTAATGCAAGGTACAAGCCAAAACCGATGGGGAAGACAGGAACTGGGAACAGCTCTCTAAAGGAAAATCAAACAGCAAAACCAAGAAACCTTCACTAAAACACACAAATAGGCATTCTAATCTGTAAACCAGAGCAGCAACACACTGATAAGAGAAATAAGAGAGGCAGTTGAGCCCACTTTTATACAAGTTTTCTTTCTCAGCTACAATGGAGTGGAGGAGGTCTTGGTTCCCCTCTAGATTAAAGCAGTCCTGCCTACAATTTTAATAGACTTAAAGATACAGAGGAACAAGGATCCCTTTAAAAGAGATTTTCATCCCAAAGACTGAGCTAGAAGATATTCTTCCTTCAACATCATAGGAAAAAGTAGGGATATTTTAGCTAGAATGGTGAGAATCTGGGTTGGGCTACAACTGCAGGGAATTTTCTGGGCATTTTGAGATTTAATCCAGAGCCTCAAATAAAGCACTTATTTCTGCTATAAGTAATTTAACCCATGGACCATGCATTATAATCTCTAATAGGTACTTAGACATTTAACTGATGATCATATGACTCATTTGTGTATGTGTTTGGGGTTTTTTTTAAGAAGTTGTGTTTTTAAAAGCTGAGTATAGACAAAGCTATATACATATAAAATGACTCACAGTAAGAGTTTATGGTATTTTTATTACCACAATGAGTACATGCAGATCAAGAGCTTTTATAGTGCTGTAAGTGTCCTGTAACAGGAGAACAAACAGACATATCAAAATAGAGTATATCCTGTATTACTGGTCTCAGCACTACATCCACCAATAGAGAGATGGACGTGTCCCCAGCAGTGACATAACTGTACACACAGACACACTCTGTCATCTTTACAGTATGTACTTTATATCCAACAGAAAGTGAGCACAGACACTCTGGCAGGATCCCTGTGAATGGAAGCAGGCTTTTATCTCTAATGTTAAATAAAAATATAGAATGAATAAATGATAAAGGAGCCAAAGCAGAATCCCAGGTTGGTTCTATTGAATTCTTTTGGGTCAATGGTTGGCAAAAAACCCTCCTCTATCATAAAGCACATGTGAAAAACAGACTGGTGATCTGCCTGAGGTGAGGTTCATACTCAGGTAAACTACACCAGGTTAAAACTTGAACCTGGACTTTCCAGGGTAAGGTAACTAACTGCTAACATTGGTCTCAGAAAGGACTAGGGAAAAGCAAGTCTTGGAGCTAAATGCTGCAGAACTACTGTAAATATAAACACAGGTTGGGACAGAGCCAGAAAGAGGGAGATGTTGTACAATCCCAATACAAGAACTATCAACACAAGGTCAGAGCAGGCACGGAACAAATCTAAACCACCTTTCTTTAAGGCTAAAAGCAAACAACCAATACAAGACACAGGAGAGCTGATTTTCCAGCAAGCAGCCTGTGATGAAAGGAAATGATATGCAAATATGATTCAAGAAGAGTCATTCTGCAGCAGTCTGCAGAACCACAGCGACAGAGGAGTTCGAGAGGAGTCAGCACACGACAAAGGGAAATGATTCTCTTGGTACAGCAACCTCTCAAGAGCCAGAGAAAGCAGGACTGGTCTGAAACCCCACATTATAAAACAAGATTTCTTTTCCCTTGTGCAATGTATTTTACTTTATCTTACTGAGGATTGATCCAAGTGCTCAGCACAAGCACCAGAGCACAGCAGTCCATGGGAAAAAAGCCTGTATTCCTTTAACTAGGTTTTACTATGCTAATTGGAGGAGGGGGCAAGGAGGGAAGGTTTGATTCAGCTTTGCCTTCTAATTCAAGTCAGCAAGCCTGAGCTCAAGGAGGCAGCAAACCACAGCACCAAAGTCAGTTAAGAGGCAGCACAACCAGAGTATGAATGATGAATTAGAACACAAACCAGGAATGGCACATTGCATGTAGGGCAGTAAGACCTGATCCTCACATGAACTGCAGTTCAAGCTGTACCAGATAAAGAAACACAGACTCTTGTTATTGTGTATTTTATAAAAACTATTATTTTTTCAGGAAAGGAAAAAAAAAAAGTGGCTGGAGCCACAAGTTTAAGATACTCTGCAAATTCTAGTTGTCATGGGGACTTTTTTGAAAGGATCTCTCTATATTCTTTTTCAGTCTTTGATCCCATACATTAACACAGAGTAACATAAAAGTATCACAAGTAAAAGCAACTACTGCAAACTGAACAGCTCAGTGGTGAGAAAAGAGAAGAGAAAACTGAAGTTGGTATGTTCCTGAGAAGGTAGCAAACCCTAGCCACAGGGAATCAAACAAAATAACCTCTTTCTTTCTTTTTCCCAGTGATGAAACCAGGTTTCATGCCTGGGGAGTCAGGGAGGAGGTTCCTAAACTGTAAATCCATGAGACAAAGATAAGCAGTTAGCAGCTAGTCTGTGGAACCCTAATAAAGCAAGATTTACAAACACATCACTTCCCTGGGGCAAGTTCTGCAAGAAGGTTTAATGGCTTGAGAACCATTAACCTGTGGTTTTATAAACTGGTGAGTATGCTGGAGGATCAACACATGCATAGAGAAAAAAAAAAAAAAAAAAAAAAGGATTATCAAACACAAGCAGAAATTTTTTATATATCCATATATATAACCCTCTTCAAGGGCCAAAGAAATGGAAGTAGTGAAATCCCACATGTAACTAAACCAGCTGTGCATCTCTGAATAGATATAATTTTCAATCATGGTTTAAGATATACAAGCAGCACAAAGAATTTTATCTAAAAAGGTAACCAACAATGACCCATGGAAACAGTATAAGAACAGTATATACAAGAGTCTGATTATCACAATGAAATATTTTTGCTTTTATGTCACTGGTTCAAATCATAGCTCAGTTAAAAATCACAATTTGATAATTATACTTGAGAGGCTCTGAAGCTACTTAAGACATTGATTTGCTTTGTTGAAGCCAGTGCCCAAAGGAAGACACCACAATAAGTTAAATAACTGGCACCAAAATTCTTATAGCACAATCTTTTAATTGCAAGATGCTCCTTTCATGGTGTGAGGCAAGCTGAACTGTATTTACATTGTCACTTAACTTACCTGCTGTACAAGTGTCCATTTTAAGTGCTGTGCCATGTTGTGCATAGCCAGGTACAACATATGACACTGGGAACAGCATTTTGCCTTCCTAGCACTGAGGATCCAGGGGTTTTTTCATTGCAATATTCAAATGTATGCATCAAGACTTCTTGTAAGTGAAAGGCACCAGCACACTCAAAAGAGAAAAGCCAAATCCCATTATGTGAACACTTTATTGAATGCCCAGCTGAAAAAAGACAAAAGACCAAATTATTGCTAGGCACTGGAGTCAGTTCAAACACTACATTTTATTTATCAGATTCCCAGATATCACTTGATGTGCTGCTGAAATGAACCTTACATTGTAGGTCCTGGCTAGAAAGGCACAGAATCAGCACACTGACTGCAGTGCTTTGATGTTCCCAGATAAGGTCAATAATCTGCATACTAGGGAATTATTCACAGCCTGCAGGTTGTGGAAAAATGTTTTCAGGCACAATGCAGAGATAGGGTATTGAAACTAGGTTAGTGGTTTTTTGTAGAAAAGGTTGGCAAGAGAAAAAGTCTCACAGGAGGTTTAAAAGCTCACTGAACAAACTAACCTTCTTCCCTATATTGGGGCCAAAAATGTAAGGTGCATGCTTGATAGATGGGGAAAAGCATAAGGTACATACAAAATCTTAGTGTTAGCTCCCAAACAGGAGAATTGCGTGAATGAACTTAAATCAGATAGAATACAATCAGCAGTGAAGAGCTATTGATTCAAACCACTTGCTTTGAGCAGGTCATTTTGTATCACTGAAGCAATCATCACCTTTCAGGAATGAACTCAAAGGATTTTTTGGCCCAAGAAATCAATCTCTTGTATTCTACATTGTGCACAGACTAACTGTGCCATACTAGAGAATCTAAAGCTCACAAATGTAAGCCAAGATTTATTAAAAACTAGACTGCATACTCTGAGGTTCCCATGCTCCTTTACAGCTCCTTTTGTCCAAAGCCAAATGGAAAAAGATGTAAGTCCCCTACTAACCACGTGAGACTGATGAACCGAGCTTTTGTTTCTTTCCACTCTGTGTCACTTCCTTCAGGAAGCAATGATGCCAACAGCAAAACCAGAAACCTCTGCCCGGATTAACAGCTGGCTATATTGCTGGCTGATTTGCCTAGAACAAGGATGATGGACTCACTTCTCTTGAGCAGAATTCACATCCAAGGTGCAAGAAAGATCTCTTCTATAACCAAATAATAACAATCATTAGTTAGCTGATGATATTTTGCATAAACTGTGTCAAATGTCAGAGTTTTCAATGGGTTCTTGCAGACAACATCAGGCTGCTCTGGTGTTACAGCTATGACTTCTGTCCTTGAAAATAAGCACATTTCTCCAAACACCACTGGGATACATGACCAGAAAAGTGGAAAGATGCCTAGAATGCAATATTGGAATATGTTCTGCAAACAGAAGACAATGTGTCGAAAGGCCAGCACACCAATGTCTTTCACTTGCACTAAAGCTGGTAAGAATAAAGCCAGGAAATTGCTTTTCAACTACCTAAGAAACATTGGCCACGTAATTTTCTTATCTGCTTTACTTTACCCTGTCCCTCTCCACTTATCTATGCAATTCCTAAGAACCATCCAACAACATAGTTCATAAGCAACAAGTCCCTGAGGAGACCTTGGCTGGTCACTTCTTACCATTGAAGTGCGCTCAATACATTTAGCAACCATTGTATTTGCCAGTGACACACACATGATGCAAGATGTTTGAAGACAGAAGAAAAATGCTGTGGTAAGTGCTAACAGAAGATGAGATGGTCTGTGCATCAGTGATCACAAGAAGTCCCTCTATGTAAACTTGGTCCATGCTGAGTTAATGCTCTATGAAACACTCAGAAAGGGTTAAAATGCAGTATCAGTTCCTCTACCTAATTTCACATTTGTAGCCTAAGGAAGGTTAGAAGAGTTGACTGCAAAAATCACATTCATTATTTTTACATGAACATCGTAACCCAAACAGCCTTCAGACAGCAGCACTGTATGCAGAAAGCCGGGGGTAAGCTACATAGTTACACACACCTCTTGCTTTAAATGGTTTATCCCAAACAATTAGGCACTGACAATGGCGATGATAATTGGTGTGTTACACGTTGCACGGTGTATCAGTCACAACCCCATCATTAATTAGTACTCTCCACTCAGTTATTCCACCGTATTGACCTCTCTCTCCTACTCTGACCGCAGGCTCCCAGCACACACAACCAGTCTATTGCATTGGAAGAGCGTCCAGCGCAGGCGGCCTCTGTCAGCGGCTGGTGCCCGGGACTGACAGTGTAACCTCCCATCAGCGGCTGGTGCCTGTGACAGTGTAACCGGGGCTGTCAGTGTAACGCCCATGGCACCTGCCGGCCCAGTGCCGCTGTCTGACCCCCCAGCAGCTGGAGCAGCGGGGCGGCCTCCTCGGAAGGTTCCATAAACACCTACGGGACCGGAAAGGCCCCGGGGAAGGGCGGGCTATGTGATTACCCCACAGCGCCACCTCCGGTGCCTCCCGACTGGCGAACCGGGAGGACCCGGGAGGCCGCACGGGGCCCCAGCAGCCGCCCGCGCGCCGCTCCCCACCTGCACGCGCCCGGCGGCGGCGGGGCGCCCCCGGGGGACGGCACGGCTGCCCGCGCCCTAGCGCCACCTGGTGGGCGCGGCTCCCCGGTGCGCGCGCAGCTACGCAGCCCTACCCGCGGCGGCCGCGCTATCAAGATGGCCGCCCCGCGCGTGCCACCCGCGTTGCCACCCTGAGGGCCGGCGGGGACATGGCCTGGGGGCACGTACCGCGTCCGTTATCCCGCAGAACGCGTCCTGCCTCCTCAACAGCTCTGCCAGCGCCTCTTCCACTTCTTTCACCTGGGGGGGAAAAACAGGAACGGGGGCCAGGCTGGGGCCGCTCGCGGGTGCCACTGGCCGCCCTGCCCTGCCTCTTCTGCCCTCCCACTGCAGAACCCAAGTCGAGGGGTTTTTAGGCAACCACCGTATCACCAGCTCCAAAAGTTCAAAACCCAGACACACAGAACTCATGGTATTAAGAAATGTAAAATCTGGAGGCTCTGGGAGGGACTTTTGAGGCCCGCACCAGGAGGTGACCCACAGGGCAATGATGGATGTCCCCAGCACCTCCCTCCACTCCACTCAAGTTCCAGATTCACAAGGAGTTCTGCAGGCCCTTCCAAACCCACAGCGGCAGCGCGTGCTGCAGCGCAAGGGCCTTGCCAAGCACCTCACTCAGGCGTTGAAGCAGAAAGTTTTATTCTAACACTTGCACTTGGATGTAACAACAAAGCGTGATTTATAGAGGTCAGTTTGAAGTTACAGACGACATTATTCACTGATAGAAAAATGGCTAAACCCTCAAAAACCCAACTCATTAGCAAATACCTAAAAGAAAAAAGAAAAAAAGATGAAATCCCACACACCAAAACAAAGCCACTTTGGCTGTCCTGAAGCAGAGAGAACGCTATGAAAGAAAACCAAGCGCTGCTCAGAAGGGCAGTTTTGGACAGCCACTGAAACGTCTTTCCCGTATCAGAAAAGGAGGGAGCCCATACTGACAACTCCAGAAGAACTCAACAGCTAAAAAACTAAAAAGGACAAAGAAAGCTATCACAAAGATGAAAGGATGAACAACAAAAAAGTCTTAAGCACATGGAAGAAACTGGCTGTTTTCACAAGGGCAAACATGTATTTGCATATAAAGGAGATAATGTGGGCCGAGGATAAATACCTGTTCTGTAGGATGCAGATATGAGCTCAGGCCATGGTCTGAGTAGCAGGAATGTGACCCAGCTTGGCCCAAAAGCTCTGCAACTGTGTTAGAGCAGCACTGAGCTAAGATTGGTATGTATTGTCTCAGAGAAATTGTTAGCAGCTGACATCTTCACCAGCTTAGTGACCACACCTATCAGCCTGTTAAGGTTATTTGCTAAACTGGTTGTGTCTCCCAAACTCTGTGTGAAGTCTTCATGGTGGCATAAACCATCACATTGTATTCACATTGTAGTTTCACTTACACAAGATTTAAAACCTACCCACAAAGGTTTCACCACCTCTTTTTTGTGTACATATCTGGACAGAAGAAACCTCAAGACACATAATACTCCACAGGTTTATCGGGTTTTGCATGCTTAAAGGAACAGAATTTCTACATCTAATTACTCAAAGAGAGAGCACTCTTCCTCCTCACTGCACACAGCCTAGCTCTGGAAAGATCATGCTAAACAACAGAAAAATGCATTATCCTCAAATAAGAAAGAGTTCCCAGTCATTTCACATTGCTATAATACATTTGATTACTCAATCACTTACAAGTGAAAAACTTGTAAGCATTGAGTCTGATTTCATGAAGCCTTCCCAAGACAGAGAAACATAATTGCGAGCTTTTTAAAGTGCACTTTACAGCAGAGCAACCTCAGCAGGCAGTGCAGGCATCAGATGGCCTGCAGAACAATTCTGTCAGACTCCTGACATTTCTTGGCAAGTCCATGCACAGTCAGCTTCACAGGCCTGAAGCCACTAAGGTAGCCACATGTTCAGGACTAGCACAGTTGGCTTAAAGACACTGTCCAAAACTGATATCAAACTTACAGCTTGGCTAAGGCTGTTTAAGAGTAGCAATCATTAAAGGCATGACTGTAAATTACACTAATTTGACACGATGCATTAAAGGAACATGCATTTAAAGAAGTTGCATTAGCTGTACAGGTTACTGTCCTGCTCTGACAAAACTTGCAGACATGCTTCAGGTAGGTACTAGTCCTTCTAATATCTACCATGAGCATCTTGCCTTCATAGTGTTCATAAAGATTCAAACATTGGAGTAGCATGTGTTAAGAGGACAGAAGCAAAGTTTATTGACACCACTGAGAATAAGTTAATTCAAACCAGATTCACTGTCCTTAAAGAGTGTTACATAGCCTGAAATGTAACAGAAGACAACAGTAAGAAACAATAGAAAATGGATGCAAACAAACCATCTAACGCTATTTCTTCAAGGCATGCTACTATAAAAGCACACTAGGCGTAAAAAAGCCAAAATACTGTGTTTAAAAAGGACTAAACCACAAATACTTAGCAATTCCATATGAATGGCAGAAGAGAAAACCAACTTTCTAAGGGCTCCATGTATTTAAGACACCTTCAGAAAAGGTTAAGAGAGGCCTGTTGCAAATTGTAGTATCAACAACCTATTTACCATTATCTGTAATTAGGTACTTACTAAACAGCCCATACAAGCTCTTTCCAGGTGATTACAGAACTCACTGTGTAGTTATCATTAGGATCTGAAATAAAACCCACTGAACACATTTCAAAGTTATGATGCAAATATGGGGTGACAAGTGTTTCTTAGTTAGGACTGTAATTTCACAATCACTTTAAACTTATATAAGCTGGCAGCTGCAAAAAAGTAGTCAACCCTTTTCCATCACTCACTCATGCCCCTAAAGCCAACCCTTCACATGTGAGAGGACAGACATTCCTGGTGGAATGAATCAGGAAATTGTTGTGGGTTGAAAACTAACCATTAATTTCTTTGCTATATCTTTTTATCTCAGATCATTTACACAGCCATTTGGGGCTAGCACTGACAGACAAAACAGGTAGCAAAGGGAAGAAACATGTTGGATCTTTCAGTATCAGTGTTATCATGAAACCTTAGACAAAGGCACAACAGCACCACTTCCAGATGGCATTTTAATGTTCCCATATATCCACTGTTGATTCTCCTGTTTATTTATGGAAAGAAAACAAAATAAAATTAAAACCATTACTTCATTTTGTAACTTGGAGGGAAAAAATACGCAGTCTATCTTTGAGAGTAGCTTTCTTTTCACTTTCTTTTATGTCATATATACTGTACCCACAGTAATATCCCTTTCTCAGCACTTTCCTTTAAATGTGTTTGTTTCTGGACAACAATCTCCTCCCTCTTTACTCCAAGCCTGAGATAAGATAAGCTTTTGTAACTCCCCTCATCGCTCCTTCCATCTTGCCTCAGCATTATGCCCCCATTCAACCTTATAACAATTTACCTGCTTTTCCTAAGGATATATTTTTTAATATCAAGCTCACTCCTTGATAAAGAGATGTGTGTTAGGTATTTTATATCGTCAACTGTTCAGGCCCACAAGATATGAATACAGCATTCTAACTTATCACACTTCATTAAGAAACACAAAAAAAAGAAAATTCACCACCAATTGTCTTCTACAAAGTTTCCCCAAAAGCCTTCTGGTTTCACTCAAAAAGCTACGCTGCCTTTGTTGGAATCTGAAGTGCTCTCCTAGCCATGTCATTAAGATGAAAAGGTAGGCACAGAAAACTTTAAAAATAGCCAAACTAGAAAACCACACAGCTCTTTATAACATTAGAGACTCCGGCAGGAACATTTCAATGTTGCTGAAAATTAACAGGTTCTTCAGTACGATCTCCTCCTATACCAGCTTCAGAATGCTGAATAAAAACCCTACAAAGGGAAAACAATCAGTGTATAAGGAGAAATACAAAGAGCAGGATGGCAAGTATATTGCAGTAGTAAAACTAAAGCCTTTTGTAACTATGTACAAGATACATTCAAATCAGGCAGAATAATATTATTGCATGCAGCATATACTTGAAAGCTTCACTTGGCAAAATCTTCTACTGGACTATACAAACATCTTAGTTTACATTCATCATTGTCATAGTCTCATTTGCTACAACTGCTACACAAAATTAAAAATCATGATGAAAATTAGGAGTTATATGCTAGAGGAAATTGTTATTGCTAATTACAAAATTTTAAAAATCCCAAACTAAGGCAACTCTTTGTGAAGAGGAACTGCAAGCCTGCATTGGGATTTCCACAGTCCTGCAATATGTGACAGCCGAGCTGGCAAGGCAAGGCCCACAGGGAGAGACGTAAGAAGACATTTCCATAAAAGCTGTGATTAATCCCCAAGTAGGAGAACACCTAAATCTTATTGCTGCTTTGAGCAAGCTACCAATATATGTGCAAGAATCAAGACAGAACAGTAATACAGCAAGCATTTAATTTCAGGTGAAGATGCCTGAAGGAATCAGAATGACTTGCAAGTAGCAAAGAACACAAGTTGTTTCTGTTTTCCTTGTAAGAACCAACAGGCTTAGCACTCAGTTACAAAAGTACAGCCTGCCATACAACACTCTACAGGAAACTTGGTTTATTAATTAGCAGGTATTCTTTATTTCTTATTTAACACCACTATAAGTGGCACTTGATAAAACCAATAGAATCCAGCTGACACAAACTACATACTTTAATGAAACTTATTCCCCACTAAGTAGTTCACTTCGCAATGTCATCTTAATCAAGCTTGAAAATTCATTTTTGTAATTGTTAATAGCATTAATGATACTTGTTTCTGGCCCACTACAGATGTGTAGATGACTAATAAAGTAGATCTTAATCCAGAAGACAAAAGCTGTCAGTGGTTTAACCACATGATAATTATGTGGGTATCATGGAATTATATCATCACCTTGAAAAAGCTGAATAGAAAAACAAAACAAAGATCCCAAGATTTGGATGTAAGTGGTCTGACACTGCACATCACAGACAACCACACTGGAAAGATGAAATTGATGGGAGTGATGGTGTCAAGAGAAAAACACAGGGAAAAATTTCTCTGAATAGTGATACTGAACAAGAGTTTCCCATTCTTTTTTTTTTTTTTTCCTCTGAGACAAGAGTAAATCGCATCAAAATTTTACTGCCAGAATTAAGGAAGGGGGTGGGGGGGAAGCTTTTTTTTAAAGACCGATTTAGGAGTGTCTTTTATCTTGAGAAAATTTTAAATAATCTGCCGAAAGAGAACGTTATTCACATTGCATCATCACCACCGGGATCAAGCGGGATAGGCAGGCGAGAAAGGGAAGGGGCTCTCCCAAGTGCTTTCTACCCCTGTTTTTTAGCCTTCCTCTCTTTTTTGCGGTGGGTGGGGGAGTGTCTTAGCCTAAAAAGTGCAACTTCAAAACCTCCCTCTTTGCCTTCAGGGATCTAAAGCGTCCCCTACCCGTTACCAGGATGGTGACAGCGCTGTGCAAGATCACCACGGTCACCCTCCCGATCGAGCTACACGCGGGTAGCAGTGACCGCACCTGAGACCCTCCAACTAAAAGCATCATTCCGCTTAATACCATCAGCGCTCCGAGCCTGACCTTACAGTCACCAGTACTTAGTTTCCACAAAAACAAATAACAGAGCAGCAGCCACAGCCATGGGCATTTCGAACAAGAGCGATGGGGACGCTCACTCAGCTATTCGGGAGCTCAGCACCAGCTCAACTTTATCCAACACTGCATCCCGGAGATGGGAGACCTGGAGGCCAGGCCCCCTCAGCCAGAGGGAACTCAAACACCCCGCTGTCTCCGGGGTCACCCCGGGCAGCGGGGCGGGGCGGGCCGGGGGGGAGCTCCCCGCACAGCCCCGTACAGGGCTCGGGGCAGAGGGGCAGGAGCCCCCGCAGCTGGCGAGCCGGGCGATGGGGAAGCGGGATCCCGGCAGGGAGGACGCGCAAGCGGAGGTTACTGCCCCCTCGGCGGCCGTGCCCTGCCCACGGGGAGCCCCCAGCCCCGGGGCTGAGCCGCCCCCTTCCCTCCCTCCCCCGCCGCCCCTTCCCTCAGGGAGCCCCAGGGCCGCTACGCGGCGGCCAGCGCGGGGCCGAGCGGAGCTGGCCGGCCGCCCCCGCAGCTTGCCCTCCTCAACCGTCCCCTCGGGCCGTTACAGGCGGTAGCCCCCGAGAGACGCCGTCGAGCCCGCCCCTCGCTCCCCGACTCACGGACCGCCCCCGCGCCGGGGCAGCCCCCGCTCGGCGCCCCCTCCCCTGCGCCTACCTCCTCCCCGGACGGCAGGGTCCTGCGGCGGGCGGGCCGCCCAGCCCCGCTCTTCTCAGCCACCGCCCCCGCCCGGGGCTCCGACAGCTCCCCCGGCCTCAGCATCCCCTCCGGGGCCGCTCGCCGCTGGTCCCCGGCTGAGCTCATGGCAGCGGCCACCGCTCCGCCCCCGGCTGCCGCTCCGCCCCTCGCCCAGGCCCGGCGCCTGCCCGCGCCGCCTCAGCGGGCCGCGCGCGACACCCAGCGACGAGGAGCGGCAACGGCTGCGGCGCGAGGCGGCGGGCGCGGGGCGGGCTGCGACCGGTCACCCGTGTTCCGCGGTAACGGCCTCTGCAGCGGGCGGAACCGGGGCAAAAGCCCTAGCGAAAGTCACCCACGGCAAAGCGACTGAGCAAATCCAGCCCCCAGCAGAGCTGTGCTCCCTGCCCCACCATTTCCTTTGCCTCTTTAAAAATCAAGTTTTTCTCCCAGCGTTTCGCTTTACCGAGCTGTACCGCAGCCTCGAGGACATGGCCGAGACATTCCACGAGCAGAGGCACCCGACTCAATGTCTATTTTTGACTCACTGGGAAATTAGAGGCTGCAGATGAAAATGCAGCTTTAAGGTGCTCAGAATTCCTCTACGCCCTCTTTGCACGGTATTTAAATGAGTTGAGGCTAGAGACATTCAGTTTCATATTCGGCAGAGCAGAACCTCTGACACAATGCCCAAGTCACAAACACATCCTGTCCTTCTCCCTGAGGATGGGGCTGTGGGAGACTCTGTAGAAGCCCCGCAGTTAAAGAGACTCTCCTCAGGCCTTCTGGATGCCTCTCTGCTACAGAAGATGTTCTTCCTTGCATTAGACTCCTTTAAAACACAATCGTAAACCAAAGTGACATTTTAGAGGAGGACAGATGATCAAGACAGCAGTTAAGAGTTGAGACAAAAATAACCATCTGTTCTCAGTATGTTCGTTGTTGTTCTTCCTCCTCTTAGCAGGAAATGGGACCTACTTGATAACGAATGATCAATCAAGGGCTGGTAGATAGAACAGAGAGAGGATTTCTCAGTAACAGCCAGTTCTTCTCAGTAACAGTTACTCTCAGCAGGCAGAGGTCAGAAGCAGCCTGCCCTCAAAACAAGTTCAGCCCATGTATCTTGTACTGAAGACTCATACTAGGGTCAAGTGGACTCTCTAGTAGAGCAGACAAAGCAACATGCAGTATTTCCCAGTAATCAGTTTGAGATATCACCTAATTTTAGGAGTTTTGTTTGCAGACAGCTACAACCACAGGAGAGGAAAATCCACTAGATATTGTGTGATGATATCTGCACAAAACTAGATAAAAAATGTCATCCACTTCTCTGAAGAAACCACAGTGCTAGTTAGCCACTAGAGCATTATTCATATTGCAGTTAATAAAAATAATATCTAAAATTACTTTTGAGTGCTTGCAGAGCAGAAGGCCACAACAGGCCTGCACTGTCATCCAAAGCTTTTCTTGGCTTTGGATAAGACCAATTATTGCTGAATAATGAGAGAAGATTAAATTCAGTTTAGCATTCATAAGAAAATGCCAAATTTATACTGTGGTTTGCCAAGAAGATCAAAGAGAACAGGCTTCAAGACGTACTTGAATCAAGAGAAGAAAGAGCCAATAGGTTGCAGGGTTTCCCCAAATCTTTTTTCAAGAGTAGGGACAGACAGAGTCATCTGAAGCTACTCTGTCATTCTGACAATAGCACCAGATTCTACACTTGTGGTGACTAAAAACCTCTTTTCTGAAAAGCCCCAAGGTATTTGCAAAACCTGATCTTCCAGTGACCAGCACTGCATAGAGAAAAAACACACTGCATCCCTGGGCACTTTATTTCTCATCTCAACTGCATGCCCTCCAGGTCTGGGCAAGCTTCTTGCCTGGTATTTGTGGAGTTAACAACACAGACTTGTTCTCTGCTCAGCCACTCCGGTACCATTTATGCTGTAAACCTCAAGGGTTTGTAGTCTTTGAAAGAAATGTTTCTATCACAAAAAGATGCACCAGATAAAAGCTTCAGTGAGAATTGGAAAGTGTATTTGGGAAGCTTTAACAGATCAGCAGGAAATATTCCTAACGTACTGTATATCACAGATTTTTACAAAATGGAAGTTATCCATCCTGGAGAAAGAGTGAAGGTATGTTTAGCAGAAACACAAGGAGCCAGGGGAGTACTTTAGGTGCTTTAAAAGTGTAACACCAACTTAAGATTCTTCCCAGTTATTTCATATACACTATGCCATCCATGTGAGCTTTAGCCTTGGCATGAATTACTTACTGTAGAAGAACCCTCTCAAGAGAAAACTCCTAAAAAGAACACATCATGCATTGTATTTCTGTGACCAAATGGCTCTTTGTGACCCCTGCAGCTCAGCTGTAAGGTTAGGATAACCCTTCTATCTTCACTATCCTAACAGCTTTTCACTATAAAGCACAGTAAAAATACAAGGAAAGCCACATGTTGAATTACTTGATTTTTTTCAAGATGCTAATTTTGCAGGATGACTCAAAAAAACCCCACAATTTTTCTACATTATCCAGATCCAGCTACTAAGCACCTGAAGTATTTTTGAAAGACAGATAATAGCATTTAAATGTTTAACAAAACACCCAAACTGTCTTTTGCAAGTAGCTTTTTTCATTAAGTTTTAGCTCATTTAGTCGCAAGTTTGCAAAGTTTATCTACGTTTCTCAGTGAACAGCACAGGACAGTATGAAGGGCACGCTTAATAACAAGGTTATTAGGGGATTTAAGCTGTAAGGATTTAAAATTTCTGAATGACGAGTCCAAGCCTTTTATGTAACCTTAGGTAGCATTCAGAAAGTTGGAGAAATTATGTTTATAGATTCAATACTTTCTCCTCAGTGCTTTAAGAATTGAAAATCCTCTGCATCCTCCAACAGAAAGATGAATACCCCACTCTTTTTTTTTAACTGGGTCCACAATATCCAGAACAATAGAAAGCAGCAAAAGAAAATTAAAAACAAAAAAAAGGAAAGGCCTTGTAGGGATCCCAGTGTTTCTCAACAGGACTACCCTTTTCATGCCTAGAGGTTACTGTTACAGCTATAATGGTCTAAAGAGAGAGCCCAGGCTTGCAGGTAGAGACAGTATCTTTTATTTGGCCAGCTTATGCAGCTTAATATAATAGACAAACTTTTAGCTATTGCAAAATTAAGTATTCCTTTCTGCAATATGCTGGAACTCTTACCTCCTTCATTACCATATCTATTTGCTTCCTACTTTTTACTCTTATCTCCATTTTGTCTTGCAGCTGCAAGTAACTAGGACACTTATTTTCAGAACTGATTTAGACATGCCAGATTATGATACACAACAGCTTTGTTGTAACCACAGCAATAAAATGTTTTTTATACACAGAACCCCTGCCCTGGATGATGTCCCTACCTTCTCTAGCTCCATTCACATCATCTGCTGTTCTCATCTGTCCCTCAAATTCTGTTCCTTGTTTCTGAGCATTGCCATTGCATCTGTGACTACCAAAAAAAAAAAAGGCCATATTAGTAACTAAGTATTACCAGGTGCTCAAAAGAAAGCATTCTGAAGAAGTCATTGCACCACAGAGAGAAAAGAACCATCTTCTCCTGTGGAAAGCAAGTGTGGGGGCAATAAATGTGCTCTTATATACTTTCTTAAACATAACATCACAGAGCCTGACACAAGTCTTCCACACTGATGAAATGCAAGGTATTTCCTTATACTATCAGGAAATAAAATGGTAGTTCAAGTATAAAGGAATGTTAATTGAAAGGACAGGAAATTTTATCTTATTAGCAACACTTCTGAATTGCTGTAATAAGAAATGCTTGTTAAATAGCACAGCACTTCTTCAAATTGTTTTGTGCTTCATATTTCTAAAGCACTTTTAAAATCAAGCATGCTACATTGAGTCCTCAAAGACAAATTTATCTCCTATTCAAGAAGGAAAGTACGCAAGTGATCTATCAAAGCTGCACAAGGAGTCTGAATTCTTAAATCTTGGCTACAATCTCACCTCTCCAAGAACTAGCTGTACCATTTCTTGCATACTTCCACAGCATCCAAGAACAATACTGTTACCATCCAACACATTTTTCTTCATGCTAGTATTGAAAGCCTTTTATGAAGCTACCCTGAAGCTGAGTATTCCTCCCTAGCATTACCACATGCAACTACTACATAATTATATCTTAATATTGATACTTGCATTGCAAGGAACACAAGTTCATCATAAGTAATTCAGGCAAGTTTGAAACTAGAATGTCACAGTTAAAGTAACAAGAACACTTCAAAGGAGTATTTAGCACTAGTCAAAATCTTTCTCCTCTTATACCAAGGAGAGGAGGATTTTCTATTGATTACTTACAAAAATCCCAGAAAGTCTTCAAATCTGCAATCACACATGAATTTTCAATTTCATAAAATAACTGAAGTCCTAACACCACCTTGAGAAAAGTTAAGTACAGTTGGGTGTGAAGGACAGAACACTATTGCACAGCATTTCACAGCTGCATTCCTTCCTCAAGGAGGCAGCAGTAGGGAAAGCCACAGTGTTCCTTCACAGTCAGCTTCTTCGTTTAGGAAAGCAACCAGCAGGGATTACAGTGATTTGTAGAAATCATGTTGCTGACTTGCATGAGTATGTATTTTCGTCTCATTTCCTTAAAGTGTCCCAGATTACTTTCTGTGCCTCTGCTGTAGATTCAGTCCAGGTCAATATTAGCACTAGTTTGCTCTTTCAGTTCTTGTCCAGCCTAAAGCGCCCTATCAAGCTTATTTTATCCACATAGAAAAATGCATTCCTGAGGACATGTTCCTTAGTCTTTGCTCCTGCAATAACCCCATCCCCTAGATTCTTAGTGGATTTTACTTAGGATAAGTTCTCTCACAAAGGGAAGCTTGCTGGAAGGCACAGAAACATTAATGGACACTAATGGTCCAGATAAATAGCTTGTACTCTTGCTGCAAAGAGCACATCCCACACTCAGTGTCAGTCCCAAGCCAAGGAACACTCGAGGAGATGCATTTGCAGAGAGTTTGGGTCAACACCAGACTAATTCTGCAGAAGTATACCTTACATGAATTAGCATCCTCTAGATTAAAGATATTTTTGGACTCCTTAAAACTGACTTCTTAGGGAGTTAAAATTCACCATTCATCAAATTACTCAAAGCTGGTAAGTGGAATTGTATCTGTTGATACTTAATTTCCTCACACAAAACTGTTTACACACAGCTTTATTGCTTTTTACAATCTTTTTCAGGCTGATCAGTCCTCTACTATTCAGTTTTGTTATACTAAAACATCCTATAATGTTGATTACTTTTTTTAGTCTGGTATCTTTTTTGAAAATAAGCAATTACAATGGCACTCTGTGTTAAAAGTGTTGCTGAACCATGGTTTTATACAGTAATGTTATCAGTTTTGTCCTTCATTCCTTTCCTAACAGTTTTTTTACACTAGCAAGTATGGGGCTGATGTTTTCACTGAACTATCATAGCCCAGGATGGGGTCCTGAGCGGCAAGTCTGCATGACATTCATTATTACATATGCAAAATCAAGACTCTTTCCCCACACATGCACAGTTATAACCTACACTGAATTGTTTCCCATTTTATTGTCTAATCTTGCAGTCTATCTGAAATCCTTCAGATTTCGCTCTTCTCATTTTTTCATATCTAATTTATTCGAAATATCCACTACTTGAAACATTTCAGCAGCAATACTAGAAAGTTATTTGCTCCCACAACAAGTCACATGTTAAAGAGTCAGCAACTTGGAAATCTCTCTCAGTTTCAGAGCTTTATGAATTTGGATAGAAGTTCTGAATTAGAAAAATACAACACCTGAATTTTAATACAGGCAGGATGAATTTTGAAAGCTCACACCATTTCAAGAATACCATACAAATGTCAGCATTCCTTTAGGAATGCTGTGAGCTCAGTTTTTGTGCAAAGTAAAGAACTTTCTTCCAGCTACAAGACACTCAGTCTGGAGTGCACAGATGAAGTAGACTGGATTCCTTCAGCTGCATACCAATATTATGATACTGTAGTGCTGTTCTCAGTCTTTTTGTCACTTTCCCATAGCCACATAGGCAAGTATGAAAAATACTGAACCATGCAAACGAAACCAGTCACGCATATACCAAGGAAGGTACAGAACAGAAGTCACATGATTGCCCCTGAGACCAGCAGTCACAAAAGCCCTACACAAAAGGGCTAAACAAAACTCAAGTCTTTTGTCACTAGGTAAATGTTTACAAGGGCTGCCAAGGCATTAGATATGGGAGAAAACATTTGCAAGTGGAATGGTTTCAAGTTAAAACTGTAAGAGAGTTTACCAAATACTTACAGTCACAGTGAAAACCTCCACATCCCCAGCAGCACGTGACAAAGGTGACAGGATGAAGAACCATCTCCCAGGCCTCATGACCTAAACTTTGCTAAAAGCACTCCTCAGGCAAGCAATACAATGCAAGATTCATTATGGCAGCTACTGTAGGAATAAGCACAGAGGTTAGTCAACAGGACTGAAGGACAAATGTTCGGAACCCTGGCACTTTCCATGTGCTGAGATTTGCTCCAGAGGGGGGAGCAGAGGAGGCAAATGTTTAAGACTGCTACAAAAACAGAGCCCACTTAGCTGCCCAAGAGAAAAATAAAATAAAAACAAAAACAAAAAAGAAGCCCATCTACTTTCACACTTGAGAATAAGGACACATTCTTCCTCATTTTTACTTATCTGACAAAGTAATTGAGAAAAAAACATTTTATTTCTATATCCATTTATTATTCCAGTCTGTAAAAATATAAGACTAATATACAACTACATCTAGCTTGATTTTGTAAAATCAATCTTCATTCAGTGAGATACCAATGTACATTATACATTAAAGTTGTAAGAAAAATACTGGTATTTGACATTTTAAACAAGTTCATTCATGTAAAAATCACATTGCAAGTAAAATTTAATTAGAAAATACATAATATTCACAAAAATACACGTTAAAGACAGCTTGTGAAAACATTGTCCTAAATTTAATTCAGCTGTGGAAAAAAACCCCATATGATTCACAGTTAGGCTTGACTTATCCATAGCAGAACTTCAAAGTAAATGCATCTTAATTCTATTAAGAATTTGTTCTTTTTCCTATTAAGGTGCACTTAAATTTCCCAAGTCATAAGTAAGGAATGACGTGTCCCCCCCATGGTGCATGTACACAACATATAACACTAGTCAAAGGAATTTTACTTTTCCATTGCATTTTGAAATAATTTGGATATTTATAACTTAATTTATAGAATCTGGACTGAGAATACAATTTACATATACAGGATACTTACTACACAACGATTACATTAATAGCAGCGTAACATTGTCAATCATGCGCAGCATCCTCACTAGCGCTTTTGGATTTTTTTTCTTGTTTTTTTTTAGCTAAAGATAAAATCTATATAAAACAGTCAAGCCTTTAAGTATTTTCTTCCAGGGAGAAAATTGTAAAGATGTTAAAAATTTAGGAGGTAGTGAATGAAAGGCTAATATCAGCATATCTTAAAAAAACCTTATAGTGAACCCCAGTATCATTTATATATAAAATTAAGTTTAGCCACTCATAATCAACCATTGATCATCCTGAAGTAACAATTGAAAAATATTTTGTAATTAACAGTGTATGCATTAGTAAGATATGGAAGAACTTTAGAAACCTTATGGTAACTGCAGCATTAAGCAATTACATGCTGTGCAGTCTGTCACTGTAACTGTAAATACACACTTTTAAAAACTCATTTTGAGGTTTATTCTTTAATGTTTTTTATCAAATGCTTCTTTTTACTACATGTTACCAAACTTCTGTAAAACAGAACATGATGTGTGTCAAAAAGATTATTATCTCGCATTTAAGATTACTCAGTTTGCAGGAAAGGTCCTAAGAGATGAACTCTCATGCAGTTTAGAGTAGGACCTTAGTTACATTTCTACAAGTCCTTAATACTGGCACCTGTAATTCACAATATCCATGCATCTGTTATAGGTACAGACTGGGTAACACAGAGTCTGGTGGCACGCTGATCTCGGGTGTTTGTGCTTAAGCAGTAAGTTACCTCGCAGCCAGCATGCTCAGACTCAACCCTCTCGTGGAAGTTAATAGCTCCAAGCTCTTACCCAAGCTGCAAAACACTGCTGTACCACATCAGACCTACAACTATTGCCACTGGGTGAAAACTTCACACCTGTGTGACGTGCACTACCAGTTCATTTTATCTCTCTGTGGACCTCATTCTCTTCTCATCCAAGTGCCTTCATTCCTTTGATTATTCACAATACATTCAAGTAAACAAAAGGCACAGAAGTGCAAACTAGCAGAATAAATGAAAGTCACCCTCCACTGATGATTTCATACAGGAAGGAAAGTCTTTTATAAAAGAAAAAAAAAGACGTATTAAGGTAAACAATCTTCCTTAAATAAAGGAAGTTTAGAGCAGCACTGACAGAAAAATATGTATATTTAAAGTATACATGTTGCAGAATGAACATTTATTTTCCTCATTTCACACTAAGTGGGTGTAGTCATTTCATTTTTGATAATTACTAGCAAAATAAGTAAAACACTTCAAAATTTTTGCTCATGTTGGAAAAATTCCAGGGCCTCACCATATGTACACTGAAGAAACTATAAATAAATCCAGCAAAGCAGAACTCTAACCTATATTTGCAGAGTACCATTGTCTGTTATGCTAACTCTCCATACATCAAAATGGGCATTAATACCTTTCCTGACATCTACAGGACTTGAATTCCAATGGTATTGAAGGCTTGAAGATACTACTGCTCATGAGATATGAATTTGAAATCTGCATTTAGTAAAATTTAACAGCAGCAATTTCTGAAGCAATTTTGTTTACATCACTGCGAAATTCTTAAATAGTTTTAGCCCCCATTATCCTATAAAGACTTTTACAGATGCCTCAACATGAAACTTACAGTTAGTGTCTTGTTAGTAAGTTACTAGAGGTAGATGTTTCCTCAAGACAGACTGAGGGGAAAAAAAAAAAGCGGGGGGTTAGTCTCCTCTCCCACTCATCCTATCTCCCCACAGGGTAGAACATGCTCCCAAGAACCTAGACTGACTACTGGCTCTGGTAAGCACAGCACCACAGTACAGAACTGGTAGCATCCTACTTCTTCTCAGAGGTTGACACAGACTGCTGGATCCCTGGTGAGAAGCTCCATCCATCCTTCTCCTCAATCCCCATCTCATTTTCCTCCCACAACTTATGAAGAGAAGGGTTCCAGAGAAGGGTTAGGTTGGGAACTGAGTGCAGAAGTGTTAAAGCAGGAGATACTAAAAGGGGAGAGGGGAAAAATAATGCTAGAAGCTTCTCCCTGCAATTCTCCTAGTAAGTTAGCAGCTGCACACACCCATACTTAGGCACTTGCAGTATCAGGACTTGTCGTCAGTATTTCGGTTTACATACAGCAACTTGGTAATATTCAAAACACCCTGCCAGTGGTACACAAAGATCAGCAGTTACAGTTTAGTTCATTATAATGAATACTTCAGTATCACCTGGCCCAAGCAAGTTCTATTAAAGCCTCATTCTGATTTAAAACTTTTTTTAAATCCAGGGATTTAACTTAATTTAAGATGTTCTAACTTCTTCAGTTTTGAAGTTAAGTAACTTTTTACACAATTCAGATTCTATTCAAATTCAAACCTTTGCTAGCAGAAACCTTTCCTGCTTCTACTAGGACTGCGATTTTAACATAATTATGTTATGTTATTTCCATAGCACTAGGTTTACATTTGATTTCTTTGAAATTTATTGACACTAGCAACTAAATCCAATGATATCCTTAAATACTGCAAACTAAAATGAGAACACATCTTTGATGCTTAAGTGTTAAGACTTTCACATTTGAATTTAAAAATCATAGTCATTAAAAGTAAGCTTACTTGGCCATTAAAAACAGCAAAGGTGCATGACTAATGAGCCTGTGGTTGCACATTCACTTACAAAGGACCAGTCAACTTCAGAAGCCCCCATCTTCAAATCCTGCCTGTTAGCAAGTTGCTGACCACTGTCACATATCCCTGTTGCTCAGTGCGTCAGTCAGGGAACTAGAGCAACCACAAACATCTCTTCCCACCCCACCTCCTGCTTAATTTTCAGTTTCCTCATCCACAAAGCCACACAAACAGCTGCACCAGCTGAACAGCAGTCCAGAACAGGAATGAAGTGGCTAAAGCAGCTCCATCATACGTAAGCAGCACTTCAGATGAAAATGAAACCACAGTACATTAGACACAGTCAACCTCTCACAATAATGGAAGTTTACTTCTATAGAACCAGTAGTATTCTGCAGTACAAAAAAAAAAAATCAAGTACCTTTAAAAGAAAGCTCACAGCCATCTCTTAGCTATCCTTCATTTTCAGTTTAAGTCTTCCTCATTCCATTTCAGTCATTTATCAATTATCTTCTGTCTTTGTGAAGTATTTACATTGAAGTGCAGAATTAACCAAAGTTAGTCAACTTACATAATTTTGAACTTCTTGAATTTCCTGTTTTCCCTCCTTTTAACCTAACTGCAGTGCTCGGTAGATGGAGAGGTATAAAATGTATTACATGTTAAGCCAAATTAAAACAAGTATGGCATCTTTACTTAATACAAAGTACACAACGTAATTTCATAGCGTTATTATAGTCCCATCTTCTTCTAACGACTTATGATCTGGATCTTGTGCTTCATATTCCATGCTAATGCTGCCTGCTGAATGATTCAAGTTCATCTCACTGGAAGGAAGGAATCCATTTTGTGTTGACTCATGAAGGAGTTCAATTTGTGTCAAGGATTCGAGGCTTTCGGTGGTAGGCGCAGCTTTTGGAATCTGCTGTGGCTCACCGCTATCTTCAATAATAATGTCCTCTTCATCGCTCTCCTCTTCTCCTTGCAAGGAATTTGACAAAATATTTGGTGTGCTACTTGGAAGGCTAGATTCAGTAGACTGACCAGAGCTGCCAGAAGTCCGACTGTTCCTCACAACATTATTTCTCTGGTTTGCTGGTCTTACCGTAATGATCAGGTTACGGCTGTTTGCAATCATCATGTCTGTAACCTGATCAAGGCTTTTTCCCGAAACCTCTATTCCATTCACCTCCAGTACTTCATCATTAACAGCCAGTAGGCCTGTGCTTTGAGCCAGACCTCCAGGGACAAGCCTAGATATGAAAATCCCTGGAACTTTCTCCAATCCATGTGGTGTTACTCTGACGCTAGAGCCATCTCGTATGTAGAATCCGAGGGGTTTGTCAGTTCCGTACTTGTACAGTCGCACTCTGCGATGGGTTTCTGGAAGAATATCTACATCTATAATAGAAGACACCGGTCTGAAGTCTTGTGGCATGCTAATAACAATGTGTGGTTTCTTCTTGTGATTATCTGGACGTAACACATTTGATAGGACATTTTTCTTCCTCGTCATAGTATCCGTACCAAAGGCACTGTAGTCTGCATCTTCTGTAAGACAAAGCACATGGATGGTTAGATCAGTTTGTACGTGGTCCACACGGTTTAGGTTAGCAGAATGAAATATCTAATCTAGAAGGTTTCTGTCTTGTTATAGTAGAAACATTTCTCTCTACACATGAAACAAGAGCTTTAACGTTATGAGATTCAAAGCTGGTAATACTTTTGGTTTCCTACTACCAAAGGAAAGTGAGTACACAAAAGAATAAAAGCAAGTCAGCAGCAGCAGAGACACAAAGAACTACATTCGAACGGCTTGAGAGAAAGGTTAGGATGGAAAGAGTGAGTATGTTCCTAGAAACATTTGAATTTTATTCAGAGTAATTCCACTTGCTAGTTTTCTCTCCTCAGGTTTCAGATCATTGGAAAAGAAAGAATGAAAAAAGGAAAGCAGCCAGTGTGCCTATTATTGCTTAGTTCCTGGAAGCTATCCAAGTGACCTGGATTCAAACTCCAGAAAGCTTATTCCATTCTGCACTCTTCCCTGCCCCCATGCAACGTAGGTAAAATGGCTGTGGAGCAGAAACAAAGAGATCTTGCACACAAATACTTCAAGCAAAACAAAAATAAGTTGGGATTTCTTTGTACTATCACATTAAGATGTCACTGGTCCAGCCCACAAGCAGAATTGCTATATATTTCAATCTGTGAATTGAAATAACTATGGAAATGCCATCCTAGTGTGAAATTTCAGGAAACCTGTCAATTGCTGATGAAAAAAGTACACAGTGAGAGCTGGTAAGTCAGAAGTTTTTTTCCTAGGCTAAGATGAAGACATACAGACATGTACCAGTTATATGTGGACTCTTCAGATACTTTAAGCAAAACAGAGAAAGCAGATCTGAAGCAATAGCCTACACTATTCCAACACGTCATACTAACCCTTCCCTTCTCCAGACATTAAAGCTGCTGAAAACATGAAGAGATGAAGATTGGTCTACTAACACAGCCTTGGACTTAGTATTCTAAAAGATAACAGAAAACAGGAAAAGAAACTAATTTAAATTAGCTCACAAGAAAAGGGATTTATTATAAACTCATACCTTGTGTGTACACAATACTAATAAAATAGTTCATCAACATAGTTCTTTAAAAAGTGTCCTGATGATGGTGTCAGTTACATGTTTTAAATGTTTTTGTTTTTAAAAAATAATAGGTGTGATCCTTAAGGGAAGCAAGGCTGTTTGCTAAAGACAGAACATCTTTTGTATTAAAGTTTACAGATAAAATTGATCAACAACTTAATTGGTTGGCACAAACAGGAATTATACATTTATTACATCCAAGAAGTAGATTGACTGTGTCCTGTAAATGATCACAGTAAGTTTGTGCTCTTTACCCAACAGTTAGATCTAGAACTATTCACGTGGCTTTTCACAACTTCCTTCCCTGACAAGAACAGAGTTCACAAAAATCATCACCCAGCCTGCCTCCCCACAGCTACCTGATAAGGCTTCTAACTTGGGTCCAAATCAGATTTAAACAGTTAGTAGAGAAACATGAAAATCAGTTCCAAAAGGACTGACTTTGAGAGAAATATATCTGGACGTGAAAGTGCTTTTTAAACAAAAATTAAGATCAGAAAAACATTTATTAGAAGAGAAATGAACTTTAAAAGTCTCTTTCAGAAGACAAATATACAATCAGAAAGGTTAACACTGAGCTGGTGCTTTTGCTTTTAGAAACTTAAGTTATATGACATGTTGTTGAAGTAAAAGTATTTCAAATTTGCAAGTTATATGTCAAAACATTTAAGAAACGATAAAGCACCAGAGGGTAGTTGTTTTGCATTGTAATGAGCCTTCATATTCCAAAAATTCAAAACTAGCACAAACCTTACTCACACAGCTAAAGTTACATAATTTGTGAGATAAAGAAATAGTGAAAGATTGATGAAAACTCATCTCTCGAAATCTCAGCCAAGCAGCAGGACTCTGTTTAACCTCCCTTCCACTGCTAAACAAATTCTCTGCAGCAATATTCTGGAGTACAAAGGCATCTTTGTTCTGGCACCTAGCTAATCAGTTTAAAGCTGTAGCAGGAAAATATTTTGGCATAAAGCCAAAGGACAAGGTGTTAACTACAGATAATGTTAAGGAGAATGTCCACATAGTGCAAGAATGATTTTTTTCCTCCAGCAGATTCAAGCTCAAGGTGGCACCAATCTGTATACACTTATTTCATGACATATAAAACAGAAGGCTACAAAAGACAAATCTGGTTTCAATTTAACATTCTTCAAGATTGATATTTAAAATGTTTTCCTGGTCTATTTGCAAAGCAATGTAAAGTTACCCCTCACAAATTATATTTTCAAAACCCCCAAATCATTAGTACATTTGAATATAGATGCAATCTAGCATTTTTTAAATAAGCCTCAACAAATCTTGTCTCTTATTTAGTCACAAGGTAGAACAAAACATGGTTTTAGGAAGAGGACTTAGAATAGTTAATATATTCCATAGAGAGTTGTTTAAAAAGCCTCTTACTTTTTACCAAAATAAAGCTTCTCAGTGAAAAGATCTATCTCAAGAGACAAATGATTAACCAGAGAACCCACTTTTTACTATATATAGCCACATACATAAACTGCAGTTGTATACTGTAATTTAATAACCTGCAAGTGAGTTTTAAGTATGTTATAATGAAATATATCTTTTGTTATCATCTCTATTATTCCTGTATTTACAACGTGAAGTCCCCCACACCAAACTGCCCTTCAGGATCCGTGGGGACTATGTCCCCTCCACCATTTTATCTTCAGTAAGATTTTTCTCACAGACAGAATGACTCCCATACATCTGGATTTAATCACGATACATCAGTTTAACCTTTAAATTCCAGATGTCAACAGTACCTGTTAATCTGTTAAAACTGCAGAATGAAATTCCAATAAGCAACTGTGTTCTGCAAACTGATGCCGTTCTTGACTCATGCAATATCAAGCTCCAGCTTAGATTTAGCACTGGAGGAGTTTTAATTGTATTTAACTAGACTTCAAAATATTTTAAAGAGTCTAAGGGGAATAACATTATTTGATTCCATTTCATTACAGGATCTCTAGGTTTCTTACCACATTAGCCAATACACATAAATGCTTAGGACAGACAACTTTCTAGCTGTCATAAATTAGGAATCAAAATTGAACAAAAAAGAAAAGAGTGCTTACTCTGACATAACAACATTTCGAGTCACTTTATCACAATTGTCATTCATTAACAACACTGCAAGAGTATCTTGTTGCTCCCATTCAACCCCTTAAGGTATTACCTGGACGCAATACACTAAGAAGTTAATACTATTTACCCCAGATTTTATCGTAGTCCGCTCATACCTCACGTTAGCTTTCTAAATTTCATGTAGCTTTTAAATAGGTAAGACAGCATAATAAAATTTCTGACCTTTAAGACAGCAAAAAGCTTTCTCTCTTTTCCAAAGCAGCTTTTTGCCAAAGATCTTAAATTCCCAACTACTATTGCTGGAAATACAAAAAAAGGGGCAAAGTTCTATCAGAAAACCCAAATAAATTTTTCAGGTGAATTGAGTGATTGTATGAAAGCCACAAGAAGCCTTGCAGATGGGAAATAACTTGTGTCACCTATTAGTTATAGTTCCAAAACAGCACAGATCAAAGCAGCCCCATCAGTAGCTGGTATTTGTTGAGACATTTGATTTTCAATTTCAGAGGTACAACCAATAAAAGATGTGTGTAATCAGATGAATTAATTACACCTAAACAAATTATGCTGCAAAAATTATGACACTTCTCTAACTCCAGCAATTCAGCTTTAGTTACAGGCAAATTATCACAAATAAAATACAGATTCAAGTTACTTCCTTATTTTCCATCAAGCAAACCTCTGATCCACGTAGCACATTTGCTAATGGAATCAAAGCCTCCATGTAATCAACAGCAGTGATCAAAGTGGTCACAACTAATTCAGAACAAAGTGCAGTGCTGGAAGTGCTGGATTCAGATGCCAGCCTGGGTTCTTTATTCCCTAGAACTCTGCAGCCAGAAGACTCTGGTGTCAAAGGGAAGGTGATGACAAGTGATAATTTCTACACAGCTTTTCCAGCTAATCAATTCTTGGCATGACAAACTTAAGTGTGATATCTTATTTCTAGTTTCATGCATCAATTCTATTATCAATTCCTCACACCAGAGTAATAAGAAATAATCCATCATGCTTAAATAAAGGTACAATGAATAAAGGTATCGGTGTTATAACATTAGTAACAGTCAGCATTAAACATGTAACACTAGTAACAATCTAAAAACATATGGTGTTAAAATATAACCTCAATAATCCCAGTCTGACAAAGTGGCTTATCTGTTCTCGTCATATGGCTACTGCAGGAGATTAAATGGAATCACAGACCTTTTCTACCTCTAGGATCTATTAAAGCAAACAGTTCATCCCTTTGCCACCTCAGGACTGAAAACACAGGCACTACCAGACTACTATCCTCAGTAGAAACAAAGCAAATGCGTTTCTCCAGCAACCCAGCAGCTGGCAAAGAGCCACACTATTTTTGATTATTGTTTCTGTGTCAGGCTGTTGTGGAGCTCTTTCATTTTTTGGAGTGGGAAAGTTGCTAAAAGCTTCCGATGCCCAAGTATTTTCTAAGGAAAATAAAACCATCTTAGCAACAACCACAGAGTGCACATCTTCATAAAATAGCTAAAACAAAGCAGTCTGCTATGCAAAGATCATCTGATCGCCTTATTATGATAGGAACTGCAAGCACACATGTTCATATATCCACACAATGCATGTACACTCACACCTGCAAGTAAGCAGAAAACCAACAAGTGCAGAAATCAGGTTTTCTTGGTTTCTCTGGGTTAAAACAATTTCAAATCACATCACTAGATTTCTCTCCTCTCCTTCTGTTCCATATACAGAATATGCTTTCCTGGACAAGAACAAATACAACTTCAAATTTGATTTTTTTCCTTTATGAACAAAAGTAGTCACTAGAAAAAGACAACCAGAACTCTGTGCCTAGAAGACATGCTATTTTGAAAAGCAAATGAACAAACTAAGCAGCACCCACGTTTGAGGTTTGCCAAGTGAAATAAGCTTCTCATTTTGAAACCTTCAGAATGTTTTATTAGGAAAGTGTGAAGGGTAGCACATTGCAAAGTTAGTCTTTAATCTATACTGACACTTAATACTTCATGTAATAAGACTTCCAAGATTCCTTTCCATGCTGTAATGGTCTCTCTTCTCGTCTGATCAAGATCAGAATTTTAAGTGAAAGGCATCCAACATACAGAGCAGAAAACCCTAGAGGTTTAAAGTTTATTTTAATTTGATTACATTAAAACCATCAAAAAGCACTCGCTAGAGATTTAACTCAACTGAACTAAATACAAGCAAAAAAGCACAAAGTATAAATAGGCTGCCCAAGGAAGCTCTTGCAAAAGAGATGGATTGTGAATACTTCTCATGATCCATAATTACTATGGAATTCAGCATGATGAAATAGGACTGAAGGGTTTTTTCCTCCATACGTCACACTGTTTACTGCAATACAGAATAACTGGATAAACAGATGATTCACAGACATCAAATGCACTTACTTACCTTTCCTCTGAATGAAAATCCTGAGTAGAGGATTGGCTGTGGAAACTGCTTTATGATAATTGTCATCATTATTGATAGGCAGCAGGTCTCCATGAATGTCCGTGTATCCCACCAGAACATCAACATTGGGTATCTTGTGCACATGCTGCAATAATCCATAGAACTCCTCAAACTTGCCAGGTTTGGATCTCTCCAGAGAAAACCGTCGAAATTCTGCTCCAAACTACAACAAAACATACCTTACATCATTAACATGGAAATATAACATCTCAAGCAATGGAATGATTTGAATGTTAAACCAGAAACATTATTGAACTAAAAGTGCACTAAAAACTACAACCAATTAATTTTGAAGTAGCATAAAAAGGTTGGTTTAAACCGCCCCCAAACTTATAACTATTTCTGGTCTTGATAAAAACCATACTTTTGAATATGCAAAAGTTGTTTCCATTGTTCCATTTAGGTCAAAGCACTCACTAATATGGGAGCTTAGCATTAAGGTGACAAACCAGTGCAAGAATAACTGCAGATTCTTACATGCTAATGAAACAGCCATGCTCTTGGTAAGGGACAGAATTCATGCCCAGCACTGATGGTGGTGGCTCAAAAGCAAGACCATGATTAACCTCTGGTGGTATGTGACTACCTGGAACTTTTTCAGAGACATTTCAGTGCACTTTAGAGCGGTATGTATAGATTGTTATTCACCTACAGTTAACCTAGGCAAGACTGAGTAGTTTTCAGATTCCCAGTTTTTTGGCTAAGAAATTAAAAAGCCACTTTGATCTGAAGACTACAAAGAATGGCTGCTGCTTTTCAGTACAAACTATGCACAGTACAGCTTCAGCGAGCTGATCGCAAGTCAGTTCTGCTCTTACCTAAAGAGATATATAAAGGAGGCAACCAGCCACTACTCCCTAAGAGCATTCAGAAGATTTGCCTGCATGATAAAGATGCAAATCTTGATTGCATGGTTGTATCCAGGGTGTAAAACAGACAAGATTCAGAAGAGATGCAAAAAAACCATCAAAGCCCTGGCACCGAACTTTCAGGAGTAGGATTTGCACTCAGTAGGATCATTCAACAAAAAAACCCAGCTCCCCAGTCCACTCAAGCTTCAGTCTCCTAAATCACCTATATAACAAACACTAATTAAAAAACACTAGCAATGATTTAGTTTTGGTAGGCATAAGACTAAACTGGGTGCAAATTAAAGAGGAAGCATTTGATGTAGACTAGACAAATTGTAATTATATCATGCGTAACTGGTAAAACTATAAAAGATAACTGGTAAAACTGCCCAACACAGGCAGGACCCAAAGCACACAGAACATTGCATTAAAATTACTCCAAAATCTCCATATCAGGCATGTACAACATAACAAAGATGCCAAAAAGAATTAAGAGGTAGCAGCAGCCAGGTTTCTAAAGCAGATCAGCTTGTGTATGAATTAAAAGGATAATAAAGTAATCATAAAAATAAAGAACAACAAACAGAAAAGTCAGTTGTGGCTTTTTTTTTGTGTGAATTCTATTGCTGACCTATAGTGAACATAAAGACTTTAAATAAATTTCTTTATCAAGTTTAGTTTTAAGCAGAGCAGAAGAACACATGGAACAAAACACTGACTGAAAGTTTGAGCCTCAGTATCACATAGTTGGGTGTACGTTACACACAGCAGATGTGAAGCTGCACATTACCCAGCCTCCAGATCAACCTTTACCTCACATTTGATTACAATCTTTTTAAGAAGAGAAGTTTTAGAATTCTCATATACAAAGGAATGAAAATAAGGAGACAAGAACCCCGTTGTTAGCACATTAACACCATGCTAACTCAAACACAGCACAGCAAAACAAGCCACACCTTCCAACACCCCACCTTCCTCCAAAAGTTTCAAATAAAGGAATTATCTAGGAACATTCCTCTTGCAGGAATAGTCCAATTACAGTGACATTAACGAACAATAAGGCAGAAGGGATGATTCATAGGTGCTTACAAGAAAAGCAAAGAAAAGCCTGCAAGAGGAACTTCCATCACGTCAGAAGCAGCACACTTAATCATGACGTCAGTGAAAGACTTTAACCTGTGGCTCTCAAATCTTTCTTCAGCTATGTGAAGTATGAATGCCACAGGAATTGTCCATGCACTGCATCAATTTCAATTGTTTGGCTTCAAAAGACTATGTAGTTTAAACATAATTCAGTACTAAAAGTTCAAAAAGCCAACCACCTCACAGTCCATTTGCAGTACATTAAATCCTATCACAGCAGGCATTCAAAGGACCAGATATTCACACTTGTGACTTTTTTTCCCCCCATATGATTTTACACATAGTTGGTGCAAACACCAAGAGACTAATAATGTAGCTATTATTTCCTAACATGGTTTGCCATATGCTTAATACTAGTATAAAGCAGATAAAGACAGAAGTAAAAATATACAATTTCATAGATCATTTTAACCCCCTGAAATGTTTCCATTTTATATCGAATGTTGCACTCCACTCCATTAAATAGGCTGCACTTAAAACTTATAAGAAGTTTAAGAGAAGATGAAAGATAGGAAGATACTAACTTAAGAAGAGAAGGCTTCTTGCCACCTGAGCTCTTTATAAACACTTGCTGTTACAGTGGAAACTCATCTGGGAAAACACAGTACAAGCCATGTCAGCATACTAGGAAGCCAGTAGAGATATTCACTTAAGTAAGACTTACTTAAGAGAAACATCTTTAAGTCCTCTCTAACACAGCCCTCTGCTGCTATACTCCAAGTCTCCAGCAACAATAGAACACGAGCTACAATGTTCATATCTGTCTTATCACTATATTGGATTTCGTTCTGCAAAAATATATTATTCCAAGTCATGGGGGGGGGGGGGGGAAACTTGATTTTTATATCTAGAGAACAAGGAGGTTTTTTCTGAAGCTTTCATACCAACACCAGGAACTCTAGTCTGAGGTATAAAACTAGATTTTCTATGATGAGAGAAGGGCTAACTGGACTTAATAAGGGGATTTCCCAGAGCAAGTTCAGACTAGTTACCCAAACTGAATAAACTAGACTTACAAAAGGATTTTGTTCATATAACTGCAACTACAATTGGGCTGTGCTGGCACAGCTTTGGCAGTTGGGGCAAGAATATTGATTTGGAGTATCTAAATAAAGAGCCACACATCGCTGACAAGCTTTCAAAGCTTAGACCAGTCCACAGTAATGGTCCCCTCCAGCTCCCACACAAACCTTTGTTCTTTCTCTTTGGAATGTATTATTTTCATAAAAGGAAGATGACTCCTATGCTATATTAAATCAAGGTGCTGTTAAATAATGCATTAGCAACAAGTAGTTCTAGGAATGCCTTGAAACCTGCTTCATAACATGCACTTAAGAGAGTTTCTATTCATTTAAAGCTTCTACACTTCCCTGGACCAACACCAAAGAACACATCACACAGCTGATGCCTAGATATATTTTAAATCAAGGAAAACACACAATGAGGGAAGAGTAAGCCTAGACTTTTGGCTGAGGCAACAAATATCTTGTTTATAAACACATTGTACTGATTGATATCAGTCTTACAAGAGCATAGATAAAAAAGACTTCACCAACTGCAGTAACAGCTATGCTTAACCAGTTTGAAATCATAGCTACCAGCTATTCCTGTGCTTTCTGGTTCTCTCCACATGAAAGTTAATTTAACACCTGAAAGAAATCATTATCATTCAAGCTATAGAGACCAACCATACATCTTCTAGAAGTTTCAGCACTATGTTATCCTTAAATAAACCACACAACAACACAGGTCCTGACTGCTCTAAGTATACTGCTGCTGTAACACTTGATTAGCAGGAAAGGAAGGTATGGAATATAAACAACATACTGTAGACCAATTTAAAGAAAGCCCACGAGAGAGATTTTTCTACCAATGAAAGAAAACACATTCCCATGTCGGTGCACTTGAAATTTGCCTATACAGTAAAAAGGAGGTTTTAACTCAAGTTACACACTTTTATTTAAGAGGTTGACGCTCCACCTAATCCTGCACATCCAACACTTGCACCATTGTTAACTGCAGAATGACCTATCAACAAAATATAATACAAACCAGAACAAAAATCCAATTTCTTTCACAACTTCACACTTCTGTCAGCAAGACTTTGCCTAACCAAGACGTGAAAAATTAACAGTAAGAAGAGTGGATGCAGATACACCCACGAGAGAATTTACAGAATTGTGCGAAGCTTTGACAACAAGAAACTGTTGGTATAAGCCATAACATACAGACACACGCTCATGAAACAATTGCTAGTGTAAAATCCTCAGACAGCCTCGAGAAGAAGGCAATCTCTACTCTAAGGTAAGTTAGCCAGGGCTCACCTCGACCAAGCAATGCAGGCTATGCTCTACCTCACCAAAACAAAGTACAGAACAGTCACTGAGTTAAACAAATGTTCTCCTTTCCTAACTCAGACAAAGAACAGGTTTTGGAGCTTGAACCATAACTCCAAGTACCTTTTTTGGCGCAGATGTCCCAAACTTTCCCCAAACATCTAATTCTCTGTACGTTTTTTAGTCTATGCAGAAACTAAGGGGCCAACTCCACTAACCTGGTTTTGTAAAACACTTCAAAAATACTTTTTTTTCTTCTCCCCTGCAGCCAGCGCACCCGGTAAGCGACACCACCACCGAACTGCCGCTACCTGAGCCCTGGAACAGCCGAGCGGCCTGAGGAGACCAGAGGGAGCCGGCTGGAGCAGGGACGGGCAGGTGGGCAGGGAGCCGGGAGCCCGCCCTGCCGCGCTCCGGGGACCACCGCCTCCCACAGCCCCGCCGGCCTGAGGGGCGCTCAGGCGGCACCGGGGCCGTGCACCGGCGGACACCGGCCCCTCGCCCCCGGTGCCACCTCCGGCAGGTGAGTCAGCAGCTCTCCCTGCCCCCGTCCCCTCACCGCCCCCCCCCCGCTTCTCCCCGTCCTTCTCCACAGCGACACCGCCACCAGACGCCCCCGCAGGGCAGGGCCAGGCCGGGCCGGCTCCCTGCCGCCCCGGCGCCGCCCGCGGCCCTCAGGCGCGGTGACCAACACTCACCTTACTCTTCACCTCCATGGTGCCCAGGCTCCGGCTGCCCGCAGCCCCGCGGTGAGGCCGGTTCATGCCGCCGGAGGGTCGGTGTCTCGTCTTCTCTCTCTCCCCCGGGGGCCCCCGAGCGCGCTGCGGGAAGGGGACAGAAGCAGAAGGGGAGGGCGAGCGGCGCGGCCCAAAGCCAACTGCCCCCGGCAACCGCGGCCGCTCCGCCGGCTCCTGCCGCCGCGACACCTCCGCCCTCAGACAGGGGGCAGCGGGCGGGGCCACGGCAGCTCCTGGCACCTGCCGCGCCGCCGAGCCAGCGGCCAGCCGCGGGGCGGGGCAACCGCGCGGCACCGCCAGAGCGCCTGCGCCGCAGGGAGGGGCGCGGGCCGGCGGAGGGCGGGGCCGCGCACCTGCCGCTGGCGAGCATGCGCAGTTTGCCCCCTGGGCAGCGGGGCCGCGCACCTGCGCCTGGCTCGGCGGGAGTCCAAGATGGAGGCGGTCGCCCGGTGCGGGTGAGGAGGAGGCGGTGGAGGAGGAGGGGCTGCTGTGTCATAAGGAAGTCTTTTTTTTCTTTCTTTCTTTTTTTCCCCTCTCTCTCTCTCCCGGGAGCAGGTGTGGGACGTGCCTCCGCAACCTTTGCCCTGTAGTAGCCGGCTCTGGTGTGTACACACAGGGCTGCGCTGGCTGAAGCGCGGTTCCCGCCTTCCCCTCAGGCCCCTCAGCGCGTCGTCCCCCGCGTCAATGCTGACCTGGCCTCGGGCTGCGCCCCTCGCCGCGGGGACCCACCAGCCCGCACCTCCGCGCCCTCCCTCAGCGCGGGGGAGGCGGGTCCTGCAGCCTCTGTGCTGGGGGCTCCTCGGGCCAGGCTGCCGTGAGGGCACCTGGACACCCCAGACACCTCCGGATCCTGCGAATTTAACGCAGAAAGTGCACCACTGTTAGAGCAGGAATTGACAGATTACCTAAAATAAGTCTAGATGGGGCAGAACGTTTGAACTCTTACTCTCAGGATGCATCTGTACGCCTGTCCTGGGCATAAGTGTGTTTGTGGAGTTTCTTTTCATTTTAACCACAAATAATGTTACAGGATCTGGTAACATGTCAGAGTGGTTGTCTTAGGTAATCTTGTTAATTGATTTAATTCTGAGATAGGTCATTTTCATGTAAAGGTCTGCTTTGCTGCCCTAAGATAGGTACTGACAAACCTCCTTAGCAGAGAGACCATAAACACCTTACAATCTGAAGAAAAATTACTTTTCACTTCTATAATTGTACATGTGTTGGCAAGAAAAAAGCACGTAGATTCATCTAGTTAATTTATCAACAAACCTTTGAAACACAGGTATCTACCCATTCTATAAACCTGATAGAAGAGAACTCGGTGTGAGGCATCCTTGTTACAGTCAGCTGTGGAGGGAGTTCAAACATCTCGCAGCTGAGGCAAGGTATGAGTGTCTAGTCAGTTCTCAAGTCTCAGTTGGTAATCAGTAATTAAAAAAAAAAAACATCCAGTGCTGAATCACTTTTAAGTCGGTGCCGTTTTTTGTACGGTTGATCTTACTCTTGTCATGCCAAAGGCAAAGAAATTACAGCCATCACTCCAGCCAAGACAAGTTGTAATTAGTACAGAGGATATTGTTAGTTGTTAAGTATAGTTTGCTGTCAGACAGTGTCTAGGCTAATTCAAATCTTCCCATCCTTTATCTAGTATGTTTTGGTTTTACACTGCAAAAGGATACACAGATAATTCAGTCTGTAAATTAAGATAAAATCTGTGATCCTGGTGCAAATAGAAGATAGATTACAGCTATGTGAGCAAGACTTGTATAAAACCTCTTATTTTGTCACTTTGTAATTACAAAATTGAAAAGAGCTTGGGCCACTTTCCATTTCTGTCTCCTACAGCATGCTTTGCTTAACGAGCTGTAGGAAAGCACAGAAATGAGTGCGGATGACTGAAGAGAACAGTGCCTTCTCCAGCTATTGGTTTTAGCTATTGGTTTGCCTTTTTCCTTTGGGAGAGAGGGAGGAAGAACCTCCTGAAGACTCTTTGTTCTTGGAGCCATCATGCAGCTAATTTTATTGCTATAGATTTATGGAGTATCGTCTAAGATAATTTTTTTTCCTCTTGTGCATTCCTAGCATGGCTGGAGTGCCATGCAGTGGGTGTGGTGGCATGCTTAAGGAGTCAGGGCAAATTCATTTCAAGTCACTGGAACCAACCTAATAAAAAGTATTAATCACTGTCTTGCTTTCATCACAAGGTGCTGATGTATGAGGAAGGAATGTGATAAACAATTTGATTTCAGATAAAGGTAGGGAGAGAGGCAGGCTTCTTGTGCCAGTTGTAGCACAAGTTTATAGAGCTATTTTAGTCACAAGTTCTGTAAAACCTGTGATTCAGACTTGGTCAAGCTATTCACGGCACGTTCAGTTTCAGCTTCTGTGAAGTTGAAAGACAGGTTGGATTTCCTAATCTCAGGAGAGTTGGGGAGGCTTTTTAGGAGGCCTTTTTTTTTTCATTGTTTGTTTTGGTGTTGAAATTTGATCACTGTGTCCACCATGGAGTATAGGGAGATTCTACTGTAATGCTTCTTTCCCATCTCAAGACTTCCCACTTTCTAAGTGGAATGGTATTCTGTACAGCCCTCCTGGGAGCTGGAAGAATACTTCCAAGAATAAAGCATAGAAAATGTCTGCCAGTGTATGTTGGCTGTTATTGATAAGCCACCTAAACTTCTATTCTATAGATGAGGGCTTATGCTATTTTTATATTTAATGTAAACTATTCTTTATTTACAGTGCTAGCTCAGAAAAGTGGCTGTTAGATTCAGTAAATTCTAATCCGATTTTGTATTGGAGTTGATGAGAGGTTGTTTCTTTTCCATGGGAAGTGAAAAAAAACAGGGGAACAGAGAAGCTTCATTTAAAAAATAATAAGAAGGTCCTACCACAGATTCTCCTGCATTCTTTAAAAAAAATAAAAGCTGTATCTACAGGGTACCACTCACTTCCCCTGAAGTGAGTGGTACAGCCAAACTATTTGTGTTGTAAAGACATCTGATGTTCACAGATGCAAATAATATTATCTGTTGTGGTATTTTTAGGTGCCCATGAAGCCATGGAAATACATTTCATAACATTCTGTTAATACTCCTGGTCATGGAGCAGGTTATGTGAATTTCGAAGTGTTGCATTAAAGAGAAGAAATTTGAGAGGGGGTAGCTTGTTATATTTTGTCTCCATGAAACACAATCCATACCAACAGCACTATAAAAATGTAAGAGCAAAGCTCATCAAGTAAACCCCATTGCGTGGCAGTTTAGCTGATTTATTAATAATAGCAATATTGAAATAACACCTGTATAATAAAAACTGAATTTATTATTCTGAAATTGTGACAACTGGGAGATTTTATGGATTTTCATTTTGGTTTTGGAGTTTCTGTTTTGATTTTCGTTTTTTATTATTTTCTTGGCAGGGGAGAAACCAATAGTTGCTTTAGTAATTAGTGGGGTTTTTTTTTAAGTGTACAGCTGTAAAATTACTTTTAGAATAGAAGTAGTGATATGAAAGTTTGATGCTTTTCTTGTACAGAAGTCAGCAGTACAATAAAATCCTACTAATAGTGTAGTGGCTGTGTAGGTACAAGTGTGTGAGTGTAGTTTGGAAGTGCTCTCCAGCGAGGGACTGCTTCTTCTTTTCTGGCTGGATTTTATCAATGCATTTTTTATACAGGTGCCTGGGAAACCTTGAGAAATGTTTCTGTATTTTTTTTTAAAAGCCAACCAAACAGCAAAACTGCTAAAGAACTGCAACACTTGGGTTTAAATATCTACTGCAAAGAAGCCAGGAGCATAAAATTCCAAAGTAATGTACACTTCAAATCATATTTTTGTTGAGGAAATAGAAATTACAAAATACATTGTGAACTGAGGAGCTAATGCTGCTTCACTCGTTAAAATAGGACGGACCAGAGGAACAACCAGAGAGTTAAGCTGGAAGAGTTTTTGTGTTCTGATTCTGTTTCTGCTTTCTTCTTTGACTGTCAGCAAAACAATTAGCCTTTTTTTCCTCCCACTCCTCCTCCAGCCACCTCTAGTTGTTACTTTGATGCAATTTTTATTTACTTGTCAGTGACAAAATGAATTTATTATTTTTAAAGTTCATATATGAGACATTTTCTAATAAAATATTCCTAGTTTCCTAGGATTGTGGGTTTTTCTTTCAGTTTGTACTTTTGTTTTATTTTGTCTAGCTTTATGGGAAAAGTTGTCTTTGTCTCACGCTGCCTGTCAAATAAACATTTGTTCCTGGTGTACTATAAATCTAGATCTGGTTTTGAAAACACATTTAAACTTATTCACACAAAATATTCCCATAAATTAAGGTTAAACATGGGTACCATACCTCAGAATCTGCCCAAACCTAGGAAGAACTGTGTGGAAAGAAGTGACTGGCAACAATATACCCTAGTAATCAGGGACAGCGGAGCTGTCACACGTCCTGCCGCAGAACCGGGACTGACAAACGTGGGAGCAGCGTGAGAGGTGGCTCTGGCCGGGACTCCTGGGACAGGGGTGCTTGGTAGGCACGAGGATCCACCTTTGGGGGAATCCTCAGAATGTGCTGTTATGGAATTGTTTCTTTATTAGGTGAGAGAAACCAGGGAATTATTCCAGATTTTCATACCTCTGCAGAAATGTTTGCTTTTCATTCTGCATGGGAGCTGTCACTCTCGGCTAGCTCCACCATCAGACCCTTCTTGGTGGATGTGTTGCAAGTACTTCAGAAGCTGCGCCGTTTGTCCTGGCCGTGGCTGGTCTGTACAAAATGGCAGTGACTTTTCTTAGTTAGGGGCTTTAGCTGTGATAAACTCCTGCAGTTGTTTGTAAATACTTTCCTAACAAGTCAAAAGCTGAGACTGATATATCACCTTGCACTTTCCATTCATTTAAGTAATCCATTTCTGTTCAGTGACTTTGGATTACTTTGAAATTCTTCCTTCTTGGAACTCAGTAATCACAGCTGACATCTCACACTTGCACACGTGTAGAGTTTAATGATTTAACTCTTCTGGCTAAAGTCTTCCAAAGAAGCCATGCTGGTGCTCAAGTTGTAGAGGTCAATAGATAACACTTCGGTGTTTCTTTCCTCAAAGTAATTTGTGAACATTTCTTATTTGCCTTTCCCTTACTCACTGAGTTTTCCTGATCTAGAATTTGGAAAAATTATGACTGATCAAAGGAATAATTGTTCCAAAACTTCTTTTAAACTTCACTTGGTACAGATTAGAATTTTAATTTTGCCTTATTCTTAGAGAATTAGATAAAATGCCTAATAAACCTTTCAGAATAAAGACTTTGCTTTTAAGCTTATCTGGAAAGCGTGTTATCGCTGTTTGAGAGTAAAACAATGCCCTCTGCTAGCGGCTCTAACCCAGAGGAAGTAATACTGTAAGTGCTGTCTGCTGAATAATGAGTAGTTGTGCCTTTTACTGCAAAGGGATATTTTAATACAGAATGATGTTTGATCGGTCTTGAAATTATTTGTGCCTACATGCAGTGTGCTTATAAAGCAAATTAATTAGGCTTTGTCAGTTGTTAAAAGTAATTTCCTATCAAGCAAGGGTAACACTTGAGCTTTAAAGTGAACAAGCTGCTGTGGATTCCAGCAGTTTAATGTTTTATAAACATCTAGCTCCTGTTACACAGCACCTTGCTTCACAGCTAGATTGGACCGTGTTGTCTTCATGTCCTCTTGTTCTCCAGGGTGTGATGTTTAAACGCTCCGCATCACTTGTCCGTGCGGTATTTTGACATCACTCAGTAGCGAGTTCGTGTGTCGCTCCTGTGAGCCAGTCCCTCCTGCCCCGTGCTTTCGCAGGTCCTCTTCCAGAACTCTTGTGTTTAACTCCCGTTTCACCTGCTCACATGCTTTTCTATGTCTGCCTTCTGTCAGAACTGCCAGAGACAAATCGGTGTCCTCCAGGCTGGCCCTGCCCCGAGTCAAACCGCTTGGATGGAAATGTTCAAGGAAAGTGATTGCAGGACCCGTTACCGTTCTGAGACTTGGCTGACTGTGAGGAAATTAATTAATTTCACAAATAATACCAGCATCCAACTGCAAAAACAATGTTGGCTCTTTATAAAATAATTCATTATTATTTATTATGATTGAATTATTATTGGATAATGCACGAGTCATCCAAGATTGCTCACACATACAGTAAAAAGGGCTGGCAGCGCCTGCGACAGTCACGGTGTGTGGCGGCTGGGGCTGACTGGGCAGAGGCGGATCAGCCAGTTCAGAAGGAATCTCGTGCGGATCGTCCGCTTAGATCACGAGTGGGAGGTTTTCGCGGGGTGCCCGGGGGGGGGCACTGGCTGCCCGTGCTGCGCGGTCCCGCGGCTGCCGCTGGCCGGGAGAGGCCGGCAGGGGGCGCTGCGCCCGGCCGCTGCGGCGGAGGAGGCTCCGGGGGGCGCGCGCTGTGCGGGTGCGCGCAGTGCGGGTGCGCGCTGTGCGGGGGTGAGCAGTGGAGAGGTGCGGGCAGTGCGGGGGTGTGCGCTGTGTGGGGGTGCGCGGTGCGGGTGCACTGTGCAGATGTGCGCTGTGCGGGGTGCGCTGTGCGGGTGCGCACAGTGCGGAGGTGCGGGCAGCAGCAAAGCTGTCCCTGCGGAGATGTCCTGGGGAATCGCTCCGACTCGAGGTCGATGTCACGTTCAGCTCTGGACTGCAAATACCGGCGTCTCTGTACCAAATGGTTTCAGTCCAACAACTGCTCTCGTAACCCCCTTGTATCTGTACAATTAACCTTCTAATGGTGTAAGGTTTCATCAATTTATTATTGAAATAGTAAAATGAAGTTAGCAATATTTTAGGAAAATATAAAAATCATTAGGAACACTTTTTAGGAAAATAGGGAAAGGTTATTGTATTTCAACAATTCAAATTAATTTAGGCTTTTTCTCCTCAGTATTTTTATGCATGCATACACGAACAAGTCAAACCCACTGTGAAACTGCAGTATTTAAACAGGCAGACGTTTATACACTAACATAATAGAACTGTCACTGTTTATTAACCAAACAGTACTGATGCAGTGGTAATAAGTAAAAATAGAAAAGTACAGGCCAAAGGGAGTAGCAAAGCAGTTCAATTTTTCCGTGTATGTCACATTTGGAAATACTGAATCCGTGAGTTCAGCCACTGTCCCATTGCGTTCAGCTTTTAGAAGATATTCTTTGCTTCGTTGGCTCATCTCTTCGTTTCCCTCCTGAGTTGTCATACCATGAACTATAAACTCCAATGCAGATAGATGCACAAAGAAGCAAAAATAATCATGTGTTTAGAATTCTGGATGTCTGTAATTACAGTTTAATCTACAACGCACCCTCAGAAACTCTGAGTAGATGCTCAGGGATGGTTTGTTATAACATGGTCTGAAGTTTATAGTCAATATACTGATGGGGTGATAGATAATCTGTGCAGATTACTTCA
The DNA here is from genome assembly GCA_907165065.1 of Caprimulgus europaeus. Next base: position 8,424,143 of record OU015541.1, read on the forward strand.
TATTTATTAACATTTAAGTAGCATTCTAAAATTAAAATAATACTAAATAAAAAAGGGTGAGGTGGAGCAATATGTTTGCATACATATTGCTTGCATTAAGAGCAGCAAGAAAAGTGATTGTTTTCTCCAAGTCAGCCTGGTGTAAAGGATCATATTAACAGGCATAATTACTGAGTTATTAGCTATTGCTGTTATAGACAGAGTTATGGTTTCTAGCAGCCTTTCTAAAAAGTCAGTTTAGTGTGGATCTTCCTGAGAAGCCTCGTCTGCTCACAGTTTGCTGTCTGTAGTTCAGTTTTATTTTTATTTTTTTAATTATATTTCCAAATACTGAAACAATAAAATTGTAGTTATTCTCATTATGCCAGGACACTGATGAAGCTGAAACACTAACTATATAACGTTGTTGCAACCATTTGGAATATTTCTTTGTAAAATTATCTTTATTTATCACTGGCATACTGCTTGATAGATGTTGAGTGGCTGAATTTGTGAAGTGCTTTTGTGAAGTGCTTTGAGATCCTTGGAGACATTTTTTAATGTCCCTTTAGGTCTGAGAGACATCAGGGTGTATTTTATTTTTTTCATTGTAAATATTATAATGGGGCCAGCAGTGGAGTATTTACTGCTTTTCATATGCGTGAGAATACTAAACATATGTATTTTTAAAGGAAATTCCAGAAGAATGTGAAACTAGCTTGTAACAATAATTTGTAGGTTTGTGTCCATTGTTTTCAAGAATATGTAAATTGTTACATTATAGAACTTGCTTTGAACCCTGCTACATAATTAGCTGCACTAAACATCAGTATTCAATTTGGAAAATCTGTAGCCAAGTGTTTTATTAGAATTTCATGGAAAAGGAGCATGTGAACAAAACCATAGAGCAAATAATCTGAAATGCAGTTAAAAATAATGAAAACCAAGCACCAGCCACATAAACACACCAGATGAAGACACAGCAATTGAAGATCATAAAAAATAAACTGGAATAAAAACACGTAAGGCCAATCCTCAGCTGAAGTAAAGAGGGACATCTGCACGGGGAGCGATGGAACCGCGGTCATTTGCGTTTGCTGAGGGTCTGGTCTGTGAAATTTATTATACTGTCTCATGTTTAGGAGGAAATGACAGTAACAGTAAAGGTTTTTTGGTCAACTAGTTGCGTAGGGCTCCTGCAGAGATTTGGTGTCCTGACAGTCGTCCTCCTGCAAATCCAGTTAAGTTGATTTAAAATAGCCCCCGTGTCTGACCCTGCCATGGGGCTGGCACGCGGAGGCACGAGTCCGTTCTTACGCTGCTGCAGGTCCCAGTCCCTGTTTTTCCGTAGCCCTGTGCCCGCAGGAACTGGTCCGGTGCCGTTGGCACGGATGGGTCTGAGGCTGGAGCACACATCCAGCTTTGCTGGCTCCTGTAAGACTGGAAACCCAAGCAGAGGCAGCGCATGTAGCTGGCTGCATCTTGGGCTGCTGCTGTTAGGGGGGTGGATTCTTCAAGCAGTCAGTGTGATTGATTGTAAAACCCCAAAATACTAGGAAAATCAAGAGAACAGTTAGTAGACTTACAATGATTAGGATATGTCATGTATTTACCTGTACATGTCCATGTATTTCCACCTCCTTGCTTTGTCTTGCTAGATACACCAGCGCTGATCCTAGTCTTTGCCGTGGGGTATCACCATTGCCTTTTTCTGCCCTCCAAGCCCCAGTTTCAAGATCCCGTATGAAACCCACTTTAACTTGCATGTCAGCACTGTTCTTTCTAATATATATAAAACCTGAAGTGCTTGAGTTATTTGCTCAGCCAACTCCATCAGCCCATCTGGTTTTGTCTCTTACTGCTCTCACTTTCATATGTGTCAATTCCCTCATGCATCTTCTTAAAAACATACTCAGCTGTGCAAGAGACCTTCCCTTGCCTCTTTCAAGACTTTCCTTTAAACCTGCACAAAGAAAGATACAAATCCGAATCAACTTCATGAAGTGCTGCAAAAGAAAATAATACAATAACTGCCCTAACAGGTTCTTTTATGGGATTTCTGGTCATCTGATGCTTTGAGAACTTCAGTTTGTGTTTTATTCTCCTGAAACAGGATGGAAGAGCCTGGTACGTGTCCTAGATGTTGCTGAGTATGGTCAAAAGGGGAGCAGTCACTATTAGTAATAGGGTTATCGTTATAGCATGTCCACATTCCGTACAGTCAGCTCATTTTCCTCATGGGGAGTGTCGAGCTTCCTGTGCTGTCAGTCAGTCAGCATGCTAACCGTATGGGGAAATGGTGCTAAAAACAGAAAGGAAAATGGAAGAGGGACGAGACATACTGCAATCCAAGGTGCTCTGCCCAAGGCAGGAACATGTTTGTGTGCTGGTGTTTACAAAAGGCCTGGCAAAGCATTGTTCAAAAGAAAAGAGGTGCAATTGTGTGGGCTGGTGTGGTGAGGCAAGGAACGGGGGAGGATTTGAGCCTGCTTTCTACATCACAATTTCATATCTTTTTTTGTCAGGATTATCCGGAAGGTCTCTAGAAAGCTAGCAGAAGGGAGTTCATTCTGGAGGAACAGTGCCTGCCCGGGGAAGCGACAAGGTCAGTAGTGGGTGTAGCAGAAAGGGCTTTCGTTAACAAAGGGTCAGACACAGGTAATTACATGTCTTCGATAATAGAAAACCTATGGGAGGGTGGGATTGAAAAAGGGAGGAGGCAATAAGAGAAAGGAAGATGATTAGGGAAAGAGCGAGGGTTGTTGAAGAGGGAGTCTTAAACGGGACAGCGAAGAGAGAGTGGGGTGAGAGCTGAGGAGTGAGCAATGGATGGGGAAGAGGGGAAGGGAGGGGATCTGGGCAAGAGATCCCCTCTGCCTGAGGAGAAATGAAGGGGTAAGAGCTGGGGGGCCAGGGGCGGGTGTCCCCGCCTGTGTAGCCGGTTTGTCAGGGCCCCGCGGCGCGGCGGGGCCTGGAGAAGAACAGCTGGAGGGAGCGAGGGGGCGCTTGGGATGAACAGCGGCGGGTCCGGGCCGTGACCGCGGGCTCGGCATGTGCCGGGGCCGCGCTGCGCCCTCCCAGCCCCCCTGCCAGCATGAGGGGGGTCGGAGGGAGGGAGGGAGGGCGGCAGCGAGCGAGACGGGGCGATCGGCCGCCAGCAGCGAACAGCAGAAACGGAGCCGCGGCTTCCTGGAAACGGAGCCCAGCTGGGGGACAGGCAGCGGCGATAAGCGGCGGCTATCGGGGCCCTCCCTCCCGGCCCTGCCTCCCCGCGCCGCCGGCAGCCGCTGCGGGAGCGCTGCGGAGCCGAGCGCGCAGGTAGGGAACACCTGGACGCGGAGGAGCGCGGAGCCGAGCCCGCCCGGGACGTCCCGGGGGAGCACGGGGTGACGGCTCCGGGAGGGGAGAGGCGCCGTCCCGGCTCACCCCGCTGCGCGCCCGCGGAGTGCGGAGCGCGACACCCGCCCTGCCCGGCGGCCGCAGCTGCGGGACCAGGACGCGGCGGGAGCGACGCTTCGGGTACCGGCGGAGAGACGGGTGTGCGGGACGTGCGGGGCAACGAGGAGGCGCGGGCACCGCGACGGTAGGGGAGAGCGGCCGGGAACCGGGAGGGGGGGGCACGGCACCTATAGCGGGGGTGCGTGTCACCTCTAGCGGGGTGCGTGTCACCTATGGGGGAGTGCGTGTCACCTATGGGGGGGTGCGTGTCACCTATGGGGGATGCGTGACACCTATGGGGGAGTGCGTGTCACCTGTGGGGGGGTGCGTGACACCCATGGGGGGGTGCGTGTCACCTATAGCAGAGGTGCATGTCACCTATAGAGGGGGTAGGCTCCTTAGGAGTCTGCAGGCACCTGTCCATAGGCAAGTTTCGAAGGATGCTGATATTCCTGCAGAGGCTGCACCCGTGCAAAGCGGTGCGGTAGCTTTTTCCCCAGGGGTAAACACATTCACACCGGGAAACACCCAGGAAAACCTCCTGGGAGGTGAAGACTTGGCTGGAGCAGGTGTAAAAGTAAGAGGAGCAGGACAATGTTTATGCCATCCCGTAGGGTTTGTGTTTTTGAGGTGTCATTCCATAGGCTGGTTATATTTTAGTGAACTCTTTTTGTCTGTGCAGGGATTACATTTTATTTGCTCATAAATACGAATTGAGGTTTTGGGTCACAGCCTGGTTACGTTTTTCTTCAGACAGACTTTAATTTCCCCTTTTAAAAAGTGTTTCAAATAAGTTGAGCCATATGGAAATGGAGTTGTTCATCAACCAAAGAAACTTGAAGGAATTTGAAAAATAAGGTTACATATTCCTTGAGCCATTTCTTGGATATTGAACCAGAGTCAGAGTACAGCACCAGGACTCAAAACTCTTGATTCAGTCATTTCCTTTGTTGGGATCAAGACTAAATCCCTCTCTACCTGTGTTTTCACAGCTGTAATTTGAGAGCTATACCTATTAATGAGGGGCATTACATATTATTTTTTTGAAAGATCTATATTAAAAAAAAAAGGGCAGACAGAGATCATTTGTAAGGGTAGTAACCAATGCAAAAGGTACCTGAGGGAACATTTCATGTTGAATGGAGAGATACATTGGAGAGAGATGTGTTTGAAGGAACATGTCTATTAGAAACCTCTTCTCTGTTGTACTGGTTCCGTGTGCAGTTGATCACTTGCGTGCTGCTGCTCTGAGTTCTGCAGAGTGGATGACATAATCACCACATGGAACCGTGCAGGAAAAGCTGTGCAAAACCTGCCAAAATGGGACGGAGCTGTTCCTGAATGGCAGGGCAAGCCCACTTCATGCCCCAGGTCTAGAGAGAAACTCGTATGAGATACAACACATGCGAAACGGTAGTGAACAACTAGCTTGGTAAAATTTTCCTCTGCTTAGAGTCTGGATACTGTTTAGAGAAATTAAAGGGCTTCCCTGAGATCACAGTTCCTGCATCCCTGTCTAGTACTCAATTCTGGAGTCAGTCAGTAACTGCAGGGAAGCAGTGGTATTTCTGTTAACAGCATGGAGCCAAAAATGGGGAAATATAGGCCAAACAGTGAGTTATGTAATGGTATTCCCTAAGGGGTGGTATAAAAATGAGATTATTTCCTTCTGTCAAGACAAAGAGCAGCCGTACAGTTGCTCTACAACGTTCACTCTAGCTCTGGGTTCCTTAGGAGCAATCCAGTCAGGGAGTTGGGATCCTGTAATAGCAGATCCACCAAGATCACTTTATTCCCTTCCACAGCTAATTCCTTCACAAATATTCCTTTGCAATATCCTCATAAAAAACCTGGGAAGTGGAATAGAGCCATTACGGCTAAAAAGGGAAACCAGATTCTGTCCATGGGGAGGGCAAAGTTGTGGTTTTAATGTGTCTCTTTCTCGGGGGTCTGAGGAGTGATAATGTGGAATTACAGTGCACCAGGACAAAACAGATGTTCTGTGTATAGAAAGTTATACAGGACAAAGCATGGGAGTGAGAACTGTCTCAGAAGGTTTGTTAATTATGCCATTGGGATGAAATAAATAGAAAGGCTACATAGGAAACGAAGGAGATATTTTATGTAAAATAGTAGGTTTAAAATTAGTTAAGTATACACACTTGATCTGAGTCAAAAGGCTGAGAAAAAAGGGAACAGAGAGGGTTGAGTTATCCAGACTGTTATTGGCCAGAACTGGATTTTGGAGGGTGATTGGCTGGTGACAATCCAGAATTATACAGACAAAAAGTCTTGCAAAGGACATCAGCCAGCCCTGAATGAGTACACGTGCTCAGGGTCCTGGGTTTCATTCTGATTGTAAGACGGTGCCTCCAGAAGTACAAAAGGAACATACATATTTATGAAATACCAATGTTTATCCACTTTTTTCCAACTTTTCCATTTCTGCTGCCAGTGTATTCTCCCTGAGCACAGATTGCTTTAAACCAGTATGTCTTCAAAGACAGAATGCCTGAAAACCATAACTTTTATTCAATTCAGCTTTTTAGGGAAAAAAAACCCTTGGTTTTCAGCCAATCAATATATTTAATAATTAGTAATTTAGAGGATCAGAACACCAAGATGTTCTTGTTTTCTTTGTCACTAATACAGAAAATACTGTAAATGTAGTCAGCAAACTGATTTATATGTAACTGATCTAGATTTGAATTTAGCTATTTTAAATTAAATAATAAAATTTGTTTCATGAGGAACTTAAAATGTGATTATTATTGGAAAAGTAACTGTGTCAGTGATATTTTGTCCATCAGCTATGTTCTTTCCATGAATTCACCCCTGATCTGCTTGATGGAGTAGCAAAAACCCACTTTCATTATTTTTTTTAACTTTTGCTACTGCAGACTGAGTTAAGAGAATGCAGTAGCCCTTGCAAATTGCGCTGGCCCTTGTACCATGAATTAAGATCCATGGTAGAGTTTGTATCTTGAGGTGTCAATCTCAGTGCACAGTAAAATACCTGTAATAACTTTCATTGGATTATAGTCATACAGTATAAATTTAAGATTTCAGAATGACTTGTTGGGATTATTAGTGATTAAAAAACCTCTTAACTTGTTGACTTAGCAAAGTGAATTTGGGCTGTAAGGTCTTATTCCTGTTTTTCTTTCCTTCCTCTACAACTAAATTGTGCAGAGTACAAACTGAGAATACTGCTGTGCTCAGGCTGGGATGTCCCAGCACAACGGGGCCGATAGTTTTAAGTAAGGCCAGTAAAGTCTCTTGGTCCTCAAGAGCTCAGAGAGCCAAGGGCTGCTTGTTTCAGTGCAGGTAACTGATAGTGGGGGCATCTGAATTTAACACACTTCAGACATTTTGGCCTTATGTGCTCCTGACTTATCTGTAAGATGGTGATAGTACAGTAATGTTTGCATAATACTGGGGAGGTGATAAGAAATCAATATCAATCTCTCTTCATTACGTAGGGAGAGTTACATTTATGATTAGGGAATGAATCTTGTTCCTCTTGGCTGAATACTTTCCTCACTTATTTCATATGGTAGGAACAGGAGTAACAAAGGACTCGTCATTTTGTTTTAAGAAAGCTGGCTCACAGAGTGTGTGCTGACCACAAGGCTTTTCTCTACCCATTGCAGAAACATTTAAAAACTTGTAATTTCAAGCTATGCATAAGTCTCAGTAGCTAACATTCTGTGTGCCTATGAAGGCGAAAATGATTACATATATTTGCAGATCTCTCTCTGCTCCACATTCTTGCAGACCAGAACAACAACATAACTTTCTTCTTTCAGGATAGTTAATGTTCTGGCCCAGAATTATAGCACCAGATGTGTTGCCACAGAAACAATTTAAAGGGAGAAGGAACTGCAAGCAAATTGGCTTTCTAGTGGAAAATGTAAAAGCAGTATTCCTGTTTTAGAGCCTCTCATTGGTTTCTCTGTGTGTTGTATGTGTGCACAGCAGAGAACAAGGGAGAATTTTGCTTTTTTGTTTCATACATCTGTTAGTATTTTAAAATTCTCAATATAGGATTGAAAATGGAAAAAATATTCTATTATGGGCATGAGTTATGTACCTCAGAGACATTATTTTATTAAATCCTGACTTGTTTTTAGAAACTTTCTCCTTGAAAAGCGTGCAGTGTGCTAGCTGATCTTCTTAGCTCCACTTGCAACATGCTTTGGGATGTATTTCCAGTAATAGTTGTTTCTGTGAAAGTAAGGAAACATTTGACAATATAAAATTATTCCAGATTTTGATGCTGAGAATTAATAGCACATTCTTACTTACTACAGCTGACATGCTGATGAAAAGAGGGAATGTATATAGGAAATATTTTGATTTAATCTTGCCCAGGAAGCCTTAAAGCAGCCAAAGCCCTTGATTTCTTTTTCTCGGAATAGTTGCCATAGGATACTCTATTCAACATATCCTTTTCTCAGCTATTATGAAAATATTTGTCTGAACAAAATGCAACATGAATTACCTTAATATCCCCTTTTCACATTTTTCACAGCAAAAGGGCATCTTTATCTGACAGTTTTGCATACTGTTTGGGGTACAATAACAAGAAAAACATCCAGGAAGGCCACAACTACAGCACAACAGGTTGGCACATGTAATAATTGTGTCAGAAACTCTTCAGATGTGGATATATCTAGTATTTGCAAAGAGAGATTTTTATGGTAGAATTTATGCTGATTTTTAACCAAATTAATTTAAACTAATAAAAATGCTGATGGAATTGTGTCTGCATTAGGATTTCAATTTTATCATAGACATATCATGAGATGTAACATCTGTAACTAACATTGGTGGGCATTTTTTGTATAAACTTGACTGAAAAATCTGGGAAAATTTTAAAATTGCCAAGATCCACACATAAAGAGACTTGTCTCCACAGTTCCTTGCCATTCATGCATTTGGAAGGTCTTTCTCCCTGCAAATTTTAAAATACTTGGGTCTGGGTAGCTGATGGGAACATAGTTGCATTTATCTTATCAAAAGGGTGAAGTTCATGTCTCTCTGGAGTGATGGAAAAATTTGACCATATGCATCTGTACTCATAATGTTACCCTGTGATTTTGGAGGATAACAAACATACAATGTTATGCCAAGAAACTTTATTTTATTGTTTGTTTGTTTGTTTAGTGTTTTCCCTCTGTGAAATTCATTTTTTTAAGATTTTTTTTTTCATATAGCCATACTTTTAAATACCCCTTTTGGAAATATATAATTTATTCCTTTTGTTACTAATTTTTTATTAAAATCTGAGATCTTCACTTTTCCATTGATGAAAATTGTTTATAACCGAAGTTTCATAATATATCCAGATATACTGCAGTTAAGAACAGTTACTTCTGCTTATGATAATAGTTTGACCTTATTTTAAGTGTCCTACAAGAGTAATCTTTTGCAATCTATCAGTTTGGGAATTAGACTGCATACCATGTCACACGTTTGAGCTTTGGCAGCTTCACAGGCACGTACATCACCAAACAAGATCTGCCATAAAGATAAGAAATTCATTTCTCCCTTGCATTCCTTATTCAGGCAGAACTCCAGTTCTGGGTGTGGAAGGAATGCAGAGCTGGGCCTACAGCTTGTGTCTGCACAGGTTAGAGATGAACTTTCAGCGTAAAATTTGGACCTGAATCTGCATCCATATGTGGCTAGAGGAGCACAGATACTTGAATCCAGGTTTCTGGTTTGGGTACTCTTCGGGCTGAATCAGTCCTCACTTGTGTTTGCAAGCTGATCCAGATGTCCCCTTGATTAGTTCACATCTCTTTTGTTTGATGGCATGAGAAAATGGGTTGGTCTTTCTTTAGGTGGCAGAGCTTTCCCAAACAAACTTTCTAAACTAGAAAGATAGGTACTTATAATTTTCTTAAAAATGTCCTTTGGGCCTGAAATTTCGTGTGCTTGGTTTCAATCCAGTATTCAATAAGACTGGAAAGTCTGAATAATGTCAGTTCAGCTGCATTTGAGTTATTCAAGTGCATTTTAAAAATATGTACTTTCCACTTACATTTTTTCCATAATTCTTTGCACTTACTTAACCTCTGTTTTATTACTGAATTTGACACAAAATCGAGGAGGGAAAAATCATTCTCCAATACTGGACTCAACAGATAAAGAGGGAGGCAATTCAAAGACCTCAGTGTGCTTTAAAATCTTAATGTTTACTGCTTTAGGGTTAGCATGAATAGGTTTGTATTTCCACTAGTGCAGACAAAATACAGTGTAAGTAACCTTTGGTTTACCTATGTGCTGAATTTCTGCAATTTTTACCTTATATAATTGAAATTTTACAAAAAGTGTTTAGAAAGCTTCTCCAGATTATAAGGAAGGATTTTGTTTGATGAGATCTGTAAAGTTAAGATAGTAGGCCAAGGTTTTTGGAAAGATTTGACACACAGAAATACTCCAAATGCATAGGCAGCTGTTTGAGCAGTTGTTACAATAGAGTGTACATACTGGGTAACAGTGTGAAAATGTGGCTAATAATTGATCTGTTCAGAAAGTTCACAGGCTTTTCTAAAGTTTTGAAGATAACTGGTTTGAAGCAAGTTAGCTACCTGTTTTTTACAATGGAAGACAAAACAAAAGAGCAGTTAAAATGAATGGATCATGTCTAAAAATGCATCGGTTTAATTCCATCAGTAACATCACAACTTCTACATCCCTGAATGTTTGTTGTGTAGATGTATATAACTGCACATTGCTATGTGTCTTCTTTCATGCTTTTAGTGCAATAGTATATGTCCAGACTTTATGAAAATCTATCACTAGGTTTTTGTTATTCATTGTCTGAAATAAAAGCCCACACAGTGATCTTGAAGGTACTGCCACCTTTGAAGAGAGTCCTGCATGTAGAAAGATGACGGGAAATACTACTTCAACTAACCACAACTCCCACTGAAACAATAGAGCTTTCCTTTGTGTAACTCTGCTGAAGTCACTGGATCTCATTCCTAATTCCACTGAGGCTGAGTTGTGACCCTCCCTTTTTCTGAAGGGTTCACATGCCAATGTGTTGTGCAACCAACATAATTGTTAACAAATAAAGGAGAATTTAAATGACCTTAGAAAATCAGTGCAGGCATCCCAGCAGCCTGCAAACAAACATCAGAAGTGCAAAACAAGTAAGTAGCACTGCAAAGTATCTCAAAATTGGTTGAGCTTGGATTCTTCAAGAACAAAACCACAAGTCTAAGGAGTACATGCTCTGCAGGAGATGGCTTTGGATAGGAGCATATACTGCATCTTCTGGTAAAATGTCCTGTCCAGACATAATTTCTGCATCTGCCCAGCCTCGCTTGTTTTCTCCAGAGCTGTGGTAATACATGATGAATCTTCTCCCATATGTGTATGAGTTTGACTACTTTTAGTTCATTTAAAGCAATAAGCAAGTATACTTTGACCTGCAATTGTCAGATTATCTTTACAATACAGTAAAACTGTAGCTTATTGTAAAATAACTCTCTTCAGTAAGCCAAGTCATGTGGAGCAAAACACCATTTTTCTATCATAACATTGAATGCACTGTGTGCCATTGCTGCTGTAACTGTGTCAGGATCTGGATTTAATTCTGGACCTGGATTAGGATATTGTTGGAATCACTTGTCAACACATGTATTTTTTTGTCTGAATGACCATTTCTGAAATTTGAAGATCACCCAAGAGTGATTGTCTGCCAGTAAGTTCTCTGGGCCGTACACTCTCGATGATGGTTCTGTAGAGGATCTCAAATGTGAGTTTGTAAGATCAATGATCCATGCACTGATAGTTGGAGGGTCATATTGCAAGTGTGGGAAAACTGCCAGGGGACATAGAACATCACAGGGACGTACTGTTCTGTCTGCTGCCTCTTCAGCCAGGCATGGTTCCTCGTTAATGCGAAGGCGTATCACTGTTGTGCTTATAGCACCTCTCAGCGTTCTGGACACTGCTGCCATCACCTCAAGCACATCTGGCAAGATGTGTCATGATTATGTCTGTCACAAATCATGCCTGTCTGATGCCAAGAGAGCAGATCAGTGCATGCATAGTGCCTTTGATATCACTGGAGTCATCACAATACTGTGATATTTAAGTATTTTGCCTATGTGTGGTCCTGAAATGTAAAGTTATTTGCTGCTGATCTCATCCATCACCAGGACTCTTTAAATTATCAAACAACAGCTCTGTGAATATGAACTGTTCATTTAGCCATCCATCTTTGTGTTACATCTCTCTGTGGCTCTAATAACTATGACTTAATGCAATCCTGACTGTCATTTCCCTGCACACCACATTCTGAAGGTGACTGTTGTTTGTCCTTGTTCTGTTAGGACAGTAGGAGCTTATGAGCTAAGGACCAGCATGTACAGTGCATGGATTGATACCTTGAGTCTTTGGCTCACTGGCCTTGGCCAGGAGCTCTTCACGCTCTTGTGTCGGTGTGTGTGTTAGTGTTACTGTTCACTCCTTCCATCTTGAAAGGGAACTGAGAGAACTTTCTTACAGGGGGCCCAGTTTTGTGAAGTGGCATGATCCTATTTTGCAGGAGTGCTCTCAATTATAGTTGGCTCATAGGTAAGTAACAGAGCCTGGCTAGCACAGACTAAATCGATTTACATCACAAAACCAAGTCTTTTTTTAATGAGGTTTGAAGGACTTGCCCACAGATTTTGTTATAAACTGAGAATTGTAGTTGTTCTACACTTGCCATGTAGTTGTACTAAACTTTGTTCTGTGTTTAAATGTAGTACTGCTATAATTTTGTCTCAGTAGAGGTTTTTAAATTCTTTTTAATCATATAGCCATATGATATTAAAAGCTCCTGCAGCTATATTGTTATGGCAGTGCTGTATGCTAATACGATTTATTCTTTTCCCTGATGCTTTATATCTGTACATCTGTACTGGCAAAGCCTTGTAGTATCTAAAGACACACAAGTAATAAGCCCCTCTCTGTAGATGTTAAACCCCTGTCTATGTTACAGATTCCTGCCCTCAGCTAAATTGGATAAGGACTGTGAAAAATGGTTTCTTTTACCAATAGGGTTGTATTAGCAATAGAGGCAAGTACAGAAGGTGTTGTAGTGCACAGTACACCTGTGCATGTGTTAGTACTAATTGTTTTAAGTCTGAGGGATAGTTTTAACTATGCTGATAGAAAGCACAGGCTTGCTGACTTGCTCCATTCATTCCAGGAGAACTTTTGTAGTAATACCAATACTCTGATAGCAGTGAGGTGCTGGTGGTGTAGATACACAGAAGGTGTTCACATCAAAGGATTTTTTTACATTATCTGCAGACTACTCCTACCTTTCAGAACTATACTAGATGTATTAAAACAACAAATCTTTCTTCTGTAACTGTATAGATCTGTGTTACAGAGTTTCTGGTATAGCTGTGAGCACTAAGAGGGATGTTAAGAAATGAAACCCATAAAGATTTAGCTATGCTGGCAAAATACTCATCGAGAATACTCCTTTTGCCAGGATTGCCTGCATCTCTTGGGCAGAGAGGTAGAAACAAACTGGCAGAAGACCTCAGTTATCTCTTCTTTTGGAGTTTTGTTGTTGTACTTACACACAGATGCTGAGTAAACCAATCCAAGGCCTAAGAAAAACTCCCTTATGATGCTGAAAAATGTGAAACACTAAGCAGATGTGACTGCTAGTCGCAGTAAAAGCTTTGAGTCCTCAGGGAACAAACAATTGGGTTCACAGTCTTTGAAGAAATTTGAGACAGAAAGCTGATTGATTTTTTTTGTGCACAAAACTGAAATGCATTTTTATGAGTGACTCTTGCTGTGTTTGTTGGTGATATTCATAACGTTTCAAGGGACCTTAAAATGAGATTTTTGGCCTAAATGTTGAAGCGGTTTGATCTCAACTGATCCTGCTACTGAGCAGCTCCTGGTTAACACTCCCAGTTCTGTCTGCCTTTTTTTTTTCCGTGAGTAGCTCTCTTGTGCTTGGGCTGGGTGATGTAGAAGAGCCTGACATTTCCAGGAATTTATTATCTCTGGCAGAAGTCTTGTTAATGGCAGTAATTGATAAGTAGGAGAGTAAACATGTGGCTGATTAGGCAGTGCACTTTCCAGAGCTTACCACTAGTCTGGTTTCATGTCACAGCACACAGTCGTCCACCAAAGGAAAATTATTCTATGACGAATTAATTTTTAAAATTATTTTTACTGTATGATTTTGGTTAGAACTTATCTACTTCTTGCTCCTTTCTGATGGAGAAATATTTTTTTGCTTGTTTACAAATTTCAGTCACATTAAACATACCATTTTCTAGTCTTGCTAGAAATACTTCTGGTTTAAGAAATAAGTGTGGCAACTGTATTAACCTTTCATAAATTTCAAAAGGGAATTTTCACACGACCAAACAGATTCTTTCTCTTTTGCTGACTGTGAAATATTTGAATTAATTAGCAGTAACAAAAACACAGGACTGAAGAAAGGAAGTTTATAAAGGTTAAGGCACATCTGCAATCCTGCAAATCCACTCTGGTGGAAGGCATCACCACTCTTCTTTAGAGTTGTGTTGTCAGAATGGTTTATGTGAGCTCTTCCTACCCAACTTCCAGGAAAATAACTGCATTAGGAACAGTAGACTTTGCTAAGCTATCTTTTTTAGGCTGCAATAGCTTTAATGGGCACTCTATGTAGTAATGATGGTTGTAGATTTGTAGTCTTTCCTGGGCAAACTGTGTCTAGAAGTCAGTACACAAATTTGTCTCTTCTGATTTTATAGTTTTAAAAAGAGTATTGTTGTAATTCTGTTTAGACTTGAAATAATCTAAAGCTATCTTTTAGGCAGAACCAGATTGACAAAACTTGAATATCTGGTTTAAAAGTAAATATAGTCTGGTTTAGACTGCATTTTGCTTAACTGCTCACTTCACCATATGTATTCTAATATATGTTAGTCTTTCAGCTGTTTCCAAAGCCGTCTACTTTTGAATGTTTAATATTTAAGAACCAATTAGTTCCATTTTGTTTTGTTTGGATAGTTTGCAATTAAGCATTCTTTCAAGTGGGCTTTATTTAGCTAATTCTGTCACAAAAATAAGCTCTAAGGGAATGAAGAGAAGTTCAAGCTAGCCAATGTTTATTTTTATTATTAATAATTTATATTATGGTAGTCCCCAGGGGAACTAGGGCCCCACTAAACCCAGTTTCCTCTGCATGTGATGACTGTGTCACACAAAGCCTTTTTCAGCAGAAAGTTCTTTTTTGCTGCTGTGGCTTGGTGCAAGGGACTCTCTCTATACTGCAAGGGAGCGTACTGATGAAGAGCATATAAAGACAAATCAAGGATGATTTTTTTTAAGGAAGCTTAAGTTAGAACCAGAGGCAAAGCCTGATGCATGTGTTCTGTAGAGAGCCAATCACTAATGCATTTTTCCAGTGTGAACGCCAAATCATGACTACAAAGATCTTGTCCATCCTCTCTCTGAAGTGATGGCAATGCTCCCAGTGACTTTGATGGGAGCAAGATTGGGCAGAGAAGCAATGGTCCTATTTCTGAACTAGCAGCAGAAGACACTTTATATTTTAAGGACACACTGATGGACAAAGTTAGTTTAAAAAATGTTCATTTTTAGTCAGATTTCTATTAGAAGCTACGGTTTTCACAGCATCGAATTCTAAATAATTGGTCTACTTTATGTTTCACAGAAGTCTTGAAATAAATTATTTAGAGTCCTTTCACACCTGCTAAATGCAAAGGAAACACAGGGCCAAATCCTGGACTTCTGTAAGTAGATTGATTCGAATAGAGTTATGGCAGTTCACAAACTGAAGACCTGGCCTGCTCTCTATGGGATACTTGTGTGAGTTGAGTGGATAAAAGTGACACTGGGATGAACAGGGCTGCAAAATGGAAGTACCTTTAAGTTAGTGTAGCAGTGCAAATACTCCTCATCAGCTGATTTACTATTCTTCTCCTGTCCCCTTATGAGGAAGCACCAGTATTTTCTGTTGTCCTTCCATAACTTCAAATTCAAAATCGAGACAGAAGTTTTCCCAACCTATCTGCTCCATATTCCTGTCCTCACTAGTTCAGTTTAGAGGGGGTAAAACATCTGTTTCCAAGTACAGCTGTGTGGTTAGTATGTAGGCTTTTTTTTTTTCCATACAAAACCCACTAAATCTGGCCATTTAAGACATAGATTTTATAGGAGCTGGACTTGGGCTGTGCAAAGTTCACCTCATTAAAAACAAACCCAAACCAAATAAAAGCAGAGAATAACAGCATAAAAAATGTGGGCCATGAATGTCAGAGCATATATATTAGGAGATGGTAAGAAATGAAGGGGAAAGTACCAATGTATCCACATATATTCAAAGGTTCTTGGCTTTTTCCACATGTAAAGTTTACATGCTTGTGGAGAGTCTACAGAAAGGGAACATTAGCACAGAACACAGTCTTAGTGTTGCTATGACAGCTACCCTAATTTATTAGAAAATATAATGAGTTCAAGCCTGTGTTAGAAGATACTGAGTAAATTCAGCCTAGATAAAATGTTCTAACACACCAAATAATTTTTTGATGCCTTGGATATTAGCTGGCCAATGAGAGACATTCTAAATTGTTTTGATTTTGATTTCTCTTTCTAAAAAATATACCCTTTTTCATTATCTTAAGATAGGTGCCGAGGTTCACTAATTGGTAGTGGAAATACTGACTCTGAAAAAACTAAGTCTACATCTACTCAGCATTAAAGTAAATACTTTGCTTTAAAAAAGAAAACTTTTCTCTCTCCTGTTTCCCTTTTATATGACATTTTGTATATTTTTCCTCTTTTTCCAGTGTTCTTGGTATACTGATCATAACTTAGCGAATTCATGATTTTTGTGGCACATGATTGTCCTGGTAACATTTATGGGAGTAAAGCATGGTTGCCATAGGAAGTTGAATTAATGGTTTAATTCTTAATAAAGGGACAGTTTTCTTGATCAGACAGCTGAATGACAGAAGCCACTTGAGGAGCATGCCCCAGGACACACACCAGTCCATTGTGATTCACAGACTTCCGTTTTTGAAGATAACAAAATACATCCTGCTTACTTTGAACATCAAATTTCACTATTACTCCAAGTTTGTAATCTGTTTTGGTTAATATGTCCTTCTCAGTGTAATAATGAACACATATATTTATCCATCATGGTGATTTCTACTGAAGCTTAAGAGCTGGGACTTTACACAACCCTAAGGCTGAGATAAAGAACCTTCCTTATTTCATAATTGACTGGAAATAAGCTTTTAGGAGGCTTCTGCATTTGTTGATGGATGGGGATTTGATCACACCTGATATGGCTATCTGTAACATACATTCAGGCATAGAGTGGGGAAAACAAGGAGAATGAGATATGTTCTACAGAAGAATGTTCCTTGGGGTTCCTAATTAAGAAGTAGGAACCTCTCAAGGGCAGACTTGGTAGGATTCAGTGCCTTGCTGCTAGGCAAATTTTCCTTTGTCAGAAATGGAAGAGCCTGTTCATCACTTGTAAATTGCTCTCCCTCCGCGCCATCTGCTTCTTCTCTTGTTAGGAATTTGTTTTTAAGTATTCATTATAATGTAGCTAACTGCAGACTCAAATTCTGCCAAAGCTGAGAAAGCTGCAAGTCAGGCTAGCGTGTGGAGCCTGCCACATTCCTGAATCTCTGATTCAGGCTTGCAAGTTTGTCATCAAGTTTGAAATTGAAACCAGAAGAGCTAGCAGCAAGCCCTGTGCTCATAAATCAGCTGATAATGGGTGAATTGTTCTGTGCCTTCCCCTGAAGAGGAAAGCAAAACTCAGTGCAAAAGTGCTCACAGCAACTGGAAGAGCTGTGATCTAGGCAAGCGTGGAGAAACTACGTGTGGCTGGATGAACGTGCCACATACCGGCAAAGGACGTAGACGGGGATTTTGCTTATATGCAATCACTGATTCTTTTCTTATTACAACATTACCAGAAAGTTACAGTGGGATTTACAGCCAACCTTGATTCCAAGTAACAAATTTCCATAAAAGAAATAGGCACAATACATCAGTGTGTGATCCGTGACAAGGTCTCCTTTGTGCTTCATTTGGTTGAGATTTGCTGCCACTAGAGGGAGGTGCAAAATTGACCACAAAATTATGTCTTGAAAAATAGTTTCCAGGTCATTAACCAAGTACGGGCCAACATTCACTGCCGGGATTCTACTGGAAATCTGGAATAAATGACTGATTAATTTCCTCTGGATGTGCACCAGTGTCACTGAGAATAGAACTTGGATCTGTGTGCTTAGATGAAAACTAATTAGAAATACAGTAACATTTTGAATTGCAGGCTTGAAAAACAAGTAATCTTGGACTTGAAAGTTGAGCTCTGTGTTCAAAGAACTACACTAGAAATGGTTACATCAGAGACACTACCTCCAGCACAGGAGAAGCTGTCTGAGGAGACTGCTTATGATATTTAAATTTATTGCTATATAGGAAACCTGGACTCCAGGACTTCATTTCCAGAAGCTGGCATAAAGCTGTAGAAGGACCTAATGACTAAAGCAATAACTTGGATCAAAGCTGTTTATCTGATTTTCTTTTTATGGCTTAAGTATGGCTAGGAGGAAAGTATGTCAGATATGTAGTATTTAAATATATATTTAAGAGTTGATCTGCCTAGATAAAATTTTCAGAAGTACCAAAATGAGTTACACACTGAAGCCCCATCTTTCTAAATAACGTGAGCTATGAGTGTAATTCTTATTAAAAATCAATTGAACTAATTCCTCAGAGCCTAAATTGCTTTTGAGAATGAGTTTATATTCCTAAATTGTGTGAGATTTTGCAAATACAACCCAACAAAGTAAAGGTACAGAGTAAAGGGGTCATCTGATAATCTGAGTTAAACAGGTTTAGGCCAAGAAGTTCTGTGGAGCACGTGCAGGTTTGTAGAGAAGCAAAATCTTCCACTTGCAGCAAAACTGCTATGTAATTGCTCACATTGTTTAGTCTTAAAACAGCACAAATATCTGGTGAATATGAGTGGAAAAATGATTGCTCGTGGCTCTGTACACCTATATCCAGTAGTTTTTGCAGCACTGTAGCTGGACATACGTCTTTGGTAGGAGATGATTTCCTGCATGGATTGCATTTTTCTGCAGAGGTGGCTGTCTGCCTTGTTATATTCCCATTATAGGAGCCAGGAGGGAGAAAGAGATGAGTAGGGGTGAGATAGGAGAGCAGGAAAACTGCAGGGGAGAAGCAAGATTTACCACTTAGTGCCTCAGAGATGGATGATAAAGGTACTAAGGGGAAAAATTTCAAAAGCTCATAACAGGCAGCTGTTTGTCTCCATTATCTCAATTTTCACAAGTCTGTTTTACCATATAAAAACAAAATACCAAACATACATTTTCCATATCTGTAATTGCACTGGCTCTTCCCCTGTCTGTGGGGTGGACTAGTTACAGGTTGTAAGTGTTGATGCGAGACACCAGGTCTAGATAGGTGCTATATACAAGTCAGAATTCCTATGTTACAGTGAATTATATATAACCTTTTCAGATTCTGCTCTGAATCCTTGTGCTGTGAATCCTTTCCACAGAAAGGATATATCTGAAGAAAGGGTCCTTCTTTGAGTGTAATGCTGTGTTAAAATAGCTATATTGAGATGTAGCATCAAGGGCACTTTCTGTCTCCCTCAATCAAATGACTTTTCATCTCTAGAAAAATAACTGGAGAATTTTTTCTTAGTTCTTCCAATAACAGTATAAATAGAATGTTTGTCTAACAATTGGAAAAAAAATGCTTAAAAGTTAAGGGGTTTTAATCATAAATTTGGAATGTTTATCTAGCAGAGTAGACATTGCTACCGAGGTCAATGGTTTTTCTAAAGAATGCTAAAGAGCAAAGATTAAATATAGTGTGCATTTTCCCAGTGGACTCAGCACTGTGCTGTACACAAGATGGTCCCTTCCTTCTTTGTTCAGTCAGCCTTCAATTACATCTACCTTTAGAGTAATTAAAGCTGAGTCATGATGTTATCACATTTCAGGGGATTCATTAATTTTAATAGTCTGGATTCTTTAGATGTCCAGTGCTGCAAAGTAAGTACCAAGGTCTAGAAATTTCCAGCCTGTTCCAGGGTCCATTGAAATCACAAAAAGCTTCAGTGGATCAGTCCTGGATCAGCCCTAAGACTTTGTTCAAAAAGTTTGACAGTATTGTAATACATTCTGACTTTTTTTTCTTTATCAGCATCAAGAGGCTCTGCCATTGTCTGCCGCCAGTGTTTTGAGATGGGTACCACCCACCATAAGCATCCAGAAGTGTTAGTTAATTCCATTGTTCCTGAGTTTTGAAATAACTGAGAGGAAGAAAAGTAATTACGATTACATCAATGTGATGGTAGACAAATGTAGCCCAGTTTGCAAAATCGGTCTTAAATTTGACTTATGCTAGAAATTTTCTGGTGTAGTTACGTTAGGGTTGTCTTTTCACCTATGAAGTGTTTGCAGTGTACATTTCTGTCAGCTAAAACCCTAATATAGATGCAGTTACAGCAGCAAAACAGTTACCATGGTGGAGTCTGTGAGTTGTTCAGGGAAGTGAAACGAGTAACTTAGCACTTGTGACTGAAAGTTTTTTTGAAACAACAGATGATTAGTTGGAATCACAGATCGTTTCTAGAGTAAGTCCAGAGAATGTCTCTGAAGTCCCTAAATGTTCATCTACTTAATCACTACTGGTTTTAGGTATGTACAGTGGAAACTGAGTTTCAGTAGAGATGGTCTAGAACAAATACACATTAATGGCAAATTTATTTGGCTATCATGGAGCTGAAGTGAGTTTTATAAAACCATGCTCTAAAAAGACATAGATTCTAGGTGGCAACCCTACAATGAAATCTATACTGTGCAGAAATCCACTTACTAAGAAGATTCTCCTTATAGGCACAAATATAGGCCACATATTTTAGGGTCAAGGATGCAATCCCTCCAGTAAAATGTTGAGCACACCTGATACTGAGAAAAGGATTGTGTTGTGATAATACACAATGAAATTGACTCTGGTTTCTACAACTAGATGATAGAATGGCTCTATTGTACTTCTAAGTAAAGCTAATGTAATATGTAAAAATAAAATTATGTATAAAAATAACAACAATAATCTAAAAATGTAAGGAGAAAGCATCAGGTGGTGTAACACAAATTATCGTGATCACAGACTGACAAACATGATCCAAAGACATCAAAGTGATTCATATTTGATAGGTTGTGTTCAGTCATTGTGTTTATTTTCTATAGTGACTAATAATTTACTTGATTTTAAACTGGCTTTTATTTTCCTTGTCAGCCACTGCTTGCTGAAGCCGGTGAACAGTGGGTCCTGACATACTAAGCGAGATACGAAGCCACTTGCTGCCTACGCTGTCAACTCGACGAGTGTGTTGATAATCTGCTGAAGGAAACACAAGTCTGCTACAGTTTTTGCAGACACACAACTAGAAGCATGTGTCTCCACCTGGTCATTCACAATTGGAACACTATAAATTTTAAGGAAACATGAATACCTTACTCTAGCAATAGTTCACCAAATTCAAGTGAACTTCTTGGAGATATTAAAAGAAAAACATGGCTACTAATTTAAAGTACAAAACATAAGCAGAAATATTTTGCAAGGAGTCAGTGAGTCATATTTTCCTCATAAAATTGTTGAAACCATTGTGCCCAGAAACAATTAAATATGTGACTAGGGCTGGAAAAGTTTAGCCGTAAACACAAACAGACACCAGCTTTTTGTTTGTCGAGGATGAAGGTCATTTGGCTGGAGGAATATCCTAATACTAACAGAGACAAAGCAGAACATGCAGTTGGGGTGTACTCACTGCTGCATAGAAGCTCAGATGGTTGGCCCTACGTGCCCGGGTACTTGCTAACACGGGAGGTTAAATGCTCATTGTCTGTTATGGCAAATCATTGGCACATCAGTGAAACAGGGACAAACAACCATGTGCCTTTAATTTGAAAAAAATTACTCTTTTGATTTATAATAAAAATACATTTCTGAGACCTGAAATCTCAACCTTACAAAATCACACATATTAAAATGTTGGAGTAGATTAGAATCTGGCAGTTTGGAGGTCAGTTTAAGACTAACAGGCATTATAAGACTTTTTCCAGACCCCTTGTTTTTTCCAGTAGTTCGGTGTTTCTGTTGCCCCTGGCAGTAGACTCCTTTGGTTTGGCCTGATATTTTTGTGCTCCACACATGCCAGCCCCTACCTAGCTACCATATTCACATCCTGTGCCTTTTGTGAAAATTAAAAGTGAAGAAATACCTCTGTTCCCCAGGGTATCATCCCTGTATTTATGAGATTTGGAGGCACTGGCCTACACAGCAGAGGTTACAGGTTGGAAGACAGACATGAACTCGGCTTTGTCGAGGGTCCTTCTCTGATTTATTTCTGGCCTAAAGGGAGAGTTGAATTTGAGATATGTCCAGATGCTTTTTCTCAGGGGCAGTTGTAACGTAGCTCAGCACTTTTATACAGGCAGTCTGGCTAGCAAACCCCTCTGTTTAAAAAACTGCATTTATAAATCTTTCTTACAAGTAAAATGTTGTCTTGACATCCTACTTATGGTCTTCTACTCAGAAGTGTGAAATGAGCTGTAAGATTTCTAGGTCAAAAATATATCTGCAGGTGTGTACCAAGAGGTAGACTTTGTCAACAGTATTTCAGAGTAAGGAAGATAACCCCTTTAATGATGCTTTCCTAACATTGTTTAGATTCCTTTCATTCTTAGAAGAGGGAACTGTGAAAATGTGCTTGTGAATTGCTTTTAAACGCAGCTGTAGGTTACAGCAGAACATAAGGCGGTCAGTGGCCTCGAGGACTGAGCTTTGCGCAGTTAAAAAAAACAAACAACCCATGAGAATTTTTAAATGCTTATGGCTGTGCACAAGTGAGGTCTAATTCATCTCTCATTTCTCCTAATTTGCAACAGTTTATCTTCTTGAAGTCCACAATTATACTTGATTTATAAAAACACATGTGACAACAGAATCAACTCCAGGCAATGGAAGCAATTTCTTTCTTTCGCCATCTGATTTTTGGGGGTCTGTACATTTCCAACTTAAATCTTCACATCTAGAATTCAGTACCATGGATTTTTACTTCATTTTTCTCATTTTCCACTTTCTGTTCCCTGTCAAGGGTCTGCCTTGTTTGTTTCATATCTATATGCTTCAAAGGCTTTCAGTCTCATGCTATGCAGGCTTTAGGAGTCCTATAAAATTAGACAAGCTTTTCCTGCACTTTCTTCCTCCTTTTTACTCATGAACTAACTTTCCCGGGTTAGAAAGCTGAAGAACAGATCCTGGGAATCTGGCTTAGCCTTGATGAGGGATGTGGTCAATAACCATGAGGCTATTCCTTTTATTTCTTCCTTTAACAGCTTGTTATGCAATTAAATTTTTCCGTTAAGTTGCATGTTTTCTCAGTCTAATGATCCTTTTGATGGGGTGACTGTTCACAGACTTACCAGCATCTGAAAACTAGAGGAAAGAATGGAAAATATTTTGAAACTTCAGCTGTGTTGTGGTGCAAGTACAATCTCTGATTAAGGATGTTAAGGAGGCATCCTTTCAAAGCAAGACAACATCAGTGCTGTACCGTTTGATTAAAAAGTGATTAAGATGCACCTAATTTTTTCCATGTATCAGGTTTCTGTTAATACTACTGAAGCTACGGAGTCATGTGGACTTCAAGACACTGAGATTCAAAATACCTAGCCTTGCTTAATACCTCTTTTGACAAACTAGGTAGCTTGCAAAGCAGGTAGTTGTTTGGCTCAACTTTATCATTTTCACATCTTGTTCTAAAATCTTCTGCCTGTTTTTCACACACATATTCATGAGCTTGGAACAGGCAGTAGAACAGGCAAAGAAATGGGAGTCTTAGACGTAAGCCCAGGGAACTGACCGAGCGGCTTCTGATGCAATAGTCAGGTCTCTCTGCTTGTGGAAATCCATGACAGCTTTTGTTACTGCTTTGGTAGATAATGGTACCTAAAGCACAGTCACTTAGAGTAATTCCCTGTTTGTAGACTAGCTCAGAATTAGCAAAACACTCTCAAATCTCAACCCTCTCGGGAAGTGTATTTAACCATTCACTTCTTTATATGCATTCTGGAAGAGCATTGCGTTAGGTTACTCCTTAAGATAGTGGCAGAGCCAGGAAAAGAGTCTTATCCTGACATTTCTGGGCTTCTAGTCTGACTAACTGTAGCCACGCTGGTGGGATAATGTCAGGCATAGGGGTTGAGTGCAGATGTTTGTGTCCAGTATCTCTTCTGATACATTAAGAGCTGACTGTTCTTCAGAGCACATTCTGGAATGTAGGACAAACTTCTACATGGAGCTTCTCCATGGAGAGCAATTTGTTGGAGTTTGTACTTCTATCTACAAATAGATACTCCAGCTTTTTGTTTTACTCAGTTTTATTCAGTTGTAGTGTTTACATTACACCAGCTTGAGGGGGAAAGGAAGGGAATTTTTCTGTATATTAACTGTCTGGAAGATTTTCTACAGCTGCTTTGACGGATATGTCTGTTACTTATATTGTAATTTGGATTCTATAGACATATGGCAGAGAACACAATTCTCCAGAAAGCAAAAGAGTTTGACTGATGGAAAGCAGAAGGGAGCTATCCTAGAGAAGTCTTGCCAGAGGAGGAGCATGAACCTGAAATTTACTGATGAAACCAGACTTCTGCCTTGGGCTGAAGTACCACACTCAGCCAGTTCTGCCATTGACTTCAGTGTGCCTCTGCACAGATGCGAGAAACTGCTTTTTGGACCTGACTAAGTCTGGAGCTTAAGTATTGTTCTGGCATCTGTACTGATTTGGAAATACACTGGTTGGCCTGAACTCCTTAAGCAGTGGGACAATTATGGGGTTTTTAAAAAATCAGAAATGTAGAGAGCCTGTGAATTGAGGCTATTCTGGCTTTTACATAGTGAGTTTGTAAAATCAATCAGAAATTGAAGAGAGCATAAGAGATTTCATTTTAGACTATTCAGTCCCTTATTAATTGTATTGTGGATGGCAACAGAGGAAATGTGTATAGCAGACAAGTCTTTTTTTTCTATTTAATCTACTGTCTGTTGTTCTGACTTTCCACTTCCACGCAGCTCAGCACTTGCAGCAGCGCAGGTCTAAGCCTGAACTGCCAAGAAGGTTTTGACTCATCTGTTTCTCTGTTTATTTCAGAAGCTGACAGACTAACTGACTGGCAATCATGTCGGTCAAACTCACATTCGTCTCTCCTGGTGATGTGGGTGGTATCAGCAGGAGTTGCTCCTTCACTGGATTCAGCACTGTGCAAAGCAGAAAATTAGCGTAAGTAACACAAGAAGAAAAACACTTGATTGTTTGGGCAACAGACATTAGGCACTGTGAATGTATTTTTTTAACCTAAGGCATCTATGTGTAGAAGTTCTTAATTTTTATCTTAAAACTATTGAACTATGGTTCACTGATAAATAGCTATGCTTCACACTGTACTGTCTTACTCCTCTCCACACTGTAGTTCAGAGGTGGCTGGATTTCAGAGGTGGTGTATCAGACTGTTCATAGTGTCCATTTCTTCTAGAAAAATGAAAGGCTGCAACCCTTCCTGCTAGCAGCCTGGTAGTAGCTGGTGTTTTCTGACTAAAACCTCCTGAATAGTTATGGTAATTTAAAATTTCATAGACCTTTAAAAAGATGGGGATGGTAATGGTGAATCCTGGCAAGATGTGTAACTGAACCCAACTCAAGTTCTGCTGGAGTTGGTTAAGCAGAGCAGCATTACACGAGGGGAAGGGCTGCTTTCTGGCAATGCCACAAACGGGGAGGGAGGAATACAAACAGGCCAAGAAGGCCACTGCAAATTCACTGCTCTCAGTAACAGGTCTATTGTATAGCCAAGGTTGCAGTCCAGTCTTTCAGTCTTCAGTCGAGCTCTGTAATTGCTAAACCATCCTGCACAGTTTTTTCCTTTTTGCTTATCATAAATTGTTGTGCAGCATTGCTCTGTGTAGAGGTAACAGGGCAGCTATTCCACTAGAAGTGCTCTTGTTCTTTTTCTTGGGTTTAGTGATCTGTGTATAGCCTGTTGAGTGCTTTTGGAAGATGTGATATATAAATGGAAAGTTAATATTATCTCTGACTTCCAAAGCACGCTAGAATAATAACAAAGTAAAACATTTAGCAGTATCATATAGAACTATTGGAAAATATGCCTCTAAAAGTATTGTACTCAAAAAAAATCCTATTGTTTGTCAGTAAAATACCTGACATGTCATAAAATATCTCTTCAAAGAGCCAAATTGCCTTTTAGTAAAACATAGCGTGGTAAAGTATGAGCAAAAATGAAATTCCAGCATGTTTGTGATGTAAATCAAGAAGTGTTTACAATTGAATAAATTAATTTGTTATAGGAGTTGAAAAATAATATTACATCTAGCAAAGACTGGAAATCTAAAATCATACCAATTGCTAAGATCTTGAGAAAAACACTGTCAATAAATTATATAAACAGACATGAGCTCAAGTACATAGTAGGAGTTCTAGCAGGGGAAGAATCTACCAGCAAAAGTGTTGAACAGCTGTTTTGCCAACAAAGGCACAGTCCTGCAGGGTAAGAATGCTCCAAATGGAAGAGTCCAGATATCCCTTAAGATTATATCCCTTAAGATTATGCTGCTACTTTTAGCTGCAGAGGTTTTCTAACCAAACACCTCTCTTTATGCATTTTTTATGATGTTGCTTTTCATTATATAAGTGTTTAGACAGGCACTTTTGCTCAGGAATCACTGCAATAAGGAAAATCTGTGTACTAGATACTCAGACACAGCCTCATGAACACCCGAGAGCCTTCCCCAGCATAGTGAAGACATTTTTTAATCACCCTCTCCTAATTTATCTCTCCCTCAGGCACTGTTGCAAAACACAGCAAGAGATTGCAGGGGCCCTTGCAAGGTCTATCCAAAGGATGACACACAAATCAGGTCCACATGGAGATTCTTAAGCAGATGCTAAATATACTTTTGCATTTCTTTAGCAACTTCCTTCCAAGACTCTCAGTCAGACACACTATTTAATTTTTGCTCACAATGGTCTCCACAGGAAGTAAATATTATTACTGTTATCTATAAAGTGGGACATCTGATACTTAAATTATTAAGTTCACAAGGGAAAGAAGCAACATAGCATCTAGCTTTTAGCTACTGTCCCTAAAGGCTCATGTCAGCCTTTCAATGAAATGTATGGAAATGGGATTCTTAACATCAGTGACCAAGTACATATGGGCTACATCAGTAAGCAGGAACTGAGGAAAACAGTGAGTTTTAAATCCCAGTCTATCTGTATGCAGTGCTTAGATGCTCTACTTTAAAACTGAAGGGAAATTATTTCCTGAATTTAGGATTTGCAGTCCAAAACTCTGAGGGTAAATATCAAAGTCCCTTCCTTTCCAAAAATAAACAAAACCCAGGAGTAATTTGGGATTTTTAATTTCAAAAGATAGAATTATCTTATATCTTCCATGTGGTGTCTTGCTAATTAGAGTACTCATCTTAAGCAGGAAACTGGATGCTGTTTCCTTCTTTGCATGAAAGAATTTTAAGTGATTATCCTTTTTGGAGACTCCTTCAACTGCAGTTATTATCTAGACTGTCCCTTCCAGTGTTATTCCTGTTAAAACTCCTCCCACTTTGCATGGAATACTCAAAGATTCATTATCTTAAGAAAGAAAACAATATTAATACAAGTTTCTAATTTAACAGTTAAGTTCCTCATTATAGGTAACCTGAGCCCCAAATGGTTTGGTTAATTAATGCTTTACATTAAGCCATCATAAAAAGCTAAGATAGTAATTAGGGTGAAGAAATTAAATATCCAGTAATGTTTGGCAGCACCTAGTTTTATCAGATTTTTTGCAGATTATATGTAAAAAAAATGAGTTAAGTGGAAATTTAGTTCCAGGATAATTAAAGTAGTTACTTGAAGGTTTCTGAAGTAGGATTGGGAACAGCTCTCAGGTGTGCTGGGCCTAGGATTTAATCATCAAGTTCAATAATCTCCTTAGGCCTTCAGTCACATGGCTAGAACTTAACACAGCCCCTGGCTAAATATTGAGCCTGTTGAAGTTCATCATTTCTCCAGGTGAGCTGAATTTAGGATGGAGATTGTAGAGAAGGATAGAAAGCTTCTCTGAGAACAAGCAGTTGGCTTGGCCTGGTGGAATGGGAAACTTCTTTAGGTAATGTTGTTTTAGAGGCTTGACTTACAGGGAGTATTAACAAAACTGTATGAAAATAACTAAGACTTAGAGGAGCATATAGATAGAGGTGAGACAGGCAGAAATCTCACAGTGTGAAAGAACCATTTGCAGAGAGCTCATTCTCTGGTTTAAATGTTGTAGATGTATAAAACTAATGGCTCAGGGTGTTCCAACTCTTTAGGTTAGCACAAAGTATCCTGTATGGGGGACTTCTGTTAGAAACAACATTTAATTTTGTTTTTGCAGTTGCTTTTAAAAGTAAATAAGTGAGATGTCAGACACTGAAGAAACACCTTGATTATATCTTATGTGCAGTCTGGGCTTGGTAGGTTGCTTGTCTAAAATATGATAGGGCTCTAAGCTGTCATTTAAATGGATGCTGACTGCAGGCAAATAAATAGCTATTTCTAAAGGCTTTTCCTATTATTTTTATCAGTTAGACCTTGAGCAGATCAAAAGTTTGTTGCCTTGTTTTCCTGAATTCAAGTGTGAGTTAGAATGGGAATGTCCTTCTCCTGCAGCATGGCTTATTTGACTAGTTCTGTAGCTGACCCAATTCTGTGAGGTGCACACAGAACCAGGGCCTTAGCTGCCTGCATGTCTGTTAAGACAGTTGCTAGCAGCATGAATGTTAACTTGTTATTAACCTGCTGTAAAAATGAGCATTTCTTTTTCTTGCTCAGTGCCCTCTCACTTTCCCAACGAAATGAGGACCTGCACAATTTTTATTTATTTAAAAAGGATAAAAGAGATCTACTAGACTTCCCAGAGCCTGGACCAAGCTTGGAGAAGGAGATTTTTCTTATTGAAATTATTATTGTCGAAGTCACAAAAACCTTTCAGCTTTTCTGCTCTAGAAGTTTTGGGCTGGGCCTTAACTTTCTGGTGTTATCTGTGAAAGTATTCTCAGTGCGTCCAAGAGCTTTGTTCATTTGAGTAAAGGTATATGAGATTGGGCACGTAACTTGTAGCCTGGAAGATCTGTGGGTTAGGCACAAATCTTCTTCTAGGTGATGGGTTTTGCATCTTTCCCATATTTCTTTTCTCTTTCTACAGAAAGTCTCTCAGCAGAAGTTCAGTGAGATCAAGAATGTCACTGAGATCTCCCAAGGCTTATAATTCTTTGCAGAAGGGGGCAGTCATCTGGGATCCAAAGCCACTGCAGGTGAAGAAAATTTTTGAAGCTTTGAAGAAAGGACTTAAGTAAGGACTTTTACAATATTGTAATTACATAGTCACGCTGCTTAAGTCTTATCTGTTGCTGTTTGCTGTCTCCATCTGGCATCTCTAAACATATGTAGTTACTTTCCCAGACACTGGCTTGGGACCTTGTAAAACAAGTTTCATTCACTCTGAGACAGTCTGCTTGCAAACAAAGTGCTCTGATGTTTTTGTTTGTTCTTAGTTTGTTACACTTGCCCAAGAAGTCAGTGACAGGCAGAACTCTGTGGGGAGATTCACCATCTCTTGGGGAGCAACTAAGCTTTCTTGAGGAAGGGAGGCTTTTGGAGCATGCAGGGTGGCAGGCAGGAAGTCTGCAGATCAGGGAGAGAATTAGATAGGGATGGGACAGCCAAATCTGGGGGGTGATGGCAGAAAGTTTCTGGAGAGGGAGCTATGTCGAGTTTGCTTTGAAAAAGCTGACTTAAAACCAAGTCTGAAAGCAAGGGTGTGCCCTGCAAGGACACAGTGGGGAGGCTGGTTCATAAACCATTTCTATGCTCTCAATGCTCATTAGGGAAAGTTAGAGAGAGAGATATTCTAGTGGGGTTTTCTTTTTGTTTTGTTTTATTTTAATAGAATTAAACTCTGGAGTTCAAAAGTCTGTTTTCATCTCTGGGTGGCTTGTAAGATGAAGGTCTAAGCAGATCCACCTGAAAACTTCAGCTGACTTGAGGTGATGAAACAGAGCTGTAGTATAACTCCATCTTATGGCAATGTAAATAACATTCTCTTGCTTTAAATGCAGTGCCATTTCAGAGTCTTTTTTATGGCTCACCACACAGTCAATGTTGCATCAGTACAGACTGAGGGAAAAGACAAAAGACCAATTTTGCCCATTGTCTCCATCTGGCAGATGTGGGGTGCATGCAGCAAATGTAGAGATCAAAGGATGGGCTGGCAATCTGAATTTAGGGTATTCTGGCTTGGAGGAAGCTGTCAGTTACATCACAGAAACATTGATATTATTCAGTGCTGAAATGGCAAATAAAACATGGATGAGCTTCCTCTCTTGGTATTACAGACCAGAAAGGAAGTGGTGGTAAGTAGTGTTTGCTTCCATCAGTGATTGAAACAGATCAACCTTCAGCTGAGTCCTCAAATTTTATGAAATGAAAATACATCTGAAATTGTTACAGTTGATGTTGATTGGTCTAGTCTAATATCATAGGAACTGCATTTACAACCTGAAGCTAACATTGGAAGATAAAATACCTTTCCTTGGATTTGTGAACCCTGTAGCTCTTTCTGCTGGCATCCTACTAACAAACAGTTCCTTCACGTTGCTGTCCTCAGAATTTTGCTACTGTATTAATTCTGATCATTTTCTTAAGAAAAGAACATAAAAGGTACTGTAATAATACACTGTAACCTCAGATATGTCACTTCTTATTCCAATAAAAGACTATAAAGTCTGAGCCCTAAAACTATCAGTCAATGTCTTATTAGTGGATTAAGATTTAAAACAAATAATGAAACCAAATGTTTTTGCAGAGGTTAGAATTTATCAGAGCTTAGGGAGGAGAAACCATAAAGCGCATCAGAATCTCATCGAGTTCTGCAGTGAATGCCATATGATCAGACTCCTGCCAAAACTGAGTAGCTAACTAATTAACTGAAGTAACCTACAGAAAACAACTGTATCAGATAGCAATGCAAAGTCCAAATTTTAAGTAGTTGCAGACTAAGTCCACTTGGTGCTGGAGTGACTTGAATTTTTAGTTCAGAACATGGTTTACGTGCCTGTTTCTGTATAGCTGTAGCGAATAACTCTTTATTCCGTTAACCATCTGGGCGCCGTTCCATCAGGCTGGCAATTGTAACGTGGTTCAGTCTAAAAGTGACCAAGCTCTTCTAAAAGGAAAGTGAACCCTTTTCTGCCACTGGCCCTGGCTACTTCTGCACTGAGCTGTTAATAGGCAAGTGTGAAGAGCAGACAGCCGAATGCTGGAGCCCCTGGGTGTCTTGGGGAAACTGGTTTTGTAACAGTAAGAAAACGAAGTGCATCAAAGCAAATGTGAAGAAGTGCAGCTGTCTAAAATGAAGTTAATCTGACTGCTCAGAGGGCTGTGTCTTATAATGTTGTATTTGCCAGGTGACTCTTATTCCATTTTAAGCATAAGAAGAAAAGGTTTACTTAAGTCTGCACTGTATTAAAAGCAAGGTTGGAAGAAGATGGTCTTGGCAGAAATAGTTTAAGGTCCTGTGGCAACTCCTAAGGGACAACCCTTGCATGCAAGCAGCTCTGTAGAAGCCAACTGGCACCAAGTGCTTCACACCTTGCAAAATAGTTCCCATTCTGGAAAAAGTAATGCTACATTAAGAAATTGTCTGGCATACTAAAAGGTGGTATTCAGCTCTGATTACTAAAACACTGAATGACTTGTGCCCTACCTTACATGTGGAGTACTTCTATGAGCTTGGTTTTATAGTGTAAGTATTTCATTTACAATTTTTTGACTTTGTAAGATGGAGTTGGTTGATGAACTCTTGCTCCTCAGTAATTGTAAGAGACTTGCTCAACAAATGAGCTGATCTTCTACCTTTCAGAAAAGCTCCAGAAGGCCAAACAGGAATAGAGAAATCTGAAAAGGAGATCTCTGACTATATGTGTATTAGAACTTGCTATTCTCCTCCTACATGCCTCATTTCCTCTTGCCTTTAGTAGTACTTCCAGCTCTACTGCATTGTTTTGTTTTGCCTCACATTCCCAAAATAAAACCTATCTTTCACTTGAATGATCTGTTTTAGATGAAGGGAAGCAGTGACTGTCTGAGTGCAGTGTGTGCATCATATCCCGTATGCAGCAGTGGTGGCCTTCTTGAATTGCACTGTAGCATTTCACATCTTGGAGGAGTAAAAAGGATTCAGGATGTACAGCATCTTTAACGTTAGGTAACAGTAACCAGCATCTGCTGGCACTCATTGTGTACAGATGCTCCTCTAGGAGTGACTCTGCATTTAGGACAGATACTTGTCTGTGGAAACCACCCTTTCTCATCTGTTGACCCATGTCCCTTCACATCTCTAGAGAGCAGAACAAGAGAAGTCATCTAGAGAAGAAAGTTGCTGTGTAACATTCTGATAAATTATTTGGGGAGGTGTTATAATGAATGTGTGAGAAGAATGTAACTCTGGGTTTTCTTTCTCTCCAGTGAATACTTGGAAGCGCATCAGGCTGAATTGGATTATCTCTCTGGTCGACACAAAGATACAAAAAGGAACTCCAGATTGGTAAGGTACTTTTAATGTTAAATACTCAAATGACTTTAAAAATAAAGTCATAGAAGTGGGTGCTCTCTCAGGTCTGGGATTCCTAGGGGTTTTCCAGTTAAAGCACTGAGTTAAGATCAAGCAAGGCATCACAATTAGAAATTTACCAAGCAAGTTAGCTCTTGTTGTGACAATTAAACTTGGAATTTCTAATTTTCAATATCCAACAGTGTTCCTCAGATCATGTTCCTTTACTGGGGTGATATCTCCTTGAGTCTGTATTTCTGAGCAGTGTTCATACCTGACTCTGTATGGATAGAAATGGCTATAAAGAGCAGGCTCTGTTTTCCATAGCTGGTGAGTGTGTCTTAGCAACATAGATTCTGTTGTGTTTACAACTCCCTAGAAGTATCTTCAGCAACAGTGCTAATTAAAAGACAACTCACAGATCCAACTTTGCCTTTAACTTGTGAAATAATAGCTAAATCAATAACAAAAAAAAAAAAAATTAATCAGAAACTCCTATGTACCCTGACCAATGTCTAAGTCCTTGTTATGGCTGGTGGAGATACTTACTGTCTCATTTCAAGCATCTGCAAAAACAAAGCAACAAAGCAGAGAAAATTAAACTACTTCTAAAAATGTTGGTCTGTCTCTGTGTAGTAAACAATGCATCTTAATGTAGTGTAGCTTAAGATATGCACAGTGAGTCTTGCAGTAAATGTGAAAGTATCATTAATATGTACAAATATGCATATTCTCCTGTTCAACCTGTGCTATTTCTCTTTTAGGCTTTCTACTATGACCTGGATAAGGTAAGACTTGTGAAGATGAGATTAAATAATGCAAATAGAGAAAAATTTATGATGTGTCTACTGTGTCACTTAAAGGCATGTTTAGGAAATAATTTCTCAAGTTTCCTCTTCTCTTTCCCCTCTTCAAAAGCAAATCCGCTCTGTGGAGAGATACATCAGAAAACTGGAGTTTCACATAAGCAAGGTAAGGAGTTTTCCCTTGTATGTGTAAGGCTTGCATTGCTACGTGAGCAAACTATCTAAAGAGAAAACATTTTTATTATAAGTCATATGAAGGGGGAAAAATGATGGGTTCTTTCTGAAACCTGTAACTACTCTTTTTTACAGGTGGGGATTATTTATTTATTTATTTTCTTGAATGGTTCTATTCAGGCTGAATGATGGGCACAACCCAAGCTGAGTTTGCCTGTGAAACCACTTTGCTTACTCTGACAGTTTATTCAGAAGATGCTGCTGTGGGAGGACTTACATGTTGTCCCACTCCTCCCACAAGAGGCCAGATGGGCAGTTCTGCAGAGTGTGTGTCTGCTGTCTGCCATCTGCTTCCAAAGGAATCAAATCTCTCCTCTGACATAGCTAAAGATAGAGATGTTTTAATCTGTAGTATTGAGGGACTCGGTTTCCTCCTGCCCATGTAATCCTCCCCTGAACAAAGTGTTATTCTGTTCCTTGTCTTCTCATTTGACAATAGCAGAGTGAATTGTCCCTGCTTACGGCAGGGTGTTGGACTAGATGACCTTTAAAGGTTCCTTCCAACCTAAACCATTCTAAGATTCTATGAATTGTTTCTCAGTATCCCATGCTTTTTTTCTTTGCAGGAATGTCCACAAATTGTTGTGCTCTAATCAGTCTGTAAAATGCAAGGAGTTGCAGCAGTCTGGAATGCTGTGATAATGGGAGTTGGTTGGGTTTTTTTTGCCAGGAAAGACTGCTGATGTTCTTTTCCAAAATTTATTAAAGCTATGCTGGGGTAATTCTTGTTCATTCTTTCCCCACCCTCCAAATCATAAAGGTAGAAGAACTCTATGAAGCTTACTGTATCCAGTGCAGACTGCGAGATGGGGCCACTAATATGAAACATGCCTTTTCCTTGTCTCCTTCCACCAAAGCCTCCAGAGAGAGCCTAGTGGAGCTTTACAAGAACTTCCAAGAGTGCACAGAGGTAGGAAATAGTGCACACATGTAACGAAGACCTGACTGTTCCTTAACAGAACACGTACCAGGACTTGCTGCTGGCTTTTTTTTTTAATGTGCAAGATAAAAACTTAACATGCAAATGAAATACAAGTACATAATATGAACTGAAGCTTGTAAGATAAATATCTTATGGACAAAACTCTTGAATTCTATGCCCTTCTTTTGCCTCTACTCAGTGTGGCTTCATGCATTCATGAAGACAAGTGAGAAATCCTTTTAATTTCTGCTTTAATACTTGGGTCTGTTATGACTTCCACTTGAAGTAATGGCATGAGAATTGAATAATGAATAGGCTGTGCTATTTTTACAGAACAAGCAGTGGAAGGTAACTGACAAGAAATTCCACTGCTCTGTGGAGTGGCAAAAAAAAAAAAGAGAGCTTAAGTCCTTTAAAGATGAAATAAGAAAATGGCATTTATGGGAAAAGAACTACTCTGCACTGCTTTTCAGTCACAGTGACTGTTCAGTCTTTCTTCTAGGACATGTGCTTTATAGAAGGGGCGTTGGAGGTCCATTTGGGAGAGTTTCACTTGAAGATGAAAGGTATGTTCCCTTCTTGTTTACTTCAGGACTCATCACTTGATTTTTGGGTTTCCTATGTAGCAATCTGATCCACTGAGAGTCCAATTATTCAATGTCAATTGCTTCCACTGGCTTTCTGGATCAGACCCAGCACAGAAATTTGGCAGAATTCTGTTTGCTTCAACACTGTAAAACACATCTGCAGTGGTATTTTATATTTGAGTAGAAAAGCTGACAAGCTTTCTTTCCTCAGCTTGCTTAATGTTTGTCCTTCTAAGAGTGTTTTGGGCTAGTGCATAGATTCTGCATGGAGTTGATCACAAGGGGGTGTTAGCCAGATGGTCTCTTATTGCAAGCTGAGGCTTTGGGGGTCATTGTAAACTCCTAATACTTCTAGAGTTTTCCCTTCTCTTTTCAGGGTTGGTGGGCTTTGCACGTCTCTGCCCAGGGGACCAGTATGAGGTATGCAGCAATTAATTTTGTCCTTTATTTTACTGCTGTGAGTCTGTGGCAGAGGAATAGGAGAGCAAGAGTGCAATGTGAAGGGGAGCAGGAAACAGACTATGATAAAACTGGGCACTGTTCTGATGAGAACAGTGCTTTGGCACATTCACTACTTACTCTGCCCTCTGAAGAGGCAAAGATGTGATTCAGGTGTTATGGGAGTGTTTAAAACACGGCAGTGATTATCTATCAAAACCAACCTGTCAGATCTTTTGTCTTTTTGTCTTTTGATTCAGTTGCCCTGGAATCAAGTAACAGTTGCTGCCTTGGAAAATTGCCCTTGGCATGATTTGAATGCATCTTAGTATCTTACTGGGTTGTTCTCCTACTTTTAATAGTTCCAAGTGAATTCCAGTGTGCCTTGTGTTTCAGTAGTGCTTCACTTGCTATGCAGTCCTTCTAGAATGGGTGTGATGTGTCATTTGGCACTGAGTTAAGGTGTTAAAACCTGCAACCTGAATTCCTGCCTCCAATCTTTTAGCTTTATCCAAGTTCCAAAATGTACTGTGATCAAAGGAATGGCTTTGCCTCTGTGGTACTGGAACAGTGTCAGGCCTATGGACTGACAGGAAGGCTCTGGGATATGTTGACACAACATCCGTTTTTCTTTGTGGTTTCCAGGTGCTTGTGCGACTGGGACGCCAAAAATGGAGGTTGAAAGGCAAGATTGAGACAGATGACAGCCAGACCTGGGATGAGGAAGAAAAGATTTTTATACCCAATCTCCATGAGAAGTTTGAAATCAAGGTGTGTTGTATAACATTTGTATTAGAATCAGTGAATTAACAGGTCTTCAATATCTGGGATTTTCTAGGGTGAAGTCTAGATGTGGAGACAAAAAGATGTGTATGTATATATTATTTATATCACCCATGTGCAATATTAAGTATGTGGAGTTCTAGTCTCTATTGAAAAAGATAAGTATATGGAAAATAGAAAACAGAACACTGCACATGTGTATGTTTTGAATGTATGGTTAAAATGCCCCTTTATCTGGGTGCACTGCAGATGCTTTTGTCATGTTTTACTCCAGAGATGCTCTGTATCCATGAAGAACCAATGGCATTTATATGCTGGTGCAAACTGTGTACGTTTATTTAGAGTTGTGACACTTTTTTTCTAAATGCCTCAGAACAGGCCATATCTTTACCAGTAAGGGGCCAGTGCTGGTGACCTCTGATGTGTAGATGACACATTGTGGGCACCCCTTGGGGGAAGCTTGTAGTTTTCATAGACCCTTGTGTGGCTGCCATTGGCATTGGTTCTGGCACTTGCCTAGCAGGTGGAGTTAATCCTTAAACAACATTTCCACTGTAGTCTGGCCTCTTTCATGGGCTGGACTCTGCAGCATGACTCCTGTCAACCTAAAAGGAGCTGAGATTGAAGGCTGTGCTGGATCCTATTCTACTAGGAAACTGTGCCAGTGCAGGGCTTCAAGTTCTGGCAGCTTTATTAAAGCAGCTATTGCAATGGTCCCCTCCTATCTGGCAGCAAGAACTGGATTACATAGGAGAGACTTTTGGGCATCTTGCCAGCACAGCCTTTGGAAATGTGCTTATAATGTGTTTTTTTGCTGCCACTGCACAATGAAGATCAGGTGAGAGGCTAATTCAGATCCCTGTTCTCCTATAATAGTTGTAAAACCTCATATTACTTTGTATGACAATGATAGTTTTATTCTTTTTGTCAGTTTATGAAAGTCTACTGACTAATGTTCTCCACATCCTCCTGCTCTTTCCACTGGGTACTTAATCTTCACCCAGTACAAATGCATAACAGGTTTTTAAAAAAATAATT
The DNA here is from genome assembly GCA_907165065.1 of Caprimulgus europaeus. The sequence goes on from OU015541.1 coordinate 8,461,158, forward strand.
AAAAAAAAAAAAAAAGAGAAGTGCCAAAGTGTTCCAAGAGGAGCCTAGCAACAAAACTTTTCCTAGCTCTTAAAGGAAATGTAGGCATGCAACTAATTCCTGAAGTGGACTTTAGGCATGTTTGCTAAAATTCTGTGCTGAGTCTAATGCTTAATGTGCTTCTAGAATAATTTGATACTCAATTGGAAGTATGTTTTTATAGAAAATGTTTGGTTAGATTTTTTTTTAAGTAGCTGAAGAAGCAAAGTGCCAGGCTGGAAAAAATGCAGGCCTGTAACTGCATTGATAACAAACCTGGAGCTACCTGCAGAGCTGGAGGGAAGAACTGACACAAGTTCCAAGTTTGGTCCACAGCTGAGCTCAGGACAGTCAGAAAGGTCACAGTGGATGCAGAGCAGTTGTGCTTCCAGATTCTTTAGGCAACTGAGAACTAAAATAGTTGAGTGTAGGTAGGCTAATATACTTCTCTGTAATAGATATTTTAATGGCAGTGTTGTTCTAATATGTAGACTCTCTACTATAAATGACAACTACTTGCACATATACCAGAGCTAGAATTTCCACAGTTCAGAAGAATTTTTCTTAAAATCAGTCTTACCAAATTCTGTTGTCAAAAGTGCTGTGCAGCTCTCTCTCTCCCCAACTCATAGCACTCCTTTCCTCTTTGCTAGCCATCTATGACATTGGCTCACAACAGTTTAGGAGCCCAGAACTGAGTATCAAAGACTTTAAATTTGTTGTGGTCCTCAGAACAGATACAGGCCTGGGGTGTTGTTCTTTCCACACACATGATTTAGGATAATCTGGTAAGATGAAAATGAATGTTTGTCCCTGCAGGTGACAGAGCTGCGAGGACTGGCCACTATTCTAGTTGGTGTTGTGACATGTGACAGCATAAACTTCTTTACAACGAAGCCTCAGGCAATCATTGTGGATATAACTGAACTGGGCACCATCAAGCTACAGCTGGAGGTCCTCTGGAAGTAAGTACAGCTTCAAATGAAAAAAAAAACAAAACAAAACAACAAAACCTGGAGCTAAATATTTGAAATAAATGGAAGGCTCCTAAGTATGTCACTTAGTAGCATTCAACATCTTTCTATTTGCAGAGCAGGTGCAGGATAGATAGCAGCCACGTGCTTCCTCACAGCCACCCCAGCTACCATGCCTGATCTGACTCTGTGGGACCAGGCCTCAGGAAGGGAGGGAAAAGGACAGAAGCTATTTCTGTGACCCTTCAGTTCTTTGTGCTGATGTTACCAGGGCCATGGCTAGCTACACAGACTGACTAGTGGGCTTTTTACATAGCTTATTACACTTCAGAATGAGCATCCAAGTCTGTCTCTGAGCAATGTATGTACATCTGTAAAATGTGAACAATAATCTTAAAGATGATGAAATAGAAGATAGCAGCTTCTAGGCACAGTGAAAAAATATATAGTTGAAATTTTAGGATGATCACTGTTACCAGGCCACATTTTGTTGAAAATGAAGCTTTCCCAAAGATTTAGCACCTTCATGTTTGCACTATGATTACAGATCTTGATAGAAGGGCTGCATGTGCACTACAGGGAAGCTTGGTTACAGATGCACTTTTAAAATAGCTGAGTATTTTCATGGTGCCTGTGATTTGTTAAATTGTTTTATAATTTAAGTTTGTAAATTTATTTTTGTAGTGGATTACTGATGTTATTAAAAGCAAACTCTCACTTTTGTGGATGCTGCACTGAAACTTTTTCCTTGCTCTAGACACACCACCATAGATATTTGTGGTAGTACTACTATTTCTGCTTTATGGATCTGTCAGTCCATGCTGAGTCTTGTCTGCAACAAATAAATTTTTTAACATATTTCTATTTACTGCTGTCCAGTGGTTAAATCCAGCCATCTTAGTGAAATGCCCAATTAAACAACAGGCATTCTTCACTTGTAGTTCTTTATATGGCTTACAGCAGTCCTCAGTTCTTCCCAACCCAACATGACAAAGAGGCACAAGAGCATTGCACCATAAGGACCTTCTTGAAAGGTCACTTTGTGCTGACTTGTGGATCTAGGTTCTCTCCAGGAAAAGCAGAAACTGAACAATGTTTAGATTAGGAAGAGCAGGGAGCTATGCCTTGCAGGCTAGACTCACCTGTGACCCAGCCTTACACAGCTCTTCTTCTCTGGCCATGCTGGTTTATTGTTTTCTTAAAAATTATGTAAAAATAAAAAAACCCTTGTATGTGTTGAATGTATGGTCTGCCAAATTTGCCCAAGAGCCAAAAAGATCATTCAGTAAGAGGAAAGTTTCCCTGCCCTTAGGGAGAAGTAACCAAATATATTTTACAATCAGACTTGACATTTCAGGTCTTAGTACCCTGTTTCTACTTTTAGTTACATTTGGAGGCCTCGTTTGACTTTAACCTTGTCACAGTCTTTTAACCACTAACAGGAGAAATGCCACAAAGGTTTTTCTGTTGCAATTCCTGTTCAAGTGTTGATAAACAGTTCTTGCAGAAAAGCTTTATTGATCAACATACTACTTTCTGAATGCCTTTTGTGTATGCTGTGGTTCTTGAAATTTACTGTTGACTTGGACATGTGATTGGGCTGAAACATGAGTCTTGGCAACAGCATCTGAAAATGATTTTGAAACACACACAATGCTCTAAGTCAATGAGAAATAAACTCACACAGCAGAGTTTTGCCCACACCTGTTGTTTATGACACTTTTTCCTCCTGAGATCTATCAATGAGCATCAGTATATGCTTTGTTTTGGTGAGGTGCTACAGCTGCTCTGAGACTTTTGAGGCCTCTGTTTCTTATTGAAGAAGCTGAGCCACTAATTAGTTGGATAACAAAGCCTCATTCCAGGAGCTTGCTGTGATCCTGCATTATATGCTCTAAGAAACTTCCTCTTACTCATACCAAGTTATGTATGTATTTCTACTTGAATCTGACAGCAGAGACATTCATGGTAGAGTCATTAAAACTGTGTGGAGTGGGGATGATGCTAGTTGTGTTATATATAATTTTTTTTAAAGTAAAAGTAGCTCTTAAAATGATAGTCCTCTTAAATGAAGGCAAATTAAAGTATTTTATTGTTTGACATTTGCATGTCTTAATATTGGAGAAGGAAGGAGAGAAGAGGGGCAGAGAGGGGTATATAGGTTCTTATACATATCCAGAAAAATCTGATGCCTTTTTGTCATTTCTCACCTTGAAACAAGCTCATGCCACCAAAACTTGCATTCACTTTAATCTGGATGTAAAATGATCAAGAGCTCTATATGCTCTTTTAGAGAAGGAAGGACTGCAGGCAGAACACTCAGCTTGCAGAGATGCTTTTCTTATAAGGGAAGTCCTTTCCCCATGACTTCAACCCTAACATCTTAAGAAGCTACGCTTGTGCAGTGAAGGAGAGATACTTTATGGAACTGGGTATAAAATCTGTTTTTTACAAATGGCACATTTATAGTGCAGTCTGGAAGAGATCCCTTCTCTCTTCTTGTTAACCCACACAAATGGCATTTAAGAGATTCACTTAATTTACTTTTGCTGGATCTATTTGCTTGACTTTCCTCAGTGTCACTAACTTGCATAAATAATTCTGCACATAAGTTGTTCTTCCAAAAAGACTGTGTGAGGAAAACTCTTCCTCTTCTAGGATATTGCATAGTTTCTCAGATAACAGCCCAAATCTCCAAAGCAAATGACATTTGTGACTAGATTTTCTAAAAAAAAAAAAAAAGACAAACAAAACAATCACAAAAAGCCCCCCCAAACCAACCCACCCACCCCAATTTAAATTATATTGACACTTGATGGTTGGAGTAGCTCACAGCTCAGTGCAGCTTTTGATTGGCAAGATGAGAACTTCTGTGGTGTTTGGGACAACCATCACCCAGCTTTTAGAGTTGGCAACAGCTGAGCTGGGAGCAGGGTTAGAGGTGATGCATTTTCTTTGGGAGTTAATCCTCACTTGGAATGTTTCAGTGTATGAGAAAACTCTGTCTGCATGTCTCTGCTGTGCTTAAGTTGTGTGAAATGCGTTGGTATCCTACCAAGTGGATTCTCCAGAGTGCTTCTGCACAGAACTGGCAGGCTCCTCCTCTTTGACAGCCTGTTTGCTGAAGTTGTTTACAGAAGAGAGAAGTTGTCTGGTGATAACTCAGGGTGTTTCTGTTTTCAAAGAGAGAGCACTCAAAATAACAGCTGCTTTTTTCTTTGATTTAAGAATAGCTAAACAAATCCACTTTATTTGCCCAAACTTCCCTGAGAGGCAAGCTTTCAATCTGCTTTGTGAGAAATCCAAATGTAGATCATTCTTCCACTTCGAAATGTATATTTTCTTTAAATAGGCCACTAGTCTTCTGGGCTCTACAAAAGGTCCTTCAGCTCCTTTATAGATTATGCCATCAGGAGCGTGAATGAGCTTGGGCCTGTTGCAGAACAGCTTTTTTTGGCCAGTTTGGCAGAAGACCTTGGGTTTTTTTGCCAACCTAAACAGCAGTCTGAATTCAGTCTCTCACATGAAGGACAAAGAGAAAGCCTGTATTCTCTTTTCAGAACTTCAGTTAGCACCCCGTACTGGGATCTAAGGGTACCATCTAGCCAGAACCACTCTTGTAGTTTCTGCCTGCTTTGAGCATGTGCTGGCCTGGCTCACAGGGGTTCATGAAGTATGAGAAAAAAACCTTAAGGGAGAATAAAAAAAAGAAAGTCTGGTTTTTTTTGATACATATTTACTGGCAGTCTTACTCTTACAGATGAAACTTAGGTGAATAGGTAGTTACTCATGCAGGTATCTTTAAGCAGTAGTCCATCAATGCATCTCTGCTTTTGATGGAAGTGGTATGTCATAGCTTAGTCTTGTGATAATCTGTACTAACCTTGAAACTGGTGCTTATTATGCTTAATGGGTAGGAGAAACCTGACAACAATCACACTGTTAAAATTGCATGGGCATCTCTACCTGTGTTCAATAGGGGAGAACAAGAAAGCTCATAATTAACAGTGAGTCCAATCCAGTTGACCAGAATAGTGTTTTTGTATCAATGCAAGTCTCTGTTCACAGGCTTAGCAGAGGGATTCAGACAGGTCTGTCCACCAAGAGCCCTTCTGGCCCAGTGGTATTTAATACATGGAGCAACTGGACAAAACAGGAGTGATGAGGCCACAGTCTTGGCAGTGGGAGAGACGAATGCAGATCCTTTGGGGCTGAAGACTGAATTGAGTTCAGCTCTGCCTGATTACTCATGTTCCTCTGAGAACATAAACCAGGAAGTGTCCTCCTCACACACCCAACAGAAAAATGCAGCAGGGTGAGGGAAATAGTAGAAATCTCAAGCATTTCATCCCTTGACGTGTTTGGTGGTTATGGCAAAATATCTTGCTGGGAATCCATGCTCAGTGATGGCAAGGCTGAGGCACCTCTGAATGGGTGGGTGCAAAGCTTCTGATGTTCAGTCTAGGAAACACAAACTCTGATGAACTGTAAACCCCTTCAAGGTCAGGCTGAGCATGTGTGTTTTGAACCTGAACACTGAAGTCCTTTAATGGTGCTAAGGCAACCTAAAGGAGAGTTGTGTGCTGCGTTTACACTGGCCGTAACGATGATGGTGTTGTAGTGTTATACATTTAATGCCAATGGAACTAGTCACAACCAAAGGCCAACGTGTTTGTCAGTATGGAAATAGAATGGAGACAACAAAGATGATCAGAGAAGTGGGGCCACCTCCATTTTTCATAGAATTTTTCAGTGTTGACAAGGGGTTGATGGATAATACTGTACAGGCATGTAGATGTTTGCTGTGGGGAATGTGGAAAGGAAATGATCAGCTGCTGTTTCTCTCAGTACAGCCACAAAGACCTCCCCCCCAAGTCAAAGTGTAAAGTTAAATAATGACATTTCTGCATGCTTTTGACCTACACAGAGGTTTTGTGTTAATGATTTCAGGAAGTGACTAGACAAACTAAGGAAAAGTGTGTGACAATTAAAGGCAATAGTCTGCTTGCAAAGTCTGGTGCATGACAGATCTAAGCTATGGTTTGCCTCAAAGTTGAGTATGTGTCTGGGGAAAGCCTACTATATTTGACTGATTTCCTATGCTTTTCCTCTGAATATTCCCTACTGGCTCCTGTCAATGTCACAGTGCTGGGAGAGGTGGATTCATAAATCTGTCCCAGTATGATGTTTTCTTTGCTGTACAAATGTGGAACAAGATGATGGATCATGCCCAAAGAGCTTACAATCAAGGGATAATAGATTCAAGAGCAGACTTCATTCTTTCCCTCACCCTTTGCTTTGTTCTCTTGTTATCTTGCAGCAATAGGGAGCATGTGCTTGTTTGGAGGACAGCTGAATAGCTGTGTTTTGCTGGAGTTTTAGCAATTGTCACAGAGGCTAAACACATTTAGCTTGTTATTCCTGTCCCTTTCCTCCAAAGTGTCATTTTCCATTACTGCATTGCTATATTAAAAGCTAAAAATGAAAAATCTGAGGAATGGATCCCTGTGACTCTTCTCAAGAAATGCCATGGATGGGAGTAATTTGCTTCCATCAGTAAACATAGCAGGCTTTGGCTAAAAGGCTCTTACTGTCAGAAACCTGATTTATTTTCTACATAGTGAGACAATGCAGATGGTCTTTAATGTGACTCCATGGAACTGGCCTGTTTGATGAACCCCAGCTGGGTGACACTGGTTAATTTAGCTAATTAACCTGTGTTAGGCAAGCTCACACAGCATTACCTCTGTGCTGAGGAACACAGTGATGTGTTACACTGCAGGGGGCTGTTGAGAATTGTCCCTGTGTGACATGAGAAGCTAGAGAGAACTGGAGCTCTGCTTTTCAACTTCTGCTAGAGAGCAGAAGCTCATTTCCCTGTAATTCATTAAGTCCTAATTATTGTTTGGCTCTTTTCAGCCTTCTAGGGGGTTTTATATTGTACAGCTAAATGCAGCTGACTTTATCCTACTGTTTGGTCATTACATTCATATCTATGAGATTACATATTTGTTATAAACAATGTACTTTGTTTTTCCACTTAAGCACTGGCATTCTGCAAAAACTTTCTTTTGGTGCCACAAGGCATATCAGTAGGGAACAAAACCATGCAGAAAAAAACCAAACTTGCTTTACTTAACATTTTCCAACCAAAATGAATCTGTGAATCTGTTTTCCCTCTCCTGGGTAGCTGACTTGCATTTTGGGAGACAGTTCATTCAAGTTTCCTTAGGCTGCTTTGCAAAGGGGTTGGGAAATTGATGGCTGTGATGCAGTAGGTAATTGGGAAGTCTTTAGAGCAGGGCTTGTCAAACTCCTGTACAGCATAGCTAGTGTCTTCTGGGGCTATAACTGGGCTCACCCGTGACTGTATGAACCACTTAACTTGCCAGATACCACTGAATAAGCTTCCTCTGCCAGCCAAAGGAGTTGTTTATTAAATTTTAAAGATAATGAAGATTTTTGGTGGCTTTTCCAGGTGATGTGTGCTCTGCATGAGGGAAATTAATGGCAATTTTACGTTTCTTTTGTATCTGCTGTGGTGTCTATGTCACTAGCTGTCCAGTGGCTGCCAGCCAGCAGCCTGTCTGTACTTGCAGCACTGGTGGCTGTGCAGGATGCTGCAGGAGGATGGAGAGCACTTCAGACTTTTTGCCTGTTGGACTCTTCTTCCAAAGACTGCAGCATAGGTCTCTGTTTAAAGGGTGTTGAGAATTTTGTGTAAAACAAACAACCTTTTCACCTACCTCTTTATCAGCTTGTGCAAGCATAGATGCTGGTCACAGAGGTGGTCTCTCTTTCCTTATATTCCCTGTGTTGTTTACTACATGTTACAGTTCAAATCCTAAATTGCTGTTCCTGCTGCTAAACGTTTATGTTCTGGTCTTACTGACACTCAGACCTTTGTGTCTTCTGCTACAGCCCCTTTGACACAGAGAACCTGTTTTTGTCACCTGGAGCCACTGCCAAGTTTTCTGTGGGTAGCAGGAAGAGTTCGATATACAACTGGACCCCACCAAATACTCCCAGCTTCAGAGAGAAATACTACCTGGTGAGTATGCTGAGGAAACCAAGGTGCAAAGCACAGACCTAGGACTTGATTTTTGTATTGGATTAGGCAGTTGAACGCATTCAGAAATGTGGAAGGGCCATTGCTGTTTATTTTGGGGCTTCCTTATTTTTTTTTCTTTTAACCCCTATTATTTTGAGTTTCATTTTATATTTTGTCAAAGGGAAAAAAAAACCCCTGCCAAATGCTTGTCTTGGCAGGCAGAATTGTAGGGATCTGGGCATCTGCTCTAATGGTCTATGGTGAGAATCAAATGAGGTACTGATATATCTTGGTAGCCCTGGAGCAGAATGGTGCTTTAGAGGTGCTGTGTGAAACAAGCCTTCCTCTTCCTCAACCCCACTTTTTGCCAAGTGTAGCCCAGAGGAATAGAAAACCCTGTCCTCTTTCTCATTCATTCAAGAGGCTTTTGTTTTAATGGCTGTTTTATATGGTCCTGTTAATCCTACCATACATCTCACATACTGATAACATTGTATATACGTTCCCCTACCATCAAGTCTCAAGTCATGTTTGGCATTGCCTCACCAAGGCAGCAGAATATGCAGCCTCCTTCAAAAAGGTTTATTATCTGTCCAGGGTATTTTGGACTCTTAAAAAAATGAACATTTCCTCTAACCACTGCGTTCACATCCTGTCCTGAGCTGATGTGACATGAAAGCTGCTTGGCAAGGTTCTTTTTCCAGAAACAATTTTTTAGCTCTCTTAGTAACTTTCATCCAAAAGATCTAAAGCTCAGTAATACTGCTGCACTTAGCTCAGCCAGTAGACTTCCAGTGCTTTGTTTCAATAGTTTCTTTTGTTCAGTCCATGCTGGCCTGGCTCCCTGTGCAGAAGAGCCCTGTGGTTTTGATCAGCTTGGGCACGTGTGTTTCCAAGAACAGGAGACTGCAGTTCTCTGTCTCAGGCAGTGTGTCATGCTGGTCAGTTGTAGATGTGCTTACTTACAAATCTGTTTGCTGCAGTCTGTTTTGCAACAAAAGCAGAACCAAGGGGATGTAAGTGATGAAGCTCGGCCTCCAAGCATATTGAGCTACTTGGCTGCCTGTGATTTTGATGTACATGGGAGGAACAAGCCTCACAATCCTGCAGAGGCAAGTGAGGCAGACTCAGTGAGCTCTGAGGATCAGAAAGGGACAGAATCCAGAAATACAACTCCAGCTCTAGACCATAGGACGTTGCCATCGATGATTATTCAAGAGACTTGTGCAGAAGAGCGGCAGCATCCTCTTCAAAACCACACAACTCTGGATATCCTGAAGAAGACTCCGTGTGTGGATGGGTTTCCAAATAATCCATCTAGTTTTCTGAATCGTCATAAAGGTAGCAGAGATTCTTTCAACCTGACCAGAAATCACCATCTGACAGAGCAAGAAGACATTAGTCAGAAAAGCTTGAATGCTGCAAATAACCTAAAACTAGATGGATGTACAAAGTCAATTGACAAGACTCTCCAAGAAGTGTTAAACTTGCTGAAATCACATGATGTGGGGCAAGCTCAACTGGAGAAATTGGAATACCAGGTTTCATCTCTGAGGGATAAATTAAAGGTATGGTGGTGTTTTACTCTTGGTAGATGGTGTAGCTTTCACTGTTACTCCTGAGACTGTAGAAGGTCCATGATGCTCTGGTGGATTTGACTTGATGATGAGTCAAGGGCATGTTCCCAGACAGTAAGTTGGGCCACCAGAGGTCAGGCACTACTCAGAAAAGACAGCAGAGATTAAGAAACTGCATTCAGTTAAAGTGGAAACTAGTCTGGGCTAAGCAGGATCTGAACTGTATGTCAGAGCAGCTACATTTTGGTTTGCTTCTAATTTTTTTGATGTTTTTTCAGATTTAGTGAACCTTGAGATGACTACATCAGCTAATAAAACCTGATGTTTCTCCAGGATCATCTAGCTTTTGCAGACAGTTCAGTCTGTCTGACAAGTCATATGATGCTGAAAACATCTATTTCTTTAGAGGAAAGGTCCTGGAGAAGAGTTTTCTGCAGGCAGTGGGTTAGATTGCAAATTTGGTAGCACTGTAGTATGTGTGGCCAGTGTGCAGCCTCGGGAAATAAGATACTGTGACTTCATCCAAGTCTGGAGTGACAAATGACATGAACAAAACTGCACTGACTCCCTGTTCTAGTGCAACCATTGTAAAAATAGAAATTAAAAAAAACCAAACAAACAAAAAAACCCCAACAAAGTGATCCTTCCAAGGGGGAGAAAGTTAGTGGCCCCATGAAATCCACTCTTAATATTGAAGTTCTTGGATACTACAATGGAATACAACAGACCTCTAAGATTCTGCTTCTAGATCTGAAACAGGGAATAAGTGAAAAGTGCACTAATGGTAGAAGGTGCAGAGAAAATCAGCTCTTGTTACCAACCTTAACAGGCATGGAAATCCCAAGAGGAATACAGCCAGATTAAAGTATTGAAGCATATTTTGAATTTAATTTAATTAGCAGCAGTGTTTTGGGATGAGAATGACGTACCAAGAGCTAACTTTCCTGATGTGTTAAGAATGAAATGTCTTGATAAATACAGATAATATAATTTCCTCTTCCATTCCATCAACAGCTAAAGACTCTTCATCACAAACATTCATCTATGGAGAGTTTAATGGTGGAGACCGTACTGGAAAGTTTTGACTTTTTAAACGCTGACTGTAGTGCCGATGAGCTTTCGTTGTTTGGAAGTGTGAGAACAGCCAGTATCAGGTGTGTGTCTGCAGCACTTCATCATAGGGAACAAGGGGAAGGGGCAAGGAGGGCTCATCCCAGGAATGCTTGCTGATACACTGTGCTTGGCTAAGTTATGGTTGTGCAGAGCTGCTATTGGTGTGAACATCCAGGACAGAAACCAATTTTTTTTTTAATACTCTGAGATTCATAACTCAGGACACCTCCCAGACTGAAATGGCGGGAAACTTACACTGAGCTTATGGAAACCATTGCAGAATGATACCTGCAGGGTGTGATGTGCCTGACGTGTAGGACTGCTAGAAATGGACTGTGGGCAGCAGGCTTGTCAGGATGATGCTGAGCAATTCTGCACTAGTGAGGGAAAAAGCTACAAGTAACTTCTAGAGCTCTTCTACCTGTTCTTTCTTTTGGATTCAGTTTTGCAAGTTGCACAGCACTGAAACTTACAGTCCAGAGCTAAGAGCCTGATCCTGGAGGACTTACTACACTCCCAGTATCATTGAGTTGGGAGAACACCAAGGGGTTTGTCTGTTATGTGTGCTGCTTTTGCAGTTCCCCTGCTGCAAATGAACCAGCAACAAAATTCACATTATCTGGAAGTGTCTTTTCCTAGTATTGATTCTCCAAAATGGGATTTTGTGGGATCAGCTGATCTGGTATTACTGTCCTGGAATGAGTTTTAGAAATAAAGTCCTCACATGTTTACGAAGTATTTAAATGCAATAAAAAGCAGTGTTATCTGTTAAGTGACACTTGGTTTGTACTTTTGCAAGTTGCTTGAAGGCTAATACTGAGACTGCCCATCTGCATATTTATTTGGTGATGAGGTAATGTTTTAACTCCTTTTTCCCCTCATCTCAACAGCACATACAATGACAACACGCTTCAGTCCCTGAGCTGTGACATGAGAACAGAAACAAGAGATGTAACTACTGGTGATGACAACTTAGACACACTTTTGATAACTCATCTGAAGCTGTGCAAAGGTCTTTTGCAGGTGAGGAGCAGCCTCTGGGTTTCCAAGGCATTGGTTGTAATTGTTGATTCTGATTATGGACAAAAGTGAATATGTAGCTGGTTCTTTTATAATAGGAGAGAGACTCTGAATAGAAATGGGGTCCAAAAAATGCAGTGTACACATGTGTATGCACTGAACACGCCAGACAAAACTCTACTGCTTTTTTTTTTTAACCTCTGGGTTTTGCTGAAGCTCTAAATAATACCTTTGTGTGCAAAACAGGCTGCTAATGCAGTAGGACTGATTTGGGTTGAATTGTGTATTGATAACAGGTCATCAGTTTTTTAATGAATGAAAAAGTGCTGCTACTGGAAGGAAACTACCAGCATCTAGGGCGAGAAAGGACTCTTCTGTCCCCTTGAGACCTCATTCCTCTGTTAGTTTCAATTGTAGTGCTCAAGCACATTATCACCCTCAGAGTATTACCTCTGATGAGGATGGGCAGCAGAGGACAGTGTAACTGTTAGGATTGATCTGCTACACAGTTGTTAGTGGACAGCAGCAGAGAATGTCCAGTGTTGGACAGCCTGTTCCAGCAACATGTGATTTACTCATCCTGTTCTGCCGAGCAGCTTTGCACTCAGAGGTGACCCAACCGTGCTGCGGTGGGAAGGGAGGCCTTCTGCGAGCAGCTGGGGTGGTTTCTCACAGATGTTAGAAGTTTGATTCTAACAAACAAATCCTCATTCATCTCGAGCCTTTGTTTCAGCTACTGAGATAATTATGTTGCATTTCAGAAACTGAGGTCACCAAACGTAGCCCAGGTTGTCCAGGAGAACATTTTGGAAGAAGTATCCAAGCAGACGCGAGTCCTGGGGGATGTCTTGGATATGTCTGTGGAAGAAAGTGAGTAACTACCAGGCATGCCAGAGATGTGAGAGGTACCCAGACACATCAGGATTTCCTTTAAAATTCCTTACAGTTAAATAATTAAACCTAATTAAAACAGCTCTTAGAAAAAATAGAGCTCATCTTTTGTTTTTTTCCCATGTAAGGAAGGAAAAGAATTGAAGAAGCTTGGCTTAAAGAAATAGTGGCTGAATTAGTTTGTCTTAGAAACAGGGATGTTATCAATGATGGAGTTTGCAGTCAAAGAACAGCAGAGTAGCCTTAATAAAATCCTCTTTTATAGCTGTTGTTTTCCTTAGTGAGCAAACAGCCCAACTTCTGTGCATATTTGCAAGAAACCGTGCGATTTTTCCCATCGCAGGCCTTCCCCCAACTAAATTCTTCCACTGACTGTTGGATATGACACAATGATAAAAGCACAGTGGGAGACTTTGAAGGCTTTTGTTCTCATCTTGGTAAATGTAGTGGCAAGAATGCAAATTTTAGTGGGAAGCATTTGCTGACAGGTTTTGTCCTGGAGGATGTGAGGATAAACTGTTCCCTAGAGCAAGGCTCCGAAGGGCTTTGGCACAACTCGATGAGGAAAGTGTAGGAATCTCAAATGCAGAACACAGGTTCAACATCTCTGTAGGTGAGAGTGAGAAATGATAGTGAGAAACCACAGGGTATAGCTTCAAGTGCTCTTCTAAGTGTTTGATGAAAGAAAGTCTGCCTCAGCCATGCACTGGGGTTCAGGGCTCCCCACTTGTGAAGGTATGTATGACAGCAGCCCTAAAATGCTTGGAAATGGCACATCTTTTCCTGATAGAAGTGGAAACAGTTAAACTCACAAAGTTCTTCTGAAACTTGACTCAGATGCTGGGATAAAATGAATACTGAGAGGCAGGAGAGTTGCTAGGCATCTCATTCAGGTCTTGTAATGACCGTTTAGGAGCTCAACCCAAGCTTGGTGAAATCAGTGCTTGCAGATGTTAAAATACCAGCAGCAAATCTCCAGCTCTGAACAGAGCCATCTGTAGAACACAAGTACAAGTTGTGCTGACACATCTCTGGATGTGCCATCTGGTGCCTGATTTCTCCTGTAAAATCCCAAATCCACTAGAGCTCGCTAGCTTTCTAAAATGTGATTATTACTCTTTTTTCCTCCCTTACAGTTATTCAGAAGATTAAAAAGAAGAAACACTACCTGAAAATCTGGAGTGATCTTGCAGAGTCTGGCAGCATCCTGCTCGCTTCAGCAGAAAGATTCCGCCATGTACTAAAATACACGTTGACACTCAAAGTGAAGGAAAAATATCCCAGACAATTAGAAGCAGGTACCAGTCTGTTTCTGGAACACAAGGCCACTCTGGTTTCATTTTATTTTTATGGCTAAAAATTGTCCTTGTGCATTTTAAAATAAACTAACCAACTTTTCATTTTCTCATTTGTTCCTTTCTGTGTTACTTTTCAGTATTGCAGAGGTTGCTAGAGCAGATCATCACCTGTGACGGGTTGCTCCCCTCTCTGTACCTCCAAACAGAACTGGTTACTTTATTCCAATTTTACAGCTACCTGGAGAAACACCACATCACCAGCCTGGAGAAACACTTGGGAAAGCTTGCTAAAGAAGGTAACAGCAGTGCTCGGCTCCTTCACTTTAACTCACAAGCCCAGCAGCTGGCTGTTGCTCTCCACGTTACTACTCAAGATCTACTTTCAGAGCAGACAACATCCCAACCATTGCATTGGCAATGTCTTTCCATTTTAATTTCCCTTATGATCATGCAATTTTAATTAGAACAGGAAAGACAGGCTTGACTCCCATATCTAACAGGGTAGAAACAAAACAGGTGTGAAGAATGAGTTTAACTTAAGTGCCCTAAAAAGTGGGTTCTATGATATTCTGAAGTTAAAGCAGAAACAAAGCTGGCAGCAATCTACAGCTGGATTGAAGGGCTGAGTAAATGTCTGTAGCTTTGTGTGACTGTAGCAGTTGTAATCAGACACAGATAATAGCAATAAAATTTCAGAGGTTACTAACGTGCATTTTCTAGCACGAGGTAGCCAGTGTCTGGCTGAAGCCTAGTCCAGCATATGAAAGTAATTTAAAACTTAGTCTGTATCAGAAAAGAATTATTTTAAAAATACTCCTGATATTGGCTGCATCTTTATTCTTGTTTTGATGCAGATGACTCATCTGGTGGGGGACTGAACTTGTGCATTGCTAGTCAGTGAAAAAGACCTGGGATATGCTTCAAATGGAAACTGTCAATCCAGTGTCTGATTTCTTATTTTTTAAAAGATAGAGGATTTTCTGTTTGACCAGTACAGCTGGATCTTTCAGAGATGTTTGAAAGTACTTCACTTGATCGTGTTTTCCTTGTTTTACAATCACCCTGCTCGTCCTAATGCCCAAAGGTGTAGGAGCCCTTTTGGACTGTGCGTGGTCCTCGATGCACCTGGATCCTAAAAGGACCAGGGGGCTTTGCTGCATCCTGTGAACTAATATTGTGAGATAATCATCTCTGCTCCATTTGTCAGACAGTCCTGGTGTAGGAGGAA
Source organism: Caprimulgus europaeus (assembly GCA_907165065.1). The sequence continues at coordinate 8,476,328 of OU015541.1, forward strand.
ATGAAACAGTGACAGGGACAGAAGACAGGATGGTCAAAGGGGCAGTTGTCCTGATTTACTTCTGCCATGCTTGGCTACTTCTTAGCCTTGTGAATAACGACACATGGCTGAGGGAGACTGAATTAGAGAGGAGTCTGTCTTCTCTTGCTAATGTCTGCATTTGTCAGTTGGTGAAGCTGGGTCCTTTCCCTTGCAGTGATGCTAATTGAGGAGCTGCAATGCCCAGGACGGCTGAAGACTCTTAAAAAACTGAGAGGAAAGCGACTGAACAAACTCCAGCCTCTGCCGCAGACTTTGCGGCTGCTTGGGATTCTGCAGCTGGACGAGAACCACCGCGTCAGCAAAGCAGCCACGTCCTGCCTCTGCCGAGCAGCAGCAAACAAGAACTTCAGGGAAAAGGTAAAGACTGCAGTTCTCACCAGCTTTTCTAAATAGATGCTGAAATACACAGAACTTGTTTTATCCTAGAATAGCACTATTGTCCTCTCTGCACTTCATTAATCTATTAACTAGAACCTAAACTACATCAGGTGATTTGTCTATATCCTTTATTCAGTATCAGATAGGTAAAACAGTGTCAGTCTGAGTCTGAGTGCTCAATTACACTTTTTATAAAGCCTTTCTCCTTATTTTCTTCTCTTTTTTTCATGTAGGCTCTCTTCTTTTACACTGATGTTTTAGCTGACTGTGATGCAAGACTCCAGCAAGCTGCATGTTTGGCCCTGAAAAACCTCAGAGTAAGTATTTACAGCTCTGCTTTTGTTGTGCAGAAGTGTATCTAGTTTTTTGGTGTGTTTTTTGTTTGTTTGTTTTAAGATGATAGGGTTACTTTTTCAGCTTCCTTTTTTTTTTTTAATTAATTAATTCTTTGGCTGCTAAAATGCCAAACTATTTAATCCTATTATTTACAAGGCAGCAGGCAGAGGGAGCTGCAGGCATCTTGGACTGTCTCAGTTTGATCTGGCAGGCACTGTGCAATGGCAGGAAGGATGGTCTCCAGCTTCTGCAATCCTCTTAGTGGTAAAGGACCACAGACACTGTCTGACTGGGGGACATGTAGCATGTAGAAAATTAACAAGTCAGCTATATGTGGAGTCAGCTTTAAATGTAAACATTTAAAGTTAAATCAGTTCATCTCTTTTTTAAACAATAGCTGATTATAGTCAGAAAAGTAATATTTGCATTGCTATTGTAAGAAACTGTTTCCCAACAGCCACAAGTCTGTAATAAGTTAGTTTGTGCACAAGGGATTGCTGTGAGTACAGTTCCTACAAACACATAGTCACAAGATAGGCCAACAAATCAGGGTCTTACTCGCCAAGTCAGTTTTGCAAAGCCACTGTTGCCCTTGCACAGCCTGCATTAACTCTTTCAGTGAAGGTCCTGGTTGCTTTATGCTGATTCAGTGGTACTGCAGCAGTGAAATGTACCCTTGAACATCTGTGCTTTCCATGCTCTAAAACAGGAGAGAAAGTGGCAGAGGTGAAATCATGCTCAGAAAAAGTAACTGCAGGCTGCTATGATGGGGGAGAAAGGAAAGGTTGCAGTAGAATTCAGATGCAAGAAGAGATCATGGACTCATAATGGTGTGAGTTGGAAGTGACCCACAGCAGTCATCGAGTCCAACTCCTGTCCCTGCACAGGACAAACCCAACATTCACACCATGTCCCTGAGGGCCTTGACCAAATGCTGCTGGAATCTTGTCAGGCTTGGGGCCATGAGCACCTCCTTGGGGAGCCTGTTCCAGTGCTCCACCACCCTCTGCCTGAGGAACCTTTTCCTCATGGCCAACCTCACCCTCCCATGGCACATCTTCCTGCCGTCTCCTCTGCTCCTATCAGGACCCATCCCTTCTCTTCCCCTTGGGAGGAAGCTCTAGACTGTGATGAGATCTTCTCTCAGTCTCCTCTTCTCCAGGCTGAACAAACCAAGTGACTTCAGCCTCTCCTCACACCCTTCCCCTCTAAACCCTTCCCCAATGTTGTGTCCCTCCTCTGGACACTCCCCAGCAGCTTCAGATCCTTTTTATCCCATGGTGCCCAAACTGCCCCCAGTGCTGGAGGTGAGGCCACCCCAGTGCAGAGCAGAGCGGGACGATCCCCTCCCTGGCCCGGCTCGCAGTGCAGGGCTGGGTGCCCCCAGGACACGGGGGTCCCTCTTGGCTGCCAGGACACACTGGTGGCTCATGTTCAACTTGCCATGGACCAGAACCCCCAGGTCCCTCTCTGCAGGGCTGCTCTCCAGCCTCTCCTTCCCCAGTCTGTGTGTGTGTCTCCAGGGTGGCCGTGTCCCAGGGGCAAAATCCAGCACCTGCCCTTGTTCAGATTCACACAGTTGGTGATTGCCCAGCTCTCTGATTTATCCAGATCTCTCTGCAGGGCCTCTCTGCCCTGGAGTGTCCACAGCTCTTCCCAATTTGGTGTGATGGGGAGTTAGTATGAGTATATATGTGTTTACCTTGTAAAATCTGATCATCAGAATGCTTGCTGAAAAGCTCCTGTTGCAACTTTTTCTTCTCTCAAACAGGGTGTGGAGAGCATCGAGCAGGTTGCCCACCTGTGCCAGTCTGAAACGGAGGAGGTCAGGAATGCAGCCAGGGCAACGACGCTGTCCTTTGGTAAGTCTTTGGTACAACTTGGAAATACAGATTCTGGAAAAGTAATGTGAAACAGTGCAGAACCAGAAGTTCAGCCTGAACACGGCCAGGACAATGGCTGCTTAATGAACAGCTATTTTGTACCATTAAGATAAACTTGGTACCACATATAATAACCAAAGGCTCCCATTAATGTTTGTAGAACCAGACCAAGGAGATTTCTGTAGGATAAAGTGCTTTAAAAAACCACTAAACTTCTTAAAAAGGTGGCAGATCAGTACTGAAAGTGCTGACAGTGCTGCTGGAGCACTTAGTAGTAGTACTGGCATCAGCAATTTTCTCCTCCTAGATTTTGTAAGAAGAACATTTGAACCTGACAGATCACAATAAAGTCTCTTCTAGCTCTGAGATTAGCTAAGCTGATTTAGAGATCTTTTGTGTATCAGAACAACACCAGACTCTTTGAACCTCCTAATCTCTTCTAGCCACCTACAAACTAACTATAGTTACTTCTAATTTTGATGTTCTATCCTCCTTCAGATGGTTCCACTCTGAATGCTGGAGGGGTAAAGAGTACAAGCGAAATGGTTTTATATAGGTTCATTATCTGTCACTTCACCTGAAGTCAGATCAACAGTGGAGCTGATGAACTGTCAGTGCTCCCAGTTTGCTGCTGCCCAGGTGTTTGTACTGAGGGCACAGGACAGCTGCCTGGGCTCAATTCCCTAAGTGCCCAGCGGCTAGAGGGGATGTCCAGTTACCTAGGGGACAGAAATTTCCCTGTCCTGTTCTTCCTGACAATACTTCATGTTTAGTTTTGGAGATCTCCAGCCTCGCTTCCCAGAAACACTCAGATTCACATGTATTGCAAAACAAGTTTTCCAGCTGCCATGTTCCAAATCATTGCTCATGTGGCAATGGTTACAAAAGGCCTTACAAAAATCCTTACAAAAGGATTTGCTATGGTGGCCTCTGGCAGTTTGGGGAAAAGTATTCCCTTAGAGATGTGTTTGTCACTACTGAGAGTTCATGTTGGCTCTGAACAAGGTCACAACAGAAGTATTTCTAGAGCATCACTTTTCTCAGGGTGTTTCAAACTGCTTTCTCTTCCTCAGCATGGGATGTATCTTCTCTTTCTCCACAGGTGAGAAGGGACGGCAAGCCTTTGAGAAAATGGACAGGATTTGCTGTGAATTAAGAGAAACTGTACAACAAGAGGCTGAAATAGAAATCACAGTGTTTTAGGAGTGGAACAGGAGGAGCTGAATCACTCTGTCCTCACAGCCACAGCTGGGTACCCGAAGATTTTGTTGTTTTATCAGTGCCTGGTTTACTCGTGCCCTGTATACCCGTGCTGTGCACTGGCAGAGGCCAGGCTGTTCCTGAGGGGCAGAGTTTAGAGGCTGCACCAAGCAGACTGGACGTGTCTTCTCGCTGTCCCTCGGCACACGATGAAACACCGAGTGCCAGAGAAATGAGAACCAGGAGCTCTAACATACAGAACCAGACTGTCACTCGAGTTAAAGCCCCACCTCACTGGAATTACCTGCCCCTGCTCAAACTGTAAGTTGAATAGGATCTGTTTTCCATAAAGTATTTTATTAATTTGGCATTTCTCAAAAAGCAGAGAAATGATTTGTTCTCCAGCAGTCCCTCAGCAGCCAACACTCACTCACACCAACTGCCGTGTGCACTGGAGGAATCTCGCAGCATTGCCTGGTGGTTGCCTTTTCTTGCACAGCTCAGCTGCAGAAGGAAGGCTCCTTACTGCAAAAGCCAATTTCTCCAGATCAGGTTCAAGCAAGGGCTGACCAGGATGTACCATGCATGTCCTCAGCAGGGTAGAGCAGGAAGGTGTGTATATGCATTGTGTTTGCCATGTGCAGCTCTGACTGATGGATGGACAGCTCTGTGTAAATTGTTTTGCTGGTTGGTTTGTTGTTTTGTTTTGAGGTTTTTTTAAGTTATTCATTTAGGCATAGATCAAGACTTCTCATAATCACACACCCACTGTCAGGCTCCTTACTCCACACTTTTTTAACTTAGTGGAGGGTAGCCATGAAGAGAAGCCTGGCTTTCAGGTGAAATACTTGAAGGGGTTTGGCTTGTGTGTATATGTATTTTTTATATATATATATAAATATAAAACTTTTCTATTCAGTATTTATTTGTTGGATTTTGTACTGTTTTCTAAAATTCTAATAAAACATTTGACACAAGTTCCTGCAAGTGCTTCACAGTGCTGTGCTTGCAGCATTGTGGATGGGTACAGGGCAATAACCCCCCAGGGGAAGGAGGATACTTCACTGACAGATACCAGAGCTGGCTGGGCAGTGCCTCAGGCACCTGGTCCTGTATTCCAGCTCTGAAAGGGTCAGGATTGTACCACTGAAATAGGCTGAGCTACTGTTCTGCTCTTGCTATTCAGTTTGAAATGCACATCTTGCTGATGAAGCTGAAGGCTTTAGGGGTGAGCTCTGGCTAGCAGGACTGGTGAAGCTATTCCATAGCAAAGTAAAACTTAACAGGCTGCTTATCTGTGCTGTAACTCTGCTTTTAATTTACAGATTTCTTTAAAAGCAGGGGAAAGAAGTTCTACTTGGGTAAATTCTCTGCTTCCCCAGATCTCTCTCGCCTGCTCCTCCCCTTCACTAGAAGGGGAAAGGGAAGCAGCTGCTGACTGGTAAGAGATGGGGCAGCCCAGTCCACTTTTTCCACATGACAGCGGAGCTCAGCTTCACACCCCAACAGTAGGGGGCTGGCAGGTTCTGGGGGGCAGTGCCTGTGCCAGTACCACTTCCTGAAACTACTGAAAATTCTCTTTCCAAGCACTGCTCCTCCAGTTGTAGCTTTCCTTAAACATATAAACAGAAAGGTAAATATTTTATTCCAAACAACATGAAAATTTGACCTGCAGCTGTTGTAACATTTCTGAGATATCAGGGAGAGACATAGGATACTCGTTTTGCTTTCTTTTAGTGGTGCTCTGACCTACAGGTGAGTTCTGACAGTAACATTTTAAATAACTTTACCAAAAAAAAACCCAACACCAAATACCCTGTTAACCCAGATCTGCAAGTGGCTCAAAACAGGAGCCAGTGGCTCCAGCCCTGAGGAGACAGGAAGCAATAAGACTCTCATGTACATTCTTTAAAAAAAGAATTTTATTGTTACAACTAAAATGAGAACTGAAAACTTGTATGGGAAATTGAAAAACTGTACAATTTTACTGTAACCTGTGAGGTCTTTGCAGCGGCTTACACAAAAGACAAGAACCTGAAAATGTATTATACCAAAACATTGAGCTTTTTTCTTTTTTTCTTTTTTTAAAAAAGTTTATTCTATGGCAGTCTGTAAAAAAGAAAGACCTGATGAGTAAATATTTGCTTAAGGCAGATAGCAGAGCAGCTCACTAACTTTCTACCAGGTTTAACATGGAGATTTGTCCACTTTCCAAGAACAGGTTAACCAATACACCCACTGTGAAACGCTACTGTATATACACACCCAAACTACCACACACAGACACAGGACACCCAAACAAAAGTGTTTACAGTTCAGTGTTCAAAGCCTGATGCACACCTCACTGGGCTCGGGGGCTACTCCACTGTCTGTCCCCAGAACAGATGAAAGAAATGGCAAAATACAGGGGCAGAAAGGGGGATGTTCACAACTTCATCAGCTGCTGAGACTTTCTCTCATTAGAATAATCTGCAAGTGAATTATTCTGGATTCAACAGAAGCTTCAATTTCAGATATTCCCCCTTGGGTACTTTTTGTTTGTTTACTTTTTAAATGGGCCACCCCTTCGGGAGCCTCCAGATCAAAGCACACACGACCCAGATCTTGTGGAAGAGGCTTTCCTCTCCCTCCTCCAGTGCAGCTCTGAAGGCAGCACAGCACATCCTACCCAGCAATCCTGGAGCTCTTCCTTCCCTCAAGTGGCCAGTGAGGTGTGAATGGGGCTTACTAAACTCTCTGGAATGTCGGTAGGATACTTACTCAGCTGAAATGAACCATGCTAACAACCAGGTTACACTGAGCACGCAGAAATTCAAGGGGAAGTCATGCCAGGGATGGGGCGAGTACATGGGAGCTGATAAACACCGAACCAGTCCATTGCTGAACGCAGATACCTTCAGCACCGCCCTCTGAACCACAGCCACTTAAAGATCAGTTCATGCAAATATAATCTGGGCACATCAGTAAGCAGAAATAGAAGTTCTTCCACCTTTCAAGCACATGGTATTTAATCAGGACACTAGAAGACTTCACATGCATTTTAATACAAATGGGGTACAAATGTTGCCTTAGAACAATGTTCTACCAGCTGATGGAGGGAATAGTGGGGACAAAGCAGTCACATACTGTATCTTAAATACACAGATGAGCCATTATATATTACCATTTTTCTATACTCATTTTTCATGTTTCCAATAATATAACTAAATATTGACTGATTACAACATTCCTCCTTTCAAGTACTGGTCTGACCAACAGTCTCACAGGTAAAGTATTGATTCCCAGTACTACCTGAGGATTTATTATTGTACTTTTGAAAAGCCCTTGATGCAAGCTTAACAAAACACAAAATAGAAATAACTCCCCCCCACCCACCTCCCCCCGCCCTGTTCACCAACTTATTCACTGAAGGAGAAGAGCTACACCCACAGACAGCTCTGCAACAATGAATATGGAGTGGAGAGAGACGTCAGACAGATACTCCATAGCTGTGTTTGCACTGAGGATGGTGGGTAAGTGCTATAAATCTAGAAAGCCTTTAAAAATAAAAAGAACTGTTGCAACTCAGCTGTTGTGGTTTAGTTTCAATCACTACAACTTCCAGTAGTGAGTTCACTACTCTCCTCCGCCCCGTGACATGAGCAAAAGACATCTTTGCTATTGTTTAAGCTACTAATGATTTGGTACTAACAAGAGGAACAGCACTGACTGAGACTGCCTGGTGCAGTGCTGACTTCCAGTCACAGTTCTACCAATGCACCCCAGTCCTTATTTACAAGCACTTTACATTAGTCAAGTCCTGGGCCCGTGGAACCGACCCACCGACTGAGCAGAACAATGGAGACACAGCAGCACGGGACAAAAGCACCCCTCACCCCTGGGGGAGCACCAGCCCTGGCTGCAGAGGTGCAGGACTCACCCCTGGGGGAGCACCAGCCCTGGCTGCAGAGGTGCAGGACTCACCCCTGGGGGAGCACCAGCCCTGGCTGCAGAGGTGCAGGACTCACCCCTGGGGGAGCAACAACCCCAGCTGCAGAGGTGCAAGATTCACCCCTGGGGGAGCACCAACCCCGGCTGCAGAGGTGCAGGACTCACCCCTGGGGGAGCACCAACCCCGGCTGCAGAGGTGCAGGACTCACCTCCTTACACCCCTGTGTCCCATGGTTACTGAAGAGCGTTCTCTTCAGGCCAAAGTAACGCCAGTATTGTCAACCTTTGCTTTAAAAAAAGCAGAACACACAAATGCTTGCATCATGAGCCAACCCATAGGTTCAGACCAACGTGTCTTTTGATGAACTTTTTCTGTCTTAAGTAAGCTGCCACAGCATTAATTGCTCTGGATGGATTGAAATGCTTTCCTGGTCGCTGCCTGCAATGCCTCCGACCGAGCGCGCTCCCTCCGCGGCCTCGCAGGAAGCACGCTGTTCCTTAGGGAGCAGATGGAGAGTGAAACTGCATTTTACATTCCAAATGATGAGGTTTAAAGATCTGGTCCTTCTGAATGCCAACTGCACAGCTGCAAAATGCTGGTGGACGTGGTTTGGTTGAATTTCCCTTCCTGTTTCTCTCTCTCCCCTCAACCTCTCCTAACCCAGAATATAGAAGTAAAAACAGCTTTACAGAGGATGGTGCAATGTAAATAGGCATATGTGCAAGTAGAGTGCAACAAAAGTCAAAGAGCAGATACACTTATTAAAAAAAAATGGAAAAAAATAATAAAAAAGAGCTTGACATGTTGGGATACCCTGAGCAAATGCAGAAGCCTGTTTCTATACACACATGTAAAACAGTAAGCTCTTTAAAAACAGTTATGCCAAGATTAAATATATCAATACCACAGGCACTGCCCACAACTCAGTCTTTAATGATGAAGCAAGTAAAAAAAAAAAACCAAAACAAAACAAAAAACCAACCACAAACACCCCTCCCCCAACACCCTCCCTTCCAAAAAGTTTACATTCTTCAGGTATGTGGGTTTCTTTCTCTTTTTTTTTTTTTGGGAACTCCTCAATGTAAGTCATGTATTTGGTTACAACACTTGGAGAGTACAAGCAAGTTTCACTTGTGCCTAGTTTTTCTGAAACACAAAAGAAAAAAAATGGCTTCTTAAAAAAGGCTAAAAACAACAATGTGTTGTAATTCCATTATTTAGTTTAAAAAACAAAAAAAAAGGAAAGAAAAAAAAGAAAACAGACTATTTGGCATTTTCTCTGCTTACTCCTGAATATTTTAAGGCCCTGAGATTAGAATATTATGTTCTTGGGACCACAGGGCTAGATAAAACCCTAGTGCATCAATTCTCTCTTTAAGCCCTAACCAAAGTTCTGGCCTTTCAACCTAAGATCTGCCTCCACCGAGCCAAGGCTCCCGCGCCTCCACTCGCCTCCTTCAGAGAAGCTTGTTACAAACTGACCGGATCGTTGGTGTTTCCTGCAGGGTCCATCAGTGAAAGCACACCCTGTAACAGAGATAAGCTCCTGCTGTGAGGAAAGTGAACATGCATATATTCACTAGAAATGGCTTCCAAGTTGTCATCATGTTCTCATCATCCTCGTCCGAGTTTTCTGTCTTCACTGACTCTTCTTTGTGGGGTGAGTGACACAGGTTTTCACCAACAGTTCTCCTCCGAATTTCAGTGTCTTGACTAGTGCTTAAGGACAAAGAAAGAAACATTCAGGACTGGATTCTCCATTTAGGAGAGAACCCCCATGAGGACTCCACCGGAGCTCCTCACCCACTGAGCACCACAGACAAAGCTGGAAATCTCTTGCTATCAGGAGCTGCAGCCAAGGACAAACCAAAACCTATTGCTAATTATGACAGTTCTGGCTGTTAAATTACAGGTTTAGAACAGTGCTTGTCATCAAAGCCCTGCTTGGGAGTATTTTGTGCACTTTAAAGAATAAGCTGATGTTGTTTTAACCACCACCTACGCCCACTGCTTATCACAAATCTGTTACCTGCACCAAGACAAGTTGTGAATTAGCACAAATCAAACCTACATCCAGGTCAGGAGAACTGGTTCTAAAATCAAACACCCACCCAAAATGTCAGAACATGATGGAACTGTGCTTGTGCTGGCTCGTGCAGCCATAGCTTAGGAAGAGCAGCTAAATGCATCACGATAGCTTTTACTGATGGAACTGCAGATCTCTGCACCTCTGACACTCTCTAAACATGGTTCTGTTTCTGGACACTAGACCTGCACCCTGTTGGCAGCTACTGACACCCAAAGAGGCTTCTGAACTGAGCAGAAACTTTTATATCTGCTGTGCAACTTCTTCCAGCTGAATTTAGAAAGCAGAGCATCACCACGCTGTGAGAACCAGAAGGGTGGTAACCAGCAAGCAGATGCTTTGCAGGGGGGTTTCCCAGACATCTGCTGACAGCTTCAGTATAGAAAAACTCAGGAATCTTCCACCTCAGACACTGTAATATCTGGGCAGGAAAATAACTGTGCTTAAGACTTCTGCTTCTTCTTCCCTCACCTCTGCCAGCACAATGTCTTTCTTCCTCCAGCCTTGCACTGTCCCACATCCTTTCACACCAGACTGCTCCTCTACTCTCTATTCCTTCCCTCTCCTGCCCATCCGGTTTCACCTTCCCCCCTTCTAGACTCACTGTCCCAGACACAAGGACAAGAGTGATGATCTCAAAGGAGGCCTCATCCTGCAGCAACTGCACTGGTACAGAATGAGGGAGCTCAGGACTCAAATCCTGGCCTTTCCTAGTACACCTGAAACATGGCACAAGGATTTAACTTCAGCAAGGTAAAGGTAGATGTCTAGTCAGCCTCTCCCATCAGTGCAGACAGGCAGCTCCAGAGGATGACTCAACTCCAGCCTCAGACAAGGGATGATAATAAATGAAATTAACTGAATCTCTGAGCTCTTTAGAGCTGGATGTGTCTGATGCGCATTTAAACAACACTGTGTAAAGTATTTCCAGGAAATCATTTCTTCACTGAGAAATTCAGATTTATATTGCTAATGAGAAGGCACAAGACACTGACTTTAAATCCATGCCCTTCATTAGGCATGGAAAGCATTAGTGGGCATCTCTCATCCCAGGCAAATATTCTGGTAACAGAACTATACGTCACCCAGGGCAGAAAGAGGGAGGTGCTGCCATTGCAACACTTCCTTCTTTTGTAGCTAAGCTTCTATTTCTGTCCATTCCTATTTCCAAGATTTCCTTTCTTTTTAGTAAAGATGTTTTGAATTTGAGTATTTCACTTCCAGAATCTTCCCAATGAATTAAGAAAAATCCTGATCAAAACATTGTTTCATGTTGAGCAGGGAAACACTTCCATTTTATCTCCTTGCCTCCAGCAGAATTTGGAGGGAGACAACAGGTCTCAGCCTCTGTTATGTTAAATTAAGAGGAGGCTTATTTAGTAAGATGTGTTTCCAACAGTCTTTCTTCAAATCTCCAGCTCTCAGAGTCACACACTCCCCCACTGGTTCAGATAAATAAAATACACCAAGCCAGGAAGCTGTTGAAAAGGCTCCAGCTCTGTGGACAATACTAAAACTTGATATTTTATTCCAGTATTTCTTTGGGAAGCTGAAGATGCCTTGTTAGGAGATCATCTAGTGGGGGAACAGTACACTTTCCCTTGATCATCCCTGGTGAGTGTAGAGGTGTTGAGGTTTTTTGGATTTTTTGTTGTATTTTGTTTTTGTTCTCTGTGGCATTCATTTGGTTGTTCTGAATAAAACCAGTGAACAGGCAGGATGTCAGCACCACCAGGGCACGGGGATTTCAGCCACTGACACACCAGGACTGACATCTAGTGGTTACACAGGCAGGAACCTCGGCTCCTCTGCTCAGAATACAGCATTTCTGCACATTTATAAGTCCTCACAGTTTAGGTTACGATGACAGGTAGCAAAGTTCTCTGTTCATGAGCCCCTTCTTTATCTTTCATCAAAAGTAGTTTTGCTTGCAATTAATTTCACATTTCTCAGTGTGGCTAAAGCCAGTCAGCCTAGTTTTCAGCTACATGAGTAATGCAGCCTCCGAGTAGTGAAAGAGCTCCTCTGTAACTTAACATATCCTGCATATAAATCAAGGCTAAACCACCTCATTATGCTGTCACTTCTTCTTTTACTCTAGCAGGATCCCATAAGAGGCCCTAGCTTATGTGTGGGGTTAAGAGGATGTGAGCATAAGGCCTTTACTGAGAAGGTTGGGGTTGGAACTGCTATCACACTAACTCACCCAAGGTCTGTCCAGGCCCTTCTGTACGAAATGCCATTTATGAGCAAATGTCCCACAACCTCTGGACACCGTGAGACACCTGGACAGCCTCCCTGGGCAGTGAGAAGTGGGAAACAATGAATCACCTGTCTGTGCTCAGTGGTGCAGGTGAGCGGGCTCTGCCGTCCGGAGCTGCCTCTTGCCCAGCGCTGGCCGAACTCGTCCCCTCTCCCTCTGCCACCTGGTGCTTGGGAAGGAACTCTGCGTGCTCGTGCATCCTCCCGTTGTGCATCTCCGACGTCCGCTTTGGCGGCCTGGGAGGTGGTGGAGTATGCTCAGGTGGAGGGTCCAGGTCTTCGTTGGAGAGCTCTTTCCACTGTTCCTTCAGGAAGGAAAAGCCCTGTTAAGCTTTTCTCCACTTCTTTTATGTAAGCAGCTATCACTTTTGACTTTACAGTGGCAGGGTCTTTATCTTTTCATTTATTGTTACAGTGGCTGTTCATTTGAAAACAAAGGGGGGGCGGGGAGGAAGAGAGGGACACAAGAACTGCAAACCTGAGCTACATCCAGTACACAGAAGACATCCACTATAAATGCAGGAAATCTTAATCTACTTCTGGAAAATTTAAATAGCACAAAATAAAATCCATGTTGCAAGAGTTCTGCTTCCCATAAAACAAACTTGTAAGATTCAATCATAATAATTAAACTTCTGGCATATTAGAAAATTTTTGTTATCTGAAATGAAAGACAAGGCTGGTGCAGCCAGTCTAGAACACAATGACAGTGCTGAAAAGTACACAAAGGCCACCTGTTATACTACAGGTCCTTCTCTGAAAGCTCTTACATACAACACTTCAGATTGGAACAGATCTTAAAGCACTGTCTTTAAGAACCCCATAAAAATTATTTAAGCCGAAGCAAACATAAAATTTGAAGTTTCTATTCTGTCCATCCCACATATTTACTGTATTCACAGTTAAAATGGAGTTGCAGCTCACTCCATTAGCCTGTGCAGGCAATAGTACTCACTTGCACAGAAGCATCTCCCATAATGAACTTTGCCCCCTCAATGACAGCCAGGTAGGAGAACCGGAGCTGGAACGCCGTCTGGATGAGCCCCATCCTGTACTTGCGCATCTCCAGGAGGACCTGCTTCACGTCCACGGAAGAAGGGTCTTTCCGTTTGTCCATCTGAGGAGAAACATTTGAACCATGCTTTATGCTCTGATGAGAGTCAAGACAGTGACTCATTTTCTAGGATGGCCTTCAGACTACTCTCCACATTACAGAATTGATAACCTAATGAGAAACTGGTATCAGGAGCTGTTTATTGGGTCTCTAAAAAGACAGAAGGGTAAACACACTGGGCCTCCAACGTGCTGGACGTTTTTCCCTTTTTTGTCTTTCTTGTTTTGAAAATATAACTAAGAAGAAAAAAAAGGACATTTTAACCTAGACCTGACTTCTGTGTATTAGTTGCTCTCACACAGTGACAAAGTAAAGCCAAGGGAACTCCAGTTTTATCTTAAAATCAGGACAATGTCCCCCTGCCTACAGGCAAAGCTGACTCTGTAAAAGGAAACACATTTAGATTTATTTTGCATTGTTCCAGGATAGTTCACACTCCTACTGAGCAGCATCTAGTGGGTTTTTTTCTTAACCACCAGGGCAAAGCCTATCTTTGCAAATCACTCTAAAAACAACACTTTTCTTCCCCAGGCTCAAAATGGCCAGTTAAGAACAAGATCTGCCTTGGAACACAATCCTAAACCAGAATATGGGTAAGACAAGGAGAAATAAGAGGCAACAATACTTCACAGAGCACACCACAGCTCTTTGTGAGCCTACAACAAAACATTCTTCAAAATAACTCTGCAGAAATAGCGTATCATCTGGAATAATTCGTGCTTACCAGCAGAAGACACGTATCAACCAAACAAAACGTCCCCGATCTGCCGATTCCTGCGCTGCAGTGCACCACAACGGGCCCGTGCTCGGGGTTCAGCGAGCCAGACTCTCTCACTTTGAACAGGAAATTGAGGAATGAAGCAGGTGACTCCGGGACACCAAAGTCAGGCCACGTAGTATAATGAAAGTGCAGAATCTCTTTAGTTTCCTGTGTCTGTAAAAACAGCATTTAGGACGTCTTTCAGCTTGGATAAACGAGGCAGAAGTATTCCAAGCACAGTTGTCTACAACAGTGTTCTCACCAGCAAATACAACTCCTCGTTCATTTTCCTAGCAAACGAGCACTTACATTCTTAGACACAGCTTCAGATATCAGACATTTTTACCTTTAGGTCCATTTCAAATTTCTGTCTTTGGAGCAATTTTAGCTGCTTCCTTTGAAGATAACTCTGACTCACATGGAATGGAGGCACGTGCCTGCTCAGTTTTGTATGCTACTCAGACTACACTGCCTCTGCTACATCTTTAGGACAGCTTAAATTCAAGTGACAAAGTTCCACCAGTATGAGGGAGCTTTTATAGCTGCATGGCTAAAAAACTAACTACAAATAATTTCCTCTTGTTGTGTAGTTGAGCAAAGGAAACTGGGTAAGTACATGTACTTATTTGTAACATGGATTAGTTTTATCAGCACCACTCACATGCTCATATGGCCACAAGACAGCCAGCACTCCTGCCTTCCAACTACTAGTGATGGAATAACATTTAACAGTTCTCAAAATGAAGCACCTGGAGTTACAGAAGCCCTTTACACTTTCTGCAGACAAAGCTCTTAAGGTATCACAGCTGTTCCTTTACAGATTTGTTCCCAACCTAAAAACTTTCTTCCAAGACTACTAAACCACTGGTACTCACATCCCCCCAGAGCACTGAGCTACAACCATCCAACACATCTACAGCAGGCATCACCAAACACACACCACAAACTGCATCAACTACATTCCTACTCAGGCATAATTTAGTCAAATTGATTATCTGCTGTCTCACATTTCCTGGCAGGATAAAGCAAGCAAGATGCTAACAGATGAGCACAGGAATAACTCTGTCTTCCAGCAGTGAGCAGTACCAGGACAGAACAGACCTCAGGCTAGCACGTCACAACATACACACCTAGCTCAGCACCACCGAGGGCCTCAGACATCCTCTTCAGTGACCTGCACTCAGTGAAAGTTAACGGTGCTCCTCCTTAGCCAGCCTCCCCCAGGAGCCTGATTAGCTCTCACTGCTCTAATACAGGGCAGCATTGAAGGGGAAAGGAAGGGTAGGAAATGGTATGTATACTTTTATTTTCGTATTGTGCAAAAGGGGAGGGGGAAAAAAAAAGAAAGAAAGAAAAAAAAAGTTATTTCTCTTAAAGCTAGTGGCCTGATCCTTGTACTGAGCTCCACACAGCTCTGATCCTTGTACTGAGCTCCACACAGGTCTGACCCTTGTGCTGAGCTCCACACAGCTCACTGCAGGACCAGGGTGAAAAGAGCTCCTGCTTTCTGATAAAGGCCATCAATGCAAAACCTGAAGATATAAGCCAAAATCTAAAAATAAACCTTAGAATAAGACACAGGCAAACAGGTTGCTTAAGTGACAGGAAAAGCAATTATTTCAGCTATAACACAACAGCACTAGAACATCTGCTAAGTGATTTTATAAAGGGTAGTGACAAACTCGCCTTCTCACTCAGTGTGTGGCCAAGACATGCAAACAACTGTAGTTTCCCCAGATACATTTCATAAATATTTAAGAATTTCATTTCCACAAGGCACAAACTAGAGGCTGAAGAACAATCTGCCAACCCCAGAACAAACTCTGCCACAATTCATGACCATCTTTTTCAAGACCTTGTTGATGAGGAGATGAACCTCACCTCAGACTGAGGACTCTGACTGGTACGAGTCTCTGTACTTACTGTAAGGTTTTCCAATTCTAGTTGTCGTACTGTGTAATATGATTTTACATCTTCAGATATCAGTGTTAGCTTCAAGTTTGTATCTTCAAAAAACATTTCTTTCTCCTCTTTCTGTGGCCAGTACTGTGCACACTTTATCTAAAAAAAACAGGAGACATTTAAATGTCATTTATGTTTGTGTGAAAGGCAAGAAATAAACATCCTAAAATACAACATTTTGTTATGAGACAATTTCTTCATCTGCTTAGTGTGTGGAGAGTATCAGTCTTCCTTTATGTTGCAGAACTGTATCTGCACTGAATCTTTTGCATAAGTCAAATTATTTTGACCCTGACTGAACTCATGAAAATATCTAAGGATTGAGGATAGGTTTGTTTAGGTAGAGCTCTTCCTCCTACATGTAAGCTGAAAGAGTGTGAAGCTATGAAATCTAATCAAAACCACCAAAGCCATTATGTATTTTAGCTTATGTTGGAATAAACAAACAAAATTTAACTGTCTAAGTATAAAAGCTCTCACAACACTCTGCCAAAAACCAAATTTGAGTCTACTGGGCATTTTATTTATTATCCTCATGTCAAGTATTTAAATTTCAAAATAAAAGATAGATGTTAACAAGAGCAGAACATACTATGAAAAACTATTATGAAATCCATGAGTGAGCTACATATAGAGAATTACAGCACTGCTAATTGCAAGTGTAACATCAGATGAGATTTTGGGTTACTCCATTCACTCACCAACAAAACCAAAAATAGCAGTGAGATAATTTTGATTTTACATGGCACAGTTGAAAAGCAAAGTGCCAAACAAGAAAAACCTGCATTCAGCAAACATTCCCATCACCTACTCTGACTGAACTTCCATTTTCTCAGTGAAGTTTCCCAGAGAGCCTAGTGTTGCAAAGAACTGCTACATGCTAGAACCTTCAATGAGTCAACCAAACAGAAAAGTAGCACATTTTGCAGTGTGCAGGAAAAAACTGAAACTGAAGAAAATCATCAACACCAGCAGAAAAGGCTGCAACCAAGTTTCTGGCAGTCAAACCAAAGGATCTTGTGACTGGGAGAACTGGCCTGCTACTTCTGCCACTAAGCAATGCTCCTCTGAAATGGGATTGTGACCATCACTTGCCCAGCCCTAAACATGCAATAAGAATGGATTGTGGGGCATGGCTAATGCCTCTTTTATTAAAGTGCAAATAAGAGGGCTTTAAAGTTGAAGTGGAAGAATGATGAAAGAAGAATAGATAGCATTCTCAAGATTAAGATGATTTCTGAGAGCACTTTAATAAATAAGAAAACCCTTCAGTGTTTTTTTCATAGGTAGACTAACACTAGTTTTGCTCAGACTAATTCTAGTTTTTATTCAAAATACATCCTCTAGTTTATCAGGGTGTAGAATGCAGTGATAATGCTCTGCACTTTTTTTAAAATTAATGTTAAAGAGACAGCAGCTGGCTTTGTATCTCATTTCTCCACCAAATGTGTCTGCAAACAATATTTTGTTGTGCTCCACTGTAGGTGCCCCAGTACTGTTTGCTGAGAAGTGGGAGCAGTCTGCCCTAAGGGATCACAATAATTCATTTAGTTCAAAACTATTGGCAGTGCAGAGAATGAGTAGGAACAGTTGCAAATGAAGAAATTATTGAAAAATATGGCTACTGCATCTCTTTCAAGATTAAATTTCACTTGCACTCCAAAAAAAGCAAAACACTCACAAATCAAGACTGCAGTTTATTAAAACACACTAATTGCACAAGAATTTTCCTGATTATTGGGAATTCTTTCCTGATTATGCAAAAGCATGTACCACCCAGCTACCACTGGTGGATCCCCAGCATACCCACTACTCCTCCCCCAGAGTGTTTCCATACTGACTGCGCTGTAACATTCACCTTTAAATTGTGCATTTCTATCGGTCTTTAAAATTGCTTTGGTCTCAAATCTGCACAGTTGCCAAGTCCACTTTAAGGATGGCAGCTGTGGAATTAGCATACAGGCAGAACTCTGACCCATGGATGAAAACCATGCCTGATGGTTCCTGTCTTCTCCACCATCAGAAGGGCTGAGGCACGTCCTCCTCAAGACAGCAGCTACTCCATGTGCCAGAGGAACCAAAACTTGGTATCTAGCTGAAGGTAAACTACTTAAAATAACCCCAATTGTTTGTTCACCTATTGTCCCTTCATCTTCTGCCTCTCTTGTCTAATGTAAACTTCCTAAAAGGTCTGAACAGAACTCAGCCCATCACACTTGTCCTAGCAAGAAAAGCCCTGGCTTAACCCACATCACCCAGAAGATTATTGCTTAAGACAGACACCAGGGAAAGTACTTTCAATCGTACCCACATGGTGTAAATGACTTTTGAGAGATGCACTCTGTGTACACTGAAAAGAAGTACACTCAGATACCTAGGTCAGCAGTAGAGACCAAATATTCATTTGTGCAGAGTGTCACACCTTATTTCAGCCAAATTCAGAAGAAATTCCAGGCATAATTTCTTAGATAAAATCACTTATGGTCACCTCCCGCCCCACCCACCCCCCCCTTCTTTCATTTTTTTTTTTGTTGGGGTTTTTTGTTGGTTTTGTTTTGTGTGTTTTTTTAAAGGAAAAACATAACATGCAATGAACAGATAGCTAGAACTGGGTAAGTACTTACAGATCCCTTTTCCATCACTCTGTTCAACATGACAACACCACGGCTTTTCTGTTCCCAAACCATCTCCCAAAAGTGACCACAGGTATTTGGCAAAGGTCCCTGCAGAGACAGAATCCCCAGAAATAAGCATCATTTTCTGTTCATGTCAGTGCAATGTTCCTCAGTAAAAGTTACTGCACTAGGCAATAAATCTAGACAAGTAACAAGGAACTTCTCATTTCAAACTGTAAAAAAAATTTGCAGTGATACAGCTTGAAGTTCCATTTTCCCACTATGAATTTACCCATGAAAGCATCTTTCCCCCTCATACACAGCAGGAAGAGAGAAGTAGTCTCATTTGTGAGAAGAGAACTGGGAGCAAAAAATGCTGAGAGAATTTTCTTAGGAAAGGTACACAGAAGTAATGGGGAAATAAAACCTCACTAACTAAAAGCAGAATTAACATCTAGGTTGAACCATTCTGCAGTGCATCCTTATTATTCATAGGTCTCAGAAATTACTAGACTGAATGGACAAACATTGAAAAGACTGAAGCAAGGCCAAATCAGTAACAAAGAATCCTCATGGATCTGCTTTGGGATTGAACAAAAGTATAACTCCTTTTAAAGGCTCCTATCTACTCACAAAGTAGATTTCCTTGTAACTTTTTGTCTGTGCTATGATCCTTTGCCACTTTCAGCTCTAAATCCATTGCTCTGAATTTTGGGCAACACAAACCAGCATCATTGTGCCTCTCATATTTGCTATCCATCACTTTCCTCCAACAAAATAGGTGGCCAGGGTCCTCAGAAAGGATGATTGGATTTAAACAAAGCCATTAGAACCCATTAAATTCTGGATCAGAACAGATAACTGTACCAGTGAGATGTAAATTTCACTATTCCACATACAGGTCGACCAGTTCAACCCTATGATCAAGTGGAATAAGGGCTGTGTGCACAGAATCATTTTCATATTGAACACTGTACTGTCTACTTCTTCCTTAGAAGATTTATCTTTATTCTCCTGAAACAGGAAGGAAGAGCTGCTGCTTGAAAATATTAATCCCAGTCTACTTTTATCTAAAGTGTGGGAGGAAAGGGTGAAAAAAAAGAGTCAAGATTAGAGACCAGGACAGTCTCCAGGGAACTGAACATTTAAGACAAACAACAATTCTGGCACAGTTGCTCTCAGAACAAGACAACAGGGCATCCAGGTATTTTTAAATTGGTTATATAGATAGGTGTGGAATTCACAGATTCAGTGAAAAACAGCCACTTTCCTCCCACCCCTCAAATTCCCATCACTAAATTCTGCATTCATAGCTTTCCTCTCTCACACTAAAGGTAGAAGCATCAGCATTGCCCAACTCAGACATTTTGGAAGTTGTGTTATTAGGAGGTACACCATTCATAAATCCTACAGCAACATCACTATCAGGACAGTCAACAAAAAACACACAGTGGAGCACACTGCTCATTTGAAACAGAAGCTCCAGTGAATTCCCCAGCATGTTCTAGTTAACGTCTGCCCCACTCAACCTAACACACAAATATCCATTATATTGAAAGTATGTTATTTCATACAGGTTTTGAACATCTTGGAATTCATACTTATAGTTCTGTAAATGTGAAGCCCTCCCATTAAGTGAGGTTCACTTCTGTTCAGAGAATTTGTCAGGCAACTCAAGACTGTAGAGGTCTCAAGCCTTTGTGCTGGCCTTCCATGTAGAAGTGTGATTCCTTTCAACCACATCCAAGTGTTGCCTGTCAGAAGCCAACCAGCAGATTTATAGAGGTATGTTAGCTTGTAACTTAGATGGATCTGAAGTCAGATACACAAAGTGGCCAAAATACTCTACAAAAAGTCAGTCAGTGCTGACAGGAAGCAGGAAGAAATATGTAGCATTTCTGTAAAACTGTTCTATGTATATGTTTATATACATACAGAGATGTTTATATACACTTAACTGGCTTTACAATAAAGAAAACAAACATAGTAAGGCTAAAAAAGAATCCATGAAAAACAACTCAAATTGCCATATGATTTTTATTATCCACTGCCAGCAATTACCTGGGTAAGGATGTAGCTCCTTTGGGCCTCTTCCATTTTTATCAAACTAGCATTGATATAGTCATTGTCACCTTGGTTTAGCTTAATTCGACTGTGATCAACTGCAGCATAATTAGAAAACACTGGTTAATGTATATGCAACACAGCACAATCCATGCACAACCTCATCAGATGTTAGGATCAAAAAAGCTGAGTCGTCCTGAAGAATGGAAAGAGCTTAATCAGAGGCAGGGCAGAAATAAAATACAGGGACTACAAGAACAACACTACAGCAGAGCAGTGAGCATAAGCTGCACTCCATCTTCCAAGAATACACTGGCAAGAATGGAAGAATTTGCACTGGAAGTAATCACAGCAACAATTTGCAAACCAGATCACACTGACCTGTTTGTAGAGTTATCGAGTTACTGTTTTCAAATGAATCTAATCACCCAGCTGCTTATCTTTTGCAGCTTAAACATTCAAACCCAGCTTGCTGAAGGTTGTTTAAGGTTTGCCTAAACATATGTTGGACAAATAGAACAAGAGACTTCTTATTCTTCTTATAGCCATTTAGCTACTGCTCCCAACCCAACGTACAGAATGATCAAAATTCAAGAACTACAGCAAATGCAATTTCATTGCTCTTCTGTTAGTCTCAGCTTGCTCCACTTGAGATTAAAAACACAAACCACCAACAAAAAAAAACACACACAAGAGTTCCCACATTTTGCAAGAAAGCCAAACAGACTGGAAGCAGAATTATCTAAAAGCAAAAAGGAACTATTCGTTACTCACAACCCCAAATATTAACACAGCTTAGCAAAGCAAACTAGGTGCAACATTACTGTTCCCAGTCAGTGGCCCCAAAGACTTCAGTAACAGCTAAGTACAAAAGTTTTCTGATATACAATAATACTGTGGCCTTTGAACAGAACATTTGCCCAGTGACAGAGCCTGAAGAGGGGAAGCAGTCCCAGAACAGGCCTTGTCATTTAGTGCAGAGAAGGCAGTTCAGCAAATCAGCTGTGAACTTCCTTTAGTGCCCAATCCCTTAAGCATAATTTGCCGGCCATTTACTACAGTCCTGTGCATCTCTGCACTCCCTACGGATACAGTGGCATCCTATGACATCTATCTCATAAATAAATATATTAACAAAAATATCTGTCGTGGATGCATAGCTGTCTAACAGAAATCCTGTTCTTACAAAGAACATTTAGCTGCTAGAAGTCATTAGAGGTCAACAGTCTGTTAGGAACAATGGAAAAGAAAGTGTACTTACAGGGGCTGACATCTCTGTACCTATTTCTATTTTTGTTTCTGGGATGTTTGGCCACTTTACATGGAAAATCACTGGCTTCATGCCTGATGTCCTGAAACAAAAAAAATAAAGTCTTAGATATGAATCCATCTAATATCAGCATACCATTAGCTATTGTAAGACAAATACTCATTTGACTTCACATCTTCATGTGTGGGAGTTCTGGACAGAAAGCACTTTGGGCTTCAATTTAAGAACTGAGTTTAAATTTATCAGAACATAACACTATCTGTCTGTTAAAATATTAGCTTGCATAATAAAGTAGTGGAACATTTACCAGACATTATGTCTTTACACTCCTGATGGAGCAGGGTCTCAGCCTCAAAGGACTTTCATATAAATTGCCTTAAACAACTGCTTCTGCTATCAGTAAAACTATCAATTTACTTCTGACCCAGCAGCAACTAGAAAACATTCATTATGATAGAAAAAAAAACTTGCCTACCCCTTGGCATCAAACACCCACATGGCGTGGTGACTTGTCTAAGATTGCTTACATCTTGAGTTATCAGCAAGATGTCACAAAGCTGGGAACAGTGCAAGTTATTTGTATCCAATTCACATGCTCAACTAAAACACATATATCATCTCAGGCATATAATTAGATTTTCTTTCAGCTTTTCAGATGCATATAATAGCTAAATTATCTGAGGCAGTTTCAAAAAGTTATAATAAAAAGAACTGTGCTGTCTTTGGACATTAGTCCCAACTTGTAGAAACAGAACTTCACATGGTAAATAAATACTGCATAAATATGCAATTCTTACCAATTATAGTACTAAGAACTTCAGGGTGAAGCTCTCAGATTTAACTGAAATCCATTAAAACCAAAGGAATGGATTTACTGTAGAACTTGTATTTCAATAGCATAATTAAGTTTAAGAAATCCTAAGACAGACATCAAGACATCATGCACATACATGAAATGAACCTAGCCCAGAGGCCATTAAAAAAAATCATTAAGAATAAATTATTGAGATAAATTAATCTCTTTCATTGGATGAAAATAATTTTGTTAAACATAGTCAACCAAATGCAGTGGAGTTTAGTATTAACTATCTGTCCAGACACAGATACATTTGAGCATGGTGCTGATCCACATCCAGTGCCACCGGAGAAGAGGTTTCCGCGCACATGAAGTTAGTGCCTCTGCAGGGCTGCTTGTGACACCCAGATCACTTGCACAGAAAGGCTGGCCACTTCTCTAGTAATAGGTTCAAATTAGCTCAGGTTCTGTTTCAAATTGTGGAAGCTTCCCAACATCAGAACAGGAGGATTTTATACCAGCAAATCTAATCCCTAAAATACAGGTCAAACCAAACTGGCTTTTGGTTCTTCTCAGTTTGAAAAAAAACCAAAACAAAAACACACGATTCTTTATGTAAGTGGGCTACTACAGCTTATTAATTGTTCATTTTTTTCCCACCTTATTATTCAGATATGTATCAATTTACACTGAATGCTACAGGTCAAGGGAAGATTTCTAGTTGATGTATACCTGCTCAAAATTAGTACAGTATTCTGAAATGGCTCTCACTGAAATAAGCCCTGACATCAGCTGCTATCTTTTTATAACTTAACACATGGCTGCCAGTATTTGCTTATGAAGAATGCAGTCTGGAGAACATGATCTTGACTGCCACAGTCTAATATCTCAAACATGAGGCAGCCAAAATAGGTGTCCTCATAAATTCATCTCTGACGCTAAGTTGGTGACTTTGTATTTTGCTGAGGGGTTGTTTTTTTTTCTTCTGTACTGACTGTACAGGATTAACAAGAGACAAAAACAGGGAACTAGGAAAAATGGCTTTCTAGATCTCTAACCACATTTCCCACAGAGCCTACATATGATATTTTTTTAAGTGTAAAAAAACCCCCAAAAACAACAACCACCACACCACTCAGGATTCATATTAAAAAAAAAAAAAAAAATCAACAGCAAAATACAAACCAACCCAAAAGACTCTTAGGCATTTTTGCTGTAAATATTGGGTTAAATTAGCAGCAGCACTAATCTACACTGTTTTCTTTCACAGCATTAACAAATTTGAAAAGAACTGTCCCCTCTTTTAAAAGGAAACAGATGAAATGCAGAAATTGAATGATACAAAGGCATTCTAATATAAAAATACTATATTTAAGTATACTGTGCATGTGCACACACACACCACTCCCAGCTTTTAAGAGTTCCATAGATCAAATACCAACACCATATATTTAAGGACCTGAAACTAGTAATTTATTATTCTGGGAATAAAGAGCTGGCTATTACCTCGTTACCAAATATCACATCTTTCTGAAGATGCTACAATGCCTAAAGGTAATGGAAGAATAAGGGAATTCTAGGAGATGCATAACTGCCACAGGCACAGGAAAAATGAAAGGAAAGAAGTGACTCATGCACCTTCCAGAAACACAGACAATTTAAAAAGCATAATATATTTCTGAAGCACGTTTCAACAAACAGGAAAAAAAGAGGGTGGGGTGGTAATAAAATGAGGGACCTGGCAACAGGCAAGCTGCTGCCTCATATGAAAATCCAACTGGCATATAGTATAGTACTTCACTTCTGGATGTAATGAACACCAACAGGAGAGAAAATCCAGGAGGGTATGCATGCCTGGACCGCAGTGGTCAAATCCACGACTGAGAAGATGGGGCACGCTCAGTAATAAGGGATAAAAGTGGTTTGGGGTTTTGGTTTTTTATTTGGCTATAACATTTCCTAGAACATCTAAACTGAAAAAAAAAAAAAAAATCTAAGATCAATTCCAGGATATGAAGAAGACTTTAGTGGAAATCAGATGGCCTTCAACAGAGAAAACCATTGGAGAGAAAAAAAATCTAGTGACAAGTTCTGTAAAATGGCCATGTACAGCCTTTCTTGTACATGCCTCAAAATTTTCTGTTACCAGTTATTGCAGCAGTCACGTAACCACCCATGCTCCCTGGTGCTAGGGCAGCTTCAGAACATGTCAATAATAATACTACAGGATCTCCATGCTGGAGAAAGCAGACTCATTCACAGCATATAATTATTATGCTATGAGGAACTTGAAGCCAGTGATGTCATGGGAACTGAAGCTAGTGGATGAGCACACAGGGATTGATAAAATTACAAAACACTTTCTTGAATCACACTCATAGTCACACTGCAGAGATCTTGTCATTTAAAAAGGAAGCTCGACATTTCATTTAAAAGGTCATGCAATATAAAACTTTAAAGAGGAAGGTCTAGGACTGAAGTCAGTTTTCCAAAGTCAAATGCTTCTGTTTCTGAGCATGAGTCATTCCATGCCACTCATCTCCTGGTTTTAAGTCCTGTACCCTGCGCAAATACCCCTCAGAAACTTCAGGGGTGGAAAGAAGAAGTCTGCTGAAATGCTGTTCTTCAAATGGAAAGTTCTTGCCACTGTTAATTTGCAGTAGTAACTGGAATAAGATGTTCTTTAGTGCTTTACAGGAGAAGGGTCCTCTCAGCTGCATGAATGGGTTCCACTTGGCACGACAGCATCACATTTCCTGACACAAATAAAGGACACAGAATGTGAGGGCAGACAGCTGTGTTGTTCAGACAAAAGGGATCAGTGCCATGAGCACAGCCTCACTTTCCAGAGTCCAACACATGTTCATCAGGAAGAGGTACTCATGGGGTCTCTCAGCCCCTTGTCCTGAAGCCTTCTGTACCAGAATGCCTGACCCTTACTCCTTTCCCCCTGCCAGAAACAACATTAGTGATTCACTCAGCAGCCCACAGCCCTTTCTTTCCATTCCTCCCATCCTTCAAAAAATTACCCTCAATTCAGCCTCCTAACCCATAACTACTCCTAGGTCTGTCAGTTGCCCCTTTGCTCAGTAAGCATTTTCTGCAAGCTTTCCTGCTTGTCCAAGCCCCTGGCACTCTGCACTACACTAGGGTTGCCATATGTAAACTCTTAGCACAACAGCACATTTCACTGTACTTTCCCCATCTTGTTCAGACACCAGTGGGAGATTAAGAAAGAGAGGATACACCCCAAAATCTTGAAGTATAGGTAAGATGACATGAAGAGGTGTTCATGACATCAGTCATTCTAGCACACTGCAATGTTGTGTAGATTTGCACGTCAATATTTCCAGAAGAGAAACTACATGTCCAGTGTAAAGGCCTCACATTCAACAGAGAGGCTCCCAGGGAACTTTGCAGCAGGCCTCAGTCTGATCACTCTATTTTACTCCACCATAAGAGATAATGATATACTGTCATTTTAACAGCTCTGTTCCTATGGGAAGCAGCAATTGCCAGGATCTTATCATGGGCTACAGAAGTGCACAGTAATCTATCTACTGAGGCAGTCATACTAAGGAAAGCAATTCACAAGTATATAAAGACTTAAATAAAAAAGTAATTTCAGCTTAAAAGCTTAAAAAAAAAAAGTTTCTTCTTAAAGCTAGCACTAAAAAAAAGATATGATGACACTGCTATAAAAGGTTAAAAAAAAAAGTTACAGTAAAGTGAGAGCTGCTGTTTTCTGAGATGTCATTACAGGCTGATTTCAGAATGGAAATACCCTTACAATTATATGAGGTGGCAAAGACTTGTACATAAGACCACAAGAAAAACAGGTAGTACCAAGGGATCCACAATAAACAGGTACTTTACACAAATGAGAACGGTCTTCAGATTCAGTGTTTGCGTCATTTAGAAGCAGTGAACTGATGCCTCAACAAAAGAGCCTTGATAAGATATAAAGCATACATAGATCAAGTGTTCATTCAACCCACTTTGCCAAGGAAGATTGGATTTCTTATCCTATATCAAACTTTACACCAGGATATTTGGACAGGGACAAGAAATGAGGATGTAACTTGTAGGTAATCTAAAGATGGGATAAATGAACGCACAATTGCATCACATAACATTAATCTTCACAACAAGCTGCAGAATTTTAGCCAGACAAACTAAATAGATGTAGATTTTAATACCCTTTTAAAACATTTTATCTAGCTCTTAGTTTTGCTCTCAAGTAAAATATGGTTGTATTGATTTGCTTATTAATCTCCCTGAAAAAAAAAAAAGCCAGTTGGCTGGTATGCAAAGTGTCTTCCTGAGGTCAAGTAGCACGGAGGGAGAGAGAGAGAAAGGGACAGGCTTGTTTAAAGTTCAACATCACTATTACGTGGGTTTAAAAAAAAATAAAAAAATAAAAAAAATCACACACTTGCAACATGGTTTTCCTAGAAAGCCCCTTGCTAATTCAGCACTATGTGGGCAATCTGGAACAGGTTGTAGCACAGCAGCGTAAGCAGCGTTTCTGACACCAGTCAGCTGGTTGCAGGCACGGAAATAACCCCCCAGGAGAATGTAAACTGGGCATGGTTGTGTAATTAAATCATATCAGCACATGGGAAAGCATACTTATTTTTTCTGGGCCCCTGTTTATTGCAGCTAGGAAATATTATAGATTGTTTCTCACCACTGATCAGTTTCAACATGCCTAACTGTAGATATTTAAGAATTATGAAAGTAAATCCTGCAGTGCTTTATTGTATCCACTTCAACACTGTAAATGCTCAGTTGGCACCTGACCTGTTCTTACAACCTGGGTATGTACTTCCAGAAGGGAGAAAGACACAGACTTGTGTAATTTCCAAATTTTAATAGTATATTTATTTTGCATGTTGTGAAAATGAAAACATTGCTGTAGAATAAATCATTGCAATTCTGCAGAACTCAATTGTTTAGATTCTTGTATTGCTTCAACATCATTATCTGCAACGAGTGAAAACTGCTTTTTCAGTTCTGATTTTTTTGAGGGTTGCAGCAGAGCCAGGGCAATCAAAAATCTAAACTCTGGTATTAGGTTAAAGAATTACATGAGACTTCTCAAATTTCACTAAGTTCAAAATACAGTTTGTCCTTGAAATTTATGACCCATAACAGAAGAAGTTCAGAGTAGCTGGCAGGAACACTCTACTTCTGCTGTTTTGTAGCCATGCACTCGCTGCCAAAACAGGAAACAACTGAATGGAGGGTCAGTGTAAGAAACAGCTGAGGTTCCCTTCTTCTTCAGGTCCATCTCAATTTTTCCTCACAGATATTCAATCTGCTCCAGAAGTGCATCTTAGACATTACTGGAAGGACAGAGACTTTTGAGAAGATGAAATGGCTTTTTCCTGACAGCTGTTGTGCAAAAGAAAAACTCTGCTATCTGTATCATCAAAGTCAGTGCCAGGAAATAAACCACAGTCTCATTAAAGTGTCAAGAGGTTCTAACTTAGTTACTCTTCTCCTATAAGAAAAATAATCATGGAGATAAGATGCAGATCTCAATCTGCCCAAACATTAGAAGTCTCCAGATAGAGTTCTGGTGTAACCTCATCTCAAACAGACCGGTGCATGTGACAGCCCAAATATCCACGTAACTTCTAAAGGACTTACCTAATATTTTCATTCTGACACTTCAAAAGCCACCTAAAACATTATTGCTTTTACAAAGCTACCACCACAAAGAGGAAAAAAAATAATCAAACCCCCCAAAACCCCCAACCAACAAACAAACAAACGAGGTAAAGGCCATGTGTGTAGACTTGGTAGGCTTCAGGGAGGGGAGGAAAAAAAGAAAGACATAAAACTTGTAAGTACAAGAAGGTGAAGGAGGGATGAGAAAAGCTTCTTCTCACATCTTCTTACAGCAAAAGCAGATCACTGTGCTGCATAACCACGATGTTTTCTAGAGTTTAAACAAGCTGCAAATGACAAGATGCAACTGGAAACAAAAAGCCAAGAGATGCCCCTGGAACCACTGCAGAGAGTTTACAGTTTCTCAAGGGGATCTCCAGGTTCATGCAATAGGAACCACAGAATGACTCTGTATTTATACTTGCTCTGAATCCCCTACTGTTGTTCAGAGATGCTACACACGGTGTTAATAACCTCAGCTCATGGTAAGAAAGCAAGACTGTACTACTGCCCCAAATTCCTGCATCACTCATTATCACCATTTAATCTTAAGATAAATGAGCTCATTCAATAAAAATAAATAAATACATTAGATAATAAAATGTAAGACCCTCTTGCTTTTGAGTGCCCCTTTTTCAGCAAGGTTTACAAAGCCACACAGTGAGTTTCGGGCTGCCTGCATCAACACCACTCCTTGCTCACTGCTTCACCATTTGTATAGGTACACTGCTCACTTTCATGGTCATTACTCAATAATATTTTAAAGTTCTACTGTTTTTTTAAGAAGTTGGGTTTGTTTTATATTTATTTTTTTTGTTAAACCATCAAGCAGCTGCATATTCCCCCCTTCAATTCCCTCAAAAATATGCAAATATTTTTAAACACATACTTGATTTTCAAGTATTTAAATTTATTTACATGGGTTTCAGAAAGCAGCTCAGGTTAATATACCAATTTGAACATTGGTTTATTAACAGTAATTAACACTAAAGCTCAGTATTAGAAGTTCAACATATAAATCCAGAAAGCTTGGCTCATTTATAAATGTTCTGTGCAGTACTCTGCCCAGAAAAAAAAATAAATCCAGTATTTTTAAAGGTCTGAGATAATATTCTGTTTAAACAATTTCAAGGATTGTACTAGAACAAGGGCAAAAGACTTCAGATGAAAGCTAATTAGACTGGTTTGCATAATTAACATCACTAGTTACAGTTGGCACTCATGGATGAATTTCCACCTTTTATTAAAATTTATTATCTGGCTTATAGAAATAATTTATTTTGTAAAAATCCACAACAAAACTGAGATTAAAAGCTTTCTAACGACAGCAGCCAACTGACACTACATCTCTCAGTAACCCAAGTCCTATTTACTAAAAGATAGTAGAAGGCAATGCCATGTTGACATCATTTAATCTGATATATTTTTATCCAAAACTCCTTGGTAGAAGGATAAAGTATTTTTTATGTAACAGGCATTTGATCAAGCTATGAAAAACCATTTCATCTTTGGTTACAATCAGCAAACTAAAATCTAGATTATGCTCTGAATTTAACCAGGTAATTTGATGGATTAAATCCCCAAGTCTAAACAGAAGAGCCTCAAAGAGGCAGAAGGAAGTAACTGAAGTATTATCCTGTACGTTTTTCACTGTTTCAGGACCTATTCTTGGAGCCCTGAAAAAAGGTTATTCTACCAGGCAGTGGCTAATTTAGCTTCAGAAGATCAAGAAAAGGTACTGAAATAAAGGTAGGAAAACAGTGAGAATTCTTGTTCTAGATAAGCACAAACCAGTTGTAAACTTCATCACCATTACAGGAATTACCCAGAATCATTCTTATTCAGATCTAAATTTCACCTTTAAAAAATAAAAAAATAAAAAACACACACAAAACCACACCATCATCACTTCATTTCAAGTGATGTCTGGGGGGGGAAAAAAAAAATAATAAAAAAAAAATCACTCATGCTTTGTTAATATCAGGAGTTTCACTTTGGGCAGAAATCGATATGCAGAAAGTGAATCAGTTGAGCCTGACTTCCTGTAAATTGATTTCAGCACACTGAAAACAAGCACATTTAAAAGCTTGAAGCAGAAGAATGTTCCTGTAAATGAACACAGGCACATAGTTCCATTTAACAACCTCCCATCCTCTCCCTTCACACAGAGGCATGTGTGATTTGATCTGTACAGAGCATCGGAGCCCGTACTCTGGTGCAGGGACAAAAACTTGCTAATAATCAGACTCCTTACTCCTGTCAGCTGGATGACAACAGCAGTAAGCAATGAAAATCATCACCAGACCCTGTCTGAAGTTGTCTTTTCCTCCCTCCTCCAGGTGTCCACTCTGACAAACTGTCCCCTTAATTTTGAGAAATACAAAAAAAAAAAAATCACTGTGGGTTTATGGGCTGTAGGTTGGTTTGTTTGTTTGTTGGGGTGGGTTGAGTGTTTATTAATAATGCCCTTCCTAATGAAACTAGAGTTGTGAGCTTCTTGTCAAGTATTTAAGACTGAACTCACATGTTTGGTTGGTTGGGTTTTTAATATATATAAAGGATCCTTTAACTGAATTATAGTTTCAGAATTAAACTTGGCCTGGCATCTGAACTGACAACAACAAAGTATTTTGGATCCAACTGGCATTCTGCAATCAGACCCACTTCCACCACTACCATCACCTCAGTGCCCTCATCAGGCAACACATTCAAGGTCTTATCAGCTAAAAGCTGAGCAGATCTTTACAGATTCTTTTTCCTTATCTCCCATTTTCAACCCAATATGTATGTCTCCTCCCAGACTTTTGGTTCTGAACTCATCCTGCTCTTCTATGTTGGCATATTGCCCACTAAAAAGAATATAAATTTTCAGAATATCTGACATTTTTATCACTATTGTTAACAAGGAATTTGAGAGGCTCCAAAAGTACAAGGTATTGTACCAATATAGGACAGCATAATGTGCCTAAAGAGAGACTCCAGGCAGTGGTTTAGCATTGGCTCTGTCACTGTTTAAGGCCCTCTGAATAAGCTGGGGAGACTATTAGCATGCCATCTAATGACCAGAACTACTACAATAACAAAAGGACACAGAGCATCCAAAGGCAGAACAAGTTCTGTGATCTTGATGAGTAATATCACACTTGCCAAGTCTGAAAGCGAGCAGCTCTGCATATTTGAGGAGCTGAAGTTTGAGTTTTCCTACTAAGCCTTGATTAAGTTTTTTTTAAAAAGAAACTTCATTTTAGATTAAAACATATACTTCACATGCAGTAACTACAAGCAAAACTTGCCTGTGGTATTTGTGTCCTTTCACCTTTTCCTGGAAAGTATGTTGACTAAAAGCCAAACAAACAGCACAGCACTTTAGCTGCTTAACAGACAAACACCACACTCATTTTGCTCAGGGTAAATATTTTAAAGAAATAAAATAAGATTATGAATGTTAGAATTTTTTAAGAAATGCCAGCATTTGTGCATTTATCTTTTCAGCAGTTTAAACTTACACAATTGTGTAACTACCACAGCATAATTTTTTATTATTTTAATTATTTTTTTTTACTCATGCCTTTTGTAGATGGCGTGAGTTAAACACATCCACATTACTAACTGGTATCATATTAAAAATATGGTCACATTAACAGCAGTATTCCCTATCTGCAGCAATATATGCTCATCAGTAACATGCAGAACTTCTTAAAATAACAGACTGGTCAAAGAGAAAAGGGCAGACTAAATTTCCATGTTATCTTAATTTTGTCAGGGTCATTAAGTTATCAAACATGGGATAAATATCTAATTGCCTAGCACACACTACAACTAGAATTCACCAGAGAAAAATAAAGTCAGCACTAGAACAGCACGTTAGCAAGCCACTGCTCTAAGCTCAAAAGAGGCAGATCCACCACACGGTCCCTTTCCACAACATGGCCCATACAAGAAGCTCAGACTGTCACTTTCCTGATGTGTTTATGAAATTATCCATGAAAGCATAACACATATCAGAGCTTCCAAACAAAGGCTGAATCCCCAGACACTTACAACGTTCCCTCCCTGAGGGAAACACCAGTTTGCTGTGAAGCCAGAGCACAGAGTACCAGCCCTGTGCTACACCAGGGGCCTGTCCTGGACCTTAAGGAAAATGACGAGGTGTTTACACAGCAGTCCCAAAACACCAACCACAAATAAGCTGGGAATACAACCTCAACAACTAATTAGCTTTCCCTTTTCTCCCTAATTGAAACTAATTAGGTAGCACACATGAAGTATGAGGGATTTTAGCTAGCAGCAAGGCCATGAAGTGACCCTAAGGGACATGTAAAGTATCTACAAAATACGTAAGACCTTAGCAACACCTGTGAAGTGGGTAACATTGCCATCTACTGCAAAGTCATCACCTCTCCTGAATCCATCATTTTGACTATCCAGAAGGGAAAAAAAAAATATATTTGCAAAGCTTTGGGGTATTTTATAGTTCTAATCCTCAAAACAATCTTAACCAAGTCAGAGAAAGAAAGGTTATTTTCTTTCAGAAGAAATGCAGAGCTTCTGTTTTTCAGAGAGTTTGATTTTACAGACACGCATTTAGCACCAGAACAATTCCTTGGAAGACATTTGATTCCCTGAATAAGATCACAAGGTTTTTTAACCCTGAATTCAGCAAACAGGAACATGCTTTTTACAGTTTTCAGTTTGCTCTGCAGCACTGCTTTGTGTTGTAGATGGATGATGAGGTTCAAATAGAAAAAAAACAAACCTTTCTCTCTCTCTCATGGTGTGGTATCTACATTAAAATGGTGGTCTTCTGGTTACCAGCAATGACGACCAAAGACCATTTACAAATAATACTTGAAAACAGGAAACAGATGACCTCTGAAGTTTTGGTGGGTGCTCAAAATGAGTATTACAGCTACATGGAATGAGATGGCTACATACAGACAATTTGATCAAAAGCAAAAAAAGTCACCAATGTCAGAGAGGCCTTACAGCACTAGATGTGCCTCAAAAGAGAAAATCTGAGTTTTTAAGGAGTTATGGAGTTGTTCTCATTTGCTTATTATGGTCTACAAACTCAGCAGCTTGACTTGGCACCTTACAACACCTCCTAGAAACCACAGCCAATGCAATGAGTAATAGGGAAAGCAGGAGACTTTGTACACTCCGAGATTTCTCACCAATTCATTTTTGTTGTGCTGTTAACACAGCATTAGAATTTGCAGGTGAAGGGAAAGACGGGCTGTACGTAAGAATGCACACACGTAATCCTTTGCAAGTTCATTAGAGACTTAAAGCTACAAAAATATCCTTCTAGGTCTTACAAAGGGAAACATCATACATTTGTTCACATCACTGCTACTGTCCTTTGGATACCCTACAGTCAGGTTTGTTGTTGCTGGCATTACATTCCAAAATACACATTTATGTCAACTTGGACTGCTAAAACATTAAAGGGTTTTGATGAGAAAGAGATGGGCCCTTATGCTACACCAGTGATATTGATCTGTCTTCTCTTCCAAACAGCCAGTTGTGTCCTCCCTCAAGAGTAGTGCAAATGCCCCAGTTAAGGAAGTCACCACTGAGGACAGCCAGAAGACACCTCTTGGTTGCTATTATGGATGCTGCTTGTGTTCTCCAAGCAGATTAGTTTTCACCCGCAATGCTCGAACTCATTAGGTTTCTAACTTAGGAGTCAATGTTTCTCACTACCATTTTAGGAATCCAACCACTTCGCTGTAATGCTCTTGGGTTGACAGCTGTGTTGGAACAACTATATATTTCTCCTTTCAGGAGGGAGGCTATTTCTCTGGGCAATTTTTTTAGGCTCTTGTAGGAATGCTTTTGTCCTCCCTGGTCCCTAGAGGCAAGGGAAGAAAGTTTGAGCTTAGCTCCCCTTCCCCATCATTAGTGCTATGGGAAAAGCATTGTCCTTGGAAGGGGACATCACCCAGAGCCATGGAAGCCAGGTCTGGAAACCATGCATTTCCTTTACAGGTTTGGTGAGAAAGCCTTTCTAATTACAAAGCCATTTCTGTATTAGTTGTCTATGGCCTATTTTCCATGATGACACAAAATCACGAACAGAAAGAGTATTACTTAGGAGTCAGAACTTCTGGAGTTTGCCTAGGTGTTATTTTCTTGATTTGAGCTGGTCTGAAAGTCTTTTACCGTCATGAAAAACAGAAGTGAAAACAGGATTTTATGAAAACAGGATTAATATGCAAGCATCATTTTCTACACCCAACACTGACTAAAACTAAACTCAGATCTTATCTCTTAGAATTTAGAGGAGAGAATAAGCAAGTTATGGGTGTTAACAGAAGCAAATAGGAACTAAAATAGTTATTCTAAGAATTAATTCTTATCTCAAGTTAAACTAGTTATATATGCCTTTAGAAAGTACAGTTTGTTAAAGCAGTTTTAGACACCAGCTTGCCATATGTTATGTTAAAATTAGACTTTTTTTTAAAAAAAGCAACAAATTTATGCATGAAGTACTTCTACTCAGTACACACAGATTTTGAAGAATGCTTTTGCTCATCCAGTAACCTCTGCAGAAAGTACCAAATAAAGCTTATTGGAAAGAAGAAACTAGTTCAGAATGGATTTTTTAAGTTAATCTTGTCAATATCTCATAGAACTGCAAACACTTTGCATAAAGTAAACAAAACACCAGCATTGTTTTCCAAATTGTTATTAGTGCAGTCATTTCATATTCTGCAGAAGTACAGTTAACTGCAATGATTTTTAAATTTCAGGATAGGATTTATAGTAATTTTTACAGGATCTGTACAATTATCCTATCTCAAAGATCAACAGAAAAGCATTTTGAATACAAACAGCAGCCTGTAAGAAATTCTTGTATAATGGAGAAAGGCAACTTTCTTGGAGGGCAAGAAAAGGGGGAATATGTATGCTAGACAGACTATGTAAACAACTCATAGAAAACTACAGTTACTTCATTCCAGGGCTCGTGTCTTTTCCTCTGAGGAAGCTTTCAGTTTGAATTCATACAAGCCACAGACATGATTTTAGTGTAACACAGCCCACATGCCACCTGAAGTATTCTGATGTGTCTGTATATTCACTCTGATTTAAAAAGCAATGGACTGGTTGCACTAAAGGTGTTTAATGTACCTAGTTTGTCAGTGTGATAAATGCTCATTAATATAATTTTTAAAAGTAATAACATGGGTACCATTGAGAAGCAGAGACATTATAAGCTGGCTAAAAATAGTAATTTGAATTCCTAGCTTAGTCAGCTTGGCAGAAACAGCTGTGTTCACTGTAATCTCTAATTAGTTTGCATATTATAAGAGTTCCAAAGGTTATTTCCCTCTCAGAAACCTACTAAATTAGCCTTCACAGCACAATACTGTTACCATATCAAATGCAACAGCAACAGATTATTCAGACTTTAGAGACTTACCACTATTTTTTCATTTATAAAGGCATATATTCTTATTTGATAAGGTAAAGGCAATCTCCTCTCTATCTGGAGCATTCAGAAGAGCCTGTCTCAAAAGGAAAAGAAAAGGTCCAGTTCATAGCTGCTTGCTTATGAACATGCACTCCTTCTTTAAAGAGCTCTGGACTCTAGTTTCAGTAATTAATGCACAAAAGTGTTCAGGTAGCTCCTGTATCTATTGAGCAACAAAAGCATGAAACAGACCTGAACACACTTCTCAAACACAGGGAGTAAAGCCACATCATGACTGTGCTGTGGTACATATATAGACCATGGCAGGAGTATTTTTTAATATAGAATACTACTGGACAGCCAACAGCCATATATCCAACTTTCTATTAATTCCATCGAAATTCTCAAAGTTATGAGCTTGTATGTAGAGGAAGTACTAAAACACGTCACAAAGGAAGTGTCAGGAATTGTTAAATAGGAAGTTGTGAACTCTGCATTACCTATTTAAAAAAAAAAAGAAATGAAAAAATAAATCTACATCTTATTTAGTGGTAAACTTCATTTCCTTGAAGATGTTTGAAAAAATAAATCTACATCTTATTTAGTGGTAAACTTCATTTCCTTGAAGATGTTTGTACCATACTTTGTTTTACTGACTTTCCCAAGATGCAATTTTTAAGTTAAAAGTGTGAGGAGGATTACTAGATTTATTTAGTAACAAGAAACTCTGTTCATTCAAAATTATGAACCATATGTTACCACAGGTACCAGCTCCATAATGTAAGGAGGCTTCCCTCCTGTATTGTTTCTTCTCTACAAATTAGGGTATAACACAAAACCCCAGCAAGTTCTAATAAATGGCATAAGGATGCCTCACCCTGTTGGCCATCAGTAAGAACACAGACAAGGGAACCAAAGATTCAGACTGCCAAAGCACACTTGTCATGTTACTAGCAAAAGCTCCTGACCATTTCTAACACGATGAGATTCATGTTTAAAGAGAATGTACAATTAACAGGATTGAACAAACCATGTTCATGCCTCTGCATGCAGAGAAAGGCCAAACATGAGCTTTGCTCCTACAACAGACCCAGCAAACAGTCATGCTTTAGTAGTTATGTTTTTCAGTGCACTGCCCAAATCTGTATTTGGGAACTTTAAGTACCTGTAACTGCTTAACAACCAGAAAATTAACGACTGCTTAATTCCCAGAAAGAAGTCACAAGTATCCTTTCTTAAACCAATTTCAAGAAAGACTTTTGGACTGAAAATTGAAGAAACACACTGGATTACAAATTCACATGAACAGCTTGTTTCAGTTGAGACCTGCAACGTGGCTCTTGCCATTACAATCACAGATGCCCACTTCACTGTACTTGTAATATTCAAATTTGGAAAGGAAAATTTTAGTGATGATTAAAGCATACTGAATTCATTGAATGGTCCAACCTACAGGTTGCCAAGCTACTGCAATGCACACAAAAACCCGCTGAGAACAAACAGTCCTGCTGAAAACAAATGTTAGATAAAGCAGAATTAGGATACTCCCGTTTTCCCACATGACTGTCTAATACATGTTTAGGAAACCAATCTAAGCTAAGCTAGTTTAATATTAAAGCTTCCAACTTTCTAAACTTGAGATTATCAGCTCACAATCTATAGACCAAACACAGTTTTGGGGGTAAGTCAAACACTGATACCATTTTCCCCTATCCCCACAAACACAAGCCTACACATTTGTTTACGTGACCATACGACTGTCAGGGCACGGAAGCGCTGACCAGGGCACACGACACACGCACGAGCACACTGGTTGGTGATGGGGACAGAACGGACTGTCCAGCCTTCACATGGCTCTGGGACAGCGTGGCTGGGCACCTCTGTTCTACACCACGGTTTAACAGAAGAAGTTGCACTTAAAGCTGAACATTTACGCAACTGTGTCCAGAGTAGTAAACTGTTCTAAGAAAAAAAAGAGAAAAATCAATACTTTTTTGGAAAGAGAAACCTAACCCTTAAACGCTGACAGCAGAGATGTAACATTTACTGAGCTGACATTCAGAGAAGTTTAACTACTTAGATCTGAGGTGGGTTTCTGAGCACTTTGCTTTACTAGCTGCCCTTCACACACAAATAATGTATATTAAGTCTTTAGACACAGTGGATATCAATACTGCACTTGACTTATCATAAGCAGCCTTTATAGTGTGTGTTAGCATTTGGTTCTCACACAGCAAGGCTGAATAAAAGCATGTTTTCAGAAAAGACAACGTGTAAGAAAATCTACCAACGGTCAACAAGCCTGAGAACTTCCTGCAGAAAGATACAACCCATTCCTTAACCCAAAAGCAGCCATAACTTAAATGCTAAAATTTATTCTATACGTTATCGTTTCTCCAAGTAGCAAAGCAATACTTTAAGACACTGACAGAACCAATCCTGTGTCACTAGAGATTGTTTTAACTGTCACTGCAGTGACAGAGAGCTTTCACCTCCAGCTGTGCAGGTCATCTTCTCTTCATGTGAAAGCAACTGAG
Organism: Caprimulgus europaeus; assembly: GCA_907165065.1. The sequence goes on from OU015541.1 coordinate 8,514,657, forward strand.
AGTTTAAAAAACAAATGCCGGTGTTAAACAGGCACATCAATGTAACCAAGATAAGCTTTCACAGACAGCCTAATGCAGGACAGACTCTGCACTCCAGTACATGAAAAAGACTGCAGAACTTGACAAGCTAGGCCTTCAAAGGACTATTTAATCCTCCTCATGCTAATCAAATGGATTTGTGAGTGAAAGTAAGTTGCATGGATCAGATGAGATCAGGACAGATAAAAATGTTTTGCCACTTCATGCATCTACTCTACTGCTAGTTTAAAATAATTCACTCTGAGAACACCAATTGATTTAGCAAAGCCAAGCAACAACCATAGCTTCTGTCTGTACAATGACAGCCTCCTCTCTGGAAATGCACAACTCCATTACTCCCTACACTCCTCTTTGACAGCCCAGCCACAGCGCTGTACCTAAAGCACCACACCCCACAGCTCCACCAGACTCTTGCTCATCATCTTCCACTTCCCGTCACCCGGAGCCAGTTATCAGTCTTGACTAAACATGCTTCAGAAGTTGGTGGCTATCTCAAACCCTCATTTGCAGTCTTAGCACATATCTGGAACACTTACAGGAAAAAAAAAAACAACAAACCATAGTGTAAAATGCATTCATTTCCAAATATCTTTAAAACACCCTTCACCCCTATCACATCCCTTTCCATTCCCCTGCCCCTCAAAAGTCTGTTACACTGAGGGCTTCTGAGCACTGACCCACAAATAAAGGTTATCAACTATCAGAATCACACACAAGTGCCTCCTCTTATACAAACAGTGCTGAGAGCAAAGCACTTCTACTAGAAGATTGGATTATTTTTTTCTAAGTATTCCAAGACAGAAGTTTGCACGTAGAGAGGTAAGTTTTATATGGAGAACACGTTGTCAGCAAACACTTTAGTACAAGAAAACTCTAAAGCTGTCATTATTACATGAAAACAATAAACACATGCTTGCTCCTAACTAGATAGTGATTTAACTACTCTACACTGGACTGTATAAAGCCATCAGGTAAATCCTAGCATAGCACAGGTTCTGAATGGTAAGCTTTACATAACTCATAAAAAAAGAAATCAGTGACAAATAAGGCATAAGTCAGTAGTTTCCATGAAGTCTTTCTGCTCTGCCTGCTTCCTGACAAGCTTTAAAAAGACTTGTAAGATTAGACCTCTCCACTAATGCTCTCATGTCGGCTAATAAATCCAGTAACTTAGCAGCTGTAAAGATTTTACATATTTTCAACCTCCTGTTCCAGTCTTTCACTTCTACTGAAAATGAGTCTGGTGGACACAGAACAAACAAGCTCCAGAACCTGGGGTACCCTGTTCCTAAGCCTGTCTCCAGAGAGGACAGCTGACCACCTTGGGTTTTGAACCTCAGGCTGGCAAATCAAACAACCAACCTCCCCAACTCAATATTGCATTTTTCAGTACACTACCAATAAAACCACAGCTTATGTTGTAATATGCAAGGATAAAAAGGATGAGCTTGTTGGTTCACAACACATGTTGTCCTTCACATATTTACTGGTTTTGAAACAGTACAAGGGCAGATCTGCTCTGGTCATGAAACACTTCAGGCCAGTTCTGAGAAGATATCGATACTGGGAATGAAAACATTGTACAAGGTGAAACAAGTTTCCTGTTCATGGCATCCTACAGACACTGCTGGACACTGCGCAGTTCTAGGGAGCAACTGCGACTTAATGTGAAAATTCCTGTTGTCAGAAGTTTAAGAAACAAGTCACAATGTTGCTTTCCAATTTAATTTAACTGCAAAGGGAATAAACAAAATCATTTTCTAGAGCTGGGTAGCTGTCAACTTCCCCATTCTTTAATGGTTAAAACTCTCACAATTTTTCTTCCATTTCTGGAAATATTCAGAAAATGTTTAAAATGTCTGTATATGTATTTCGGCTGTTTAAGAAGCTCTGTAGTATTTTTCCAGTTCTTGCTCCAACGACCCACCCTCTCCTCCTTTCCAAAAGAAGTTCCTCTTGCTAAAACCTCTTGCTTGTGTCAGAGTTCTGTTTTTCCAGTAGCCCCCATCTTTAGTCATTTATGCCTCCACAATGCAGAGCAAGAATGTGTGATTGTACACAAGGCTGGCAGAGGTTTAGTCGTACTTCAAGCAGCTACAATGACTGTACAGAAGACAGTGGAAAAAATAGGTCCCCCAGTATAATGGAATCGAGATCTTCTGAACTAGTATGGGTTATTTTTCCTGTCAGAAAAAGGAAGTATACTCTTCCTTAGTCAAAGATGCATTTTTAAAATAATTTCACATTTTACTTCCTGTGATCATATTAAAAGGTCACACTGTTTATGCTACTGTAACCTGTTACTGTGGGATTAGAAATGATACAAACAAGCAATTCTCATTCAAATATGCCCAAGGGAAGAAGGTTATGAGGACATTCCTCTTTGTGTAGACCACTTGTTCTTGTTCCAAATAAATATAAAGAATCCAAGAAACAGAGTGTCTTTTGTAGAAGGGCTCACAGCATCAAGTACTTGATGAATCAAGCACTTCACAGAAGCAGCATAAAATTCTGGGAACTTGAGATACAAGAAAAAGCACCTGAAAGATCACAAATAGAACAGCTACTTTAAGTTCAAAATACTACTATTTAGTAGCATTTTTAACAAGCAATTATTTTAGTACAAGAAGCACAGTGAATTTTATGCTCATAGGGGACAGTTTTGTCTCTGCCTGCAGCAAGACCTGCAGAGCTCCACACTCACCACTGCTACAGCATGGAAGTTGTCCTGTAATTGCATATACTGGCAGAACACAAAACTTGCTTTGCTGCTGCTTTATTTCCTATTTCTACTTATGTAGAAACTGTTTTAACCTTCTTCTAAGTACAGGAAAAAGACGGTGCCACAAGATTCAAATCAGATTCGATAATCTCTTAACAGCTGGTGAGACAGTGGATCCTCCTCATCACCCATCTCCTCACCCTCAGTGCTGAAGGTGACTTTTTGCCCCCAGAGCCATGTGTTCCCACAGCATCCACAACAACCAAGAGTCAACACAACTACAGAAATACTTAAAGGCCCAGATCCTAACACAGAAGGAAACAAGACATCCTAGATACACAGTGGAAATTCACTTCAGTCCCTAACAATGGAACCAGGCCTTCAATGTAGGTATCAGTACTTAAGTAAATCCAATACGAGATCAATGCTGGATTCAGAAGAAAGGTTTTATTCTCTCTCTACTTTCTTCCATGAAAGAAATGCTCAACTAAGAAGCAAGGCTGTTCAAATATTTTTTTCATTCCAAAGGTTAAAAAATCAGCAACTAATTAAAGCACATCTTCAGTATCAGGGATACCAAAAAAAGTTCTGCTTAGAAATATATTACAATCTATCCCACCAACAAGGACAGGTAGCAGACAGCAAGAGAGAGCATGTTAAAAACAAAAGCCACCAAAAAAAAACCAAACCAACAACACATGATTTGGAGGGAATCACATTTGACTTAGTGCTGATGATAAAATATTTTGAGTTGAAAAATATAGACAGACTCTAGCTACAAAATTTAAAAACACAAGTATCTTAAGTAAGCCACAAGTAGATGCCCTTTACCATCTTCTTACCCCACCACTTATGAATGCAAAACCAATAACTTATGCAAATAATGTGTTTGTCAGTCCATATTCTAGGACAAAGAATTATGCAAGCTGAAAGCATGTGGAAACAGAACCTACAGAATTAGAAATAAGAAAAAAATGAATTAAAAACCTTTCCAAATGTTTCATATTAAGCTAGCTCATCTTCCTTCCCAACAAGGACACCAGAGTTTTCACTGCTGTCCTTATGAACCTTTTTTCTTCAACATAGAAAGCACAAACCCAATTTGAAAGTAGATCAGCTATCACTATTAGCAGAATCATATGACTTTCCAAGAGTCACTTTTATCAGTTTTTCTTAGTATAACATGACAGGCAAGCTGTCGAACCTCAAGCTGTGTTTTGCGTGGGTGAGAGAAAAAGCACATCTAAATTCACAGGGTTTGGTGGAAACTGAATTGGCATTTGCACTCCACAACCTACAAAGTGAACACGCAAAGGCATTCTGATGCTGCAGCACAGTGCCTCTCCCAGCCCAACCAGCAAGGGCATGTCTACTGGCACCAGAAAGGTAAACACAAAAATGTTTCTTGTGCAAATCAACATGAAACAAGTTGACCAATGACTAAAAAACCCCTCCATATCTCAATGGTAAGTGCTGTAAACATCAAAGCTTACAGATCAGATCAAGTTTACATTACTCTGAACACTGCAGAGAATCTTGTTTCCACATTTTCACAACTTTGCTTCTTTTAGGAAAAAATGCACACAGTGTTCACGAGGCTGCTCTCCTCTGACAGTGATGCTGTACACACTTTCACAGAGGTGCAGACACAAATATTCCAGTCTAATCATTCTAGTCTAGATCAGTATTTTTAAAATAACAAAGTTTTAGATTTCTGTAATTCTGTAAAATGTCTGAACACTGACAGCACTTCAGATCAGCACTGAAGATGACACAAAACCTTAGGCAATCTTCTAACATTTGTCTTGTATCTCAGTTTATACTAATATTTTTCCAAATCAGTATTCCAGAAATAAGTAAAATTAAGTAGAGTTTAATATGAAATCCTACACTCAGGAACATTCTCAGTAACCACTCCAGCTAAAGTGTTTGGGGTTTTTTGTTAGCTTTATGGCACAATATTAAATTTTCAAGTATTTATCCATTTGTTGTTAATAAGCCTCCCACACAACTCACATTTTGAGAAACTTTCACTCTATGCAGAGATCTTATCCATTCTGCTGCTGGACAACAGACCTCTGGTTTTAAAAGAGGAGAATTAAAAAAAAAAGCTCTCTAACACTTTACTGAATACAAATTTCATTTTGCATATGGGGAGACTAAAGAAAAAACTAGTTTGTCTGACTATGAGAAAACAAATTCAGTGGCTTATCTGGTGACTGAAACAACCCACCCAATTCTCACATTCCCTGGAGTACAAGCGATAGCATGACTTCAAGTTTTTATCCCTTTTTATAGATTTTTTTATCCCTTTTTATAGATTTTTTTTTTCTTTCTTTTGTTTATAAACTCTCCTTCCTGCTGCATTTTTTTTAATTAAAAGATGCCCATTTTGAATCACACATTAATTCTGAATTTTAAGGAATCGGTATCCTCAGATATTTAATGAGGCTAAATTCACCATCCAAATAGAATATTATGTCATACTATTAACACTGATCTAAAACCTGAGAATTCATATGTTTGCAAGAAAGTAGCAATGATATTTCAGTGTAAACCACAGCTTAGAAAGTCTCAGATAAAGAGAACTCTTGGAGAAAGTCCATTTGCAAAGCAAGTATTACAAGAAAAGATTCCATTTTAATGTTAAGTATAGGATGAACTGTTAATTCAAATCTACCCAGAATACTTAGAAAGTTATTTTAGTTTCAAAAATACTTGGTCTACCACTACCACATTTTATTCTCTACTTATAAGGGCTATTTCTATTTGAATTTAACATCATTTGGCATGTGGCCAAAACTGCATTCTCCTTAACTGTCAGGTTTCCTTCTACATATGCACCCTTATAGCAGACAGACAAAGAGGAATAAATAACATGTGGAAGAACACACTAAAATTTTCTGAAGGTCCTCAGAAGCAGGTGCAGCACTGTCTGCACGTTGTATGATTTCTAGATTTTTAGCAAATTATATCCCCTTAACAGTAAGCCACAACAGGCTCCATTTTCCAATGTTCTACCTACAGCAACACTATCCCAGAAGATCTGGATTCAAGTACTTACATTTTAAACTCTGGAGTCTGAAAAACAAGCAAAACTAAGCAGCTCAGTTGCTCCACAGAATGGGACTTACACAATCTCACACTTGCCATCAGTAGACACAGTTGGTCTTGACATGAAAACATCAGTAGTGTAACTAACCAATGCAGCAGAGCCCCTGAAACATCTCAGCAGCACAGAACACACTGTCACCTGCAACTGAAAGTCAACTCTGGTTTTCACAGAGAGGATACGACTTTGCAAGCCACAGAGTCTCAGCTACGTTAGCCTCTCCCACACTTGTATCAAGATTCAGTGGCTGCACAGCACTGGAAAACATGGAATATCCTTAGCTGCACTGAAGGAAAAAAAGAGACTCCCTGCAACTATCAGTTCTAAACTGGCTTTCCATAACCAGAGCCAATTAAGCTAAACCTCAAATGAATCAACATAGCATGAATTAAGAAGTGGCAAGGCATGCATGCAGAGACCTGCATTTTCAAGTAGCAAGAACTGGCAGAATAAAGCACAAAGGTGCATTTATAGTAAGTCATGCTCATGCCACAATTTATCTGCTGCAAAGAAGTTTGAAGTTGTTCAGCAGTAGAGCAAAAAGCCAACCCAGATGCTTACAGACTGCAGCAGCACAAAGCCTGACCTCTCACTGCAGCTTATAAACTGAAAACACCAGTAGAACTTCCTGTTCATTTACTTTAAATACACAACACAACCACACTATTGTAAGTCTACAGGGTCAACCATTTCACAGTTTACTTTCAACATTAAAATCCATCTACATATTCTACAAGTATTTTTCCAGAGACAGTGAATACATAAAAAACTTCCCATGCCATTTCTCTCTGGACAGAGAGATATCCAAAATGCCCACAATAGCTTTCTCTTTTCCTCCCATGATCTGGGTAAAGCTGATTAATTTTTATAATTTATAGTATTTTAGTTTAGCTTAGAGAAGAGGTTTGGGGGAAAAAAGTAACATTCACATTAATACTAATATTAGTATTTTTAAAACCCTGAAAAATTAATAAAGAAACTGAGAACAGTTTTGTGTCTCTTCTTACAGGCTCCAAACCAAACTGTATCCAGCTTCCCAGAGCACACACAGCAGTACAGTTAGATCTGTTTTCAGTATAGTCACTTCCAAACATATTTTACAATCTAGATTATATCCAATTCTTTCTTATTTTATATTCTACTGACTATAAAAATTAGAAAAGAGTCAACATTTTAGTTTAATTTTGCTGCCTTCACATGGAAAACTCTCTGAGCTGTCCCATTGATGTTTCTGTAAAACCAAGTGTCAGCTCTGCCTCCATCCATATTGTGTGGGATTCCCAGTTGAATGGTAGATCAGTAAATAACTCAGGAGTATCTTTATTGTTACTGATAAGCACATCAAAGTTAACATCATTAGCCAACATACTAAAGTCAACACATCTAGTTTATATAAACACAAGAAGCAACTCTACCTGTATTTGAGGGTTGTGTTTTTAAGATAATATCTCATTCTATCACCATGTGTAAGAAGTTAGAAACTAAAATAGCTCCTAAAATTCTGAAAGACTTCTGCATATAAAAATACTATGAAAATCTGATATTGCACTCACTGTGAGCAAATGAAAATTCAATGTTCCTTTGATATTCTGGAAAACTCTTTTTCTCCCCTACTCTAACAGCAAGCCTAAATTGTGCTTTTCTTAGCTTTGGGCTATTGCTTTTTTGTTGTGACAATGCTAGAGTGAATGCTTTTCATTCCTATTGATACTTCTAATGATATTTATGCAGGGTGTGCATTGTTCACTTACCCTTAAGCATCTGTTTTCTGTTGCATACCTTTAACACAGTATCCCACTGCAAAACTCACATTTAATCTGCTGTCCATTTTCCTTTAATTTATTGTTTTATGGAAGAGGACTTCAATTTGAATGGGCATTTCTCATGCTTAGACCAGGTCTCATTTTATTAGTTATCTTCTAAGTATGTTTCTCTAGAATACAAGCAACAGACAGAACCAGACCAGTCCTTTTTATCTACTGGGTCTCTGAAAAATCTTTACAAGATCTCACGGATAGGTCTTGAAGCAAGTAAATCTAGATGAACATAAGGGACAGTAACAGCCATTAAAAAAAAAAGGCAACAAAACCAAAACCAACAAAAACCAACAGAATACTGAGAACTTCATCAGTGTTCACCTTGCTTTCACCAGCTACAGCAGAGAATAGTTCCACTACACATGCAGTGCCCAAGACATGATTGTCACAAAATCACCTACACAAGGTCTTTATTTTGAAATGTTTTTGTCTCCATCCTGTGATTATTTACGCTTAAAAAGAATATATATATAAATCTACATTTTATTCTTTCACAACTGTACTATTATCATAGCTGAACATAGCTTCCCCTTGTCCAAAAAAAAAAAAAGCTTGGACAATTTTAACCCTTCAGAGTCACGTGGCACCCAGACAAGTCTCCTTGTAGCCATCCTTCCAATCAGCTTCACCTCCCTGCAGCATTCATAACTCATCCCCTAGATGCTGTGCAGTTCTGTATCTCTAGGTAATAGATTTAGCCAAGAAACAAGAGGAAGTGACTGTTGGTAAATTGCATTATGCTTCACTCAGAATACTAGTGAACATTTTGTGATTTTAGGAGATACAGCCGTAACACCTCAATACCATAAACCTATGGTACAATTACGTTGGGGGAAGACTTTTTCTTTACCAATAACACACATTTTTCTACTCACTCCATTCTTCAGGCAAAGACTGGTATTTGTAGGAAAACTGTACTGTTAATGTCACAGTCCAGACATCAAAAGCACGGATTATAGTGAAGTACATTGTTCTTTCAGATGTAGATGATCTGCCAATACCATTTTCAACAGCTGATATTTAAAAGCAGGATGCAGTTGAGAAACTGAGCCACATGACATAGATGCATGTATTACTAATCAATTTTAAGGGAAAAAGAAAGAGGCAAAAACCCCATGGCTCGTGCTTGTCAATAGTTGGATGCAAATCAAAGATCACTATAGTAATTTTTTTTTTTAGTTGAATTTTATTCCTCAATCAAACCTCATGCTGTGCCACCATCTGAGCAGGCTACTGAGGCACATCATTCAAAGAAAGGACAAAAATATCACTGAATGCTGATCCCACATTGAAAATATGCCACAGTCCTTCATTCTCCTTACATATTTCACTTCTGTAATTAAATTGTACACATAGAAATATACCATCTCCATGACAGAGCTGTAATGCTCAAAATCATTTGCTAAGCACTAAGCCTGCAGCATACCAAATTGTCAAGAACAGTTTAGCAAAAACATAACGTCATAGATGCACATGACTTTCAACTGATACAGTTAGCAAGCACTGAAACTGCAGGAAATGAAATATTCTAACAAAAAATGGACCTTCTGAAAAGCATGGTCAAAAATTCATGCTTATTCTCCAACTGCCAAGCAACAGGAGATGTTCATCCTGCAAGCTACTACTTTTACAACTTGCCTGCTGTGATTCTCACTGGAGTTCATTTATTTCACTTTTAGAAAGCCCCACTCCTTTTAAATGTCAATTCCCAGAAAAATTCATAGTGAAAGGGAAGCAAAGCTCGACTTCTAGGTTGCAAATAAAAACTTGAAACTCATTAGTTTATGCAATACACCAGCTTAAACATTCAAATGGATGTTACAGTAACGCTGCTTGATCTGACTGAACACATCAGCCCAACCATTCAGGTACTTAATCTTCTCTTTAAACTTCATTTTGGATAAATGCACAAAGAACTTTTCTAAAGACAAAAGCCCTAATTTCTCTTGCTTGTAATGTGGGAAGCTGGATCCAGTTGGCAAATATTCTTACCAGCATTCTTGTTTGCTACACAAGGTCTCTAAAATGGCACAGAAAAAAATCTACATGCAGTAAACGAAATAATAAAAAATAGTACCAGATAAATGCACACATCTTACTAACAAGCTGTTTTCAGGGTCTGTTCTATTATTAAAGTGACTGAACAGCTAGGTGCATTCAATGCTGCCCGTCACTGTTTTTCTGAAAAAATAGAAATGAAAAAAAACCCCAAGCCACGACGCTTGGATTTATTTTCTGAAGGTGAGGAAAGGGGCAGCTTTTAAAGGCAGCTGAGAATCCGTGTCCCTGCTTAGCTGCAAGCAGAAGCCGGAGCGAGCACAAGAGCGCGCCTGAGGGCTCTGGCAGAGGAAGCTCCTTCCAGGCTGGCTCCGCAGCGGGGGAGCTGCCTCGCTCCTGCCCCGGGCAGACCCGCCGAGGCGCGGGAGCCCAGCGGGACGCCCCCGCCCCGCCGCGAGTGGGGTGCCCGTGGCACGGCCGTGCCGCCGCGGGGGTGGCGGTGCCCGACACTCCCCGCCCACCCGAGCCCTGTGGAGAAGGAGGTGAGAGGGGCTTCGCTGCGTCGGGGGAGAGGCGCTCCCCCGGGGGGGTAGAGCGGGGCCTCCCTCTGTCCCCTCAGCGCCGGGCGAAAGGGGAAGGAGGGCACTGCGGAGCGGCGGGCCGGCCCGCAGCCTGTTGCGGGAGGGTAAGCGGGGAAGGGAAAGCTCCGAGCCGGGGTGAGGGGAGGCGGATGGGCAGCGCTCTCCCCGCAGGGCCTGGGCAGCTGGGGCGCACACACACCGCGGGGGCTGAACCAGGCGGCAGCAGGGGGAGAGGGTGAGGGAAGCGGCGCTCCCCGCCTCAGCGCCGGGGCTGGGGGCAGAGCCGGGCCAGGCGGCTGCCCCTCACCTGGTAGATGGCGGCCCAGCTGGAGGCCTGGTCGAGCCGGTGGAACTCCTTCTCGATCTCCATGGTGGGGACGCCGCGCCAGGCCTCACCCCCCAGCGCCGCTCCCGCCCGCTGCTCCGGCAGCTCCGGCTCCAGCTGCTCCCGAGGCCGCGGCTGCCTGCTCTGCATGTCACCCCTCCCTTCTCCCCGCCGGAACTACGCAGCCCGCCCCGGCGACGCGACGTCCGGGGCGGCCCGCAGCCGCGGGGCGGCGGGAGAGGGGGCGTGCGGCTCCAGTGGGGTGTAACGGGGGAAGCGGGCGCGGGCTGTGAGGCCGCTGCCCGCCCGTATCAGGCGGCGGGGGCGGGGGGCAGCACCTTCTCCCCCCGGAGGTGCGGGGTCCGGCCGTCCCCTCGGCCCCCTCAGGCGACGGTCTGTCAGAGCTCCTGTCGGTGGCAAACGGGGCGGGCTCGGGTGCCTCTTCCCCCTCAGCACCCGTGCAGCCACCCCAGCCGTCCCGCCCGGGGCCGCACCGACAGGTAGGGCGGCCCTGGCAGGGCTGAGGGGCCGCAGGTGGCAGCGGGTGTCCCGGCTTGGTGACGAGATCCCGCTGGGGAGGCAGCAGACGGAGCCGTTGGTTGTAGCTCTCCGGGCCCCAGGCTGGCGGCTTGTGTTTTCTGAGCCGGGAGGGAGTGATCGAGTCACGTTTTCAAGCTCTTCGTCTGCGGCAAGAGGGCCAGGAATTTTTGAAAGATCTCCCGCGGCCATGAGGATGCGGAGGAGGGGCCGTGAGGGGAGCGGCCGCCTGGCAGCAGGGCCCTGACCTGGCAGTGCAGGGTACTTGGGTGTGTGTGCTCACTTCAGAGGTGGGGAAGGAAACTGCGTTCTCTCTCGCTGTACTCAGAAGATGGAGAGTTTATTTTTTGCTCTTACACGTTCAGTCTGCAGAATGAAATGTATTTCTGTCAGTTGTGCCATATCCTTTGATTTAAAGGAATGTGTGATGTGACAAGCTCCAAATGGAGCCTGATCCTTGGCTCTTGGCTTAGTGCTCTGAAATGGCAATTACTATCAAGGTGCTGCAGTCCTACCCCAGGAGGTAAACATTTGTCCTTCTGCCCCATGCTTCTCATAAGGTGATGCTGAATTAAGTTTAAGTGTAAACATGTCATATTAGAGAGCCAACATCTTTCTTCCTGCACTTCAAGAGCAGATGTTCCAAACATATGGATATAGTTATCCCATGTGTAATGCTAAAGCACACTTTGTTTCCAAAGTGAGGAATTTTACTCTTCATGTCAGCCAGCTTCTGTTTGTTAGATTACTGTTTCTTGGGCTTCTAGAGCATACTACTACTTCTGAGGACTGGCGCAGGCTTGGCATACCTGGTATCTCTGCAGCATGAACACTGACCCAAAATAAGGTTGTGGGTTTGTAGGATCAATGTTTTCCATGGTGAATTTGATTATAAATACCCTAAGCACAGCATGGACTGAAGGCACCAAGAGTGGTAGAGCTCTCAACAGGCAAGGTGTATCAATGTCGCTGAAGGCAGAAGCATTTCATAGCTTAGCCGCAGCCCTTGCATCACTTCGCTGTTCCTGCTGGAGGAAGCTTTTCCATTGCTTTTCCTAATCATTCTACCACGCACTCTGTGGAAGAGGCTCCATTTCAGTGTTCAGCCCCAGCATGCTACCCTGATCAAGACTTGCTTATTAGGCTACTTAAGTGCAAATGGGTGCTCTCTGAGAAGACTAGTCAGAAATGTGAGCTGAGGGGCCCAGAATTTTGGGGGAGGGTTAATGGTGACACCCACAGTAAAGGCAACCTGGAGAAAGCATCTTAATAGGATAAATTACTTAACCTGGGTAAACAATGAAACTTTAGTCAGCTGCTGCATGTATCATATAGAGTAACAAATCTAACAGCTTTGCTGCTTTGCCATTTCCCTGTTATTTCAGGGTCACAAATTATGAATGTATGTGGAGAGTCTTGCTGTATTTCAGTGATTCCATACTGTGACATGAGTCTTTATAATGTCACCAAAGAGCAGTTCCTGTGGATGGCCATTTTTCATGCAGGCATAAGGCTGATCCTACCTAGAAGAGGTCAAAGCTTGTGATGCTATGGGTTAATTCAACTGCGTACTGCAGTGCACAAGCATTTTATAAAGGAAGATACCATACACTCTTTCATGCTTATGTCACCTGGATGAGTGTAATAAATCAAATCAGTACAAGTTCTTCAGTCAATGATTTGTCAGCAATATATTCTGCTAAGTGTGTCCTGTTGTCACTGAAATAATCACTTTGAATGACAGAAACTCATATATTGCCCTGAACAAATTGATACTCAGCTGAAGATTTCACGGAGTTATCCAGAAAAGAGATTGCAAAAATTGCCAGTGTATCTTACATTTCTTAATAAATCTCTGTCTGTCACAGTTGGAATATGTGTGGCCAGTAACATCTTAAAATGTGCCAGTCTGGTTCAATGAATGACTATTAAATAACTGGAATTTTGGAGGGGTTATGCTACATTATAAATATTTACTTTTACCTATCTGTGCTGATATAAAAGAAGGAAGAAACAATTTGCAGCAGTGATACTCATCATGACTCCTATTCCATAAAAGCACAGCTAATTGGTGCATGGTGCATTTTGGCTTTTTTTTACATACAATTTGAGCAATAGTCCATGCAATGACATCCATAATTAAAAACTGAGACCCTTAGAATATGCAGTTAGATAATAGTTTATGTCAAATAATAAGCTTAATTTCTTTGGCACATCGTGGTCCTACAGCAATGTAAAGGGCACACAGGGCACCTTATGGGACCATCAAGTGCATCCTGAAGGTGAGAATTCTGAAATTCCTTCTGCTGACTCGGGGAGAGCACCCCACCTTTTTATATGTGACAGTTACAGGGGTTTGTAGTAATTTTTATTTGTCCTCTAATATGCATTAGGCACTAGCTACCGACAGAACAATGTGAAACAGCCTGGCCTTGAGTTTAAAAATGAACATTAGCAGAACAATGAAACTAACTCTGTTATTTTTAATTCATCTGAAACCCATAAAATGACCTATTCAGTCTAATCATGTTAAAGTCTCTAATTTGCCTTTCTGCTAACAATACTCAGCATTTTGAGATGACCTAGTTAGAAACAGCCAATGCCATAAATCTCCATTACAGTGTCTGAAAACATGATACATGTTGTTCCTTCACTGTTTCATTTTTGAATGCAGCTCTGTAGTTCCATTGAGCCGGTTCTAGCAGGCTGCATCTCCAGCCTACAGCTGGGAAGCTTCTCATGCACACTGAACTCACTTCATGCTACTGCACTGTACAAACTGGTATCTCTGTTCAGCAGAAATATAATCTTGTGTGAAACAGAGCTCAGACTTGGATCCTGTAATACCTCCTTTTGGTGTTAGATCTTTTAGACATTGCTGCTTGTGATTTTCTCTTTTGTTGTAGTTAAGCATTCAGCATTGTTACTGGAGAAAGTCCAGTTCTGTCTTGGTTTTCCTCTCGCTGATGTTACAACATCACGCAGGGCTCTAATGATTCACGTTGTACCGTGGCTACTTTGAGCTACCTGTGATTTTGTGAGCAAAATCCAGTGCAATTGGACATTGTCATGTAGTATAGGCTGGGTTGCTTCTGGTTTTGTTCTGATGTTAGCATCAGTTTTAAGGTGATAAAATTAGTCTTGATTTATATTACTGTACGCAAGACCAGGATCAAGCCTGGTATATTCTAACTTGCTGTGATTTTTGTGCTAAAAATGTATATTTGCTTGTAATTTTTTAATACTAAGGTTACACACACAAATTCATATTCAGGCTCACCTAACTTTAAAGCTCTATGAAGAGGTGAGCAGTTGAGAGTTGGAACTTATCATGCTTAGTGGAGACTCAGGATGAGAGACTGCAACAGAAAGTAGCAGAAATAGGAAACTTCAATATTTTAGTTCATATACTTCTGAGACACTGAGGCATCTAAGTCAAGGGTTCAAGAAGGTTTGTATCTCCAAACTCAGACCTAAACCAGGGAGTGAGATGCACAATCCAGATCACTTCTTTTATAGAAAGAGAGAAAATGTAATGAATGTGAGTTCAGGAGGAAATTACTGTAGCCCAAGTCTTAGGCAACTCTTCAGAAAGGACAGTCAGATTCTGGTCCTGCTGGTGGTGAATGTCTGTGCAAAACGGTTTCACATATAAAAGGAGGCTGAAAGATCTCCAGACCAGACTCTGTGACCTTACAGTTAGGGCACTGCTGAGATGTGAAAGATGTCATTCCCTCAGGGAGAGGCAAGAGTTGGACGCAGCCCTGCCACATCTCAGTGTAGTAAGAGATCCAACCACTGAGGTATTAGTTGAAAGGTGATTCCCATCCACAGCTCCTTTCTTTGTTTTCAGAATGTGGTCTACTGGTGCTTTGAGTATGTCTTCAGGACCAGGTTCCTCAAGGAGTGTAAATGTAGAGAACCTATTTGTGAGCTGGGGGCTTAGACTAAGGAGAAACGCTGATTTATGCAGTTGTGTCAAAACTGAGGGAATTTTGTGCATGCTAATATTTCAGGTAGAGAATTTTAGACTGAAAGGGTTTAGGCTGGTGACCTAAGAGACCTTGTAACCTGGCAAATAATTCATATTGTAGTGGGCACTGCATGGGGACACTGTAATAGGATGCTGGTGACAGAAACCATTGACAATTTATCAGAGAAGGTGCAATAAAATGGCTTGGCTGTTGTGACTTGTAGAGTGCTAGAACTGGTGTTGAGCTTCTGTCTGGCTTGTAACCCTGTCCTCTCCTCTTCAGATCAAAGGAATAATTTTCTTGTATGTGGCTTTCCTAATGCCTGCCTCTTTATGCCAAGATAAAAGAACAAACATTTGCTGGGAAGAGAATATTGAAATAAACTCTTCCCAAAAATGTCACCACAGAGAGGGCCAAAAAGTTGAATTAATCAATGAATCTCAGTTAAAAACAAAAACAAAACAAAAAGCAAAATGTTTGCATAGTTAGTTGGTGTATAATTCCTAGAAAGCTATCCAGGGTGGGATGGTGGGGAGAGGGGTGGTATTTCTTCTGGAATCCCTGCTGGTGTCCTTATCCTGCAATACTAAATAAGTCTCCAACAAGTAAAGGATGCAGGACCCTAAAATCATCTGGCTAAATGGACAGTGAAGCTCCCTGTGATGTGGAAGTGGGATGGGAACTAACTAGAATTTTGCTCTTTCTGAAAGGCCAGGAAGCAGGATGACTGTCTGTTTCTGCAGTGACTAATATCTTTTGCATTTAGAAGCAAAGATGCTTCAAGTTATTTCTTAACAGCTCCTTCAGATCTAGGGATGAGGATGTGAGTATAAAAGGTTTTAATGGGTATATGTCTAGCGAGAGATCTAGTTGTATATAGTCACACTGGATCTGCAGTGCTCCAGAAAAATTATTCCTGATCTTGGCTTGTTCTTTCTGTGTTCATGTGTAGTTAGAGAAAGAGACATTAAAATATCCACACACATGTTAAACTACAGTGAAGAAAGAGTTCTGTATTATGGCTTAATATTGAGTCTGTTGATGAGAATACTTGGCATCTTTTTAATGAGGACACCTTCTTTCCACACCATTTTAGGAGAGGTGGCACCACTTAACTGCAGAGTAAGCTATCCTGTGAGTTCTCATCTATGTGAAGTGGTCCACTTGACCTTGTCTCCTGATGAGAACAGATCATACTCTAGAGGCTGGACTTTGTGATAAAGAGGAAATAAACTGAGGATAGCGGGAGTACAAGAGTCTGAGAAATCAAACTGCACTTTGTCAGCATGCAACAGAAAATTTCATCTGATACACAGTTATCAAAAATCCTTGCTCCAAAGCACTTCAGGATTGAGATTATGAGAGGTGGCCTTAAACTCTAAATGCCACAGAATCACTGAAGTTCTGCTGCAATGAAGTGTTCTAGGCCAGTGCAGTTTGTGGTGCCTTATCTTAGGATGCAATGCAAGACAAAGTCCTTGGTGGAGGGAGGAGCACAGCTGTAGAGAAGAATGGTGTATGGGTTCACATGCTTCAGAGACCCAATCCTACAGAGAACATCAGCATCTTCCATGTTGGCCCTCTTTCCCAGCCATCCATGAAGTGACCGGGTGTGCATCTTCATTGCCCAGTCTGCCAGAGAGCAGTAGCAACCATCAGGGGTTGGTTTCACCTTAGTTGGTTCAAAGCCGTGCCCTCAGGGGGAGCCTGGCCAGAACCCAACAGTTTTACACGATGGTTGGGACCAGCCTGACATGGGAATTAAACTGGATCAGGCACAAAAGAAGCTGCAGAGTGGAAAATGAGAGTAGGTAATAGTGATGAAAAGGAGATACAAATAGAAAAACTACATTTCTGAGAGCACATTAAGGATCAAAACTGGATTTAAAAGCAATGTGGATTTTCAAAGGAGTGAGTCACGTTCTCAGTGTGTGTCAGGGAAGTGACATCACACTTGTGTGAATGCTTGGGATGGTGCCGTCTACCGGCTGGAGAGCTTTGTCTGTGATGTCCCGGACCTCTATTTTCAGACCTGAGGAAGGTCACTGTGTTTGTACCTCATATGCCATGTATTTGTGCTGGATTTGTCATTGAGGGTGTTTGTGCATTGTAACCGTGGGTCAGCCTTCTCTTGAGTTTCAGAGGGTTGACTTCAACATGATTCACACCTTGACATGGAGCTCAGCAGCCACTTACCTCAGCCTAACTCGCTGCATAACCCTGTCCTCTTTAAAATCTTAGTAATTTAACTGGTCCCCAAAATGATCTCTAATAAAGAGGCTGTTGAGAGTGAAAATCACCTGTAGCAACAAGAAATGTGGGCACCATGAGAAGTAACCGCCTGGTGTCACTCTTTTCCATAGCTAATCCTGTATGAGGTTAAGGAAATATTTCAATTGTGTACTCAGTCAGTGTCTCCTTTTGGAAGGATTACTGCAGACAGTTGGGTAGGAGCAGAGCTGCTCGTGTAATGAGACAATTGTCTTCCTCTTTGAAATGAACTATTTTCTGTAGTGATAATTCTATCAATATCTGGATTACTCATTGCAGTGCCCCTGATTCCCCAAGGCTGAGGCTGACATTTGGAATCTGAGTAGATGTGGCGTCTAAACTGCGGGGAGATGCACTCGTGGAAGGCTGCACCCGGCTCTATGTCATAACTACTGATTTCTCTGCTCCAAAACCAGTACTAGGGCAATTGCTGTCTTCTGTGACCATCATTCTTCATTTTATGGAAAATACAAAATGACTGTTGCAGCAATGCTATGAGGTCTCATGCATAGACTGTCCCTTTCTAAATTAGGCTCTGAATGAAAGCAGGATTAAAAGATCATCCTTGGCCCATTTAATCAAGTAATAATTTAAGTTCTATTTTCTTTTTCTTCAGCATAGGGTCTTAAAACTGTTAGTGTATTTTTTAAAACATTGCTATAAGTGTCATTGGAAGGCAATTAAGAGTTGAGTCACTTAACTTTTTACACTGTTCCTTTCCATTCCTCATTGTGAAGATGGACTTTTCCACTGCCAAAATATTTCAGTCTAAAATGCTTCTGCACTTGTAGAGCTTGGCTTGTCTTGAAAGATCCTTTTAGCAACTTCTGAACTATTTCCTTCTTGATAGGGGGCAGTAGAAATTAAACAAAATTCTTCTAACACAATCTAGTGATGATTGGGATAGAATAGGTAATAGGAATGACTGGATTGGAATTTTTGAGGTCTGTTTTCATGACACTTCCTGTCCTGGTCTGCAAGGTAAAGAGGGTAAATTAATCTCTGGTTTATGGATTTATAATTTCAGTTGAAGCCAACCCTAATCCTGAATTGGACTCAACAGGCTCCATGCTTATGGGTGCCTGTCCCAGTAGAATTTAAGGTTTTAAGTATATTCTGGTGAAGACTATGGGCTGAAAAGGGCCGCTTGGATCATAGAGACCTGTGCCCTACAAATGTGTGCAACCGTTTAATAGATATTTAGTCCTCAAATTGCACCCTCCGCACAGATCCAGAGCAGCAAAACATTTCCTAACAGCCTATACAAAATTTACGATCCACCTTACCAAATACTGTAAGTTGCAAAATCGGCAAAGCATTGCAGGAAAACAACAGAAAAAGATTAAAAGCATTATTAGTGACTTAGATCCTTATAATAATGGGGGATTAGGTAACTGAAAGCGTTCTGTCATCTCAGGACACAACCCTTTTTGCACTTGAGAGAGGAAGGCAGTCCCTCCCCAAAATAGTTCCAACCTGTGTAACCTGAGACATTGCTTTTTCATCCCGCTGTACTCTGACTCGGGGGTTTTACTTGGTAAATTGTCCTTTAGAACCTGGCACTTGAAAAGAAATGAGAATCCAAAAGAAAGGGTTGGGTCTTGTTAATTAATCTGCTTCATAAAAAAGGATGGTGCTTGTCCAAACTCAAACATACATTTCACATCCTCTCGTCATTCTCTGTAGTTCAAAGCAATTTGATAAAGAAAGTTGCAAATATGAACCAGGATACCAAAAACTCTGCTTATTGCTTCTGTTAAAAGAGAGTGATAATAACTTTTTTTGTACATCAGTTTACACTAAACTAGCCTTAAGAATTAATTTGTTGGAATTCTGTGTGAAAAGGAAAGAAGAGATATCGATCTACCTGTTATCTGTACATTGAAGTTTGAGCCACCAGTGATGGTATGATGAAATATGCCTATGGGAGAAGTGAAAAAGTTTGTGTGAACTTCTGCCCCTTTTGCTGCTTCTGATGTTTTTCAGCCTTCATGGGTTTTGCAGAATGTGTTTAAGGTTGATGTCGTGCTGTGGCAGAAGCAGCTGGAGGTAGAAATCTGTAAGGAAGTCATAGCTGCTGAAGATCATCTTACCATTGGATGGCACTGTAGTCCTTACTGCTCAATAATCACAGCCCTGAACAATTTTACTCCTCATAAGAATTTTAGGTCAAGCAGCAACTAATAGGGAAATAGTTACTGGAAAAGACTTTTTTCTGGATAATGTGATGTTAATAAAATAAAATGGCACTTGCAGAGCTGGCTTTAGTTTCACAGCATTAGATTTTAGGAAGTCTGTGTTGAAATCTTGCCAAGTTGCTTGGCTTTCTAAAGGAAGATTTCAAAATGCCGTTGATTCTGTCATATAGGACTCAGGTACTGTGCTCTCTACTGTCATAACAGAAGTTATGGGTATATTTTCTGATTATAGGGTATTTTACCCCAAGGCTTTCACTCACTGTTTTATGTTTTATGCAATGTTTTATATTAATGAGAGAATGTTTTCAGCAACCCCTTCTTTAAATAATCCTTTTTCCTTACAGAAAATATGGCATATCTGAGTTTGGAGTCGCCTTCACCAGTGTATCCTAGGGCTACAGAATGGGTGAGTGTTGAAGTCTGTTCACCTGTAGTCTTGCAGACATGAATATCTTTGACCTTGAGTTAAGACACAAGTGTTCAAGGGAATGTCTGTAGTTTATTCAAGTTGTGGCTGCTGTTTTCACATATGCAAGGAAGCATTAGCTTAAATCTGAATTATTGATACATCGTTAGTTTAACATTGAGACAGTCAGGTCACTGGTATCGCTGCGACCATACCATGGCATTCAGTGCAAGTAAGCAAGTTGCAAATTTACCTGGGTTTCCTGTGGGGTTCTGCAGTCTGTTCTGAGTTTGTTGCTGCCAGTACACTTAGTTTGAAGCTAAGTGAATTATATACACAAACTGCTGACTAATCTTGAGGCTGTGTATCCAAAGGCAAAGTGTTTGGCAGCAATGTTGCCCTAGCCTCACCTCCTCTGCCACCTGCTGCTGGTTTCTGTGGTATACCACCCCTTCAGTTGTGCCAGCCCAACTATTTATGCAGCTGCATTTGGAAATGGAGCTGGGAACTCATCTACTATAAAAAGAAAAAACTACATTTTCTTCTGGGTTAGTTGTAAGCAAGATCAGGTCTCCAGTATAGTGAACCATGTGGTTACACAAACAATTTTTCTAGAACAACAGAATACATTGATGCTGGGGCAGGAAGATCACAGAAGACAAATATCAATACCATAAGCCAATATTGCCACTAAAAACTTCATCTTGAGACACCACAACTAAATCTATGATTTCAGTGATTCAGAGTAAATTGTGTTTTCAATTAAGGTCATATTTTAAATTATTCTATTTGGAGCTACTTCCATATGCATTATCCTGGTGGAACACAGACTTACTATGGGCCCTGACAAGCACAGAGAAAGAGTTCTGAGCACAGCTCAATGTTGAGCTTAATATTTATGACAAAAAAAACCTCCCATAAGTAAGATCACTGTAGTGGCAGGAAGTGCCTTATGTGGAAAGAGTGCCTTGAAATTCTTTTTATCTAGGAGAAAAATGAAAGCCTTCTAGTTTCAGGTAAGCTTGTAAGTGGAAAAAAAATAGTGATATGAAAATAAGAGTATGTTTATTTTAACCAGTATTTCATTGAAACAAGTGACTATTTTCATGTTGTTCTCTAAAGACCAGTTATTTCTAGAGACATATCTTATTTCTTTTGTTGTGTGCAAGCTTTATCATTCTAATTCCCATAAAGGAAGAGGATCTTAGATCAATTTCTTTTCACTTAGTCCAAGAACAGGTCAGTAAAACTGATTGAGAAACTAACACCACATTTGGGATGACAGTAGGTGGATTTAGGTTGTATTTCCCCAGCACTGTATATAAACAAGTATTTTTCAGCTTAAATATTTTTTCCAAGTCAGATTTAGTAAAAATTACAATCTGTCCCAGTTTGATAAGCAGACAAGCGAGAAAAGTACTGCTGCAGGGGAAAGAAACTCAGTACATAGCTGGCCTTGGTGACTACCTGCCAGGAGAAAAGGGACCTATGAAACTTTCTTCTAATGTATTATCTGAACCTTATCTGCTCAAACACTTCAGAGTTCAGCAAGAGCAGCCAAAGTCAATTTTTGCTTAGAGTGTTTAAAACCAAAAATAAACAGAAGGGAGAAGTTGTGCGTGTGCAGGAGGAGGTGTTGGGGTGGAGAATGGACAGGGTGGTGGGATTGGGGAGGGAATGTTTTAAACCACATTGACTTTTCTGAAATCCTCTTGGAAGTATACACTGTTTTCTCAAATGACAATGACATTGCACAATACATAATTGTGGTGGTGGAGGGCTGCTGGCAGGTATCCAGGGGCCAGCATTCTATCTGACTTCAACAGGTAGATGAAACAATAGTTCATATAAATTAGAGAACAGCTTTGTCATTACTGAATACTTGTTATCTGATTCTACAAAGCCTGAAAAATGCTTATATATAATATAAGCATTTTACTTTTAAGCATTTAAGCATTTATTATATACTTATATATAAGTATAATCAAGGAACAATTCTATATTAGTTTTGAACTTAAATTTGTGTGTTTAGCTTCTTTAGGAATCAGTTACTTTTTCTGTCTGTGGCATCAGGTAGCAAGCATACTACATATGAATCATTTCTGAGTGCTCTTGCTAAAGGATTAAATCACAAGCTCTCCTTACTTATGAAGAAAGCCCTTCTAGCAGGAATTAATCCCTCTTTTGTAACTGATAAAATAGGAGGAAATTTAACCAAACCAATTTATTCTGGTTCCTATGAAAAATATTGTCAGTGAAAACATAAAAGCACTTACCAAATGTCAACATTTTGTTCCTATCTGCATGTAGATCAATATGAATGGGTCACGATAACCCCTCAGAGGGCAGGTCTGCATGACAACCTAAACTAATATGTATCTAAGGTTCTTAAAAAACCCACAAACCACCTTTATCCATGGAGTATCTGCTCCCAACAGGGTAGTTTATATCAGATAGATCTGAATGATTTTGTAGTAAGATGGCTTCTTTTAACTTTGCATTAGAGCAGAAGTAAAACTTTCATCAGTATAGACAGGTGTACTTAACCTAGATGTATTTATTCTGCATTGCTTGTTGTTTCACTTTCTTTGTCAAATGACTGTCTTACTATGATACTTTAAAACATTTTTAGCAGGCACAAATATAGGAAAAGTTCTCATATTGCATGTGTAATTACCACCACTGTGTGCAGTAAGCTGTGCACATCTCTAGCTTGGGATAACGTTTTCAAAAGCTATTAACTAAGAAGTTTTAGGGACAAGTCTGTACCAAGTGCTGATACGAATTGTAGAGATGCCAGCCTGACACAGGAGCACGGTGCAGCACACTTCTGCAGATGTATTATTTGGCAGCTCTAAATACTTTAAATTAGGTGTAGCAAAACTCCAATAAGCCTTGCCTTCTTGCCCAATTTCTGATTGCATCAAATCTCTGCCATGATTCAGCAATACCATTTCTGGCTGGGCTGCTGGTGCCCTATGACCAGTGCATAGCATTAGAAGGGTACAAATCCTTTGTGTGATGTGAACATAGGGGAAATTTGTTTGGAAATTAAAGATTCAGACTCCTAATATAAATGCTTATAAATGCTTTTGAAAATCACAGGATAACTATGTAAAGTGTCTTTACAGATCATGTGTGATGTACTGAAAGTCTGAATCCAGCTGGGAACTAAATGGTAAAACAATTATAAGACCTTAAAATATTGTCTTAGAAAGAATTCTTGTATGTCAATGCATAGTCCAGTAATATTGATCAGATTCCATGTACCCTGTGATTTGTCTTTAGCACCCTTGTAGTTTAATTAGGAGCCAGGAGAATGTACTGAAGATAGCTTTAATTTTAAAATCTGAAATTAAATAACAAAATCTTCTGACCAGATTCAGCAAAATATTTGCCTGTATGAGATATCCTTGGATTTAAGAATGTGCCTAAAAGTTTTCAAATTTAGTCAAAATTCTGAAAATTAGTTTGTCTGTTTAATTTGTAATATGGAATACATACTCTAATTTTTATCTCATCTCCCATGTTCTTCTATTCCATATTAAGATACTGTACTGTACTTTAAAACATCACAGCTAAATATAGTATTAAATAAGAAACAAGATGGAAAGATTAATCTGTTCTCCTCCACCCAAAGGATCATTCAGTTAAAACTATAATCAGATTCATCCGAGTCTGATCTTTTACTGATGATGAACACTAGCTCAGCAAAACCCAGAAGTACATGGGACACAAATCTGTCACAAATATAAATCTGAATGGTTGTAAATGTTTCTTATCCAACAAGCCTCAAATTCATAAATGTTTCATCATTAATCTTTGTCTCAGCCCTCTGTAGCATCTCTTTTTGGTGCAGGTGCTGCAAAGGCACCACGTACAATGTCACAGGTAAGATGTAGCCGCATCACCCAGAGCAGTCAAGAATCACCGTGTCCCATAAATTGTCTGTGTGCTGAGCTCTAGTCACTGACCATGAAGTCATGTTTAGCCTGTGCCAATTCTGTAGTAAAATGTGTTAGATGAAATCACTGTGAAAGTTAAAGGTAGGGTCTAGTATTGAATTTTGGAGGTCTAGAGTCTAGCTCTTTTTAGTTATCTCTGTTGCATTCCTGTAGAGTGGAGTAGACCTTTAACAGGAAATTGAATGGCAGGACACATTAAGGAGATTATAAAGGACAATACGTAGTGGCAGTCCACAGGCACTTCTGAACTACTTATGGTTACTTTAGTGAAGGGAGGGAGAGTCATTTGCAGTTGTTTTAAAGTTTATTTTAGTTGTATTATTTGCAGCTGGGACACGAACTCCGCAGGAACTTAGGTTATTATCTCTTTGAAATTTGAAATGCACGTTAGACAATCCAGGATTAACCAAAACTATGATAGTTTTAAATTTTCTTGTCTGTGTATGCAGACATCATTTTTGCTACCTGCCATCTGGAAATCTCTGGTATCGTTGCAGAGTCTGGTTTATGTTTTGTGGGGTTTGTATATAGTATGGTATGTTTTGCAAGATGTTTGCTGAATCAATTCCAATTCCTTCTCCAAAGCTTTATGCGTAGGGAGGTTGCTGGGAAAACTAATGTTGATCCTCTTAGAAATGGGGACAGAGATGCAGACTCTCACCTCTGTAATAGATATCACGTGGGCCACCTTCTAATGCTTAACATGGGAAGCAGTTGCCACTGAGGCCTGTCCTGTGCTGAGTTATAATCAATAAATCATGTTGGTGGTGGTTGTTCATGTTAGATCTTATTTTAAAACTTCAATATCTTAAGCTGCTATGCAGTATTTGCTTGTTTGTCTTGTTGTGTATTCATACTAACAGCTGTAATGGTGTGATTTACAGGAATATTGGTTCACATCTGACAGGATAGAGGAAAAAAAAAGGGGTTCATTGTTCCTTTTTCTCACTGTTTTTTATGCTTATATATCGGAATCAACTCCAATAGTGTTAGTCCTGATTTAAATATTTAATAAGAATTGGGCTATTAAAGAATTAACAGCAAGAAAATAAAAAATTCTGTTTTCCCAAAGGAAAACAATGAAAGGGTGAGGAAGGAAACAATGCACTGAATGTGTGCTTTGCTGCAGAAATTTAGGCTCATGTGGATTGCATTAAACAAACAAGCTGCCCACAGGAAGAACCAAGTGACACTGCTGGGTGTTAGCTGGCCACTTGCTGACCAAAATACAAAATGAAAACCTTCTTTGTCACCTGTAGATTGTGAGTATTTGCTTGACATAGCATCTGTGTCCAGTTGTTGTGCAAAGAATTAGTTTATTGACAAGTTGAAAATCACATTATGTAGCACAGAGATTTTGTTATCTATAAACTATGTTTTGATCAATTTATAGAACTTCCTTGATACAGCTTTAAAATTGGTGAGGATCTGGCTGTCAGTTCTGTTATATAGATGTGTGTGTGCCTATAGAGTCTTGGAAATACATTTCCTTCCAGCATAAAATAAAATTGACAAGTATCAAGAACAACACATGAAATGGAAGCTGTGATTATTTCTCAATATAATGAGAAACTGTTTCTAAGATACAAGCATTCAGTATAAACTCTCTGTGAAGGCCTTTATTCACATTATTATTTATAAATATTCTTGCTTTTTTGATTACAGAGTGTTTTTAGTACTTAGAGGTACTACTTGCCTTTATTTTTAACTCTTTTTTAATCAGTCTGTGCTTTTATGTGATGAAATTGAATAGCATTCATATTCTGTAATTGTGGGCACATCTTACATTCCAAATGCATACTCAGCTTTTAATTACCTGTACAGTAAGTACAAAAAGGTGGCAATTTAGAGATAGATGCATTGAGTTGTGTTCCCAGGATAATGCCCCTTTGTGTTGACCATGGATTAAGCAAGAACAGCGAACTTCCCATTTAACTATCCAGTTTCTTATGCACAACTCAGTAGTATGAATTTCTACCTCTCTTCTTGATAATAAATTTAAAATTACTGATTCTTTACCCCCTAAGATACTCCCATTTGTGTCAGCTTGCTGCTGATTTTCATGAGAATGAAACCGAATTCTTCTTAGAGGTTAGGAGATTTTGACAATTATTTCCTTAAAATAGTAATTCATTTGTTCTAATAAAGTTGCCAAGAACTCCAGAAGGGAAGCAAACAAACAAAATTCCTTGTGAAAGATCTTTGACTGTGACAGCTTTCAGAGTCAGCAAAATCAGATCAAATATCAATTTTTAAAATAAAATTTTAGAGTAACTATTTTACAATTGATTTCAGAGCCATATTTGCATGTTTTTTGGGGGTGTTGGGGGTTTTTTTGGCTTTTTTTTTTCTTTTTTTTACAAGGAACTTTTAAGATGGAACAAGGGACTTCATTTTTGCTACAGCAAAGCATTTTCAAATATTAGAACATCTTGTTTTATGAGGTGAAAAATCTCTGCTGCCAGAGCTTAGTTTGAAGTGCTGGAAAAGGCAGTGTCTTCACAGAAAATGGGACTATTTGGAGCAAAGAAGCATGCAGATCTATGAAATACATTTCACCATGCAATATTTCAGTGAATCACAAAAATCTGTGGTTCAAAGTTTTATTTTTCTTATCTAAGATAGAAATACATGGCTAAGCCTGTGAGAGGAATGGTTGAGTATTTTTTAGCAGAACATTCTTTGTCTAAACATGCTGTTGTGTTTGTTAGAAGAGAAAACCCATGTGGACATTTTGTACTTTTTACAAAAAAACTTCTGAGATTCACAATGGAATATCTAGTCCAGGCAAGAGAATGTGAGATGCTCTCCCATTTTGGAAAATCAAGAAGTCCAGTGGTCAACACTGTCACTCACAACAGGCGTTTCAACTTTTGTCTCCTATGTCTCAGAGAAATGCCTTGAAGAAATGGCTGTTTAAATTTGGCTGCCTGTACCAGGGCTGTGTGCTCATGTTCTCCTCTTGGAAAAAATTTGGAAGGTCTTCAGTTTTTTCCAGTCTGGAATGCAGATAAATGTTGATACTTCAAGATTTTTCTCAGATATTTTTTTTCTTGTCCAGCCATAAGTAGTTTAAATAGTAGTTCAAATACAATGGTTTCTTACCATGCATCTTGGTTTCACTCTTCCTTCTTCAGGATATGTACATATCACATTTGTCTAACATCTGTTACCCAGATGAACAGTGCAGTGGGGTGTGTGACCCACCTAATGGCTTGAGATTCTGGCCCTGTATCGCTGGTTACAATGGATGGGGCTGTGTACACCCAAAACTGAAAAATGTGTGTTTGGACAATAAGATGATTAGGGCTTGTTTGTCTTTAGGTTTGCACATTCTGCACATAAGCCATTGATCCCAAGTAAATAATGAAGAAGAGAAATTCCATTAAATGAGTTATTCAAAATATTGTAGAACTTGTCAAATGAATGATTTCACATGCAGCATCCAACCAATTGTTTTTGCAGTTTCTGAGGGATTAGAGAAAATCCAGATTGTTTTCAGGCAAAATCCAGCTGAGGTGAGGTGAGAATTTTGCTTTAGAGCTTAAAAGTCAAGAGGATTGTGGAAAATATTGAATTGAGTAAGTTTTGTGAATTTTTATTTTTTCAGTCCTGTGAAGCATCCTGCCCCCATGTAAAGCCAGGCATGGGAGAGGTGCTGTGCCCAAGCATAAATAAATGCTCAATAATGAAACTTTGGTCAAATAGAAGTGGCCCAAATGAGATATGAAGCTAGCAGCATATCTGTTACAAACTAAGAGATTAATCTGTAGCTGCTTTGAAAATATGGTCTTTAGTGCTCAAACTAAGAGCAGTCAATAAGAACTTACAAAAGGGATGGAAGAAGAACGTTAGGATTATGATTTAAATGTTATGACATAAGGAAGCTTGTGTTTCACAACTACCTTCAATTTTGTCTTTATGAAATAATGTAAAATTGATATGGAATATTTTTTTTCCACGTCAGGCAGTGTGATCAGCTCTTTGGTAACTAGGGGGAGAACACCAGAGGTGCTCAGCATTGGGATGCTTAACAATTGAGCAACGAGACAAGTTAGCGTGCTGAGGGATCCACAGTGTGGATATCTGTGCCTGGTCAGAGAAGATGAAAATCTAGAACACCAGGGTGCCTCTGGGGTAGTCTAACACATGCTGAAATTTAGGGACATAAAGAGTGCCTGGGCAGGTTTGTGGGGTTTTAACTCAGACTAACACTTCTGAAGCCAGAATAAATTTCTCAGTGATAATATGACTTGACAAAAATTCACTTTAATCAAGACTTTTATAGATGTGGCTAGATGTAGCTTGTAGCTCACGTCATAGAGGCTATCCTGTGACCTGACAAGATGGTATTTTAGCAGTACTGAATTTTATCACCAAGAATTTTATCAGTTGGCATAGTTAAATATGCCTGTATTGCTGCTACTGCTTAGCAGGTTACAGAGATAATGAGAAAACTAAGTTATAAGGGAGATTTATTGGACACTGGCACCCCAGTTGAAACTCTCCATGGAACAGATATCTGTACTTTGGGCAGGGCGTTTTTTCCATGCAGAGTGGGTATGCTATTGTCCATATTTGTCTAATTTCAGCCTAATTAGTTCCAGATTTCAACAAAACACGATGTTTGTGAACTTTTTCCACTTCATATGTCTCTAATGACTGGGTATATTCAGCTGAACAGGGATTTGAACACTCAGCTTACTAATGCTGTGAGTCTGATAGTTATGACCTAGGCCAAAAGAAAATGGTGAAATCAGCTTCTGGAATGTACATGCAATGCACTGTGTGTGATTCTAGTTTAGCTTCAGACCACTGAAGGATGCACATAGCTCATTCCCAGGATGTCCTTCCTGTTTAGAATTGAACAGGAAAATAGTCCCTGAAGAGGTAATGAAATAGAGAGAGTGTTTGCTGAGCAGCCTCAAATTCCAATGTCATTGAAGCTCAGCACTTTCTGTGAAGACCCCAAGGATTCCAACAAACAGGAAGGTGATGGACATCTTCAGAAGATTTTCTTGAGGATTAAATTTTAAATAACTGCCAAATAAAAATTCTGTTTTCCAAAATTAATCCCATGTTTGGCTACCATAAGGTTGATAGATAGTTCAGGAGCTTTCTCCTATGAACCTGTAGAAGTCAGTGGCTGGAATGATACAACTTTGGGTATCAGTGACTGAACTCTCAACAGAATTGAGGAGTTAAGACTTTGGTGCTATTAAAATTCTCATGGAGACCCTAGTTCCACATTAGCAGCTCATCAGTCTTTGGGACTGCTCAGATAATTAATCTGTGTAATTCTGTGGAAGATTCTGGGTTGCCCATTTAAAATCAACCAATTTTTTTTTTCCAAGGTGTTTTTTAGAGATTCAGAATGATTTTCAGAATAATTTGGTTTCTAATAAATTGTACAAGGGTGCATTGTATTCTCGATGTCCTCAAAGTTCTCCAGGTACAGGGCAGTGGGTTGAGCCAAAATCTGATTTAGTGCACTGGACATAAATTGTAGAATTGGATTCCAACAACTGGGCACGGGCTGCCACGTCCAGTGATTGAGTACTTGGATGGCTGAAAGCAATATAGTTTGAAATGTCAGTATTCTGAAGAGCTTGTAAGAGTTCTTCAGTGGGTTTTTCAAATATTCACTGTGCACATTTATTAAAACAAATCATAAATGAGTAGCAATCTACATCAGATAATTAACACATTTGGGTCTTATTTCTAAATGTTCTCTTGTACAACAGTGAATTCAATGAATCAGATACCTGCTTTTGAACTGCACAGATATTCTGCACATAAAACCTTCTAGAGACACATTTTAAATCAGTTGCTTAATAAATTGAGAAATGCTTAGCAAGTAGATCTGCAGGTATAAAATATGTGATTAGAAATTAACAAAACTAAATTTTGTTAAAATGAATGATTTGGAGTGATTGGAAAGTGTCCTTTTAATTTATGGAATGAAATTTTGTGAGGGAAACAGAACAGTTGGTGATGAGTGTAAAGCACACAGCTCTCAGGGATAGGGTCCAATAATTCCCTCTAGAAGAAAATTCTGCAAGGTTTCACGGGCCACTTTAATTATTGGTACAATTTAGTTTCACAAGTTTTTAATACACAGTACATTGCATGTACATTCGAGAAGCTGATTTCACCATTTTCTTTTGGCCTAGGTCATAACTATTAAAAATAATATTTGATAGCACATCAAATCATATTGTGTTCCCATCTCTTCCAACCAGTCTCCTCCCTGAAATGTCTCTACCTAGAATCAGAAAGGAGACTCCAGTGGTGGCTCTTTCCACGAGGGACACCCTCAGCTGCACAGATCCCCATTACTGGTGTCTTTGTTGGACTTTTCAAAAAAGACAATGTCCCATGACAGGATCTGGATCTGAGTCTTATCTGTAGGTCACAGGTTTGAATCTAATAGGGACAGAAATTCTGATGTGACCATTGCTCAGTGTGATGTGTGAGGCTTGTTAAGCCTCAGTCTAGTGTCTCTGTAGCTTCATGTTATGAAAATAATCTAGCACTGCAACAAGCAACCAACAGTAATTTTAGTTCTTGCATAGAATTTTTAGCAGTAGCTCTTGAAGTGTTTGGTAAGGGAAGTCAGTAACATTAATCCCATTTTTAGTTAAAATCTGAGTTATAGAGAGGTAAAAGTACTTCCCAAAAATCAGGCTGCTTGTCAGTGACAACTCAGAGACCAAGTGTGAGTGCCAGGCATCTCACTCCAGTGCACTGCCCGCAGGGATCACTGCTCTTCTTTCAGTCTCCAGGGTGAACTTGGGTCTGGACTCTCTCAGCAGACCCCCGAGATCCAGGAGTGCCATGCTGGGGAACCTTTACTGTTCCCTGCCAGGTGTGGTTTGGGGAGTGTCAGTCTGACATTCTAAACTCATATCAACAACACCAATTTTAATTGTTACTATCCAAATATTTCCAAATCTTTTCTAGGTTTTATTATCATCTTATTCTTTCCCGTGCTTATCGGTATTTCAGAAACTTGTTGGCCTTCTTTTTTTCCCAAGCACCTTAACTGTGGCTATGAAGAGACTAGAAGGATTGTTTTTCTGTCCTTAAACTGGTTTCTGGATTTTGCATGTTAACACTGCCAACTGTTTCAGTCTCTACTTAAAGACCTGATTAATATTTAACTCAAATAAACAGAACTGAGATTTTTTTTTTATACCTAACTAACTATTGCAGGCCAAAAAATCTTTGGATAATTTTGTTTCAAATTATTTAAAGTCAGAAAAATGAAATAATGGACCTTTGGTAATACTTTAGCAAGTGCTACAAAAAGTAGAATGGGAGGTAATAAGTATTTAAATATATCCTTTCACTGTGTGTGCTATTTATGCCAGTAGGATTAGTACTTTTAAGTATTAAGAAGGTGCTGTGCAGAAAATCAAAAGCACCATATTAGGCCTGACATAGTTCTTTTAGTTTTCTGCTGATTTGCTCTCAATCTCATTCTCTTAACTCACTCCCCACAGCTATTGTGATAAGTTTCTACTTGTTGCTGGTTTTTTCCATAGTAAAACTTTTGTCCCAGTGCCAGCACATTATGTTCCTGGTTAGGACCGTGACGTCAAATGGTATCTGGCTCCAGGCCAAGGAATGCTGCTGGGAAGGAGTGAATGAATGAATGGATTTTTCAATTGACATTGTAGTTGCCTCTTTCAGAGCCAAGAATCTTCATGTAATATTCAGTCAACTGACTAATGTAAATTTATCAGTGTTTATTAGTAGAACTAGAAGGAACTTCAGAGAGGGTTCACAATATGTGCAGCAGCTCAGGAAAATATTGTGGTAAACTTCAAGTTCAGAACTGGTTATAATCACTAGAACCTTGAAGGAAGAAAGATGTGATTCAATTTATAGTGGCTGCTAAATTCTAAATATAGTGAGAGAAAGAACCCTGTGCCTGCAATAATTACCATCTAGTGTTCAGAAACCGAAAGGGAGGACAAATTTCAAATTATAAAAATTTCTGTGAGCTCAGGTAATATACATTTCTTTCAAAAATAATGTATCCTTAACTCTGCATGACAATGCTCTTCTTTTATCTGTACATTTGCAAAAGGGGGGGATCAAGATTACAATTCACTGCTGCAAATTCAGTAATCCCAAAATGCTGAGAAAATTTTGGCCCTGAGTTTTTGCTCTGATTTTTATGAAAAGCCTCTTGTAAAATGTCTCTCAACTGAAAGCTAATGTTCAGGTTACTGTCAGTTCGTTTTCATGTTTTCCTGATGTTTAAGTCCATCCAGGAAGAGGAAGAATAAGGTGACTCTGTAGCATTTATTTTCTCATTTATTCCGTGGTAAGATGATCTATATTGTATCAGTCCCAAAGAATGAAGTGTAACCATGTCACAGTAGTTCCCTTCTCGATGGCAGCGTCTGCAAAGCCTGGTTCAATGTAGTTCTTAAGCAGTATCTTCGGCTTCTTTCAGGGCCTAACATCTATTGTTTGAAGTTTGAGTACAATGTATTAAACGTACAAATAAAGTTTTCATGCCTGATGAATCCAAAGTTACATAAAAATCATTGTTCTGCCTAAATGACTAAATTTAGTAATTTAGGCCTAATGCTGCAAGTATTTACATAAGTGCTTACCTTTATTGCTTTGTCTATGCTTTTGAAATCTGTGGGACTGTTCCTGGAATTAAGAGTGAAATACATACATAAACACTTGCAGCACTGAGCTGAAAAAGTCTGGGCTTAAATACAAGCTTCTAAAAACCGTGGTCTTGCTCTGCAGTATCCATCTGATTAGTCTGGTCTGGTCTGGACAATGCAGGAAGAAGATATTTTGTGATCCTCTTTTTTTTCTAATTTGGAAAATGAAAACAGAATGATAAAGAGAACAATAATGACACCCAGTCCCTCAAGCAGATGGTGGTACCATTTTCTTCTGCATCATGTTTTGAAAATTATTAAGAATGACTAGCATGGATTGTTTTTCTTTCTTGACCCAGTGTGATTATTTGATTGTGAGTCTTGCATATAACTTTCCCTCTGGCTTTATTGGATGTAACTGCATGTACTATAAATGGTGTACCATAAATATCTGAGGTTGAGAGCTCTTCCAGAGCTGAGTGATCTCTTCACATGCAGTATGATATAATCTGAGGCAATGCTTTTCAATACAGTTTGAAGAGAATTAGTCTTTCAGTCTTTCAAATAAGCAAAGTTTAGTGCAGAATTGGATACAGAGGAAAGACTGGCGTAGCAAACAGTCCAGGCCAGTGCATACATCAGCATATGAAATAGGTAAAACATGAGCAGTAGTGGTGGCTTCCATCCCTTTCTGAAGAAACCACCATCAAACAAAGCAAAATTGTTCAGTGTATCCTCTCTGAGGATATTGTCAGTGAAAAAATGCCAATTTGTATGATCTGTGACAAATGTGGCTGGGATGTCTGTGGATACATCGTGCTCTTAACAACACTGGGGGTGTCAGCCAGTCAGCAGCCAATGTCTCAGTTTAAATTCAGTGGAACCAGGAGAACTTGTTGAGCTGGTGAAGTTGGGATCCATAGGAGGGCTTGTGGTCAGTTCTCTCTGTTAGCATGTCTTTTAATTTTCTGGCTTTTGGCATTGTAGCTTTGAGGCTTTTTTTTTTTTTTTTGCAGCTGACTGTGAGTGAACAGGGATGCAGTGAACTTGTATCATGATGTGGGAAATGGCTTTCACAGAGCAGAATCTTCCACTGGTTGTAGCTTGCTGAGATACCTGACTGCAGAGCAGTAAGATGACACTTATGCCTCTGATAAGAGGACTTTACTGGGGAAGGAATACTAATCAGTGTGGAGCCAAAGGTGCTTCTGGTGTAATTGTGACAGTGCTGGTACTCTGTGCTAAAGCAGTGTAGTGAAACATAATGTAATGTGATGATCCTTCCAGAGAGAAACCACTCACACCAGTGAGGGCTGCTTTACTGATTTGTTTCTGTATTGCAGGTTTCTCCTGGCACATCTCATGCACCTCTTCACACCTCTCACCTACACGATACACATCTCCAGAAGTCTGTTGCACAGACCCAGCTTGAGGCTTTAATGCTCCAGTATTCTTTTCCTTAGAAATTGCAACAGCTCCTTTTTCCCACAGAAGTGGGAAAGGGCACAGTAGTGGGTGTGGGAACTTTGTAATGGGTGGACCTCAAAACTTCACATTTTATTTGGGTTAGTTCCCCAAAATTTCCATGCTGCTAGCACAACCAATTCAAACTGTTTTGATCAGGAGAATTAAGCACAATATAATAGCACTGGCTTATATGCTGACACTTTTGAATCCAGACAGTGTCACAACACATAAGTACAAAGAGGTAAATCATGACAATTAACTGGACTTCCTTGAACCTCCCCAGAAATATTCTGTTTTATTCACAGCAAAGGTTCAGAACTGCTCATGTTTTAATTGAACCACTTCACTCATCCCTAAATGAAAACAGTTGCAAACAGTGTCCAATGTACATAGCCCCAGGCACTGCAAAACAATCAAATGAAAAGACTTTTCTTTGTCTTATTTATTTACTTGAAGCTAAAGAAAAATGCCAAAATTCTGCCCTTGAACAAATCACCACTTTTTGCATACTTTACCCCAGGCAGGAGTTCCATTTTTTTTCCAAACTTATGAGATGTTTTTGTTTGTATTTGTGTTTGTATATTTTTGTATATCTTATTTGTTTACTTTTCCTACTTCTTAAAATTGTCTGTTCTCTTTAGAAGTGGGGGAGAAGGAAAGAAATTGAGGTGAAACCACAACTTGTTTTCATTTTCATGTAACAAACAGATCTTTTTTCACAAGCTTCTGCAGGCACTAAATACCAAGTATGGCTTGAGACAATAAATTATAATGTCCTTCAGAGAATGCAGAGCTGAGAAAAGAAGAAATGCAAGTGTTTCCAACATGTGTTAAGTGAGATAGCTGATTGAGATTTCATTGTTAACTCTATGTTATCTCATAATTTATACTCGTAAAAGATATTAATGATATTATTTCTCCTTGTGCTGCTCACTTTCAGTTTACCAACGTCTTTACAAGTGTGAATATGTATCATTTCTGGTTTTCAAATGTGTCTCTTATAAAAGTAGCAAAATCCCCATGGAAGTTAAGGCTGGCATTTTCAAAAGATTGAGTGTCTTAAGTTAGTCTTCATTGATGGCTGCTTGGTTAATATTCTGTGTTGTAACTTCTAAGCAAGCTGAATCTTAAATAGAGCAACAGGTAAGCTAATCAGCATTAGAGAAAACTCCTGGAGGGAGAGATATGAAACTTCACTTACTGCTAGTTTCAAAGAGGACTGAAGTGCCTACAACATTGTCCAGGAAGATTTCCTTTCATGTGTCAACACAACATAAAGACAAACAGTTTGTTTATACTATTCCAAGGCAAAGCTCTACAGAAATGAAATTATATAGGGGGGCCTTAACGTAAAGGAGACAGAACTCTTGCTTTGTTCTGTTTCATGTATTATTCTATATGTGCCTTTTGTCAGAACCTTATCTTTAGACACCTGCACATCAGGATTAGACATCATTTCATAGAGTCTTCCTGGGACACTGGGATTCTACACCAGTACAGTCAAATGAGCTAGATCCCAGTGACTCCATGTTCTGCAAGGACCCAGTTAAAGTCCAAGGAGTGCAACATCAGAAGCAATTTAGTTTCTCCATCCTGCATTCTGTCACTGTGTCCTTGTTTCACCTTCTCTCGCCCAAACTAGAATTCTTTCCTTCCTTGGTCATTCAGCATAACATTCATTTCTTATCACCAGATGAGCCTCACATACTTATGTGCTCAAACAAACTGTACAAAAATTAACTGGGCAGGTCCTATGAATAGCTGAAGCATTTAATTATCTGTGTCCTGCTTTAACAATCTTTACTGAAAATGTAAATTTTGTAGATAATGAGATGGTAAATGAGATAAGGAACAGTTCCTGGCTTTGAGGCCTGTATGTCTTACACCTCCTGCTGCTGCTGCAGAAGTCAAAGGCAAACTCTGCATATTAAGATTTGTCCTGAGAAAACTGAACATTGAAAAAGAAATACTTGTTTATTAGATGAATTGGCTTCATCAAGGACTATCCTGATTCTTTTAAATAAGGATGGAAAAAACAGTCTGACTTTGCAGCTCTGTGTGTATAGATAAGTTATAAGGAATGTTCAGAAAGTCAGGTGAGTTCGTAGGTTAGTCCCTGAAAGTTTTATGTTGTAGATAGGTATGTGTTTGTATGTAACTTTTAGGATGTATTTGTGTCCAGCTGTGGAGCCCCCAACACAAGAGAGACATGGACCTGTTAGAACAAGTCCAGAGGAGGCCATGAGGATGATGTGAGAGCTGGAGCATCTCTCCTACGAGGACAGGCTGGGAGAGTTGGGGCTGTTCAGCCTGGAAAAGAGAAGGCTCCAGGTAGACCTTCTAGCGGCCTCCCAGTACCTGAAGGGGCTGCAGGAAGGCTGGGGAGGGACTTTTTGCAAAGGCAGTTAATGACAGAACAAGGGGAAATGGAATGTCTGTGGAAAAAACAGGTTTGTTTGAAGGGATGGGTACCTGAAAACCCACAATCTACACAAACAGAAGTTTCTTACTTTCAATACATCATGTGTATACTTATAGTGAAAAAACCCCGTAGGTATTTGTTTAATGTGTTTGATTTCCCAATCTTCTGCACATTTTTAGTAAATATTACTTAAAATAATTGCTGTAAATGAAGCGTAATTTGCTTACTTAGGAGTTTGGGATTTTTTGTGAAGGAATCACAGAATCATAGAATATTTGTGGCTGGAAAGGACCTCTGGAGGTCATCTAGTCCAAGTCCCCTGCTGAAAGCAGGACTGAGATAGAGCAGTTTACACAGAATTGTGTCTAGTTTGAATATTTCTAATGCTAGTGACTCCACAAGCTCCTCACAGGGTAAGCTGTTCCCATGCTAGACCACCCTCACAGTTCTTATGTTTAAGTTGAATTTCCTGTCTTTCATTATGTGCCCATAATGAAGAGAATATTAACATACCCAAAATTAGGCACACTTTTGACTACAACCTTAATTTTCTCATCTGTAAAATACACCACTGTTATAACAGCCCTTACAACATCCACAGATATATGAGACCATTGCTGTATTGAAACATACATGCTTCTGTACCTGAGCAGGCACTAGATTGCACACTATGCTGGCTTATACTCTTGCTGACATTTAATAATGATTTTTAGTTTAGCAAAACCTTTGAAGTGCTTGATACCAGAAACGTGTTGCTGGTATAGTCATTTGTATAATGATTTGAGAGTTGCAAATGAACTTGACTAAAAAGTGACTTATTTAAATGGGTAGACACTTGGAGGGCTCCAGTGGAGGAAGCCCTGAGCATCATCTAAGAGGGGAACTCACCCAAGAATTCCCATGGTCCCAGGAAAAAGAGTGCATTGTAGAGTCAGAGGAAATTATTTTTTCTCTCCTCTCTTCTTGCCCTGTTGTTTCTGATCATGTATTATTTTATGTCATATCTTGATATTTTAACTGAGGAACCAATTTTTTATAAGCAGAGCAAAAGGTGATGTAATTATGCTTCTTTTTGAAAGCACTGTTAATGATCTTTAGGGTTTACCCTTGTCTGTGTAGTGTAAAATGATGTTTGGATGATACTGTTTTGCTTGGCTTCTTTCCAGGCTTCTTCTCCTTGCTTTACCACTTCTCTTTGGATGTGTAATATCTGACTGGTGATCCCACAAAAAGATGTATAATAATATATTACAAAGTCTTTTTTGCTACCCTTTCCTGGGAAACAGGGGCATTGGCAGTAATAATATTTTTCCATCCATTAGTAAAGGGACAAAAATAGTCTTAAGGTGGATGATTTGCTTACCTTGTTGAATAAGTTTTGCCTGCTGTAGGTTAGGTATTGCTGCAAAAGGACAAGACTTGGAAGCTCAGGGAAACCAGCTTAGGTTTATAAGACTATGTACTATTCATTTCTTAGCTATCATACACAAAAGGATTCAAATAATAATCTCCAAAGCCATAAATTTCACAATTCAGATTAATATTTAGACTTCTATCTTGAGTGGATGTGGTATTTGTGTCACCAACTTGTGATATGAAAAATTTCAAGATTATTCCTGACTACCTCTGAATTAATGAGTGATTTTGGATAAACTATTTCTGCCTTATGTTTCTCTTAAGAGTCTTTGTCATATCTTTTCACCATTTATGTTAGTTATTTCTACAGAGTCTGTATTGGATACACAGGAAGATCAAAGAGGAAAATGTCATTCTCTAGACCTCATGTCTATTTGAGTCTGCCACCCAATGGTGTACTTTATTATTACCAACTGCCTTCTCCAGTTCTTAGGAGTTGTTCCTTTTTTTTTTTTTAAATACAAACTTATCTCCAGTGGTACAAATTTCACATTGATGCAGTAACATTGTCCACAGATAGGGATTGTAAAAAACTGTCACACAGAAAAAGAGGGGGGGTTTTCCCACATAGATTTTTGGTACTGATTTTGATGAATACCATTTTCAAACCCTGCTTACCTCTCACTTCTGGAAGTCTCTGATTCCTCTGCGGTCAAAGTTCCTTTGATGTACACTGTGAAGGCCTAAGAAGAAATAGAGGACATACATAAAAGAAGGGATTACAATTAAAACTACTGACTTTCAATATCAATTATGTCATGGAAACACAAAACATCTGCCCTTGGAGTGGTTAAAAATGTGAAATAATTTTATATATACGTGAGAGCTTGATAGGCTTAAACCATATGCCTGAAATGTGTTACAACCTCTCAACCCCTCCTGATGACAGATGCTGCCTTAAGATGAAAAGCTTAACTCTGTGTTAAGCCAGAAAATGCTCTAGAGATATCCAAGCAAAGGGTTCATGTGATCTTGATGGACTAACTAGACGTTCTCTAGGATATGTGCTTCAAGAAGCTGGGAAGTGGAATGGGGTGTCAGGATTATTGCTAGAGCAGTTGTTCCTCTCAGGTGCTTATTAATGGAACGTGGGGTTTTTGAGGAAATGTACAAACCCATTCGTCCTTATCAGCAAATGTGTCCAAAATAAGTCCTGTCAACTGTCAGACCTGGCAAGTGCTGTACATACTGTACCCTGAGAGTTCAGTCACGATGCTCTGAGGTTGTTTACTTTGCTTTTCTGCCTTAAGAGTTATACAGGTGTGTACCTTGTGGGAAGATAAAAAAAGGATGGGGGTTGAAAGGGAGGGAATGTTTAAGGAGGATGATAATGAGCATAGTGCTATGTTGGGAAGATCTGACTGAGCTCCAAGTACAGGGTGATTTTAAAAAGCATGGTAAAGGTTTTCAATGCAGTGAAGAGCAGCTGGGTACTCAGAGGTTTGGTGCAAAGTGTAAGCTTGTTCACTGACAGTGTTCAAATACCAACACATCTAATTATGGTAATCTGTGTAATAGTTGTAGGACTTGCAGCCTAGCTAGCCTTGAGCTAGTTAAGAATGCAGCTCCATCAGAACAGATCGGAGCAACAGGATTTCAGACCACGGGTTTGTAGGCTGTGTTCAGGTTTTACTGAAATAAGACTGCATGCCTAATTCTCACCCAATTGCATTTTGCTCTATTGACACACAAATATTTGTTTTTATTGACACATGAAAATTTTCTTTTGTCTTGACTTCAAGATATCGGTCTTGTGATTATTTAAAAGACTCAAAGAGATACTGGTTGGAAGGGACCTTTATTGATAAACTTGTTCAGCCTCTTGCTTGAAACAGGACGAGTGAGTTCACTGCACTGTGTAACTCGGAGCTTTAAGAAGTCAGTGCACTGCTGAGAATGCAGAGCTATTTGACAGTGATTGGTGAGAGCAGTAGTAGTAGTTATGCATGATAAAGTGAGCCATCCCAACTTTAACTATTCAGAACATTCCTTCCTAAGTTGTGAGATACTTTTTTTGCTTGGAAAGTTACCATGAAATGTTAAGATTGTCTACAGAGGTGTTTAGTGTCTTCAAGCAGAAGTGATGCTACAATAAACATAAAAAAAGAAGAAAAAAATAGTGCAGAAAAGCTGCATTTTGCAAAATTCAAGTTTAGTTTTAGACTAAATTCAAGCAAATTGACTTAGCTCTCCCTGCCTACTACAGCAAATACATTAGGCAACCTAATGTGGTAGAAAGTAGGTGGTGATGCAACTGAGCACATAACAAATGACGAAGCTTCCATTTGTACTATATGTTGTGGATATTTGCATTTATGAGGTAATTTTTGCTGGCATCGATGAAACAGCAATGAAAACATTATTGTACAATCCTGGGATGGAGTTTTTTGCCAGTTCATAAATGCATGCAGTGGAAACAATGTTTCTGAATAAAATCAAAGTGCTAAATGAACTGTTCAGTCATCCAAATGTTTCCATTTGGAATGCTGAATAAAGAGTCCTATTTCTAATCCAAGACGGTTTTTATTAGCGCTCAGCGCTTTTAGCGCAAGCACAGACCAGTTCTGAATGCAGCTAGGGTACAACTTGAATAATAGGGAAGTTATTTTCTGCATAAACACCAGATTTATTAAGGCCTATTTTTTCTGTCTCATGAAAGACTAGTTGCAACTTGTTTGAGGAAACCATCAGAACAATTTATACATTCTCAGGATCTTTGAGAAAAGAAGGTAGATGTGCATCACTGTACAAACAGTACTGCATTTACACCTTTTACATCTTTTACAGAGTGCCACAAAATATTGGTGCAGCAGTTACCTGCTCTGTGACTTCCTTCTTCAGAATGTATCTAAAATTGGGATCATACCATGCTCAAAGTCCAGCTGAATAATTCAAATGAAGGATGGACAAGTCATCAACTTTCTAAAATGAAGGCTGCTTTTAATTTTTTTCTTTCTCTCATCACTTTATTGACTCACATTACCATCTGTTCCAATTATGCTGCTTATCTTCAAGTTATTATCCTACTGCCTGACAGTGCATGTAAAATGTCCAAGAAGGTGCAGTTAATCTGGGTAAGTACTCACTGGTAAAAAACACCTTTTCATAGAAAGGAAATATTGATAAGAATACATTAAAGACAACAGACAATTCACATAAATTTTTATTTTAATTAAGTCTGTTGTGCAGATGTGTGTGACTTTCTCCCAAAGTTTCTTTGTTCCCACATGTAATATGTGGTCAATTGCCTTGGTTCCCAATAGCTTATGTTCTTCATGTTGTATAATTATTCTTTATGCTGGAAAATTAAAAGCATGAACGTACATTGATATTGTGGACAAGACAAGGAGTCCACTTTTGAAGTGAATCTCCCAGCTGTTGCCACTTGCAGTCTGGCTGGTGTAATGGAGTGGCCGTGCAGTGCATATACTGGGTTTGTTTCAGATGAGTTGGAACTGAAGATGTGCTTCAGTACCACGGTAGGCAACTCCAACTGCAAATGGGAATTCTCTTCATGAGAAGACACTAGAGTTAGTCCCAAGGAAACTCCTGACACACATGCAGTGTGACGGCTGGGTCCTCCATGCCAATCCTGTCTTTCCAATGGTGCCACTCAACTGACTTGCTTCTGTTGTACCGCGTGACTCGCATAGCGAGAGATGGATAAATGAATGATGTATCCAACCCCCATTAATCTTCATGCTCTTCAATAAAAAATCATTTTGCTGTTGATCTCTCTCTGAGTGCCTGTTTAATGTTCACACAGTACAGCAAAACTGCAACATAAGGTCTTAATGCAGTGCCAACATACGATATGACCTTGTCATTAAAATGCAGTTTTGAGAGAGTAAACTCTGCTTTCTCCAGGGGTTTAGGCAGCTTGGCACAGTTGGCTGTCTTCATTGTGTTTATGTTTCTCAAAAGCACTTGAAAGGAAATGCAATTTTCTGCTGTTCTCTGAGAAAAACAAATGCAAAAACTTATTTAGATATCATCTAGTTTTTCCTGACTTTTTATTAGCTGAATCAAAACTATGAAATATTTGCATATATTTTTCCCAGCACTTGTGAATTAATTTGGTTTGGCCATTAAATGTCTGTTAGTTGGTCATTTTATGCCTATTCAGTAAGGGTTGTTGAGACGATTTTCTATGAAATGTTGCTAGTCCAGATCCATTTGGAAATTGAATTTGAAGTTTATTCTCTCAGGACTGAACTTGCAGGCCACAGTGTGTGTGTTTAACTTTTAGGGGTAATCCCACTGACTGTCACTTTTTATGGTATGTCAGATCTGCTTAAGTCTGGCTGGCTGCTGAGTTTTGGAACATGAATTCATTTTTTTATTGAGTTTTAAATGGCTATTCAGTTTATAAATCTTTGTGTGTGTAGGCACATCTATATGCCTCTGTATGTGGTTACCAGCGGGGCTTGCATAAAGGGAAAATGCAGGAAAAAATACTTTGCTGTAAGTATACCATTAGCTAAATTTCAGTCTTTTTAAACTGTTAAGCTGAAATGGTGCCAGAGTGAATTGTTGTGTTGCTGGAACTAAGTAAATGCATATTGCAAAGTAAATGAAAATGTGTAAGGAATGTTGCCTGTTTGTAACTGCATTAATTTAATGCAACTGTAAGCAGTATTCAATGTCATGACTGAATGCAAAGAAAAACAAAATCGTGCCTGATGAAAACATCTGGATTCAAGTTTTGGTGCCAGTAAATTCTTCCCCCACTGGTAAAAAAGATTGTAAAACCACATTCTTTTTGGGTTATGTGATTCATAGGAATGTTCTACAGAGTGCTCCAGCTCTTCTTCTGAATACATAGCTCAGGGTCATTCGCTGGCAACAGCAGTGTTCTGGGACTAAAGCAGAGAGAGGTCAAGGGGCTATATCCTCAGTTATGCTGAGTTTGCAACTGGCAGGTAGGGGAGAATTAAAGTCTATTTCAGTTCCCTGGAACTCAGAATCCAGAACAGTCATGGCTGTAACTCGGAGTAGGTAGCTGGAGACCTTTGCGGAAGGCTTGTATATTTTGTTTTGTTCTGGGAAGCTGGTTTATGCTTTGTTCTACCTCTGGCACTACTTTATTGCTTTGCCACCTGAAAGGAGGATCAACAAGTCTGTGATGGAAAATCAACTGTACTATCTGCTGTACAGAGTTCTTTCTGTAATGACTGTGATCCTCAGCTGCTCCTGAAAACTTGTCCTCAGTTGCTTTTTGCTCTCTTACCACTCTGGAGATACAGTGATCATGAACAAAGTTTTGGCAGCACTGTTAGCTTCAGAAAGCACTGTCTTCTATTCCTTCTATTCCTGCTATTCCTGCCCAGGTCACTTGTTCCCACCCTTCCGATGTCCCCAACTGCTGCAAGGGTCACTTCAGGAAATGGTGCCCCTGATCAGTAGCTGCTTCATTGCCCGTTTCTTCTCTGGTCCGTTGGGAGCACAGCAGTTGTGCCATCACAAGAGAGGGGGCAGCACAAAGATAGAAATGAGCAGCTGGGAGCAAGGCAGGAAGGGGAGGTGGATTCTTAAGGAGTGTTACTGTCAAAGGTCTAACCATAGACTGAGCTAGGGCAGTTGGTGCAAAACATGGATTTATCCTACATTTTCTGACTGTGAATACACTAAGGATGTGGTTTCATGAGATGGAGTCTTTGCTAGCAGTCTTGGATATTTGTCTTCAGCTCCAGGCTTCCCTGCATCCCTGAACAGTGCAGATCTCTTTATCACTCATGCCATCACAGATGCACACGATGCTGCATTTTGAATCAGATCAGAGAAAGTGATCCAGCTTAAATAAAATACTGCAAAAACCATTTTTTAAAGCTACATCAGTTTGCCATTCCTGCTCACTGCACAGCTGAAAAGATGCTTGTGTTCTCAGACACGTGGTGTGTGTGGGAGAATGAGCAGCTGAGGGCTGCAGGGAAATGAGGGCTGCTTCTGCACAGAGGTGCAGCCTCATAGTTACTGTACTCAGGATTACAGAGCGAGTGATGATATGTCTAAAATTTATACAAGTGTGAGATTCTACTGAAGATTCATACCTGAGATCCATTTACATTTTTATTAAAATAATGAATCAGTGCCTTTTCTTTTGACTCTCATTTATCCTGACATAGAGATAACTAAAGTAACCAAGAAAGGCAAAACCACGGCTGCTCTAAGATCAAGACCTTTTTCTGAGGTATTAGTGCCTAGATATGGCCAAACACTACATTCAGTGAATTTCTGTAGGGTCTCAATCTCTGATTATTTCAGGGTGACAGTGGTGCATAAATTCATATGATGAAGAAGGGAGCTTCATTTGATAATAAAACTGTGAGGGAATATTCAGGATATCCCACTGAATAGATACAGACTTACTGTCCTAAATGTGCAGACAACTGTGGGACCAGGACTGTGAGGACTTGGGTACTAGAGCTGAGTTCACCTTGTATGCTCAGCTTAGATATGGAAAGGCCCTGTCCAGAATTCAGAAGCTAGCTGCAGCAATATGTAGTGAAATTAAATTTATGGACATGGGGAAAAGCCTGACTGCATGTTAACTGAGGTGTATTAACTAGCTTCTAAAGGAAGTAGTGGCCCTGAGAAACACCGGGTGATTCACAGCCTGAGAATTCCTACTTTCTTTGTGGGAAGAGAAGTGTCTTCAGACATAGGGGTTCTGGAGTTGGAGAGGTAGGAATATGGGATTTAGGAAGATAGCAATAAAAGATAATAAAGGAGTGGGGTTTTAGTGTAGAGAGATGAGGAACGAAGAGGTAGAGAAGGGTGCAGTTCTCAGCCCCATGAAGATTTTAGAATGTGGCTCAAAAAGTTAGGAAGTTATTACCTCGGTGCTTCAATGGTGGTTTTCTTGTTGTATTTTCTTCTTTTTTAAATTTTTTTTAACTGGCTTTTTCTTAGTTATT
Source organism: Caprimulgus europaeus (assembly GCA_907165065.1). Next base: position 8,559,457 of record OU015541.1, read on the forward strand.
TGCCAAAAATTCCCACCCCTGTTCAACCAGGGTATGTGTTGTAAGTTTGCTGTTACAGATCAAGTTCTGAATAGTGTCCATTCTTCATTGATTTGTGTACAGTCTTCATGTGAAGCATTGACCAACTCTCATACTCTGCATTTTCTTCTCTATTGGAGGCTGCCACTCTAGAGAATTGCTTTGTGTGTTGCAGGAAATCTGAACATGTGCCGTGGCTCGTGAGGGCATCACAAATTACCAAGTTAATGAGCTGTACAAGGTAGGACTAGTGAGTGTTCTTTCGCTGAATAATGAGCAATGACGGAAGGAAGTGGTGGTGATATACTTCTGAAATTTTATTCTGAAAATGAGAAAATGCAGAGTAGTAATCTGGTGCCAAATATACTGCTTATGGTTATTTGTAACAAAAACATCCAACCAGCCACTTTGGCAGCACTGAGATGGTGGTTCTTATTCAAAATAAACCCCCCATATTTAGGGGTTTAACCTTAGTCTCTGCTCAGGCCACACTGTGATTGGCTTTAGCAATCACTAAGTGCAATGTGCTGTTACTGGACCCGGATTTTACAAGCAGGTAGAGTTGTGTCAGGGTAACTGCAGGAATTCAAGCCAGCACAGCATGATTTTAGGTCACGTCTACACTAGGTGCTTGGACTTTACTCAGCTATAATCATGACTGAGATCCTAATTCAAACAAGCCCTGAGGGTATGTCTACACTAAATTAGAGGCATGAATGCAACACGTACAGGCATGGTTAAGCTCCTTTTAAACAATAGCAATGATGGAACAGCAGCATAAACTTTACAAAAGATTGTCTAAGCACATTGGGAACTTGGTGGATGTATGCAAATGACAAGTTGTATTGAATTTCATGCCTCTACTTTCCCATTGCTATTGCTAAATTATGTTGAATTGTGTCTCTGGGTACAGTGCAGAAATTCTATAAAGCTGCCTAGTTGCCCAGTTATAGAAAATAGGACATTGACTGGAAAAAAGCAATAACGTAAAGACAACTTGTCATTGCTGTGTTGCCAGTCGTGTGATCTGAAACTCAAACCACAAGAAGCATTCACGCAGTTTCCTGTTCGCTGGGGAGTACATGTGTGACATCCTTTCAAGTCAGAAACTAGGTACAGGCTCTCACAATGACCTCAGTGGAGGAGGTACATGTCAGGTGGGTTATTTTTTAGTTTTGCTCTGGTTTGAAATTAGAACAAAGGAAGGAAACATTAGATTGCTCTTTCTAGTGAAATGTTTAGCTGTCATAGAGGCATGTGGCTTTAAAATTGTTTCTCTTGTCTGTCTCAGACGCAACGAGTATGTCCTGGATTTGGAGTTCAACCATTTTCTTAATTAAAGACAGTTTTATAGTCAGCTTGCAAACTTGTCTATTCCAATTTCAGTTGTTTCAGTTCATAAATAAGAATTTTCCAAATTAATTTTTAGGGAGGAAAAGATTTTCACAGAATAAATGTAAAATGTCAGCTGAAGAACAAATGGCTCAGTGGTCTTGATAATAGACTAGACAGCTTTTTTGTATGTAGTTTATCAGTTCCAATCCAACTGGCAGTTATTACCTAAATGGTAGTCTTCATTGAACAGCTATTTTGTAGTCTACAACAAGGAGACAGTTGGTCTCATTTCTCTTCCTAGAGGCTAAAGGTATCTGTATTACAAAATCAGCATTCTAGATTTCAGTCTAGCTCTAGATTGAAAAAAATCAGAGAATTCAGAAAGAGCTAGGGAAAGGACTGAAGTGTCCTAAAGGATTAATTCAAGGGCTTTATTGCACATATCCAAAACCAGATCAGACCTGATTTAGGGCTCCTCACTGTAAGATACGATACACAATATAAATCAATATCGGGATCTTAAGTCAGACATTTAAAGGCCAATCAGAAACATTTTTGACAGTGCAAAAAATTATCAAGCATTTCACTAGACTTTTTACCTACACAGTTCTAGAAATATTTTTCTAAAATAGATATATTCAACCTCAGTTGCAGTTACTGATGGAGGAATTAACTCAAAGAAATCCAATAACTTACTTTATATAGTAGATCAGGTTAGATAACTGCAGTATGTCCTTTTGACCTGCCAATATGCTTAGAAACATCTGGAAGAATTTCTTCTAACTGCAGTCTAGTTGTGCAGGTCAATGTAATGTATTGTGTCTGTCCTGTGCCAAGGGTGAGTAGAAGGCTCTGATCTGCCTTGCACCTTTTTCAAGTGCTACAGCAAGGCTGAAAAATAAAGGCAGTTACAGCTGACAAGGAAGTCAAACTCTTGTTTTCTGTTTGTGTGTGATAATCCTTATCAAATGCACAATGAATCAAGCTTTAGTCACCTGATTCCGCTGTCAGCTACACTGAATTGATGGTTGATTTCTGCATCCTGAAGGAACATTTCACCCTGCAATGTTTGTGACCTTCCAGATTTGAGTGATCCTGAGCTGTTCCAGTCTTACTGTATCTCCAGTGTATACTGCATTTCCAGGCTCTGTCATAAGTTATCACAGGAAATTAGTCTTCCTAATAATTACTGTTTTCATGGTTACTCTTCATCCTATTAGTGATAAAAATGATAGCCATGAAAAATGTCTTGGTAAACGTGGACTTTCTCTTCTCTAGAAACTGGCAGATACAGGGAATGCTGTGTGTGTTACACCCAGTAATCAAAGGGCAGCACATGCACAAAGCTAGCAAAGCAGCCGGAATACCTGGCTTGGGAAAATGTGGATTATTCAGATTTTATAAATACATAAAATATAAATTAATTCAGTAAGGTTCGGAGGTGGATATTCTTGGTTTTGGAGACTCAATAGCAAAAGCTCATCTGCAAGTACTTCACAACCAGCTAGAAGTTCATAGTATGATTAACATTAATATATTTGACTTATAAAACAAGTTTTCAAGGAAAACAATCTAGAAATAATTTGAGGATGGAGCCAAAAATGTCAAAGCAAGGTGAAACAAGGTAAAACTGGCTCCATGTGCAAAGGCAAGCAATTTCAATAGGTTGTTACTCCTGTCAAGTCAAAACCTTTTGGCTGTCTTTTGCCCTTTATGCACAGGGTTTTGTTTGTTTGGTTTGTTCTTCTTGGTAGATTGGCTAAGTGGCTTTTTGTAAAGTGTTTATTTCATTATCCAAGATAGCCTGATATATGAGATATACAGACAATCTGGGCTGGCTTTTCAAGACTGCTTACATGTGTTTACAAATATTTCTGTTTACTTAATTTGTGACAGCTAATACTGACTTCCAGCTGTTTATCTGGCTGCGTTTTCACATACTGGGGTTAAGGAAACCTCAAGAGAATGCAACAAAATGGTGAAGCAGTGTAAAACCAATAGAGAAACCTTTCAAATTTGTATTACTTTGATGTAAAATTGTAAATCTTCAGGCTACATCTGTTCAGAAGCCAAATGTCTCATGGGATAAAATCTGAAATCATCAGAATCAACATAGAAACCTTGTGAAGGGCAGTGTAGGCTTGTGATACTAGGAGTCAGCTTCCATCAAAGATAACCACAAAGACAGAGTTTCACCATAATCTAACTACGTGGGTGTGCACAACAGATTGATGTCACCTCTGGAGGCCACCTCTTAGGTAAATAAGTGACATTCGTTGGCTTGTGAGTTTTGTGTGCTGACAGGCAGTCGATAGCACCAAAGAAAGCTGCAGATTCATTGTATCCGTTTTGCCTGAACCTTACAGCAGATTCAGATTAAAAAACAACTCAAATTGATTAAAACATTTTTGAAGTTATTTGACAGACATCTTACCTATGAAGAGTGAAATGAAAGCAGAAACTATGGAAACTGACAGTTTTCTTTATGTATATATCTATTGTGTATTATTTGTATTATCATCATATCATGGCAACCCCAAATAAAATAGAGAAAAAATATTTTTGGCATTGTAAGCAAGCAGGATCACAGCTCAATCAGTTTTATTAACATTAGTTTCAATCTACATGTTGTTGACAGAGAACATTAATGAAGAAAGATTTAAACCTCACATATGTCTGAGTTCTAGTGAAACATCACTGAAACTTGTGAGTATCTTGATCTGAGGCTTAGGTTCAGATTCCCCTTATACTTAGCTTCAGGCCAATTGCAAAGGTCCTTAATGTTAATCAGGATGATCAGAGTAAAAGCTAAGTGAAACTTGTTTAAAAACCATGACATTTATGATAATTTGAAAATGAAACATTAATTTTGATTTGATTCAGGAAATGAGATTTAGTAATTGGTTGGCCATAACAGAATGAAGTGCACTCCCTAGGCTGCTCCTTAAACTAGGCTAGCAGGATGCTGGACATCAAGACTTGTAGCTTGTCAGAAGGCTGCGTGTTGTACAACACTGCTGTAATCTGACAACTAGATGTGACTTCTATCAGGTCACTGCTGATGCCAAAATCCCTAAACAGATCTCTCATTCTCCAAATCATGCAACCATCTGACATCTGCATGGCATTTTTTAGGTCTTTTGATAAGATTTTCAGTGACATGCTCCTGTTTATTTAATGTAAATCATTAACTCTTGGAAACCTGTCATAACTGTGTTCTCTGTGAAAAAGAGGAAATTTGTTGGAGGTGGGTAGGGGGTGCAAAGCAAAGAGAAACATCTGCCAGAAAATACTGTGGTATAGTGATGCTAAATAATCAGGCTCAATGTCGAGCAGCTCAGCAGCTGAAATAAGCTTGTCTCTGCAACCTCTCTCAATATGACAGTAACTGGGGCAGCAATCCCATCTTAGCACTTACTAGATGATTCTTTGAACTTTCTTCTCAACCTAGCTTCCAGCGATTCTGGAGCTGTGAATGGCTGAGGTTATCCATGTAGTCTTCAGGACAGCAGTGACTGGCTCTATCTTTCCTAAACAACAGATGCCACAACATTTTCTGAGTCCCTCCTCACTTGAGAGAAACCAAAATTCTGCAGTGCAACCAGGGGTTTGCAGTGGGTTGTATGAACTCCTTTCCCCTGTGATAATCTCATTCCTGCTCTATTTTTTCTGCCTTGAAACTAATAATCAAGAAAAAGGAACAAATCTGTTCTCCTGAAGACTTTGTTACTTTACTGTTATCCATGTGGGATGAATAATGTGATTTTTGCACATTTAGTGGAAGAGATTGTTTGGAACAGATGAATGTACAGAGGTGTAAAGTATTTGATCCCTGAAGTATTTGATCTCTTGTGTCAAAGATGCTTGTTTATGAAATAAACTAAATCCTTTAGGCAGGACTGCGGTTCCTGAGCTGTTCTTTCACTTAACATAAGGAAACAATATCCTTTTCTTTTTCACCAAAAACTACTGAAACAGTTTGATAGCATGATGTGATACTGTATGTGCCATGTCAATGTGCCATATGACAATCCTGAATGACATAAATCGTGTCACTGGCTTTGGATAGTCATGCTGCTGCTGCTTTCCAGGGCTTTGGGACATAGCTGCTGTACAGATCACAGTGAGGCTGTTTTTCTTCAGTGCAACCCTGACACAGAGCATTCTGCAGATCTGTGGCAGGCTCTTGACTAATCTCTCTGGCCTGCTTTTTAGACCAGTGCAGAGAATAGATTAATTAAGCTTTTCCTGCTCTTTTGCAAGCCTCAGAGAGACATTTTCATAGCAGAAGAAAGCACAAAATGCAGTGTAGCATCTTGCAGATGCCCTCCTTTGCTGAATCATCCCTCATGGTCCTAGAGGGCAGGAAAGTGGTGTACCATTTGCTGACCACAGTTAGGGGGTCAACATAGGTGACAGTTTGGGGAGTGGAATAACACTGTAGCCAGCATTCATAAGATTGATGTTGATGAAAAGCAGGACTACCATACAGTGGATAATTTTCCCCTGCCCTGCTGACTAGTAGCTACAGTGCTTGTTCTCTTGTTTGTTAAAAGGCTTTTTTTTTTTTCTCCTTTTTTTTGAGGGGGGTGGTGGTGGTGTTTTCACGTAAGGTCATGAGTAGAAATACCCAATTCTATACACTTTTACTCCTGTAATGATGGCCTTGGCTTGTCCTCACTGTTTATTTACAATGTGGCCTTGTGGCTTAAAACAGAACAGAACTTTCTGAAACAAACACTTGTTCTCCATCTCTCTTTCAGATTTCAGGCACTCTTCTAGATTTTGAGCTCTCTGGGGCAGGCATTATGTCTGGGGGGTAATGCACCACTACAGGCCCCGTAGCAACCCACAGTGAACCCCGTACATCCAGCTATCCTTGGAGACAGTACAATTGCTAACACTGTGCTGAGAAACTGCTGCAGTATTTAAGCAAAAAGTCTCTCTCTCATCTGCCCCAGACCCATTCAGCTTAGACTGTGATCCCACTCTAAACAGGAATTCATTGTATGGGTCTGAGCAGGCAGCAAAGGAGTAATATATATATATATATATATATACTGTGCTTACAACCCCTCTGGTGTCACCTTGCTTATCGCTCCAAAATAGCTTGTAATCTAAAATGAAGTAACACTACACAAAAGCTGCAAGAAAGGACCATGGAGAAGATGTAGTATGGCTCTAAAGATTCAAATCACAATTTGGGATAGCCAGAACTAATGCAGGGAGTGCAAAGTATTGCATAAATACGGTGGGGAAAGTGAATTTTGCATTGTGGATTTTTATATTGTATTGTAATGGGAAACATCATTTATTTCTCAGATGTAGATTGAAGAGGACGTGCTGCAAACAGCATTACAACCCAGTTCTTGGAATTCATAACAAAGTTACTTTTCCCAAGTAGTTGTTGAATAGGGATTATATTTTAGACTTTATCTATATTAAAGAAGAAATTTAGTAAGTTACTTTGTATTGAGTACACTGTCACCTGTGACCTGTGCAATTTTAATACCCACTTTGCTTCCAGTAGGACTGTGATAGTCACATAAATGATCATGTCTTGCTTCCTATAGAAGGGGCTACACGTGAACAGGATTTGCCCCTGACTGCTCATTCCTGTGGTAGGAACAGGGTTTGCATGCAGTACAGTTGTGTGCTCAGCAGATCCTGCAGCATTAGACAGCAGCATGCTCTGCTTGATGTCAGCACAGACTTTGTGACTGGCTGTCAGGAAATTCACACTCGTGGCAGCATTACCTGGCACTGAACGTACTGTACTCTCTCCAGTTCTCCTCACTGGGTTTTTTCAACTCCAAATTCCATTTCACAATAATATGCTTCTGCCAACACTACTAAAGGCATGTCGTTGGTAGCTCAAAATGTAATTTTCTTGTCATGTACTGTTGCTTAATTATTTATATTGCTAATTAGAAATATGGGTAATTTAACATAATCTGCTGTGGATCGAGGTAGACACAACAATACTCTAGATGTTTTTGAAAGAAAAAAAAGGGTATTAAGAATATGAAAATCACTTAGTATTCAGCATGTGACATCTCTGATAGAGCTTTATTTCTTCTGCCAGGCAGCTCCTCTTGTTTGTTTCTTTACTGTTAGATTTCTAGAAAAAAGGATTGAGAGAAACAGTTAGATCCAGCCTTTGTATTTGTCATGGTAAATATATGTAGCTGTGAGCATGTAGCTCAGCTTCTTTGCCATTATTATTTCACTGAGACAAATTTATCCCAATACATGTCCACTGATTCAAACCAGAAATTAATTTAGCCCATAACTTCTTTTTCTTACAAAAAAATACTGAAGTTGGGTGGAACTGTAACTATAATTGGAATCAGAGTCTGAAACAAAAAACATGAAAGGCCAAACTCTCCTTAGAGGACCTGACCTTAGACATCTCCTAGCCACATTTAAAAAAGAAAAGAAAAAAGGCATGGTCTATTGTCTCTTAGGACTGGAATATATGATATCATACTAAAACTGCAAAAACTCCCAGTGAATAAACATTATCAACAAAGAACTGTGTTTGTATGATTAAGAATCACTTCAAAACTGAAAATTATTGTGATTCAGGTGATATGGATGACCTTATGGGATCATGTAGCAGTTACAAAGTAAGTCGGACATGTCTAAGTCTATGTATTCTCTAAGGGCTATATTTTTTTAAAATGCTTCTATTGGCATATCAAATGTCATCTAATTTATGGGGTCAAATAGCTGATCTCTGTGTGTGTAACACACTATTGAAACCATTGGAACAAACTATCGAACACACAGGAAAATTCTGCATAATGCAAAAAGTTCCATTGAGGAGAAGCTGAATTATATCTGAAGAAATTTCAGCTAAGGGAATTATGAGAGAAATCCTAGCAAGGTGAAAGAGAAACCCCTATTTAGCAAACATCTGACTTTAAATTGCTAAATCAGCCATGTCTGATAAAGATCTAATAGTAAGTCTCATAAGCCACCTCCAAATTCCCATAGGCATAGAATTAGCATTCCTGGTATGGATTGAATCTAACGTAAATTCTGCTGAGGACAGAGGGAGTTGACTCCAACAAAGAGAAGGAAGAGGAACAGGGAAAATTCCAAGCACTTTCCCATAAGCCACCTGAAGAACTTGTCTCACAAGCCTCAACTGTTTGTTTCTATCAATACCACCCTTTGTACACAAAAAAACAACCCATGCCTGGACCTGCTGTTAGCATGGAGAGCAAAACAGCCGAGGGAGCTGACAGACGTGTGTCAAGACTTGTTCTTGCACCATGAGCACTATAGCCAAGTGTAAGGATTAAATACACTAAGCCAGCCCCTTCTCCAATTGGGAGGGCCCGGCTCATCATGTTTTGATTGGATTCAAAACCTTAAAATATGTTAATGGTGGCAATAATGGATTTTTGTTCTTCACCTTCTGTAACTGGAGTTTTAAGATCAACTTAAAGTATTACCCTTCATTCATGAAGACTACATTTTTTAAAGGAAAAAGTAGGGTTTTTGTTAGTTTCTATATTTATATGACAGAAGAGGCCAATCTGTTGCCCACTAGCCATATGGCTTACAGAGGAGTTTAATATGGTTTGTGAGAATGGCTGAAGATAGGCAAAATATGCATCATCTTGGCAGAAGCGAATGTGCTCCTGCTGTGTGTAACACATATTGAACAGATCTTGTGCAGGATGGTTTCCATGTCTGAATCTGAATTGTAAAAGTAGCTTATGTCCAAGAACTGGATGGACATTTCTGGGGCATCATGTTTAGAAAAACACTAAAATATTGCCAAACTGAGGACAAAATCATGAGTTATCTGGCCGAGAGCTGGGTGAATACTACTGGCAAGTATTCATCTGACTAATTTATTTCCATCATCTTCAAGTCATATGTGTACTATGTCTTCATGCTTCATCTGGTTGCATTCCTTAGTGAATTAAATATGAGTTTTTGTCAGTCAGCAGAGAATGTGTTGCAAATTAACATTGTTTACTTAATTTTTTTTCTTTTAAGCATTATTTATTTACACTGATAGAAACTAATATTGAAAATTCTGAAGTTGCTCTGGATGTTCAATATCTGGAATATAAACAGTAGTTTGAGATTCCAGCAATGCTGTTTATGATCCACAGAGTTGTAGTTCAGGGAATGACAGCACTAGTGTAAATGCTCATGATTTACTTCCTTGTTTTGTGAGTGGCATGATTTGGCTGGACCTAGTCAGAACTTGCAATGTTAGAAGCTTGTGCCCTCTGGGGTATATCAGACAGACCTGGGGGTAAACTCTCAGCTGATTGGGAAAGACAGACAGACTGAGATCTTTCAGATCCATTAGGGAACTTTCTCACAAAAAGAGAAAGGGAAAACAGAAACTAGGGCAATTTCACTGCTCCCCTCACTTCTGAGATTTTCTGGAATCACTTTTTATGTTCATTACAACACTTGCTGTGGAGAGGACTAATGGACCCAAACAAGACAAAGAGGAGCATGTGATGGGATTCAGGAGAACTGTTATGCTGGGAAAATGTGGATATAGGATTGATTTGGAGACTGAGAAGTAGACAGAAGTGTAAAGAAGCACCTGCAGAATAATTTTGACTTCCTCTGTATTTCTTAGGGGGCTGAAAATATGAAATGTGAAGGAAAACTTGGAAGAATGAGGGTGTTCATTTTAAAAATCAAAAGGTAGATAGATCAAAACTGCAAGCTATTTCCTGAGTTTTGCGTCATTCTTGTAATTGCCTGCAATCTGCAATCTTTTTGACAATTGCTGCAATAATTCCTGTCACTCCCAGAAATTCCCCTGTAATAATGGAGAGAATATAAGTAGACATACTGATGCAATGTGTAATTTTTTGGTTTACTGTCTTTAGGATGGTATTAAAAGCTATCACAAGCAACAGAGATTCAGATCGATATTCTGTTCTCAGTTACCTGTGTTTCAATATGATCTGCTCTTTGCACTGTTGTAACTTGAAGCAGCATTTAAGACAATATAGAAGAATAAAATGGAGCATACATTTCTGAAGTGTCATCAGATATTTGCTTAAATATATATGTATATATGCATATCTGTATATATGCTTATCTACAGATATCTATACGTACACAGTTCCCAACCCTTTAAAGCCCTCATGTCTGCTATGGCTTTCTTATTATACATGTGGGTTCATGCAGTTTAGATTTATATAATTTAACATGTCATTTACATACACTCAAATTATACTTAATTTGTCTTTAATTACTGAAAGAACATTTCCTTAAAATTGTATAGTTCCTTTTCTGTCTTCTGTAACATCATACCTTCTGCTTCACCTGGCTCAAAAGCCTTTTAGGTGAAATCCTGGTTTGTGGGAAATCACATTGAAGCCGCAGTAACACAGCAACCAGCAATTAAAAATAAGCTGATACAAACAACACGAACAGCAAATGTAATCAAAAGCCAGACCAGACACACTGCATTCTATGAATTTTTTCTCATTCTGTTGTGACCTGTTGGATTTGCCTTAGCCTTTCCTTGAGGCTTTCTGTGGCTCTCATTAGTTAGAATTTGTGCCTATAAATTGCTGTTGAAAAAAAGCCTCTTCAGTTTTGGCTTTTCTGTTTTGTTTTTTGTTTTTCCTCCTCTTCCTGCGCCGAAATACTCTAATTGTTTACCTAGTGTTGGTTCAAACAAGAATAAAATGATGCTTGTGATAGTGCTACAAGACATCTTATTTAATTTCAATTGTGATCACAGTTTGTTTTATTTTAATTATTAGGACTGATCCCTTTCTCATTGCAGAGAGCCAGAATGGAGGCTTCCTTAATACTGGGCAAAGGACATGGCATCCATTAAGGACTAGTTAAATAGACAGGTCCAGGAGTGGAAGGTCTTGCCTTCAAACTAAGACAAAAAGTAAACCATACTTAGCTGGACTAGAGAAAGAATTCCTGTGGTCCCTAACTGCTGTCATGATGGCTTCAACAAATGTGTTTTACTTGGGGCAGAGTAAGAATGTCCACACTTCTGTTACTGCAATTCAGCTGATGAAAGGGAACTTACACTATAATTGCAGAGTTTTCAGCCATGTGCCCATTTCCAGCCTTCTGCAGCTGTTCCCCAATAGTTACATTAAATTTAGTTATAAACTCACATTTCAGCTTCGCTGTTTCCCAAAGCTCAAAATGTTCAGCTTCAGACTCCTGTTCTGTTGTTTATCTTGGTGTATAATTGCAGCCAAATCCTTAGTCAATTAGGTACAGATATTTCAATTTAATGTGTAAGATGTGGTCTCAGTGAATCTTCCTGCAGCCTGGATTTGGTCTCTACTGCAAACATCCTTCTGTTTTGGTGTCCTGTAAGTTCCACTCTTTCTGAAGTACTGGACTTCTTTTAAAGGCTCCATCCTATACCATCCATTTTGGTCTAGCACGTGTGCCATAGAAAATAGCCTAGAATTTGGAAATATTAATGTCTGTTTCATCAGCAGCAATGCAAAATGTGTGGAAAATCTTCATATTATGTCATATTTTATCCCAGTGCCACAGCAGCCTCACCTGAAATAAAGCAGCAGCAGGCACAATGACCTAGAATCTGGGAATTTCCCATGAAGAAGCAGCTCTCTGCAAAATAGTTTTACCAAATCCAAGGTCTTGCCAGTGAATACACAATACAAAGGAAGGTGCCAGTGCTGGTAGCTATGTTCTTTAATCAATGACCAGTGTGATTCGAGCTAAATTATAAAGCCAGCTGCAATGCAATCCCCAGAGCACAATAAACATAAACCAGACTGAAGAAATGTGACCGACTGCTGGGGTTTGCAATAAAGCAGTTCTGAGGTCAGTAGACAAATACTGTGTGTTGATAAGAAACCTGTGAAAATAAAAAGATGTTATCACCTGAAGTTTATGGCTGTTGACATACACATCTATTGCCTTTGACTGTGCAAACAATAAGTTTGCTTGCAATGCAACATTAGAAATTTCTCAGCATGAAATCGGAGAGAATAGTTATCAGGAGTTCTTGCCAGCATTTGAGAAGAGGAAAGGATTTTTTAAGGGAGGAAAATAGCTAGAGGGAAAGTCTGAATTTAGAAACAGATCTCCATGTTCAATAAGATAAATATGAGGCTGAGTCAACAGCCAAGAGATTAATGATGAAAGTAGAGCAGACATGAAGGAATCAGTTTCTCACAACAGAGGAACACTGGGAGTGGCAGGAGGCACCAGGACAAAAAGGCTGATTGTCAGAGAACCAAAGATGTTTCTCATGTGGGGCAGCCTGGTACATAGCAGAGCAGACAGAAAGGCCACACAGGTGTGACCAGAGAGAGCACTGAAAGGTCTTCTGCCATCAGCAAACCTTTTTGTAAAGATCGTATGAACAACGAGCAGGAGGGGCCCAGTTGGACCACACATAACAGGATGGAGGAAGTGATAAGAGTGAAAACACATCCTGAATCAATAGCAGTAACAGAAACAGGGGAAAAGAGGCTGGTTTGAAGAGCATCACACTTCAAAGATGGGACCCTACGTTACCATGGCCATGATTTTGTGGCAGACTGTGTAATTCTAGTCTGTGCTTTTTTGACAAGCCAGTGCTTAAACAAATACCTGAACAATGACATTTCTTAAAAGGAAAGATGTAGAAACTCACATGAAGTTGGAGGGCAGAGCACGTGTTGCAGGGAAGAGTTTGAAGGAAACACGAAGAACTCAGCCAGTTGGCACATGGATAGAACTGGCACAGGACAGCGGCAGAACCTCTGGAAATATTTCTCTCCATATTAAAAAAGAGCTAGGTTTGCAAGCAGAGAATCATATTTTACATAGCATTCAGCACAGAAAAGAGTGACTTTCTTCAGAATTTCACTTGAGGGCAAGTAATTCAGGTGAAAGCAAATCTTAGGTCCCAGTTACATTGTTAGTTCTTTCCTTTGTGGCTGTTGAATTTGGTGCTTTCTAAGAAAGCTTTTAACAGCCCTTGACAGGAGATTTGCAATTGACACTTTGAAGTAAAATCTGCAGCAAAAATCTAGGCAGTTTTTCCCCACCCCCAGGTTTGGTGTGACTCTTATCAACATTTCCTTTGCTGTTTAACCCTTTTTAAACTAATTTTGTCTGGCAGGAAGTTTTCAGTTTCACACTATTTTTATACTTGCTTGACCCTGTTGACTGTTGCCTTATTGCCAGGCTCTGTTTCGTTATATACTGGTTTTGTCTTGTTCAGCTGATTACACTTACTTACAGTTAAACCCCAAATTCAGCAACTGTATGTAAGAATTTACTCTCTAATGGATTTCTCATCCATTATAGTAATGGCCCAAAAAGAACTTGGAAAACAATCTTTAAACAAATTGCACAAAGGCTGGGTAGTAACATAATTTCTCTAGCACTTAGAGCCTGATCCTGTAACAGGTACAGTGCTTTGCCACTTAAATTTATGAAACATGTGGAATATTTCTTACCAAAAGCTAAAAGCCCACGCTGGTGTATTATACTCTTTGGACCTGTATAAAGACAAAAATAGCGCCTTTTGTCTTGAAAATGTTTTGCAGCAGTTTTCCTGTGAAACAATTAGAGAAAGGTCACTTTCTCTAATAGAGTCTGGCTACAACCCCAGGATTATCAGAGTTCCCTTTTCTGTGTAGAATCGTTCATGTGAATATGCACAAGATGCACAATTAACTTTCACATCTTTAGTTTCCAACAATATAGAAGCAAAAAAGTTACATTCTTGAAATATTTCAGCAAAATTTACAGTACAGATTGCAATAACAGAGAAGTCAGTACTCTTCATCTAGTTCTTTTGACACTATATTGCTTTTGTGCACTGAACCTTTATAGTTTTCCTTAGCATTTGACTGACCTATACATATGTTATATATATATTTATGTATATATATACTTAAGGTAGCAGCAGCACTTCATGAAGTGAAGGCAGTGAAAGTGAAGGTCGGTGTTCATAGATGTAAAGTCTCTTCCTCCTCTACAGAATAGCTCATCAGCTTGCATGTTTCATTTTGCAAATGGATTCTTAAATATTATTTATGTCTACTAGAAAAAGATAATTATCTCAGTCTTCTCATAGCTCCTATAGAAAAATAATCTTCTTATTATTCAATTTTAGCTTTGCTGTGGCCAGATTTTCCTCCAGCCAAGTGGTATAGCTCTATTAACTTTACTGAAGCAATGTTTTCTTACTCTAACTGAGGATCTACTTTGGTGCTTTCACCTTTTGATGTAAAATATTTCCAGAATGAAAGGCATTACAGAAATGTAGTAATGAATACTTACTAGTATAATTCTTGTGGATCAGACTCTGGCTTAAATTTGTATTTATCTTTAAGAGATGCTGACTGAAGCATTTAATGGAACCTTTTAGTTGATAGAGAGTTAAGAGGGGAGTGTTTGTTTTTGTGTGTTTATCTTCCCCTGTACTGTACAATCTGTTCATTCCACTTCTCAACTGGGATGTATAAAATACAAGTGCAAGAAGTACCTACTACTTGACTTGATACAGAGCAGAGTGTGTTACCAGACATTACTTTGAATGGAACTTGCACCATTTCCCTTCTCCAGGGAGACTGAACTGCTAGCCCTTTCCATTTCCTCATGTGATAATCATTATGCAGTTGCATAGGATGCTCGTGTTCAGTCTTCCTGGTCTTTTCTTACCCTTACACAGCCTCCTTCTCCCACATTTTGACTGTGTATGCATCACTTAAAACTGCAGAACAGATGGTTGCACCTTTGCTTTCGTTATCCTCACTATGATCAGAGTTCCCTTATATGCTACTATACTTCTAGCTGTAGCTCTTACTTTAGCTCACTGGGGAGCTAAAGCTCAGGGATTCCTGGTTAAGGATCTGTGTGCTTATTCCAGTGGCAGAGCAAGGCTCTGTCCTGTGCCTTTTCTATCATACAACATTCCCCGTAGTCAGGAGACTTTCTGGGTAAATGGGATGTCTGAAGTGCCCAATGCACTGTGCATGTTTACAGAGCAACGGTACCACCCACGTGCTTTCAGTGAGTGGCTAGGAAGAGGCTGCCACTGCCAGAGAGCGAGCCATACAGACACCATATGCTGGACACTGTTTTATGTCATAAACTCTTTTGAGACACAAAACTTTTTTTTTTCCTGTTTGTAGCATGCCTAATAAAATGGATCATGATCCAAGACTGGCCTGTAACCTTCATTTATGATGGTAGCATGTTCAGTGTATATTAATTTTCTGTCCTCTCCTTATATAAGGTTATTTGTTTTCTCCTGTTTTGTTATTCCCCTAATCTAAACCAGAAAGCAGTTTAACTGAAAAGTTTGGTATAGAGGAGCCTAAAGAACCCTTGTCTGTTAAACTGCAGTGGAAATGGAATACCATATTAGCAGTGAAATGCGAACCAGGTAACAATAGACTGTAGGCAGGGGAAAGCAATCTCACTTGAAATGAAAATTCTTTTGTCTGGGCTTGTAAAGTTTCCTACAGTGTTTTTACAGTTCACAGTAAAATTTAGAGTTTATGCAAGGAAGAAACTAAACAGTTAATGATTATGTAGAAAGTGGTAGACATCAGAATCTTGACAGCTTAATTGCTGTGCTGACAGCACTGGCTGTTTCATTACTCTGATGGTATTTTCATCTATAAAGCTGGTACTGAATTACAGCAATGGCTGGGGCTCAGACACACCTTTGTAATGCACCTGCTGGCAGGAAGGATGTGTGTAGGTGGCTCTCTCAGGCAATGAGAAGCAACAGGTTAAAGCACCTGTCAGACAGTCTCAACATCCCTTTTGTGGAAGGGGATCAAGTCCACATTTAAAGGTGTTTGAGAAAAGAGAAAAGAATAAACAGTAGTAGTTTTAATTTTATCCAATGCTTATTCTGCAGTTAATCAAGAAAGTTTTGGGTTTTGCCTCCATCTTGAATAAAAGAATAAAGGATCCAAGAAGTCTCTAATCAGAAAGGAAGCCATGAAGTACATGAAGAAACTGATATGGTCTTTTCCAACCAAACTATTCTATGATTCTACCGTTAACAGCCACTCTGTCTGTGCATTTGAAATTACAGTAGATTTATAATTCTCTGCAGAGGCTGCCATATTTTTTTGATGCTGCTACACTTGATAGTGCTGCTGCTGAATAAAGATTCAAATATTCTAAATATGAGCTCAGATCATTTGTGGTGTAAAAACCTGGAATGTAATGAATTGCATGATAAGATAATTGTGAAGACATGGAAGGATGCAGCTGAATTCTGCAGAGGTCACTTCTTTCGAAGTTCCACTCTGATTTTGCCTCTCACATTATAAAATTCTTTGCAGATTTGAGGAGCTAGAATTTTTAATGCTATCTTCATACTGAAGTGAAAGACAAAGGTAGGATCTGTGGCCAGAATCCAGCCCTGGTTGTTCTAGCTGTCCCACTCTAATTCTTGCTATACTGGAAAAAAGACTTAATAAAACTAAGAGGTGTGTATGGATTGCATAGAAAGCAAGAGGAGCAGATTATGGCACTATGTTCTGTGGGAAAAATGGTACTTTTTTTGAAAACTGAACAATTTTCAAGCAACTGTGGCAGCTGGTGAAGTTCTCTATGCAATTTTTAACCAGCTGGTATTTTATAGTGCCTGATTATGTAGTGTATTCACAGTGTTCAACCTTTTTAAAAGCACCTGAAAAAAATTATAGCAGGACTTAAGTACATCAGGTGACCTAATAACACAATAGCCTTTTCTTGTGAGCATGATATAAACTTTGGGTTAGTTTCATTATTAAACTATGTGCATAAAATAGAATGATTGTGTCTGATACCATCTAACATGACCCCCTCATGCAGTTAAAAGAGATGTTCTTTCTATGCCATGTGAATGCGCTACAGATGTTCAGATTTATCTTTTCCTTTTCTGTGGTCTGTAATGGTTCTTTGTCAGCATTCAGTGTGAAACTTGGGTCAATAAAAGGAGTGAGTAGGAAATGAAGCAAGTGTGGTGTTGGGGGATTTTTAGCAACCTGCCTGTAAGAACTGCACACACACTTTTTATGAAGAATGCAGAAATGCTTTTCAGTAAGTGTAGCTGCAAGAAGGAAGTGCTTTCATAGCTTTCCTAATCTCTCAGGCTCTATTTTACCAAATGCTTCAGACTGACAGACAGAAACAAATACCATCCCTTAGCATAGGTTTTATTTGCTAACTTTAAATTGCACAATAAGACCTGGTCCTTATTCATACGATTTTTGCAAGATTATTGTATCTGAGTGGAGGTGTTCTGTGTGTGGTGGGGAGTACTTTTGCTTGACTTTGAAATCATTGTGGGTCTGGCTTCTCCTTAAGGTTTCCCAGCTTGCTCAGGACATTGTATTTCAAGCTGCTAGATATAGAACATATTGAAACTGAGATGCTTCTATCACACAAGCCACTGACAACCTCAGACTCAACCTCCTGTTTTTGGCTGTGTCTGACTGCAAGACCGTGGGCTGAATGTGTGATGTGAAAATGGTACTCTGTCTCCATAGGTCAGAGGCTAGATATGATTGGAAAATGCTGTGTTATCAAAGCTGAAATTTCCCACAGATCATTTTAACAAATGAAAGTGTCCTTCTGTTGCTCTAAGCCTGAGTTAGGCCTGATCAGATTATAACTGCTGATCATGCTGTACTGCAGACCACAGAGGTACCTAGGGGCCATATGTCATGCTGCTCACATGTTAATCCCACAAAACACATGTTTTATTTTATCATTATGTTCAGGTTTTGAATTATACTGATTGTTGGCACAAAGGACAGAAAAGACACTAGGATGGCATCCCCGTGCTTACCTGCAAAGCTATTCACCAGGTACAAACCTGAACCTGACAAAGAGGAGGACAGGGAGGGGGATCTCACAGCAGCTTAAAAATATTTGAAAGAATTGTGAAGTTGGCAGAGGCAAACTCTTCTGTAGTGGCAGACAATATAGCAAGGGGAAATGTTCACTAATTATAGCTGGGGAGGCTGAAACAGGACATGGAAAAAACTGTCACCAAGAGAGTACTGAGGAACAGATTATCGAAACAGGTTGTGAAATCTCCATCCTTGGAAGTTTTCAAGACTCGGTTAAAAACCACAGCAAACCTGATGTCACATTGATGATGGTCCTGCTTTGAGCAGGAGACTGGATGACATAACCTCTAGAGGTCCTTTGCAATTTCTGTGGTTTTATTTATTTAGAAATACTAAGTAGTTTAACTATCCATCTGCCTCAGTTAAAAATTTCTTCCACTGTTAGTTCAGGATATTGTTATCACACATAGAAAGAGTCAGATATCCAAGCATTCAAGCTCTTTGTGAGAAAATTCCCATGTAAAAGTGAAGAAATTTCGATTTTAACTTAGACCATATTGTCTGGGGCTTGTATTGCGCTCACAGAATGACAGCAGCAAACAGCTCATCCTCAGGGTACAAGTGAGAGCTGTGTGAAGAAGATGACCTCAATTACTGCTTAGGCACCAACAGGAAGTTCAGCAATCCACTCTGCCACAGAGCACAGCATCCATTCAGCTGTTAAAGGATGCTGTCTTGCCTGCTATAGTTGGCTCAAAATCTGAGTCAGTACCAAATTTAGGATTTTGCAATCTTTTCCTGCTGAAACCCAGGATTTTCCAACATGGTATATTAATGTGTCACTTGCAGCCCTCTCCCCTGCCAAACACCATGGGATTAACGTCACCTTTGTGCCGTGTGGCAGTTCTGTGCCTTACATCATTTCTCATGGTTCAACACACGTGATTTAACAACTGCCGTGGCACATGGCCCGGACTGGGAGATGTCCAGTGTCTATTCAGCTACCATGATTTTTTGGCTAGCATTCTCTGGGGGATAAATAACAGCTAGTGCAGTAGTTATTTCCATTCAGCTCTTTAGATCCCTCACGTACTTGCTCAGGCAAGCAGGAAAAAGGCTATTAAGTACATATATACAACTGAACAAAATCTGTACCAGTTACCAAAGCAACCATGGCCTGGTCTTATTTTAAGGATGTGGGAAGTGGTAACTTTAGAATCTGCACTAAATAAGGAGTAATTCAAGTACAAGAATATTATTAAGATACAAGGCTCAATGAGCCTCAGGCAGTGAGGACAGAACAAGGTACAGGGTAATTTAAAATGGAAAAGGAAATAGATATAGATGTTTCTATATTAAAGGAAAACACAGCAGTAAAAAATACAGTCCCAATGTGATCTATATGATGTCTCTGGCACTGCATAAAGGATGACTTGTGTGGTTAGTTAAAATACAGATCCTGTTCTTATTAAAATCAGGCTAATAACTTTAGAAGTGGGAAGCAGTCCACGTGAACAGATTAAACATGAAGGAGGAAGTGGAGATAGTTAAGAGTTTGATAGTTCCACATGAGGGATGTGCAAGTAAACTATTCAGGTACTTGCAATCCAAGTAAACAGTAAGTTCTCTTAAATTGAATTAAATAGAATTAAAGCACAAATAGTTAAAGGAGTGGAGAGAAAATGCTAGCTTAATTTTTATGATACTTAACATAAGGTTATGAATAAAGATAAAGATCTTAATAAGGACAGACTGGAAACTAAGGATTAGCTGCTGTAAGAAAGTTGTGGTAGATCTCTATACAATGTAGAACTAGTTAAGGAAAAGTATTCCAGAAATTATATAAGGGATAACACAGAGACATCAAGGAGCTTAAACATGTCATCTCCCACACCAGTTGCCAAACGAGAGCTGGATCATCTCATAGTATTTAGTTCCATCCCCCTGCACAAATGTGGCTTCTCCTCAGTGCCTGGAGTCGGTCTGTAGCCCGCCCTGATGTGAATATGTGCTTGTGTCTGCCGTGCTTGGGCCACAGTTGGGTAAGGGGGAAAGACAGTGAGAGAGATGACAGAAGCGCAGCACAACTTCTTGCCTGCCTACCCAACTGGAAAAGTGTTTCTCTCTTTACCAGTTCCAAGACTTCAGATGTCTTTCTTACAGGACAGTTCTTTGTCTTTCCTGCTTCCCATTTTCACTCCACTTAATTTTGAGGTCAGACAGTGTTAGGCCACTGCTGTCATATTCTCCACCTCCTTTGGTTGACTCTACTGGTAAGGTCCCCTTCTGGTGGGTTTGGCTAGGTGCTGGTCCTGGGGGCACTCATGTCAGCATTGTTTTCCAAGCTCAATACACACAAACACACTCTCTTGTGCAACACACACACACACTCACACACACTCAGACGGCTGAAGCTAAGCTGGTACAGAAGTGGTGAAAAAGAGGTGCAGCCTAGGAAGTTTGCATCCACTTACCTTCCACAAAGCTTCTTCCTATCCTTCCTTAATTAATACAATTTCTGAGACTCATTGTGCTTCTAGCTTCACTCCCATTTCTGTCTTTTATTACATTATACTAGAGAGCCAAATTAATTCTTCAAGTCCATTTGTCACTTGGTTTATAACAGGATCTTGACAAAGCAAGAATGCTGCAGTGGCTAACAGTGGCAGTAGTGTTGGATGTGTCCAGATGTGCACCTTGACTTTAGGTCTTGCTAATTCCCGCAACGTATTGTAACCATGGCATATAGCTTCCCATGGTGATTTAAAAGGACACAAACCAAAACATTATGTATTCTGGAGGGCCTTAACAATGAAACTAGTTCAGTTCTGGACCAACAAAAGTTCTCAGTAAAAAATTAACCTAGTAAAGTGTGATTCTCCTGGTTTATAGCAAGATTCCACTTTAATCAGGGCAGTGCCAAAAAAAATAAACAATCATGTGTGGTGTATAAAGCAAAAACAATTGAAGAGGTTTACTCTGAAAGATTATTTGTCCAGGTGTTCTGAAGTGTTACACACCAGTTTTCATAAC
The DNA here is from genome assembly GCA_907165065.1 of Caprimulgus europaeus. The sequence continues at coordinate 8,580,645 of OU015541.1, forward strand.
TGCTGACAGATATGTCAGGGGGGAAGGTTCAGATATGTGTACATGCCTTTTTATGAATCAGCAAATAAAAGAGAAAATCCCACAGACTGTGCCCCTGATTCAGGAAAGTACCAAAGTGTGTACTTATCTGCTCAAAGCAGCACTGCATCATGTGCTTCATTTTAAGAATGCAGTTACATATAATTCACTTCAGTGAGATTTAAGCATGTGGTAAACTTTTACTTGCTGTCCTAAACTTTTGAGTTACTTCTAGTTAGAAATTTGTGAATGTTGAAATCCATTTGGATTTTCATTTCATGAACGCTTCGGAAAACAAAATGTGTTTATTTGAAGATTTAGAGCAAGTGAATGTAAACAATTTCTTTTATCACAATGTAATTTTCACTTTGTAGTTAATTCATGTTTCTTTCATGTTTGAGTTTTGGGATGAGAAAGTTTTTAGTAGCTAGAGTGATATTCTAGCTGGGGAAAGAAAAAGAAGCAATTCAGTGAAATGAAATATCTAATAATCGAGGTTGACCATTAGTCCTAACGGAGCTCCTTGGAAAGCCTTGGATAGTCAAGATATGGCCAGCCTTTGTTTTGAATATTTCATATGTGGTGACTCTTTTGGCATTAGCATCAGTGATGAAAACTTGTCAAATTGTGTTTTTCCTCTGCATAACTCTACTTTGATGCTTTCTGCTGTCGGCATCTCCTTTCAATTTGTTTCTCTTCTTTGCTGGACCGGCACCTCTAGGAATATTGACACAGGCATTATATCAACTCTCTGTTATTGCAAGCTATCTCATGCTTCAGGTTACATCTTCATATGTAAATGAGTGTGACTCTTTTGCAGTTCACCACCATATGCTGCAAATTACTTTAATAAGTATATCTGATTCTATGACTTTGGAATAGTTTTCCTTCTAGCCTATATTCTTTCACCTAAAATGTCTAAATTTAGATTTTACTTTCTATGGGCACTTAAATTGGAATTCCATTTGTAGAATTAAAGCTAGCTTAAATAGGTGTATTTATTTGAAATTCATGGTGAAACACTTGTTAACATCAGCTGGAGGAACTGGCCTTCAAATGCTTTATTTTTTGTGTGGCTACAGTGTAAAATTACGGTAGGTCTTTCAACATGGTGCCTTCTATCACTGAGAAAAAAAAGACAGCCATACCTGGATGCTCCAGGCCATTTTAGTGGAAGTTTATCACTCACTTAAAGTGAGCTTTAAGAGCAAGGAAAACAAGAGCAATGACAGAAGGCTTTAAAAAGCCTGCACAGACCCTCATCTTAGCTTCGACCTAATTCTGTCAGAAATTTGTTGCAACTTTTTAATCTCATCTTCGTAATTGAAACCAGCACCAACAATCAACAGTTGCAGAGAAAAGAAATCAAAACTGCAGACTCTGATCATGATGCAGATTAATGTTTCTTATGATGAACAGTATTCAGAGTTTGTACTCCTGCAGAAAGAAGCAGAAGCCAGAGAAGTGAGGCTCTTCCCTCTGCAGAGCTCAGCCATTAATGGAACACTAACGAACCCTTACTCTGTAAATTGTGGAATCTTTTTTGAACTTGTTACCAAGTAACCCAGCCTAGCTCAGACAAAAGGAATCCAAAAAAGGCAAGTTGTGTTAGAATATAAATTAAAACATGTAACCTTTTAAATGAAGAAAACTCAAAAAAATTAGATAAGACAGAATAGAATTTAAAAGAACTTATAAACAAATCCCCCTGCCCGCTGCATGGGCAATGGCTCCTCTGGTCTCTTCCCATCACCTCTGAGCCCTGGGTGCTTGCTCAATCATCTCTCTCAGTGGTCTCACTATTTGAGCCGCAGGCTCATAGCTCCTTGCTGTGACTGTCTCGCTCCCATTTGTCTGTCATGTTCTTTCTTCTGGTCTGGAAGCTTCTGTCCCAGACCAGTCTCAATTTCTCCTCAAGGGAAGAAGCAATTTCTCACTCCCTCCACAGGATTTCTTCATACCCAGTCACTTATTTTTTAAAGGAAAATAACACACAAATGAAGGACAAATCAAACAGATACTGGCTGTCACAGAAGTCCATAACAAACTGAACACAAATTAGATTTAAATGATTTCTCTGAAGTCACACTGAGTGTTTATGGCATAAGCAGGATTAAACCCAAGATCCTTTGACTGTTTTATGGGTATGCTTCCTCTCTGAATAATGCCTTATTTTTGCCTGGAGTGCTGGAGGATGAGAAGATTCTTTGTAAATTCTGTTTTCATATGGAAGTTTGTAGGAATTATTCACAGGCTCTTCTGTGACACTCTACAGCGTACACGTCATGTTATGAACACTTCAGTCCAATACTTTCCTAAGCATCTTGCAATTATTCTGTACAACATTCATAGTGTATACACCTTGCTGTGTTGGGCTTGTGTGGCTAGGTTTGACAAGAGTGGGAAGACTCATGATGTTTGAGCTTGCTTTGTTAGGCAAGAGAAAGGGAAGCTTATGCATGTTGTATTACAAAATGTTGTTTGTTTTGGATAAACTCAACTCGACTTATACACTGCCTGCTGCTGTGGGAGAGCAGCTGCTTCTGCTGGGCTACCAGCAATAAAGAAAAGTAAAACCTCTATAATATTAAACTTACTAATTTGTCCTCTGATGCCAGTGAGTCCCCAGCTGATTCAGGCAGGACTTGTCTTCAGGCCACTCATCATTGTTCAAAACTGAGTAAGAGGCAATCATTTGCTTTATTACCAAAATACTAGGAGAGGAAGCAGGGCTGGAGAGGCAAGAGACCTGTTCAGTTGTGTGAGTGGGAAAGAAGTCATAAACCTACAACTCTCCAAACTTCTACATCGGTATGGGATCTGCTAGACTACATCACTCCTTCCTAAACCAGTAGTGTTTCTAGAAAAAGTATGAAATCTAAGAAGCCTGAAATTTTAACAGCTGGGATGCTGTAGTTAACTCTAACCTTCTCTCTCTCTGTGGCCCAGATTTCAAAGTCCTGTTCCAAAAGTGCTCAAGCTCCCAAGCAGACTGTCAAAACTGTGAAACTACTGAGATGTTTCAGTACAGACATCCCTTCCTGCAACTTTCTGGACAAAGGCACTCTGGGCCACTTCAGTTCCTTTGCAGAGCCCTGATGAGTTGTAGTGAAGTGTAACACCTTTCTTAGTTATAGCAGTGTGTTGCTTAGAGTCTCAGTTCTTAAGTAACTCCATTTTTTACAACAAACTGTCTTGAGCAGTCAGACTCTCTACTAGGTAAGCCAGGCTATTAGACCCTTACTACAGTAAGTAAATAATTAAATACACAATTTAGCACTTTCCTTTCCTCTTCTAGTTTTTATAACTAAAAAAAGAAGAAAAAGAATGCTGAGTCCTGCCGTCTCTGATACGTGTAAACTCTTGCCATGAGGCTATGAGCAACATACAAGCTGCCTGCAACTCACCACTTGCTTTTTACTATTTCTTTTACTAGCCCAGAAGGAATAGAAATCCAGGCATGTCAGTGGGAACAGCTATATGTTTGCAATTCCATTGCCATTTTTGATGCATGACACTTTGCCTTAATAAAGTACCCAAGGCATTTAAATATATCTTTAGTTTCTTAAAAAGGAGAAACCTAGTCACACAAATGCCATATGTAGTAGATGTTTTGACATGCACATTTTAAACCAGTGATTAGCAAGCTTTTTTGTAGTCACCAGAAGCCAAGCTGGATTATCCTACTGTGATTCTCGTGGTGAAACTATTGGACATCATGGGATCACATGATGCCATGTGGCCAAAAATTACAGGAACTGTAATTCATCAGCAAGGTGAGGACAGCTTTCAGGGAGATACCACAACATCCTGTCCTGTTGGAAATTCTAGCTACATAGTCAGGAAGCTACAACTTACTTAACTTCTGGTTTTAATTTTGTCTCCCAGATGCGTGGTTCCAGATGCAGAGGGCTAGCACGCAAATCTGCTGTAGCCCCACAGCATCTCAGGAAATTTTGATTTTGATGTATGTAGTATCAACCTGTGGCCTTACACCTTAGAAACACTGAACTTTTCCACTTGAGGTGAAGTAACTTTCTTTCTCAATATAAAGGAGAAAAAGACTAATTTTATTTTAATAGCATTTGTAATGTAATGCTTCCGTTTACAGTGTGACACAGAAAACACAACGTGAGAAAAAAACACACTGTAATTTCTCAATAAGCTGAAATAAAATACACCACCACCAATATGAGGGTAAATTGTTGGTTTATGTGACAGGTTATAGTTACCCAGTGTATTAGTTCTGTAATCAGATAAAATCCATTTGGATTAAACACAGCCAAGTTGCTAAAATAAGACTCATAATGAAAAACAGGGACCAAATGAATCACGGCCTGTACTGGTGAATCACGTTCAATGACAGAAAAGAAGATAGTCACAAAAAGTTTTGTAAATATGTATCTTAATGAAAAAGAATTTCAAAATGGAACTATCTTACTGAAATAAATATTACACATAAAATAGGACAACTAGGATACAAAGCTCTCTGGATACAATGTATTTAATAAATAATTTCAGAATAATACCATTCAAGTATAGGAAATACCCTCCCGGGCCAGTCCAGTGCTCTGTCTTTGATAATAGGAAAAGGAGATGCTTTTTAGGGGAAGCTGTGAGCCTGTCCACTGACTGAAGCCTATTCCCCTGACTTTCTCATGGCATCCAGAATTGTTATATTAGGGAGGGTAGAGTGGACATCTCTGAGAGTACATTTCCCCGAAGGCAGCGACGAGTCAGTTTTGTGATGAAGAGCTTGGTGGTGACTGTAGCAACAGAACTTTCTAACTGCCCCATTTGTGTTTTCAGTTGTTATTTGCATGGATATTGATTGCATATGGTGCCAGAAACTCTTCTGGAAAATACCACACTAGAAAGGATTGGGTGTACTGTGCTTCTGGGTGATGGGAATCATCCAAGTTCATCAATGACCCTCTGGTCAGTTATCGAGTTATCATTATTGCAAGACAGCTGCAGCAGACAGAGAATTAAGGCAGTTAAAAACAAAGCTGTTCCATCTTACTCAAGTTCATATTATGAATGTAGAAGCACCTGCCCCTCTTTTTTCCTGGTGAGGTATAATTGGACTTTGTTTCTGGATGAATAAAGGGCTTCATTGTAAAGATTGATAGGCTCTAATTGGGAAAAATCTGGCAAAGATTATTTGCCAGTTTTATGGAATAATGCTGCTTGTCATGCTTTTACCTCCAGGAACTGGAGAGAAGCCAAGGGAGATTGTTCTCCTCTAATTTTTTATTAGGAGCTTCTTTTCATAGCAAACAAAAAAAAGTCTGAGAAGGAAAAAAAAAAAAAAAGGAAAAAAAAGATACTCCACAACATAATTTAACCACACAGGATCAGGAAACAGGAAGAGCCAGGCTGAAGAGCCAGGCTGAAGACCCAGGCTGTCACCTTAAGTTACACAGTTGTCCATGGGTTACAAAGCCATTAGACCTCTAGAAAAATGAAAATTATTCCATGTTAATAACACTGTTGTTTAAACACAATGTCTTGTTCTGGTGTCCACTTACTCAAAGCAGGATGCAAAAATCCCGAAGGGGGATTGAAAAGACAAAAACAATCCAGTAGCTGGTAAACAAATTTTGGAAGTTAAATTCATCTCAAAGGAAGGATTTTAGAAATTGCTTGACCACTCTGTGTAGACATTTGCAATGAAAGTCATGCAGTCGTTAGGGCATTTCAGTTGTGCAAAGACATGACAAGATTTCATGCCAGAAGCAAAAGTTTAAAAAAAAAGTATCTTTAAAATAAATAATACACATCTTAGGAAGAATTACAGCCTCTGTATTCAGGTCAAATTAGAGGACCACAATATTCCCTTCTGGCTTTGGATTTCTAAATCAACTTCAGAGAAACTTCTGTTGGGCTGGAGGCTGATGGGTTGGGATGGGTGGGAGTTTCAGGATATCCTGTGAAGCTGATCAAATTCTGTAGCTGAGGAAGAATTTGATTTTGTTACATGGACCCTTGATAGGACAGGACTTTGTCTACCTTCTGGTATCTTAGTGGTGTTTATAGTGATCTAGTGACTTCATTGTCTGTCTCACTACAAGAAGCAGGGGGAGAATCAACTTGGCTGATTCTATATTTAAAATGTTCTTTTTTTCCAAAAACTCTAGATTTTTTTCTTCATTATGCAAACAGATAAATTGCCATACACAGAGGACAAGATCTGAGATGTGACAGAAATATTACAAGATACAAATGTTAGATAAGAGGCAGACAAGTCACAAAGATTTATATATAAAGTCACTGTTCTGTTCCCTTCACTTTGCATATATCACCTAGTGATGCAAAAACAATGTGCTAAGAACAGGTGACTTTTTAGGACTGTATCATATGGAGCTATCTTCATCTGAGCCTATTCACACAGTGGCTCCATTTCAGGTTATGGTTTCTCTTTAAAATGCTATAAAATATTACATTGCCTTTGACATATTGTTATCATATGACCAAACCTGGGTGACAAGGGTTCTCTAAGGAAAAAGGAAAAATCTACATTCCTTGTTCTCTGACTTAAAATCCTATTTTGAGTCCGTAAAAGAGAGGATAGGTTGGTGGCCAGCTGCATCATGTAGTGTCATCTTATTGTTGTTAGATGTGAAACTATTTTTACATATTTTGTAGCTGCAGGGACTTAGATCTCTAATTTCCCTGTGCTTTTGTCCTTGTCCTGGCTGCTGCCACCCACAGAGTCATTATTAACTGACATTATAAGAGTCATTATATATGTGATGAGTGGCCCCCTCGCACCTGGAATGGGATACATGATATTACCAGTGTTTTCTACTCCAAATGAAGAAAGATTTGGGATCCAGGTACCTAACAAAGCAGAAGTGATATCCTTCAACTACACTGGGCTGACTTTTTCTCTGCTACTCCCAGCTCTTTCTAGCCAATAAGTAACACTGATAGGAACTGAACCAGTATGGTAGTGATGAATACTGTGTCCGGGTGTCATCTATAGTGCTCTGAATCCTTCCCATTCCCAGAAACATAGTTAGGAATTTAGCTGCTGCCTTCTGTCTGTCTGTATATTGAGCTTTGGTGTTAATGTGGTCAGAAATTGTCTCTTGATATTTTTTCCTCTTTAGTAACTCCTGCTTATGAATTTGGGAATAAACATAGCTAGCTTATTGTTTAATTACATTTCTACATTTCAGGTGAAATTACTTCTTAAAGTATGTGAAATTCAGTGCATGTCTTGACCTCCAGTTGGTCCTAGCATGAAGTAACATTTACTTTATTTTGTCCAGACTTCACAGGCAGAAGGAAAGTATCTTGACATACATTCTTCACATCCATATATTTTGTTTTATTGGTCAGTGTCATGGTAGTGGAATGTGGAATCTGCTATTTCTCAACTGTTTTGGAGAAGGCTAGACTAAAATGCTAAGTCTCTCCTTTTTATATAAGATAAAATGAGACTCTGGTCATATTATGTCTGATTAATATTTTCCCAATGATTCCAAATAGTCTGTTTCTGTGTAACTTTTCTCTTCAGTGAAGTTTTGAGTTTGAGACTTCTTTACTTTTAGGGTTATCCTTCACCAGAGCAGCCACTGGGCAGGCATAGCACATGCTCTGTGGTACATGTGTACAGCTCTGTGCCTACTTTTAGATGTGATTCCCAGATTTGGTATATCTCAGGCACTTTGTCCATGCAAGGAATCACAATTAGCTGTTTGTGTGCTTAGTTGTGTTTGCAGTCACTCTTGCATGCTCACTGACCTCTGATTTCATAGCATATTTAGCTTATGATTTTTCAGATTTCTGTGCTATCAGTATCTATTGCAGATTTCATAACTTGTGGAATTTCTCAGCAAAACTAATTGGTATTCAGCATAGACCCAAATCTTCAAGGATCAGTGGGAGATGGGATGCTACTCAAAATTTGTCTTCACTCCTAGAATGCTCTTCTTGCTTTTTGGAGTACACAGGTTTGCCAAAGTTCTTCCACAGCCTACTAAAGAGATTTTCAGAAGTAGATATTGGTGTGAAATGGCAGAAAAACCACAACCTAATGCTGCCAATTTTCTATCATTGAACTCAGTTTAACAGTAGTGAGAAGTGAGAGCTGGAAAGCTATGCTGATTGTGCCACTGCCACAGGAGTGGACATTACATTATGCTGGTAGTCAGTGTCCCTGGCAAGGCCTCTTGTCCTGGGTGCTGTACAGACAAATGCAGAAAAGTGACAATTTATGTCTTGAGGGCTTCTAAATATGGCAAAGAAGAGGGCACAAAAATTTTCCTAGGTACTCTTCTGTGTCACATCCATAAGAAGATTGTAGGTCCAGAGTTAATGAAAAATTGGGAAAAGAAGGAATGAAAACAGAAGACAAGGAAAGGACAGGAGAGGGCAGTGGTGGCATTTTCCCTAAGAGGAGTTGATCCTGAGATCAAATTGGAATCAAATCCTATAACCAAACTGGCAAACTAAAAAAAAAAGCAGCGATTGCAGTGTTGGTGAGAAGCTACTCTAAAGAATTAACCATGATAAGAACCATGAGTAGAGATGTTTGCTAAGTATCTACCTCCTACTGTCCAAACCAATTCCATGTTTTGTACTTGCTAAGCAAACCATCTGTACTTCTAAAATTACAGATGATTAATAATAGTAATTAATAACAATACAGGATATCCTTGCATCCTGACAGAATATAGAAAAAATGAGTCTTTAGTTTCTTCTTCCTTGAACTGGAAGGTCAGAAGGGAAAGGAATTGTAAAGAAAAAGGAAGGCTAGGAACTGTCACTGCTGTGGGGTTGAAGCCAGAACGAACTGGGAATAGCAAAGCTGATACTGGAATCGCTGATACTGGAGTAATGGCAGCGCAGTGGCGCAGGGTCTGTTTGTGGTCAGCTTGGCTGTATGCCAGAACTGATGTTTATATTTCTGAATCCACATTTTAAGAAAGGCCTCAATTAGTCAATCCTGTACAGATCATGTGCACTATTGTTTGTAAATAATAGAAAAGTGAAAAAATGTGACTGATTGTTGTATTGGGAAATGTATCTTTGCATCTTCGTGCACAAGTGAGAATCTAGAGAGAAGGGCACAGCAGGAGAACTCCATCCCACATCTCAGCCTGGCTTCTCTGGAGACATTCTCGGTTGACTCTGATGGTGGTCTTTTCTGGTCAGGTTCTAGCTGCCAGGAGCTGAGTCTATTTCCAGTGGTGAAGAATTGCAGAAGCAAACGCTGTGTAGCTTGGAGTTACTGTCTGTATGCCAGGAACAGAGGGAGGCTTTGATGAAGATGGTTGTGCTGGTGCTGGACAAATACTGGATGAGAAAAAGTCCCTGTCCCAAGAGCTTACAGTTCAAAGGAGGAAGAACAAACATATGTTAGAACAAACATATGTTAGCATTCCAAATGAGATGACACAAGTTAGATTCTAAAAACGGGCAAATGATTTTTTTTGGTCTTATCTGTTAAAAAAGCATAAGGAAAACCAGCTAGCTAATCCCTGCAGAGGGACACTGGAGAGGGGGACTGAGGGAATGAAGAACACTCCAGCCAATTTGTTGATGACTAACATACTTTAAAACAACAGGCTGCTTTTTAAACTTAGAAGGTGACTTGCTGAGTGGTTATTCGCTGTTCACTCCCTGGTCTTGATAAGAGCTCCCACAGGACATTCAGTTCTTTCCAGCTTCTCCCGCATAGGTTTATCAGTGAACATCAGTACAAAGCAAAGGGGAAAGAGGCCAAGCAGGTTTGTTTAATCTCTGCTGTGACTAATAATGGTGTGCTGGACTGGCTGCTCTTTAATGCAGCTTGATACCACTAATCTGACTGGCCCTTTGCAGCATCTTCCTATGGGGTTCCATGTTGATAATTATCATAGGACAACCAATTATTTTAAGAGCAAGACTCAAATGAAAATAATTTCTACCAAGCAGGGAAACCCAGAGGTCTGTGTGAACATCACAGTGAATATCACAGAAACTTTGGCTCAGGAGTTGCTGAGGCCATGCAGGACAGTATTTTCTTTGGCAATCACAGAATTGAAAAGTCCTGTTCTGGCATGACTGCCTTGTCAGAGATCTTTTCTACTCAGTTTGATTTGAGCTGGCCTGCTGCGAATGAGGGGGTTGGACTAGATGACCTCCTGAGGTCTCTTCTAACCTAAATTATTATACATATATTATATATACCTAGTAATAAATACTTTGGAGGATAGGCATTGTATTCCACAGGAAATTTATTGTGTGACTCTGCAGCACTGCGACAGTAGAAATAATAAAGATATTTTAGCTCTATCCTGGTATAAACTGAGTCAAAGTGGATGGAAACAGAACAATCAAGGATCATGCAAGTAGTTAATGACTGAGAGACTGAGGAGGTGGGAATAGAAGCCCAACTGGCCAACTATTTCATATCTTCGCCTCTGGACTGCAACACAACCTCTCCTCTTCCTCTTTGGTCTCAGAAATGAAAACATTAGTGCAACTGAAATGAAAGTGAAATGCTTGTCTGCTATGCTAAAGCAGCAAAAAGAAAAGGGAAACTTTCAGAAATACAGGCCTACGAAGGAGTGCTTGGGATGCTGACTCAAGTGCCTTTTCAGAAGTACCATGTTATAGGATTGCTTTCACTGCCTTAACAGTTTTATTCTTAAGCTAGGGGTTTGGTCTCTTCATTTTGCAAAGTTCACTGCCCTCCTTTCTTGTATCACTCTCTTGCTGAAGGAAAATTCACCTTTATTATTTCTAAAGAAGACTTGAAGGTCTGGAATTGCACTTCCCCACTGCTTGAGCTTGTGGAACATAATACATCTATGTAGTGTAGGAAGAAATAAAATGTTCTACAGAATAAGGCCTACTGGCTCTCATCAAATAGGCTACTACATAGTGTATTACAGGTTGGAACAGAAAAACATGAGTCTTTCTAACTACATTGCAGCCTTACTGTGAGCTGGACTGTGGCAGGCTTATGAAAGATGGGGAGCAGTGGTAGAACCACTCTCTCTGGCATTTCCAGAATGGTTGTCTTTGTGCTCAACTTCCACAAGTGTTGTCCTGTGATACACTGCTGGGGCCTGAGAGGCTGGTTTTGTGAATTGGGATCTAGCCACATGCCAAGAAAGATGAGGTTGCAGGATCAATGTTTGCAGATTTCGTATTTTATTGGTGTTCTTAAAGGTGAACTCTTCCAGCCCCATGAGAATTATCAATTTTCATGTTAGTAGAGACAAATTTGAATGCATGAACCAGAAAAGCTCAAAACTTAGAAAGAAAATTAAAAAACCAAGCAACTTTTGCCCTGTTTAAACTCTCAGCTGGTTAAGCCAATTTGAAACATGCAGGTGAGGTTGGCTATCCCAATAGTTCCGTGCAGTGGTGACAGGAGAGCCTGTCTCTCATTGCATCAGCGTGAGGTGTAGTGCAAAGAGCCTGTCTCAAGTAGAACTGGAGTGTTTATTGATTGGGAATCACTGACCCACGTTTCTTGTTAGATAAGGAAGTCAGAGTGTGTATGGCTTGGTGTGACAGCAGCAGCAGTTTGTGCTGATCAGGCTAGAAATGGAATTTAGCTCTTAATTTAATACTTTAAATATTTGGACAAGTGTATCCTCTCCCTCTTGTAAAATGTAATAATTGTATTTTAGTTTGCTCTGATGTTGTATGTATTTCTCTTTTCACTACTTGAATCCATAGCAATTTTCAAAGTAACTCATACTTTCTGCTCTGAAGATGAGTACTCAGTTGATTTGTGCTGATGTCTCAGTCTGTGTTATGCTTTTTGTTGGCTCTCTGTCCTTTCTTTCAGTACCCTGAGAGAAGAGCGATGGGACCTGCCCGTGCAGCTTAAATGCAATTTGATTAATAGTGATTAACAAATCAGATGTTTGATTATTTTGGTCTGGCCTGAGTTCAGGCTCTTGTTCACTCCCAGCAGTGGGAGGGCTAGTTCAGCCAAAAAAATTCATGCCTAGATTTTTACTTTCGGGAAGTTCAGGGGTTTGAGATCCAAAATTAGGTTTTCAGTTTGTGCCAGGAGGGAATCAGCCACTAGATTAAGAATTTGGATGCTTTCCCTCACAAAAATTTCTGGGAGTTGTATGTCAGGTCCAGGATTTCAGATCTATTCCCAGTGTAAGTTCAGAGATAAAGCCATGCCTCATCTTCTCATTCCAGAGATAGGAAGAAAAAAATATGAGCTTGAAGGAGGAGGGAGAAAAAAAAAGAAGAAAAAAAAAGTAGGAAAGGAAAAATAAGATCCTGGAAAAGTGAAAAAGGTAGTAAGACACGTGGGTAAATGGGGAATGAAACTCCAGGGAGCAGGGAAGCAGTTGAGGGATCAGGTAAGAAATTGCTTTGTATAAAAGTTTTTCTTTTTCATTGTTCTAATGGCTGTCCCAGACAATCAGGGTCAAGGGGTTATTTTTAAACTAGCCATTGATTCATACAAGATGCTTGATTATGAAATGTTGGAATCTTTCATCAGCAAGGGACAAACTTCCCCCATGAGTGACTGCCTGGAAACCCAGCACAGGGAAGGGGTTAATGGTTGTTCAGTTTACAGCTGGGAATTGCTGGTATCCAGGAAACAACGCAGAATGCTCAAACCATGAGACCAGCTGGAGCCTGCTGGAATCCCATTCATTTTGGCAGAGGTGTCTGTGGTCTCGAATTCTGACATCACTGGCTTTTGCGTCACAGAGGAATGCCTTAACCACTTCTCCCTTTCTATTTTTTCCTGTCTCTCTCTTATTTCTGTGACTGACTCAGATTTGCAAAGCAATGAGAAGAGGCAGTTCACAAACCCCCCAAGTCTTCTGTCGTCAGTGTAGCTTATAAGTGACTCCACCATAGATGTTAGTTGAAAGATCTCTGGTGTGCAGGGGAAGCCATGCTCAGAAAGTATAGATTGGATGTGAATGATTTCTGTTTCCAGTCTTGTGTAGCACATTGCTGTAATGGACAGTGATCTGTCTGCCTGGTCCACTAATCAAACATACTCTTGTGATTCAGATTTGTAGAGCATGTCAGAAGAGCTAGAAACCCACTCTGGTCAGAGGCTTCCCCACTTGCCTGCTCAGTGTTGTCTTTCCTGCCCATACAACAAAAAACATCTGAAGACATGACAAGTCCACACTCTGGTTCTGCTCTGTAAGTTCTTCTGTGACCCAGATCACTCTGAGCACAAACAAAAACTCATAGGCCATTTAAAGATAACAGTATCCTGCTCCTACATACTTAACTCTTTGAGCTTCATTTTGCCTAGCTCTAACTTGTGGATAATTCCTCAGCTATTCTGCTTTTCTCTTCTGCTGGCATGTCCTTAAACAAAGCTGCCTGGAATTCTTTAGTACTGCCTGTGTGCATGAAATGTCATTTTATGGTCCCCAGTCTTTGGCTGGTTTGCAGATCCTGCTAGCATAGAAATAATAGTAAAAACTGTCTTTTCCTCTTTATTATGTGCATGAACACAAAATTCCATTATTAATTTTTGAGTTTAGTTTAATTGATTGAACATGACCAACTGATATGGTGAGGTGACAATGCATACAGCTGCTTGTTGGAATGATTTGCACAGAAGTTGTGTTTTCAGTCCCAGGGTGAAGTTGGCTGGTTACAGCGAGAGCCCTGCTGCCCCTGTGCCTGTGCCTTTTCCTCACTGTCCTCTGGAAAGGCCTGACATAGATGCTGAGTGTGTTCTGTATGGAGGATGTTTTGTTTTAGAAAAGATTATGACCTCAAAGGGCTGTGTTAAGGGAAATATATTGTGTTTAAGTATTTCAGGACTCTCTTCTTCTGAAGCTGTTTGTGTCTGGTATTTGTCCTCAGTAGCTGATCTGCAACTTCGCTGCTCTGTAAACAACCACTGATTATTCTGTTATTCCTCTTTTCATTATTAACATTCTAAGCCTTAATGTTCAGCCTTAATATAAAGTGCAGAATAGAATTATCATCACAAAAGAATCACTGTGGTAATCCTGAGAAAATGCATATGTGTGACTGGGTCACTGGGGAAATGGAAAAAAATTAAAAATTGGTCTTGTGAAATTTGGAAGTAAACAGACTGGTAAGACTGATTTAGATTTCTGATTATTTTCTATATCATCTATATTATCTAGGAAGTGAATCCAGAATATCTATATTAAAGTTTTTCACTATTTAATCTCACTTTTTCAGTGTGTTCTAGTTAATTTAAAGATTTGCTATCTTTTCCTCTGCATGTTTACACAAATATTTCTCTTGCCATAAATAGATCTGCACTCACGCCCTGAGCCAGGTTTTCAGACCCTGAAGGAATTTCTATACCTGAAGGATTCCTAGTTGTGATTATACATGATGATGTAGCTGTCAGTGTGAAATGAATTCAAACTCAAGGCCTACATGAGAGTGGTCTGTGGTCTGTGCAGGGCTCTGTACAGATGGAATTTGGTACTTACTGTGTCCCTGGTTACAAGTGCCCACACCTTTTCTTTGCTAGGGGTGAGGAACATCAGTTCAGCCAACGTGCAGTGCCTGATGAGCTGACAGCCTGGGCTAAGCCATCACCTGTGTGTGCACAAGGAAGAAGGAGAAAGGCATCCCTCCTCCTCCATGCGTGCAGCCCTCTGGAGCCCACATCTGGAGCCATTGGAACAATCCAGGTTAGTCTGTGTTGTGCTTCCACAGGGTTGTTACTGATCCTAACGAGAGATTGTAAGGGTGGCAAAGAGGACAGGACAGAACATGCACACACAAGCCTTGCCATGGCTCTAGGAGCATAGCTAGCGTGAATACCACGGCATACAGGTTTCAGACATCCTACACAGCTGTTATGAAACTGTCTCTGGAAGTCTTCAGCACATTGATTTTGCTAGATTCACTGCATTATTTAATTTAGATATGGTGTGACTCAATTATTTGTAAACTGAAATTCCTAAAATTAGGGGCCTAACACAGTAAGATTCTGGTTTTCAGGAATTCTGAGCTTTAACAGCTGCCATTAGCTTTCCTGGGATCTGCTGAGTGTTCAGCATGGCAGTGTAACCTCTTACTTAGGTACACAGCATCTGAAAACATTGACTTTCACTTTCCAAGCAATGCAGTTGTATGGACTTCTTTCTTAGGAGACTGTGGTTATTTTTTTGCTCTTACTTGGAGGTTTTCAGTGGCCTTGGGAATTTTGCTCAGAAGCTCAAGAGTTTAGCTTGTTTCAAAATTTCAACTTTGCAGAATGCTTTGATAGTCTGGACTGGGTGACTACTTCAGCTCTTACCCTGCTGTATTTAAGGCAGTGAACCTTTGCCTGTTTCCGTTTCTGGTGCTTTTTTTCATTGGCAGAAGTAAGGCTTTTCATGGCAGACAGAACAAAAGTGACATAGAAAGTGCAATGCTTTTGCTTTCTGTCTGTCACACACACTCCTGATCCGCAAATGGGGCTTCCAGGCAACACAAATAAACATGAAAATCACAATATTGTGCTGGGCTTGTATCCACACTCTCAGATGTTGCTGTCTTCTACTGCATAGGAGGCATCATCAGGGATGAGTATAATCAATTGAGTAGCTGGACTTGGGTTAAAACCAGATAGCTGGTGCAATCTCAAGAGCTGAGTTACACATTGCTGGGAAGTGCAGGCTGAGCTTTGACTGTGCTAGACTAGTTAAGGCATCTGGAGCAAACACCTGGCATCATTTAACAACTTGACTAAAAATATGGTTTTTTACATTAATACTCAGGAGGAATGTGCCTCTGACCCCTCCTGGGTGTGGTATGAGGAAAGCCACAGCCATTGGAAGAATGTCATTAACGTCAATCAGGCAATGATCAAAAAACAGCTCCACCCACCCTGCTCTGGTGTGAATGTGTCACACAGACACTAACTATTAACAGCCACTAGTGCATGGGATCTCTGTATCAGTCTTATTTGAACCCTGTATGTTTTTTCTTGTTTACTACCCTTTTTATAATCAAGTCACCCATCTTGGATTCTTCACTCTAGGGTCATTCCACCACTGGGAGTCACTGGAAGATCCTTTGTGCTTTTCAGTCTTGTCTTCCTTATCTTCCCATTTCTGTTTTTGCAGATCCTCTCTTCATGATAAGTGGCATTTCAGTCTCAAAGCTGTATTTGGAAAGCTAGCTTGAATTTTAATCAACAGTATGATCAGGATATCTTACAGATACTATGCAGCATGTTTGGCTGTCCTGCATAGCCCACTGAGTAGGAGATTTGGCATTCAAGGAACTGTCTGTGCATGTCTAATTAAGTCTAATGATGATAAACTATGGTTAAGTCTTTATTACAGCATATAAAATTTTGTACCAATTAGAATGTAATAATTCCATCTTTATATGAACTCAGTGCCCACCAAAGTCAATGGTAGGAGTGTTGTGTTAAAATCTATTTATTTTTAATGATAATCTAACTTAAAGCTGGGTTTGGTCTTGTACGTAATACTTGTAATGGCAGTATATGAACTGACCTATCACACCAACCAAAAGACCTAAACATTCAAAATGGGGTGCAAAAGAAACCACACATATAAAATTAGTCTGATTTTGTATCAAATCTGGGTGCAGATGCTGTTTGAAAACTGATTGTGTTGTATTACCTTCTTCAGTCTCCATGTACAGTAGTCATAGTGCATCTTTTCCTTTTCTTGTCATCACAGTTCATACTTTAATACTGGAGGAGGAACTAAAGGTCTGAAAGGCTATCAGAAAATAGAAAACAGCACACAGAAGTAACTTGCCTAAAGTCATGTGGCAGGTCAATGGTTGTTTTTAAATCAAGTAAATAAATGTCCATTGTATTACAATGGCATCAAAATAGCGTAAAAGATCATGCAAACTGAAACACAGCAACAGTGCAGTCTACGTCACAGCATTTGAGTGCAGGAGCTGCTGATGGTTATTGTGTGACTGTATTTTACAAAGCTAGTCCTAAGGGAATATTTTGCAGTCAAATGATGGCTGAGAGCTCTGCCCCACCACAGCTTCCTGTCTCCCTCCCCAGGGGCAAGAATCAATGTCTGTCCCATCTGTAAAGTCACACTGGATTTGGATTATTCTCTACATTTTTCTTTAATTATGTCCCCTTTTTTTGCTTCTTAAGAGACTCTTAAAATTTTCAAATATAATAAGAAATAATAATAAGCAATTAAAAAGCTGTGGGTATTAAGTGGTAAATAACAGACTCAAACAAAAGTCAAGGATTATCCTGGGAAATGACGTTTATGGATCCTGGAGCACTCAGTTCTGTGAGGCAATCTGAGGTTTTGGCTGTGGTTAAAAATGAGGCAGCAAAGCTTCACAAGGTAAAGCTTTGACAGAAACCACCAAAGTAGATTTTCTGCAAGGTTGAATGTGCAGTAAAGGGGCTGTTGTATCTTTGTTCCCCAGGTTAGCACTCCTTACTGTATTGCTTGTGCTCTTTGGCACATTGGACCCCATTCATATCAAGGCCATAACACTCTGTGTTAACCAAAACAGTCCTGTGGCAGCAGCCAGGGTGTAGACATGGTTATATAAGCAAAAAAAAAAAAAAAAAAATTCCCCATATACTGTATTTTCCTTGTAAAGTTAATACAAACCATATGAGTAAAAGGATTTTTTGTATTGTAACTCCACCAGGACAACCAAATATTATTTATATGCCATATAGCATGCACTGCAGAAAAGGGCTAACAGGATTTGTATGAAAAGCTTTGTCAGGCACAAAACAAACGTGCTGACTTGAGTCTGTGATTAGTAGCATCCAAGAGGTTTGATACACACTGTGCTCTCCAGCTGCATGTTTGTAAGCAAGGTGTCACAACAGATAACTGCCCAGTCAGAGTTGCAGTTGGACAGGATGTTTGTATACAGAGTAATGTATAGGAATAAAAAATCATTTCAGGTGACATTTGCTTTGAAATACAGCCTATGGAGAGGAAGTTGCAAAGCCCAAGTGTCACATTGTTTGGGCTTTCTCTTCTTTATGGTTGAATATTGGGGTTTAAAGACATCTTCTTCAAACACCATAGGGTATATCTTCCAAGTGGCTGAAAAAGGTTATACCTTTTCTCCTACCCCCTCCACCCCCACAAAACAGCATGTAAAAGCATAAGCTACTAAAAGTAACTTCTACTTATTTTGCCTACATCACAGTTTGCACACCTTAGCTTTCTATGCTGAAGAGAACACTTTTAAGTCTAATTGGACCTTAGGCTTTAAAGTGAACTGTGTAGCATATGCTGAAGTCTACACTACATGGTTCATGAATTACAGTCTGATAACACTCCTAGACAAAATAAAGTCAAGAGGGAAGAAAAAAGGTTTATCATCTCTGCAAACATGAACCCTTGTGCGGAAGTGTAGGACCAAGGATTTATCCTTAGAAATGCCTGTGATCATCAAATGTTATCTGAAGTCCAGGTTAGTGAGCAGACAGTCAGACTAAATTGGCTTCATTGGTTTAATTTTGAATACTTACCTAGGAAAAGATTAGGTACAATATCAACAAGGATTTCTGGATTTGATATTTTTCTGTGTAGCCTTTCTCATGTGAATCAGGCTTTCAGGATCAGGATCAAGGCCCTCATCCAAAGTCAGTGGAAAAACTCTCATTGTCTTTTGGGGCTTTGGATCAGGCCCCAAAAATTGAGTCATAATTTGAATGGAACATTGAAGCAAAACAAGCTCGAGTCTTCATTCACATAGAGATTTTAACTGTTAGGTGAAATTTCCTGAATGCTTCCTGTGCCCTGCTGCCTACTTCCTGCTGCCTCTTCCTTGAGGACATACACGGTCAAGAAGACCATGAGCATGGTGCCTAACTTGAGTGGTCTTCAGCCTATTCTCTGCTACCTTGTCTCTATCAAATGATGAGAGATGTCTCTGTCATATGACCAAAATGCAGATATACTTCATATCTGATAATGTAACAATAATGCTCTGGTTAGGTTATGTGACCAGAAGATGTTCCATATTGTGACAGAACACTGATGTAACAAGGAAATTATTCTGTTTCAGTCACTTGTAAACATGTCTGGCCATCTGGTCACAAAGAACCAAAGCTGACTGTCCTCAAGAGCTTTCAGTAGGAACCACCATCACCAAGAGAGTGGGCATTGCTGATCTAATCCATCACTATTCATATTCCAAACTGAATACATACCTACCAAGAACGTGGGGAAAGGTGTCTGCTTATTTTCATCTCAGCCTTAATATTACCATTGTTATCTAGCAGTTAGAATTTGTTTCATCAAGTTTTATTTTCAATTCCCACACACACTTGTATGACTCCAAGTAAACTTTGGGAGCCTGTTTCTTCAGGATGGAGAGGGCCTGAAGCATTCAGACAGAACTCTGATAAGCAGAGGTGTCAGACAGATGCTTCTGTTCAGAAGGGTTTCAGAACAGAGAAATAATGGTTATAGCTCCTACTTGCTGTTTTATAGCTTGTTCCACATCATCAGGGCAAGGACACTGGATAGAAGGATGTGTTTGTACTTATTTTTGCATGTGGCATTTAAGAGGCAAAATAAAATGTGAATATTTTCTTCAGATTTTTTTTTGTTTATGATATGAAGGATGTTTTGGTGCCCATATATACAGGTACTTCATGTTCACTAATTTTCCTTCATTACAAAGTGCCAAAAGTGACTTTTTATCTAACAAGCTGTCACTGCTCACCAGTTAAACTCAGGCCAATTGGTTGCGTGTTTCTAATTCTTATTTCCAAGTTCCACGTGCCAAAGTCATGAGAGCCCACCACAAATAAGGAATCAATCCAAATTATGATTAGCTAAATATGACTTTAGTTTATGTCAAGGTGGTATCATAAGGGAGATATATCCACTAAAACTTATGTATGTGCAGAGGAGCACGAAGCATATAACCCACACTGCAAGAAATACACGTTACATACGACACAATCACCAAATACCTGGCCACAGATCCCACCTCCTGCATCCACGGGCGAATACGTGCACGCAGCACATACACATCAAACCTGCAAACACAAACCCACACAAACAAGTTGCTGCCTATGAAGGATGGGTGTGTCACGTGTCCCAGGTCTAACGTGAGGGAATTAATCACCACACCAGTGGTTGCTTTAGGGCTCCTGTTGTGCTATTTTATTTTGATTAAAAATTCAGCAGATCACTGTACCTAAATAAAGAGACAATTTTGAGCCACTATGGTCAGAATACTTCTGTGGGCTGTGGGAGACCAAGTCCAATGCATGTTTAATATTTATACAAAATATGACAGTTCCAATGCCATGTTTCCATTAAAAAATTCAGGTTCAACATAGTATAATTTTCCTTTAAAACAAAAACACAAAAAAACCCCAAACAAACAGAGAAACTCTTCATCGGAAAATTCCCAAGTAGCTTTTCCTCTTGAGCTACCTATGGGGTTTGCCAAAGTAGTTGACGTACAATGAGATTTTTGCCCTCTGTAATTTAAATCCATGGGTTTTTTCTAAGGGTGATTCATTTTACAAAAACACACAACAAATAAACAAACACATAACTGGAGTTAAGAAGAAGCATGTGTTATGGATTAGGAGAAAGAGCACCCCTCGAAAGCTCAGCTGGTCCTGTTCATTATAAAGATAGTGTTATTTTTTTCCATTTCATTGTCTCCCTTTTTGTCTGTGCTTCTTTTCTCACAGTGTCTCCCTTCATTTTTCCTCTCTGGTACAATCCTCACTCCATGTGTCATTAGTTTGCTTTCCTTGCTTCTAGGCTTTGTCTAGACCAGGATGTGGAATGTGTTAGCTAACACCCATTTAACAGTAGAGCAGATAAGACAGTGAGCCTTTGACTTGCTTTAAATTTATTTAGTTAGATATACTAAAGTATTAAATATCTCATTATCTAGATGAGCCCTTTATTTCTCTGAAATGAATGCTGGGTCCTTTCTAGAGTAGTGTCAATAGCAGTCCCATCATCATATTTTCTGAACACCTTTCAGCCTTGCAAAAGCAACACAAATCAGACCTGCCATATGCAGTTTGTTCTCTTGTTCTCTCCCCACAGGGAGAACTGGGTTTGCTGTCCAGTGTTTTTCTCTCTATATACTGTTTTTTTGATGAAAATGACATAACTGTGCTGTGTTTGTGTTTGAAAAGGTGGGTCAATGCATGCCTGATGGTTGGAGTAGAAGGCAATAACAGACCTCAGATGATGGAGAGTTTATTCCAGGGACTTAGGGCCATCTCCATTTCATTAACAAAGGAACTGTAACTGAAATGAGCACGCAGAGCTATGGTGTTTCCAAATATGCATTGTAAATAGAACAAAGAGAGACAGGGAGAGGTAAGCAGAAGCAGCTAAGGACACAAATAAGAAGGAAAAAACCATCATAATTTGATTCAGTGTATTACTTCCCACCTAATTTGAGATTTCACTTCTCTCTCCTCCCTCTCCCTCACCACCCAAGTTCCTACAGCAACTTTTGAGCCACTCCAGTGAAATTACAGTGATTGATAGTGCAAGGAACTTGATAAAAATTAAACTCATTTTCCCCATAGATCCATAAAGGTTTTTTCTTTGGTTTATAGGAAATGCATATGTGTAACTAAATCCAAGTTTGGCAAAGATAGGACTTTTGAATCAACTCACAATGAGTCTCATTCATTCCACTGTAGCTGAAGTGCAGCATCTCACACTAGAATGTGATTAGCTTCTCCATACAGCAATATCTCTGCCTTTTTTTTCCTTTTAAGCATATAATTGGTGAGGCAGAATGTACCTGGAATGTATCTTGCTGCA
Source organism: Caprimulgus europaeus (assembly GCA_907165065.1). Next base: position 8,602,397 of record OU015541.1, read on the forward strand.
GCAGACACAACAGCTCTGGCCTTTGGAAACGGACACTCAGAATTTCTTAGCTGCAGTCCAGTTGTCATAAGAAGAGATGATTAATTAGCCATGGTGCTGGGGCAGGACAGGGAGGCTGAGGGGTTGAGAACTGGCAGGGAAATGACTAAATAGATTCAAGGAACAGTAAAGCAGTCCAAAAGCTGGAGGAGAACTGCTGGAGCGATCTCTAGTTTGAAAGCCAAAGATTTCCAGGCAAAAGCCAGAAGGGCTATATAAACGTAAACGAGTGGGTGGACAGAATAGATCAGCCATGTAGGCAGAGGTCCTTCGATTCACTGACCCTCTTTAGCACCAGACGCTACTTTTAATGCACAGCTGGCTGGTGGAGGAGTATTTCAGTGTAAACAGAGTGGGAGCGAGATCTAATATCCAGGATGGAGCCTAGAGCTGTTTGCCCAGTACTGTACTTGTCCCAACTGAAGGTTGAGATCTTTTTGATCATGTCCCGCACGTTGTACTGTACTCAGATGAATCACTTCCTGCCTTTGCCCTTTTTGCTTGCTGCTGCATCACGGCAGCACAGCTCTGGGACTGGATTCTGAAGCTTTGGGCTGAGCTGTTTGTGTTCTCTGTGCGCTGTGCTGGCGCCTGCTTGAAGGGAGAAAAGGCTGCTGTGCGTCTAAACTGCTGTGTCATACTTAGTTATTAATGACCGAGAACCACATGACACAAAGTTCTGGGAAGCTCAAGCAGATTCCAGGAAGAGGTCAAGGAGTTCAATAAACAGTTTTATTAGAACTTGAATTGCAACCAAAAGGCTACACATTTACTTTTTTTATAAAAACTTTGTGAGTGTTGCTTGAATTTAGAAATCCTATGAATGGCAGAAAAAGCACAGAGGGTTATATTTTCTTCCAGTTAATTTCTATGTCACTGCTAGTTCAAAGTTGTCCTTGATAAGGAAACCTGAAAACACCCTTCATTTACATTTTTCAGTTACCTTTCCAGTTTGTTGGTCTACTGCAGGGTTATCTGAACCTCAGTCCTTGAAGTGCATAAGGATCAAAGGCTCAGATTCTTGATTTCTTCAAATTCAGAAATCAGTGGAGCAATGCCAGATTTACACCAATATGTCTCACACTGCTGTGAAGCCCAGTGTAGGCATCACAGTTAAAACAAGATAGTTAAGTCTGGATTGGTTCACTACATTAGTGACATGCAGGGTTATCATCCAGGATGACAGATGCCATATCAATGTGTATTGCTGAGAATAGGTTGGAAAGGATATTTATATTTATATTTATATTTATATTTATATTTATATTTATATTTATATTTATATTTATATTTATATTTATATTGACATAGAGGAATCATGAAAAGATACGGGGTGAGTCTCAGCAGGCAGATGGCCACATCTCAGTGCCCCCATAGTAAATGGCACTAATTGGCTCTGTTTCCTGGCAGCAAGCCCGTGAACTGCATAAGCTGGTGCTCAGTGAAAAACAATTTTTCAGTAAATTGCCTTTGCTAAAGTAATTGCATTTACATTATCTCTACCGCACACTTGTTAAGACCAAGCTACAGTTCTGTCTCACTGAACATGCTTTTAATTAGTGTTTCTGGCTTTACTTCTGTGTTCCTTTTATTGCCATCAAGCACTATGAGTTGTCTAGCACTGCATATGGTATAAATTGATCAATTTGTTCATTCATCAATTTATATGTGTCAGAAGGAATGGGAAATAGGAATACATCTCCCTTTGAAAGTGATCATAAAGCGTCCATTATAGTAAATATTAATGATACATTCATGAGCATTGCTATTCCACTGTTACTAATGAGTCCTGAGGCACAGAAATTAAGGGTCCAAGCCAACTTATTCTGAAGAAAAATTAAGGTACTTTCTGGCCTTATTAGAAAGTGAAGGAACATGACCAAGTTGCTACTTGAGAGAAATAGAAGAACTAAAACTAGAGATCAGGTCTGCTTCACACTCTGCTGATCTGTCCATGGGACAAAATCTTCTGAGTGCTGGCTTTTGTTGGCTGTTTGCTATGAACCACAGCTCTGTATGATAATGTTCAGCAGTTCTGCATGTGAAGAGACAGAAGAAAATTTTCCCCACAGATCTCTGCACTGGGTCATTCACTGGGTGTTGTATCTACCTTTGGGGTAAAACACAGCAAGTACTCAACAAAATATACAAAACTATTGGCGGTCTTTAATGGAGGAAGTGAAAAAATATTGCATCTGTTTGAAATAAAGGGGGAATTTTAAAGAGGCAGAATGGAATTACCCAAGCTGGAATCTGACTTCAGTTAACTGGTGTTAACTCTTGCAAAAGCAGCCACAAATTTTTCAATGATCACACTGGTCAGAAGTTCAGTTTGACCTCTTGTCCCAAACATCCTGGTACCTCCTGCTCTGAGGAGGTGGGCTGGCTCACTGCTGACTCAGAGAAAATCACTATGTTATTAATCTCTATGGCTGTTTCTGTACCACTTGGAGTTTATCAAAGCCTTTGCCTGAAATTGGCCACCACTTGTCATGGCTACTCCAAGGTTCCTCATTAGAAAAGCTTTTTGAAGCAAGGAATACCCAATCTGTTGAATGCTGCAGGACAACATCTAATATCTGTAGCAGTTCTGTGACATCTATATCAATAATTACTGGTCTAATGCAGATTATTTGCAGAGGCTGTTGACATTCCATGGTACTACAAAATACTCTGTAAACTTTACGTGATGTAAAGTTGCAAATTGGTTTGCAAAAGTTTTTTTTAATGCCAGTTTGTATCTTAGGGTATGTCTAAAGCTGTGGATGGAAGGTGTAACTGTGGAATATACAGGGATTTCTGAACTTTTTTTTATCTTAGGTGGCACAGGTTATAGGAGAAATGAAGGCATGGTCACATAGATTTAAGCTTTCTAAGTCTTTTTAAGTCTAGTAGTTCTCTGGGTACCAATAAGGGGGGTGCAGCTTAAAAGCTGCATATCACCTTAAACAAAAGCACTCAGTAATTTCTTTGTCCCAAAATGTGAACCAATTCTAATCAAACATGTTGCACATTTATAAACAATGAGTGTCATAGTTTCCTAGGATTTCTAGCCTCATAGGAAACAAAGTACAAAAAGTAGTGGAACTAATGAATCTTGGTTTTCTGTGCCTTTATGTCCTGTGGTGTGTGCTCTGATGGGTGTGAACTCCATTGGGAGATTTTCCCATAGCTGGGCATTTACTGTTCTTTCTCATCTCCTTTCTGTGGTATTGAATACAAAGTCACTTTACTGCAGCTTTTCCCTTCGTAGATGCATTACTAACATCTCTTCTCTATCTGACTGCTAGAATGAAACATAAAATCTTAACATAAATGTAGACCTCTGTCTTTATATCATATTAAGTGGAAAGCTGCCAGTCACTTCGAAATTATGAAGAATTGATGGATAAAGAGACACATGTAGGTAACATATGCAAACATAGCACAACCACATACATCCCATTTCCTTAGGAAACCAGGTTAAAGATAAGAAGTCTAGCAAGAAAGAGTCATTGCAGAAAACTCCACCAAAGACAAAGTTAGCAGGAAAATGGGGGAGATGGCAAAGGAAAATTTAACATTTCACTGGATACCTATTTCTCCCAAATATTCAGTTGAAATCCAGTTTTTGGCAAAATTTGTTTGCTGCAAAAGAAATATAAAATTAAACTTGATTTTCTGCCACTAAAATTTCCATAGAAGATTTTAGATCAGGCATAATGAGAAAGCCCAAGAAAGCTTCCAAACAACAACCAAACAAGACAGGCAGATCTCTTTTAGTCGGAAAATGTAAGGATCAACAGAAACATGACATGAGGGAAAATATACATAGACTGAGGTGAAAGTTCTTAGGAAGTGAGCACCATTCAGTAACTTGCTTTGGATTTGGGCGACAGTGAAAAAAAATCACCCTCAGAAGTTGTCCAAGCAACAGTGTCCTGTTTATATCTTGTGGTCTTATGAGTAACTGACTGGAAAAAAACAAGAATGAAAAGATAACAATTATAATAAAATTAAGTTAAATAAGCCAGTGACTCATTACAGAGCAGTAAAAACAAAAACAAGATCATTTAGGACCCAACAACAACAGAAGAATTAAAAGGAAACACAAAAAGCTAGACTGTTTTCCTTATGTATACAATCAACCACACTGAGATAGGAAAGGAGTAGAACTGATCACACAGGGATTCAGTGGAAGGCAGAAAATATGAATTCTAATACTACATTACTGTGGCAACCACATTAATTTTAGTGGGGTAAAGCTTTTTTCTTAAGTGCCATAGAGGAACATAACTCAATATAAATCCTACCAAGGTATAGCACTGTGACTGACAGGATTTATCCTGCAAGGTCAGTCTTGCTCCATAAAAACGTTTTATTAAGCAATATTGTTAGGCTTTAGAAAAGTGGTAATCAGTGGAGACCCATCCATGATCTCCTTCATAATTTTGATATAGACTCAGGGCTAATGCCAGAACAAGGGCAATCCAGGAAACTCTTGAAATATTTAAGCAAACTGAGCTCAATTTCATATGACTACTGGGACAATTTGTGAAGTTACTGTGCTTCCAAAGCACAGCAGTGCTAGGAACTGTACATTCTGAACTTGGTGCTTTTCACAGAAATCTGACATGAAATGCTGAGCCCTGCACAGCTGTAGTGCTTTGATTATAGAAAAACCTCTTAAAGATTTATTCTGAAGAAGAAGATGTATTATATAAAGGGATACCTTGAGTTTTCAACACCATTCAATTGCCAATGCCAATAACTTGCTGAAAAATTCAAGGCAGAGTATCAAAATCTCCAAAGTTCGTGGTCATTTATATTGGTTCATTTCTGAACAAATTCAATCTTTCTGTCTCTTTTGTCATGTATTTCTAGTGTTCTCACTGCCATGGTCTCTAAAAGATCACTGCTTTAGTATTCCAAGTTTGATGGAGAGATGAGCACAGTGACTCTTGGACTGCTTTGGAGTTGTGTAACTTTGCTGCAGTAGAAAGGTTGATGTGCTATTCCTGAAGTTTTAGAAATACTGTCAAAATACATCTTGTTTATTTCTGCTTTAGCATTGCCATCCAAAGAACAAAAAGCACTTATTAAACACAAACAATGGATGTTCATACCACTAATAAGGTAAAGTAGTGTCTCAGAGGAAAACAAGACACGAGCAGGGAAGTGATTTCCCCTTATTTGCTCCGGGAGCCACTAGAAGAGCAATAAATAGAATCTGAGTCTCCTGACTGCTTGTCCTGTGCTTCAGCCACGAGACTAGGCTTCCTCTGACAGACACTGATTTCTGGTGTGTGCATTGTTTTTCTGCACAGATGGTAAATCCTCCTGTAGAGTAAACAGCCTGAAAAGGGAACAGCTGCAGATGCCTTTTTGACAAGCACCTCGCCTGATGCTGGCCATGTGGAAGATTTGTACCCGTCAGATATATTATACTGTCCTCATCTTCAGTTGTGCTGTGTTGTTTACAGCCTGGTTCCCTGGAAGTCAATAGAGCTTTTCACAGCTAGTCCTTCAATTCTTGAAAAGACATGACTCCAGTATTTTTAACTGTTTCACACCAAGGCTTCTATGACTGTACTGTTTGTTGCTGTTCTGTGCTTGAGTTAATTCTGTCCTTTGGTGTACTGTAACTGAGCAGGAATGTTCTTGAGTGTTCCTGGCACTAGAAGCTGCAACCATGAGGTTAACATAGAGCTGAACAGATTTCATGCTCACATTTACCAGTCTATACATTTCCAATCTTGTAGGGCTGAACAAACACATTCCTCATGAGCAGTTCAGCTCTTTCACCACCATGAAAGATGCTGCCTAACTGAGACCACATATGGCAAGGTCACTGTGAGTTTCTGGTTTGCACACATGGGCCTTTTTCTAGGCAAGAAGTTGTCTCTTCAGTCAAGAAAGCGAATATGAAACATTGTCTTGCCCCTAGCCTCTCCAGCCCTGGGTTACCAAATGAATGACACAGAAGTCTCTCATGTTGCGTGTTTGTATTCATTGTACAAATGTTTACTGCTGACATCAAGTTCCAATTTGCTAGATGCATGCTCTGGTTTTGATGAAAGTGTGCTGGATTTATACATCTGCTCTAAAATAGTAACTTACTAACTGGATTTAGTATTTTAAAATGTCACTGCCATTGCTGTAACAGATGCTAGCAATAAGCTGACAGCCCAGATTTTCCACTGAGGAGTCATTCATGGATGCTGCTTTTGTAGCAGAATCCGTCAGTTCTATAACTCATAAATCAAAGGTAACTGCCACTTTGCATTTCTTAAAATGATGAAGATTATGTCCTAGGTGATTATAAATAGTTAGTTTTGTTTAATCCTGTAAATGTACTCAGTTTGTTACTAGACAAATGTAGCAGAATCAGTCCCCTGTTTGAATAAATTAGAAAATAAAAGGTGATAATAGAGAAAAAAAAGTGAGGAGCTTAGAGCTATGAAAAACCTAAAAGAGTTTCTGAGAGGTTATTGGAAATTCGCTGGAAACCACCAAACTATAAAACTAGAGGCTGAGTTCACATCATCTGCATCGACATGTAGCCAGTTCAGCATAAACTCAGAGGGGTGGACTGAGTCAGCCTTTTTTCCACCTCTTCCAAAAACCTGGCAAAACATCCAGAAAAAGTATCCTGCTGCATTGGCATCCTGCCAGGCTGAAGGGCTAGGAAGCAAAGAGGAGGTGTTCTGGCAGGAATCCTTACCTCTGTTTTCCATGACTGGTAAAACCAAGCTATACAACTTTGAGCTGTGTGTGCTCCCACAGTTGGATGGGAGCTGCAGCAGGAAATGTGCAAAGGTTGACCATGGTGTGACAGAATGGCTGAAGAGAGAGGCATAAAGGAGGGCTTCGATTTTTACATTTAGGGAGGCAGAAGAGAACTGTAGCCTTGGTGAACTGACAGAGGATCTCCTCAGACAGATCAGCTAAAGGAAGAGGATGACAACAGCAGCTTTGGTCTATTCTGATAATTAGGATTGATCTTAAAGTTATCTCAGAATATTTACTAGTCACCTGTGCTAAACACAGTGAAGCTCAGAGGTCAGCTTGTGGATGGCTGCTCAGCTCAGACCTGGAACAGCTGCTGAGATTCTAGTTGCAAGGTTAACCCAGCTTGATTCCCAGTTTGGCCTAAGCCTGTCTCTAATCCTGACATGTTTTGAAATTTAAGCTACAAGGTATAACAAGCAAGGACCACTTTGATTTAAGTATCAGTATAGACCAGGACTAATTTTATGACAAAATGGTCCAGCAGGATGTTCTAGTATCTCTGTCCACTAGCTCTGCTAAATGAACTGCTGGGAAAATTTAACTACCAGAGAGTAAGAAGATCTGTTTGTTATACCTTGCAGATATCAAACCTGTTGTTTTCACTGCCTCCCTTGAATTTGTAACAGGCTTACACCACAAAAAAAAAAAATTATTTGGGCAGTAAAATTTGTAGTCAGTCAAGTTCCACTAAGCAAATAAAATTATACTTTAAATTGTTTTTATGACAGTGTATCTGTGTTTACTAGGCCTTTTACCAACATATAAATGTAATTAAAAGAAATATTTAGAACTAGCATTTGTATTCCAGCAAATATTTTAGCACAGAGCTGAACTTAGAACAAGTGCAAATGCTGCCATGCACTTCAGAGTGCTGGGGTGTCACACAGATGCCCAGTAAGTTGTGATTTGTTTCTTTGCAGCCCATGGGGAACCAGAGTTATTTGCAACAGAACTGATTTTTGTTTTCTGCAAGGCAAATAAGCGAGGGGAGAGGGGAGGAAGCAGCAGGCATACATTAAGTGGTCTTTAAGCAGCTAGCCTCTGCCAAAGGAAGATAAGGAGAAATGAATTAGCTGCTCTGGAACCAACTCCACTTCTCTTTCTTAAATAACTTTGGCTTTGTGCCTAGTTAAAGCACATCCTTGCTTTCAATGCCTTGTTTCCGTTCCATGTCAATTTTCTGGTGCTCAACTAATTTGCTGAGGCTCTGCTGATGTCCCTGCCAAAGGAACTTCCATCGCTCTTATCTTTATTTACTCAGAAACATCACAACAGTATATTTTAGCCTTCTTTTCCTTTCAAATTATTTTCAGCATCCTTCCCCATCCATCCCAAAAGCTGCTTCCTGCGCAGTGATACATCTTAGCTACAAGACAATGAAAATCCAGCAGTAACGCCCTGACACGTGTTGCACAATGAAGATTAACAGAGGACTGACTAGCTGGTAATGCTAACCAAGTTTCTGAAGTTCTGTCTTTCAGCAGACTGGAATGTCACCAGCATAGCAAAGCAGCACAGAAGTGTGTAGATGCCCTGCAACCTGACATATAATGTTCACTCCAGCGAGGAACTCTCTTTGCTTGAACCAGTGTGGATTGTCCATGTCAGCTCTGAGCCACAGTGACGATGGTTGCCTTTCACAGGGAGCTACACAGCTCACTGAACTTGGGAAGTCACAGCAAGGGTTGATCTTGCACTGGACTGCTTAGCATCAGTCTCTCTGCTCCTTCCAAAATTATTTTGAGGAATCTGGACTGGTTGTTGTTTTTTTTTAGCAAGTAACTACAACAAGAAATAGGGATATGCCTTAAGTGCTGGACTAATGTCATGAGACAGGTCCATACACAGCCCATGGTCTCCTGCCTTGCAGGATCTGAACCTAGTGGCTCCACATAGTTTATTTCAAGCTTTTAAGTCAGTGGAGTATTTAATTATTTTGTAACTAAAATCTGCCCTTAGGTTTATTCATTCTGCCTGCGTCTGCTCCTTTCTCCTTGAAGGCTGGCCTGTTCTTCCTTCTGGAGGACTGGGACGTGGCTGCACACAGAGCATCCACACTGGGCAGGAGAAGGTTACTGGAGGGCAGAAGGCTGATCCCTCCCTCTCTCTGAGGGCCCAACAAGGAGCCTCCCTTGAATGACGCAGGATGATCTTGTTTCCCAGAGCTAACCCTGATATTTTCTTGACAGGCAAAATGATCCCTCCCAGGAGCTGAGCATAGTGCCTTTCATGGGATATCACTGGAGAGGCTCCCTCCCCACAGGCAGAATGCATCCAGCAGGATAAGACACGGGGCCCTCCCTCTCTCCTGGAAGCTGAAGATATGGGGAAAGCTTGTTCTGTACCTTCAGGAACTCAGACATTTGCTGCTTCTTACCCTCTTTTCCTCACCTGCTTACTTGTGACACTTACTGGGACCAGATTTAATGGCACAGTGTTTAGAACATATCAAGGATAAAGCCTTTCTGTTCTATTTTCTCTGTGGAATAAAGCCCAGGGTTAGACTGATTAGAGGTTCTCTTCAGTTTCATGTTAATTCTTTTTTAATTATACATCTTTTTTAATCACGATCTCTTGGCTGATGTTAAAAGGGAATGCAGTAGCTTTTGGCTTTGGAATCACAGCTAATGACTTTCCAGTAGTTTCAGAAGAATAAGGTACCAGTGCCACCTCTTGTTAGTAAAATCTGATAGCAAAAAGCCACTGACTAATAGTCCAGGACTAGCCTTCCTCTGTTCCACTGCTGTCATGAAGGGTCACTTCCATGTTTAGCTTATAGGGCCATTGTGGATGTTGGGACAGAAAATGTTTACACCTGGAGTATGTTTCCAACACTGACAAATTTTGAAAGATTGTGCAGTGCTGCTTATGATGGCACAGAGAAGGAGAAGGGTGAGCTGGCTTTCCTGTGAACAATGGTACAAGTTATCAGTATGAGTCCTGAATTCCAACTTTTCTGCTCTGAGCACTAGTACAGAATCCAGGGATCTAATCCTGCTCCTCTCCTGAGACACACAAGACTATAGAAAAACAAAAGCTCTTTTTTGTGGCTGTTTTAAATTGTCAGGAGGTGCATGTATTCCAAGGAACAACAACATCAAATTTGAATTACTGTTTATTTCTACTACAGTCATGCCCAAAATCTCAGACTGAGTGTGGGACTCTGTTGTTATGTGTTGTTCAAAACATGTCAAGAGAAACTATAGCATGAATGAATGAAATGGGAACAGTGAGAAAAGAAACAAAAGTAGAAGGAGGGGAAATAATTTGAATAGGATGGCAGAGCTGGTGATAGAGCTTGGTCAGGAAAAACCAAGTCCTGAACCCACATCACCCGAGTAGTTAACCATACATTTACTTTACCACACTGCCCACTTCCTTTTTGTATTAAGAAAAATGCATATACCCAGAAGTTGTGGCAAAGTTATTACAAGTTTCAGTTAAGATTCTTCTTTTGTACAATGCCAGGGCTCATTCCACAAAATTATGAGATGAGCTGCTGTCCCCTGCTCCATCATTACTTCTGCAGTACTGGGATGAAGCAGCCTGTCCCATCTGCACTTTGGGAGAAACTTAGGATATCTATTGACACCTTCCCCTACATACTCATACTCCACCCAAGAAAATGAAGGTGTACTTGTACCATGTGCAAAAATATCCCTGCTAGCTTAATCTAATTAGCATGAATAATAACCACCACAGAGATGCAGCTGAGAGGTCTTTAACATGCTGGTAACCAGATTGCAAACTCTGAACGACTCTGCATACTTACTCTGGATGTTAAACCCACAGTGCCACATTTTTGCTAGCCTAGCAAAGGTAAATCAGCACAGGCTGCAATTATTCCTTCCCCAATTTTTGATGCATAGATACATTCAAAAGCACTTTAAAGAAACCAGCTACTCTTGCATTTTTGTCTTTACAGGTTGGTCTATTCAGATAACCTCAGCATGCTCTTGTTCAGTGTGGCAGCTTGTTACCCTGTGTGATAGAACTGAAAATAATAAACTTTGATGTTATTCATTTGTTGTTCAGTGCCTGGCTACTGATCAGCCTGGCACTTGGGTTTTGGCCTTTGCAGTGCTCATATGTACCCTTTATCTTTGGAGAGGTGAGTGGAAGGAGCAGGACAGAGGGCTGGTGTTTTACCCAATAAGAAATAGATTGGTTAACACAGTATCTTATACAAAACAGAGTGTAGAGTGTCAAACTGTCAGGCTGGCAGGGAAGGAATTCTAAGAACACGGTTTCTTGAAGGCAGTGGCAATAAAACTCCTCTGTTAGGTCCTGTAACGAGCACTGAGGCAGCACCCTGCCAGAGATGGCTGTGTGTGAGCACTGCCTCTAGCACAGCCACAACAGGACCTCGCTGCTTGTGCAATCCCTCCGTGGTGCAGCCGTAAGAGTGGAGAGTTTGTTCCCCAGTGCAGCTCAGTCATACTTGCTTCCTGAAGTGGCTTCCTCTACCGGGAATTTCCAGCCTTGTTAACGTTGACTCTCCCTTATCCAATGTGTTTTTGAGCTCTCTAAGGCTGTCAAGAACCTGTTTTTCAGTAGGCTTTCACCAAGAAACCTACATTATATGAAGTATTTTTATGTCCTTATTCTTTTGTAAAATCAGCTATTGAAGTGTTTTAATGACAACTGTGATACAGGTGACCTGGTCTCTATTCCCAGCATCCACCTGATGTGTGGCCACAGGTAGCTGAGTTAACTTCCATGGCTCCTTTCCTTTCTTTCCCTTTATCTGTTTCCACTGTAAGATAAGGAGCTCAGTATTTGCCCAGTGCTTAGTGCAGTGAGCCCCTATGACAGGGGCTTCTATGTGCTACCAGAAAGAGAATGGAACAGAATCCCTATTTCAGCATACTTGTGATATGAATGCAGATGTTAATCCAAGCCTTTATGCTACAAACTAGGAACAGCTTCTCTGTTTTTAGAAAGGGATGTAATCCCACTGAAATTAATATTAGTCCCACCTGCAGAGTTAAGCATACACTCTCTGCTCTTTTAAGATCAATACTATAAATTAGTACCTTGTTTTTACTAATAATTGGCTAAGACCTCAATCCTGTAAAATTTCATCTAAGTTTGACAGCAACCTCCTTGGCATAAATATACTCAAGATTTAGCTTAAGTGTCAGCGTTGGCCAAATCAGGGCCCTAGACGGTGAGTGCTCGGGAGCAAGGTCCTACCTCTATTTAGCTGTTTCATTCCCAATGCCAGCAGCCAACATCCTTGACTAGAACTAGAGATGCTGCTGTAATACAAGTATTAAAAACGAAGCTGCTCTGTAGCTCAGTGAAACATTCTTTTGCCTTTGGCCTGAAAGCCTGCGTCTCAATTCTCCTGCCAAGCCTCGGAGCTCACACCCCATGGACAGACGCACATGGGTTTTTCCCATCAGTTTCATCAGAATAAAACTGTTTTGTGGTTTCTTGTTATAAACTCTTTACAGAAGCTAATTACTGTTGGCACAGAATTAACCACCAGTTGTATAAGTGAAATTTTGCTCAGCTTTGTATCCTGTGCTGCATTCACAGTATGGCACAGAGAATGTGCTGCCCAGCTGTGTGTGCTATTCGGCAGATGCTCTGCTAATGCAAGATCAACCCATCTGCCCATCAGGTAGAAGTTACAAGTCCTCTTTTACTTTGTAAATAAATAGGGAGTAAATCCCAGTGTTCCTGTCAACATTTCCCCTCTAAAACTAGATTCTAATGTTCCAGGCTGCAAACAAGCTACAGAAGCCTGGAAATACATTGACATGTTTGCCTGAGTATTTAATATACTTTGTTTCAGCGACATACATGTGGTATGAAGGACTCTTATGTAGGGCCTTCTTTCAAGCTATTCTGCCTGCTAAGTGCTGAGCAGGTGCTTTTATACTATTTTGAATAATTGCTTTAACTGTGAAAATTAAAAGAAAAAAAAACTGTCCTGTGGAGACCAATAAAATGTGTGAGGTTTGCATTTTATTTATGGAAAATTAATTCAGCGGGGTCAATGGGGCATCAGTTTACAGGATGCCCTAGCTCCACTGATGAGTAATCTGCTAATTAATAGCTTTGGAAATGCTGCCAAGATCCTGCCAGAATGATTGCAGCACACCAACAGACCTCGCTCAGCTCCTGAACAGACATTCACATAAGCAACTGTAGCTGTTGGGATCAGCAAGATGACCTCTTGCTATTTCTTCCAGTCTGTTTTCTAGGCCAAAAGATGTTAGATCTTGTATCTGTCCTCAAATATAGATTTTTCTTTTCCTGTTCTTGGCAGCATGAGTCTCAGTAGCTGAAAGTCAGACCCAACTTCTGTTTAAGCAAGATCTCAGTGTTTTCAAAAGCAATAACAAAAATGTAAACAATCTGACAGCTTCTTCTTTGACCATCAGGAATTTAACAGATGTATCTATGCACTGTATCTTTAATTTAGGAAGTCTTTATACTAAAGTTGAGTAAAAAACCTACCTGTTTATATAGGAAATAACGAATTTGTACATTATGGTCTCCTATTTTGTTGTTCTCTTATTGTAAAGGCAATACTGATTCAAACTGAATCTGTCAGTGAGACACACATACTTGAAGGGTTAGTTTTATCGGATTCCAAGTTATATTGCCAACTGCTGTCTCCCCAGAGTCTTGAATATTGGGAAAATCTGTTCTAAATCTAAAAATTAATTTAAAAACCCACAGGCCCTTGTGTAGTATTCTCATTAGCAACTGATCCTGCCTCCTTGTAGACTATAAACTCTTTCTGTTTAGACCTGTGTTATTTTGTGAAGCACAGTGAAATCTGTTAAGGGAAGCTGTATCTTCAATGTGTGAGAGGCTGGTGTAAGAGACCAGAGTCCAAATCTGTATCAACCCCAAAAGCTCTATTAGTTTCAATGAAGAGAGTCTGATTTATGTCAGCAGAGGGTCTGGCCCACAATAGGCACAGTGTGTTCTGTTCTTCTGTCTGTTTGGGGTTAGGAAGATGAAGGTGTCTCATATCCAAAAAAATACATGCCAAAGAAAAATAACAAGCAGCTGCTCTGAGATGTGTCTGGTTTGTAGGGGTACTTCGTATTTACTCCTGTTGGTAAGATGTACTTTATTCTTCTGTGGCTTTGGCAGTGCAGTATTCCCAAGTTTGCTAATAAAAATCATTATAGGACTCTGAATTCTAAAGCTTGGGAAGATATTCTTGATGAATAAGTGTAAGGAACCAGAAGTTATGCATTTTTAAATGCTTCCTTCTTCTGCCTAGAGCTGCTGGCAACCAAGAGGCTATTCTACATAGCAGTTTCCTACTCTTAGTCTGGAGAAGAGATGCTTTCAATGTTTCCCTTTCCATAGTCCTCCTGAGAGTAAAGATGTACTTTCCCCACTTCCTCAAAGCCCACTGAGGATGCTGGCCTGAAGAAAGAACCCCATTACAATGTTTTCTCTCACATCTCTTCAAAATTCACCCCTTCTTTATTACTTTGTGTGCTGTTTTCTTGCTAGACCTAGCTGCTGTAGAAAAAAAGAATTTAAAATGGAGAAGAGTTCATGTATGAGGTGCGAGTAAATTGGCACAGATTATCTGCTGTCAAGGGCTTTGCAGGAGAGGATTAGCCATTTGATGCTGGACTGGATAGAGGTCATTTTCCTTTGTGTGTACATATGGAAACGTGCCATTGAATTTCTCCTTTACTGTTGCCCTCACAGAGGACCTAACTTGTCCTTCAAACCATTGTACTAGTTAGTGTGGCACTTTCTTCATATGTTTCCAGGTCAAGAATTAGATTGTGCTTGTGTTCTCAGTGGGTGTGCACTTCATGCACTTAATCTTCCTGAGTATTCCAGTGCATTTCTGTAAAGCATTGCACTGAAAAACCTTGTGAAAAACAGTTTTCTTCTAAATGTAAAGTGGAAACTCATATTGTCAGAATAGGCTTTTCCTCTTTTACTAAAGGACACAAAATCAACAGTAAATTCACCACGAGAGAGCATACTATGCACCTTCTCTGTGGGAATCAGTTACACTAAGCAAAACTCAGCATTCCTTGTGTGGGGACAGCTGAGCCGTTAGAGCTGGGGAAGTGCAGTAAATGGCACACAAAGCCACAGTAGAACTGCTTGGAGTGTATCTTCTTCCATCCTTTCCACTAACATACTGCTCTCTGGCTTCTCAATGCTAGCTAATTCTGAGGGCTCCATTTCTTAATATTAAAAAAGCTAAGGAAAGAAAAAAATGGTCAGGTGGTAAACAGAAAATCTAAAAAGAGCAAACAGCAGCAGAGAGTCCCAAGAGATTCCAGTTAGGATTTCAGTGATTTTTTTGTTGTTGTTCTTCCAAACCTACACTTGACCACTTCTTTCTTCTTTCATTAGTGGATGTGGGTCATAGTCCCTGTTGATAAACTTTTCATTTTTATCATTGAAGTGCTATAAGTGCTATCTTTTCCTTGCTTCTGTCACCTTCAGGAAAGCTGTTACCCAATTCTGGGTGCCATTTGAGGAAGCAAAGATTAAGTAATAGGCAGCAACAGGGGATGTATGACGCTGCACTGAAAAACTTCATCTCTGATTAACAGCAGGTTCCATAAATGTTACCCATAGCAGAGGGACCACTGGATGCTTCCCTGTCTGAAGTTCCTTCTGGATGCTTTCCCCACTCACTTAGTGTTTGTTCTTCTGCAACAGCAAGGAAATGAAGAAGGGGAAGGAAAAGAGGCAATGAGTGCGCATCTAATGAGCAAGGGGCAGATTAAGGTACTAGAGGTACCCTTAAAGCTTATGCAACTGGCCTGTGCTCAGCAGTCGCAGTGTCCAAACAAGGCATAGAAGCAGCTTTCCTGTTAGACAACAGCCGTGAGAAGGAAAGGAGAAGTGGAACCCTTTGGGTTACAGGAAATCAGTATGGACCAACCAACGCCCTGTCCAGACAGCACAGGCCCTCCCTTCCCCCTCACCTACCATATGGTAGGCCTTTATCAGTCATAGAGCAGTTCAGGGTGTTGTTCAGCATCAGCTAATGACGGGTATCTTCATCCCCAGTGAAGCAATCTGAAGACCCATTCCTTTTGTGTGACTTACCCAGAGGCCTGGGGGCAATTCCAGAGACCAGTTTTTCAGCTTATTCAGACTGTTATTTTTGCCAAATGAGAGTCTAGTAAGGTAGTAACTTCTCTTCAAACAAAAAGATAGAAAGGAGCAGACTCCCTTCTACACACAGACTGCTGACAAGTTCAGGGACAGAAGAAAGTACTGCTTAGGGAGGGAGGCTGAAGGCTGCAGAGCAAGCCTGGTGTCCAGCTGCCCACTGTCAGTGAGCCCCTTATCCCTCATCAGGCAGCATCTCCCCTGTGCGTGAGAAAACCCTTTGGCTCATTTCTTTGCACATTGCATCTGGACCCCAAGGGTTTTCTAGCGTATTAATCACGTCTTCACGTGGACCTCTGAGCAAGATGAAAAACTTTTCCTCCTCTAGAGGTCCAAGCTGTATGTAATTGATTTGTGGTAACTGCTGCAACCACACTTTTGAATGGCTAATCAGATGCTGCATTTTTTGCCTGAAATTACATTACTTTCATGCACTGTTGTATTTGAGCTTTCCAAGTGCCATGAATGTCAGGTCCAAAGTAAAAGATCCTTTTTGTTTGTTGTATATGTCACCACAAAGTTTAAATAGAACACACCTGGAGAACCACTGTCAAGACAAAAGATGTCAAACCTTGTATTCTCATTGACTTCTTAGATGTTTTCTTTATTTGTGTTGAATTCAGTAATTCTTTTGAATACACTCTTTATGTATTTAACTACTAGTGACAGAGCTGATGTTTCAGTTTCTGGGCCTGAAGAACAACCTGGGTTTTAGAGAGTATAAAGTATTATGTTGTGCTTGAGCTCCCTGCTCAGTGTGAGGGAATCTGCTGAAGTTGAAAGGCTGTGGTTTGAAATGAACTTGTTTGCAGCTTACGGTTTTGAAAGAAAGAGATTGGTTTTGCATGCTGCTAGGACACAAGCCATCTTTATTCTCAGTAAAGTCTGTAGGGCTGAGCTTCATATTCGGAGTGGTCAGCATCTGGCTAAGTTAAAGTGTTGTATATGAATGTATGCTGAGATTGGAGAATCCCCTCCAGTGCACCTACGCCTGCATTTAAATGACTTGTGTGTATTACAGTGGTGTTGAAAAGCCCCAGCTGTTCGAGAGAACTCTGTCCTGCTGGGTGCAGTACCAACATGGAGTGCCAAAGCTGGTCCCTGCCCAACTGGTTCTGTAAGCATGTGCTTTGTTTTTGCACCAGGAGGGAGATACATGGGGGTTTTTGAATGTGTCAACCCCAACATTGCCATTCAACTGAGTCAAAGGTACCAGCTGAGTGGGTGGATTTTTACAGAAGGCCTGGCTAATTTTTAGACCATTAGTAACGTGTAGTTGAGGAAGATAAGATAATGAACAGTATGATCCAGTCTCATGCTGCAGAGTGCAGGGAGTTCAACTGCTAGAGTTAAGAAAGAATTATTTTCCCCGTCTATGCCATTGCACAATAGTAAAGGTGCTTGAGTGAGGGGATGTCTGAATTGTTGGGTGTGGGGTTCCAGCAGGAGGGAGGGTATTGGACATGCTGTGGTTTATTGCTGACCAGTATGGAAAATACATTTTTTCTTACATTTCAGAAGTGGGAACTGTATAACTAGTTCTGGCAAGGCAGCCTTGCCCTTCAATTCCTGAATAGCCAACAGAGAGCAGTAAGAGAGGAGCTGCAGCCTGGGAACTGATATTGCAAAAGCAGGAGTCTCTTCCTTCTCTCTGTGGTGAGAATGGGCTAAGAGTATTGTCCACGATGACTTTCCCGAGGTGGTATGAAACACCTTTAATGTTTCAGAGTGCTTCAGAATGAAGAACAAAAGATTATGAAGAATGTGATTGTTTAATATTTGGATGCACAAGTATCAATTACAGGGCTTAAAGTAAGGGATTGTTTCCTCAGTGTGGGTTAGGTGGATCAGTGTCACTTCTTGAAACAAATCATCTTCTAATTTCAGCCTCACCGAGCATAACACCAACAGTTACTGGGTTTCTGTATGACCATGGAGCTGTTACAGACACACAGAAAAGTACAGAAATGTCCTTTGTTTTGTGTACAGACCTCAGTAATTCTCCTCTTAATATGTGTGTGTGTGATTGCAGGTAAGGATTACCATGTAGAACACTAGAGATGTTTTCCCAGCCAAGAAAAATGGTGTCTTCTACTTCAGCTCTAATGTCACTATCCAAAAAAAAAAGGTAGAAATGTTGAGTGGCACAGTGCACATAACTCTCCCTGCAATAAGTATTTTGTAAAAGTAGGCTTCATTTAGGTACTAATTTAATTCTTGTATGCAGTGCTATGCAGACCCTAGACGTCTTTACTTTCCTTGCATACACTCAATACATCAGCTAATACTCATATTTACAAGCAGTATATACATATGTGTTTAAAGGCCTGTACATACTGCTAGAGCACAGTTTTTCTTGAAGTTAGATTATAGTGCAGGTAATTAAACAGTGTTCTGTATACAAATTAAAAGGGTTGGTACATACCTTTAATATGGAAGTACAATTACAGTAATTTTATGTGCATACTGGCTGCGTAAAAGCAAGGATACAGTTCTGAAAACTTGGGCCTGTGTTTTGGATGTGTTAGTGCTATTTGCAGATGCAAATGTGAGGCTTACTCACCTAGAGAGCCTGCCTTTGAAGCTCTACCACTGCAGAATCGCTATGTAAATTTGCCTGCACTCCAAGACTCCGTAGATTTTCAACTGGTTTGGGAAACACTACTCAAAAATTAAGTCTTCTTCCCGTTTCCTGTTGCCCATTGCCAGATCTGAGCAATACACAGCTGAACAGATGTGTTGCCTTTTTCTTCTTCCCAGACTGTGCTGGAGTTTCAGTGGAATGCCACAGCGCTCCACACTATGGCACAGACTGTCACCAAACAAGCTCCTTGTGAAGTTCATTACTTACTCACTTGCTATTCATTGTAACTTAAGCACTGTGCAGACTCGAGGTGAACTGATTCTATGAACAGTTCATTCCACGTGCTCCTGCGAACATCCCAGACTGGTGATCCCGTAGATGTAGAGTGCGCAGTATTGGAAGGTGCCTTAATCTCTTCATTTTGTGTTTGAGCACAGTTTGGATTGAACTGTTCCACATCCTACTTTCCTTGTGATAATGGGAATGCTTGCAAGCACACTCACAAGATTTCTTTTTTCATCATGATCAGGCTCCGAGCCAGAACTGATGTCAAAGATCTGTGTAACGAGAACAGCAGGTTTCTGTAAAGGGATTGCCTGAACGATGGCACGCATGCGGCATCAGCAGGGACTTTAGAACTATTAAGACACTGTTTTGTTTTTGAAAGTCTGGACTCAAAATCAGCTGGGAAGGCAATGTGATTCCAAGTGACTGCTTACAATCTAGGTCAGTTGAATGCAAAAGTGAAAGCACATGTACCATCAGATTCCCACGTCTGGAGGGGGAGGGGATGTCAGCCTGCAAGTGCAAAAAGCCCCAGAACTCATGAGTGACTCGTGTTTTCCAGTGAGTAACACGCTGCCATCCTGCGTGGATGGGGATGGGGAGCGGCACCACGCGAGTGCCAGCGCGGGTGCGCGCGTGCAGCCGGAGGGGCTGGAGGCACCTTAGGGAGAGATTAACTGGGGGCGTGTGCACACGTACTGGTGAATTCCACAGGCTTTGCCACGCTGAGATATGGGTGCAGCACCACCGCACCAAGGGTCAGTGCCAGCAAGGCTGTGCCCGCCGGTAAGGCCCCGGCCGCGGGGTGCGGGCTGGAGAAGCAGCGGGGCAGGAGCCCCAGCAACAGCAGAGCCCGCTCTGCTGTCCCCACTGCCGGCTGAGGGGCACGGGCTCCGCAAGCGGCAAGAGGGAACCCGCACGGCTCTCCCGGCCCCTGCGCTGCCCCCGGCCTGCCCGTCTGCCGGCGAGGAGGGGCCAGGGAGGCCGGGGCCAGGATGCGGCTGGGCAGTGGCCGTGCTAAGGCCGTGCTAGGGCTGTGCCAGGGCCATGGTAGGGCCACACTTAGCCCGTGCATAGCCCATGTATAGGCGGCACTAAGGCCGTGCTTAGGCTGTGCTAGGGCTGTGCACAGGCCGTGCTTAGGCCGTGCTAGGGCCATGCTTAGGCCACGCTTCCTGGCCGCAGAGCCTGGCTATCTCCAGCTGCCAAGTGGCCAAGCCCTCGGCGTCGCGTTGCAGGGAGTTGCTGTCGGTGCTGCTCTGCGGCGGTGATGCCGTGTCTGTTACCAACAGACATAATTGCAGTACCAGTAAGCGGCCGCCCCACTCACGGTCATGTGTTCCGGTTACAAGAAGCCCAGCGGGGCCGGGCCCAGGGAAATCCCCGAAAAAGGCCGGCGCGGGGCTGTGCGCTCCGCCCGGCCGCTGCGGGGGGGCCGGGGCCGCGGGAGGGCAGCGCTCGGGGCCCGCAGAGCCCGCAAAGCCCTGGGCTGCGGAGCGAGCAACAGCCGGGTGGCCCGCTTATGCCCCGGGCCCTGGCACCCGCGGGCTGCGGCGGCCGGGCGGGGACGGGAGGGGGAGCTGCCGCGCCGGGCTGGCGTGGAAGGACGGCTGGGGTGGAAACCGGAGCGGAGGGGTGCGGGGCTGCGGTGGGGAGATGGAGGGAACGGCTGGAGTCACGGAAGGGCGCGGGGGATGCTGCTGAGCCCGGGAGGGCTGAGCGCGGGGCCGGAATGGCAGGAGCGGCTGCAGGGCACGATTGAATTGCAGGGAGAGTCTGTGCTGACCGCGCTCAGCGCGCAGACGGGGCAGGCTCGTGGGTCGAGAGGTTTAAAGTTACCCATGGAAATTATTTGGGAAACAAGTTGGGTTTTTTCCTTCCCTGTGGCTGAGTAAAAATGATTTGTCTATACAGAGTCATTAATTTGGATTAAAGCTATGTATGAATTTTAAATGGCTCACTGTTCTCAGTGGCGTGGATGCTGTTCCAGGATATAAGTGTAATGCAAATTAATTGAACTCACTTCCAAAGTGGATTCCAAATTAGCATCCGCACAGGGAATTAATTAGGAGTAGCTTTTGCCTTTATAAAAAACATCGTGAATCCCACGGTTCTTTGGGGGTCACAGGGTACTGCTGCAAGATGGGACTAAGGCATCTGAAATGGACCACTTGTAGGCATTGCTTTCAGAAAGCCAGAACACACTGAGCGTAACAGACCACCACATTTTAAATTTCTTCTAGACAGCATAATGCATTTTAAAAATTCCCAAGGGGGTATTAAAAGTAATTATTTCTAAGGGTATGGAGATAGGAATGCGTTACTGTGGGGTAAGGTAAGGTGTGAACTTGCTGCATATAATCTATGCTGTGGTTTGCCTTGTGTGCTTTTACCCTCTAGTAAATGTGAAGCTCCCCCAGTATGAAAGAGGAAGTATCTCTCTAACTTGAGACATCTCAGTTAGCGCTGTAGCAGAACAGAAATATTTTTCTTTCTCCTTAATGAGTTGAGGATGTTTCTAGTGCTCACACATACATCTAGTGCGTGAGTGCTGTCAAACTCTTGACTGCAGTAGTATCCTACGGTGAAGCGTTCTTCCATTTGACCAAAAAGAGCTGTCAAAGCAGGTGATGAATGAAGAGTTCAAACTTCAGTGCTGAGAGGCCAGCCTGTGAGTAATGGTCTGTCACTGGCCTCAGATCATGAGCTGTTTGCATAACTTGGACTCAGGAGAAACCCAAGCTGAAGATGACAGATGATGCCATATAAGCTTTCCCAGTTGCTCCAGTTGGCTCATTCCAGTCTGATCCAGATCAGCTGGACCCTAAGGTCATTAGCACTCTAGAGCCATTTATTGGCAAGGGTGACAGAGTTTGTGGCCTCCCTCCTACTGTTCTGAAGGATGACAAGAGAGAAGGTAAACAAGTAAGAGGAGTTACCTGCTACCTATGGCCTACTCTGAAGCTTTAGCAGTAGGGAGGAGAAGGGATGAGACCATGGTAAGTAACATAGGCTGGAGCTATTCCTTCACAGAAGTCACCGCCCAGCTGATGTCCATGGTGTGCGCCAATCGTACTCTTCTCGGGATTTAGACACTTCCTAAATTTGTGGTTTGGTGAGCAGAATAGTATCTTGTGTTTGGTGGCCTCAGAAAGTGACTAAAATTAGAAATTAAGCTGGATCCTATTTCCAGATTTTTTTTTACCAACTCTCATGTCTGGCATTTCCCCCTTAGCCTTCCTCCTTGCCCTGCAAGTTACCTACTTCTTACTCATGTTGAGGGGCTCAAAAGAATGGCAGTGGTTCCTGACCACAGTCTGACCTCCTATGAATATACAGAAAGAACATATATGCAGGACTAAAGTGTTCTTGGATATACAGGACTAGTCTTGAGCTATCTAGCTCATGTTGTGCCTGCCAGTAATAGCAGGAGCCTGGCTCGGTGACACGGGAATACTTTCCAGTCCTGTGTCCTTTGTGCTCAATTCCATTCTGCTAGGCATGGCACTAGCAGTTTTGGCAGACATACCTTTGCCTTTTTCACTCTCCCTTTTATGTATCTGAAGCACTGAGAGGCAATAGCATGAGGTGAGCACACATTCATTGGGTTTAGGATCTCCTGCAGGTTAGCTGTTTTCTTCATCTTTATGGGAATTCTTCCTGCTCCAGGCAGAACCCTTTTCCTTGGCAGATGGTAGCAGGCTGCAGTACATCTTCTCTATCCATCCCTATCCCTTCCCTGTGGTTTCAGATTCAAACAAAACCAGACACTGAAGTCACACACACCCCAATAGCTCAATTTTCATCATTAATCCCCTTTCCTTATTGGCCATCTTCTCTCTGTTCCCTTGAAAACCATCACATGGGAGAATCATGGTCATGGGGGAACTGTCTGAGTCTCACAGAGGCTTCTGGTAATGTACCCACCCCTCGTCCCTGTGGTCAGTCCTAGGCTACTCCTCTTTGCTATATTTTCACTGGAAAAAGAAAAAAAGGAAACCGTTAGGTCCGCAACTCAAAAAATCAGGGAAGGAAAAGGCTTCTCAGCACAGTCAGGGGCCTCCAGCGAATGAAAAGGAGAAGGAAGAGCAACTGTGCACAGCCTGTGACTTGGTGAATGCGGCCACACATGCATCTGAGTTTCTTGGCTGAAACTGCATTACAGTGGATGGGGAAAGTTCAGAGTGAGGAGGGACCCTGTTTGTTCACACTCCAGTGTTGGTAAGGGTCTGTCGAATAGTCTTTCCCCAATGATCACATCCACTCCTCTGGGCACAGCACTCATTGTTAGGACAGCTATGGCCTCCCTCCTTTTCTGTTTTTCCTATTCATTCATGGTTTGAAGAGCAGAGAGCTGTGCCAGCACTGGTTTGAGTGTAATCTGCTCCTACTACTTGGGTCTAGGATCTGTTACAGTTCAGGTTGTTTCCTTCAGCATCCCCCATGGCATTATTATCATTCAGGAATTCAGGCAAAACCTCCTCTGTGACACCTGTCCACGGAACCTCCTCCTCCTTCCAAGGATGCCAGATGTTCTTGGAACTGAAAACCATCTCATCTCAGTTCTGCAGTGAGTCACTCTCCAGACTGTCTAAACCAAACACTAAAGGATACTCATGGAGAGGTTTTTCATTCAGCACCCCTAAGTGTCAGTAGGGTTTCATTGTCCATCTGGATTTAATCCCTCTGTTGTTCCCTTAGCTACCTGCCTTTTTGTGTTGAAGGCCCAGTAAATGCAGAACTGCAGTTCTGCTCACTTCTCTGAATTCTGGGAATTTCTGTCAGATCCTCTGGACTCTCAGGTTAGCTCCTTTGGAGACAGGAGAGAATTCCACTCAGTCCTTCCAAATCTCTGAAATTTGTGCTCACCTCAGGACCCAGAAGGGAAGCAAGTTTCACATGGGTGAAAGAAATGTAAACTGTCTCTTACCTCAGTGACCCCATAGTTGTGAGAGCTGCAGTTTGTAAGCAAACAGCAGCACTAAAAATAAGTGTGTTTTGCCCCCATCTCCATGCTGTATTTTGTGTGAAAGGATGGTTGAGTGGGTGGGCAGACTCTTCCTTGTTCCTTTTTCCTTCCTTTTTTTTTTCTTGTTTACCTTAAAATATGTTCTTGTCATTTTCACGAGACATGACCCAGCCCAAGGCCTTTTCACTTCTTTGTTCTGAAGTGAGGATATAGCTTCCCCCTTTCCGGCAGCCTTGGCTTCGGGCATCTTAGCAGAGTGAGGGGTTGCTGGTCCAATTTATTTGTGCAGCTTCTTTCCAGCTGTTGTTCTGCTTCTGAATCACCAGTACGAGTCTCCCTTGAGTCTCCCCCATTCTCCTCCCTGCTGCTTATCAGAAAACCAGCCTAAAAGACCCTTACAGTCCACTGGCCAACACATAAATCTGCTCTACCACGGGGTGAAACTCTTGATACTGCCTTCTTAAACTTGTTTTTCAGGTAGTTCCTACCCTTTGAACACTGACATTTTTCAGACTGTCATTCAGACAGTTCATCAGGTCTCAATCCCAGCCTCTGAATTTAACAAATTTATGTGCCTAATTTTTTTGGTAAAACAGAACTTTCCCAAGTGCCTATTCTGTCCCAGTGAATTCCTCTAGGAACTCCTACACATGTACAAAACATTGCTTCCAAGGTTTGGGCACAAAAATGTTAATTCCTCCATGAGTAATTAAGCTTGGATCTCCCTGTGACCAGAACTTTGTGTGTTCCAAAAGCATGCTGGCATGGCTGCATGTCCTCAGGTGGGCCAGGGTTATCAGGGTGAACGGTAACAAATGGATTTTGCAAAGGATATAAAATGTTGTCTTTTCCAACTAGAACCAATCTGTAAGAAGTTGGAAAAGTCCTTTATGTGGAAGATTGCATCTGCCTATGATGAGAATCATATCAGCCTTTAAAGTACAACACTGTGCTCTGTGGTTAGCATGTGCCTTTCTGCAAAGAGTGAAATGAAGCCCCGTTGTAGCACATTGCCAGGCTGGTTCTTGCCATCCTCCATCTCCAGCCTCGTATCCCGCAGGCTGTGGCACTGTTTGAGTGCTTGCTCGATGCACAGGCAGAGGAGCAGATCCCTTCATGAGATTCTGTTGCAGAATGGCGATTCCTGTGTTTATCTGAGACAGGGAGGCCTAGATTAGAGCATGGAGGCGTGAATCACTGCCATCCTGATCTTATGTCCAGTGATAATGCTAGTTTCAGTTCTGCTTGTAGAAACCTTTAAGTGTCTAGCCACTATTTCTTTGGTTTCCTCCCAGAAAAAAAAATATATTTCTTGTTTGTACAATCAGATCACTGCTTGCTTTGGGAAAAATGCACAGTAGAGAGACAAGAAGGTGTCCTGTCAGTTAGAAAATAGAGTCTTTCAGTGTAATAGAAAATAATCTCCCAGGAACGTCCATAGGTGTGGAAGACTTCTGAACAACCAGCTAGAACAAAGTAGTGAAACCTGGTCAAAGAGAACAAACTCCATCATTTCAGCTGGTTTTGTAATTGTAGTACTTTATCAACAAATAGATGGAGCTGGAAGGGCTAGCTGACTAGGTTGTGCAGATGTGTAACATCTGTGCACACTTGGCCTCTGGAAAGTGTCCTAGTGATGGTTCATTCCAAAAACTTCACTGGTTTTCTAGCTTTTCTCTTGACCGGATGGAGGAAGGATGCTTTTCCAGGGTCAGTTTTGGTGAAAGTGTTTTCTGGTTCAGATCCAGTAGACCAGGGAGACAGAAGGGACAATGCAAAAACCAGTGGCTTTGCTGCTCACCTTCTTTTTGATTAGTATGTTCTGTGGCTTCTAAATTCCTTCACATGCTGAGACAGAGGCCAGATCCCTCTGTTAGTGAAACATACAGAAAGAGGTTTTATTTGTCTGTGCTCATCATCCAGGTTTGGATGATTATCTTCTGTGCAGCCCCAAAAGGACACGGTTCATGACAGGTCTCTTTCTCAGCTACAAAATTCAGGGAAACCTGAACTTTGTACAGGGGAGGGAAAATTAATCCCTCAGCATGTTCTTCCCCGACAAACTCGGCTTTCAGTCCCCCACTAGCAGTAAGGTGAATGATCTTGTATGAAATACAGACTTTATATGTAAGTTGGTTATTGATTGTTCAAGAAGATGTTTTATCAGAATGTTCCTCTCTGAGCTCAGGGAGGGGAGAAAATAGCAACATACAGGCTGGCTTAATGGCTTATTTAATATAAGTAACTGTGTTTTAAACTTACACACTTCACTTATCCGAGTAAAAGGGTTTTTTTAAGTTGGGCAAGGAAATTCTTAGCTCTTTCTTCAGCCCTCTCCAGTAGATAGTGTCTAGTTTAAGTATAGCAGGAATATTAACTCTGTCTTCCTTTCTCTCCTTTTTCCTTCTCTTTAAAAATCTCTAGATTTGGTCTTGTTTGTAGGAATCAACCCCTTTCCCTTTAGGTATTTATCAGCTGCTCGAGCCGTTTTGTTTCATGTTAGTTTTATTCACGGCGTGCTGATTTCTTGTAACTCACTTCCCTGTACTTTCATTGGCACTGTGCAGTTCAAGCAGCCGGGCGTTCTGGGAGCACACAGCCTGCCGTCCGGGGTGGGGGTCATATCTCAACACCTCTTGAATGCCCCCCGCCTCCTTGCAGTGGCTGCCCATAAATTCTGTGGTTTCTTTGTTTTAGCCTGGCAAAGTTCTGCTGTGGTGAAATCAGCTCAGCCCCTGAGCTGGCAGATGGCATGGATGGTCTAAGGCTGGCCTTAGCTTTTGCCTTATTTATTTTGTTTGCTGATGGATGAGCACTTTGTCCCCTTTGAAAAGCTGACCACTTCAAAATGCAACCACTCTCCAATACCTGATTGCACCACAAGTCCTGGAAAGTCCACTGATATTAATATGAGTCTTGAAAGAAAGTTTCAGGAGATAATTTTGAGCTGGTTTTTTTTGCTATTCATGCAGGTACCAGTGAATATGACTCCAAAGACATCCTGACTGTATCCATATTTGCAGAGTAGCTCGTTCCCACAGTGAGTTTTTGTATCTGTTTGTCATCAGTACTACACTCTAAATGTTAAACAGTAATGGTAAACATAAAAGCATCATAAAATAGGCTACAAATTACTTTGGCTTGGTCAGATTCATTTTGGGTTTTGGATGTTTTGGGATTTTTTAACCTAAAGTAGTTATCTTTCAGTATTTAACTTCTCTCCTATTTAGGTGGCTTCCAGCCAAGATCTCTTTCCACTGTAGGTAAAAGAGACCCGCTGTTGGGTTGGCAGCCTGCTGTACTCACTGTGAAGTGTGTGCCCATCTTCCCCTCTGAAAGTGGGACTTTTATCTTCCTGGACACAAATGTGTGGCACAAGATCCATTCTAAATGCCACATGAGATTCTGGGAATCCTCTCCCTGGTCCCAGAATACTTTTAGAACTGTTTATCTAAGCTCTCTAATGGTATGCCAAACCACCAGGTGTTCTGTATGCCTGGGGCCCCACTTGTTCTGGAAAGCTTCCTTGTTTTTTGTTTATACAGACAGTTATCCTGGTCTGGAGGGTGGGTTCAGTGTGCCTCTCCCAGTGCTATATGCATATTGCTATTGACTGAGAGAATCTTTTCATGCTTCCCCACGATGGCCCACGTTAGGATTACTAGGGCTGCATTTCAGTGTCCACTTCCAAGGACTGCAGTGGCTGTTGGTCAAGACTGTGTAATGGTTCTTAAAGCTGGGTCTGCCTTGATCATCTGAAATGCTACCAGTGGGCATTTCTTGCTTCTATACAGCCCATTCCTTCTCAGGCACGTGGGACCTCAGCTGTGCATATCTAAACACGTTTCTGTTTAATATTATGCAGCAGCCACCATGTTGTTCTCAAGATGAGCTTATTACAGTGAGAACTGGTTGAAATTCCATGGCCTTGTGTTATGCAGTAGGTCAAACAAGATGTCCATCACACCCAGGAAACTATAAATAGAAACTGTACAAAAATCAGCAGAGGATGACTAGAGGAGGAGTGGTCATGTGAAACTGCCCAAATTTATGTGCCCAGTTTGGGAACTAAAGGTTAGGTTCCCCATATGGAGAGAAATAAATTTATTTTGAATTGCCCTTTAGAAGATAATTCCTCGTCTCTTTCCCTAAGTGCTTAAAGCAAAAAAAAACCCCAACATAAGAGTCCAGTTCTGTCCACAGGTTGGCAAAGTCATTCTTTTTCAGCTCCCAAATGAAACAACCAGCTCTGTGGTGCTCTCTCTCAGATGGTTCTCATACCAAATTGCTACCAGATAGAAACCAGAAGAATTATGAGACCAGGAAGAACAAATAACACCTCTTTGGGTACCGCATCATCACCCTCATTTTTGTCCTTTAGAAAAACAATTAACTGCTTAATCATTTTGTGCAGGTGACCACCACAGGTAATAGACACAAGCTGCCCTTTGATACCTGGGCTAGGTGGTGGTTTTGGTGGCAGTGCTCTGCCTGCTCCTCTGTATTTACATACACTAGTTTGTGCATTTGCAGAGACTACTCTCCCTTTTCAAACAGAAAGCAACGGCTGGATCAAACCCAAGCATTGTTTGAGAGTGGCCTGTGACTCTGTGGTTTGTTTTCTTGTTTTGTTTGTAAAGGTCAAAGGCATCGTGATATTTTTTGGAGGTAAAATTAACTTGTACATGAGTCTTTCACAGGGCTAAGCTAGAGAGGAAGTGAAAAAGTTGGACTTGCTCAAAAGCATGATATTTCTTTGGTAATTTCCCTCATCTCATATGCTTGAAGTGGAAGTTGATCATGTCTCCCTCTGAGGCCACGTTGCCTTCCTTTAGTACCACATTCTCTGGAGTCTGCCTGTCAAATGTAACCATCTAGAGTTATGTGTTTAAATCTAAAAAAAAATAATTCTGTTTCTGACCTGATTTCAGGAGTGCCAAATCACTCTAAACTTTAGTGAGGCATGTTTCACAGTAAGCACTTTCCCATTCCAGACCCCTGCCTTATCTGGGGTGCAAGGGAGCCAGGCAAGAGGGCTGGGCATGCTGGGGACTGGACAGTTAATCTGCCTTGCAGTGGGGATTTCTAATTGAGCAGCCTTTCTCCAGGTACCTGGCAAAGTGACAGAAGGAAGAAACTGGTTGTGACTCACAAATCCTTTCTACTTCACTGGGGTGAAAGAGACCTTCAGTAGATTATTCTTAGCTGTTTTCCAAGGTAATAGCCAGTGTGAAATTCCTGGTAAGGGATTGCTTGTTACAGACGAGTTAAGTGCCAGCAAAATGTTCTGCAGGGTCTGATGTTTCTGTGAGGTCTAGACTTTCAAGGTTGTTTACTCAGAAATATCATAGACATTGTACATAAACACTGGTACAAATAGACTTAGGAACTAAACCCCTAGTTTTTACAACTTTCTGTATGCTCAGTAATAGCTAAATGACACAGACAGACATTCAAAATAAGAGTACAGTTGTTATGTAATAGGACATCTTATTCATCTGAATATGTCAGATTTTTAAAATTGAAGTATTCAGAGGTGCAGAATTGGTGTCAGTGAATGTTTTGTCTTGGAAAAAAATAATTAAGAAAATGTTTTTGCAACAAAATTTTTAATTGACCCATCCTTTTTTTTGGTTTGTTTCACAATTTTCAGTTTGTGAAAATCAACTTTTTTTTCCAAGTAGGTACCAGGAAAGTTTTTGAAATCTCAAAAATATTATCAGGAATGGAAAAGCATTTCCTGCTGATCTCAGCTTGGGTGCTAGGGGAATATGACATTTTCTGCAAAATTGACAGAAACCAGGTAGGATTTTCACTGCCTGCCAGGCGGGTTTGAAAACCTGCTTGATTTCCTTCCAGCTCACCCACCCAGCTCCTGGGGAGCCTGCTGACAGACAGACAGAGAGCTGAAAGCCAGAAACCCATCTCTGTAGCTCTCCAAATCTCTGGGCCATCATCTGTCCTCTTCTGGAGGTCTAATAGGGGTGACTGTTACTGCTCTATGCAGCCCATCTCTGGATTATTTCAAGCTGAGTCTTCCAGACTAATGGATCTGCCGTAACCTGCTGTGATCTTCAGGATCTCTGGGCAGCCTGCCAAGCTTGGGCTCCTTAGCAGTGACCCCTCTGCAGCTCTCCAGACACGCTGCATGGCACCAGCGCTCCCCAAGGGCTCTGAGCTCTGGAGGCTTGGTTGCTGGTTCCCACCTGTGGTGTCCCCGAGGGTCAGGCAGCCGTTTCCCTGGAGGGCAGGTATGCAGGCTCTCCAGCTGCCCCAAATCATGTTCAGCTTCAATTCAAAGTTGTTTTTTTTTCAGGAATGTGAATTTGTCTGCTAATTAATGGTGATTTCACTGAAGTAACTTTTGAAACTGAAATGAGGCCAGTTGAGGAATATTCTTTAGGGTGTAACTAGGAGTGTTCTGTGAAAAATAGTCATCCTTTTGGAAGTTATAGATTAATTGAATCCTAGATCACTCTGGGAACTGATCCTTCCCATCTCTGAACACCTTCTGCCCTAAGCAACAGTGTTGAGTCAAAACTGACGTGGGTCAGACTTGCAATATTCAAACCATGTTTGCTGGTCTATGTGGAATACATCATCATCACTAAAAAATGTTAGGGTAAAGAAACCTGGTCCTAGGGCACTGTAAATCCATTATTTCAGATGTGTGAAATTTTAAATTTGAGAAAGTTATCATCTGATAGAGAGCCCGGTAGATCAGGGTTTTTTCTGTCTTTGTTACACCTGTTTTGGTCGGCAGAATTGCACACTATGTTACCATGAAGCTTATCAGCTTTCAGCCAGCTGAAGATCGCTTTTTGGGTGTCAGAGGAGGACAGCTTGTGACATCTCTGCTGAGTGTGCAAGCTTTGGCAGAGGCTTTGCCACATGCTTAGAATTATGTTTGGAACCATGCTAGCTCATTTTGTCCATGCAGTTTCATTAGCTACTGAAGTGAGCCAGGGTGAAGGGTCAAGCCCACAGATAAAGTTTCCGTATGGCTCTACCAGTGGATCACGGAGACCCTGTGGAGTGTGGCTTGCATTCAGAGGACTGACAACATTTAACCTCACAGAGTTCTCAGGCACTGCGACCTGAGTGCTTTAGCCTTTACTAAGCAAATACTTTTAATGATTTGAGCCTTAACAGGAAAGTCCAGTGGGGGCTGTTGAACTCTGGAATTCGCTGCAGGGGGGCACAGGAGAGATTAGAGGCCATGGCTAATCAAAGAAAATCTGTTTTACATTGTAGTGCTGCTTGCACAGCCCCCAGTTCATATCTGCAACTCCCTTCTGCCTCAGAGGGAGCTGCATGTGTCGACTGACCCTTTCTTTGCTGAGCTTTCCTATCAAGGTCTTCCAGGACAACCTCTGTTTCTCAGGCTGTGAATTCATGTCAGTTCAGTGATGACTTCTCTCCCCACAGCTAGCTGTCCCCTATTTTGAATGAGCACACCTTTTTCCATGGTTATGGGATAAACTGAACTGTCAGCTGAAAGGAATTTTTCAGCTGTT
Source organism: Caprimulgus europaeus (assembly GCA_907165065.1). The sequence continues at coordinate 8,633,694 of OU015541.1, forward strand.
CTGGTTGACTGCGCAGCTGCACAAACAGCTGTGCCAGCAGCGTGGGGAGTGTGGAGGGCAGGGGTTGCCTGTGCCACTGCCTGTGAAACCACAGCCTCCATCCCTACAACTGAAACATGCTGTGATGCCAGCAAACCACTAACGGCAAAGACATTGGCTAGTTCTTCATTTTCCTTGCAGGTAGTGGAAGATAAAGATAGGCCTTCAGGTTCTGTAGAGCCAGTAGCTCTTCAATGCAGTAGGTCCAGATAATTGAAATAAAAAGCCTCCAAACTGAAGTGTAGGCAGTTGGTTGGTTTGTTCTGAGGTTTATTCCAACCCAGCTCTCTGTAGGGTCTCATGTCAGCACTGTGGGCCTTGGAGGCCTTGGATCTGTGCATGATCATAGCAGTAGAACAGTGGCAATATAAAACATCACTGCTCACGAGCTGTTTGTCCCCACATCGGTGACAAGCTCATGCATCTGGAACTCAGCTGGCAGGACTGATTGTGGCATCGCTGCACATCACTTTGGGCAAAGTCAGCTGCCTTGCTTGAAGCTGTTTGTGATAGTTGGAGGCAACCTGGATGGCTTTGTATTGAAGCAGATGAGACAAACGCAGGCTGTTCTGCTAACTCACCTTCCCTTAAAGCACTGTGGAGCAATACCTTTCAGAAATGAAGTGGTAAGATGTAGCCAGAGTGAAGTAATATCTCAAGTAGCTTCCTCTGTTTCTGCGGTGTTTCTTTAACCATATTTGTAGACAGGTTTGAAAGCATTTAACCTTGTGCTGTGCACCCACACTGATCCCCTGAACTCCTCGCTGCTCCCGTGTGATTCTCGGGTTGATGGGTCTCAGCACCAGAGCACAGCTATGCACCAAACTATCTTCTGGCTGCATCTGCATCCCGGTTGGAACACGTCTTTTAAAAGGCAGCCTTTTGCAGTTTCATACTTCAACTACCAACTAAACTCCTTATCAGTGTGATTCTATCAACAGGAAACTGGTAAGAAAAAAAGAAGTACCCAGCCCATACACCACGATGTTATCTAATCTCTATCCAATCTGCTTTCTGCTTGGGGACACATGCAACAGACTGCAGTAACTGTATGTCAGAAGGTCAAAGAATAGAGGCAGGGGACAACCGTACAAATAACCAGTTGGGACTCAAAGAATCCAAAGTTAAAGCAGATTTTTAAAGCTGCTTAGTAATCAAAATATCTCACTGTGCAAATCAGCCTTTTTCTTGTGGTCATAGCTCCTCTGTTTGATACTTATTGGAAAGTTTGTCACTATTGGAGATGTGACAAGAGCGTATTATGAGCACAGAAAGAAAGATGGACATAGAGTTTAGTCTTAAACCATGTAGCTGTACATTGCAGATACGGAATAAAGTGGTTTCACTTATTGTAAAATGGAGTTTTTCAGAGTGCAAAAGTCAGTTCCTGAAGTGTTCAGCTATTACAGTTGTGTGGGGATATAAGACTTAGCTAAAAGCTTTTATGAAAAAAAAGAGAGAAAATTATATATGTTTACAGTTGCTACCCATTGGTAATTGTTAATGTCTGTAATTACAGTAGAGCGCTCTCAGCACCTGGAAGATGCTGTAGACTCAAACTACCTCTGGTGCTTCTTTTCAGTTGAGGTTGTGCTCACCAGAGACTGAATGGCAACTACAGTAGTTGAAACAAGGCCCTTATGTCAGATTCAGCTTTGGCAAATAGCAAAACTCAAAGAGCAGATAATCTCCCTCTTGTGCCCTCCAGAAAGAGGCACAGTAAGAATAACAGAATATCTGCCAAGGCAGCTCTGACCAGCTGAAACAGATGGCACAACAATCTTGTCATCCCTTCCCACTGGTCCCAGGGTTGCCTAAAACCTCTGCAATGCAATTATTGGTTTTAATCTGATTGCATATACTGCACTAAGCATATTATTTAAAGACTATACAGGTATGGTTAGCTGGAATATGTGTGAGGCTTGCAAATTTAATGTATTAATGAAAGTGGACATGGGTGCATGTCAACAATCCATTTACAGGGAGAGTGAGGACCAGTCAAAGTGGGAAGATTGAGAATGAGAGTTTAGAGTCAGTTTCTTAGCCCTTTCTTTCATAGATTATAGAATTAACTGTTTCCTGGTTCTGGGACCCTTTTCTTGGAACTGGTAGGGAACATCCTGATAACAGAAGAGTTTAAGGCCAAATGTGACTCCGTTGGGTCATGTACCTAATCCTGCTACACTTAAGGTTTGAATAAAGGAAGTGGGAATAGGTCTTAAGTTTATAAAGACTTGGGAAGTAGTAATTGGAAAATTTCCTTAACTGGCTTAGCAGTAGCAGACTTCACTAGGAACATGTTATTGAGAAAGCAGCAATCCCACACTCTGAAGGACTTTAACCCACCTGTCTCTCCTCTACATGGAAAGACTGATTAATTCTTTTTCTGGCTGAGGCACTTCTTAGTATGCTATTTGTAAGCAAGTAGTTATTTCAGTAAAATATGCTGCTGATATCTGGTTTAGAAGGAGAGATTTAAAACATTAAAGATTGGTCTAGTGCAGAGATTAGAAGATGCTTGTGGTGCTGCTGCTTTAAACTCTGCCAGTATCACAGTCACGGCGTGAATGCACAGTGGAAATCCCTTCTTGCTTAGTTTGTCTGCTGTTCTCTGTGAAGAATTGTCTATACAGATAATTGGTGCTTTTTATTTTTAGATTAAGTCTATGAGCTGAACTGATCTGATGATGGACTTTAAGTGGTGCTCATATTATTTGGATAATGGACCATCTAGGAATCTTGGGTATAGCAGATACAAGGCAAGGTATTGAAAACTGTATTAGATCATGAATGGAATTCCAACTTGTTGCTAAGTTGGGGAATGGAAGTGAAATGTGTGTGTCTTAAAAGATGCAGCAAATAAAGATTATTTCACCTGCACATGCATTGCTGCTCCATATGTAGTGAAGGGAGCTGGCACAGGGGATTTAAGTATTCCTGCCTCCTTGATCACTGGTGCCTGAATGAACTTGAACAGATTGTGCTGACAGTTTTTGGTCTCCTTGTTTCTGACTGCACACACAGATGGTGAACCTTTGAGTAGTTCTGTAACCTCTACAGGAGCAAGAGTATAGGCATGCTAGGGGTGTGTATGATGTATATAATCCCAGGACAGATGTTAAAGCAATGTTTATTGAATAAAAATGTTCACTTTTAGCTTTAAATATATGTGTCTTTCTAGAATTTTGGCCTTTTGTTTTGTCCTACTCTATTTAATTGCATAATTGTTTTCCTATTTATCTTTTTTTTTTTAATAAAAAACTCCACAGGCTCTTTGCAGAACTGCCCTGAGTCTATGTTGGATAGACTTAGGTTTTGCAGTCACTGAAACCCATGAAAATTGTCTTATTTATTGCTGTGTTTGATGGACAACATTCAACCTGTGTTACTGGTGTCATCTCCTTGGCCTGGCTAGCTGTGTACTCACTTCCCTTCAAGTGGTTAAGTTAGTGGTTGTTCTGTGTCTATAATTTAGCTCTGGGAAACAGATCTTCCTAGCAATGTAGTACTAGAAAAATCCCTAGAACTATTTAATGTTTCTTCTTCCCACTCAGTATGATGAAACATCCATGATAAATACTGAATGCTTGCAAATGCTGGGTTATGATCATGTGTGCACAGCAATACCAGCATATGCTTCTGAGAGCATATGGGTCTGTAACAAGAGCAGGGAAGAGAACTGTCTGCTGTGGGTGACACAGTGGGGTGGCACCTTGCTCTGGCACCTTGCTCTTCCCATTTGGTGCTGCTGTTCCTCCTTGTTGCTAAAGCAACACCTAGAAGACAAGAAGAGGGAGGAATAAAAATTAAAGAAGGGATTGTTTGTATCACTTTAACTTAAAAGTTACACAGCTAAAGCAAGGATAACTGTGTGTGTGAGTCTTTGAGTAAACTTAGTTGTATGGGTGTGAAAAAGCAAAGTGAAATGGTTATACTGAAGTAACTCATACAACTAATGGTACTGGAAACACCTCTTTCAGACTAAACGGTAGGATTATATCCATGGCTTGGAGGAGGAAAAAGAGAAGAGGAAAGGGGATATTATTGCTGGGGTTAGCTGAAGCATTTTAACTTCTTTGTGTAGATAAAGCCTTTTTAACTAACTTAGCAGGCTGTTTGTAATAAGCATAGATCCTTGCTTATTTTCACTTACTGTTCCTTACGGCTTGGGAAGGCTCCCATCAGTCAGAGCAGCACAGGTGCAAAGTCAGAGCTGATCCTGGGAAGCTTCCATTTCCTAAAGCAGCCACCAAGACTCAGGGACAGCTGAGGTGAGGAGAAAGCTGGAGAAAATTAGGTGCTAAACTGTCACATTCCCACTTAAGGTAGGTCTTTCTGAAGTTAGCTCTGACTGAGGTCAGTTAGGTCCTTATCCAGAAACTCTCCAAGCTGTGCTGTTACTCAGAGCTCATGTCATAGGTAACTTGGAAACATGGACCTCCTCAAAATAGCCTCCTGCACAGAGATGTGTTGGGATGGTTTGAGCCTTAGCAAAAAGCAGTGGTTATATAAACAAAGCATCCTGTCCCTTGCATTTGAAAGACAGTATTTATGAAAGGAATGCACCAAAACCCACAAGAGGTGAAGGGACATGTAGAGCCGCCTACACCCTCCATATTCCTTACACACAGTCACTGCAAAAACAAACAAACAAGACAAGACTGGCTTTGCCAAGATGGTTATAGAGACTGACTCAAAGAAGCCCAGTGTCCCAGCTGTAAACAAAAGTGAATGTGCATTATTTGGAAAACGAAACAGATTGATCTGAAGAGCTGTGTGCCAGTAAAGGATTAGGAGAAGGGAGGGGTGGTGGCAGGGCACGCACATTTTACCACGGAAGAGTGCAGAATGGGTTAAGTGAGACTGTGTGCTTGGGCTGAAGCCTGTGCTGATTGATATGTGTGTCTGAGCGTGAGTGCCTGCACACAGGTACCCACCCTCTCTGAAGGGAAGGCCTGGAGGACGGGCCTTGTCATTTCAGCTGCGGGGACAACTCCTGGCCCTCTAATCTTTTCTTGGCTCTGCCATAGACTCATGGTGCTGCCTCGAGCAAGTCATGGGTGTTTACTGGTCTCCATGTGAGCACACGTGTGTGAGTGCCCCGTGCATCTCTGAGAACGCTGCATGTCACAGCTTGCACACAAGTGTGTTTGTACAGGTGCGTGCATCGACACGTGTGATGTGTGTTTGTGTGCAGGCACTCTGGATAAACATGGGTGTGTCTGTACACTTATGTGTGACTTTGTATTTCAGTGTTTGGTGGAAGTTGTGTTACACACATGGGCATGCAGGAAGCTGATTTTTGTGTATATGTGCTTCCTGCAGGTATATGGGTGCTTGCTCATCTGTGGATGCAGACAATGCTGTTTCATTTTATACAGCCCAGTGGCAAAATAATAATGCCAAGTGAAAAGCTTATGCAAATCTGAGCTACTGACTGGAGCAGGATAACTGCAGTTCTCTAATGCAACAGTGAGGTTTTGCCTCACTTGCTTTGTTGAAAACTTACCTGCATTTATATCAAACTCTTTGCAAAAGTGGAAGGTGTTAGTTGTGATTCCATCCACACTGGCATTCTTTAATCTGCTCTAAATGCATCATATCCTTTAGATACAGTTAGACCTCAGATGTTAAGATAAGGCTCTATCTTTTCTGCATTGTTTATGATCAGTTTATTAAATTATTGGCTTAAACACAGAGGTCCAGTAGCAACCCAAGAGCTGAAAGCAACTGGGAGCTCCCTAGCACTGGACAAGCAGCACTTGGCAAGACTGCCTTAGTGTCTGTGACAAATGGGATGTGTGAAAAGATCCCACAGTCCTTGGGCAGAGCAGTTATGGTGACTGTGCTCTGAAGGGGGTTGACAAGGTCATTTGAAGTTATGATTTTAAACAGGCCTGTAATTCACCTAGCCCATCTTAGTGGTAGAACTGATTGCCTAACTGGGATGCTTCACTTTATTTCCCCCTCTTGTTGTTGTTGACATTTCCCCTTTTAGGTATCTGATTGTTTTAACGTCTCTAAGAATCTTATATTACAACATTTAGTTTTCAAAGAAAAACATTTCTCTGTGCCTAGCAAAACTGTTCTTCCCTTCAGAAAATACTCTGTGTGTTTCTATAGATATATGTGTATCTAGATGTGTGTGTATTTATGAAATAATATTCTTATTATCTGCACATCTGCACTGTATTACAGTATCCAGTTATTATGCCCTGGCCACATCTAATAGGTGCTGTGCTCAGCAGTGTTGCATTTCATGGCATTGGTTGCTCTTGTGTGATGACACTGCCTTGTTGTGGGTACTCAGTGGGATCTTCTGTTCACAGATGCAGTGCATGGTGTATTATTTCCCGATGATGTTTGCTTTTAGCAGTGGTGTCATCTAGGGCCGTGCAGGGAACAGAGTTTCCACAGTTTGCACTGGTTATCCTGGCCTGCTCTGTAGGTACATTCGTAGCACTGGATTATGGACCATGCGGTGGGAGTCCTGGTTTGCCATGCAATGATGTCCTTGTCCAGTCTTGCAGTTTCTTATTGGAGCTGGGAATCCTTCTGTTTGAGGAATTCACCGCTGAACTTCATTCCATCTGCTGAATCTCTCTGTATTGTACTGTGTTTTCTTGAAGTACACAGTGCCACTTAATATCTGAGTGTGGACCTATACAGTTTTGGATGTTTTGTGAAATAGCTGTGATTTCTCTGTCAGAAAGGTTTCTTCCTTGGTTTCCTCAACGATAAAATTAAATAAATCCTCAAAACCAGCAAGTTAATTGCCGAGAGCTGCACAGTAACTATGATCAGTGTTTAATTGGCTTTAGATTCCAGGCGTGTAACAAATTAGCTTCAGTCTAAGGAATCCATTTTTCTGCAGGCAAATTAAAAAATTGTACAAACAGATCCTAATGACACAGCAGTGATGTGGTGTGTCTCTCTTTTGTGTCCTTTGAGTGCACAGTATTGTGGTTCACTTCTGACTTCATAATTAAAGCAAGTCGGAATAACACCTAGTAATTTTAACTATTTTACCTGAGTATTTGTTCAAACAGTGCCTGATTCTTACCAAAAAAAAAAAAAGAAAGTTAAAAGCATGGCCATGTGTACAAAATACTGATTGCACAATTTTGCATGCACAATTACCCTGATGGCAAATGCAATTACCCACGATGGATCTACAGCTGCGTGCACAAATTGGCTAGTGCTCAACTCGGGATTTTTACATAGTCTGATGAATTTATTTGGCATGAGAAGGCTTCAGGAATTAATGTGTTGTGGACACAACAAGTTAACCTGTCTGTGGGATATGCCTCTGTCCTAGATTCCCTCAGAAGTGCGAATTGAATTCCATCCCCATTGCCCATTCAGACACTGACGTTTTCCCTGGAGAGCAGTGATGGGTTTGGAACTCCCCGATATGCTCATCTCTCTGTGGAGCAAACAGCATCGCACTCTAAGTGATCTGATTACCTCTGATACGATTTGATCCTGCTGAAGACTGTCCTTTCCATCAGCAGAAATGACCTAGATCTGTTCTGATCTTTGCTATATGCTCTGGGATGTTATTTAAGCTGTTTGGATGGGTTCACTAGCTCACGGTGTTTTCCAGGGTCCTTATGTTCTTTTACTCTGGCTTAGTGAGGACATTTTTTCACTTTGACCAGAAAAGCCTTGTTGTTGCTAAAGCTCTGTGGCTCCTGCCCAGCTGACAGGTGTAGTTAAGTCCTGATAATCCAAATTTCAGAACAGGCCAGATCCAGATTTCCAGTGTTCAACACTTGCAATTAGAGGTTGTATTTTCAAAGCAGCCTCCCTCTCATTCTGAGACTTTTGTAATTGAGTGTCAAAATGGCCAGTGCCTTGCAGCTCTTTCTGTGATGCTGATGGCTGGATTTTTCCAAGGGCTTGGCAGCTTCTTGGAAAGCTGAATGAGGTTCTTAGAATATTTAAATCCATGCTACTTTTCTTCCAGAAGGTAAAAATACTGTGTGACAGCATGAGTGTCCACAAAACTATTTATTAAGTCTGTCTGGCAGAAGCTGGTAGAGAGCAGACTGTGTTATGGATAAAGCTGCAGCTCTTCACCCTGCAGGTCAAACTGAAGATCTGTAGCAAATCAGTAACCTGGGGGAGGAATTTCTGTAGAAATTCCTTCTATCCCTTCAGTGTATTGAAGGAGATGAGGTGGGGAAGCATCATTATTATTAATTACTCATCACATGCTAAGGTAGAACTCACTGACTTTTGGTGACTGATTTCAAAGGCAATCCTGCATAAGTAACGAGTGAGTAAGGAAGCTTTGAGAGGGTTGAAAGCTTGCTATGGGTTAAACTGTGTGTGTTCATTTGCTGCCTGTGGCTGAAAGGAGCTAGAGGGGAGCCAGAAAGTCATTTTGCTCCATGGGAGAGCACTAAAATTATTTTTCTGGCTTACACAATGGATCTGATTCTCCTGTCACTTGTGAAAGATTTGTAGCTATGTAATCTTATCTAAGCCGCTTAATTTACTTCAGTGCAAGTGAAAAGATAATTCAGAGTATTGCTTCTAGGAGAAGTGGGCAAGCAGGGGCAATATGTGCTTGTCTCCATGTTAGCCTTGTTCCTTTTACTCAGACCTTTCGTTAGCCTCTTGAGTGCCTTCTATCAGTAACTAACTGGTTTCAGTTTGTGAAAGAACGTGATTCAGATGGTTCTTTGCACAAGGATACAGTGGGAAGAAAGTCCTCCCCTTTGTGAAATGACCTTGAGCAGTCAGGCCTAGCGATGGACTTCTTAAGGGAAAGAGGAAGGAAATGGCAGGGCTATAGCCCCCCTCCCACGTTAGCCCGTTCAGTTGCCATGTGATGGAAGAGCATCTGGTTGATTATGCAACCTCCCCTACCCAAGCAGAATTCTGTATGCCCTACTGAGACCTTTTCTGAATTATTATTGCTGCAGTCTGACTGTGTGTGCCTTTGTCATCCTTCCCTGCTCATCACTGGCCTCTACACATCCCAACAGCAGAAACACCACGTTAAAAAGTTGCATCCCCTCACTGCAGAGGGACAGTGTGGACTTGGAGACTCAGGCTGGGAATCCAGCAGACACAGGTGTGTTGTGGAGGTGACACTGTCTCTGTCCTAAAAGGTTTGTTGTTTGTCTTTCTGCAGAGTGAGTCATGGAGCAGCACTCCAGCTGACAGTAGCAAAAGAAGCCAACAGGGCAAGAACATGTGAGAACAGAAAAAAGTTGTTTTAAAGAGGCAAACAGTAGACAATCCCTAACTTAGCTGCAATTCCCTGTGGCTGGCAGTATGGAGAGGAAAAAAAGACACTATTTTTAATGCTCTCCCAGCTCAGCATTATAAATCAGCAACTTATCTGATTTAGTTACAGCACAAGTAGAACGATGTTTTTCTCTTGTTGCTGTCCCAAGGAATTCACTCCCAGATCTAAATGTCATGGGTCTGTCTTTTGTTTCTTACTTGAAATCTGCACTTATCTCCAGATCTGGATGGGAAGTGTTTTGCCATCCCGACAAACTTCTCAGAAATTTGAGAATGTTCCTGTGTTCACACTGAGCTGGAACTCACATCTTTAATGCTTTGTGCACAAAACCCATCGAGGACACCCGTGCCAGTGTAAGTAGTAGCCTGGTGATTCTGGCAGCCATTTGGGATGAGGAAGTGCTAGGTGCCCATCTCGATTCTCCCCTACCCCTAGCAAGTGCCTGGCTGCAGGAATGCTGACTATTCAGGGGCTGCTCTTCCTAATCCAGCTGGGATCTGGGAAGCCTTTCTTAACAAACATTTCCCTAAAAAATATGTACAAAACCGTGGCTTGATAGAGATCTCTTTCTTCTGTTCAAAAATCCTTTTTGAAGCAGATGTAGATGGCAAAGCTGCAGGCAAAGCATGCGTCAGGTGACAGCTTTCCTGGGCTGTTCACAAGAGGTTTTTGGCTTTGCAAGAATAGCCAGGAGCAGGAGGGCAGGAGCTGCAATGAGGTCAGCAGCTCTGAGTGTGAGTACCCACAGGGGACAGATTGCTGGGTGGAATAGGTTCCATTATTCTTATATCTGTTTTATTTTCTACATAGTCCTACTGCTGTAGCTTTTCTGTTCAGGAGTGTGATGAGTTGTAACTCTGGCCAAGACAGCTAGTCTGACAGGAGTCCCTAGTGTAACTACAGTCCAGCTGAGACAGAAGCTGAGTTCATGCTGGGCATGTGTTACTGGCATGGTGGGTTGGCTTAGCTCTATTAGTGAGGTATTAGAGCCAGTTACGTAGGGACTGAATCACACACAGAGGATTTGTTTACAATATGAACAACAGAGTCTTTGCTTGTCCTTTTAGTCAAAGAAGAGGTGCTATGTAAATGGAATTATTTACCACTAGTTAACTCTATATCAGTTTCTCACCTTCAAAGGCTGTCCAAGTGGTTTATTTAGCATAAATTTAACCTTGGACTAAAGCTGAGATGCTTAGATACTACAGCGATAGGTACCTTAGAAATGCTAAGGCAGAGATAAAGAGAGTACCATCAGATTGAGTGAAATGAGAACTGTCTGGCCCCTTCACAAATACTGAGGATAAACAATAGTGATCTTTGTACTTGGGCTGTAGGCGTGTTGTCAAGGTAAATGAGACCTGGCAGAGGGCCCTATTGTCTCCTTTCCCACAACTCATTAAGATTTACTTGTTTTATCATCAATGAGTATAATAACCAGAGCTCTGATTATGCCACAAGGACGTCCCAATGCCAATGATTCATGAAACAGAGATTGCATTAGTCATCAGAAGGGTCTTCTCAAAGCTTTCCTCCTTGTCTTGTAGGAGGTGGGAACATTTTTAGAGTGGGTTTCTCAGCAAGGAACACCAGGCTGATATTGTACACTTGGGTGAAGTCCTTTGCATCCTTTATCCAGCCCTCACCCCCTTAAGTTTATCCACCAGTGACACCCTTCCCTAATGTGCAGCATCAACACCCACACACAGAGGGTGAGTTGCAATAGGGCTGGAGGCTTCTTTACTTCGGAGTCTTTGCCAGCAAAGATTGCAGCACATAATGAATCAGCTGGATTATGCTCACCTTGAACGGGTCTGCCAAAAACTCTGACCTGATTTCCTCTCCCCCCACTCTCATTTCATTGTGAGGAGCCAAATGGGCTCTGGATGCAATACAGTGCCACTTGCCAACCCACAAAATGTTGCAATAATACACCTTTGTCTTTCAGTAGCATCTCTTATCCACCAGTTCATAGTTATTGTTACAGACCTCAGTGCCTCAGTGAAGCAGGTAAGTGTTCTTCCCCAAGCTACAGAAGAACCAAATGAGATACTGAAAGATGTACAGAGTCTCAGAGCAATTCAGTAGTAAAAAAACCATGTTGGGCTGCTCTGCTGCATTAGCTGTTTGTGAACATACACCTCATGATTCCCAGTGCAAATACAGTGTGTGAGATCTCAACGCTAGCTCCTTGTGCTATTCCACAATTCACTTCTTAAGGAGGCAGTGAAGTAGCTGTGATACCTAACATAGTGGGGCTTGTTCTTCAACTTCTGTTCGAGTACAGTTGTCCCAGGACTTTCACTTTGAGCTCAGTTCAAGGGGACAATTACAACTGGCCATGTCAAGCCCTTAACAGAACCCATTATAGATGCTAGTTTAGAATACATTCTTGGACATATATCCTGTAATATTGGAATACTGCATTTAAATAATATCTGTGGAAGGGTAGTAAACCTATGAAAACTTTAGTCTAATAGACTGTGTTTGTGTTCCTAGTGGTTGTTTTGCTGGAGACAATGCTTACAAAACAGAAAATACAACATGCTTATCTCCTAGTTTCTAGTTGAACTAATGGATGTACCCTAGCTATTAGACGGTTAATTGCATAAGTAATGTGCTGTGGGGTTTTGTTCTCATTCCCATTTAACATGGAAAACTGTGTGCAGCAGAGTGTCCTGTTTCATGTTTATTTGTTTTTAATATACATGCAATACATAACAACATTCATGTTAAGAGACAGCAACATCAAAGTGGAAGAGAATGGAACATAGTGAGACTTGTGAGGGTTCTTAGTTCCTGGGGAGTTTTTTCCACACTCTTGAAGTGGGTCACAAGCCCCAGCACTTCAGGGTCTCTCCAGTTCTGTGGTCTCACATACCAGATACAGGGAGCTGGAGAAAGCCTGTGGCACTGTCAGGGCAAGAAGCATGTGGTTCTCCCTGTCTGCAGTCCTGTGCCTGGGGCCTGTGTCTGTCACACAGTACAATGCGGAGCTTGCCCCCATCATCTTGTGGTATGGGATAGGACTCAACCCATCCCACTGAGACCTGGGATCCAACCACCCCTAACTAAGTTTTTCATCTTTAAACTCTGGGCAGTCCTTTGCATGCCTGACCTGGGGTCATGGGCTCACGCAGGAGAGAGAGGAGAGCTAGTCTTCCCTTGAGAAGCGCTGCAGACAGAGAAGGACAGGTTCAACGTGTTCAATCAAGCAAGTGTTAACTCATGTTTGAGTACAGAAAGGTTTTTTGTGATACTACTTCAGCATGGAGGAACTATGGAAATGACTCTTAGAGACAGATTTTTATGAGAGACCTGGAGGATATTTTTAATGGAGTCAGGATAGGATTTCCTTTGGTATTTCTTTTTTCAGAGGAGGTGTTTAATATGATGGATTGCATACATCGAGCTTGTACGTTGACATAAAATACGATGTGTTAGACACAGAGACTATTTTTGAGGATTAACTGTCTCCCAAACACCCTTATTATCACATAAGTGTTCATAACAGAATTATTTTCTTGAGTAAGATAAATCACTTATTTGCATATATTTGGTATTTTACAAACTAATTTTTGAGGCCAATCCTGCATAGCTTTGCCAAAGGAAAAAGTGACTAATCCTAACAGCTTTTTCACAATTGAATTTTTACTTAAGTTGTATCAGCAGAAGTGAAGTAACTATTTGAAATAGCCATACTGCTACTTGCAGAATTTTGCTTATGATAAGCCAAGCACTTGACAGTTTCATTGCAAGCATTTGGACCTTGGCAAAATTAACTCAGAAACTGAATGTGAGGTTTTTATCTATATAAATCTTAGAAAGACAGAGCTTTTTAAAATAAATTGCAAGACTATTTGCAATAAAAACATAACAAGGCATTTTTCTCCATGTACATCCTAAAGCTTTTTTATCAGTAAGACTCTATCAATGTTTATTTCAGTCAGTTGAAAAAAATATTTGTAATAATATGCAAACTATAAGTAGGCAACACCTTACACAATGTAGTATACAATGCACCAACCACCTCGGCTCCCAGGATATCCAGAAAAGCACTATAAAACAGTGCAAACTTGAGGCATGTTTGCAGGACTAATCAAATGAAATTTTAGGTAAATGTTCTGTTGAACATAGGGCAGAACAAAATTCTACCTGGTTTTCCAAGGGAAGAGATGGCCTTTTGACCAAGCATTCTACCAAAAGTTATCATTCTGGTGAAATATAACAATCAATCTTAAATATCATAGTTTAGCACCTGGGTGTTTTTTGCCATTTCATTGCCTGGGTCAGATATAGCTGTGTATGATGCTCTTCCTTGGATGGTTAATATGAATGTGTCTCTCCCTATGGATCACTTTCAAAAGCACCTGCTTAATTGGTGGTGTAATTTACACCGATCATCAAATACACTTTGGCTTTGTGAATGGATAACTCCTAAAGAGCCTTCAGGTTGGCTGCCAGAATATTGCTCACAGAATGTGCCATGCAGAACTTTTAATAACATGGATATTCCTGTGCTTAGCCTGATGAAACTCAGATGTTTGGCACACTTAGGACTGTTCAAATCACAAAGGGAATAGGGTGTTTCAGTGGGGAACGGGGACCTGTTCAGTAAGGGACCTTCCAGTCTGTTGGCTCCTCAAGGTTGTGCAATCATCTCCATGATGCACTGTGCACTGTTTTCACTGTGTGCTTGTCCACTGACTGTGGTTATATGTGAAAACATAGGAAGAGCTCTACACTGAGTCACGCTGCAATCTGCTAAGTACATCAGGCTGGTATGCCAGGTTGGTTAAGTTCTCCTCTTGATAAGGGTAACAACAGAAAAATAGCCAGAAAAATGAGGGAAGAGGAGTGGGACAGTGAGTGTCAGCCTTGCAAGTGGTGCAAGACAGATGGCCCAGCTGGCTCCTCAACCTCAAGATCAAGATAACCTGGATTGGACTTGAACTGGTGACAGTCTTTCCCAGGCTATCTCATCTCATAACCTGAATCACTATGAACCCCAGCAAAGTTACCGAGGTTTCATTTGAGCCACGCAAGTCAGATCCATCAGTGGTGTGAGATTAACAAGACTGAGAATGTCATGCAGAAAGTGCAGTGAGGCAACAGGAGCAGGGCAGAGGAAGGCAGGGTGAGACTATGCTGACCCAGATGGCAGCAGGTCACATCTTTGACCATTGGCATGTGTCTGGCCAGGGGTATGTTGTTAACACTGCAGCCTGTCAAACACCTTCCTTTAGGCTTAGGCCATAGGCCTCAAATTTGTGCTTTTTATTTTCTCCCAGTTTTAATTTGAATTGGTATCCTGAAAACTAATAAGAAAATCCAGCCACCTCTGTAAATCAAGGCAAATCTTGGTTGGCATAGTGAGACAGAAATCAATTGACTCTTTCAGTGTTGCACTTGCTAAATGCCAACAATGTCCTTTGTTTTACTAGTCTGCATGGGCTTGATCTGACTCTTGCTAAAGTCAAGGAGTGAAGGCAGAGCCTGTCCTGACAGTCAGCCTTATCACCATCAGGGGAGATGGGACTCATAGCATTTTGCATCTGCTGCCAAGAATTAATTGTGTTCAAGTTAATGCCTGAGTTAAGATTAAGCTCTGCTTGATTGACAACTATTGCTAAGGCAGGAAGCATAAACCAAGAGGAGCTAACTTAGAAATGAGCTATTTTGTCTGGATCACCTTCTGCAGATGGGAAAGAAAGAAATGCTTTGCTGTTGCATTGAAATGCAACGCTGTGTGTCAGGGCTGTGAACGGATGTCCACTGCATGGAAAGTGGTGTCATGAGTAACAGTCAGGACCTGTTGGGGCTGAGCTACAAAGAGGCAGTTGAGAAAAAGAACCCCTTTGGTGACAGCCAAGAGATGGGCAGAGCACGTTGGCAGGGGTAGAGAGACGAGGGCATGGGAAAAAGGCAGGGAGCTTGGCTGATGTAGCCAGTGAGCCACCTAGGAGAACATGGCAGGCTGGGAGGGACAGGCCATAAAGAGGCAGGTCAGCTGGGGAAAAATTAAACCTTGAGTTACCAACATACCTGTGTGTATGAACCAATTCCACTAGGGATAGTGTGGAGCCTGGCTCGGGGCTAGACTAGGAGCTTGGAGAGAAGGAATGGGAAGAAGTAGCAGCAGCAGTGTTGTGGTTTAGGGGTAGGCAGCAGGGGATGTGAACCTTGAGGCTGGTGCCCAGTGAGGTTTCCCCATTGCCTCTTAAGTTCTCCTATGAAAATGGCTATGGACTTCAAAAATAATCAGAACATTAATGTTCTATCTCTTAATAATATATTAGGTGTGCCCCTATTCTTAATATTTTCTTGGGTTTATGCCAGGTCTAAAATAGGTCAGATTAAGAATTCAGAAACTTCAACAGTGTCTGCTCAATGTCTTTGTGACCAAATGGTCAGAGAACATTAGAACATCGAGCACTGGAGGGAATTAAAACAGCAGCACTTCCACTTCTGAGAAATGTTTCCTTCATTGTAAATGTATTTTGTTGGGTTTTTGGTTTTGTTTGTTTTATGAGTTGTGCATATAGATGTAGGGACAGTTTCTGCCTCAGAGCCTTCAGTTGGTAAGAGCTGGCCAGAGATCCCTCTCTTGTGCTTAGATGCACAAAGGACCTAACGTGCTCCTTGTCTTCGTTTTATTTTGGTGCAGTTGTTCAAAATGATGCTAGGTGTACACGGGGCGTGTTGATGCTGTGGGTGAGTCTCTCCAGAGGCTGGATAAGCCTGCCTGACGCCCTAATACTACCTAAAGTGGCTATATTGGAATAAGTAGGGATTTATTTTTTTTTTAATTAGAGATTATTATTAATTACAAGTATTGCTGTATCATTTCAAAGTGCAGCTTAGGAATTGCAACATTTCCCACTTTTCCTTGGCTCAGTATCTCATGGCATTTCAGATTAGACTGGGAAACACTGTCAGGAGGGAGCAGAAGAGGCCTCACAGGTGAGAGAAGGCTTCAGTCTCTATCAGAAGAGCATTTACAAACCACAGATCCCCCCATGCTTCCCAGCACTCAGCTGTGCAAAGGCCTCAGCTCACTCGGCACCACCATGCTCCTGTTTTCTTACAATTCCACCAGCTCGGTTTAGTTGAACGGTACATTTGAAACAACGCCTCTGGGATGGTTGTCTTGTACAGGAGCAGGATGGAGCAGCTCCTGCTGCATTTCTGCAGGTGCTACCACACTGTCTGGCTCAGACAGAGGCACCACTGCTGACCAACTGATTGTCAGCAATTCCCTGATAGCGCCTGTGAGAACTGGGCAGGAGCTGGGAGCTGCTCCCCCACCAGGAACAGCGGGCTGGTCATTGCTTTCCCAGTGGTAGGCACCAGCTTTGAGCTGCAGCTGATTTGAGAAGCACGCCCACACTGAAATCCCATTTCTCCCCCAGTCCCCTGCCATGTAAGTGTGACTGCCAGCCACAGATCTTTCTCCCACGGCTTCTGTGTGCAGCAGAACATGAGCTGAGGCACAGCTGGAGCAGCATGCTGTATCTCTGGTGCTGCCTGGTCAGCTGCTTGTTGACAAGTCCCATATCCCTTCACAGGATCCAGCCGCACTTGAAAGGAATTGAGAGGGGAAATTACTCCAAATTTCCTTCCCTGTGCCTTCCCTGTCTCTCCTGAGGGATCCAGTTCAGAATGTCCAGCCTGTTTAAAGCCTGAGCTCTTCAGGCAAGGAACGTGTATTATCTAGTTTGTATTTTATGGCAGTATATGAATGTTTTGTTATAATAACAACAACAACAATAATAATTAGGGCTGTGAGAGCCCTGGAGGGCTGGAAAGGAACCAAGCCCTGCAGGTTCTCTCGGATGTTCAAGTTTGACAAGATTGAACCATCCAGGTTTAACCCCCATCGTTGGTGCCCTCTCTCACCCTACTGGCTACCATTATGACCAGGAAGTCTGTCCTCCACATGTCAGCTGAGAACTGGGATACCCTGGGGCATCTCGAGGGAGGAACCCGCAGTTCCTGAGGAGGATGTGAGTGAAACTCACTGAACTTTCATGAATGTGGGCTGAGGGTCGTGAATCATCAGATCTTCAACCGAGGCCAAGCCTGAGTGGGTCTGACAGTCTGCGCGGAGCCATACTGTGATTTGGGATTGCAACACTGTCCTTTGTCCATAGAGCACTCTGAGATCTCTGGGTGAAAGTCCCCCTTCTATGTCATTTTAAAAACACTGTGAAGGCACTAAAACTGAATGTGTTATTAGGTGGTGGCATAGGTAATAGAAGCCGTCCTCCTCTGAAGCCTCAGTCCTTTGTTTGGATCTCCTGTCTGGGTGACAGCAAGGTGTGGAACTGATACTGAAAAATGAAAAATATTTTTTTTCCCAGATCTCCACACAGAAAAGCTTATGTGGACCTGGAAGAAAAAGATGTTGCTGCTGCACCAAAGAGTCAGCACTAATTGTGTCCAAGATACTGTGCTGAACTGAGGCACCAAGTGCATTTCCCAACGAGGCAGGCTGGCAATCATTGTGTGGGACGGGGGTCCAGGCACTCCTGAGTTCTCCTTAACTCTAAGCCCAATTCCCACAGTGTTGCCTCAGCTAATCGCTGCCTCAGTTTTCCTCACTTGTAAAATGTGGGGGTAATAACTGCGCATACCTTGCAGAGGGCTGTGAGGATTCATTAATTAAACGATGTTCGGGAAGTGCTTTGAAGATGAAAAGCCCTATATAAATGCTGGGTGTTACTAGTGCTTAGTGAGTACCTTCAGAGCCACAAGCAGGGTGTGCCTGCAGGAAGCAGAGCCATAGGCTGAGACGTATGGCTAAGTGCCTTTAAAAATAAATACGATCAGTAAATGCACTGGAGGTCAGCTTCCCTCCCCTCTCCCTTGGGGTGAGCTCCCACCTCAAAGGAACTAGGGTTTTTCTTTGCCTCCTCCACTTCTGGAAAACACAAAAGAGGTTTGGGAGTGATGAGGAGAGAATTGTACTTGTACTTGTGGTGGTGATGATAGGAGTGAAGACATCACAGGCAACCAGTTTACACTAAACCAAACAGGTACAAAAATCTACATGCTCAATGAGAAGTAGTGTCCTAACAGGTACCAGAAGTTGTGGGGAGCACGAAGTTAGGAGAACAGCACCTCTCAGAAGTCCACTTTGCCAGAAAAATGTATGTTTCCATACATTTAAATGCTAGGGTTGCATGTCCAAGCATTGTCACTGTTAAGACAACCGCCCAAATGACATGCAGGTGGCCAGTCGTGTATACGAGTCTCATGACTCCTTGTGCAGTCATACTAATTACATGCATACCTTAGGTACACCAAGGCAGATCTGTACTTGCTCCTTCATACGCATGTTTGAATGAAAATATAGATGTTGATTTCCTCTTTCCCCCCCCCTGGAAAATCTAGTATTTAATATTCACCTGACTAGGCAGAAATAAGAGAAAAGGGATTTTTGATTAGGTTAATTGTTTTTAATGACAGCCTGCCACATTTGACAGATTTCTCTTGTGAAGCCGCAAGAAAAGCGAACTTCTCTGTCAGAGGTGCATATTTCTGTATTTAGTAGGCTGTGCTGAAGTTTCATTTTCTGAATTGGGATGGGAGGTCACTTCTTTCACAGTTCTTCCCAGAATTGTCTCAGAATGGCATACCTAAGCAATAATGTATGACCCAGTGGAGATGCCCACGTGGAACTAAAGGCAAAAGCTGATCAGTTAAAAGCTGGGTTTACTAGCCTAAACAAGACCTGAAAATTAACAACTTAAGACCAAACTTTGAACCAGATTCAAATGCTCCTGTATAAAAGATTGAGGCAAAAGGTGGAAATTCTTCTGAGGTACATGTGTAAAGTGCTTCAAAATCAAGTGCTAGTTATTAAACAATTTATAACACTAAAATTCACCAGACAGATCATTGGTTCTTTATATTCTAAAATTACCCAGAAAAGAAGGTGTAAATACCTGAGTCATAGCTAGGGCTGAGGCCAGTGTATCTATCACGTCAGGAATACTGTTGGGAATGCATGGAAAGATCAACAGAAACGTGTAGATGTTACAGGGGAGGACAGACGTCCTGGATTTGAGAACACAGAGACGTGTAGGGAGCAGCCAGTGATTAACAGGTTCTGCGCTGTGTGCAGTCTGGAGGGAGTTTTATTTCATTCATCCTGGAATGGCCTCTTGGTTTGTTCCTTCTTATCACAAAGCATATCGGGTAGCTCGGCCACGCACTGTGACACACTGAGCACCAGACTGGGACACAAGAGGACTGCCACTGGCAGGTCGTGGTACTTTAAATCTTTGTGCCTCAGTTTACCCATTGATTAAGAAGATAACCTTCCCAGAGTGTTGTGGTGATTAATTATTAATGTTAGTAAAGCATTTTGAAGATGAAGAGTGCTACATGTTGGCTAAAGATATTAATTACTTCAGACTCGTGATGAAATTTTTATATTTACATAATGAACCTGTCACGGAAGAAGTGCAGAGATGGTCTCTCCTGGTGAACAGATTCTTCTAACTCAGCTATCTCTGCCATCATCATTATCTAAACCAAATCAAATCCTTTTTTCCATGGAGAATCTGCTTTTGGATCAAGCAAAGCCCACATGCTCCATGTGAGACTCCCAGGATGGCAAGCAGCCACCGTACCTTTGCTAATTTCAGTCCCTGCCCATGAAACTCACCTCACCCAGAACTTGTTTCAACTTCTCCAGCTGTTCTTGGCATGTGTTGAGATTTCATAAAGTTGATGCCATCAACTCCCACACATATGGCAAGAGAGAGTGAGAGAGAAAACCCACACACAGTAACTAATATATAGGGAGAAGAGGTATTTGCATGGGAGAGCACAAACATGAGGCTTTTCTAGCTGGCTCCGATGGCTCTTGACTGTTAATGCCAAGATGCAAAGGGATATGCAAATGAAGAGGATGACTCAGAGAGTCCTTTCCAATGCATAACTCCAGGAAGACGCAGGATGCTTCGAGCAAGGCCACTGGATTAATTTTTCTGGAGGCCAGCTGGTCAGTTTTTACTGCAGTGCACACAGTGGTGTGAAGCAGGGTCATCGCTCGGGCTCTGCCAGGCTCAGCCGGTGGCACGCGGTGGCTTCATGGCTGGGAACTGTGGCTGCACATTACAATTGCTTCCTGAGAGGCTGGTGAGCAATGTAGAAGGTGACACATGTCTAGGCCCTTCAGAAGCTGGGAAGATATTATTCGTGGCCCAGATTCAGAATGCAGTCTACCCTTTGAGTTAGTTTAGCTAAGACATTACACCTGTGGAACAGTGGTTTTATTCTCCTTATAGGTCCTTTTTCTTTTTCCTTTTTCTTTTTTCTTTTCCTTTGGAGGCAAGTGCATAATTTTTCAAACATTCTTAGCCTATGAGACTTGTTTTCAATCCATAATTCATTATCAAGATAATAACTAATTATTCGATAGATCTTTTAAATTTATAATGTCACTCTAGTTTCAATAGGAAAAATCTGGAAACCACAGGCAAGGGAGAGTTTGAACACAAACACAGAGTGCAGGCAGTAACACCCACTTCCACACTCACATTTAGATCTGGGCAGATTTCCAGGGGAATCCACAGTTGTCTCCTAGAGCCAGGACTTCAGGAGGAGCATAGCTTCTGCAGCACTGAGCAGTCACTCAAGACTTTTGCTTGGGGTTTGCCATGCCTGTTACAGAACAGCAAGCTGTGGTCCTGGGGATACAGCAAGAATGGAAACAACACCAAGACTCAGTGCAACACACAGTTTCTGACACTGAATGGGGATGAAACTCAAGTTCCTCTGCTCACGTAGCCCCAAAATCATTGGGTGTGAATGGACCCTGGACATGTATCAAGACTCACTGCCTCTGTGTTAATGAGGCACTTGGCAGTGTCCATCCCTTGCCAGTCTCTCTCACTAGCTGAGAACAGAATTGCTTCCTTGGAGCTTCTCAGCCTGTTGTGCCTGCCGTGCAGTTTAGCATCCTCTTTGCTCTGCCTTGTTTAGTGCAGGATCCAAACTATCAGCTGCAGTTGCTTCATTAATCACTAATGGGCTGCACATTTAGAAAGCATTTAATTGTGTTTTATAGTGATTGAAAGACTACAATGACATTTTGCTAATTATCTCATTGCATACCCAGAGAGCCCTGCAAAAGCTTGGCCACATTATGGAGTTTATTGGACACTAAGTACCAGGCCTTCCATTTCCTTTTCTATTTATATTCTCTGTATTAATGAAAACCACAAATCTTTCCAGGTGACTTGTTTATTAAGTGAATATAGAACAGCTAGCATTTGCATTTATTAATTTTCTAGAAAAACTGGTATTACTAGTTGCCTAGGTCTCTAACTGCTATCTCAGATTTCATTGGATAGCAGCTGCAAGTCTTGGTAATAAGGCTTTGTTGATGATTAAGCCAATGACGTGATTTTCGGTGGCATGGAGCACCTGCAGCTTCCTTCAGCTTCACAATGACTTGAGGAGGACTCAGCACCTCGGACAACACCTCTGCAATTCGTGTGCAAAGCAAAAATAAATGCAAAAAATCTGTAGGATTGGATTTTCACAACTGCATGCACAGAAGGGTAACTGTGTGTATGTCTGCTGTGATTTGTGATACCTTCAAGGTAATGGCATATCTGAATTATTCTTCTGGATAGCATGTTTAAGCAGAATATGAGAGCCAAGTCCTAAAGCTATTCATGTCCCAATTCATGAACTGAACTGATTGTATTTTTAATATGAATGTTTGGGTTTCTGAGCGTAGGCACTGAATTTTGATATGCCTTTATCTGAAGAAGTATCTGTAGTACCTTCTCCCCAGGGTAGTACTCACAGATCCCTCTGTGCCCTGGAGTTTTGTTCTGCATTTCCTTGATTGCATGATCAGAAATGCTCTTTCAGTAATTCCACCTCATTTCTTTTCACTAATGACAGATCTTTTCTCTCTGCAAAACCACCTTCAAATTCTTGATTTTTTTTTTACTAGGTCACTGTTAACTCTTCTGTGCTCTGTGTAATAACGCTGGAGATTTTTTGTAGATAGGCATTATGCCAGTCTCCTTCATAAAACTGAATTACATCTCGAGCAGGTATGAACTTGGAACAGTTCCTACCTCCCAGGTAAAACAACTCATCTGATGCATAGGCATACCGTGAATCCTGCACAAACTGAAGAGGCTGGGAAGGTGAAAGGAAGTTTTTCTAATTCATAGCTAAATTTCTTCTGATGAAGGATATGTACAACCAACTGCAAGAAAACAAATGATTGTTCTGATTTATTTTCCACTGTAGGAATAATTGGTAACATTGTTCTTCTTGGCAAAGATGAATCGTTGGAACCCAACTATTTCACAGAGACAAAATATCCACAGGGAGAGATTTTTGAGGCAGTCATAGGATGCACCCTACAGAGTGTGATTCTCATGACATTAAAGCAGTGCTAATGGCATTGTGATTAACTTCTAATGAAAAAAGAAATGAACCTGATAAACACAGCATAAATGTTCTGTGGAGAGGACAATAAAATACTACATTTTAGGCAAGGTCTGGCTGTCACTGAAGCCAAAAGACTTGAGCTTACTGAACTTATCCAAAACAGGAAAAAGAATTTATGACTGTGGAGGACGAAGAAATGCTGCTATGAATCTGAGCTGCTGAATAACTCTGTGCCACAGAAGAGATCCCCCAGAGTTTTGCAATAGTAACTGTTGTGTTACTTTGTGGAATTTTCTGATTATCCTTTGATAATGTTTCCTCCTTTTAACAGCAAAATCCACACTGCTTCTTGAAAGCTTCTAGAATATTTTTCCTTACGCTTTTATCCTAGAGGAGAAGGCAGGACTCCATGTGGTATTTAGGACAGGGAGCTGGCAATCTGGATTCTTTTCAGCTTTGTCACTAACCCGTAGTATGACTTTGGTCTACTCATTGTACAGCACCATGGCTTAGAGGAGCTATGGGGAGTCTCTCTGTGCCTCAGAAAGGGTTGAAGGGACCGCCTTTGTAAACTTGGCACTCGGCAGTCCCAGCTCCTGCACTGGTTCTTTGCAGCCTGGCAGAAAATACTCCCACTTGCAGAACCTCATGAAGCTGTGCTGAGGTACACGGTCTCAGGGGTACCCACACGTGCTTCTTTGACTCAGTCCATGATCTCCATGGAATTGTAGCACCATAGCTTTGTTTTCAGTTGCCTTACCCCCAACATCGGACAAACCTTGTAGTAAAGCAAATGTTTATTTAGAAATAATTAAAATTGAACATTTTGATACTAGACTAGGAGGAAGTAAACAAGTAAAATGTAAAGTAAACAAGTAAAAATTATTTCAATTCAGGCTTAAATTTTACAACCAGAGGCCAGTGTTTTAGGCTGTCCTCCCTGGAACCTCAAAGAATGTCCCCACACGCTGGCACTGGGATCCATTAGTCCCAGTCCTGAGCATACACGATGCTCCATTCTTCTTTGGACGACTCTTTGAAGTTCTCCACATTTTTATTCCCTAGAAATTAGGTTTTATAATATAAATGTGTCTCTAATTGGCTTTTACCAAAGCCAGCAGCAATGGATATTTCACCAGTGGTTGCTCTGGGTTTAGACCTAATTGGCCAGAAGATGTGTGACCTCTATAACACACCCGCTGGCCCTTCCTGGGAACTGGGCGCCTTCTTATTTCTCCCTTCCTCCTAGGCAGCCTCCTGGCTACTGCTTCCCACCCACTCTGAGCTGCTCCCTTTATTTCTTTATAGAGAGGTATTAGTGTTATTCAAGACACTGATAATACACAGATTCTGTTACATTATTATTTGTCATGTGTCACGGCTTTCCTATAGAAACCTGTATGTGCTAATCTAGATGAATGTGGATTATTGATTGATGATAAGTTGCCCTGAGAGGACTTGTCTATGAAGAGTTCCTCAGCTTCATCTTCTGTCCTAGTCACTTTGCCTAAAATTTTCAAAACCCTTCAGAGATATTTCAGTTTTAACGTCTGCCTTGAAATGAGTCATTGAGCACCCTGAGGTTTAACTGATCTTACTTGATTTTGGGTGTTTGTCTTGAAGTGAAGCAACTGTCACTGTGTACCTCGAGATTCCTCTGGCTTTATTTGGATTTTGGGTGCTTGTTTTGGGAGATATACACAGTGAGAACAACAAGCTAAATGAAAACATGGGGGTTTTGTAAGTGCCTTCAACTTTAAAATGGGACTTTCAGTTTCTAAAGGCTGGCAGGGAGTTAGTTTTGAGTCAGTCTTTGTGTGGTCATTTTTATTCTGGAATGAGAGTGTTCTTGCACAAAATTACACTAAAAAGTTTTGTCAAGAGACATTGTCTTTTGTTTCCATGAGTTTGCAAATATTCCCAAACAATTTTGATGTAAGCCAGCAAGACCTAGCTTTTATCCTAGTGAATAAAAGCACCTCCCTGAACAACACAAGCCCTCGGCTCACTCCGAGCACAGGGAGCTGCCAGAAGGGAATGTGCTCCTGACCTCACCGTGCCAGTAGCCATAAGGCCCAGGCTTTTTGCCCAGGTAGTTTACAGCTGCTTCAGGGGGTCTACATATAATACTGTCACAACATCATGTTTTGATGAGTCTTTAATAAGTTTTGTAAGTTACCTGCATTACTCTGATGAAAGGCATCATATGTGTACAGTTTGTTTGCATTGTTGCCTAATTATGAAGAGCAATTAAGACTTCACACCTACAATTTGTATTTACAATTTGTAAAATTCCCTTGCCTTGAGTTCTCTACTGCTATTACCAGCAAGGCATACAGCAAATTTTATTCTTTATGCAAGTGCCATAGAACAAGCCACTTCCATCAGCCTCGAGTCTTCAACTGACAGCAAAACGGCCCCAAAATGAAGCAGCTGTCTTGATGCCACTGTGATCGTGGCTTACATCTGTCTACCTTCACAGAGATTGTACACACCTTAGCAAACTGAATTAAAATGATGGTGCACAGGCATCCAGCACATACCACCAAGCCTGATTCTGCAAATCCTCAGACCATGAGTGAGCTTACCCACAGGAGCAGTCCAGACTGAGGACTCCCACTGATTGCAACACTGCCATGAGATGATTTGCAGACAGAAAATTATTCGTGTGGATACATTCTTTTATTTATTCAATCCTGTAGTCCCTAGGTACCATCAACTTTCAGTGACCTTCCTGGGAGTTGGCAGTGTTTAGGACTTCGTATTCCATGCACCAGTCTTAATTCAGTGATTCATTTACCTGTGTCAGTAAGATTCATACATATCCTTAAGTGATTTGTGGAATGGCAAACACATTGAATAAATGTATGCACCTCTAATCTACAATATAATTGTACTATCAAAAGATTGCTTTGAAAACAGTGCTGTTGGTGAAGAATAAAGCCAATGCTAATTTTTTTCCCCTGATGCTATTAGGCTGGGTCAGATTGGGAAACCCGTGTGCAAGGGAGTGTGTAGGCAGGTACAAGTAGCCAGTCCAGCTGGCTTTAATGGCCTTATTTGTGAGAGCTCACCAGAGCTGTGTGCCTGGGGCCCGTGATGGGTGACACACAGCAGCCAGAACACAAATGTCTTACTCAGACGTGGCAGTTACTCATGGAAGTAGTTACCTTGGAGCCAGAGGGACTGACCAGGGGTTCTACATTATATTATTATTATTTTTGTTGCTGATGTCTGTGCATTGCGATCAGAGTTGCAGGCAAACCAGAACATGGCCGCGTTGTTTGGACAAACAGAACGGTGACAGCCCCTCCTTCCAGTCTGCATCTCTTGAAAAATGCTCACTTTCTGACTATGCTGGGGAGTTTTGCAACAGTATATAGTGGATACATTCAAATGGGAAAGTCTCCAAATGGTGACTATACTGTTAGTACAAAGTATTATTAATAAATGAATTGTCTTTGTTTTTATTAGCTAAAAAAATAAACCTAGGCTCATGTTGTTTGAGTGAAACTCAAATCAGAACAGACAACATTAAGAACACAACTAGTATAAAAACTACCACACAGTAAATCAAAGAACAAGAAAACTACATGGCTATTAACGTTCTACTATAACATTCCTCACAAGCTCTCTGCAGTGTGGAGAACTGCAAGCCAACATTTTTCAACTGTCCTAAAGAATGTGAAATGTAAATGTTTAGAGGAGT
Source organism: Caprimulgus europaeus (assembly GCA_907165065.1). The sequence goes on from OU015541.1 coordinate 8,660,135, forward strand.
GTTTTTCTTGCCAAGCTGAGAGCGATCATAAACATCAGCTTCTAATAGAAACATTTTAAAACGATGCACACTCTGCTGCCAACTTTTGAGAGCAACACCATTTAAATTAGATCGGAGTCTCCTTGAATTCTTGACACTCCATTGCTGCCCTTTATTTGCCAAAAATTTTGGGATTTATGTTATATTTGAATTTAAAGTATGAACTGTAACTGTATTAAATATGCTGCTTAAATGTCATGTGGATAAGCAATAAATTACCTGCCTAGGATTTGAGGACAGGCCTAAAGAAAATCTTGATGGAAAAGAACCATTGTTTTAATTATGATACTTGATTTCTGTGCCATCACAAATGTCCATGGTATTTTCCTGTCAATTGGAGTTTCCAGATTTGTTGAGATGTAACTTTGCCATAGCTAATTATATACTAAAAGCAAATGATGACTTGCTCCTTACTGTACCCACTCCACCTTTCAGCTCAGAGGTCTGTAAATATCATTGATAGAACAGTGCAGTAAACTTCATAGTGCCATTATAGACCTGTGTTCAGTAGTACTGAAATCCCAGTACTGGCAGCACATTATTCCTTCACAGTAACATCCTCCCATTGTTTATCATCGGGTAATCTTAGCCAAAAAGTTCAAATCTAGGAAAACTGAAATGCTTTGTGAACTAGAACCTCTATCAACTGTCTGGTTTAGTTATATCACCCTGAAATTCCAAACAAATCAAATGATACAATTTTAGCATTTTCTAAGTGAAACATTTTAGCTTTGGGATTCAGAGTTTCCATTTTAGTTTAGTGCTTAATTATATTTTTAGAAACCCTTAAAGGAAAATTAAATATTTGAATCAAAGCATTTCCTTATGAACCAAAACATCTTTTTTGTCACTGCTTCCAGTGAATCAAATTTAATCCATTTTTTGAAGAAGGAGCCATCTCTGATCATAACCCAAAGCATCTCCTTATATAATCAGTGTTCCTGTTCTTTAGACTCCCTCATTTTGTACCATGAAAGCAGATGGACTAGAGATGAAATGGTTATTAGTGGATCATGGTTATTAGGGGGTCATGGTTATTAGGGGATCATGGTTATGCATCTTTGCAGTTTTTATTTGATAAAGAATTGGAAATAAGTTCGGAAAAATCTGTTCTTAGATAAACTTTCCAGGTTCCGTGTGTAACCCACATTGAAACAACTTTGTTAATTTAGAAGAGGATTTTGAAAGGCAGAGAAGGCAGTTGTAGGTACCAACCCCAGGGAAGTAGGTACTTACAGAAGGACCACAAAGATTTGAAAACCACAATACTGAAATAGCGGTGCTACGTAGTGAAATCATGAGATTTCATTTTCAAAAACAGCAATTCCTTCTTGGTTCATTCTTTTCTTCCTTTTTTTTTTTAATTTGTGCTTTGGGATGATCACATGCTACATTGACAGACCCTTCTGCAAGTATGGCAGCTAGGACTGTCCAGCTGCCCATTCTCATCCATAAGCCCCACCTGAGATCAGCTGAACGTGACTGTAAGGCTTATGGTGAAAAGCCAGGAGAAAACATGTTGTCACTATGAGTAGGGGATGTCTTGAATTGATGTAGAAGACAATGTTTTAATCAATTTACTCTTTTTCTGTTTTGGTTGCTACAGAAACAAATACGATCTTTAGATGGAGTTAGCAACTGTTACCTGAGTCAAAGAAACAGAGACCAAGAATGAGCATGAGTGAGGAGAGGACCAGTCAAGCCTCACAGCGTGGAAAGACGTGAAAAAGACCCAACAGCAGAGAATAAGAGGATGTGAGCTGTGCTGTGCTCTCAATGAAATCACTGGGAATTTTGCCATGAAAGCAGAACTGTGTTTTTCTTTCAGGTATGAAAAGTACTGCAAATTACAAATATAGAACTCACATTAAGTGGTTAAGACAGGAAGCTGTTTTCTTCCTAGGATGAGACAAGAAGTTGCAAAAGCTGGGTCTCTAAACTTGTGTATTCTAGACAAGCCTTGGCAGAAGTCTTGCTTCCAACATCCCTTGAGGGTGTTTTTACTTCCCACTAATATATATCGTAATTCTCCCACTGCTTCCTTGAGTTCTAGTGGCCTTTCTTTTCTTTTCCATCTGATCAAGTGCCTGCACTGTGATCTAAAGTATACTGGAGTCAACAGAAGTCTTTAGCAGGCTTTGTATCAGAGCAGAGAGGTCATAGTTCTTAGGCTTATAATTTGTTTTGCAGATAAATTGGGACATTTTGCTATTGTTTTGATTTGAGCCTCAGATAGCCCTAGAAATAACAGTAGCAGCAAATACATAAAACAAGGCTCATGTTGATGGGACAACCAGAAGAATTTATATATGTCATCCCAATACAAACAGGATCTTGGTGGCAGAACCAGGAATGAAAGCTGAGAGTCCTGACTTCCTTCCTTGTGCTTTCACCATTCAATCATGCAAACTCCCCAAAATTATCATAAAATTGTGCAAAGAGTAACATCCAGCAGAGACCAGCTCTGCCCGGCTCCTGTGAGCTTGCCAAGACTGTTGGGATAGTGAGGGAAGAGGCACACAATTAATTTTGAGAAGGTTTTTTTCCCCTTTTTTGTCTTCTTCTTTGTGGTGGTTTATGAAATGCTGGGAAGGAACAGTACAATGAACAGAAAATGTTCCAAGGAAACCATCCTTCTCCATGCCATTGCCCAACAAGCACCCAGTGTACCAACCGCGGAGCTTTGCATAGGAGTGTATGACACACATGGGGACTATAATTTCTGCTGGCATGAGGCCTCTCTTCCCTTCTGAATTAACAGAGCAGAGAAAGGGCAGAGAATCAGAGCCTCTCCCTGCCTGGTCGAGGCTCTCCCTCAGCTCGAGTACAAATGCAGGTGCAAAATTATCAAGTCCTTTTTTTTTTTTGCATAATTTAGAGCCATAAAATGGAAGCTGCCTTTGAGCATTTGGCTCTTCCTCTCTTACAAGTTAGGGCCAGATGCAAAAGAGAACTTAAGCACCTACAACTCAGTAGGTTCCTCCTTGCTCAGGATAACATTTCTTCCAGTACCAGCAAATTTATGTCTAGACATGCCCAGAACTGCTGTGATCTGAGCAGCTTAGTACAGAGTTCCCACCTAAAACCCACTGGGATCCTGAGAGAAGTAAAGGAGCCTCTGTTTTCTCAGGACAGCCAATTCAGATGGAATATTCTGAACAAGCCTAATACACACCAGCAGGACCAATCCCCTCACATGATAGTCATAGCTACTTTCTTTTAAATTGACCATGTGGGAGAGTTGCTATCTCACTGGATGGGGTTTTTTTGACTGAGAGACCTGAGCAGAGTGAGAGTTGGAGTTGTCCTTGGCCATTTTGCATAAGGGTCCAGGCCTGCCCCAGTCTGGTGGGGATTGTCTAGGAGAATAAGCTTTCCCTCCGGGAGTGAGGTCGTAAATCTGAAAGTTTCCAACACAAAGAAGAAACAAAAACACAAGCCCCTTTCAAGGAAAACATCAATGTAGAGAATTAAAAAAAAAAAAAAAGAAACCACAGTTATTTTGCTGGCTAATATCATGAAGACATGATAGTACTTGCAGCTTCCTGCTTGGACCTGGCTTCCTCCGAAGTTATTTTGTGTGTTAATCATGTGGTTTAGATGATGAAGATTAGATCTGAGTGAGCTGGTTTGGATAAAAGGGGAAAAGGCAGTAACCAAACTTCACCCAAAACTCTAACCTAAACTTTTCTAAGCTTTGAATAATAATTAAAAAAAGTAGTAACTTTTCTTTATTATTCTTTTGTTTTGCAATTAAGATTTTACTTAAAGGTACTATTATTCAGTAGCTACAGTTATGCAAAGCTTTGAAAGTGCACAATGCTGTAGGGACTGCTGTTATCACTGCAAACACAAAAGTACACATTTCAAGTTCACAAAAGTGCATTTCTGTCCCTTTTCCTGAACTGGGCTTTTTAGTGGAACTAGGGGTTTTTTAATCCTTTTCACTGCTTCCAGTGTAACTGCCACCATCCTATACAAGTTTATGCACAGTTTTGTTTTCTTTGCATCTTGGCCTGGAATGTTCAATTACAGATTTACTGATAAAGGCTCCAGCTGACAGCTAGCACTTTGGCCAACGTTCCTCAAAAAATAGGTAAATAAAACCATGTTCCAAAACCTAAATGGAAATGCGTGAATGGTCTGATTCTCAAAAAAAAACAAACCCAAAAAACCAAGAGCTGCTTGCTACTTGGCAATTTTGAGAATTAAAACGATGTTCTTTAGCACTTTACTATGTAATGCTTTTAGATACCTATTTTTAAATGGTTGTCTCGGCTGATGGCATCCTTTTGGCCTGATTTGCAGATATTTGGCATGTGATGCACAAGGGAAATACACACCTGCTCCATTTATGCACAAGCTGGACAACTCTTTGCAGATGTTAAATACATGTATAACAAGCCTGATATTTGCTCATGCAGACACTAGGCACATAAGTACAATTGTTGTAACTACTGGCCTCATCCTCCATTGCTTTTAAGTTACACAGACTGAGAGCCTGGCACTTCCAGATGTGCTAGACAGCATTTCACACACTCTGTGGACTTGCTGGGAGTCTGTGGGTTTGACTGCCCAGTCGTAAGACAGTGGGGAATCAGGCTCTAGGTATGTTTTATATATCACCACTTCTGTTCAGAGAATCAAGTCTCCTCTGTTACAGTCCATTACAATACACCCACGTGCAGGAAAGTTGACTTGAAATATCCCAGAACAGACTAGCCATGGGGGACGGGTTACTGGCCAGGGAGGTACCGTAACACCAGGCATTTCACAAGACACCTGGACCTTGGTCCTTCCAAAGTACAGGCAAATAAATGAGATGCTGTAATTAGGAGTCCAGCTCATTCACTGTAGTCACTGGCAGGAGGCAGGTACCTTCAAAAAGAGGATGAGCTTCCCAAATGTTAAGGAAACAGGGACTGTAACAATTCAGGGAGATTAATCCAAGCCTTGGAGTCTTAGAGCCGAGTATATGCAAAAGTAAAGTGTCACAGAAGGACACAAGACTGTGGCAAGCGCTGTCTGGACACTGCTGTTCAGTCAGTTGGTTTTTCTGCACACCTGCAATTACTGATTTTGAGTGGGTATGAAGGAGGCAGCTACTTTTCGTGACATCTGCTGTTTGTGCAGTGGTTCAAACCCAGCTTCAGTCAGGATATATTAAAAATGGAATGAGTCAGCCAGCTCTAGAGAGTGACTTCCATCATTATAAACTAAAGAGACTTGGATTAACATTTGAACTTTCTGAGTGCTTATTCTAATTCAACCACAGAATCTTCTGAGAGCTTCAGCCATCGCTAATTAAGACATGCAACCATTTATCTGTGGTTCATCTGTGCTCTTAATAGTTTTTGCTTTAGTGGGATTTAGTGGTGCAAAGTGTCTGTGCTGAGGTGAATGCCACTCAGATAAACACATGGACTAACGAACTCAACACTTTTATGTTAACTTTCTTACCCCTTCCATAGTTGGGAGTACTACCATGGCCCCAGATTTAGAGTGAAAACAAATAACCCACTTCAAAAATAAACTGCCCTAGGAAGTGTCTTTGAAATTTTTTTAATGCTGAATTAAAAAAACATAACATGTGAATGTAAATAATGTTCCCTGCGATGAATGCAGTACGAACATCACAGTGTTTTGCTACTACCCAAGAGCTGGAACATAAAACTGGCTATAAACAATAGTGAATCTGACAGGTCTGTTTTATTTGTCTTCCTTCTCCATCTCCCTTGGGTGTAAATTAATAAATATTAATGAAAAAGAGAAGCAGTAACACTTATCTTTTAATTTTTCTACTTTTATTTTCTGATCATGTTTGATTTAAAAGTGTTTTGGGGTTACATTTAGTTATACATATGATTGTTTGAGCCTTTTATTAGCCATGATTCATTCTGCATATCAGCATAAAGTGGTGCTCATGCTTTCAGTCTATATCTGTTCCATGATGCTCAGTTATCTGTCTGCCCCTGAGCTATGGGGAGGTATGGATTTGCATGTACACTGTTCTCCTATGACAATAGCATGCCAGGAATGACCGGTCTGGTATTACCTGGTCAGGTGAGGTTCCATTCAAATAATGTATATGCCACGAAAACAATTCAGATCAAAGGTCTGTCTTTCAACAGAATTAAAATGTAAGGACTTCTAAAGCAATTTTAGCAGTTGGCTTTACAAATGAACTTATGTCAGCTGCTCTGTATGATGACTGACTAAATTACTTATATATTTAATCTTATCTAGCTATCTGTCTGTCTGTTTTTCAGCGTTTCAGAACCCATCACCATATTATCTAGGCGCCACCATAAGATTAAGCAGCTCTGCAGTGACATTCTCGACATGATCTGTTCAAAGGTCATTAGCAGAGCCTTTCATACTGGAAAGGATCGGAGGAGAGCACGGAAGTGCGCTGCAGAAGGAGAGAGAAAGGAAAAGGAGGCGGTAAGCTGTTGGAGCCATTTTGGTTGTGCTCACCCTGTGTGACTTGCTTAGCTAGGACTGAAGGACAGGAGCTTCATGCCAGCTGCCTTTGTTCTGCTACAGGGACTATAGTACTTGTTGTACACCTCAGAAAGTGGTATCTCACATGGCCTTGAGATTGCTGTTCCTGTGCTTTCTTCAGATGCTGTTTACCTGCTTGGTCTTTATGATTTCTGCATATTGCTGCCTCAGAGCAGGACATTTCTCTCAGAAATTCCGAGCAGAGAGCACTGCGACTCAGGGAACCACCTTCAGAGTAATAGTTAACATTTTATTTTTAGCTTAGTGTGCAAATCCTACAAACTCTTTGTGTTTGAAGAAGCCAAAAAGTGTTTTTCAATACACAAAGTGACATAGGACCCACGGAATCAGGAAAGATTATTTTATCCCAGGAGGCCCAGTCCTGCTTCCACAGCTTTGGTTGCTGTAGTGTCTCTGATTGCCATGAGCGCATGCTGAGGGCAACTCGGGGAACTTGCATTATGGAAAGGTGGCACTGGACATACTGTGTTCACTGATGCAGTCTGTTGATACTATTTCAAGAAATATACTGGTAAGTGAAGAATTTGCCAAAGCTCTTTTTTTCACTGCTGCAATTAGGAAGCCTGGTTCAGTCCTGAGGGTGCCAATGGCAGTATGCTGACGTGTTGCTCCAACAAACCCTCAGAAGGCTTTTGTACCCCTTCTGGTACAAAAACACTAGGGGATTTACACTAGGGGATAAATAGGTGGTTCCAAAGAGGAGGAAAGAGCCAAAGTTGGAAGCTAACCACAATACGTGGGTGTAAACGATTACCAAAGGCTTCCAGTAACTCTGCTATCATCAGAGACTGGCTTTATGGGTATGGCCTCAAGAAGTTTCCCTCCACTTAATTAAAGAGGCAGATAAGTATCTAGGTGGAGTGTGCAGATAGGTTCTGAATGAGTTATCCACTAAGGCTGGTTCGCTGCACCTATTGTTAAAGCCAAAATATAATATCAGATTAATGCATTATATTTGCCTATTATAGCACTATGTCATCATTATATGACATGTTATAATTAAAGCTCTGCGTTAGAAACAAAACTATTTGGCTTGGGATAAGTTGCCTTTATGACTTCTGTGGTTATGATTTCCTCCTTTTTCTTAACCCCTTAAAAGTGCATAATATAGCTATTTGTAACTGTATAAAGAAAGTTTCTAGTTTCAGATTCTAATCTCAGGTAATTCCGTATAAAGAAAGTCAAAATCTGGCACATAGTCTTTTCCTGTGTCTGAATATTTGCTAATAGAGGGAAATCCACGTTGTTTGGGTCGAAGGAGTCACAAAGATGGGCATTAGATTAAAGGAGAGCATACATAACTCACCATCTAGCCTTCTCAGTTGCCATTCAGCTGCCCACATCAGCTCCTGAATTTGTACAGTTCCCCATTACTTTTCAGGAGAGGAAGCCACTCAGCATACTCACACTCTTCTTTTCCCTTCCTGGAACTACATGAGGAAAAATTGGTTATTAGCCCAGTTTCTGGACCTAGCTCTCAGGAAACCATGCTCCCAAATGCAAATCTGCAAAATGGGTGTGTGATTGCATGCCTGGCTTGGAGATACGATTGAGATTACAGTTTGGGTAACTGACTATGCTAATAGGTTTAATTAGTGATTTGCATATGCAAGCTTTTAAATTTCAGTAGTTGGTGATTCATGCAGTTAAGTGCCAACTTTAGCCTTGCTGTCAGATTTAGACAGATGGAGGATAGCCCCAGCAATAGCCCCTCTCCCCACATCAAATGCAGAGTGAGTGTTGTCACCAGTCAAGGTGTAATTTCCCCAAAACAGCCAGGCTTTGTCTGTTTGAGAAACAAACGTTGGAGGGCAATGAATCCTCCTGCTGTTGTTTGGTAGCAGCCTTTATTATTTAATATTTTGCAATACTCATATAAATCTAATTTATGTCTTTTACATTAGTAACTGAACTGTGCATTTGTTTGGTTTGGAGGTGAGCACCTTAATGAAGGTTAATGATGAGAGGACAATGGCCAATAGCTAGGGGTGACATCCCACTGCCTTAGTCAGTCGGTGAGAGTTTATTCTGTTGCTGCAATGCTGGTAACTTAATAGTTTGCTTCCTAATTCATGGAAGACCTTTCACCTAGGCTTGGAGAGAGCTGAATTTGGCCTTGGTAACTTGTGTATGCACACCAGGAGCTATTTCATTATTTCTGTTTCACTTGGATCTTGGAAATGTGCATTCTCTTCACAAGGGCAATTTCTCCCATGCAGGAAGGCCCCAAGTGTAAGTGCCAGATGTCTCAGATCATCAGTCTGGGATACATACAGACTTCTGATTTATAGAGCTTACTGAAGACATGTTTTTAGCATTTTAACTAAAATAATAAAATTCCTAAAGTATAAAGTAAAAAAGTAATGATAATAATAATATGCAAAAATGTGGATTATTTTGCACAGAAAAGTTATTTCACCAACTTTTGGCAATGGTACCCTGGCCACTGCTCAAGGGGAAATTTCCCTCTCTGGCTGCTTACTCACACGAGTAAGTCACTAAACTTGATCCCACTGTGAGCGCTCCTGTTCGCACGGAACCAGTGGCTGCGAAGGGATGACTCAGAGGGCAAAACGGGATACTGTGGGCCACACATGGGCATTCCAGAAGAGTGTGTTCTCTCCAGTGCTAATTAATTTTCTGCTCTGCAAAATACAGAATAATACAGAACACTTAACAATACAGAACACTGCTAATCTCTTTTTTCTTTAAACATTTCCATCAGCCTCTTAAAGATGCTTTTATGAACTCCATTCAGTCCTTTTCCACGTTGATTGACCAGTCAGGACTAATTATATGGATGGTTTATTATCATGACATATTATCCATGAACAACATTTTATTACATACTTAATAAAACTGCAATAGTACCCACCAACATCGGGAATTACATACTGTCAAAGGGAAAGGAATTTGAAAGGAAAGTGCTGAGGACTCAGTGAAATTCTTTGAAGGCAGAGCTCAGATTCAAGGAAAGGAAGGAGAAGATAGTATCCAGCTTTGAGGGTGATTTCAAATACCTTGGGAAGTATGAGGCAGCATAAAAATATGGCCCCTGCAGAGGATTTCATAATGAGGGATAGGCTTCTCTACTCACTGGATGAAAAAAATTACTTTCTAATAGCATCTGCCTGTTTTACATATATAATGAGCCAAACACTGTGTGGTCATGTTACTGCCTGGGAAGTGTTTGGAGTGAGGGACAATTGTGCTTCCAGTCATTTTCTCCAGAAGACTTTCCCTGCTGAATTCATTCATAGTTTTAGCTTTTAATTTAAACTTTAAATAATTAATATATGGTATTGTCATGGTCTTATGTCTCATAGTTCACAGTTCTTTACATGAATAATACCTGAGACACGTCCAGGAAGTATCTGTATGCAGATAAAAGAATTGAAGTAAAGAAAGGTGAAGTAACTTGTCCAAGATCCTGAAACAAGTTTGCAGCAATGGCAGATACAGGACTTTGCTTTCCTTACTCCAGAATCACTAGATCATCACTCCTGCCTAATTAATACAGGGCAGAGTCTCTACAGCAGAGGCTGAAAAGCGACCATCTGGCCTTCTCATTCAGCACAGGACCAGTGCAGCACCCTCCTGCCCCGTACCTGGTCCCAGTGGCTGACTTGGCTGTGTAGTGTGGCCAAAGCCCTCCTGAGATCCCTAGCTAATGTTTAATCCTTGGGAGAGAGCACAAATTAGCTGAGAGAGGTGTTGATTTGGAGGTCACCTTCACCTCCCTTCTTCCCTCAAGACATGGTGGTAGGTAGAGGAGGGAAGAACCTAGTTCTGCATTTGTAAAGAAGCTTATAATAAATGGGCTTTTCTGCCCTAGATCTGTACTCAAGAGTGATTTGATTATAAACAACCGTGGATCTTGACAAGCTGTGGATGCAGGAGGCTGAGTTGGTCAGAGCTCCCAGGATGTAAGAGTGAAAGGCAGCGCTCCTCACAGGCGAGCTTTACGCAGTATGAAATGGTTTTTACATGAATAAATGATTTTCCCATTTGTCCACTTCCTAAAAAAAACCTTCCACACACCCTGGTGCCAATGTCCAACCTTTCTCAGAATAAAGCCTGTTTTGAAGCAACTGAGGGTCACAAAGGTCTGAAATGCTGATATCAGAAATGCTGATTTTGGACCAGCAGAGACTAAATGTTTCAGTGGTGAGAATGGTTGAAAGAAAGGAGTAGAGGGCTGTTGGGAAATGGTCATCACCCTCTTTTTTGAATGCAGATGAGGATGAAGCCAGCTTTTGCTTTTGCATGGCAGCACAGCATACCCATATTTTCACAGGCAGAAATACATGCCACAAAGATAACTTTTGTTTGAAGATAACTTTTATTTGAGAAAGAAAACCAACCTCATCATTTCTGGCCTTTATAGTAACCGAGATAACCCTCAGAGAGGGAGCAGTGTGTGAAAAATAGAACAATACCTCCTGCAGGCTGCAGAAACCAAGAAGTAATAGATCTGAGAGGTCAATATTGCTTCTTCATTATAGGAATCTGCTGATCAGACAATTGGGAAGGTACTAGCTTGACAGCACAGGGACTACCTTGATTAGCAGTTTCCTAGTCTTTTAAAAGGCATCTTATTTTGCTCTCCCAAGTAGGTGGAGATTTGTTGGCAGGTGGAGCCTAGGAAAGAGTTACCACTATTATTTTTTCCACATCTAATGCTGCCTTGAATGCTGAAGTGGAGTTACTGCAGAGGAGAGGGTGCTGCAGGGAACTGCAGACTGCATCCTCCAGCCCTACTCCGTGGGCTCCCGAACAGACAGGCACTGCTGGAAGGGGGTACACCAAGCTGTTTGTCCCTGAGCTGTGCTGTGCCCTGCTCCTGCCTGTGTGGGCCAGGTCAGGTACCCTACAGAGTGCACTGCTGCCCCCTGCTCTGGGACTCACATCTGCTCAAGGAGGAGTTTGCTGCTTTTTTTTTAAAAAAAAAAAAGAGAAACATTTTAGTTTTACCTATCATAGTAAACTGATTCTACTGCTGGTAAAGCATGCCTAATTGGCAGGATTTAGAGACTGATCATTTCAATTTATGCCCAGAACAGGTAGGGCAGCAATGAAAGCCTCTCCCACCCAACCCCACCCCTTCTCGCCAAGGTGCCTCAACCCTGCCCTGAAGGGACCACCTGGAGGGCTGAGAAGGGAGTTCCCTCCCTCTGCGCAATAAAAAGGCACAGTCCTACAGTAAATACCAGGTTCAGCTTATGGCTGTTTAATAGTTAGTGTACCTCTGGTAATAAAGCTCCTGCAAGGCTCGTGCAGAAGAGCACCTGCTAGTGAATTAATGCAAAAGCAGGAGCCATTTGATCAGGTTTTGCCTTTAAGGGCTTGACTGCAGTGAATTTTCACTTCATGTTACTATGAGGTCAATGGGAAAACAGTTCATTGCCCCTACCCTGTCTGTTGGAAACGTGTTCCCATCACTGCCACAGCTTGCAATAGCCTTCCCAGAACCATGTACTCTTTGGTATTACTTCCTTCTTTTCAGGCCTCTTCACCGCATGGAGATCTGCTTTCTTGTCCTTTTTGCCAAGCCCTTTCCAATCTGTCAGCCCCACTCGTGAACTATGTCCCCTACCAGCAGGCACAGGACTGTATTACAGGAGGTTTCAGTGCATCATCCCCACCTGTTCTGAGTGCCTCTTCCTCCACAAGCCAAAATCCACAGGAGCTAATTCTGGAGAAAGGTGCAATTGACCCGTATTTTTTACTGACTGGGGAAGAACTACCAAGGAGTAGTGTTTTTCCCCTGTAAAGTGGGAGCATCTGTTCATCTAAATAAAAAGCTTTGCGAAAAAACCCAAAGCAAGCCCTGTACAAACGCCATATAGCTGTGAGCTTTTGGCAAAGTTCTGCAATTGCAGAACTGAAATAAAAATAACATTTTCCAGTAGCCATTAGTAGCACTCAGATTGCCCAATGCAGGCATCATTGCTTTTCTCAGCATCTGCTTTATCAGTTGTCTTCTAGCCCACAGAAGTCCACGGTTCTTGGCAGCAGCTCTTGCTGATGTGGAGTGGGTTATTGCCTAAGAACCCTTTGATCAGCAGCCAGGTACTAACACCATGCTCTGAAACTGTGGCTTGCCAGGCCTGGCCAGCATACAAACTGGATGGGCTCCTTCAGAAGAGTAGGAGGAAATCAGGATTCCTTTTGGCCTGTTTGAATGCATCTCATTGACCATCTTTCTGGACATCCAGATTTTGCATCATGTTTTCTTTCCCAGGACTTATGCCCATACCAGAGCTACATGAGAGCAGTAATGCAGAGGCCAGGCAGCTGCAGCTGAGGCTCTGAAGGATGTGTTTCAGCAGAGCACTTGGCACATCCAAAACGTGTGTTCAGCATTGTTTCTGCTCAGGTAGAACATACACTCAAGTACTTTGCTGAACTGGGACCCAATGATAACTGTTAGAGCATAGGCAGTATCCCACTTGTCAGATGTTTTGTTGTGCTTTTTTTTTTTCCCCTGGGAAATGAAAAAATGCTGAAGCCACTGTCATCTCCTTTTGTACAGGAAGAGACAGCCAAATCAGCCCATGTGCATGAGGGGCTCTCAAATTTGAAAACACATTAAAATAAAGTTCTCAAAATTTGTCAGGGCATGTGCTGTAAAACTGAGCAAGGCACAAAAATTTTCCCAGAGATACTGTGATCTCAGATGCATGTATATACAGATGCATGTAAATACATCCATGTAAATACAGATCTATGCATTTATCATTACTCATGCAAGTAATAATAGTTCCACTGAAATCACTACAGCTACATGTATAAAATGAAGCACATATGTAAGATCAGGATCTAAATATATAATAGGCAAATATACCTGCAGCTATGGCAACTGCACTCACAACTAGAGATGCACATATGTGCATACAGCTTCTATTACATTTAGGGCCTAACTGATAATCTAAAGATATAAGATACACTGGTGAAAAAGCCAGGAACTGTCTCTTTTGTTTCAAAGCTCTGTATTTATCCCTTGCATCTTAATTTCTGTCAGCATTCTGCACTCTTAACTCTGCAGCTATGTAATTTGCTTTCAGAGTGGTTAAGGATACTGTGCACCAATAGCTGAAGTCACACATAAAGGCCTCTGCCTTCTCTTCTGCTCCTTCAGATTTGGGGACTCACCCCAGCAGTCAGCACTACTCTTTACCTTTAAGCAGAAAAATATTTTCTGCCACCATGAGTGGTCATCAGCAGCTCAGCAGCAGGAAAGCAGTCCTGCTCAGAGTGAACTTTCTTCACAGAGCTGGCACAAAAGCTGGCTTGTGCGCTGAAGTGAAGCGTAAATGGCCATGGTCCAACCTGCATTCCTTTAAGCAACCAAACTCCTTGATAATTACTTCTTTTTTCTTTTTTTTTGTAATTCTACTCATCTTCTTGTGCCAAGATAACCCCTAGATTTTATTCTGCTCTTTGTACATTTAAATGTCAGACACACTTAAGTATCTTAATAAATTGCATTCTAGGTTCATTTTCTGGCCTTCTGTATTTTGAAAAACAACAGAGAATCCGCGTTTCACTGTTTCTAATAAGATACCTAGGCTGAGAGAAGCATGGCTTCACTGTCAGAAACATCCACCCCCGAGTTATTGTCTGGATGGCAGAGGCTGGGGAAATCAGCAAAACAATGTTTCTGCTCGCGAGCCACACTGCTCTCCTTCTGCTTCTCAAACCGGCTCCGGGCACTTTCTCTTGTTCTTGTGATTCCCTTCCTGAATTACTTCAGCCAAGTAATTGTTTCATCATGTTGCACAGAAATATTTTCCCATCCTGTCACCATGACATTCATTTCTAAAACCAAAGCTCCTCTGCTCGCTTCTAGAAAATCCATCACAACACTTTTGCGGAGCCAGCCCCCAGGTGAGCTAACGGAGGAGGGGGACGCAGCAGAGAAGGCGTTAGAAGGATTTGCACTTTATTTGAAGGAGGCTGTGATTCCTATTACTGTAATTTCTAGACAACATCAATGAGCTACTTACCACAGGCTTAATGAACTGCTGTTGCAATATACCAGCAAACCCAAGGTATTTATAGAAAACAAACAAGCCGTTGCGCTTGGTTTGCACGGGGATAGGGACCGTGGCATCTTGCAGCCTCTATAGAAAATTCAGTTCTTTACTCTGATTGGCATGGTATAGAGGTGTCTGCATTCGAGCCCAGCAAAAGCAGGTCTGCTGGCTAAGCCAGCAGTTCTATAGTGTGAGTTCTCTGAGGATTTATTCTGCAAATTGTATGAAATGATGAGACCTAATGAAAACCTCTGATTTAAATACCCTGAACTCTGAGAAAGTGCTTTGACAGCTATGTAATGTGTGATATGGGAATCCCAGAGGCAAAAGTAGATAGGACAGGGCAAGGAGAAAATTGGATGCAGATCAAATTCTTCTTTAGCTTATAATTAGCTAGAAAATATTACTGGAATTTATTATTATTTATTAAATGAATAAATTTAATAGCAAATATATAAATTTGTGAAAATTTTAAAACAAATGAGGGTTAAATTTGGTGCTGCTCTGTGAAATTTTGGCAACAAGTCAGAAGGTTTGGAACTAAATTTTTCCTTATTGTAAATGTAAATCAATTACCTTCAGCAACTATTAACCCACTTACCCTCATTTTGAATTCCAGCCCTATTGTTTTTCACATCCAGGCAGATCTAACCACCAAGATTTCTAGGAGGGAAGGAAACCCTTCTATTCAAAACAAAACTGAAATTCAAACCATTTAGCAGGTGGGAAAATGCTCACGAAAGGCATTCTGGTTTCCAGAGGAGTCTCCAACGGATCAAACCCAGCAGATCAGATCCAGGGCGATGAACTCCAGAGCTCGGCTCCACTGGGGCTCCCACCGGCTGCTGTGTCTGCACCAAACCCCAGGGGCCGTGCTCCGGGCGGCTGCGCTGCCCCTTCGGCATCATCTCAAAGAGAAACTCTCTTGAAATTTCACCTAGTTTTGCATCAGACTAACACCACACCGTAAATTTCACCTGATCCTGATGTCAGTCCAAGGCTGTATCTAATCTTTTTAGGTGTTTACATACTCACCATAGATTGTGCTGCTCATCTGCCCAGGCTGGGCAAAACAGCCTCAGCTCACGTGAAAGAATCAGGAACCTCAGAAAACCTCAGAACATTATCCAAGCATAGAGATTCTACCAAGGTTTAGCTTTATGTGACAAAGATTAAACTCTCAGGGTTTTGGGTCACACCAAAGAGTAAACAGAACTTCATTCTTTTAATGATTTCCCTTGTCTGTTCAGCAAGTGTTGGTCAAAAGAAAACTAATTTCCTCACATATGTCATGTACAGTTTTGGCCACATGCTTTTATTTTTACTTTATTGATGGATTTTTTAAAAGAATTCAGAATTTGAACTGCATTGTTTCCTTGGGGAGTAGTTAACTATATTCCTAGTTTTGTTTGGATTACCTGATTAATGTATTAGGACTTTTTCAATATACATGTATAGGTGTGAATTTTTCTTCACACTTCAAGTTAGTGTATGAGGTTTGCCCTAAAATTCGAACTGTTAGCATAGACTTAAACACAAAAAAGGCTAACATTCAACAGAGTAGTAATAAATTCTGATTTGCAGTAGCAATTGGTAGGAAAAAGATTTAGAACCAAATTTGTCATGACCCCCCAGCTGCTGTATAATAATCTATATCCAGTACAAACTGCATCCAGAGCCTTGCCGTTCCAGTTTGGTGGTGCTTTAGACTCACTGTATGAATGACAGGAAAATGCAAGACAATGCTTGTTGTATCTTAAGTGATATCACTAGAAATAACAAAAGAAAATGTGTAATTTGGCCTCATATGCATTTTTTTCTTTATTAAAGCAGATACTGAGTTGCATTGACTTTTATTCTGGTCACAGCTAATGAAACATTGCTTGAAAGCTACCTAGTATGAGAGTAACTTCATATTTTCATACACATCCACATCAATCACAGTTGTTCTAGCAATGAAATTGTAAAGGTAAACATTGCGCACAAAGCTTTTTTGGGGTTGTAATTTCGGTATCTGAAGGCTATTGCAGAATTTCAATGAGGAAAAAATCATACTGTTATCAAATGTGGTCAAATCTCCCACCCAAAAATCCTTTGGTGCATGTGTGCAATTTGCATGATTTTACTTGATAGAGGAGAAACAATTAGTATAGAAAAGAGTGAAAATTTTCCTGCATCTTCCAGGAGTCAGTAATGGAAGGCAGTGGGAAAAGTGTGAAAGCAACACCACACAATGGCAGAGCTGCACGGGGCTGTACAAGCTTTGAGCAGATGAGCAGAGAGTAATAATTTAAAATCTTAAAATAAGATTTATGATTCCTTCTGCAGAACTAATCACAACTGAATTCAAACACCTAACAAATGATAAAACATTGCTAGATGCTTTGGAAAGGCAATGTCAGTACTAGGGATTTCATCTGACAAACTTATTTCTACATGGGAAGAAACTCTGTTATATTACTCGTAATGAGAAGGACCTGTATGAATCAGTCAATGTAATAAACAATTTGAAAGGGAGGAAAAAAAATCCCAAACAAAATGCTGTTTCTAAACTTACATAAAATTCAAAACAGACTACTGGAGTAAGTGCCTTAACTTCTCTGCATGGTTTGCCTGCATTTAAACTGCAAAGTCCTACCACAAGCTGTACTGAGTCGCTTTAGAAAAGCTCGAGCCCCTGTCAGAAGACAACCGAGACGTACCAAGTGCTGCTTTCAGTCAACAGAATCTTACTTGTAATGAGAAACTATATCAATATTTGCAGCTGAGCCACTGTTTGGACAGGGATTTTCCAATTCCATCACTGTGATTAGAAAAGGTATTTGGAATCTTTTGTCTACTTTAGTGCTCGGAGTTTTCACAGATTCATTTCCAAACTATTTTTTCCCAGACTATTATTTTCTAGGAAATGTTTTAATTATAGAGGCTTTTTCATATGCTTGTTTATAAAGCAGAGTATTCCATAACCTCCATGTATTTAATAGCACTACAAAGCTCCTAAAATGTAAGTCACATGGGTAATACAAGATTAAGAATGAAGGATTCAGGAATTCTTTTTGTGACTCCTTCACGGATTCCTTCTGAGACCAGCGTTAAATCGGTGCGTTCATGTCCTCAATTTTCCTGTCTGTAATTGCATCTTTCTGACAAAACCTCATTGCTGCACATTTCCTCCTGAATGAGAAATCTGTAATCCTAATTAAGAGATACACTGGAATACAGCAGTAATTTAAACATCATTCTTTAAATTGCAGCAACACCACCCTGGCTCTCCTGAACTGTGGCAGGACGAGGATTAGCTCATTCATGCCTGATAGAGCTCTATCTCCAAAACTGGACTATTATTTAAACAAATATAAATACTTTTAGTGCATCTTATCTTTCAATCTACCCTGCCTTCCAGCCCCCACAAACTGAACTTTTGTTGGAGGCTTTGTCATTTATAAAGAAAGAAAGAAAGAAATGTATCTGAGGACATCTTCAGTCCTCCAGCAATTCCACCCTCAGCAGCACTCAGTTCTGACTGAGAACACTGCTTCCAAGTTTAGGTAACATTACATGGCCTACAGCACAGCAAGAAAATAGAATCTAACGATGTGGATAAGTTTCGTAACTAGAAGAATAGTAGAATAAACAGCCACAGGAGGCTGGAGTCATCATCGTCACGAGGGACAGTCAAGACAAGATCTAACGTCTATCTTGCCTGCAAGAACTTGAGTCATGCTGGTGTGGGAGCTAGCTCACCCAAGAAAATCTATTCTTAGGGTCTCATAAAAACAACTTAACTGCACTGTACAAATTAAAAAGCAAATGGGAGAAATCTGTATCAGGACAAATACTCCACTGCTTACTACTGCACAGCTGCTAGCAGGAGCTATGGAGGCACTGCGGGAGCAGGGCGGGTGTAACAAATCTCTGTGAGAGATTCAGCTGCAGGAGGCTACGATCACAAGTGTCAAAAAAAGTAAACGGTTCTTCAGGAGAAAACATGCTTTGCTTAAAGAAACACTAGAAATAAGCAACAAATTGAAGATCTGTCCTTCTGCAATCTGTTTGTATTGGAATGTGCTGCAGCAAATTCAAGTCCACTATCTTTATACTGAAACCCCCGTCTGTGTTCAGCTGTCAAACAGAGCATAGATGATAAGAAGTTTCTTTTCAGGGGCACTGGGAATCTGGATCTAAACACTTAATGTTTAAATTTGGCCTAACACAAAAATGGAAAATGCTGAGTAAGACCCGATCATTTGCCCAGCTCCCTCCACGTAACCAGCTCGAGACTGTTAACTTCTTACAGACCCCGACACAGCAGCATGCGAGCAGGGCAAGGAGTAGCCTGGGAGCTGTGGCAAGGCTGGCTTGCTCCACTGCAGGCACAGACTTAGTTCTCTTTGAAATAAAGTTATGGCCTGCTACAAACTTCCATCTCCTCTACCAACACCCCCCGCCCCTCATCTGTTGCTTGCCCCCAGCAAACACGCATGCACACAGAAACAAACACCTCTCATCAGAGAAACTCTATGGTTTTTAGAAAATGACTCAAGAAAAAAGATAAGGGAGTTGTTCATGTGCCTCTCACCTGGCCGGGTTTCATGAGAGCTTCCTGAGCAATGCCCGAAATTACCGACATCCAACAGAAATGCTACTTTCTCATGTTTATTCCTGTAACTACAAACATAAGAAATGCTGATTCATAACTTAGAGAATAGAAACTCTGTAAAGAAAGAAAAAAAACAAAACCAAACCAAACATAAACAAAACCTCATTTCAAGCTTCCTCCCTTGCTTTTTCTTCCTCCCTCCCACTTCAAACTTGGTGTTGCTTTGCCAAAGATTGGTCATGGTTTGGATAGCACATCTCGCTCTACACGTTCAGAACAGCAAGAAGTGCAAAAAAACTCCCAACACAAACACCTCCTCCCCAAACAACACCCAAGCGGCTGCTAAAGCAAGTGATTAGAGGAAATAAAATGAGGCAACAAGAACTGGCTAAAGCTTCCAGCTCTGCTCCTTGCTGGGCTTCTCTTGGGGTTTTTGTTTTTTCTTTTCTCTGAATCACAGAGAAAGCCAAAAGAGAAACAAAAATCCTGATCCCTGATCACAGCATTGAGCCAGATTCAGCTAGAATTTCAACCCTGTGTTTCACCTAATGTGCCTTCAAAATAAAACAAGCTACTTTTTTTAACCTAGTCATAAAGTTTATTAAAATTGTTCATTAATGCTTCAAATGTAGCAAGAATGCATAGATCCCAAAATATACATATGTATTTTCTTATAGAAATAGATTATTCTTTATAATAAAAAAAACTGTAGGAACATCTTTAACAGATTACTCAATTCATGACTGACAGTTACACGAGATTGCATCATGTACACAGCATTCCCAGCCATGCTTAAAGGATTGCATCACTTTGCCCTTGCTCTCCTCTCGCTCTTTTAAATAACCCCAGCGCCCAGCAGCCTGCAGAGTCCGCCCGGGGCGGGGGCCCCCCGCACCGCCCTGCCCCGCTGACAGCCCCCGGCCCCCGCTGGGGACCCCGCACCGCGGCGGGGGGCTTCCGCCAACACGGAAAGACCGAAAAAAAAAAAAAAAAGAAATATTAAAAACCAAACCACCCGACCCCCCGGCGCTCCCCCCTCGCCCCAGCGCTGAGCGGGGCAGGGAGCCCGCGGCTCCACTCGCCCCGCGACCCGGCCGGGGGTCAGCAGCGGGGCGAGGAGGCGAGCAGGGGCTCGGGCAGCTGTTTGAACAAGTTCCTGAGGGTGCTCAGCTCCCGGGAGAGCTGCTCCACCTTCTTCTGCAGCCGCTCGTTCTCGGCCGTCAGTTCCAAGACTTTGTGCTGCGTCTCCAGGTTGCGCATTTTCGCTTTGTCGCGGCTCTTGCGTACCGCGATGTTGTTCCTCTCCCGGCGGAGCTTGTACTCGTCGCTGTGCTTGTCCACGCACTTCTTGGGCTTGTTCTTGCCCGCCGGGGGCGCGGAGTAGCCCCCGCCGGCGGCGGCCGACTTGGAGGACTCGGAGGGGTTGGGGGTGCCGGGAGGGCTGGAGGAGGACGAGGTGGACAGGTTCCCGCTGCTGCCGCTCGGCACCGACTGGTAACCCAGGTAGGAGCGCACGGTGCTGCCGTAGGGTGAGGACATGCCCCCCGGTCCCGGCCCCGCTCCCCCTTCTTCCTTACGGGGCCCTTTGCAAGAGTCCAGGGTCTCGAAGACCGGCTCCACTTTGGTTTCCACGATCTGGGGCGGGAAGCAGCCCGGCAGCCCCCCCGGTTTGTGGCTCTGGCTGGCGCAGGGGTGGCTGTGCCGGGCGAGGCTGATGTAGGTGTAGTCGGGCTTCTTGCTCCCGCCGCTGCCTTTATAGTCCTCGGCGAAGAGATCGGAAAGGAAATCTTGGCCGGCGCCGCTGCTGCAGGGAGGCTCAAAGTTGCCCCCTGCTGCTGCTGCTGCGGCGGCGGCGGCGGCGGCGGCTGCGGCGGCAGCTGCGGGAGGGGGCGGCTGGGCCGGCTGCTGGGATGCCAGGGGGTCCAGGTAGGGGCTGAAGTCGATGGCTCTCTCGTGGTCCCCTACGGTCAGCTCGGTCATGGAGCGGCCCCCGGCCGCCCGCGGGTGCAGCTTGTTGAGAGCAGCCAGACAGTCCGCCTCGTAATAGAAATTAGCCACTTCCATGGATTTAAAGGCGGGCGGCTGGATGGGGAGGCATGCTGCGTCCCAGGCCACCAGGCGTTGCATGAAAGCAAAGGGGGATGCGGGGAGGAGAAAACGACGCAGGGGGGGCCCCCCCGGCAAAGGGTCGAGCTGCCGCCGTCGGAGCGGGGGGCTGCGGACCCTGCCTCAGTGTCCCTGGCGCTGGGCACGGCCCCCGGCTGCGCTGCCCGCCCGGGCTGGATCAGTCCCTGCGGCGCGGCGGGGCTTCACCGCTCCGGCTGCTGCGGCGGGAGCTGGCGCGTCTCCTCCGGACCATCTGGTTCTGGGTCCCGCGTCCTAAAGTCTCTGACTTAGGAAAGTTCCTTTCCTCAGTTATTTATAGGGGCGGTGGATCCCATAGCAACAGGCGCGTCACCGCCCTGGCCGCCTGCCAGGCCGCACGCTCGGTAACTGCTGGCCCCGGCCCCGGAGGAGGCACCCGGGGCGGGTGTGCCGGTGCGGTGCCCCGCCGAGCCGCCCGCAATAAACCCGGGGCTTCGCTGGGCTGGGAGGGAGGGGCGCGGGCTGCAGGGCCCCGCAGGTGAGGGAGGGCCGGGGCTTTGCTGCGGGCGGGGGAGTCCGGCAGCGGCAGCGCTCGGCCCCGCGGGGACACGCGTGTCCGGGACGCTGCGGCTGCCTCCGTGCCAGCGTGGTCTCCGTCCTCGCACCTGCGAGCGGGGCTGGGTGCTCGGTGCTGCCAGTGCCCTGCGGAGGTGGGCGCAGATCCCGCCCGGGTCCCGTTTGACCCTCGGGGAAGTCGAGGCAGGAGGGATTTTTCCGAGTCCTCTTGCCGGGGCAGGGGAGAAGCTGCAACCAGAACACAGATCCCGTTATTCCCCGTCCAGTGCTTGACTAAGTAAATCCCACCGGCAAGGAGAAGTGTCCCTGCGGATGCTCAGAGCCACTCTGCAGCGGTGAGCGGGGGGCCGAGGGGAGCTGGAGCAGGGCAGGGCGATGCTCCAGGCTTCCTTCTCGAGCAAACCCAGCGCTCCCCTCCCCATCTCTTCATGCGGGGATGGTGGCCTTAGAGTTTGTCTTGGTGTATTTACTTTACGTGATATGGTGCAACTGTCAGGGTACACAAGCGATAGGGAACCTGCGCTGAAACCAAAGGGGACCGACCGTATGTAACACGATTCAGAAGGAAAGTGAGATACGTGCACAGAAACATGGAATCCGAGTGGTTTTAGAATCCCGGGGTGAGTTTGGGAAGGAAGACTGAATCTTGATGTCCGTTTTTAATTAAAGACACCCACCTTGGGAATCAAACTTATATTTTCACTCTCTTACTCCCACATTTACCTGTCTACAAGCTGGTGATTCATCCCCAGAATAAAGGACATTAATTTAAAACAAAACATATAATTAAAGGAAGTAGGAGTGTCCTTCGCCTCAGTAAAGAAGACCCAGCACTGCAGGGAAAATGACACTGCCTCTTAGAATAATGTGAAGCAATCCTGCGGTGTGGGAAATATTGTAACGTTAAGCCAGAGGAACAGGTATTGCATTATACGATTCAAACAGTCAACTGTTCATAATGTTCAAACCTCAGAACTTTGAAAAGAGGAAGAATTCAAGAATCAGGCAGTGGATCATTGCACTTTTTCTGTCTTTTATTTTTTTTTTCCTTTGCTTTTTCTTTTCACGTTTTAAAAGGATTTTTTTTTCTTTCCATAACAAAAGTACCCTAACAGGTTTTCAGGCTTCAAATATTTCTAGTTCCATCTTTATCTGCCAAGTTAATCTTTGGTGAATGCACCAGAGATTAAATTGGAGCTGGGCCTGGCCGGCGAGCTGGGTCTGGAGGTTGTAGTTGGAGCCCATACCTTCATAAATACAAACATCTGTATTGGGTGCAAATACTGGCAAGTTGCAGTGAGCCAGGGCTTGTTCTTCTGGCTGTTTACTCCCTCATTCTGCTGCTTTATCCTGCATTCTGATCTGGCAGTTACATCCAGTGGCTGCCCTAACTGGCCCTTGCAACTGAACTCTTGAAAATTGGTCTCATGTGCTTCCTACCTCCAAAACATCTCAAGGACCCACAAGCAGAAGGTCTCCTGCCGTGGTGGCCTGCTGAAACACACAGTTGGTCTTTCTTGGTGTTACCCAGGCAGGTCTCCAGCTTGCCACAGCTGTTGGCTAAAACTGAACGCTAAAACCGGTTGGTAAATTTCCTGGGCAATTTTTCAAGATATTTTTGGAGATCTGAATTTGCCCTCTTCAAATTTCTGCCCTATTCTCTGCTGCTCTGCAGCAGAAAGTTGTACTCCTGCCCAGGCTGATCTTCCCTAACAAAATAAAACGTCTGTGCAACTGTCATGTGAAATAGATTATATCAGGGGTGGCGTGGCCCGCACCTCCTTTCCAGGCCAGTGCTGAGTAATCCCATAGTCACCGAGATCACACGTCAGCCAGGGTGGTAATTGAGGTTGGATGCCCAGCTTGTCCCCTCCTTCCCTTCTCCCCCCTCACCTCCCTGCTCTACCTGGATCTCTTTAAACTTCCTCCAGCTCACCTCAAATCCCAACATCTACTCTGATGGAGCCAACGTCCGTTCTCAGCTTCTCATGGGAACCTTGTTGGCGGCACTAACCACTTATCCAAAACCCTGGCATTCGGCAAGCAGGTTTTGAGCGAACTCTGGTCTCTTTAAAATTGTTTCTGCACTTGTCATAACAAATGCATGGCCAGAAATGGGTTTTTTTGAAATGGGAACAGGTGCAGAGCAAGGCTCGCACCACGGAGTATTGGGTGGAGGTCTGGGCACACTGAGCTCTGTCCCTGCAAGTGCCATGGCTTGGCCCAGCCAGATGTGCAGAGGCTGCTAATAACTGTCCTGGAAAACCTCCTCAGAGAGATGCTTTAGATAGGAAAAGAGATGCAGACATTCCTGGTGAAGGGAACTGGGCACTGGGCTCGCTCTGTGAAAAACCCGGGGGCAGCAGCCCTTCCGCAGCATGTCTCCCAGCACAGCAGCTTTCAGCAGAAAGGCAGCACTTCTGTGAAAAGCACTTTTTCCTGGTGATTTAATGATTCCTTTTCTTCAGAACTAGTCAGCTGAGGATGGAGACAGCATAATTCGCAAATTACTTAGTAAGAACATCAACATTTTTGAGCAGGGAAAAAAAAAATCTGATGCAATAGAATCCAAATTCCTCTACATTCGTGTGTGAAACAATATAGATACTGGGAGGGTACAGAAGGGTAACAGAAGGGTGAAGAGGTGGAGGGAGGAATCTCGTCCTCACTGCTTATTTCTGTCATGAATTAAATTCTGCTCTCCAGTTTCCCTGTTGTACTGTAGAAGCCACAACTTTCCAGCTTCAAGCTCACACCTACAATAAAGCACTGCAGAGCCATTTTCTTCCTGGAAATTATATTTTTCAGGATTTCTTGCAAACCCTAGTTGATGTGCTCCAGGTCTACAGCAGCTGTCCTTGGAAGTACACCAGCTTTGGGGTGATGCTGTTGGTTTAATGGTGACAGCTCAAACACTGAAGTGTTTATAAGGAGGTCTGTGGACAGAGGATCATACTCTAGAAAAAGATTGTCTGTAATTTTGGATGCTTCGTGCTGCTGACTTGACTCATGTGTTATTTGCCTTGCAGTAGCTCTTAGCAGATCAGTAAGATCAGAGCTGCATCACGCTAAACGTGGTGTGAGCACAGCTGCTCACACATAGACCTGCACCCTAAAACAACAGACAGGGGCAGAAGAGGGGCAAAGAGGAAAGAAGTTAGTGCCAGAAAGTGACAGCTGCATCAACGACCAAGATGCTGTAGGTAGTATGTTGGAAGTGAGCTGAAGAGGAGACCGTGAGCAGTTCCAGAGCAGGGTAGGAATCCAGCAGGTATCCATGCAAGCAGGCAGACTGGGAAAGAGCACAGAGGTGGGGTGGGAAGGTCTTGGGGGGGTAGGAGAGGACCTTGCCTAAAAGACTGACTGAAGTGGGGCAATGTTGCAATAAAGGCTGCAAAATGGAGAAGTAAAATTGAAATTTACTTCTGAGCATGTTGCACGCTCTGTTTTTTCTTCTTGCTAGCTCCAGGTCCCTCTTGATACAGCTGCACACCTTAGGCCAACAATAGCTCCTAAGTTGTAGCTGGCAGAGGTCAGATTTCAATCTACTCCCTTCCACTTGCCCTTCTTCACTGTAAAAACCAGCACTTAGGAAATGTCAGACAGGGACAGTGTCTCAACTCGGAGAGAGGTTGGCTCTCCTTCCGTTTCCTCCAGCTCTCAGACCAGGCTCGAGACTTTGCCTCATTTTAACATAAAAATGATTGCCACATGCGTTCCTCTCTTCTGAAACCGCAGCTGCGATACTCTTCCTCGCAGTCCCCGGTGGCCCGGAGCTCCCCAGGCGGTTGCAGGCCATGTCTCCTGGCCCCCTTCGCTTCTTTTGTTACAGAGCAGAGTCCTCCCCCTCCCAAAGTGCTCCCTCACCCCTTGTTCCCATGTGACATGGTGATGCTCAGATATTTGTTGGTCTTCTGCTGATTTTTCTGCTCACCTCTGACCTACCATGCTTGGCCTTTGCAGTGCTGGGTTGCTCAATCCCCGCTTTATCTCCACGTTGCTCTTTGCCCTACCGAGTGCTGCAGAGATGACACCTGGGGATTGGCACCGCTGCCTCCAGCCGGTGGGACAACATGAGCCAAATACCTTCCCCTACCAGACTGAAAATTTTCCAGAGCAAATTGGAGGTCAGAGCACCCACTTTGTGGCTCAGTGAAAGAAAGGAGGGAGAGCCAGAGTGCACACGCAGGGTGGAAGGGAACAGTGACAAAGCAGAAGCTAGAGTCTCTGGGCCTGTTTTGTGGAGAAAGCTCGTGCCGAAGCCATTTGGCTGGCAAGACGTGGGCTGTGTTTCTGAGCAGGGACAGTAAGAGGTGACTGTGTTTTACGAGTAGCCTGATTGAATGTATTAAAAACAAAAAAAATAGCAGAGAAGTTGCTGTCCACTAACTTTCCAGAAGTTCTCCATAGTTGTCTGACATTTCCCAGGTAAATGTAACCTCCTGCTTGGATGAATTTGTTACAGATCACATGCTGCAAGCCTTTTTCTAGCATATCTAAGCTTTCAAAAGATCCATCAAGGGAACAGGGAATCTTGTCCTTCCAGGATTCTCTCTCCAGGAGCACCACTGCCCAGTGTTAGAAGTTCCCAGTAAGAGCTGGGTAATTCATTTAGGAAATTTCTGAAAGAGGAGACCTGTTCAGAGGCCCTGAGGCTGCAGGCCAGGTAGCTGGAACTCCACGGTGTGTTTTGCCAGGGGCAACATAAACTAAGGGAAGTCTTAGGGTGACAGGAGAGTGGGCTTAAGTGAAGAATTAAAAGATTTTTATTCATTAAAAGCGCTAAAGGTCTGTGCCCTGACTGTACAAATACTTTTTTCCATCTGCTCTCATCTTCTGTCAAGCACCACGGGGAAAGCAGGGCTGCCAGGGAATCAGTCAGAACTTGCTGGTTGTGAGTGCTGGCACCGAGGAGCAGCCGCTGGGCTGGGCTGTGTCATGGGGCAGCCGATGGGCACCAGGTGGGGACAGCCACAGCGTCCCATCCTCTGCTGCACTGGGCACCAGGTGGGGACACCGCTGCACTGAGTACCAGGTGGGGACAGCCACAGCGTCCTGTCCTCCACTGCACTGGGCACCAGGTGGGGACAGCCACAGCGTCCCGTCCTCTGCTGCACTGGGTACCAGGTGGGGACAGCCACAGCGTCCCATCCTCCGCACGCCTCGCTGCGTGGGCCCCGTTATCTCCCTATCTCTGCAATTAGGGCTTTGGGTGGGAGCCGTAGGAGCGGCTGTTCCCACTCTCCCAGCCGCTGACACCTTCCCGGGCCAGAGTCAGTCCAGCGCGGGAGCTGACGCCCGTTTCTGCTCCCGTGGTGCCTCAGGGACAGGCCCCGGCTGTGTGCGGGGATGCCTGAGCCTGGGCGGTGGGCAGCGCGGGGGTGCGGGGGTGTCAGGGGAGGCGTGCGGAGAACAAGCAGTGATGCGGTCGGTGCCATGGCGGGGCCCGGGGCAATCACGGCTGTCGGGTAACGCGGCCTCTGCCTGTCCCCGCCGCTCTCCGACACCCGCCGGGGCTGCGGGTGAAGGATGGGATGAGGAGTTTAACCGGGAACGCGCGAAGCCTCGTGTCTGGGTGGTGCCCGCGGTAACGCACGGGCGGTCACGCATCCCGGCTGGGCAGCTGGGAGCGTGGGGAGTGTTCCCGTGCGTGCCGCTGCCCTGCGTCCCGTCTCCCGGCTGGCTCCGGCGGGTTTGCAGCACGGCAGTGCCGGGGGTGGTGTGGGGGGGCCGGGGATCCACTCCCGCCCCGCTCCTCCGGCTCCCGGCGATCCCCGCCCCGCCCCGCGCACGGCCCCGCCCCGCCCCGCGAACGGCCCCGCTGTCACCGGCCTTGGAGCGACACCTAGTGGCGCGGAGCGGGACGGGAACGGGCCACCCTTTAACGAAGTCCTTCCCTTCCGGCCCGGTACGCTGCGGCCGCTCTTCCCGCACCCTCCGGAGCAGCCAGAGCCGCCGCCCCTTCCCCCGCCTCGCCGGTACCGGTAGGGCCTGTCCGGTGGCCCAGGAGCCTATGGGCAGCGGAAGGGACGGGAGCGCGGCGGGGGCTCGGTTGTCAGCCACCCCAAACCAACTGGCCGGGGCCTCCTGATGGCAACAGGACCCGCGTGTGGTCCCGCGTGTGTCCGCATCTCCTCCAAACAGCACCAGCAGTTCCCTGCAGAATGGCCCTCCTAACCCAGCCTGCTGCTCAGAGGCTTAGCAGCCTCGTCCCACCCAGACTGACAGCCGTACCGGGTCACCAGTGGCTCGCCTGATACGTCACCTCACTCCAAAGGTGATGTCACCTCACTCCAAAGGTGATGTCACCTCACTCCAAGGGCGATGTCACCTCACTCCAAAGGTGATGTTTCTAACAGGCATCGCGCTCACACAACGCTAGATCCTCGCGGCTCCACCCTTTCTTGGGATGCGGTGGTACGAGGGCTGGACCAGCTCTGGGAATTTCACCACTCTATGAACTTACAGTTTCTCTCTCCTCCCCCAGGTAACCACAGAGAGAAAAATGAACATTTTCCAGCTATGTCCCAGGCGGTGGTTTGTCTCCAGGAAGGGACCAAACCCTCTCCTGATGGTCTTCTGAGGTCACGTTGAGGTGAGATTGGAAAGGGCTTCAAAGCATCCTTTTCCTTCTGTGAGGTTTGTCTTTAGGCAGCTGCACTGATGTTGTTACAGAAATTATGTAGCTTTATTTCAGGTGATACCAAGGCAAAACGAATGACCATTTTCTGGGAGAATTTGATAACCCACCCAAAGCCAAACCTTGATGGCAAATTGCTGCTTTTTCTTCACGCTGACAGCCCTTCTGCCTTGACAACACGAGACCACCAACAGATGTTGAAGGCATCTTGAGAAACACTCCCAAGAACCGTACCTCAGTTAAAGCCATTGATATCTCTCCTGTAATTTCCACATTCATAATGGGGACATGTGGTCACACATCTCAGAACACACTTACATGTGCCATATCCTACCGAATTGACATTAATTCAGTCACATTTACACCATTTCCCTGCTGACATTATTTGAGGTCACTGTCACCCTACGAGCAACAGAGCAGCCCAGACTCACAGTGTGCAATGAAAACATCAGGATCCCTCAGTGCTGGAACATTCCCATGCCTCAGTCCGAACACAGCCCCATCCAACAAATTGAGGCACCCCAAGCTAATGCCTTTTAATTGGCTTATTACCCAATTAACAGAAAAATCTCCCCCTCAGATACATACCTTCTTCTGTGTCAGCAGCAAATCATCCTTTAGAGCGTCCAGAACGTTTGAGATCATTTTAGGTAGATAGGACTCTTCATGGGTCCAGGACTTGCTGGATTCCTGAGCCATTTTTTCATTAAGAACATGATTCCAGCTAATTATTAATTGACTTGTGCTCTTCCACACAGCTCACCTTTTCACCTGCTTCAGAAGGGCGGTGATCTCAGAGCACCGTGAAGTGACAGCGACAGTGTCCTCGACTGTTGGTTTGCTCAGGTTTTTGGGGAGTTCCCACATGGTTTGGTGTCACTGACATTTCTCTTCCAGCTCTCCGGAGGGGGACCTGGCAGCGCAGCCCCCGTGTCGCGTCCTGCAGGAGTGGGCTCAGCATTGACCCCTCAGGTAGGTGTGACGTGTGGGGACGCAGCCGCATGACACCGGTCTGGCTCTGTGCTGGGCTGTCCCCTCGGCCTCGCTGTCCCGGCACAGAGAAGCGTTTTACTCACCGCGGGCTGTCGGGTCGCCTGCGGAGCTTTGGGTGAGACAGACGCCTGGTTCAGCACCTCACCCTCTGCAAATGGATCCGCTGCTCATGTTCGAGTGGGATCTGTGTGATTGTGTGAAACACTTCTTGTTTTAGCGCTATTTCGTTTGATATTGAGGTGAATCTGTTGCAGAAGTTATTTTTGTGGTATTTACATATTTCTAGGAGCTTTTTCTGTCTTTTTTTCCTGTGCTGGAATGCAGTTATTTGGGACCCGGGTACATGGCTGAGCGGCTTTAGCCAGCTCCGTTACGGGACACCGGCCGCGTTACCAATCAAAGGGACCGACCGTGATTTCGTGGGCCCGATTCCGGTCTCGGTGTGTCACAGGAACCGTCGGTGCTTCCAGAAGCCAAATTAACGCCGCGCGCCTAATGACCCCAGCAGCGCCCGGTGCGACCGTCTCCGCCAGGGGGCGCGCGAGGCACTGCCCGCAGGGGGCGGTGCGGGGGGCGGGCGAGGGGGGGGCAGTGCCGGTGCCTCCCCGCCCAGGCCCGCGGCACCGGCCATCGCCAGCCGGGCCCCGCCAGCGCCTCCGCCCGCTCCCGCCACCAGCTGCCGCCCACGGGGCGCCTCCAGCTGCGCCGCCGGCCCTGCCGCCACGCCATTGGCTCCTCCGCGCCGGGCGGCACCGCCCATTGGCCCGGCGGCAGCGGTGCGGTGCCGGCGATCGGCGGGAGGCGGTACCGGGGCGTGGCCAGCCGTGCCCGCCCCCGGCCCCCCCTCCCGCCGCAGCGCCGCGGCGCGGCCCCATTTCCCGATGCTGCCGCGGGCCGCAGCGCTGGCGCCGGCCGCCTCGCCGGGGCCTGGGCTCCGCTCGCCGCCGCCCGCCGGCCTCGAGAGGGAGGAGCCGCCGCGGCGCCGGGCCATGGCGAGCGGCGGCGCTGCCGAGAGCGTCCCGCAGCGGGCGGAGGCGGCGGCGGGGCCGCAGGCGGAGGCCGCGGAAGAGCCCGAGGGCAGCAGCCGGAGGTGGGGCGCGCAGCACGCCGGGGCCCGCGAGTTGGCCGAGCTCTACTCCCCAGGTGAGGGCGGCGGGCAGCGCCCGGCGGGCAGGGCGGGCGGTTCCGCTCGGGGGACTGGGGGCCGGTTCCTCTCCGCGGTCGGGTGGTTCCTCTCGGGCCCGGCTTCCCCGGCCTCCCCCGCCACGGCCGCCCCGAGGCAGCGCGGCCCCTCCTGGCGCGGCTTCGGGGAGCCCCGGAGGAGCGGGGCGGGGGCAGTGCTGGGCCTTGCCGGGGCCGGGCCCTGCTGGGCGCTGGGGGAGGCGGTCCGGGGCCGGGGCTGTCGGCGGGGGGATCCCGCGTCCTGGTGGCCCCGCGTCCCTCTCTGCGCTCCCTCGTCGCGGCCTGGGCAGCGCCGGCCAGTGTGGCTGCTTAAGGCAGGTCTGAGAAACGCGCTGTGGCCTGGGCGGGTCGCTGCGTTTCCGCTGCCACCGAGGGCCCTTGTGCTGGCTTCTGGTGTCTCGGAGATGCTCCGTCAAACCCATGGCTTCCCTTGGCCCTCTGCGGCGGGGACACCTCTGTGCGGCCGCCGAGCCGCGCTGAGCTCGGTCCCCCTTTGTGTGTGACACTTCTCATCTACAAACCGAGACTGATGGGTGTGTGTAGCACACCCTGTCCGAAGCAGGCTTGTGAGAGGTTAAGGAAGCTCTCTGATGGAGGGGCTCGTTGGTCAGCTTGTGAACAGATGCCAGTGTGGGACTTTGGTTGGTGTCTCAACTGCACACACATGATCTGGCTGCTGGGGTGGAGGTTTTCAAACTAGACCCTGCCCAGAATCCTCTTCTCTTTAAAAGCAAGCAAAAAATTAACCTTTCCATCCAAAAGCAGATGTACAAATTTGGTTCCTAAGCAAGATAACAACAGAAGCTTTTACTTTGGAATATTTATTCTATGAACTAATCTGAGATGCCCAGCCCTGGCACTTCAGAGAGTGAGGGAGGGGTGTGTGAATTTGTGTTTTGATTTTTGGCTTCTTAAAGCTTGCTGTTTGTCAGAACTCAATAAAGTCACAACAGCTATTCAGTAATGCTACAGAAATAACTGCAAACTCCTTTTGATAAAACACGGCATTTGTTTTTAGGTCACAGCATGAGCAGCGCTAGGTACTGTTGCCATTCCCAGTTAATGCATTTGGAGATGAAGCGTTAGGAAAGGGAAGACACATTTTCAGCATCTTGCAGTTTCCAGCCGGGCAGCTGAGCAGTTTAGTTTGCATGTTCAAAGCAATTACTAGAAAAATAGTTGTTCTTACTTGCACACAGCCAAGTAATTTTAAGAAACAAAGGTGTTCATTAGTTTATCAGGGTTTTTAAACTGTTCAGCTTATACTGGTCACCTCTTCCTTGCCTTGAGAGAAGATGGTGTGTGGAAGGCAAAGATGATGCAGTTCTGATCCAGGCAGTGACTAATTCCTGTGCTTTACAGAAAAGCAGTTACTGACTTTACCTGTGCACTGTGCTCTTGCTCATGAGGAAAATGTTTTCCTCCCCAAACAATGTGCTACCCTTATCTTCAGCTGTAGTCGGAAGTTCCTGGGAAATCTGTGAAGCAGTATCTGTGCAGTGATAGCTATCGGCAGTGAGCTGTGATAATATGTTAATGTGCAATTTTTCCTGTCATTACATAAACAGTGTCAGAATATGTTATGGTGGAAGCACGTGATGGTGAACTACTGAATTCTTAATGAGGGTTGTGTATAATTGTCCAGAGTGAATATGGCTCTGAAGCATTCCCACCATTTCTTTAAGGATCTACTTTATGGCTCTGGCACCTTATTCCTTCATGTGGGACATACATACTTTTAAATTTGAGTGCTCTTGAAACACAAGCTACTGGTGCTGGCTCTGCTCCTTCGACTGTTTTGCCTTCGCAGTCTGTCCAGAGCTGGGGCTGCGTTTTTGGACTCGGATGTCTCCAGGCAATCTTGGGATGCCTGGGTTCAGAGCAGAGTGGTGTTTGGCATGGACTGAACTCATGGGACTTGCTAGTAAGGAGCCCAGTGTTTCCCTGCAGTCAGCTAATTGTTCCTTGAGGATCTACCCACTTAGCTCCTCTAATCAGGGTGTGGTTTTCTTGTGCAGGGAGGGAGTGTTAATTAACTCTTACTTTCATTACTCCAGGGATCTCTTTATAGAATCTCCCACATCATGACCTGATGCTGTCTTGAAATATGCTTGTTCTTGTGTCTTAATTTAATTTTATGATTTTTTTCTTCTGTCCTACTGCAGAGGATGTTAATTTATGTACTCATGGCCTTTCTAGAGCAAAGCTCTGAACTGTAAAAGTCTTTGTTCACACTTATTTATAATATTGCATTGTAGGCATGCTGGAGATAATACTGATCCTCCTTTGATGTTCCTAGTTTCCTTTTCATTGCATGGTATAGTTGAGGAGGAGTACTTGATTTAGGAAGAGAAATTTGATCAGACAGTAGGTCAGCAAAGAGGGGTAGTAGGAAAGAAGCTCCTCTCCTGAACACATGCCAGACGTGTGAATACGCCTCTGTTCCTGCGAGGGAATGTGCACCTTGATTGCTCCCCTGAACATCGCTGTTCCTCAGGCTCAGTGGTGTGAAGTGCTTGTGGCTGCAGGAGGGAGCGGGGAATGGGCTGCAGGGGCTGCTCTGGGAAGCCCTGGGCAAGAGGCAGCTGTGCTGAGTGGCCCTACCTGTCTGCTCCTGTGAACGTGAAGAGCTGGCCACAGCCACGGCCCTTCAGGGCCAGGGTGGCAGCTCAGACCTCCCTCCTGGCTTTAGGCGCTAAAGGTCCATTTGTGATGCCTTAATCCGTACGGGTCTCGCGTTGAGCGTTCCCTTGCTCTGGGCATCAGTGCCTTGTGAGGTGCTCTGGGCATCAGTGCCTTGTGAGGATCTAGCAGTGACTGCCAGGCAGCAGCTTTCTGCTCCTAATCTGAATATTCAAAGTGTTACCGTACTCTGATGTGTCTGTTTTCTTTTTATAGGCAATAAATGAGGCTTTTGTAGAGGTACAAAGTAGTACCACGAGGTGCAAGAGAGAACTTGTGCCAGTTCTTTGTTTTTTGCTTATTCTGTCTCCTCTCATCTCAGAACGGCTGAGGGGCCGTAGACTTCTGCCTGCGAGCAGAAAGGCAGAGACAGGACTACAGGAGTTCAGTAAGCAAGCTTCAGAAGTATATTTGCAATGTTAGAAAAGCAATTCTGGAGCCACCAAAGTACAGGATGATGCTTTTTCCTGTTAGTACAACACCTTTATTTACAAGCTCTGAGATTTTAAATATTACAAATCATGAGGTGATTTAACTACAGACTGAGGCCAGAAATTTATGCTCAGATTCAGCCATCCCAGCAACACTGAATATTGAATGAAATGCAAATTTGAAAAAAGATGTGATGCAGAGGAATGTTATTCCAGCAACCACAGGGAAAAGGAAACTAGGACAGTGTGAGATGATGTCTGATTTGTCCCTGTTATATGGGCAAGGGCAGAGGGAAGGGGTGAGCAGTGGCTTGGGGAAGAGGATGTCATTTAACAAAATATGCACACCTCGCATGGATAAATAAGTTTCTGTTTCAGTTCCCTGTGAGACAAATGGAGTGAGTCATCAGGCTGTAGAATAGCCTCAAAATGTCCTCTCAGATAAAAGTAAAACATGCTTTTTTTTCCTTTTTTCCAACAGGAAAGAGACTACAAGAATGGATCTCTGTCATCTTATGCTTCTCTCTGATCTGTTTCAATTTTTACAATCTACTCTTCTGCTTGCGACTGGAGCACACACCCTCTGTTATTGTTGGGATATGTAAGTAGGAGCTGTTCACTGCCCTGAGCAAGGCAAAGCTGTCTGTTGTAATGCTGGAACAAATGTGTCACCTTTTAGGCTTGACTTACTGTTGAGAGAGGGATGTTTGTGCATGTGCAGTTGTAGTGCCTCTGAAACTGAGACCATCTGCAAAAATTGTTGCTGCTTTCTGTCTTTTATTTCGGTGGCTTCTCAGTATCTCAAAGGTGAAGTTTTTAATGTTGCTATTTAAGTTTGGTGTTGTTATGTAGTCTTTGCAAGTGTGAGAACTAGTAAGAGGTGAAAATAGCTGTCAAGAGTTGGAAACAAAATACATTGACAAAAATATTTACAAGAACTTTTCAGAAAGCAAAAGCCAAGAGAAGTCTTATAAAAGGTGTTTCAGGCATCCAACTAGCTAGGTTTCTGGGGACTGATAACTAAACCTGAGTATTTTTGAGCATTGTGTTTTCATGCCAGATGTGAAGTTTGGCCTTTATCCTGGACAATGATTTTTTCCAGCAATGTAAGAAAAGTTGCAGCTTTCTTACAGTAATAAGTGTGATTCTTGGCCTCTTACTACTTTGTTTGTTTGGAAGCATGGGCAAGCAAGCCCAGTCTCATATCTTGGCCTTAGATGTTTGCAGATGTTTCAGTTGGCTGCATCTTGGCAGTACAGAGCTAGCTGGTCTAGATGCAGTGTGGGTTGGTGACTTCACCCTTTCAGTGAAGGGGAGGAAGAACTAGGACAGGATTCTAGCTGGTGCTGTACAGCTTTACTGGTAGAATTGGGTGGAATTTGGTAAAGGAAAACCTTGCCTCAGAATAAGCTGGGTGTGAAAAGGGACTCCACAACATTCACTGCATCATTCAAAGCCTAAACCTGTGCACAACTTGAGTATTGTTTAATGCTCAGAGCAAAATTATCAGTGTTAACAGGAGCTTTGTGGTGTTAGAATAGTATTGAAACGCTCTTGCACAGAAACTTTCTTGAGAGTAGGGAGAAGGGAGGGCAGGAGAGCAGAGTGAGCTGAAGCAGATGGTCATATGTGGCTGACTCAGTCTGTTGGCATTATCTGGGCAGCAAATATTGCTGGTAGCTGTATGGTCATGCATGAATGGGAGAGGATGTGAGAAAAGGAAAAAGGATTAAGTTTAGAAATGGGAAGAGTCAGCTCTGCAGTGCATGCCTTCTGTAATTTTCTGGTAAGCTTCTCCTATGGGATCTAATATTCTAGTATGGGATGAGGGAGGGGAGAGAATAGTAACTGAGCATTTCACCAGTCTTCTATATTTGTGGTGCATATTGAATGCAATTTTAACTTCTCATATTGGCTGTGTGTAAATGTTTACATGTTTTCACATGAATTGCCCTGTTAACTGAAGAACATGTGGTGTCATTCATTAGGACACTGTATGAGCTAGCTACAGGTGTTCAGCTTTGTGCTTTATAAGAAAAGTAACTTTTTCATAAACTGTGTGAGGTTCTATATGTTTTAGAAGAGAATGTTATTGGTTGTAATCATATTGCTAATGATTTAAAAAAACAAATAGCATCTTCAAATAGTTCTATATGATAGATACTATGAATTTCTGTCAAAGCTGAGGGGTGGTAATTCCTGATGCCTGTTTAAAGGTTATTTGCTTTATGCTGGGGGTAAGAGGGAGCAGTGTCTTCCCACTGTGAATCATTCCAGCTCACTTGCCTAACTGAGTTTTGCCTACTCTCAGCTGATGAGGTGGAGGTGTGGGGAGGAATGGAAAGAACATGGCATGAGAACTCTCTGTAATGATGGGGACAGGTGTGGACAAGAGAATTGGTAATCATGGTTAACCTGTAGTGCAATCTGTTTGCAACTGGCTTTCATCCCAAAGTTGACATTGATAGAGGCTTGAGTTCTCCAATATCCTGCTTACCAATTTAACTGATAAAGCAGCCAATTCACTGATAATATTGTTTAAGTAGTAGTGAATGATTAAAGTAACAGAATCTGGATTCTGTGTAAATAAAGTGGTGTGGAAATAACTGATAATGTGTACAAAAATGAGTGCAATAAAATAAGTGCTGCATGCTGTCTTGTTTTGCTGTCTTCCTTCAATATGTTACTGCCTCAGGTGAAGTGTGAGTGATGTCTGTAATTCCCAATTGTCACTAGGTTTTACTAAGTTTTGTGAAACTCATCTCCATAAATGTCCTGATTCCTAAATACCACGTGCAACACAATGGGTAAGATAGGGAATACTGAGTCACAGATGTTGTCAGATGTGTTCCCATTGAAAACTTCCCTGAAGCTTAGCTTAGAATGTTGACCTTTGAGTTGAGATCACAAAATGAACATTTTGCTAATAAAGACATCGCTCCAGGTCAAGTTCACATCAGGTCCTTAGAAATATGAAAGCGATGAGTGATGCAGTGGGCTGGATCTGACCTGCTGCACAGACCTCTTCATTAAGATGCACCACTGGGACACTCTGTGTACTTTTATGGAAATTAAAATTTATATGTTTTCACTTAAGAAATAGAGAACCTTCTGCATCATTTCACCTGGCCTGGACTCTATATCTATAATTAAAGGCTGTGTTATGTCTTCTTTTTCCATGCCTTTAAAGGCACACGTAATTGTAACATAGGCAGTACTGTAAATATCTTAATCTAGAAATTCTTTCAACAAAAAATACATGATCCTCCTCTTCCTGGCAGTCTGAAAGCACCTACTTCCTTGTGTGATGTGAGCAGGCAGTTTGCTGAGAAATGAGCCCACGTGGCACGCTGTCATTTGCTGTGCTGAATCACCTACAGGCACTCGTGATGTGGAGTGAGGGAAGGCAGGAGAGAACTTCGTGGTGTTTCAGAATAGCTTCTGAACTGGTTATTTTCTGCTGACTAAAGATGATCTTCCCAGAAAGCAAGAGGAACCCATGTGAGTCTCTTATCTTCCAGGCTGGTTTAGCAGAGACAGGAGATAATTCCCTTCCTCCTCACTATAAAAAACAAAAGAGCCCACAAAAAAACCCACAGTGAGCAAGGGATGGATTTTAAAAATTATTATTTCTGTGTCTGCCCTATTCTGAATGCCTTCAGCTGCTGAGGAGCTATGAAAACTTTCCTTTTTGTGGAGGATGTCAACCATGTAGATTAGGTATTTGATTTGCACACACAGGTGCACATGGTTACCTCCAGGGCAGGCTTGGTTAGGAGGGCTGGGTGTGATGGAGGTTAAATGCTCCGGTGTTTTCAGCTGCAGTGGGACACTGTCCTAGCAGCACCAGAGCAGCCTCTGCCGCTGTAGTGGGAGCTCAGTAGTGCTGGGGACAAGGCTGGGGTAGGTATTACCTGTCTGATAAGCGGAAAAGCTTCACCCAAACATGTAAGATCAGGCTTGAAAGCTCTTACACCTTCAGGTGGGTTTGTGGTGTCCAGCATATTATTCAATATACATCAGTTCTGTGTGTGTGTATATATATGATGTGGTATATTAATAGGATCTAGAGTAAAAGTTTGGCAAGTTACACTGTGGATTGTGGTTTTCATTTTTCCTTCCCTCTTCATGCCTTTGTATAGGGTTTTAAAGCCTTTTTTCCAAATTGGTTGGCTTGTTTCTGACATTTGACTTTTATCTACAGCCACGTTTGTTCTTAACAGATACTGTTTATTGCAGTCTTAAAATAAGTTGGTGTTGTAACCTGTTTATATTCCTGAGAACTGCCCCACATGAGGCAGATACCTTTAGAAACATCTTGTGACACTGCACAAGATACAATTAATCATTGCTGACTTGAGAGACGGGGAACTGATTTTTTTTAATCCCTTTTGAGGTGCGTGTTTCATGTTGCAGATGTTGCGGGTTAGCCAGAGAGAGCACGCAGAAAGACACCGCTTAGTTCACTTTCAGAAAAGAAACTCGTTCTGATCAAGGCCCAAAACCTTTTTGTCTCAAGCTGTTGTAGCTCTGCAGAGCTGCACTTGGTTAGCTGCAGTGCAGAGCCAGATGGGGAGTGTGTAATACCTAGGAAAGCCCTGGCACGTGGTGGAGTAAAAGCACCCGAGACCATGAACGCTTTCTGACATGCACTGCTGTGCCCGTGGATCAGCCAAGTCCTGCTGCCTTACAGCAAGAGACACGACTGTAGCGATGTCACCTCGTTCTGGATCTACTTTGTACATTAAAATGAGCTTCCACTTGAAATTTGGATCTAAAAGGTCCTTGGAATTATACCAGGGAAACCTCAATTAGCAAAGGACAATTATCCTTTATTTCACTGATGGTCCAAATATGCCACATCTTGTCGCCTGCTGTCTCGCCTCACCTGAAGGTAACTATCAGTTACTTTGTAGTTGTAGGTAACTTTGTGTTTTCCAACCTAAACTGTATCATCTCTTAAAGATGGAGACTCCACAAGTTGTGATTAAATAGACAGAACTTTGAATCTACATTTTGTTGCACGTTGTATCGCTCAAATAAAATTGCATTGCCATAACACAAGTTGTGTTGTGTCTTCTGGTGATCCACTTTGTAGCAGTTGTGTGTGTTAAGTTGGGAGCTGCAGGCCTCTCTGGTGCCAAAGGATCCTGGAGGCTGTTGGTCTTGAAAGAGGAATTAGAGAACAGTTGCTGGTTTCCACTCAGGCAGGTGATGTTGACACCAGTTACCTGTTCCTCGTGTAACCTGGATTAGGGGATGAACTTCTCGAGCGTGCTAGCAGCTGTTCTCGGGCAGAATGGCTGAAGTCTGTACCCAAATGGGGAGAGGTGACCCCCCTGGCCTGAGCCTGCTTGCCCTGGCAGTGGGATGAAGCTGGTGGCACAGCCCTGTGTGTGTCCCCTGGGTGAGCACAGTGCACGTGCTATCGCTCTTCATGGCAGCAGCGGCGGCTGGGACAAAGAAAGCTCTGTTTGCCTGCCGCCTTGTCAGGGGCTGCCTTAAAGTTGCAGGGGACTTTGGCTCAAGGCTTTAAGAAGTGTAGGTCTTGGTGGCCCTGATTCACTCAGAATAGTGCCTCTTGTTCTTCAAAACACCAACACACACTGGAGAGTTGCGCTGGTGTGGGTTATAGTGAATGGTGATGGAGCGATCTGCTGTGGCGAGAGGCTGCAGACCTGGAACAAAACCAGTGTTATGGCTGCTTGTGTCCTGTGGCAGGCAAATATTCAGGTATTGGGTCTCCTAAAATTGCCTGGGATCTCCTAAGAGCTGAGCTCACCCTGCTTGATTCCTGGGAACATTTTAAATGGATGAAACTGGAGGGTTAGTTTGATTAGTCATACTAATGAAAGTATGAGATTTTTTTTTTGTGAGGGAAAATTTGCTCTTAGTTCTCATTTAGTATCTGTTGTTCTCTGTTCTTTTAATCACTCTCTTCTGGGATGACTTAATTGCTTTTTTTAGTAATGCATTTTTGGAGAAAATGCACACAATGATACTTTTTGCTGAAAACCCGAGGCCTAGATGAAGTTGTCAGGATTTTATCATTTAAATGTGACGGGTGCTTCAGGAGCACTCCTGGCTGGTGAAACGGTGGGAAGAGCTTGCTTTGTGCTAACAGACTGAGATTAAAGACATGAAAATGAAACTTGATGGTTCCTATCATTAGGTTTATCAGGCAGTGATTCTTACCCAAGTCATGCTTTCAGTTGATGAGTGTTTAGGATCCCCTGCTGCTGAACTCCAGAGGAGACAGTACCCTGGCTCCTTGGGATCTCCTTTTCCCGGTGGCTTCTGGCAGTGTTGTGGGCAGGTGGTGCCTGCCCTGGTCAGGTCTGTCCCAGCTGGGGTGAGGCAAGAGGCGTGCCTGGCCTCAGTGTTACTGCGGGGCACTGGTTTATACTGGCTTCCCCATAGCGGGGAGTGACTGGAGTGTGCAGGGGAAGGAGAAAAGGTGTCTGCTGTGTGAGTAGCACGCCAGTCTCACCAAATAAGCTTGTGTGACTTAGGACAGACTTCTCCCATCTCTGGAGTGTCTGTATTATAGACATGACTTATCTGAAGACCCAGTTATGATGTAATATAGCTACTATTAACAATAATAATACATGCAATATCCAGACCCTTCTTTTCTTTCATAGTTCAACCGTGTTTTCTTCTTACTTGGCACTGTTAGGTCCAGTTCTGACTGAATGCTTCTCAACTTTAAGTAGCTAAAGTGGTTAACTCTTCTCTTTTTGCTTTTAAGCTGCTACACTTTATAGTGTAGTTGAAATGTTCAGGGATTATTTTCTTAGCTTCATAACTTGCCACAGTATCAAGCCCCTGCCTTCTCTGTACTGAAAGTCACTAAATGTGGAGTGCAGATGACTAAGGCATTTTATTTTTATAAGCATGTAAGTAGCAAACAATGGTTAATTTAACATATTGATTTTTAGAAAACAATTTTTTCTGTTGTGGAATTAGTGGCTCCCCCGACTCGAGTGCTGTGCCATCCAAATAGTTTGTACAGTTGCTGATTAAAAATGACTGCACTTCTCAATGTTACACAATAGCATCAAGTTATTTAATAACATCTTACACTGTGTTTTTTTCCTCTCCAGAGACTATAACTGAAATTTTTCAGTAAACATGAAACTTTTATATACTCTACTGCAAAGCTTCTGGGTTACAATTTGAGAGTTATATCTATGCAAAGCCAGGCTTACACTTGGCTCTGTAAACCTGCCTACAAACCCTTCTGTAAAGTTTCAGTGAAATACAACTTTGGTGTTGCAAACATGCAAAATAGTTTTATCCTTTGAACACCTTGTACCTCAGATGTCCCACTCTCGTTTGGTTTCCTTCCACTGAGGCCTGGGAGCAGCCAGGTTGCAGGAAGCGGTATGGGACTTGCTCACAGGAGAAGCCCTTAGTTAAGGTTGCAAGTTGTAATCTCTCAATTTGGTAGCTCAGCAAGGAAGAGGAGGAGTGGGGGCTTTTCTGTGACACAGACCCCTACAAATTACCTGGTTTCTGAACAGAACACGAGGGAGCAAAACCACATTGTGTTATTTATCAGTTTGGGTCAGCTGCACTTCCAGGCCTGCGAGCCGCTGCCTGGCAGGTGACTTGGCTGTCTGTGTGCCAGCAGCCGTGCTGTGGCCTGTCCCCTGA
The DNA here is from genome assembly GCA_907165065.1 of Caprimulgus europaeus. The sequence continues at coordinate 8,701,586 of OU015541.1, forward strand.
CTCACAGCAGAGGCACTCGCTGTCCCAGGGTGCTGCTGTGTCTGTGGGCATGTCTGTGCAAAGGATCACAAGTGTGGGGTGGCTGGAAGAGAACAGCCATTCCTGTCAGTCATGTGCTCATTTATTTTAAAACACCTGCTCCTGGTTGAAGTTCATTTGTACACCTTTGGTCTCCCTGTGTGCTAGGTCTCTTTCTTTTCTCCTGATTGAGCAGTCTGCTTCCAAAATAAAGAAATCCTGGTGTTTTGAGCAAGTTTTGCAGCTCACTTAACTGCAATGCCTTCTTCCCCTCCTGTGTTTTCTGAGTACTTGCCTCCTCTTCAGATATAAGCCATAGATGAGCTGACCCTCCATCCCACCACTCAGCAGGCTGGAGTAAAACTAATGGGCACAGAGCAGTATTTCTCTAATGCTTTACTGAGTTTGCTTCTAATGAGTGTGTGAATGCACTATTTGCAGTTGAAATGTATCTATACTGTGGATATCCTGCTTTTTCTGACCTTGATTAACTCTTAATTCATGTTCAGGGCTGTCAGTCTTATCTTGCCCTCCCAACCCTGATGACAGAGCATAAAGATCTTATACCACTTGGAGAAGTAGCTCAATGCTTGTGCCTTGGCTTTCCCATTTTAGTGCTGGGTATGTGAGAATATTGAGTTCAGTTCATTGCTGCTTGATGTGCTTTCTGAGCCTGGAGACAGGATGCAAACACAGTGTTAGGGTGCTAGTCATGTATAACCTTTGGTACAGTTTTTGCTCTTTTATTACCTCTCACAACTGCTGAAGAGTGAGCAAACCCTTCCGCCATACAGCTGAGATGGTTTCCAGTAGTTAGGTTTTTCAGATTGCCTTAGTATAATGCACTGCTTCAGGCACCCCACATTCTTTGCTCTTAGCTTTCTACCAGCTGACATCAAAGTGACATGTGAAATAATCTATTGAGCTGTCAGTATTTTTCCTCTATTTTTGTTGTTCTTCCTGCTGTTATTTCAGACTCTGATAATGCAGCGTGCTGGAGGCGATGTGAGTTAATAGGGTGATTACCTCAGCAAGAATGGTATTTCAGTTGTTGTAAAGTGAAGTGTTGTTTGGATATCTTCCCTCTGAATCAAGGCTGTTTGCTCTTTCGGCTGCTAGGTGCAGATCTAAAAGCTATTGTGCTCCACCCTGTCTCACTGGAGCTTACATAGGCGGTTTGAAACAGAAACAAGTGTGCAGAATTTACTGCTTATAAAAAATAAGCTGCCTTCAGTACAGCAAGGTGATACGTAGAGAATGAAGTGTCTCTTGCTGTATTTAAGAGTTTGGGACAGCTGGATAATAGATTCAGCAGTGGGGATTGATTTATAATACAAAAAGAAAGCCTTGTGGGGTAGTAGGTGCCACACTAATCCTGATTTTTATTTCTTCTCCCTTTTTGAAAATGAAAGGTGAGGAGGACTGCAGAAGTGAGGGATCAGCTGAGCAAAAGGTAACCACAAGGAGGGCTATATCTGAAATATGCTGTGCTGTATGCACTATAAGTAGTAACTGCTGTGAAGATGGAGAGATGGAGAGCATTTGATCAATAGTAACAGAACAGCTTTGTCCTCTTTCATGCTCAAAAATTACCTGCTCTTCAGCAATCCTGCTAATGTTACGAGAACTTCATTAAATTGGGCTCTCAAGGCAGCTGACCTAAGTGCCCTGATTGGAGTAGGAAAATCAGGCCAAGTCCAGATCACGACCAGGGTAAAGAAGAGCAGTGTGATTTATGGGGAAAGATGCACATGGGTTGTTTTATTTCCTGGCACATCTCAGCTTTCAAGTTTCTGTGAGAGAGGGAGGAATACAAGATGACTTGGAGTCAAAGCAAGATGAACCAGCATACCAACCATTTAACTTTTGGCTTGGAGTACAGGTGAGTTAGAATTGTCTTGCCTAACATCTTAGCAGGCAGAGGGGTACCTGGCCATCACAGAAAGCCTCAGTACTATAAATGAGAAGCTGTGCTTGAAGAAAGTGTTCAGACACAGAGAAACAGATGCTGGCTAGAGGAGGAGAAAGCCAGGAATTCTCCTAGCTTCCAGACATCTGAAGAAGAGTTGGTGAGGCAGGCAGAGCAAAAAATAAAATTCCTGCATCACCACTGTTTTTGCAACTCCCTGCTGCCCCTGGTGCAGACTCTGTTACAATGGGTGACTTCTGTAAACAACCTGGTTTTTGTAAACATCAACTGGGAAAACTAAAGAACTATGTTCTGGCCTGAAACAGCCACTCTGACCTGGCCCTGTGACTACTTCACTGGCTTGGATGGACTCATGGGCTTTTCTGCCAGGCATGCCAATAGTAAGTAACTGTGCCTTATGCTCTGAGCACTGAATGAGAGTAGGGAATTGCTTAGCTGCCTTTAAACACATTTTGAACACATAATCTGTTGCTGTGACTCATTGAACAATAGATTGCAAGATCAGTATATAGTGCTTTAATTGGCATGAACTGTGTGTATGGGTGAGGGATTTGCAGGGAGATCAGATGCTATCAGTTCCCAGGTATAGCATATTTGCACCGTGTGCAGGAGCTGTTTTGAAATCTGGGTCATGCTTCTGTTGAATTCTTTTAACAAGACCTGCAGGTAAGGGTGTGCTGCCTTCCCTTTCAGAGCCTGAACGCTGGCTCTGAAGAGAATCATCACCTATGCTTGTGTACATGTGCTCTGGGCAGTCAGTCTTGGGGGGGCTGGGGGGGAAAAGTGAACAGAAAGATCTTTCTGATATTTTAATTATCTGAAGGGTTTTCACTGCACTGAAAAAGGATCTTGATTCTTAGTCTGGTTCATTCTTCTGGAAATCTAAACTCCATCCAGACTTGGTTAATCTTGCTTGAAACCTGCTCAGAGCAAGATGTGCAGGCTTGAAGTGGTACCTTTTGGTTTCCCTATCCTTTAAGGGCAGGGTCTGTCTGTCTACGGTAAATCCCTCAAGCATAGAGGTCCCAGGGCAGTATCTTGCTCTTTGCTGTGTTGCTATAGCCATATTGCTATGCTGCATGCCACATTCCCCCAGCCTCTCAATTAAAAACAACAGAATTTCTTCAGCAATCTTCTCTGAATTTTCTTTGAGCATAACGAGCGTGACAGAGCTCATGCAGGAGGGCATCTCAAACTGTGATGGGGACTTTATTACCAAAGGGATTTGGAACCTGGGAGTGGGATGATTTCTGCAGGTGAAGAAGGATTGATGTCTGTTAAACACCATCTGACAGATCTGTGACTAACTGGAAAATACATCATCTCTTACATCCTTCCTTTTAATGTCAGGGTTACCCAGAAACTTGAATAGGTAGATTATCCAGAACATGAGGGCAGAAATAGGACTCTACATCCAAGAACTGAAACTCATCCTTACTTGATTGCAGTTTTAAAGTTACTGTGGTTGGCAGCTAGAAAAATCTTTACACTTGTTGCAGCAACCTCTGTTTAATGATGTTGCTGACTTGGTATGCAGATATCACAGGTGTATGGTGTGCCTTACAGAGAATCATTAGCATGGTTCCTGGGACCTTGCCTATAGTTTTGCAAATGCCATAAAGTTGTTTGGTGTTCCAGCCTCATTTTGTAAGTAGTGTTGCTGTACCCAGGAGTGGCTTATTGGTGCTTATCTGCAGTCACTGGAGTTCAGTGCTTCTTGTTTACAGACATAAGGGACCAAGGAGAAGAGGAAGGGTCTACAGATAGTATTATCTATTGGGATGGCTTTAACAGCTATTTCATAGCCAGATAATCTCTTAAACACTACTGAAGAAGAGGGTAAGCAGATCTACGTGATTCAGTTCTAACTTACTAGTATTTTCCATACCAGCAATTGTAAGGATTTGCCAAGCTCTTCTGTAGAAGATGGGTTCAACACAAAATCTATAGATTTAGTGAAGATGGTAACTATCCAAATGGTGTCTCGTTAACCTCTTACTCCTAGTTGCCTGACTTTGTGTATTCAGATTGGGTAGACCTCATGTAGTTGTAAGTATCTAAGTTAGAGGTAGATAAACAAGTAAACTTGTAAAACAAGTATAAAATGTGAATACATCAGTAAAAATGCTTTTGTATATCTAACTGTCTCTCTCCTCATTCAAGTTGCAGGAGTTATCACGGCTGACTTTCTGTCAGGATTGTTTCATTGGGGAGCAGATACCTGGGGATCTGTGGAGCTACCCATAGTTGGAAAGGTTTGAGATTCTTATCCTTAAGCTTGAATAAGTTATGAAATACTTTCCAGAAACACTTCCAGCATTCCCAGCAGTGTTAGACACTGGATAAGCTGCACCTTTCTTGCAGTCTTGCCAATGCGACCAACTCCCCCACCCCCAGAACCCACCTCCACTAAATGGCACAGGATATGGTTGGTGAAGTGCCATGTTTACACTTGGCCTAGGTGACATGTGCAAGGTGACACTGTTCCATTTTATTGCCTTGTTTAAGGTTTGCACACAGTTTTGCAATGCCAGTGTTCACAGAGCTTCGCAAGGTACTGCGGGAACAGCCTGTGACGCCGCCAGCACAGAAACCTGGCTAGGCTTGTGTGGATCTTCCCAAAGGCCAATAAACAGAGATGTGGAGAACTGTTCCTGTAGCCCAGCTCTCTAAAAGCTATCTTGTAAAATGGGAAGACGCTCCAGTAGGATGTCTTTCCAGTTCTCTGTGCTCCTGGCCCCTGTTGTAAATGTAGTGTTAGAATGGTGGTGGCTGAAGATTTAGATTTGAGATGCATTATACATCTGCAGCTACAAATGCCAGATGCTTAGTGGAAGGTGCACTGAATTCTATAATAAGCAAGAGTCTGCTTTTTAAAATAGTTATTCATAGCTACCATTAATTATTCCTCACAGTGCAATATTAGAAGGATCTCTAATTTTTTTTTTTTAAAGTATACAGGATATTCCTTGTAACTATCCAGAAATACATGAAGCAAAACAGCAGAATTAAGACTGTTGGGTTTAGGCTGATTTTGATTTACCTTCAATAGCCTTAGTAGTCCTTGAATTCCTCTTATCTGGGGACCATAGTGGGTTTAAAAAAACCAACAACAACAACAACAAAAAAAACACAGCAGGAGGCTGTACACTAAATCAACAAGAGTTCAGACTGATCAGGCCACCTTTGCATAGGCTGTACATGATGTATGTGTTAAAGGCAAATAAATGTGCTTGCTTTACTGTCCCAGTCCTACTTACCACGTTTGCTCTGTCTCCTCTGGAATTGTGTATTCAGATGCAATTTCTTCTAGAGGAGATTTTTGTATAGTCTATGTGATTTATATTAGTTTGTCCTCTTGCATTTAGTCCCTTAATGCTGGAATCCACAGCCCATACAACATGTTAGTCTGAATTTTGGTTTTTTTTTTAGTGTTTTCTTGTATTGTGCTGCTTAGCATGTGACTTGTTTAATTTCACAGGCTTATTTTGTCTGTGAAATTAGGATGCTGATGCTTTGCTTTTGAGATCTAGAGACTAAAAGGTCTAAGTGAAAAATTAAGAAGAATAAACTGAGAAGCAATCAAAAAACTAGATTTCAGCCTGGGAACTGAACTGCTTTGCAAATGTAAATAAAATTATCTGAAGTGTTGTCATCCCAAAAGTCTGAACCTGCTTACCTGCTTTGTCCTGTGGAACTCTCTTAAACTCAGTTATCAGATCTGAATGCATGTGGGGTTTTGGGTGTGGTTTTTGTATTTTTCTTTACAAGATCATTGTTGAGCCATGGTGACATGTTTATGAATTTGTTTTTTCAGGCTTTCATCAGACCCTTTAGAGAACATCATATTGACCCCACAGCAATTACCAGACATGATTTTATAGAGACCAATGGAGACAACTGCTTCATGACACTGGTCCCGTTGGCAAACATGGCATACAAATTTGTTTCTTTTTCCCCAGGTAAGCTGTTACTTCTGATTTAGGTGGATTTAGCATTTTTGTTGATATTTAAATGAACATTTTTCTGTGTGAGTCTAGGAGAAATCAATTCATTTGAGATGGCAAATAGTAGCTGTTGGAAGCATGATGCTCCTGGGAGGAGAACTTTTATTTTCTTGAGGAGGCAAAATTTTTGTTCAGCCTGAGAGAGGATCTGTGACTGAAGAGTCTTGTGAGGAAGCACTAAAAGTTACATTAAATAGGCTTTTTATAAGAGGGATCAAACTGTGTGCATGTAGGGAAATTAATTGTTTTAAAGTATACTTCATCTGTGTGTAGCAGTGCCTTATTTGCAATGTAGAACTGCAAGAATGAAAGGATTTATTTAGTTTTATAGATGGTAAACTCAGACTTTCAACTTCCTGTTTTATGGTGAGTTGATGGACATTGGCACTTACCAGTCTGTCTTGTGACTTTCTGGAATTGCCTGTGGCTCACTGGCTCTCGTGACACTTCTGCCAAAGCAGCTTCATTGAGGCCTTTGTTAGTTTCTGCAGCACCAGGCAGCTCTGTCTGGGCACCACATTGTTTCTTAGTAGAAGTTTATCTTTTCATAAATGGTATTTAAAGATACAAATCTTGTTTTACAGAGGCATTATATGAAACGTGTCCTTGGGAGTGTTATGTCTTTGCCCTCATCATCTTCATAACCATGACGAACCAGATTCACAAGTGGTCTCACACGTACTTTGGTCTTCCACGCTGGGTCGTGTTTCTGCAGGACTGGCACGTTATCCTGCCCCGGAAGCATCACAGGATCCATCATGTATCTCCACATGAGACCTACTTCTGCATTACAACTGGTACTGCCATCTGCCTCGTACTGCAAGCTCTTTTCAGTAGGCTAGTGCAGTTCACCTGGCAAGATATAATTTAGTGACTCTTAAATACCTAGAAAATGCCATGGTGCTCTTAGTTTCCCTGAGAGCTTGTGCAGCATAAATGTAGGGGGAAGATTTGTGTTGGCTACAAGGTAGGTTTTAGCATGATGGGGTGGTGGTCAGTCAGTGCTACTGAGATACAATTGCATTGGTATCTTGGTAATCTCATAGTAGTAATGGCTTTTCTTCATTGAAGTCTTCAAGCTGCTGTTCTTTCAAAAGAGCATGTCATCTGAAAATGCAGCTTACCTTGAATTCTCATTGCTAAATCAAGGCTTCTGCATTTTCAGCACTCATTCATTCTGATTTGGGGCAGAGGAGTGGACAGGCTTGCAGAAAACTGGCTTTAGGTTCCTCTCATATGTATATTAAATTTTATGCCCACTGTACAGGTGGGTATATTCAGTCACCGATGTTGCACAATCCTGAATAAAATATCAAGTTAATCAGACATGTGGAAATAAACTACTTTAGTTCTTTGTTCTGTCATTGGTGCTGACAAACAGTTTATATCAGCTTTGGAATATCCGCCGAGAAATAAATCTAGTTCTCGTGACCAAAATACCATGTAAAAACACGGTACAATTCACAAGCCTGACTTGACAGATGACAAAAATCTTGCCACCCTAAGAGGTTTTTTTCAGTCCTACTATGTCCTGAAAGTTTAAACCTGACCAGTATAAGCAGTCTTGGGTTAGTTGCTTTTTTCTCATGGAAAAAAACAAAAAAACAACCAAAACCAGGTACTTCTGTTCGCTCTGCTTTCTGTAAGTGCCCATATCATACTAGTCTGACATAACAGAGCATGATAGATTGTATGCTTTGCTTTTCCAGTGGAGCAAAGTGTTTCTGCAGCCCTAATTCTCCTAGGGCAGAAGTGAGGGGGAAGACAGAAGTGTGCCACCAGTGCACTATTTAAAAGGAGCCTTTACTGAGTTAAACAGGATTTGTTAGTGACTTGACTGAAGGGTGGACAGCAGAGTGCAAAGAGTGTACTTGGTTTCAGGGCTGACCTGTGTACGTAAAGGTCCACCACTGCAGCACTGCCAGGGGAGGTGTCAGATAACAGAGCGTTCTGGCATTCCCAGTGTTCAGGCTTTTGGACTGACTGCTGTTTTTAGACACCAGGAAGGGGTCGTCCATTCCTTGAGGGGCGATGGCTGTGTTAATGAGAATTGCATGAGCTGACTCCCAAAAGGGCATGGGTATGCAGTGAGCTGAGCAGAGCTGCAGGTGAGCCAGGAAAGGTCATGTCCAACTGCAGATGGTGCCTGGCAACAGTGCCTGTGTCAACAGATTTCAGTTCCAGTGTCTGAGAGCAATCAATCTCTCTAGCAATATGGTGTTTTTCAGTGGTGAATATCCTCAATGCTTTCTTCCTTTAGTATTTCTCTCCCATAATATCTATACACACCAGCTAAGACATCACCAGCCAGAAGAGTTGTTTTCCTTCTGCTGGCTGTGTCACCACTGTAGGTATGGCACTTGGCCCTGGCAGAGCTGGCTCTGCAGCGGCTTTCCCACGTTCCAGTCTTGCTGGTGCTATCCTGTGCTTTGGCTATCTCTTTCCTCTAGCGTGAACCACTGCTGCTAGCTCACTGTTTCCATTGCAGTAACAATTTCTTCAGTCCTGCCTCTCCTTTGGTTTTGTTTTCTTACACTTTTTTTCCTTTTCCTAGAAATGTACATGGAGTAAAATACAACATGTACTTACAGAACAGTCCTGTGAGTGTGGGGTAATTCATATAACCCTGTACACTTCCACCTCTTCTTGGTTGTAGAAAAACTTCTACAAAGAAATAACATTTCCCGGTGATTTGTTTTGATTTTTCCTAGCTACTGCAGTATTTAATAAAACAGAGGTCTAAAGTTCCTATAAATACATTGTACTAAATCCTGTGTAAAACCCTGTGAAATTGCCTCTTCATGCACTCTCCTGTCAGTTATATGTAGTTAGGTTGGCATCGAAGTACAGCACCAGAAAATCAAGATAACATACTAATTAATATCCTAAAAGTGAGACACAAAGCCCTCCCAAATTCAGGGTGAGGCATATTAAGCCTGTGTAAGTTCCAGCCTCACAGTCTATGATGCATTCAAGGTACCCTAAATCTGTAGGCTAGGAAAGGTGCATTCAACTCCTGTTGCATGTAGAACACGATGGCACTTAATTGCTGTTTTTACATAAAATGGCAAGAAGCTGCTGGCCCCTCTCAAGCTGTTGGCAGCCTTTCTGGTTACTGGGAAGCAGGAGTGCCCTGTTAGCTGGGTTGCACACCGTTGGGTGTGTGCTGCTAGCGGTGCTGCCCTGTTAATCCAGGGCGTGCCCAATGTCAGCTACCGTTAAATGCAGCCTGGTACTACAGGATTTCCCCATCACAGGCTTCATCAGCAATCAGTTATGCAAACTTTAATATTTGCCAGGGAAAGCATAGTACATTTATGTACCTGAAAAATTAAAATTGATGTTGGAACTATTTAAACTTGAGGCTTTATTTAAGAAAAAACTGTTTACTTTGCTGAGCTTTAGTTAGTGGTGTTTAGATCCCAAACAAATCTTGATTTAAAAAAAAATTATTATTTAAAATTATTTCTTTCTTTCTAGAAACTGTGGCATTGATAATGTATTTGAGATTTCAGAGCCATGCTGTGTGTATTTACTTTCTTGCTGTAGTATCTAATGAGAAACACAGGGGAAAAGCTGAGCTGGCTTTGGTGATGGGCGAACTAATCGGGGCGGGGGAACAGCTGAAATTGTTGGGTTGGGGTTTTTGTTTGGTTGTTTAAATTTCAATCCTGAATCTAAGGTGCTGCTAATACAGATGTCTTGATCCTAACACCGATAGTTCAACTTGATGGTCCCTTTTCTGATAGCTTTGCAATGGCTATAAAGTAGTCCACCTCTGAACACCTCTTGCATTTACCTTGTATTTAATTTAAAGAATGTTATTAAATAAACATTGCAAGACATTGAACTTTGGATGCTATGAGAAACTAATCCTTTTTTTCTTCTGCAATCACTTAGGTTGGCTGAACTATCCATTAGAGAAGATAAGATTCTGGAGGTGCTTGGAGAACATTATCCAAGGAGTTACTGGGGAGAAGCCAAGAGCAGATGACATGAAATGGGCTCAGAAAATTAAATAACTTTTGCCAGCCTTCTGCAATCCTTAACTTGTTGCCAATGTTCTTGTTTTTTTAAAAAAAAAAAAAAATAAAGCCATCAGCCAAATTCAAGACCTGCAAAGAAATAACAGACTCTAAAGCACAAACTAAAAAGTGCTAACACAGACTGTAATGAGAAGAACTAATTCTTAAAACAATACTTGAAATGAAGATGATTACTCTTACTGAGCACCTTTTCGTTTAGCCATGTCTGCTTACATCTTAGCAAATACTTCATCAGTGTATCTCGTAAGGCTATGGGGCAAGCCAGAAAGCAGAACTGTCACTCCATTGGTACATGGTGGCGTAGTAAACATGTGTTGTATCAACATTATTTAACAAAATTATTCAAAAATAACTTGTTGCCTAAGACCTACAGGGGGAATGGTGACAACAGTTTGTCACTTTGTGTTTGAGTCCAAATACACTGCATGAAAACAGTGTGTCAGAGTAATGGAAGCCTATAAAATCATGACTGTTCAATGCACTTAGAGCTGTAAGTTTATCATTCATTATCTTTGCTATCATGTTAAATCTAATTGATGTAATACAGAACAGACTTCAAGAATCCCACTCCACCAGTGGGCCACGAACCCTCAAGTGTCTTCAGTTTCTTTTAAAATAAAATTGTTCTACTCTCTACATGGAATTAAGCAAACCATTTCTGCATAAGCCTTCAACTTAAGCCTGTGAGGAGAGGGAGGGCACCCCGTGCAACACATAATTGTGTTTGTTCATGTGGAGCACTCACTTCTGAGTCTTCTATAAAGTGTTTCCTACCCTGACTATAAATGTTTAAAATAGTTCTAGCATTGGGCACATTGCAAATAGCTGTATTCAAGAGCTCAAGGTATCAAACTTGTAATGTTAGAAGGGAAATGTCAATGACTGGTGTTTTGGGGTTTTTTTGTTGTTTTTTTTTAAGGTGCTTGCTTGTTTCTGTAAATAATATAAAGCCTTAATCTCTTCTGGTGTAATGGAATAATATTTTAATGTGATGTTTGAATGTATATAATATATTTATAACAAAGCAGTTGGATAATACTAATCATGTTTATTAAGTCTTGTTGCTGTTCTTCATTCATGCATTCTCAGCACTTAGTCCAAGAACTTGATCACTGGTTGCAAAATGCTTGATGCTATTCCAGCTACCTGAAACACCTTGCAGCCTGTTAAGTCTTGTTTAGGTGGAAGTGATCGGTTGTTTTTCAGCTTTGTAGGAGCTTGACACTGTTACATCAGACTTCAATAAGTGCAGGTAATTCTGCTTTGAAAGCTAGGGAGTTATTCTGCTGGACTGGGGGAGGGAGTTCCCCTAAGATCATCCAACAGGCACTTCATGTCAAATCTAAAACTGTTTTCACTTCCCTAGTTGTAAATTGTGTTGAATTCAAACTGTGTTTTCCTGAAGTGTATGATAAGGGGATTTTGAGTCATGGGTTTAGACTAACCTTGATCTCAACTTCTTCAGGTATGGTGGACCACAGCTTTTTAAAGAGTTGGGGCTTGGCAGCTCTCCTTCAGTGGAAATGGCTGAATGCAGACATGTTTGAGCTGGGTTCTACAGATTAAAATTGAAGAAGGTACCTTTGTTGCAAAATATTTAACATGTTTGAATGATTCAGACCCTTGGAGAGCTTTATACCATTACATGAAACTATTGTCTACGCCAGTTGTCACAGTCACATCGAGTCTCTGTGTAGCTTTGACAGTGAAGAATATTTCTACTTCAGTAGGGGTCTCTAAATGCACTAAGTTGAAATGGGAGGAATACTCCTTAAATGCTGCTATTGTGGAAGCGGTGTGTGTGATTTTGTGCTATCTTTGGTGAAAAGAGCAGTTTGTCCCCTGTTTCTCCCACCCATGCCATCACAAGCCTTGCCAGAGAAGGCCACGTACAAGAGCACAGAGGGGAGCAGCCAGGAGATTGCAGGCTTGGTTAGTGAAGATTGCTGTGAGCTGGCAGCTTCTCTGTTAATTATTGCCTACTTCTCCCAGATCTGGGTGTTAAAAGAGGTTTGATTCTGTGCCAAACCTGTTGGCACAAAGCTGTTCCTAGTAGTTTTATCTCTACTCATTTTAATTTTTCAGGCACTGACTGTTTAGCTCTATATTAAAAAAAATGAGATGTGAATATAAATTTAGGTGGGAAGAAAGGTAACTTGCAGTACCATGGAAGTCACTGTGGTGATCATGACTCTGAATCAGTTAAGTTAGATCTATTAATATTTGCTATTTGTGGTTAAAACTTACTCTAAATTTATTTAGTGTAATAGGTGTTGAACTGAATATATGCTGGTGAGGTGGGGATGCAAAGTACCATGTGTCCAGAGCAAAGAATGCTTCTCCTCCCTCCCCTTGCAGTGTGAGTGTCTTGCAGTTTTAGAGGTGTAGGGATGCTTAGGAAACAGCATCTGTCGCTGGGAGCGCACAGAGCTGCTGGAGTTATTTCTGCCACCTTGATGAAGGTTTGAATTCACGCCTGCTTCTACCTTGAGGCTCCCATAGTCCATATTCTAACAGATTTGTGGTCCTTGGTTGTCTGTCCCTTCTGTCCTCATCACTTTCTTCCCCTTTCCCTCCCGCTTGACCCCAGTTTAAGTAAACCAGTGTCAAAGCCCAGTTCAGAACTGGGTGGATGCTCCGAACTCCTGTGTAAAACAGCCTTAACCACTAAGTCCTTGAGGTCCTGCTCACCTCTTACTGCAAATTTAAATGCCAAGTGAACAGCAATACTGCTGTGCATATCACAAATGGATCTGAAACACATAAATTACTAGAATTTGTACTTTGAGAGTGCTGTTAAAGGCAATTGCTGTCACCCACACCTCTCTCAGCCACTTGATTTATAGTCTTACTGGAAACATATCTGAGCTAGTAATACTGGTGGCTGCTGGGCCTATCTTGTCTGTTAATCTTGCTTAATTATGTGAAACTGGGACAGCAGTTAATCTCTGGGTGCTGTTTTGCATGCTGGTGCTGTGCTCCACTCTTGAGGCAGCTCTTGCTCAGAGTGACTCAACGCATCGGCCGTGGCTGGCATCTCCCAGGGCCCTGCGTTAATGTCCCTGTTCATCATGGCGAGGGGCACGGCCTGGGAGCAAGTTCTGGTTTTATCATCCTTCATCTTTCACTCCCTGCTGTAAGTTGGGGTGTCTGCTCCTTGGAGGAGGGTTAATGAATGCTGGTATGAATTGGCTTGGGTTTTGGTCTTCAGTTGTTTTCTGGAAACTGTTCCACCTATTTAAAGTAGGGGATGCTTCCTTAAAATCAATATGGCAATTCTGGAGCAAAAGGCTATGTAGATCCTTCTTAACAGATGCAAATCTGGCTTAAGATAAATTTGTCTTAAGTTGATTAGGAACAGATTAGAGCTAAAGCAGAATAAGGCACTCCTTTCAAACTCCACAGCGATGGTCTGCATTTCATTTTAAGTAAATGCTTTTAAAAGCTGTTTGATTTCAGTCTGTCACTTCCACAGAAAGATGAGGTCAGTCTCCTGCTTCCTGGACCTTCAGGAGAAGGTCTTTCAGGCCTTCAGCTTCTGCCAAGTCTGTAGTTGTCCTCCAGTAAAGCAGATACTTGAGGTAAAGAGGAGACCTGGCAGGAGCAGATCTATTTATTTACGTGTAGCTGTGGCATTTTGGAGATCTGACAAGCAGAGCTGTTTGGGGACTCACCTGCAAGGGGAGGCATTGCACTGTGGTGACTGATGAAAATTACTGCCAAGTGCCTTAATCTTCCACTTGGCCTTTTCCTGAGCAGCCGTGGGCGGCGTGGGAGGGCAGTGAGTCCTGGGCACAGCCTGACCCGCTGGGCTGGGGGTTTGCTTTGCAGGTCCCATGGGCGCATTTCAAACTGGTCAGCTTTCTGGTATCTCTCAGCTTCTCAAATTTTGTTTCATTTTGCTGCTGGATCAAGTTATCTGTGTTCACTCCTCTGCAGCCTTGACCTGTCTGCTGACTCTGTGAAATACTGGGGACAAACAAAGAGGAAACCCTTCTCAGAGTTAGTGTTTGCTGGAGCAAATGTGAGGCAGTCGCACTGCAGAAGGAAAGGGGGTACTCGTCAAGCCTCCAGACCCTGGGTGCATTGACAGATGTTTGTCTGGCTTGTGTGGTTTTTTTTGTTCCTGCACTATTTAGCAAAAGGGAAAAAAGCTCAAGAACTCATCTGGCACACAGATGTTTGCACAAGACGGCAGCGCCAGCAAATTTGTCTGTATGAGATGGGGCCAAGCCAGGAGGCTTTGGCTCAGGTGCCGTGTCTGTCTGCACTTCACCTGGACCTAGCAGGCCAGCCTAAGGTGGAAGAGGAGCTCTGGGTGGGAGAAGGTTAAACTAGTCACCACCTTGCACCCCAAAGCTACCGATGACCCTGCCGGAGCAAGAGGGGCTCTGGCTGCTCGGTATCAAACATCATTATCGTGGTGTGCTCGGCAAGGCTTGGCCAGGGCTCTCGGCTCAGCTGTCGCTGGTTCCCCAGCTCCTGGCCAGGTTTGCTGAGCTCTTGTGCCATCTAGCTGCTCTGTGCTGTCTTCATCCATCAGCCTTGTCTGAACTGTGGTACGAGATTTAAATGAGCTAAAGTCTAACCAGCAAGATCAGCATTGCTATTTTGAAGTAGCTTCAAAGAATAATGGATATAGGGCTGGTACCTTGGCTCTGCCTGCTGCTAAAAGCCGAGTCTGTTAACGTTGATTTAACTGAGTAAATGGCTTAAAATGCGACGGGTCTCCAAAATACTTTTGCTTTGTAATTGTTTCTACACATTGTCATGTGATGGGGCACAGGTTTTGGAATATGTATTGCAAGACAAAGCAGAATTCATTTACCTCTTTTTTTGTTGTTTCTTATTCCTGTATTAACTGGAGAGGGATAAGGGAAGATGTATCATTAATTAAAACATGACATGGTTAGATCTTCCTCGTGTTCCTTATGTCTCTTCTAGCTACAGCTCTTCTTGATTCATATCACCTAGTTAGACCTGAAAATATTTGTCATTGCCACATATCAGACAGCAGCAACCCCCTGACACACAGTAAGCGATACATGGATGTGCTCCATGTCCTCTGTTCTGCAGAGGAGATGTCCCAGCCCCTTACCTGCCCCGGGCCGTGTGCTGCTGGGCTGGGGCTCGCTGTGGCTGTCGCTGCTGGAGGGTCCCACGCACAGAGCAGTGAATGCCACCTGCCCCGGGGGGTGCGTTGGGGAGGGGTGGGGGTACCAACGCATCAACGCCATCAGATTATAACAAAGTGACTGTGACTATTTGTAAAGCAGGAGGAGAGATAATGCTGCTCGTGTTCTGGCCGTAATGAACACAGTTCGCCAATTATTCATATTAATTGCGTTTGAGTTTTATGAGCTGTTAAACGCTGGAGAGTGCGCTGGTGTTTCAGAGCTCCCCGGGGAGCTCGCTGGGGTTGCTTTCCCCAAGGTTGCCTGCCGGAGGCATGGAGCGGGGCAGGGGCAGCCCCGCGGAGCCGCTGCCCCATCCGGGGGTGGGTTCGTTCCCTCGCCCGTAGCCCCAGTCCGATCCCCCCGGGGCTCTGCCCCTCCCGGGGAGACCACCCGCCCGCGCGACGGAGCGCTGGAGCCACCCTGCGTGCACCACAGAGCTCTCAGTGCTGCCGCCCAGCGGCCTCCCCTTAGCGCGCCCGCCCGCGCCGCGCCCTGGGAGCCGCACTTCCCGCGTTGCGTTGACGTGTGGGAGGGGGCGGGGCTCCAGCGGCAGCGGCGCAAGATGGCGGCCACCACGGGTGCGGGTGAGCGGGCGCCGGGGCGGCGGGGCCGCGGGCTGGCGGGGGCCGGGCGGGGCCGCTCCTCGCCGCGGGGCAGCCACGGAGCCCGCGGGCGGTGTTGGGGCGGGCCGCCGGTGGACGGGAGGCCCGGCTGGGTGTGTCGGGGCCGGAGGGGCGGCGGCGGGCGCTAGGCCGGGAGGCGCCCGGCGGAGGGGCGAGGGCGGCGGCGGTGGGACTAGCCCGCGGGGCGCGGCCCGGAGGGGGACCCGGTGCTGGCCTGGGGGCGGTGGAGCCGGTCCCTGCTCCTTCACTGCGGCTCCCGGGCGGGCCCGGCCCGCACCTCCCCGGGGGCTGCCGAGGCCTCGCGGTGGGAGCGGCCCCGGCGGGACGAGTCCGGTCCGGGGCCGGGAGGGTGCGCGGGGGCGGCCCGGGCCTTGCGGGACGCCTGCGGGAGCCCTGCCGCGGGTCTCGGTGGGCTAGCGCCGGGAAGCGGCACTGGGCCGGGCTGCCGGGGCCGGGACCCCCTGCCCGGGGCTGGGTGCTGGGGCGCGGACGCCCGGGCCGCTGGCAGCCGCCGGAGCGCACCGGGCGCGGCCGCTGCTCCTCCTCTGCCGGGTTGTGTGTGGTCGGAACTGACCCTCGGTCCTCTGGATCGTCGTGTTCGCTGAGCCAGGGCTGGAGTGGCGTGAGTGACATAAGTGGCTTTAAAAATCCTTTTCGCTCTCGATATGTTCGTGTTACACCAGAAGGATGTAACTTCCCTGTCAGGACGTGCATGCTTCCAGAAGTCGGTATATTATTTTCTTTTCCCCCATTAAAATTACTCCTTGCCTGCTCTGAGTTGTTAAAGAAATCCCATCTTTGCAGTTATCGTTGCACATTAAACAGAAATACTGCAACTAGATTTTTAACTGTTTTTTTTTTTTTCTGCTGACATTCTCTAATAAACTTCGACAGATTGAATAAATTAGTTTCACTTCTGTTTAGCCAGTTTCATTTTCCTGTTTTCTTAAGTACATATAGGGTTTCAAATGTGCCACTGTAATACTTGTTTTCAAATTGTTTCCTTTGAAGTTTAAATATGAGATCACCAGAAGGATGCTCTTGAAGATGAAACAAAAATATTTTGGAATTCTTTTTTACTAATAGGTCTCTATTGATGAGCACTTTCAGCTTTTAGGAATAACCATCACAATGCAGATGATTCATAGTAATCAAGTTTATAAAACCACTTTTAAAATGCCGTTGATGCTGTCCTGAGAATTCTGTGTTACGTGTCTATGTTTGAACGTGTGTCACTGTGAACACTTGGTTAAAATACACAGCAATGCCACGGAGCCTTCTTCCCCTTCTCACATCACGTTATTCTGGCCACCATACTTTCTCAATCATCCTTTCAAGCTGCTGACTTTTCATTTTGTGTTTGGCTGCAAGAACAAGGCAAATATTTTTCTTTTTAAGCCAGTGCAGCTTTGTGAATGAATTGTCTGGGTGGTCACAGAGAGGTATGTGTGGAAAGGGACTTGGACTGCGGTGATAAAGTCCAAAGCTAGTCCTACTGCACAGCTTTCCTTCTGCAGTGAGCAGTCTTTGTGATAAGCTGTTGTTAACCTCATCTGCTAGCCACATTGTGTCTTTGGATTGCTTCCTGGTAGTGCCCGGATTTCTGAGAGCTGCCTGGTGTCTCCGGTGCTGGAAGCGTGAAGCAGCACACAGCCAGGTAGATGTGAGCAGGGGCCTCAGTTTCTGGTGTCCACAGTGTGGCCATCAGACAGGCACTGCTCTTCTGTCACTCATGGGATCCTGTGTGTGTAACTGCTTCTGGGGGGGGAAAGATTTAAAAAAAAAAAAAAGAAAATCAATATGTGACTTATAAATGTGTGTTGCAGGGACACTGAACTTTTGCAGTAAACCCTAAATGCAGTGTGGCAGCGCCTTCAGGTGCAGAGCAGCAGCTTGCATTGGTGGCAGCCCCAGAGCTTTGCCCAGCTGTAAATCACGGGCTGCCCTGCCAGCAGCGCTCTGCGCTTTCTCGCTGCGTTAGTGAAGGATGGAGACTGTCCTCTTCTGATAGAGAGCAACACAGTGTCCAGTTCCCATCGTGGTGGTGGCACTGCAATGCAGTTTGTGTGGTTCTTTCTTCACACTGCACTGAAGGCATTGCCCAGCACATAAAATAGAGCCTGGAAGTGACACCTTCTCATTCTCCACTAGTGACTGATTCGCCCTGGGCTTTGGACAGGTAGCTTAGTGGTATCTTTGCTGGTATGTAAACCAGATATTGCTAATTCTTGGTTCTTGGGGTCTTAGTGTATTCATATTTGTTTAGAAAACACTTGATATGTTTGATATCCTATGTTTATAGTCATTCAGCACAGGAGCTTAAGCAGACGTTGAGGGTGAAAGTATTACTGAGACTTTCTTCAAAAGCCAGAGGAAGAAATGGTAGCAAATGTCTCTGCAACTTAAAAAAAAGTCATAGGGCTGGTCCTGGGAATTAGACAGGTAAGCCTTTTATTTCTGTCTAATGAACAGGGGGAAAAAAAACCCTGACCTGGAAGAAATATTACAATGCAAGGTCCAACAGCATTATTCCTTATATAGGGGTGAATTCTGTGTTGCTGATAACATGGGTTTCCTGCACACACAATGAATATGAGAATAAAAAAAATAGGGTTGACTTTAATCATTCTAATAATGCTCTTCATAGGAGACTGCAAACACTGAAACTGTCAGTGTATGTCTGTCCATCCTTCAGGCTGCAGGAACGCTCAGGTACCAGAGGTCTGGTCTGATCTAGCTGAGACATTGGGGGTTCTTCAAAGGCTCCTGTGCTCCGTGGTGCCGTAGGGAAGTTGGGCTGCATGGCATCTGTGTTGCAGTGGGACTACAGGAGCTTCCTCTGTGTCACTGTCCTGCAGGCTCTGGTATTGTACTGGGTCAGAAGCTGACCATGTTGGCCTGTGGAATCTTGTTTTTCTCACTTTCCTTTTGGGAAAAGTTTGACAACCTCGTTTAACCCACTTTTCTCTCCTAGGTCCAGTTAGGAGATCTGTTGCAGGGCTGTGGTAGACACTTGCATTTACCAGCAGCCTGGAAGAACTGAGTAGTAAAATGATTTGCCCAGATGTAAGTTATTCAAAGTCAGAGGAATGTGAAGAACTCCAGAAGGACAATTCATTAGGGGTATGGTGCTGATATATGTGACTTAACATTGCTAACAGACAGAAGAGCACAGATCAGTTTGAGTACAATATATTAAAAGTATATATTTGTAGTTGTTGGGGGACCAAGAACATCACTGTAAGCTCAAAGCTGTGCTTATGAAGAGCGAAAGAGACATTGCAATGCAGCAGAAACTGTGTGTTAAAGGATCTAGAAGGTGTACCCTGCCTCTGCAAACGGACCGTGCTGTCTCCCTCGGAGTGCACTGCCTACAACAGGCATTGTTATCTCAAAATAAATATTGCCAGCCACTGAGCACTTCCTGAGTCTTTAAGTAAAATGCTCAAGGGTAGGGAAAAAGAATTGGAGGGAAGCTGGGAAGATAAATTATACCTTCTTTAAGGTGGACTACAAGAGCACATGAAATAGCAGGTGCTGAAGGAGTTGATTGCAGAGCTTTGTGTATTGTAATGGAAGGATACAGTAGATTAAATTAAAGGTAAATAGTTCAGAACTCTTACAAGAAGATACTCAGTTGAATCTTTTAATGTATAATGATATGCAGTACATAATATATTTGAAAAATGCTGTTCTGGCTGAGAATTATCCATTAGGTTATTAAATATGTAAGTAGGTAAGGACCATGGAAGATATAATGCTGACAAGTTTTGTAAGGTGTATGAAGGTTGTGATTTTCAGGTTGTAAGGGTGTCTTAACTATTGCAAGTCGAGATGAAATTCCTCTGTTTCCACCTCCTGATTAGTTTGTGCAGTTTCCTCCCGAGCCTGACCTGGGCCTGGCCCAGGAGCAAAGCCCGGGGCGGTGTGTGTCCTGCCTCTGCCGCTCCCCGCCTCTGCCTGGCAGCTCTGCTGTTAAACTGGAGTCCTGCACCCCACAGGGAACTTTGCCTTAGCCTGTTGCTGTGGCATCTTGCACTTCAAAGCTTATCTTAAAATCGGTGAGCTTGCTTTTGCATTCACCTTTTGGAGGGTGGTGTGGATTGAAGAAAAGCTGTCGGTGCTTTGTGGGTGGAAGAGACGCTGGAGGAGGGAGCTCAGCTCCTGGTCAGTAACAACCGTCCCTTTTCACCACACAAAGAGGAAATGGTGGGGGTTTTTTCCCTGGTGAGATTTAGTGTTAAGATTTTGTCCAGAACACCAGTTCAGGGTGACTTATTTTCTAGAGTAACTTCTAGCTGAGCTGGTAATGTTTGGCTTTTCAGCCACAGAATGCATCTGATTTTAACTCTTCTGCTGCTGGAAGGCTTTATTTGGTGTCAGACCTCAGTGGTGCTGCCAGTCTGCCTCAGACAAAGGTTTTAAAATTATCTCTTTCCTAGTAATGTGCTTAAAGTATCGAGAGACAGAACCAGCACTCCAACTTACACACAACAGAGAACACTTCAGTTTGTTTCAAGAGCTCAGGAAGTTATTTTGGATCTGCAAAATATCTCAGTACCTGTCTGTGTTATCAGAGTGGAAATCATGACTATAACTGTGATGCAAGAAATCTGAAGTTCCTGTCTCCTGAAAGTTTTTGTGACAGTTGCTGAAAGCCTTGTATTCAGTTTTAAATACTCCATCACTTCAGAAACTTTATTTACTGCTGTGACAAGGAATGACTTATTTATTTTTTACAGTTGCAGTGCTGCAAGGGTAAGCTATCAAATTTTCAGTAGCTGCAATCTGTGCAAAGAGATGAGAAATATATTGGAAAAGAAGTCATTAAGGCTCGATGCCAAATAACCAAAACCGAGCAACAGGAGGGACTTCAACGTATTTAAGCAACAGAGGTGTTTGAAGCTATTGGATTTCAGTTCATTGAGCTGCAGTAAATCAGGAACTGGTACAGAAGGCAGGGCTCACGTTGGCCTGAAGGGCCAGTTGGATAAGTTGCCTCTTGTCGGTGAAGATGTCAAGAAACCTTCAGCAAAAAGACAGTTCCTGTTCTTAGGGCCCCTAACAAGTGACGCGCACTTTCTGTGTGCTTCGCCGAGCGTTCTGTGCTGTATGTGTGTGCTTTAGTTCTGAAGAGAAATGCTTGTAATTTGATTTCATTTTAAAAAGGAAAGAGAAATGTATTCTTGAAGTTTTTGTGAGAGGTGTATGCTTTATTCTACTGACACTGATGAAAAAAAATCAAGAAGAGGATCTACTCTGCAAGGCACGTTGTCCAGGTGGATTCACTGGTTTCACTGTGCTGTTTTCAACTTGACAAGATTTCTGAATTTGGAATTGCTTCTACTATGTCAGTGTGGAAAATTAAAAGATTTAAAAGTAGAGTGTGTCAGAAAGTGTTGGTTTTAACTTGTTAAAGACATACTGTGTATCTCACGTGAATGCAGTCTGAGAAGAATCTCAGACTGGTCAGATCACTTTTACAGCTGTGTATCCTCAGTGGTGCTGTGATACAAAGTGAAGCCCAAAGTGCTTTAAGTTTTTTAGCATTTACCTGTCTTCTAGGAATAATTCTGCTCTTTCCTCGTGCTGAACTTTCCTTAGTGAGGTTCTGATCAGACACAGTCAAACTCCTTTTGTCCACATTTCAGCTTGCTGTCTCTCAGTCTGGCAACCCATGGCTTAGAAAACAGTCGGGTTGTGAGGTGTCGTGGTAGCAAAGGCTCATCAGTGCTGGTCTGTCTGGCAGCACTGGTGTTGGGTGGTGGTTTTGACAAGGAAAATAGAAGATCCTGATTCTGTTTGAAGGCTGAAGATGATATTGCCCAAAACTTAGCAGCTTCTTAACTGTGACTTTCAACTCTGTAAAGCACACCTCCTGAAAATCTCAGTCTGTGGTTTAGTTTTGTTCTCTAGTTTGCCATAAAAATATTTCATGAGCTTTTTGTAACTGATAAACTAGTGTCTGGGGTTGAGGCTTCACAATGCACATTTACTAAAAGGTGAACTTTTAGAAAGGCTGTAAGAACCTGTGTCACTGGAGATCTTACCTTGTCAGTACAGGTACAGTTTAGCTTTCATAGGTTTGCTGTTGTGATTAATAGTAAATATCTCCTTTTGCTACTAAATGTTTCTTTCATTTCCATTTCTGGGAGTATTTCTGTGTGGTCAGGCAAGTGGCAAGTGAAGCAGTTGTCTAGATATTATTGTATTTTTGTATCAAATGAAGCTGCTATTGGAGAGTCCGCTTGCACCTTAGCGAAGGCTCAATTAAAATGCATAGCTGAAAGTACTTTCGGCAACCTGATTACTTTTTAATTGCCTCTTACTTTATTTAGATTTTCTTGTGTTAAATGAAGGACTCTTAGAAAAACAGGTTTGTTTGGTTACTGCCTTGAAAGTCTCTTATTACTGCACTACAAAGATTATGCAAGGTATTTATTGGGGGGTGGGAGGATGACACGCAGTTGACTCACGGTTGTGTCAGCTGGTGCAGGACATCTCCCAGCTCTGAATCTGCCATGGTTTAGCCATGGAAGTTGTTTGGCAAATACTGTGTATGCCTAGAACAGATCAGATCACTTTCTAGGGATTTGGTGGACAGCAAACATGATGATGATGTATTTGTATATGACCACAAGTGATAAAGCTTGTGTGGTTTCTGAGGTTCGGGTCCCAGCAGGATGTGGTAGCTGACCATGAGTGCTCCAGGACATTGCAGATGAGGAGGAAACAGGGTTGGCTTGATGCCTTTGTGCATCTTTCCAGGCTGACCAAAAGGGTGAATCTGGTCTTTTATTCTGCTTTGCTTAAGGGGAGGTTATTTAGAAATTATTTAAAGCATCTATGATCATATGGCCATAGTATTTTATAAGTATATATGTGTTTTTCTTCTTGTCGGGTCTCCTGAGAACATGTCAGTGAGGGAGCTGAAATACCATCTTTGATGTGACTCTGAAACTGTAGTGACTGAGGTGCTGGTCTTCCCTGTTATACCCCTGAGCTTTAGCACTGGAATAAAACATTTTTAGAAGGCAACAATGCTGTTGGACAGCGTGGTTTGTTGTGAAGTGACCCACCATCTCCCATGATAATTTTATTTTCTGTGAAGTCCATAAAAACTTGAATATATATACTTCACTTTTCCCACCTCCCTTTGCTGCTGATGCTCCTGTAGTGCTCACAGTGAGCAGTTGCTGTGGCATTCATAATCATTGGTGTTAACTTTTCCATGCAGTAGGAACCAGTGCTCAGTGTGAGGATCTCGCTCTCTGTAGACCCCAGACTTTTCAGGGAACTCTAAGATCCTGCGTGACTCTCTTATGGCTCTGATTCAGCATGAATCAGAGCAGCTGTATCTTCAGAGAGCTGGGATAAAAAGTTAGGTTGTAAAGCCAAGCCTAGCTCTCTTCCTGTAAGGCTGTAAAGCCAAGCCTAGCTCTGGTTAGCAAATGTGAGAATGAAGGCTGCCTTGAGCCTTGCTTGTGGCCTCCTCGAATGTACACGTGGTGATGTAATTTTTAATTATGTGATCACATCATTTTCTTCACACAGGGTTCCTGCCTCACTTGGTGACCAGGGTGCAGGATGCTCAGAGGAAGGGTAGACAGGCAATATTTTTGGTTTCCTTCTTTGGTGCATGGCCTCTGTCTGCTTACCATAAACCTGATTCCTCCTTGGTTATTTCTTTTGGTCTAAGTAAATATCAGTAAATTATATTTGCACCACTGATAAATAGGAAGTACTGAAGTAGAGAGAATGAGCTGATGCTTGTTAAGCATCATGATATTGTTGTTCAGAAGATAGAGTATTTTTTGGCAACACAACCCATTCGAGGCAGATCTTCAGCTGGCTTTGGCTTATTGCTTGTGTGAGCAGGGAGAGGCTCAGGTTGGGTTTCTAATAATAACCGCGGATGGTTTCCTTTGCGGCGTCACCTGCACTGTCAAAGAGCTGCTGTGTCAGACTGAAGGGTGGAGTTCTCCCTCCAGAAGGACCTTTTGTTTGTCTCCTGTTTGCCCTTCTTGCATGGTGGTTTCTTTCCTGGGGCACCAGCAGGCAGGGCTGGAGCCCAGACAGCAGCTTCAGGCGTCGCACAGCCGTGAGTCACTCCCCAGCAGCAGCTCTCCTGCGCGTCTGCTGCTGCAGAAACTGTGAAACAGGTATTGTGCATGGAAGGAAAGGTGGCACCTGGTCCTTCAACTCCTACTCCCATCTGTTCCTCTTGTCCCCTCAGCTATCATCCCCTGCACTGGAGCTCAACTGCTCTCTTCCCTAACTGCAGCACACAGAGCATTGGGAGTATAATTAAAATGGGGTGGCTGATCAGTCATGATTCAGGTATGAACTGCGTACTTGAGCCTTCCTCTGCCCTGGGTACACAAGATACACACTTCTCACTTTTAAGACTTACTGGGAGAGAAGCACTGGAGTTCTTTGTGCAGGGGAAGTGACAGTGATCCCCAAGAGATCCTGTTACCACCGAGGATTTGGGGCTTGGTTAATCTTATGGTGATGGCTTCACCAGCCCCAACTGACTCATTTCCTTTCACAGCCAAAGATCTGTGTTCCTCAGCAGCCATGGTAACAGCATGGGCTCACTGGGAGTTGGAGATGTCGATTTGGCATGGAGCTGTGTTTGAGCCGAGCTCAGCAGCCCCCACATGCCTGGTCTGGTACAGCCAGTGCAGGTCCGGCGTCCTCTGACACTGCTCTTCTGATTCCAGGTTTTTCTTCATATTGTAGCCACAGCTGTGTTATTGAATCATGTTTCTCCAGAATATTCTTGAATGTGGTTATGTTAGATGTGTGTCAAACTGGCCAAAAAACGAGTTCCTTTAGTAGTTTACTTTTTTTGGTTTCTTTTATGTTTGCTTTGTAGTGAATTAAATTTGGACAACTCTGATTCCACAGCACAATCATCACTGACGTTAGTTTCTTTAGGTCATTGATATATTTAAGAAGGTTTTTAAAGCTACCAGAGTTACTCAGTTTTAAGCACTGCTACATTTCACAATACCTTAGATCCTCTGCTTTCCATATTGCCAAGCAGCTACAGAGATCTTTTCAAAGCCCTTGATCCCTTTCTGACATCCTCTGAGTTCCGTGCCCCGGCCTTGCTGGGAGCGCTGGTGTCTGACTGAGGAGTTTGCTGGGTTCACTTTATACACCGATTTCGCATTCTTTTTGTGCTGTACTAAACAAGTGACAGTGAAGAAGGGGATAAATTGTGATTTTCTGTTATTAGGTGCTGGTGAATATTAACTTAGTGCTATTTGGGGGGCAGGCGGGGGAACTCCAAACCCCAAATCCAGCCTGTTTGTATGTCAGGTGAAAATAACTTTATGAAGTATATCTTGTCAATAATTTTGTTGCTGTTGGAGAGTGACATGCCTCACAGGTACCTGGAAGGATGTGGGGGGTTGACCCTGGCTGGACAGCAGGTGCCTACCAAAGCTACTCTATCACTGCCCTCCTTGGCTGGACAGGGGGAGAAAAAAATAGGACAAAAAGCTTGTGGGTCGGGATAAGGATGGGGAGAGCCCCCTCACCAGTTGGTGTCAAGGGCAAAACAGACTCAACTTGGGGAAAATTAATTTATTACCTGTCAAATCGGAGTAGGGTAATGAGAAGATAAAAACTCAGACTGGAACAGACTGCTCCAGCGTGGGTCCCCCACAGGGTCACAAGTCCTGCCAGCAAACCTGCTCCAGCCTGGGCTCCTCTCTCCACAGGGCCACAGGTCCTGCCAGGAACCTGCTCCAGTGCAGGCTTCCCATGGGGTCACAGCCTCCTTCAGGCATCCACCTGCTTGGGCTGCAGGTGGTCATCTGCTCCACCATGGACCTCCATGGGCTGCAGGGGGACAGCCTGCCTCACCATGGACCTCCTTGGGCTGCAGGGGGGCAGCCTGCCTCACCATGGACCTCCATGGGCTGCAGGGGGACAGCCTGCCTCACCATGGACCTCCTTGGGCTGCAGGGGGGCAGCCTGCCTCACCATGGACCTCCTTGGGCTGCAGGAGGACAGCCTGCCTCACCATGGATCTCCTTGGGCTGCAGGTGGACATCTGCTCCACCATGGACCTTCATGGGCTGCAGGGGGACAGCCTGCGTCACCATGGTCTTTGCCACCTGCTGTAGAGGAATCTCTGCTCCCCTGGCTGGAGCACCTCCTCCCCCTCCTCCTTCACTGACCTTGGTGTCTGCAGCGTTGTTTCTCTCGCCCATTCTGGCTCCTTTGCTCTGGCTGCTGCTGGTGTTGCACAGGGTTTTTTCCCCTTTCTTAACTATGTTATCCCAGAGGTGCTACCGCCGTCACTGACGAGCTCGGCCTTGGCCAGCAGTGGGGCCATCTCGCACCCAGCTGGCATTGGCTGTGCTGGACATGGGGGAAGCTTCTGGCAGCTCTCACAGAAGCCACCCCTGTAGCCCTCTGCTACCAAAACCTGGCCAAGCAAACCCAGTACAAAGGAGAAGTGGTGGCCTAGAGTGTATTTACGTTTTGTGATGGCTGAGGTGTGGGTACCTTGAAAAAGAACGAGTAATTACATCCCCTGTGGTCTGGGTTCAAGATCTTCCTTTGCCAAAGACTCAGTGTGTGACCTTGGATGTGCCACCTAAGCTCTTCATGCCATTGTTTTCCTTTAATGTGATGGGGGTAAGAAAATGTCCCTGTTTTGCTGTATGTTTGAGGATAAGTGTGCCAGCAATTAGGAAGTGCTGGAATTCCTTGGTGGTGGAGGTCACGAGTACACAGGATGCTGTTGCTGCTGACGAAGCCCACTTAACTTCAGATTAATGTATGAAAGTGTTTTATTTGCTTTGAATGGTACTTTTAAAAGCTTTGAATGAGTTGATTGATGTCAAGCCTCTCATGGTGTCATTTTGTTGAATCTTCTAAATTTTTACACTATAGATCGTGTAGACAAGCGCTAATTAGAGCTCCATGATACCGTGTGTACCTCTGAGTGGACAGCTTCCTTTCGTTTTACTGCCTGCCCTAATATCTGGCCTGTCAGCCTTACACCTGTCAGCAGGTGTAATTGTGGATACATTGATTTTGCTTGTAAAATCCCAGCTAAATATGGGGATATCTTTTTCATAGTGTTGAAATATTGTCATTCAAATATAGTGGCATTTTACTGTTTTTATTGAAGATGTTTTCTGTTGGATGACCAAACCTATCAGTGAAATTACTCTAGCTTTATTTCTTTACTAGATTTCTCAACTCAAAATATTTTTCTGATTGTTTTCAGGAGTAAAAGTTCCTCGTAATTTTCGTCTGTTGGAAGAACTTGAAGAAGGTCAGAAAGGAGTAGGTGATGGAACAGTTAGCTGGGGCCTTGAAGATGATGAAGATATGACACTTACAAGATGGACAGGAATGATTATTGGGCCTCCAAGAGTAAGTATCCACTGAAACATTAAAATAGTACTGTTACTTTCTTCACCCTTTTCTCCTTTTAATCTAACCATTGAAGTAGGAAACAAACAAAACACAAATGAGTGAAAAAACACTTTAGCAACTGGTATGTGTTGAAGGTTCCAGTTCTGTGGGGTCCATGTATCTGTGGGATTTTTTTGCTTATGATTTGGAATATTTTTACTGCCTTTCTCTCGTTACTTCTGTTACGTGTGTGCTTTATATTTACAGATTCAGTAAGACTAACTTTTGAGATTCCAGGATTCTAGTGTCCTGTACTCTTGAATACAGCAAAGTTTAAAATCCTTTGGCTAGTGAGATTACATATGGAGCTAATGTATGTAAGAGATGGTGGGTTGGGTTTCTTCAGCCCTGCCAGTCTTTTTGCTGTATTTTGTTGAGTTTAGGGGTTGTTTTTTATTGCAGCAGTACTGACTTGCTCTTGTAGAGTTTCACCTAACTCAGGAAAGTCAAATTCCAATTAATTCAATTTCTTGTCTGACTGTTCTCTTCAAAAGTAGCTTCTTATAATGCCCTGCTCTTAGTGGCAGTATTGTTGTGCTCTCCCTCTCTTCTCCCCCCAAGCCCCACTAAACTCTGGGTCTCCACTCTGGCAGTGGACTTGTGGACTTAATTGTGCACCTCATCTGTTGTCGCCAGTTTCCCTGTCTGTCTCTGTTCTTTCCTTAATGTCCTTACCATAAGGTGCAAGTAGCTGCTGCTGCTGCCTGCAGCACTAGATGTTGTCTTCTGTGTCTGGCCTCAGTGTCACTTCTCAGTAATTCCAGTGTTCTCACTCTGTTCTATGGAAACCTTCAATCATGCTACTGCGCTGTGTGTTTCCATTCTGTCAGTTGCCTTTTCTGAAGTACAATGAGCTTGTACAAGATATTATATTATAATGGTGTTACATGTGCAGTATTTTCTATCTCATCCAGAAGTGTTGTTTACTTATCTGCCATTGCCAACATCTCCCTGTTCCTGATCCTTTTGTTTGTTTATAATATGCCCAAATAATTTTCTAGAACAGCATTTGAATTTAGAACATTAGGAGGGTGTTAATGAGCCTACATTAAGACTGAAGAAAGCTCACTGTGTGCATACACTTCATGGAAAATTTAAGCAACCTTGAAATCTAATTTAGAAAATTAAATAGAAACTGAAATGTGCAAACAGGCACGCGTTGACTTGTCAGCAGTGATAGAAATCTGCAGTTCGTGTCATACTGCTATGGACTAGGCTAGAGGGCTATCACAGACGATTCAGCTGCACCTATTTTATCTTTCTGACACACTTCTGAATACAGATTTTTTTTCCAAAAGTGTCCTGACTTCTTTTGAGCTTATTGCTTAAAAGCAGCAGGCTGTGTTGGGAGGGATTCTGGGAACTTTCAGTTGCTTGTTTGCTAAGCAGCTGTCCTGCTTTCAGCACTGCTCATACTCAGTTATATCATTACCATTTTTTTTTCCTTAATAGGATGTGAGATTACTGGCTTTGGAAAAAAAAAAAATTAAATCCTATTTCTTTCTGGGTAGAAATGAGTCACACTTCTAGCAGGTGGAAGACTCTTACACTGGGCATCCTGAGGGAAGAGTGAATGGTGGTGCAGTTCGATACGTGCCTCAGCTCCGAGTGTCCCTGCTACCATACATGGAAGCGTCTTCTCCTGCCCAGGCTTCGTGTGCATGGCTTTGCAGCCAGTGATTCACCTTGTTTATACAAGCTATTTAAAAACAGAGGCACTGTCAAACCCTCAGCTTTATCTGCACATATTTTATATTGGCTATAGACACGAGTGTGCTCGAGGCTTTCCCTTCCCTGGTCTGAATGTGCTGCGGTTATTTGCAAAGACCCTGAAACCCTGCGCAAACCTCCGGGCTGTTAACCCAGGGGCTCTGTTGGGAGACCTGGACGGGCTGAGCAGAGCTGATGGATGACTTCTTTTTTTTTTTTACCCCAAACTTTCTGAGAATGTTCAGTTTGTCAGCAGCCAGCGCTGGCCACGTGCTGGTCCCACTGCAGGAGGCTGCTGGCTGGTTTAAATCCACTTTATTTGCACAGATGAGAAGCAGCTGAATCAAGAAGGCAGCACGTTTTTGGTAGTGGTTTGTATCAAAATGCTCATTAATATTAAGGGAAATAATAAGATGTTCAGGGGCATAACAGGCCCTTGAAAGGGATTGCACAAGAGTTCTATACTGAGAAGTTTTTGTACACATGAGCAACTGCTCTTGAGATCCTGGCGGAGCTGTTGTGCTCTGCTGGCACAGGTGAGCAGGAGCTGCTGGCTGCTTCTGGGCCTCTGTGCTCCCACATTCGCCTGGATTTTTGCACATGGTCACTGTCTTGTGAGTTTAATGTTCACTGCAATGCTGAGGGCGCAGGAAATTGTGTCAGAAGCTGTAAATCTGGAGAGCTTGCCTGCCTGAACTTCCCTGTGATGATCCTATTCCTGTCGTATACTTCTGCTGGCTGCCTGCATTGCCCACCTTAGCTGGAGCTCCGTGCCAGGCTGTACCAGGTCAGCACATCAAAAATAGTTATTTTCAGAATGCAGAAGAACATTAACTGTTGTTGTCATTTCTTTTAATTAATTTTAAATACTGAAGAATTGATGTAGCCTTGTTACATTTGTCTCTCTTCTGTACCCATTAATGGGTTGGTTAAAAACTCACGGTCTGGGATATCTGTTAAGTTTATCTGAGTGCTCCTGCGGTGGAGACAAAGTGATTATGCTGTTTGGGATCAGGATGTACTTTGCAACGTGTTGCATCTTGGAGCATTCCCTTTTCTGAGAACTGGCACATTGGTTTGTGAGCAGAGAGTATTTTTCAAGTGCAGTTCTGGGACTGGCTGGCTTTAGAGTGTTGCTGAGCTAAAGCTGTGGCTTCAGCTTCAAGGTAGCGTGTCTGATTAGTGAAGTGATAAACCAAAGCTGCTTTGTAAAGATTGGCTGAAAAGTAGGTATCTGAGCTATATGATGATTTAAAAAAATCATTTCAGTTGGTGAATGGGGAACAATGCCAGTTTCATTCCTTATATGAAAATTTGATGCTTAAAAGACCAGTACCAGTTACCCTGAAGAGGTAGCATTTGATACTCTGAATATTATGAAGTGACCCCAAAACAGAGATAGCCAGCATAGTATTTAAGTGGCTGCCCTTACATTTAGTACTTCTCATGTCCCTAAACTAACCACTATTTTAACCAAATGCTTATTGAACTGCCTGGTGTAATTGTTTGCTCCTTTCTTTTCCCCTCAGACAATTTATGAAAACAGAATATACAGCCTTAAAATAGAATGTGGGCCTAAGTATCCAGAAGCACCTCCATTTGTAAGATTTGTAACAAAAATTAATATGAATGGAGTAAATAGTTCTAATGGAGTGGTAAGTTTTTGGTTTTTATTCATTTTAACGTTGTTTTCATGTGCAGCTTCAAAGTAACACTTTGTTTATACTTGCAACTTGCTTAACTGCTGATTGTTTGCTGGTACAATTTGCTTTGAGGAGAAGGAGAGGGGGGTAGAAGGGAAGTACACGAGCCAAGTGTGTTCTGAAATCAAACAAAGAATTGACTTTTCCTGCCCTTTTGCAACTCATAAATAGTTGCATCATGCAGGGATTTGTTATGCTTCTAGGAAACCACTTGCTTTTGCTTTCTTTGTTTTCTCCCACTCAGATTTCTTACAGGATCTTTAGTTGGAGGGTGTATGGGGGAGTTAAGTGTATCAAACATATCAGTTCTGACAGGTGTGGTCTTTTTGTCTGTTTTAGGTGGACCCCAGAGCCATATCAGTCCTAGCAAAATGGCAGAATTCTTATAGTATCAAAGTTGTTCTGCAAGAGCTTCGGCGTCTAATGATGTCTAAAGAAAATATGAAACTTCCTCAGCCACCTGAAGGACAATGTTACAGCAATTAATTAAAAAAAAAAAGAAAAAAAACAAACAACATGCCCCCCTTATTCAATTTAAGCTGTCTTCATTTTCCACAGTAGTAAATTTTCTAGATGCATCTTGTAGACCTCAAAATACTGGAAAGAAAGTTCCCATTCAAGGAAGTTTTTCTTGAGATACTGTAAATGATACTAATTTTTTTTTTTTTCATTTGAAATATAAGTTGTGCTATAACAAATAATCCTGTCTTGTAACCACTGTCCACATAGCTGAACTTCTGGTATCAGGAAAAGTCTATTTAAATTTATTACTGTCAAGACCAGTGTGGCACATCTAACTTAACTGTGAAAGCATACATCCCACAATCACCTTGCTGTGTGTCTGGCCTGGGTTTTGGTTTGTTTTGTTTGTTTTGTTTTTTTTTTCTTTTTCTGTCCTTTGCAATAGAGTCGAAGCTCAGGGCTATTTATTAGAGTAGACACAAAGGTTTTTGCTTCCAGTACTGCACTGGGCTTTATGGACTACTAATGGGGATGTGTGCTAACCTCAGTCATCCCTCCCTTTGTGCTCTCTCTAGTAAAGGCTGAATGTGACTGTGGTCGTTTTTGGGGTTTTTATTTTTATTTTTTTTTAAATGCCCTGATAATCTGGGACAAGCTTTCCTTCTTCCCTTTGGCCAAGGCATAGATTGTATTTCTCTTCCTGGTCGCCCTCACCAGTGACGTGGGCTTTGGGTGAGGGATTCAGGGTTCTTTTAATCTCTTCCCTCTTCCCCTCTTTTTAGTGGGGGTGCTGCTTTCTTTTTGCCCCTCTTTGTGACTCTTCTCACCCCTGGCCAGCGGGGGTAAGCGTTGGGGCAATAACTTGACCTGTTCCCTCCTGCTTATCGTTTTGATTTTGCAACAGATTTAGTCTTCACCAGCCTGGGAAACAAGAGTATCCATTCTGCTCGCAAACTTGGATTTCCCTGTCCCTCCAGCACTGCTGCCACAGCGCCAAGCTGGCCACAGCTGATGTTGTTAGATAGGCTTTGACGTGGTGAAAAGAGCAGTCATTTACCAGGATTGCCCAAATCTTCTGCTGCCAAACTTCAGTGGGGAAACTCTGCACGTAGAGATTCTGAACACGCACTCCAGCTCAAGTAGTTGTGTTTTGGTGCTTTGGATTGACCCAAGAATGTTAATTAACGAAGTGTTGCACTTATGTTTGGCCCTTCTAAAGATGTGATGACTACAGACAAATCAAATCAGTATAGGAGATTATATTAGCATTCTGTAAGTCTTAGAAATCTCTTCAGTGAAGATTTTGGGGAAGTGGTGCATACAGCAGATTAAGGACCTTAACTGGCTTTGCATCCTGGCAAATCACTGCCTTTTCTGGTTTACTGTTTTGGACCACTAACTGCTGAAATGTGGATGCAAGCTTACGTACAACCAACCTAGTGTGTCCTAAGTTTTATGACAAATTCAGTGTTTGTGTAAAAAAAAAAAATTAAAAAAAAAAAGAAAAGAGGAAAAAAGGAAAAATAAACACATTTTAAAGCAGCAGCTATGAAGTCAATGAACAATTGATGTTTCCATTAACTCTTTTGAGGAAAATATTAGTTGTAAGGATTTAACATCCTCTGTAATTAAAGTTTAACATAACAGTATTCCATAAGCAGCCTTTTTATTGTATCAGACCATTGCCTGATTTTAATATAATAAAAAGTGTGCATTAATATTAGAAGGCTTTAATTGTATTCATGTTTAGAATTTTGATCCCTTATGGAATTCTTGATTTGTTGGAAGTATCTTCCTACAGATCACGTTTAGCTAACAGTCTGTAAACTGGTGGCGAAAGGCAATTGTCTATCCAGCTGCTGCTGCTGTGCCAAGGAGAACGTTTAGTTTTAGTTTAAACCTCAGGCTCATGTGGACTTGGCAGTTGGTAACGTGGCGTGATGCTAGGGAGCTGGTGAAATGGACGTGGAGATACGTGTGCTGTCTGAAAGTGCTCTGTTATTGCAGTGACCTCTGTGTGCTGTAGTCCTGAGGAAGTCAGACCCCTGTACAGTTGTGTGTTATGCCATCAAGTTCAAGGAGAACTTCACAACCTGAAATTTTTACCTGTTTTCCCTCAAATAGTGAAGTGTAAAAAACTGACCTTCTCTCCAAATCTGGATAAAAAACAGGGCTGTGAAATTTTGGCCCTGCCAAGTGCAAAGCATCTCTGCTTCAGAGGATTGCCTGAAGGTACTTGTGCATTCACTTCAGCCTTGTGGTGAAACAAGGTTCTTCCTGGGTTAGGAACCAAAAAGGGAATGACCTTTGTGAAACTGTGTGACACTTGCTGCTGGCTTCTAGCCTGAAATACTGCTCAGTCCTTGGTAGCTCAGAGGGGACCTGTGAAGACAGCGTGACTGATACGTTGTCAGCATCGTGTGTGTGTGTTTATTTAAAATAGTTTAGTATCTAAAGATGTTAAAAGGGAATCAGAACAATGCTTGATCGTTACAGGGTGCTGCTTGGTTCTCTCTGTTTTTCAGAGCTGTTGTAGGAGTGCCCTTGCCCTGTTCAGGAGGATATGGTTGGTGCGTGTTTGGGGCCTCCCCCAACCTTCATACTTCAAGTAATGATTTTAAAACCTTGAAACTGTTTTGCTTTGCAAGTTGTACAGGTTAGAGCCTTCCACCCTGACCTGGGCTGTGCTCTGCCAGGAGCTGTGCTGGCAAGAGCCATGTGGTAACAACATTTGCCATATGAAGTTGGGTGGGGGGGGGTCATTGTAAAATTTTCTTATCTAGGATTTGCACTCTTTGAACAAGTCAGTGCTCCAGTGCACTGCTGTTCCACTCTCAGTTGAGCAGGACTGGTATGGAAAAATAATGTCCTAAGAGTCAGCTGCCATTGAATCTACGTGTTGTAGCTTTGTCAGAGTATGTGACCTACGAGAGAACAGCCATCCCACAGCCTGGTTGCTTCTTTATGCTTCAGAAATGAGGTGAGGAAACAAAACGGTCTCTTACCTGTATTTATCCTGCCTCTGGCAGTGCAGAGGCAGTGTTTAGCTGATCCCTGCTGACCCTTAGTTTATGTCCTGAGCCAGTGTCTCTTGAGAGAAAGATATGAAAGGAAATAAATAAGTAGATTGGCCATAAAATAAATGCAGTTCCTCAGAGGAGCTGCTGCTGGAGATGGCTGAAGCAGCGCATGGGGATGAGACTGGCTGGAGCAGGAGATCACCCTGCAGCTGCTTCCTGCAGAGGTGGTGTGAGCCATCCTGTACCAAAGGTGCTGGACACTTCCAATAAAAGGCCCTCACCTGCCAGTGCTTTCCCTGGATGTGGAGCCAGCTTTTCACTCGGTGTGAAGTATGAAGACAGTAGAGGGAGCCAGCAAGCTTTACAAGGCTGGGGTCTGAGTAAGGTGCAAATGCTGCTCGATTGAAATGTTAAGTCATCTTGTGGGAACCACTTTTCATATTTATCCTGAATCGATTTCAATTTTAAAAGCCTGTTTATCATAACTTTCTCACTGTACAGGCATTAACTTGCTAGGGGGAAAACCAGCACCACAGTGAGATTTTAATTGTTAATAAAGACTAATTGTTGTTTGCTTCTTTCTTTGTTGTAATTAAGCTCTATGTGTAGGGAGTATGTGCTTAAATACGCCTTTTCTGTGCTCCTGCAACTCCTTGCAGGGCTTTGAATTTAAAATTTCTTCAGCTCTCATTGGAGTAATAATTTTTAAGTCAAAAAATGTCATCAGCTGCTCTGCGAGGCGCCAGTGCTGTCTGTGATTCACCCTGGAGTCCTGCAAGGACGCAGAGCAGGAAAAGCAGCCGGTGAGTGTGGCCGTCCCCATCCCTGGGCACAGCCCGACCGCGGGGCTGGCTGCTCCGGACGCTGCTTCGGAGCCGCGGTCCCGGAGCTGCTGTGGCACTGCCGGGCACTGCCATGCAGAGGAGCAGTGCTCAGTGATGCCAGCTGTAAGGAGGGAAATGAACCTAGCAGAGATGTGCCGTGGGACGTGCTCTTACTCCTTTGCCAAATAGCAGCCTTTGTAGTGTCTGGCCGGAGCTGTTTGTGGCTCTCCTTGCTGGCTGTGGGAGCTGGCCGTTAGGCGTTTGAGGTCAGGGCTGTACCTACAGGACAGGGTTTCCTACAGCACAGAACAGCACGGTGAATTCACTGGGTTTTTTTCAAGCTGGCATCAGCTTAACACTGAAACAAGGAAGTTCCAGTTCTGCACATACCTGTAAATATGTGTCTGCTTCAGGCTTTACCTACCTAGAGCTGAAAGAAGGTAAAGAGAATTTGTTAGTGATATTCTTAATATCTAATTTTTATACATATTAATTTAAGAAGCTTTTTCTGATGGCTTAGAGTTTTCCTAAGTCAGTGGAAATTGCCATGTTGCATTAATCTTTGGCTAGGATGCTTTCCAGAAGCATGCTAACCTTGCTGTTGACCAAGATTCAGGTCCTTTAATAGCTTCTCGTTTTCTCTGGTCTTTCTGTAGCCGATGCTGGAGAATGTGCTTAACTTTTAAGCCTGTGAAGAGCTCCAGTGAAGTCAAATTTAAGTTAGGCACATGCTTAAGTGCTTTGTTGGACCAGAGCCAGCGCGCTCAGCCTCTGCTAGGAAAGAGACATTTTTAGCCTTTATTGAGCATCTTCTTAGTCCTCCCTTCTTGGTGCTACGTCCTTGGTGCTTGTGCCTTTACTTCTCCCCCCACCCCGATGTATCCCACATTTGTTGTAACAGAAAAAGCAAAGAGCAGACGACAACGTGGAAGATAAGGAGATAAGCTAGATTTTCAGCATTTTATATCTGTCAAGCATCTTGTCACCTTTTTCATCCTTATCTCCTTTTAAATAAAGCCTACAAAGGGTTTTCAGAAATGTGGGTCCTGTCCTAATTTTCTGTCTGTCGAGCCAGGTTGTTGGTGGCTTTGCCCTGACAGGTCTAGAAAGCCCTGTGGTACCTTGATGGGTAATAAGAGGGGAGGATAAATGTCAAATGATCTGTCTAAAAGTCCCTTTCCCCTCTCCATTGCTCAACATTTATTCTTTTGTGATGTATTATTTCATTAGCTCTCTACTCACCAAAGAATGTTTCAGGATAGCCAAAGCTGAACTTTATCTTGGGGAGGGGGGGAGAAAACAGCAAAAACAAGCAGGAGTTTTTGAGAGAAAAGGGAAGCAAACTTTTAAGCCACCTTCATTAGAAATGATGGGTCTGTTTTCCCTTCCACTCGCTCTTTACAGAGCTGCTCTAAAACCATTGTTCAGCGTTCATAACTGGCCTGATAGTGGGCTCCAGATTTACAAAGACAGGGTTTTTGTTTGCCTGATGGAGGCTTTCTGGGGCAGATATCTGCTTATTTGCTGGCAATAAGCGCAGACAGAGGGACGATGGAGCGGAGTGAAGGCTGGAGGGCTGGCGGCACCGATCCTGCGCACGCAGACTGGGGCAGGGTAACGGGGAGATGTGCTTTTGTGAGCTGCCGAATGGCTGCTTTCGCTCTCCTGGGAGCAGGGGGAGCACACATGGTCACACACCTTCAGGAGTGTTCCTGGAAATTAGGAGTAATTAACGACAGCTTTTTGCGATCATGGAGGCTCGGGTGCTGTGTACATGGGACCGGGATGCGCGCCGGCACTGTGTGTGTCGTCCCAGAGCCTGAGCAGGACTTGAGAAACAACCGCAGCAGAACAAGAGATCTGGGTGAGGTGTCTGCCAAACTTCTGTCCCTCCAAAGAGACCTCTTAAGTCCCTGGGCTACCAGATCAGATGTTGTCCAAGGTTAGCGGCCAGATGTTTCTCAGCTGTTTGGACTGGTTTCCAGCTGAGACCAAATGAGTGGCTATCCAACATGTAAGTATTAATATAAACATTTCAGAGGCCTTGCCTTGAGCGAGCCATTAAAAACTTCCCACGATGCTGTGAGCGGCGCTGGCTTCCTCCGAGAGCATCAGTATTTTGTACCTCGCACTTGAGTCTCCCGAGCGGGTCAGACGCGGGCTGCCACCTGCTCGAGCAGCGCTGGGGCCAGCCCTCCCCCTTGTTCTAGTGGCGCCAGAGCAGTGTGGTCCCTGGAATTTGATTATTTGTGTTAGCAGATAATTTAGACCAGAAGGCTGAGAGTGTTCCCTTCCTTCCCTGGATGTCGTCATGCTTCCCAGCAAAACACAGTCCCGGGTCCTGTGTCCCTTCCCCTCCTCTCGCCCCACAAGTACAACAAAAACGCTTTCCACGTCCCTTCTTCTGAAGGGTCACTGTCCACTCATTTTGAGCTTGGTTTTGACTTGTGCAGGCCTGCCAGAAGGGGAGGATTTCATTAAATCCAGCATGCAGAGCCATGTTTTTAATTATTACATCTATTAAAGAAAAACAGAATGAGTTTTTGATGCATGGTTCTTCTGAAATGTTCTTAATGCCACCCATGAGCTTTGGTGTTCCAACACGAGCGATGAGAAATGACCCTTTCAGGTCTCCTGCTGGCATGAAACAAGACCCTTCCAAGGCTCTCCATAACTTTTATCAGGTTTTAATGCTTCGGTTCTCTCAGACCTGGCCTGCTCCTGCTCTAAACCGAGTAGCACTTCACGCCAAAGCTGCGTCCCACTGGAGGTGTGGGATGTTTGTTTGCGGAGGCAGATGCTGTTCACAGATGAGAGTGTTCTGGGGCTGGGTGCAGGGGTTGAGTCTGCACCTGGGGGCTGGTGCCTGCAGCGAGAGCAGCAGTTCGCCTCCATCTCCTGCCTTTTGAGTGGCTGTGTCGTGACCTGAGAGGATGTCGTGGGTCTGCCTGGGTGACCCATTGGTGTGAGCCGCTGCCAGAGCAGCACGGGGAGGGGGTGTGTGGGGAGGACCATCTTGCCCATCTTGTGATGGCTTCGCTTCCCCAAATAGCCCCTGCCCCAGATTACCTGGGATCGATGCTTGAGCAGCTCGGGGTGAGATATGGTGGAGGAGTTCACCTTATGGAGGTGTTTTTATCTTATGAAAGGCTTGAAAGCCACATGTGTTAAGGACATGGGCATAAAGGGAGGATTTAACAGAAAAAATTCAGGTGTTTAGGCTGGATTTAACAAAAATAATTCTGGCATTTAGGCTGGAAGGGTTGGTGTAAGGTGGTGTCTTCATCCAGCACCTGGCAGCTTCACCGGGGACGGTCAACCTGGCCAAACACTTGCTGAAATAACGAACCCCCAAAACACACAGCATTTTTATAGCTCTGGTTGAAAACCCCCAAAATATCACTGTGGGAGATGTTTGCTGTGTTGGGCACTGAACAGGAGCTCCTGAAATTGAGGGGCAATCACTTCATTTAATTGACAAACCTGAGAAGGCCAAGGCAGTCTATGCTTCTTGCTTGTCAAAATCCTCCCTGTCACTGCAGAGCAGCGGGGAAAAGGGCTCTTAATGGATTCCCCTCGGGTGGGTGACATTCCCCCCCCGGGTGGGCAGCACTCCCGTGGACTGCTCCCTTCAGTGCCCACTGCTCCCACCCAGGCAGGCACCGTCCTACCTCCCCCTGCCAGCTGCTGGGCTGTTTGCACAGCCTGTGTGTGATCCACAGGTTGAACCCATCCATCTAACAGCCTCGTGGCATTCCGACCTGGGGTGTGTAATTACCTGTAATAATAATAATAATAATAATAATAATAATAATAATAATAATAATAATAATAATAATAATAATAATAATGATGTTTGGGAAATAAGACTTTTAAACCACCTTCTCTGAGTGAGGTGGTGTCCCGTCAGTTTGCATGCTGTGGTTTAGATCAGTTATCTCTGTTTACAAGCAGTGACATTTTGTAAGGCAGAAATGTGCTGGTACAACCTCCCATTTCTCAGGTTTGGGGCTGGAGTGGCTCTGATCAGCCTCGTGTGTGTTTTCTATTGTACAATCCACAATCACGCTGCTCCTAAGTGAGAATCTAAGACCAGAGATTGCTGTTTCTGCCCTGGGCTTGTCATGTAGGTTGTTCCCCCTCTCTGCTCCCGTGTTGTTTGTGACCTTCCTACCAGCCAGCTCCCTCTGTGCCTTGTGTTAGAGCGCGAGAGGCTGCAGCCCTGAGCTGGGCAGCATCACGGGGTCGGAGGCACAAGGATGGTGCTGACACACGGATGAGAGACAGGCAGAGAGGGGTTTGCGTCCAAGGAGGTTGTTTTACACCTCTGCCTCGCTTGGCCAGGGTGTCCGTGTGCCTGTGTCCTTCAGTCTGTCTGCTGGCAGCGTGTTTGAGCAGGGGACTCCTCACTCCTGTGCAGCAGTTCTGCTCCACCGGAGGAGACTGAAGTCAGTAAGCAGAACCTGGTGGTCACCTGTCAAAGGATAAAACACCTGAGTTTGTTCAGCATTCAGGATGTGACGCTGCTCTGAGCTGGGGTGCACTGGTGGGTGTGTGGGCTCCAGCTCTGGTTCCCCCATGGCTGGCGCACACCTGGCTGTGCTCACCTGGCTGTTCACACCTGGCTGTGCACACCTGGCTGTGCTCACCTGGCTGTGCTCACCTCGGAGCATGGTTTGCAGCATTGCTTTACTGCACATCTCCACTTGCTGCAATGCAACTGTGATGGTCGCACTGTGCTAGTTAGAAGGGAAACAAAAGGAGAGGGACTGTAGAGTCATAAATTGGGTGAAACCTGCAAAATAATGAAGTCAATCCTGACAAAGCAAAGGGTCTGTTGTTGCCTTGGTGAAAGTGTGTGGCTCTTCCGTGTCCTGAGGAGCAGCAGTGTGGGAATGGGTTTCAGCACCCTCTTTCTTATTGACAAGTATTCAGCTAACATCAAGGTGTGGATTTGTTACTCCTTGCAAAGACCATCCATGTTTTCTTCATGGAGACCACCTGAAGGACGCATGATCCAGACAGATTGACCTGCTGCTTCTGAAAACATCCTCAGCTCACTTTACAGCAGTGAGGTTCAGCGGGGCAGAGAGCCCCTGCACCAGGTGCCCTGTTCCTGCTGCCATATGTGCCCCATTGCCGGATCGTTTCTCGTTGGCATCAGTAAAAGTCAAACACTGGAGTACAACCAGGCTTGAGGAGGACACCGTGGCGTGGAGGAGTGAGATTGTGGTATTGGTCTGGAGACAGGAGAGTGGCCACAGGAGTTCGTTAACAGAGGATGAGGGCGGCTGTTGTGGTGAGTGTGAACTGCGCTGGGTTTATGGAGGGGAGAACTCATCAGCGATGTTTTCAATGAGATTACTGATCAGCTGGCAGAAGCAGCGGTGCTGAGATCCTGTGCCCCAGCTCGTGATGTTTCTTGCCAACAGTCTCGGCTGTCCCACCATCAGCAGGGTGCTGGACCTGGCTCGTCAGCCCCTGCCACTGCTGATGGGGGAGCTCTGCTTTGGGGGTCCCTCACCCCACTCCGTGGTGCCTCTGCCCTGCGGCACATTAACGCTCTCACCAATGACTTGCAGGGAAAGGCGGAAAGAGCTGGGCCACGGGCTGGCTGACCGTGTGTTAGGCCTTGGCTGCTCTTGCTCTCAGAAGGGTGATGTGAAGGAGGGTGGGAGCCATCCTCCAGCCCCTGGGCAGGCTCTGCTCTGGGGATGTCTGAGGGGCACAGGCTGCCAGAGCGAAGGGGTGCTCTGGGCCAGCTGGTTGCTCTCCAAAGCATGTGCAGATGAGCCTGAACTTACCAGATACTTTGCTGAAACTCACACTTTGTGTCTTCCCATGTCGGAGCCGAGAGCTCTTGCTTTTGGGAACAACTCTTTTAATTCCACAAGCAGAGTTTTTCAGTATTTGTGTACAATAGCACTGATATTTTTGTCATGTCCTGGTGTGAATGAGAGCAGAACGCAGCTTCTCTGTTTTTTAAAGGTCTTTAAGAATGTCAAGTAATTGAGATGCTCTGCACAGAGTGGTGGGAGGAAGCTGCCCATTCCCAACTGTTTAACCCCGGGGCGTGCGTGCTGCTGCCATGGCAGGACCGCTGTCTTGTGTCTACAGCTCCCACAGTTCGGTTGTAACCACGGATTTTGGGGCCTTTGCTCTTTAACATCACTCCCCACACATCCCCACACACCCCGGTGCTGATCCTCCTGTGCACCCCAGCCCCGCATCCCGCTGGGAGGAGCAGCCAGACCAGCACCTCGGGACCTGCTCCTGGGGATGTTCCTGCTGGGGAGGCGGAGGTGCTGCCCCAACAGCCCTTTGAAGGGTGACAAGGGATTTCTCACCGTGGTGGTTTCACCCACGTTTCTTGCTCGGCCAAGCCCCCACCACAGACCGCTGCTGCAGAAATCGCTCGCCCGGCTCCGGTGAGGTTTTCAGACGTGCTTGTAGGGGCACGAAATGCGCTGGGGTTTGCTCAGCAGCCGGCGGGATTGCAGCGGGGGATGTGCCTGGGAGACACCACATTCCCATCCCTTGGTGGCAACGAATGCCGGCACTAATGCCAGTCGGAGCCCAGGAGCGGTGGGATCTGGGACTGGGAGTTGGATCCATTCCTCTTTCCATTCCCTGCAGCTCGGCATCCCCAGCTGGGAAAAGGATGCAGTTGGGTTGAAAAGAAAAATGAGAAGTTATTTTTCCCTCTCTCCAGCACAGAAGGCATTCCTGCGAGTGGGAACTGTCGGCCCTGGATGCTGGGATGGGTGTTTTCAATAATTCCGTTTCCTTGTATTCCTTGCTCATTTTTCACCCTTTTCAATTTATTTTTAATGGCCCTGACGCCCTTGTTTATAATAATAAATAGCAAACGTGTGGACACAATGAGACTGTTTCAGGTTCAAGTGTTTTTAATAACCTTGCAGCAAGAAATAGACCCAAGCTGAAATCTGGAGAAACCCGATGAAGACTCTCTGCTGCTGCAGTGAAATACGATTTCGGAGCCGCCGCTGTGCAAACAGCCCCGGACAGCGATCGCTTCACCGCTTTGACTCCCGGCCAGTCTTTTTAGACAAGACTCCCCTTTGTATTGCTCCCAATCCTGACTTCCCAGCAGTGTTTTTGTCATCCAGACA
Organism: Caprimulgus europaeus; assembly: GCA_907165065.1. Next base: position 8,743,687 of record OU015541.1, read on the forward strand.
TAACCTGATTTAAGCCAAGGAAAGACAAGGGGAAGGTAAAGATTTTTTTAATAATTATTACTATTTATCCGTGCCTCCACAGCCCTCCTCAGCGCACGCCCCGTCCCGAGCAAGGGCTGGGTAACCCCCATCTGGGATGCTGCAGCGATGCGAGGCGAAGGGAAAAAGTGACGATGGGCATTGTGAGGCCTCACGCCATTTAATTAAGTAAAAATTTATTAGCTATTTTCAGTGGTTTAACAACTTTGAAGGAGTCATCATTTGCCAAGAAAAATAAGCAGTGGGCTCTGCCGGCAGCCAAGGTGGGCTCAGCCGAGGTGGGCTCAGCTGAGGTGGGCTCCACTGAGGTGAGCTCTGTGTGCCTGTTGGTCAAGGCAGAAATCTGGGTCCAGCTGCTGGAAAAATGCTGCCCTGGGTTGGAAGCGGGCATCTGCCTTTTGGGAAAACAAGGGTTTGGTTTTGGAGAACTGGAGGGGGGTAACGCAGCCCCCGGGGAGGGGCCAGCCCCCCGTGGCCGGTGGGACGCCCCGGCTGGGATTGGAGGGGGTGTCAGAGGGCAGCGGGGCTCACTGGGCACAGAGGGGCTGAGCCCCAGTGGTACCCGGGTCCCAGGGCTGAAGGTCGTGCCGGGAGCCCGTGGGGTTGGGACAGGCACCTCCTGTGTGGCCCCAGCCCCAGCAGCTCGTCCTGTCTCCCTGTCCTGTGCTCTGGTTTCCCTGCCTGTGCAGGGGCAAGTCTGGGTGTCCCTGCTCACTTGGGTGCTGCAGCATCCCCATACCCATGGGGCAGAGCCCTGCCCAGACCATCTCCTCCCAGTGACTCCCCCTGTAAAGAGATACTGGGGGGTGAAACCTCCTTGTCTGTGCCATCACAGGGCTCCCCAAACCTCCCCTTGCAGGAAAGATCTTTTTCCCTGAACCTGGCAGCTCTCTAGCAGGGGTTCCCTGATTTCCCCTCATTCTGCCCTGGCATCCCTCCTGGGGACACACGTGGAGGGCAGCTGTGGTCTCTGCCTTGGCATCCAGCCCCGCTTTCCTGGCAGTGCAGGGAGGGTCATCAAGTCTTGTGCCTGGCAGGACTCAGGGTGGTGATGGCCAGCAGTGGCTCCAGCACCGTAACTGGCAGAGGCCCTGGATCCCAGCAGGGAGGGAAGCGTGGGGCAGGCACCCCATAACCTCCACAGCTCCCTTCTGCGTGCCTGCTGTGCCACGGCCCTGCTGCAGCGGCACAAGGGAAGGGGTGCACTGGAGCCAGGGCCCTGCTGTGCCAGGACAAATTATCATTGTCCTCGTTAGCAGATGTGGAGCCTATCCAAGTACCCCTGCGCTGCAGCAGTTCCTGCTGCCATCAGCACCAGGGCAGCCCAGGCCATGGCCTGGGGTACGTCTGGGAGCAGCCCCTGGGCACATGCACTGAGCTTTGCACGTCCTCAGCCAGAGCTGGGCAATCCTCTCCTTGCTCCCTCTGCAGAGAGCCGCCCTGTCCCAAGGCCGAGCGGGGCCACGCTCAGCCCTTTGTCTTTACAGGGTCTTCTGCCCTATTTATCTTCCCCCAGTGACATCTCCCCTCCCCACTCCATGCAACACCCTCCAAAAAATAATAAACGGCGGCGGGCTCTGTAAACAGAGCCTATCTCCAGAGCTGTTTGAAATGTAGACAGGCTCAAGTGAATTAGTTCAGCGAGGACTTAATTGCCGTCCTGTCTGTCAGCGTGCGGCGCTGAGGGTTAGCAGGGGAGCGCTGTGGCAGGGAGATGGATGGGGTCCTGCGCCGGGGTGGCAGCCGGGGTCACTGCTCCAGAAACCACGTCCCGGCGTGACCTCCGCTGAGATAAGCGGTCTCTGCGCCGTCCCCAGCGCTGGCTCATCCTGCTTCTTCGACCCTCCCTGGCCTCCCCCAAAATCCAGCCTGGAATGAAAATGCTGGGAGAAGGGCCTGGGTTTGCAAAACAATCACAGAATCCCAGAGTGGTGGGGTTGGAAGGGACCTCAGGAGACCATCCCAGTCCAACCTCCCCTGCCAGAGCAGGTTCCCTACACCAGGTTGCACAGCAAAGTGTCCAGGTGGGTTTGAACATCTCCAGAGAAGGAGACTCCACAGCCTCTTTGGGCAGCCTGTCCCAGGGCTCCATCACCAAAAATGATTAGCAGATCAAAAATGATCTGTTGTCCCTTATCTGCACCAACCTGGAGGGGTTTGGCCTTGTTGGGGCTCATGGGTTGTGTGGTGGCTGCTGACAGCAGCGTCGTGTGTCCCCAGAGCACGAGGCGTCACAGAGCGGCTGGCTGGGAGCTTTCTCCATTGGCTGAGGAGATGCCTTGGGTGGGATAAATTCCTTCTATCATCTAGCGTGAGGGTTTTCAGAGGGGGGATGTGAGAGACTTTCCCAGGGAGGGCAGATGGGGACCCAGGAGGGGACACAGCACCCTCAGGATACGATGCAAATGGGGTGTCAGGGCAGGGAGCTGCCGCCTCACTGCGGGGGTCCAGGCTTTGGTGAAGGGAGCCGTCAGCAGGGTGTCTGGCCGGGCTCTTCCCCACCTCCCTGTTAATTAAATGGCAGCCTCTTATGCATGTGGAAAAGGAAGGAGAAAAGGAAAAAAAAGATCAGCAAGCCCAAGCCCTTAGATTACTGTTTACCCCCTTGAGGAGCACAGAAGTATATTGTCCATTTAATAGAAGCCTATAAATCACTGAAAAACATTTATAAAATAATTGAAGGTAATGGGAACCATTTGTTTAAATAACATCACGTTCATGCCCCAGAGGTGCAATAAAAGTTAGATTAATTGATAGGATTTTATATCTCACTGTGAAAAAACCGAGTCACATTCTAGACACCGACAGTTTGGGAAAGTTGCAAATTCATCAGGCACCCAGCTACTATCAAAATAGTCTCTTCCATGCGAAGAGGCACATTTATATGACCCTGAAGGGTTTTGGGATGAGAACTATTTACTTAAACTGTGAAGTGAACTAGCCAGTGTGAGATCCTGACCCAGATGGGGTGGGTTTTTTTTCCTTCCTCTTCTATCTGCTGTTTCATTTTTTTCCCATTATGATAAAAAGCAAATAAATATTTCTAAACCAAAGGCTCATTCCTAATCCAAGGCTAAAGTGTCCCGTGTCCCTCCGTGCCCATGAGAACGGCACCTCCGAGGCACCAGGCGAGGATGCTGGGGCTGTGGCAGGGGTGTGGGCTGAGGGAGCAGTGCTGGGCCAGCCACCCCGTCCTGGGCTGCTCACCCCAAGCCTTCTAGGGTCTGCGAGCCTGTCTCCTGGCCCTGGCCCCATGGCAGGGTTTGTTCTCCTCGGGCTCCTCTCTGCTGCCAGCCGGGGCCGGCAGCAAGCTGCTTTCAGGTTGTAAACCGTCCTTCTCCTCCCTTTTCCCCTGTAACTGTGTTTTGTGGTTTATTCGGTTAAAGGGCAGAAAAATGAACCAAAGCATGGGTTTTAGCAAAAGGGCAGCTGCGGGGCGATGGGAGCCGCAGGCGGGCAGGGACTCCCCGGCTCTGCCACCTCTCTGCCTCCCTGGGGCTCCCCTGCTGCCCACGCTTCTCTCAAGTTTTGCCCCGGTTTTCCCCAAACTCCCTTTTCACTTCTTTCCCCACCTTTTGGTGTTCTTGCGTGTGCTAGAGCAAGAGCTCCAGCCAGGTGAGAGGGCAGCACATGGGACTATCACCCCTCGGCCACCCTATTGTCACGAGACCCTAGTGCTGGCATTGGGGACAGCTGACCCCTGCCTGAAACACCCTTCATGGCTACATCACCTCAACCAACCGCACTGCAGAGGTGTTCCCACAGCGTGGGTGCCCCCAGATGCAGCCCCCCGGGGGGGCACAGCAGAGCTGGGGACCCACCTCTCTGGGAGCCCTGCTCTGAGACCCTCCCAGAAACCCCATCCCGAGGAAGGAGCAGCTCCCAGCCGCCCCTCGCCAGCCAGCCACGCCGAGCCCCAGCGCGCAGCGCAGCCCAGCCGGGCTCCGCATCAGCTTTTGATAAAGGCGCCCTGTCAAACAAGGGCTGAATAAATCATGATGTGTTACCAAGACGCATTACAGCTTTTAAAACAACCACCATGGCATTCTACCCCACGGACTGATGAGTCTGGGGATGCCAGATCCCTGGCGCTCCGCAGCCTTGCTGGAGCCAGCTCACATCTGGAGTGCAGTAAACGTACCCAGAAGCAAGAAAGCAGCTCTGTAAGGGTCAGGAGTACAGAGAGCGGCTGCTGACTCCAGGCGCCACCCCAAAACCCACATGCATTTCCTTGTGTAAACACATGTGGCCAAAAGGCAGCCATGGTCACCTTTCTCCAACGTGAGCCCTATAAAACCGCCAGCAAAGTGAGGAACAATGTCACTATTATTGTTTTAGAGGAATTCCTCCAAAGCAGAAAAGCATAGCCGGGCTGCCGACAAGGGTGTCTTTAAAAACGGGGCTGACAATTGACTCCAGAGCTGAGGGGAGGGAAAAAAAAATCCCCCTGGGGTTGATCATTTGCAGTTGTTGGGGCTTCCAGAGCCGCCCGTGAACCTGCTGGGTCCTGCTGCCACAGAGGCACAGCCGGGTGCGCAGAGCCCTCACTCGCTCATCACCCCAGTGGGGCCGGGCCGGTGCCAAGGCAGCCAGCCCTGGGGATGGGTGCTATGGGGCCAGCCCCGGGTGTTGGCTTTGGAAGTGGGTGGAAATCATCCCTGAAGCCCAGTGAATCGACCTGCCGAGAGCCAAGCACACCCAGGAACCACTCCCAAACCTGTCATAGGTTTATTGCCCATGAAAGAAGATTTCTCCCCCCACCCCATATCAGCAGCGTCTGCAACCCTGCTGATGCAATCAGAGCTCCCAGGGCTGGCATCCTTTTGGGGTGAGGGCTTATGATACTTGGAAAAAGAAAACCAGAGCAAATATTTGGGGTCTGGAGCTGCTTTCTCTTGTGGGGTCCATGATCAGTTGGATCGGGAACCTTATAGCTGCTTCTTTTTGGGGAATTATCTCCTGGAGGCAAAGCCAGACATGAGCTGGCAGAAGGAGCAGGAGCAATAACCTGGGGCCAGATCCTGCCTGTAAATCGGGAGTGGCTCTGAAGCTGATCCGCTGGGCCTGGGCACCCTCAGGGCTGCTGGGGAGGGCTGGGAGCTGGCAGCGGGCACAGGGCTCCTGCCAGGGGCTTTGACCCTCCATCCAGAGCCCGAGCGGAACAGAGCTCCGGCACCAGTGGCACTGGGAGGGTCCTGGCGGGAGGGTTTTGGGGCCAGGGCTGTGAATATGCAGGGAGGCGGGAGGGGTGCAGGTAGGGCGCGTCTCCACGCTTAGCACCTGATTGGGATGACCTTGCTCCTGGATAAGGGCCTGTCCTCCAGGAACAGAGATGTCCAGCTGAATTGCAGTGATAAGCCCATCAAATAGTTAAGTGTGTTAGAGGCTGTTCCAATGAATGCCCCACAGAAGACGTTTCTCCAGTGAGTCAGGGTCCCAAGAACCTTTCTTTGGGGAGCTTATCTTATCAGGCAGGGGCTGCAGCGCTCCGAGGAAACGGGGCCAGCTCAGCCTGAGTAATGGCCTGAGCAAAAGCATTGCAAAACTAAAGGTGCTTTTTAAAAAGTCCTGACATCGCAGACAGAGGGGTGAGGAGAGAGGAAGAGGAGGCTTAGTCATGTTGGCCATAACCCAATGCTATGGTGCTTCTCCAGGGCCAGGTCTTTAATGTCCTTCCTGGGACAAAGCTTTACATCTGCCTTCCCCCCTTTCCCTGTGAGAGCAACCTGGGGGCTGTTCCCAGCCAAATCCTCTCCTTAATTCCCTCCATCAGAGGTTGGGGCCAGTGAGAGGGATGCTGCCAGCATCATCCCAAGGAGCTGGGAAGCCCCATTCCCTGTGAGGGGTGTTGGTGGGGCTGGGAGGGTCCCTCAGCAGCTGACCATGGTGACACCAGGCTTCCTGGGGACAAATCCAGCAAAGGAGGAGACGAGGGCCTCGGGAGGATGAGCAGTTGTGAGCCACTGGGATCAGCAGCGAGTGCCATCTTGAGTGACTCCCACCCCAGAGCCAAGCCTGAGCCAAGCCCAAGCTGTTGGGAAGCTGGAGCTGGGGTCCTGGGGGGCAGAATGGTGGAGCCACAGCCAGGCTTCAGCCTCCACAGCCCCAAAAAGCCCCTGTGGTCCTTCGGGTCCCCTTACCAACATGAGCCAGCAGCATGGGAACCCAAAAGCCAGTGTAAATAACATGGAAACACTGGCCAAATTTTTAAACCAGCTAGAATTCCTGGGAAAGGGGAATATTATTGTCCGGGAAATAAATTCCCAAAGCCATCTCCAAAAGGAGGAATATCAGAGAGGAAAGGCAATGCCTTCCCCGCTCCTCCTTTCTCCCTGTGCTGATGGAGATCACAAATTTCCACCTACGTGGGAAATTCTTCCCAGGATAAGCGCCAGCATTAAATTAAAACCTCCTTGGAGCCTTCCTCTGAAAGCCAGCGTGTCCCAGCCGACATCGGAGCGCGCCCATGTGCGGAGGGACGCCCTTGGGGATGCCTCAAGTATGGTCCCTGTAAGGGCGTGTTGGACAGGAGTCCTGGGGGCTGGTGGGACAGGAAACCTCTGAGCTGCGGGAATCCCAGGACACCCACACACTGGGTGAGTTTCTCCTGCTGGTGTCTTCTGGGAGGGCAGAAAAAGAGGAGGAAACTGGTGATTTACTGCATGGAGATGGTATGAAACTGAGGGAATGGCTCTGCTACTTCCAGAGCAGTGTGACCACACTCTGGTCTCGGGGTAGATGACCAGGACAGACTAGTTGTGCTGAGCAGAGCTGGAGGTGGGCTGGTGTGGGGACCTCGGTGCTCGCTCCCCACATGGGCGTGCAAGGGTTAAGGCACTTGCACCTCTGGAGGCTTCACAGGCAGCAGCTACAGGACACATGTGATTATTATTGTAATTCCCTTCATTTTTTGCATTTCAGAAAAGTAGCTGCCCTTAGGACGGGGATTTAAAAGAGGCCGTGGTGGCATTTGCTGCTGAGCTTCTGTGAAGGTGGAAGAAAAGGAACTTTTTAATGTAAATTTTTCATAGTTTTTAAAAAAAAAGTTAAAAGTGAAAAAAAAAGGAGAAAAAAAAAAAAGAAAAAGAAGGCGAGACTCTTTAGCCATAGAGGAAGGAAGTATCACAAATGATTGATGACATTTTGAGCTCCTTGTTGAAATATGGTCAAAGCCATCAGGTGGGAAACATTTGGAGCCAGTTCTGCCACCTGCCTGCTGTTTGATGGGGATGCAGAGCTGGCACAGGGCTGCTGGGGGGTCAGAGCCTTGTCCCCAGGTGTCCTGCGAGATTCCTCCTGCTTTGTGACAGCTCAGCACGAGGAGCACTTGGCAGCCTTCTGCAATGCCCACGTACCTCAGGCCAGCCCTGTGCTGTGGGACCTGCACGTCAGAGAGAGCTTCCACTGCCAGTGCCTGGTGCTGAGACCCACCTCGTGGTCTGCCCTGCGTGGATGCAGTTTTGGGGAGGGTCCAAGCCCAGGTCACAGGTGAGCCTTGCTGAGGCCATCACCCTGTTCAACAGCAGGTCCCTTCTTCAGCATCCTGGGAACACCCAGGCAGCCCCAGCTCCTCACCACAGTGGAACACAAGTGCAGAAGACATGAAGACCAGCCCTGGGGGACACCCTCTGGCTCTGTGGGGACTGGCCTGTCCCCAGCACCGTCCTGGGACACAGCCCTGCTGCATCACACCCCTCTGAACACGGCCAGGGTCCCAGCCCATCTCTCTTTGTAGTGCTATTTTTAAAACACCAAAGGAGAACTCCCACCTCCGTCTGCTGGAAACGTGGTGTGTCCCCCCCGCTATCTGCAGCAGCCAAGAGCCCTGCTCATTTTCAAACCCGCCGGAGTTAGCTTTAGATATAAAACCAAACAAGCAAACTGAAAGGGGCTTCTTGTGTAAAAAAGTTCCTCCGAATTAGTTCTATCTGGCTTGTGATCCCTTTTTGATTGAATACTTAATAGCAGCCAGGTGCAAGCAATAAGGGACGCTCGCCCGCGCCTCTGGAAGCAGCCTGGGAACGCGGGGCGGTGGGGCAGTCCACGGGCGGCTCGGTGTGTGGGCTGCTCCTGCCCTTCCTCTGCCTCCCCTTTCATCCACAGGGATCCCAGCCTTTGTTTCCTTCCCTCAGCGCTGCACGAGCGCGGGAGATGCACTCGTGTGTATCTATACGTTTGCATGTGTGTATGTACACACACGCAGCGCGTTTTGCCTCAGGGTGCATGGAAAAGCGTGGGCATGTGCGTGTGTTGTTGATGCAATCGGGTGGGTAACGTGTGCATTACACACGTGTGTGTGTGTGCATTACACACGTGTGTGTATGTGCATTACACGCGCGTGTGTGTGTGCATTACACACATGTATGTGCATTACACACATGTGTGTATGTGCATTACACATGTGAGTGTATAGAAACATCTCCTGTTCCGCAGCTGCAGTAACACACTCCCCGGCTCGGCCGAGGGTGCGTGGCGCTCCCAGCACTCCTGCAGCACGACGGTCACGCGCCGCTTGGAGACGTTTTTCCATCCTGGCACTTCCAAATCCGTCTGCCGGTGTTTAAGCCCATTTCCATCCCTGAGTACGTACGTGTGCAGCTTTACTGCGTTAATGTTAGGAACATACTGCCCTCGTAGACGATAATAAAAAGGAGATGCCAGGGAGAGAGACTGTCCAGAAACGACCAACTTGAAGACATTGTATTTCTGGAGCATAACCTGTCCCTGAAAGCACAAGGCCCAGGTGTGAGTCCTCCTGAAGGCACAAAAATTAACCTTATGGGCCAGATTCTGGGTCAGGACATGGCAGTGCTGTGGCACTCCCTGGTTGTCGGTCCCCATCCCACACCAGACCGTGGGAGCAACACTGCAGGGCAGCTCGACTGCTGCGGCTGAAGATGCCCGAGCTGCTCCTGGCTCAGCACAGCCTCAGGGCTTTTTTCTATCCAATGTCCCTATTCAAAATGCACTTCTTTCTTTTTTCTTTTTTCTTTTTTTTTTTTTTTTCCTGTCCATTACTTTTTCCCCAGTGATGCAATTTCCACCCAGTGCTGTTCTGGAGAAAGATCTACAGCGTGTTGCTTCCGATTATAACTCCTGTAGTGTTGGCTGTAGCCTGCCCGGTTACTTGATTTATTGAACTCCCAAATCCTCCGAAGAAACTCAATGATTTTATACTAACAATTCCCTCATGCCTGAAAATATAGCATTTGCCAGAGTACTTTCTGGGTGTTAGGATCCAGAAAGGTATCAGTGCCAATAGGAGAAAAAATTGTTATGGGCTCTTGAAATCTGGGGCAAACACTTTGTGCACTGCAAGGGTACGGTCCAAGCACACACACGTGCTATATCCAAGTACACATGTGCTATATCCAAGCACACATATGTGCTATATCCAAGCACACACACGTGCTATATCCAAACACACACACATGCTATATCCAAGCACACACACATGCTATATCCAAGCACACACACATGCTATATCCAAGCACACACATGTGCTATATCCAAGCACACACGTTTGTTATAGCTCATGCTTTCTTGGCCTGCAGAGATCAGCGCTGGGCTGGTCCCAGCAGTGTTGCAGGGGGTTTTGTCACCTGTGGGCAGTGGAGGCCAGGTGAGAGCTGGTCTGGCGTGCAGCCAGTGTGGCACAGACAGATGAGATGTCAGCTGGCAAAAAGATGGTTGGACAAAATTAACCTGTCAAAACATTTTGAATATATACCCTCGGGCAGAATGCACTCGCACCAGATCAGCACTTTGCATCATGTGGGGCAGTGCTTCAGAAGTGCTGAAACCAGAATTCCTCCATCGCTGCACCGTAACTCCAGTTTTTGACTGGACAACGGGGCCGGTAAGGCTTTCAAGCTATGGAGAAGGTGATAAGATTCAGGGGGAAAAGGCACTGTCCCACAGCCAGGTCACTCTTTATTCTCCCGAGGTTCCAGGTGTGTGCAGAGGGCTGCAGAGAAAAATCGTTGGAAGGCCTGTTCCTTCTCCTGGAGGGGAAGTGTTTGTAGGATTAGGGCATATTTAGACATGGTAGAAACGGGATTCCTAAACAAAGGGCTGGGGGAGGCGAGTCCCCGCGCCGCTGCTGCGGTTCCCACACCGCAGAGGGTTTCCAGATCCGCTGCCTACCTGCCTGCGGAGTAAAGCTGTCCAGACCCGCTGCCCAGTGCTCACAACTTCCATTTTAGGAGGTGGTAGAAACAGGGTTAGGCAGTTCTAACCCCTCGCCTTCTTACTGGAGCAGAGGAGGTGGACTGGGGGGGAGCATCTGGGTGCACCCAGCGCTTCAGGGTGCCACTCACACTAACAAACCAGGCTGCTGGTTTCTGCAGGACCCCCCAGTCCAAGCACTGCTGTGATGGCCACGCTGGACAAAAATCCAGCACGTGCATGAGCCACGTCCCCTGGCAGATGTGCCTTCACTGCCAGGCTGGGTTTGGTGCTGGGTCCCTTCACCTGCGGGTGCTTTGTGTCGGTCACAGGAGGAAGCCTCTTCTCTATTAATGGCCACAAAATAAATTTGACTTAATGCTAAATTGCAACACAGTGAGCAATCTATGCAGATTTACTTTGGGATGGTGTAATTAGCAGCAGGGGGATGTGCAATTCTCTGAGAGTTGGTGTGCGGGAGCAAGCGCAGGCTGATCCCCGTGGGAGAGATCGGGGTGGGCTGAAGAAAGATGTCAGTGTTGGCTCTGCAAATAGTGATGGGTCTGGGCTAATTAAGCTTTGGCCTGAGTTTAGGGAAAAAAGATGCATGAAGCCATCTTGCTGCTGTGGAGTGAGGAGGGGATGCTGCTGAGGGTTTGGAGTGTTGGAGGTGGAGAGAGGGGGCTGCACCGCAGGGACAGAAAGAACAGTGGGCCACCTCCCCTTGGCACATGGAAACCTCCCTGTGAGCAGGGTCCTTGGACACCTCCCTCTTTCTCCCCCTTCCTCTGTTTGTCCTCAGCTCCATCCCCGTGCACATGCACGGATGCAGGCGTGCGCGGGTCGAGCTGCTTGCAGCGAGCACAAGCAGATGCAGGGAGGCACATGTGCTGGGCTTGGCTTGCAGCAGTGCTACATATGCAATTTTTTTATTTACACCCACAATCAGTTTATAATCTCTGGCCAGAACTTCATCTCCTGTATGGGAAGATTTGGCCTGTGGAGAGACGTTAACACAAAGGCGAGTGGGAAATATGAAAGGGCCTCTATGTGGAGAGCAATTCAGTTCGTCTCCAGTACACAACTGTGGTTTTTCCATCCCTCTGGGTTTCTGCTCAGAGACATCTCCGAGCCGTGAGCTCTGCCGGGGCTGCGGCGAGTGCTGCCAGGGGTTGGGCAGCCATGGCCCGGGTGAGACAATGACTCTGCATCGATGCCAGCACTGCCGAGCCATGATCCCACCAGCACTCCGCTCACTCACTGGGGTTTATGGTGTGAGAAAGCGATGACAAAGCTGGGATCTGTGCTGATTGGCTTTTCAGCCTCAGAGCACTGAGCATCCATCCGGGAACACTGCCATGTCCCATGGCTGGAGGGGATGGAGCTGGCCCAGATCTGAGCAGCTCATGGTGGACCAGCTCTGTGTTGGGAAAGCACCAGATCCAGCAGCCCCAGCTGGACTCTGTCTACCCAGGGAGCACCCTGGGATGCTGAGGTCCCTCTTGTCCCTGCAAATGTGGGGTGCAGGCAGCATGCTGCCGCCTTGCCCATTTAGCACTACATTTCCTTTGGGGTTAATGAAAAAGGTAAAAAAATGCATCTTGCTGGAAAAGTGGGAAGAATAAACCAGGAGGGATGAAAGAGACTGCTGGTGTGCCATTGATGTGCTGACTCAGCCACCTCCCCAGAGGACGGAGGAAAATCCTCTGGCTACGCAGCTGCCAAGCGCTTGTGAGCCCAGTGGTGGTCCAGCCGTCAGCGAGCAGGGGACCAGCCCGGACCCAGCTTGGCATGCCAAGACAGATGCTGCTCTCACATGTGTAGTGAAGGTGTGGGGCCTCAGCTCACAGCCCGGCAGCTGCACCCGCCCCTGCCCTGGCAAAACTTAATAGTTTTTTGCAAAGAAAAAAAAAATAATTAAAAAAATCATTTGGGGAATAGATGGAAAAAGGAGATAGCGTCAGGCAGTCATGGCCTGTTCTCCACCTGTTGTTATTTTGGTCTGGCCCAATCAACCTGCTAGCCAGGCTGGAGCCAGAGACCATCTGGAAAAACTGCCGTGTTTATAAAACTGACATGGAGCAGCACCCCAGGGCCCTGACCTCCCACACAAATCTGGAAATGATTAAAATGGCCCTGGCTGCCTTCTCGGCAGAGAGAGCTGCCTGCGGAGAGCAGCCCACCGACCGCATTTGGAGTTCTCATCAGCGGGGCTGGGGACGCGCCATCCTCCCGGCACCCTGCCTGCCCCGCCCGCCCTGCCCGCCCCGCTGCCGCCCAGCCCGAACCCCCGTGGGCAGGGAGCTTGGGGGGGATGCTCTGGGGGAGGGAGGGCTGCTGCCGCAAAATGTTCCAATCCATTTCATCCTGCGGCGCCGTTCCCTTCTCCGAGCTGCCTCGCTCGGCATTGCGAGGCCACATCCTGGTCTGGGTGATGGGCACCCACTCCCAGGCTGGGGCAGCCCACCCATCCCTCCTCACCCTGCTCCAGCAGCCACAGGCATCAGTCCCTCCGTCTGCACCCGGCCTCTATTTTTATAGCTAGCTGCAATTAAAAAGTGAAATAATAACATCAGTGAGTCTGATTTCAGCAGGAATTAGAAAGCGAGCCTCAGCACCAAAGGCAGTGAGTGCAAACTCCGACAAGCCGGCTGCGAGCTCCGGTGAGCTCCTTCTGCGGGTGTGGGGTTAGATGAACGCACTGCACGGCCCCAAGTCGCTGCTGCAGAACCAGAGCCGTGTCCAGACCCCCCCGGGAGCAGCAAGGCTCTGTGGGGGTTTGGGTTGGGTCTCTGGTTTGGAAAAACCCTCCCCAAAGGGCTGCCTTCCCCTCTGCACTGCTTTCAAACACCCCACCTCCAGGACATCGCTTATCAAAGTAGCTTTGTGTCCTCTGTGTAGCAAAGGGTAAGCGACACCACGGCCAAAATTCAAGCCACATTGGGTGTTGCTGACCTGCACTGGCCAGGGGACATTTGGCTGCTTTCAGCCTTCCCTCGCCTGCTGGGCAGCAGTTTAATTAGAGAGGTGTGAATAATGAATTATCCGTGACTCTGAGCCATCCATGGAAAATTCAAATCAACCTGCTTTTAGTTTACAAGACGTCAGCGAACTATCTGCCAAGAGAAAGCAGGGGGAGAAAGAAAAACCAGACTGTGTCTTGCAGGTGGGGGCTGCAGAGCGGATGGAGGTGATGCTGTGTGGTGCAGCCCCAAGCCTGGTCGGTGCTGGCTCTCCTGTGTGCGGGGCAAAGGGATGCTCAGCCCCTTGGCGTGTGAGCCAGGGCTGGAGCTGCGGGGTCAGCACGATGGGTGCTCCCTGCTGCCTCCTTGCTCCTCAGCAGCTGGCCAGCTGCTGGGTGGGCAGGGGTGGTGAGTGCAGCCATGGCCAGCAGCTGGCAGGGACGGTGGATCCTTACCCATGGGGTCCTGTTCCCTGGGTTCCCTCCAGCTCTCATGGGAGCAGCTGAAGCGCTGACCCCAGCACAGTGGCAAAGCCAGCCCTTGTCCCTTGCAGGGGTCCTGATGGCGTGGGGTCAGCGGGCACTGCTAGCACCCCAGTGCAGACGGGGACCAAGGGCAGGGACAGGTCCCGTCCACAGCCCCACAGCGCACAGAGGATGGACCCAAACCCTTTTTGCAACTGGGGCTGCTGGGAATTACTCTAAGAGCTTTGGTAAACGCTTGCTTCACCCCAGCACAAGGGGACTTAATCCCTGAAAGGGCCCTGGCCTTGGGCCTGGAGGAGCCCTTCTTGCTGTGTTTGTCTTCTCCCCTCCTCTGCTTGGCTGCACTAAGCTCTGGCCCTGAATTTGCTGCTGCCACTATTGTTCCTACGTTATCGGGGAGGATGATGAGGACAGGGAAGGGAGCAGGAGGGGCTGTCTGGGCTGCACAGAGCCTGGATGGGGACAGTCAGGAGCTTGAACTTGGCACCAGTGCTGCTGGGCACAGCTGGGCAGGATGCTTCGGGCACAGCTCCCCATCAGCACACCACTCCTTCCCTCCAGGTCCAGCCCCAACCTGGCTGTGACCGTGGCAGCTCCCTTCCCTCCTGACCTAACCCACCCTGCGGTGATGCTCGTCCTGCCCCGATGTGCCCGGGCAGGGCTGCTGGGAAAGGCACAGCTTCCATGGCCCTCTGCCTCTGCGGGCAGGATTTCTGATGGAAAAGCATACAAAAATTTTCATCCTGAATTTCAGGGGTTTTAATCAGCTGCTGACACAGAGGGGAACTGTGCTGCTGCTGGGACCAAAGGCTTTGAAATGGGCAGAAAATAGACCTGTCACGTCTTTTGTCCAGGGCCAGTGCTGCTCATTGATCTCTCTATCGGATGAGTAAACCGATACATATTAACCCGGAGCCAAAGCAAACATATTCTGAGTGTTGAAGATGTTCAGATAAGTCTTTTTCTCCCCCCAGGAAGCTGGAGCTGAAGCTCTGTGATGTGCAGATCAAGGGGTCCCAGACCAGTTTGTGGTGCGGCTTACCTGGAGCATGTGCTGTGTGTGCCTCAGTTTCCCCTGCCCCAGGGAGGGGATGGGACCCTTTGCCATGGGTTCATCCCAGAGGGGTCCAGACCCCACCCTGGAGCCTCCCGGCTGCCATCACTCACCTGCACCAGGGAACGTGTGCCCGGGGAGCACGCCAGCCCTCTCCTCACCAGCCCCCTCCACTTGCTGAGGTTATTAAATTAACTCCTCCCCAGTTTGTGAAAGGAAGGGACACAGATAAACCTGCACGGAAGGACGGGCGATAACAGAGGGTAGCCCGCAGATAAACCCTCCTGCCAGCCCCAGCACGTGCTCCCCTGCCAGCTCCCTCTGCAGACTGCGGGTACTGCACGGGATTATCAACCCCCTACAACACTGTAACCTCTTATAGAATCATGATTCAAACCTATTGTACAAATAGATGACAGCAGTAAATAGTGCTTCGGGGAAGTTAAATGCTTGAAAACACTGAAAATACCCGTGGCTGATTCAATTACTGGCCATGGACAATAAGTACCTTGGCCACAGCAGTGGGACTGACCTGGGTTTATTCTCCCTTGGTACTAAGGGAGCATCACCCAGGTTTGGGGGGCATTGCTGGGGTGCTGGGACCCACCTGCCTGCGCTGTTGGAAGCAAAACACTTCATTTTGGTGCTTTTTCCCTGGGCAAGACTCAAAATGACTCATGCTAATGGGGGGTTTTGGTACCATGATGTCTGTGCCTGATTTTTTTAATAAGTTTTGAAGTTTCATTTCTGCATTATTGTCTTGGTTAATCTTGCTTCAATTTTTTTATATTAAGCACTGTGCTAGATACTTCTGCTTCAAATTTTCTATTAAATGGTGTGCTAAATACGTTGTGAATGCAATATATGACATGGATGTGGTCATTCAGATGTATAAATTCAATTTTTTATAAATTGCAGTCCAGGAATGAGAAGGACAGTGCATCCCTGCGTTGCCACATGGAGACCTCATCCCCTCCACTGTCCCATCCACTGTCCCCCATTGCTGGCCAGCCCCAGCCCTGCTTCCCCCACCCTGGGGGCTGAAGGTAAATGAAGCCCGTGGTTATGGTGCTTCATTAAGATCAGAGGAAGGGAGAAGGGAAGTGACTCGTCTCTGTCACCACTAGGCTGTGTGTCACCAGGGAAGCCAGGAAGCCGTCCACCTCCGGCTGGTGAGTGGCCAGCACTGCCACGCTCGCCCTGTCCCACTGCATCGACCCAGCACCACCTGTCTGCCAAGCAAACAAACCCAAGACACCCACAGGCTGAACAAAGAGATACCACTTTGTTAGGGGCCGGCGGGAAGCTCGTGGGCGAGGACAGCAGCGAGTGGCACCACTGCTGATGCCAAGTTTAGGTTTGCACCTTGCGAAAGCTGGGCAGGAACCGGAGGAAGCCGTGGTGGTTAACAGCGTCCCCGGGATCACGGAGAGGAAACCGGGGCAGCGACCTTTCCTCCCTCCGGGAATGTGCTGCCTCAGCAGGAAATGTTTGGGGCTCTCCTGGCCGATGAGCTGCTGCTCCCTGTGACGGCTGAGGGCTGCGGGAGCCTGGGGGTGTCCAGGGAAGAGGTTTGGAGATGCCTTGGCCAAGGGCATCCCTTGCAGGGGCTGGGGAGGGGAGCGGTGGCTCTGCTGCACAGTGGCTCACCCGCAGCAACCGCACACCGACTCACTTGATTTCTCACATGGGTAAAAGAAAAGGGATCTTGAGCTAGTGTTGGTGCACAACAACCCACTGTGTGGGTCAGGCTAGCTCTCGCATCCCACAGAGGGGTTTTTTGGCTTCCAAGTCCTGGTAACTCACATTTAGCCTTTCTCAAGTGGTAAGAAGTTACCTGGGAAACTGGGGCAAAGGATGGGAAAAGCTGACATCGAATCCTGGTTTCTGTTCTCCATCCACATCATGATGCGTTTCTGGGGAAAAGCACCACCCTGCTCAGGGTGTGGAGCCGCTGGCTCTGCATCCCCCAGCCCCTGTCTGCTCCTCAGGGGTAGGGATGAAATACAGGATTGCCAGAAGGATGGAGAGCCCAGCTCGAGATCCTGGTCTCAAACACTGCAGAGCAAAGCTCAGCCCCAGCTGTGGAGGATGGCAAGGTGCAGGGATGGGAACCATGCTGCACAACCTCTGTGCTCCCCTCTGGCTATGAAATAAAATGCTTGCTCTAGGGACAGCCTGTGCTCACTCAAAACTCAGCCCAGGTGAGCCCATAATGGGATCCAGGCTCCCACTGGGTGTGGCTGGAGGTTGCCAGAAGTTCAAGCTAGGCTGGGGTTCAGGTTTGTGATGAAACCCATGGGTTTGGGGGCTGCACACAGCAATCCAGCACAGTGACTCCACTGCTGCTGCCTCCACTTGCCTTCTCAACTGAGCATAATCCTGGAAAGGGTTTTGGTTCATGCAACACTACTGCTGTTAATGGCAAGGGGAGACAGTTCAACGGCAGCAGGATCAGTCCCTGTAGGTGAAATACCATGAGGAGCACCAGCATGCACACAGCAGAAGACACCCTGTGTAGGAAATGGGAGCCCGTTCCGGTGAGGAAATGGTGTGAATGCTATTTATTTGCAGAGTTTTGTTTTCATTAACTCCAGCGTGAGTCAAACCCTTCCTGCCAGCGTTCTGCCCGGCGCGGTGCCTCCGGCTGGCACAGCCGCACACAGACCCCTCGGTTCCTCAGCGGGTGGAAGCCTTGTGATGGGGCAGGCACAGGAAGGCTGAACAATGCGGCCAGTGGCCCCACACAGGTGCTGGCCAGCCCAGCATGCTGCTGGCAATTGTGCTGCGTGCACAGATGAGGCCATGTGCTGCGATGCTGTGAAACACAGCAATGATGGGGGAGGCTGGGAGGGCTGCAGCAGCTAAGTTTTTAGGGGTAATTGTTTTTTTAGGGCTAATTTTTTTCTTTAGTGCTAATTTTAGGGGTAGGATGGGGAGAACACCCCAGGACCAAGCTCTTCACACCTTCACTGCAGTGGGTAGCACGGCACATTGACTTGGAGCCACCTAGCCAGTATCCTGTCTGCCATGGGCAGCTGGGAGGGAAGTGAGGGTAAGAATAGCATGACCGTCCTTCCCAGTGCCCCGGCCCCAAGGACCAGGGATTTCCTGAGCAGGGCAGTGGCCCTGCGGCTGATGGTGGCCACACACCAGCCAGCTCCCAGCACCTGCACCATCCCATGCAGCTCAGTGCCAGGGAATTGCTTCTCCTTCTGGTCCAACCAGCAGCAAGTCGTGCCAACTGCAGGTGTTTCAGGTGGCAACACCAGCAACTCATGGGGTAGCCAGGGAGCACAGTGGGGAAGAGGATCCAGACCATTCCAGCTCTGAGCCATTTCATACTGGAGAATGGCCCATTTGGGGTGAAGAAACAGGGGTATTTAAAACCAGGCTGGTGCCAGCCATCAGAAATACCCTGTGCTGGTTTCCTAGCTGGTTCACTTCCCTCCAGAGATGCTGCAGTGTGGGTGAAAGCAAACTAAAGTCAAACTATAAATGGCTTTTACTTTAGCTGAGAGATGCAGCCCCTCATGCCCTCACCTACACCCTGCCCTTCCCCTGCCAACACTGGGACACCACACGAGATATTAAATCCATAGCCAGTCACTCATGAAAACGTGTCAGAGAGAAACAGGGGCTGCTGCAAACACCCAGCCCTGCAGACCAAAGGTCTTTGTGTGAGAAGAAGCTGGTTCCCCGCTGCTTCCTCTGCCCCGCTGCCTGTGACCCACCGCGTCCTCCGGGCCCAGAGCCGGCCGAGGCAGGAAACAGGTGGGATAAATATTTGTGCAAACCAGAGTGAAATTTCCCTTGAAGGCCATGCAATGTGTTTCCCTTGCGGTGGTTATGAATGGGAAGGTAACGGCCGGCGCAGCGGCAGGTGCTCCCAGGGTGCTGTGGGACCAGCACTGCTGCCTTCCCAGGGAAAGTGAGGGTGTTATTCTTAATTCACCAAGAAAACAGGCTCAGAAAGCTGCTGGGGGCTGCAGGAAAAGCTATCCTGGAAAAATCTAGGCATTTAACTGCTGTGGCTCAAAACCAAAGCCTGTGGGAGCCCTGCGGGGTAGGGACCAGCACACCCCAGGAGAACCAGTGAGCTGTGGGACCAGCGCATCAGAGCCCACGCTGCTGGGACAACGCAAAAGCTGTTCCAGTCCCAGCATGACATTTCTAAAGAGCCATGCTTCCCCTTTGCAAGAAGAGAAAAAGCACCGAGGGCCACGTGTCCCTGCGGCACAGCCGGTACCTGCCGCACCGTGAGCAGGCAGACATGGTGGCAGCACACGGGGCCGGTCAGCAGTGCGCTGTGTGCACGGAAGCAGGTGCTGGTGATTTGGGGCCAGATGTTACCGATTTCCTGCTGTGGGCTGGTGCCCTGCGGATGCACCCCTGCCTGCTGGGAGGAGGCCAGGCTGTGGGAGCACGAGGGGCTGTGTGGGTCTGGTGCCCTCTGCAACCAAAGTGTCACCGGAAAGGATGTGCTGGTGGGGTTAGGGCAGATCCAGAAGCTCTTGCTCTCCCCTTGGAGAACATCGGTCAGGATTTGACTCTCTGAGCTTACCAGTGTCAGTGAGAGGAAATGCACCACAGCAATGCTGCTCCTTCTTCCCAAAAACAGGCTACAGTGGGAGCCTGCAGCTGTGGGACCAGCTCTGGCAGTGTGAGGGTACATTCAGAGGGCCATCTTCAACTAAAACCAAACAAGCTTGAGACCCCAAACAGCTTCATCTGGCTCATTTCACAGCCAGGCAGTGGGAAAGGAGTGGGAATTGTCTGTCTAAATAAGTGGGCAAGGGGAGCCCGAGCAGCACAGGATACAGGCGTCTCTGAGCTAACACGCACTCGTTACAACCCCGACATCTGCTCTCTGACCTCTTGAGCTCTGATTGCCAACAAACCTGCCGTGGCTGCCTTCCCCCTCTTGGATTTCCTCCTCCTCCTCCTCCCGCCTGTGGTGACCATGAGCCCCCCGGCTGAGGGGCAGGTGGGAGCCATGGGCACCCGCTTCCCCCCTGCAGCACTCCAGTAGCCAAGCCCTGGGATTTGGGGGCTGGAGGGTGGAGACAGACTCTGCAAACCAACAAGAGTTTCACAATAGTTTGCTTAAGGGCTTGTGACTTACAGGCTCATGCTCAGGTGCTCGGGGCAGGCAGGGAACAGCCCTGTCCTGGCTGCCCACAGGAACCTGGCTCACACTGCCCAGGGGCCCTGCATCCTCCTCGGGGCACAGCCACACTGGGGACACTGCAGCAGGACTCGGGGACCTGCCATCATCCCCCTTGGCACCAGCTGCTCACACACCCTGGACCTGCCCGACACAACTGCAGCAAAGAGCTGCTCAGCACCCCACATCTCCCGGGAGCGTGAGACCCACGGAGCAGAAATCAGCACAGCCCACACCATCCTTTCCCCTCCTTTAGCTCTGTCCCTTTTTTTCCCTCCCTCTCCTTCCCCCCTTCCCCCAAAAGCTCTTTGTCTCTGGGCTCTGTGGAGGAAGCAGACCTTCTGAAAATAAACTCTTTCTGCTTTGATCTGGTTTATGGGCACGCACTGTTTATAGCTCCGTGCGTACGACTTGACACCTTCCCACCTGCGGCCCCAGCAACTGCTTCTTATCACAGCCACTTTGGATATTAACAGGCTGGCAGGGAGGGTGATTGGGAGGTCCTCAAGACCCCCAAGCCCTCCCCACACCCCGCCACCCTTCCCAGCCACTGCCGCTCCCCCTCCCCAGGCAGGAGAGAGACAGGCTGGTGTCCCCCTGCATGTGCTAATTGCATCAGCCCATGTTTATTGGGATGTTTATCTAGACTAGCAATGACAGAGGGTCCTCAGAGGCCGGATCCATCCTCTCCCCACAGGAATTATCTCATTTTGACCTGTATTTTCAGCACAGCCCAGGACAACATTGGGTTCCCATGCCTTCCTTCTGACCTGGCAGATACAAACATTTGGGAAGTGGGGGCAGGAAAGACCTGACAAGCCCCAAATTTGCTTTATTTTGACCTGCTGAAGTGTATATTGAAGCAGGTGTCACCCACCTGGTCTGGGGACTGGAGCCCACACAAGCACCACAGCACAGCTGGGGTCAGCACTGGAGCACCCGGATTCCCAGCAGGGCTGTCACTGTGTGAAGGGTGCTGGAGGGGAGAAGCTCTGCGCCAGGGTAGAGAAGCTCTGCCCTCCGGGCTTTGCTTCAGCTCACTACAATTCTGACATGTTGGAAAGGAGCTGTGCCATGCAGTGTCCATCCTGCTGTTGCACTGTGGCATGGCAGTGACACTGGGATCAGCCAGGTCAGCCCCATCCCTGGGTCCTGCACACCACATCTCCTCGCTGCAGAGGAGCTGCTGAGCAGCTCCGCTTCTCCAGGGCTGGGGTGACCACTTTTGCATTGCCAGAGGGAGGGCAGGTACCCCTGCTTCCTCTGGAGCCTGTTTCATGGAGCTTTCTGCTGTGCTACAGCATCCTGGAAAGGGCCTGAGATGTTGCAATAAAATGAGTCTGTTAATAAACAATGTCAAGTTTGGGCTGTGCTTACAATCGTCTTTCATCCGTGCTTGCCTTCAAAACATCCGCCAACGGGGCATCTCTGCCAGTAAC